>JAUOZQ010000016.1:0-1356792 GCA_030710315.1 Anomotaenia brevis
GAGCGCAGTAATGATCGAAGCAGTTTTAATAAAACTTAACGAAATGTCGGGTAGGTATTAAATTCTATTTCGGTGTCTCACTTCATGCCTATATCGAGAACTTATTCTTAAATTGTTTCTACGAACACGAATCGAATGCAATCTGCTCGGTTACTCACATCTTTCGAATATTATCTCTCTTGCTTTCGAAAGGGGTTTGCTATAACCAAATCAGTCGGCTTCATGACGAAAGCTATTACCCCTCTACATGCTTGTTTGGACTTTTTATCTATATTATCATTTACGTCAGATAAGCGCTCATTTTTCTCTAGAATCACCCTTTCTTAGTTGACGATTTGTGACGATCCACGTGTGCTAACGCAGTAAAACAACCGTGTTTATTGACTCACAGCCCCTAAGTGTAAAAACGCAAGCCACGACCGCAAACCAATAGTAAGTCCTCTATGGGTATTTCGACCTAGCTCGTCGGTTCTTTTTTCCCACCATTTCAGCTTTAACTGAACCATCTGTCACTACCCTATGGCTTTTTAGTTTCTTCCCAATCTAAACAAAAAGAATTACAGTTTAACTTTAACGACCTATTTCCGTCATATTCTCCCCTTCCTCAAAACGAGTAACCTTATCGATCAGTGCCGCTGCTTCAGGGAGTATATACATAAGTTATTTTTTCAAAACAACTACAAAAGAACTGCATAAGAAGACATCACCAAACTCTGGAGCCCGGTGTTGGAATGCTGCTATAATCACATCAAGTAAAAGTTCAGAAGAATTACGGAAGAAACTCGTTTTCAAATCGATGCGTTTTATTACCACCACGGTTAGTGGAGAGTATTTGAGTCGCTTTGAAATAAACATGCTATTTGAGGTATCCTGAAGTGTTCTTTGCAACATTTGATGTGACAAATACCTCTTCTAGTGTGCGGTTTATTTCCAGTTTCTTAATTGAGTTGCCGTTGCATCATCTTAAGAAATGCTGATCCATTGTACCAGTAGGTTTGGTGTTGCTTTATAAGAGTTTATAGTACGGAATAAACTGTGAAATTTTTGTTTTAATATCCATTACCAGGCCACTTCATAGGTTATCTCCTAGTTTTGAATAAAACAAGTAGCCACTGTATTCGACGCTTAACATTTCGACAAAACATCTATTTTTCGTTGCCAGTCAAATGTTCATCTACCATAAAAGTGAAAAAGTTCGCTAGAGCGGAGAGAAGAGCAGACGTCAACTCGAGATTTGAGTTTTTTCAAGCAAATCAAGACGCATGCACCCATTTTCTAAGTGTGTGAACTTCCAAGGTTTTGAAGATGACTTTGAGCGTTTCCTATTAATTTAACTAAGTTTAATTTCTAATTCCAGCTCAGCTGATAAAGCAATACTAGGCTTCTTCAAGGGCTACTTTTCGTCAAACTCAACCGCACGTGATCAGGTCCAAGGAGGGTGGAATCTCCACTTTTGGATTCCGCAAACCATCTGCGCACATCTTCTTTCATTCTCAGTGAATGTTTCCAGCTATCGGCTACTGCTGAATTTCCTTTCTTCAACTCATAAAACGTGATGTGCCTCACACGATTCTTGGGTATTTACTTGTTAGCAGGCCACAAGTCAAGCAAATTTTAATTTTATTTTTCTTTAAAACGAAACACAACAAATGCTTTTAAAAAAAGACAAACGTTTTGGTGGCAGAATTCTTTTTTTCTTAAGAATATTTCCTTCTGTAATGATTCTCTCAAAAGATGTCCAAATATTTATCAACGATTTATCAATATATGGGTTGTTGATATACAATTTATCACTCCAGAGGATGAAATGTGAGATATTTTGGGTCCAATTTAACCAAAATGACCTCACCGATAGATCACCCTACTTTTTCTATGATCAAAAGGCCAGTTTTACGGAAAATTAATCCTATAAACACGTTCTAAATTTAAAAACATCTTAGACCGTTCTGAATTTGCCTCAGTGTTAAAAAAATATTTAAACTGGCCTCCAAAAGTGGGCACGCATTCGAGGAGCAATCCCATTTTGGTTGGCGGCAGTTAATCGATCGACATCAGACAACCGTTTCAAAGCCTGTGACAGTCGGAGGTAATTGTGCACTCATATAAGTGGATTAATTGCATTAGAGTGGGGAAAATACGCTGAAGCTGTTAGCACAATCACCGTTGCACAATCTTATTCAAGTGAAGGGTTGAAGAGAAGCGCTAAGTCCGTCGTTTTAACGACTTCCTTATGCAATTAAAATGATGCCATTTTGTGGTCTCAGGTTGTGAAACCAGAGTAGAAGCCGAATACAATTTTTTCGTACTGATTTGGTATTTATTCTATTAGAAGAGGCAGACTACATTTAATATAAATATCCCTTGCCACTAACTTTTACTCTGAGTCTCTACTAAAGCAGATTTTTAACTATTTTATAACAAAGGCTCAGTCATGATAGCAGCTTCCTCTTATGCGTGCAGAAATATGTAAAATCTTGAAGTTGTACAATCTACGCACTGCATTAGAACGCCGTTTTCTTTATAGAACCTTCTAGATTTCTCACACCCATCATAACCATCTATTAATTGCACTACAAAAACCTGCACCCTAACTCACTCAAGGAGTTGTGCGCTCCAAGCATGTACACGCTTTAGCCTGACCACTTGATTTCAAGGCCGAGGGGGTTTCATGCACGACGTAGCCGAAGGTGACTCATGGCCACAGACGCCGACCAATCAGAAACTAACTCCCCCTCTACTGGGTGACTTTGGTGGACGGGATGGTAAAAAAATACGAGCCATATTTCTTAACTATTCGCGTTTCGTTCCGGTGTCCAGGGTCTTTTTACAGGTAGTATCATTAATAATACACTTAACTGGCTCATTTTTACCGTCTGTACTGGGGCTGTAAACATCAGTGTTTTGAGGAATCAAGGTTACTGAACTGAAATCAAAATTCAGTCTTCGGGGAAAAAGTGCGAGCACTGCACTTTTGTGCATTTAATTTGCAAATTACGGAGTTCATTTGATTCAACAAAATTGATTTGGATTAAACTCTGATCAAATCTCGGCTGTAACTAGGTGTCAGTTCGCTTTCTCTTGATTAAATGTCACGAGAACCTGACTTCATCTGTCAAATATCCCAACTTGACTGCGTAAGTCCGGTTTTCCTTCGCTAAATTTATCGCGTTACTATGACGATGGTAGCAACACTAAAGGCAATCAACGCTAACCCGTACAAAGCCCACCCTTTATTTGAAGTCGGCTACGTCGTTCTAGCAACTATTTGGTTAAAAGTAGCCAGCAAATCATAGTCGAACGCTTGAACAACAACCCTTGACTAGTCAGTCAGACTGCAGCTGATGTCGTTCACCAAATCCGAGAAGTGCAAAAACTGTTGCAACAAAATAACACAAAAATATCAACAAAATAACGAAACGAAAAAGCTGCTATCACGGCCTTACGCACACACACAGAGCTACTAAGTAAATAAGTCCGTGGCAGAGGCGTTCAAGGGCAATCGATGCTACCAACTAATGCACACGCACAAACGTGACGATGATGGCGATAGTGCATCCAATTTGTATATTCAGATGATTCAACCTACACAAAGGCAACGCCAGTGTTAATAGCAACAGCGAAATGGACCCGAGTATAAACTCACTCGCACACACGTCGCAAGCGAGCACGCACACCAGCACACACTCAATCCACCTTTCAAGACAGAGAGCGCGGGATAGTGTTTGTTTTTTGCTTTGTTTCTTGCGCAGCAGCAGTCGCAGCAACGGTAGCTATGAGGGGGTTGGAGCGAGAGAAGGAAGAAGCAGCAGCAGTAAGATTGGGCGGGGTCAACAATCACAGAATGGCTGTTGTGGCGCGGGAGATAGCTAAGATGGACTGGGAGAGAAGAGAGAAAGAGGGGAGGGAAGGACGAGGAAGGAGAGAGGTCCCAGTACGTGCATGCGTGTGCTCATGTGTGCGAGATAAACAAAGAAATCGAGTCCCGAGCTGATGAGGGGGTACTGTCTACACGGCACTGCCGCTAGTCTGCTTGCGGTCGAGGACGTAGCGAACGTAGGGGACTTCCACGTCCTCACCGTTGACGTCGGTGGCGCAGAGCTCAAACACCAAGGCATTCACGTACGACGGGATGCTCTTCTTGCTCACAGACTCCACCAGCTGCGGCATCCTGTAAGAAACAACGTGTTAGTCCATCTCTGAGGTACACAGAACTCAAAAGAGACGGAAAAGGGGACTTACAGCATCTTAAGGCGCTGCTTGCGTTTGCTCGGCTCCATGAAAAAGGAGTAGAGTATGGAGACGTCCTGCGACAGCATTGTGATCTCCAGCTTGTGCTCGTTCTTGAAGTAGTCCAGAAACTCCTGCAGAGTGAGGCCACCGCGTACATCGAAACGGTCCCAGATGGTGAAAGCGGTGTCGTAGTATTTCCAAGACTTGGGTGGGACAGGCTCCGAGAAGACAAAGAAGGGCTGGGAGAGATTCAGGAAGGTGTTCTTGAACAGCCCTAAATCGCGGTGTCCTTGAGCAAGCTGTTAGAGAAAGACGTCAATAACAAAGCGATCCTTGAGGGGTTTAAGTGAGGGTTGAGTGACGTACTTTCATGAGTTCTATAGCAACAAGACCAGAGACAATACTGGTGGTGGTGGCGATAGCAGGGATGATTTTGCCGGCAATCAACTTGCTCTTCAGTCGGTCTGCGGGTTCAATGCCGTAGTTGGCAGCGCGCAGATTGCTCGCAGAGGTGATGAAGTCCATGTGGAAGTTGCTGTCATCGTCCTTTTCAAAGTCCACAACATGTATATCGGTGTGCGGCAATTCGCCTGCAAGCATAAGCATCATAGACGTTAAATTCCAGCATAGTCTAGGCATCTACTGGGACCAAACAGGAAACAAAACGCACTCTTTCGCGGCAGGGACTTCTTAATCTCCTCCAAGTTAAGGTCAACTGCCATGCCACGGTCGCGATTGTTGATCTCGGCGTCGGTGACTTCGATGGTAACACCGCTGCGAGGAGTGAATGGTGCCACTTCCACGGCACTCACCTTCTTCGCGATCGCATCGGTATCACGGCACTGTGGGATTCCAAAAATGAAAGCACGCAGGTTCGCTGCTGACACCACAAAGTCCAGATGCATCGGCTGAAGTATTCACCAAGTACCGGTCACCAGAGAGGTAATAAAAAGCACGCTGTAGGGAGTCACTTACGTCGTTTACGTCAAATTCGAGGGGCTTGGGGCAGCGCTTAGTGCCAGACCAGAAGGGCACATTATTCGACGTCTTGTAATCTTCCGGGAAGTTGAAGAGCAATTGACGGATCGAGTTGGAATAGAGATTCTAAGGAAGCAAAACAATGCACTAACTTTTTCGAAGGAATGATAGAAAATCGAACTTAGGTAATCTGATTGCATACCTGCCACAGATTGCGGGCCCAGACTATGCAGTCATCGAAGCTCTTGGGGAAGGACTTGGTGAGATTCTCCTTCAGGGTCTCCAACACTTCAACAGCCTGCATTTGAGCGGCAGCGGTCTTGGTGAGAAAATCATCCGGATTCTTGAGGTACCCGTCAAGGGAGCTGGACTGTTCCACAAAAAGACCCTCGAAGGTGTTACGAGCCCATTGTAGAGTGTGCTCAATGCGATAGGGGAAATTCTTCAGGGTGCACATTGGAATCGACTTTTCTGGTGGGTCCTGGGAGGAGGAATACGACTCCGTGAGGTAGGGGATGACCACCTGGACGCTCCCCTTGGTTCCTAGAGTTCCCGACTCGAGCAGTGGCTTGCGGTAGTAGACACACCGGCGATCAATGTAGGTACGAGCCTCGACGTTGTCAAGGGCGTTCGCAACACCATCAAGAGCCTCGAAGAAGTTGTCATCGTAGACGGCTTCTGTCTCTTGACCAACTCTGTTCTCGTGCGGTACAATGTTTATCTGAAGGAAGGTGTAAAAATTGGCAGGGAATGGCAAGACCTACATCAGGATTGAGGGCTTTGATGGCTGCACTAGCGGTGGTTGATTTGAACTTTCCGATATCCCATGGACGGAAAAGGAACTGGCGGTTCAGGTTTGACTTTTCGATGGCGTCCATATCAGTGACAAAGAGCTTCCCACCAGCACAGGCAAGACCCATCATAGCGAAGTTCTTAAGATGCTCGCAACCAATGGCACCAGCGCCCACCTTGAAAGGGGAAAGGTGGTATCAAAACAACCAAGAGGACGCGACGACTTACCACAAAGTAATTGAGGTCACCCAGAGTCTTCTGGAAGGATTTGCCGAAGATCCTGCACTGACCCTCGTAGCGCGGGCTAGGAGCAACCAAGTCTTCCTTAGGAATAACAGTGCCTAGTTTACGTTTGCACCACGGGTCTGGCAAGCACTCAATTGCATCAAAGTAGAACCATTGCTTGATGGGTCTGAAGTGCCCGGTACAGGCCTTCATCACCTCTTGGGCAACAAAACCACCCAGTACAGACTAAAGAGAAGCGAGTCAGAGAGGTCGAAATGCCAAAATTACTTGAACGGGACAGCAATTGCCCGAGGAAACGTAGGCGAATATCTTAGCGAGGACCTCGTCAACCTCCTCAACATGCGCGTTAGTACCAGCGAGCTCTTTGTTGGCCAATTTGCAGCACTCATAGAAGGTATTAGCATCTTTCTCATTCCAAGCTGCTGGGGCACGATTGTGCTTGGCCTCGAAGTGGGAATACCCCTCGAAGATTATATGCAACTGACCTGGATCTTCCATCTTCACGAAATCGCTTATCAGGAACTCGGGATTCAAAAAGGACTCTGATATATCCAACTAAAGATAAGCAGTGTTAGATTCAAGTTGGGGAAGAACATACAAAATCCATCTTTTCGGGCATCTTGACTTGGGTACAGATACCGCCGCCGGTATGAGGAGAGAAGCACGACGTATCACCGATAGCAAAGGAGGTAGGACCGATTACCCTGACCTTTCGGGGTTGACAGCCATTCAGTTCCTTCATTCCCTTGACTTCCGAGAAAGTCACATAGTCACCGTCATTAAGGCCATGACCGGTGTCATCGAGAGTAACGACAACACCATCTTTGCTCTGCAAAGTACGGAGCGTTAGGAAACATACTTTCAACATACTTTATCAATCGCATAAACGTAGACTGAAATAGGCTGCTTGCCGTTGGGATCGATGATGGTAAAGTCCTTCCCAAAATCACAGAAAATTTGACCAAAAAGACCACAGGTCCTAGTGCAAATAACTTTGATATTTTTCTCATGACAGAACTTGGCTAACTTCCTCCATTCGTGCATGTTACCCCTCGCAAACACCACGACTTGGTATTTAGAAAGAATCTCAGGGGTTAGTTCTTTGTCCGGCACGATATTGAGCGTGACGTAGTTGTTCAATTCAGCAAGTTTGGGCTTAATGACTTCACAACGATTCTTTCCAACATCATTGGGAGAAGCGTAGTATAGCGAAGACAAATCGGACGATAAAATGTTGTCGGGGTCGTGTATATCTATGCATCCAACGCCTCCAAGGACAAGGTTTTTGGCAGTCTCTAAACCCAAACCACTTAATCCGGTGATGAGAATTTTGGTGTAGGACAGTTTCTTCATGCCATCAGTACCCATCACATAAATCTGACGACTGTACAGATTTTCGTCAACACCTGATTCGCCATTAGAACCCATTATCTTCTAGAAATAACTTGTAAACGACAAAGGAAACTTACATTATTGTTATAGTTATAGAAACCGTTTGGTTTGTCTACGTGTTGTGGAGATGGTTCGGTAGACAAATCTATATATCGTCTTATAGCTGGTGGCGGTGAAGACATCTAAGGCTCAGAAAAAACATTCAAACCCCTCCTTAAATACAATAGGATTAGTTGCGGGCGCAAATCACGCGAAGCCAACAAAGCAAGTGCAACCTACAAAACCTGATTGGCTTAGTTACAAAGTAGGAAGGCGATGCAATTTCTGCATTCCAAACACAGTGAATTCTATTATTTACTCATTTGAAAGTGGCATTCATTATGCCCTAGAAACAGGTTTTAGTTCCATATTGGGCGTTTAAATCAGAGTCCCAGCTATTCCATTGCTCAGATCTAGAATGTATTCCAGGAAATTTAACGTCGAGTTCAGTCAAGTCATAGTTTACACCGTGATTTTTTTATATTAGAATCTATGTGTCTGTCTATGAATTAACAAATTTCGTATAAATTTTGTAAATTTCCAATAAAAATTAAACAAATATGTAAAATACCCTGAATGTGAAGGAAATTTTCCCGAGGAGTTATTTTGCCCGAATTCCGAAATCAAATGACTGGAAAATATTATAGTGTTTAGTGGATGGAATTAATGAGAAATTTTAATCATCAAACGGATTAATTTAAAGTACAAATTCCTCACCGAAATCTTAAAAGACCAACAATTTGGAACGCCTCATTTTTAATCCCGAAACACCATTCACAAATGTCCCTGTGCTGTGGCAATCGATGTGGGCTCTTCTTTTACCAGCTAGTACCTCGTTTATTGAAGTGTAGCTTGTGAAAGTCGGTCCTAGATTCGTCTAAGTGCCTATAAAATATGGGAAAAGGATCGTGAACGCGAGAGCCTACACGCATTTCGCTCTCGAAACAGGTTTGAGTTACCTACCTCGGAGATCAAACGAAATTCCTAGATGACAGACTTCGCATTTTCACCAAACGGCGCGTAGAAATCTCTAGGACCTCGCGGTGTTTTTTGTTGATACAATTAGCGCAACTGTATCTTGTCTTTCAAATCGCGAAAAGAATCCGGCACTTGGCATAGCTTTTCGATGAAAGATAATGGTTTTCAGGATTTAAAATAATTTTACTCGTCAATAATGCTTACCAAATTTAGCTCTGGAATGCTGATATAACCCTGTGTTGGCATCTTTTTTAATTGCGGTTACTGAAGAAAACATTTCATCACCCTAGTCGTTCAGCAATTCGATACAACTGAGGTATTAATTCGCAATAACAAATCAGAAGGGCAAGTGGTAGACTTAGTCAGGTTTATTCATTTATTGGTACAAGATCTTGTGTCTTTTTGTTTCTTGATGATACATTTTGGTGGAACTGTATTTTGTCGTTCATATCGCGAAAAGAATGCGGCGCTAGGCATGGCTTTTCTATGTAAGACAATAAGTGCTGTAAATCGGTGTTTGAAGATTTTCTTAAGATCATTTCGCTCATCGATAGCGCATACTAAGTCTGGTTCTTTAAAGGCATTCTTATATGGGCTCTAAATTTAACGCTTTTCTCGGTTCGCCCAGCGATTCTGTACCACTATTTGCACCTGTGCGATATTTCACCCAAAAAAACAGGCGTTCTTGTGATTGCAAGTTATTGGGTCACCGATATGTCATTCAAGCATTTTAACCCTTTCGTTTTAATTCGCTGTTCACCGTAATTTGAGTCGAAATTCTTTTGAATAGGCCGCTGGAGCGAAACGATCAACATTTTTTTTCTTTAGGTGCTTTATGCCCTGAGTTCCTTACTCTAAGTTCGAATCGGCGGAGCTTCAGATATTCACTCGTTAAGACGTAACAAATTTCGGGCATTTTATTATTTACATAGTGACGGCGACTTTCAGTCAGATTGTTAGGTATAGTATATCAGTTCCTAATTGAAAATAGTTAGTGGTAGTTCAAGATGAACTAATTAATAAAAGTTAAGAGAATTTGCAATATGTAGATATTTTCTAAGTTTAAGATCGTATTAATCACTAGCGCTTACCAAATCTGGCTCTGAAAAGCTGGTAAAACCCTGTTTGCACATTTTGTTCAAATGCGGGTGACTGAGAAATCGTAATTTACACCTAAAAATCAATGCATCACTAGGTACTGATGTTACCAGTCTTGAGATATTTAGCCACAAAGTATATTAGATAATCAGTTGTTCTTTAGCTTTTTCATTTTCGTTGTTCATCTGATTCGGATCGGTTGATTCGATGTACCTCTATGAAGTTGAGAAGAGATACATCGGTGAAAAATTGCACCCACCTCTGACAGATTTCTCTTCAATAGGCTGTTTGATCCCTACCGTAATCCAGACGCAATCGTCTATCACCTCGTTTCATTAGGTGCCTAGTTCCCTGAGTTCCTTACTCCATGTTCAAATCAGAACTCCAGGTATTCAATCGTTCAGATCTAGAATGAATTTCAGGCTTCTTATTATTAGAAATTTAACATGGCTTGCATTCAAGTTATAATTCATACGTGGTTATATACCATAAAACCAACTCTCAGTCTAATTAGACGGTATTATATTTCGCTTCATAATTAGATCTGGTTAATGGCAGTTTAGGGTAAATTGTTCTTATAAAAATGGAGGAAATCTATGAAGCACTCCTAGTTCGAGGATATTGGTGGCGACAATTTAAAAAAATAAGGAACAAAAAGTCCCTACGCATTACGTCCTCGAAACAGGTCTGAGTGAGTTCCCCACTGCGAGGTCAAACGAAATTCCCAGATGACGGGCTTCGAAGTCTTCACCAAACCGCATAGCGAAACCTCTAAGACCGTTTGTTTCTTGTTAATGCAATTAGCGGAACTGTGTCGTGTCGTTCCAATCGTGGAAAGGATCCGGCCCTAGGCATAGCTTTTCGATGAAAGGTAGCGGGTGGAATTGCAACCTCCTATGGGCTCATAGATTTTTCGTGAGTTAAGGTTATTTAAACCATCACTAGTGAAACTAAATCTTTCTGTGGAACGCCGATACAAACACCTGTTTTAATGTACTTTTTAATCGCTAAAAAATCGGGGGCTTGCATATCTTCAATGTCGTACATTTTTTGTAAGCTAAGTTCATTTTATGCATCATTAGCGCTTACGTATTCTTCAATTGTGGCTACTGAAGAGTCGTTGTTCGCATTCGAAAATGTATCCTTTGGTTCATTTAGCGATTTGATGCTACTATGTGCGTCTTCAAGACTTAACTACGAAACCAAACTATTCGTGAGGTTATAAGTGATGGGATAGCCGCTTTTATTATCTTTTTTCGTTTTGCTTTGATGTGAATTTTAATAAAAGGCTCCTTAGGTGTTCTTAACTTGAGCAGAATGCATTAATTCAGTGTCGTTCCACAAAGTTGAGAAGAAATTCTCCTGATTAGGCCGCTAAATCTTCACCGAACTCCAGTGGGAAACGACTGAAACCTCGTCTCTTTAGCATAAGATTCTTGGTTTTGACTCTAGAGTTGTTCAAATGCCTCTTGAGGCTGGAGGATGGGACGAGAGAGTTCCTACGGTAGTTTGAAAGTGGATTCGGGTGCTATCTGAGCGTGGTTGGAATTTTTCTCTCCGTAAACATGCTGGATAGGTCCCCACGCTAATGGCCTGTCAGTGCTTTATGGCACAATGAATGATGGAATGCCGCTCGGGGCCCCTGTCAATCATTCTTAATGCTGTAGTGTTCACTAAAAATCGGGACTGAAATAGCCCGCCTACTGTGAAGTTTTAAGGAGCAGAAGTGCCAGGCAGCCTTATCCGTTGGTTCATACAGGATCTTGGCCGAATCCTGGTAGCGAGAAGGCGTTGTCGTGGGCGGGATTGCTTATTTTGGCATGTTCGGCAGAAATTTAACAGCCTTTTCAGGAGAAAACAACAAAGTGGATGCGACGATTTTATGGGTTTGCAGCGGGTAGCTAAAGTCCTCCCCAAGACGGAACAACTTTTCTGCATAATATCAGAAGGAGAGGGGAAGATGTCATTACTGAACTTGTGAAAGTGTTTCGATTGGGTGTCTCTTGTCAGACGGAGTTGTGAGATTTGGGCCTTAGTAGGGCCACTACAATACCCCCTCCATCAAGACCAAAGGCCGGGGGCCCGAGTACAGTCTACGTAGTCGTTTTAAAGGCGTCGTTTCCTGGTGCATCTCCTTTAAGGTGGTCTCTTAAGTGTGATGCGCGTGAAAGTCGTTAATGCATCTCGAAGTATTAACCAATCGATATCCTGTACAATGCATTCTGACCACTTCACATAAGAAACCAAATTAGCAAGTAGAAGGGTATGACTTTCCAAGCTACCATTGTTCAAACTGTTTGCCATGGGTAAGCTCTTAGCACATGAAACATGCCCATAGGTTCAGGTTCCAACCTGTCCGTATGGCTGGTCAAACAAATGTTTCGTCAGTCGTTGGATTGAACGCAAAACCACTTTCGAAGGTCACTGGCGCCTTAAATTGTCTATTCTGAAAGTACAGTTAAAAATAAGGACCGGGAGCCCTAACGTATCTACATTGGCTACATAATGGGCTCAAATGATGACTCAAGACCTTTAAATATTCTAATCGTTAATAAAAATATAGGGGTTTGACAAATTGGTGGAAACACTTTGGAAAAGCAACTAAATGTATTTTAATATGGTGTAGGTCTACCACCTTTTGCGGCCTCAAATACAGCCCCAGTTCTCCGAGGTATTGATTCATATAAATTGTATTTTTTTCCCGAAAGAATTTTAGCCAATTCTTCAGTTAAAACACACTCAACCAGTTCTTTTAGAGACGATGGCGGCCACGGCGGAAGTCGACTTCCTACTTGAATCTCTAAATTGACGACCCTGAATGCTCCTCAATTATGAAGTTGAGGTTGTCTGGTGGGCGCATGAGATGCCCAACTTCATTAGAATGTTCTTCCTCGTGCCGCCATTCTTTAACAATTCTAGCTGCTGTGTGGATTGGTGTTGCATTATCGTCTTGAAAGATGGCGCCGTTCCCTCCGGAAACAGTTCTCGAACCGCATTAGGAGAGTTGTTCGTGGAGGATTTTTAAAGGTCTCGAACTGATTTTCCTAGTCTCTTAGCGATTCATTAGCCATCTATAGAACTGAGACCCCATGTGGATACTAACCCGTTTTCCAGGTCAAATAATGCGCGTTTGAAGTCACACGACATTACCGCTAGTGTTTTTGTGCCTATCTGGTGCCTTATCAGTCTCTCACTGCTATCCTTCCGGGATTAAGGCTGTTCCCTGTGAATGAAGTCGCATCTCTTAATAATAGTGGGTAGTGCTGGTAATATGATGATCCTTCGGTTTGTCTACCTCCTTACTTTTTCATCGCGCTCTCCTGTAAACCTTGCTCAACACAGAGAGAGCACAGCTTTATTGGACAAGGTCCGGTCGCGGTGTGTCGAGAGTATGTCGTATGAATCCTATCAATTATTTGCCTAATCAGGTTTTCATACTAATAATTGTGTAAGTTAGAAATGTGCACATATTTTTTGGATATCTTTATTGTCTACGCAGAACTATGCAACCAATTATGAACCGTCAATTAGTCATGCTGCACTCTTTGCTATCGTCTTATAAACGCTTCGGTAAAATCAATTGTTCGTTTTTCTGTCGCTTTGGGGGTTACATGATATAACCCTTATTTCAACTACCTTTTCTCAAAATTATTCTCCAGGAATCGTTCTTGTTCATTACGTTTGCTGCTTCGCGGACACGCCATTATTTGCAATATGCAGAGATGCGTTGATTCGGAGGTTACAAATGCGTTGATGTCAATTTCGTCTGCTTCTCCGATTCCTTTACAGGGCCTGGCTCGTTCTACTTTTGGTGGGAAAGGGGACCCGGGCAGAAACTGTCATCAAAAACATATCTACCTATCTTCAAACGAGGGAATTCAATCCCATTCAGTAAAGATTCTGACAGATTTATGTGGAGTTGGTCTGCCATTATTTTATCAAAACATTGCTAGATACTTAAAACAATGTGTTATCATCGTAAGGACTGGGACTAATTTACAACTGGTATTGTAACATCCACTTAAGAGCTGCTGAGCCATCGCATTCATCTACGTTGTGCTATGACAACACCCAGGTAGTAGGTGAGTAGTCTTGCATTCAGATAGAGGTTTTTAATGACCCGGTGAGAAGTACGTTTACTGAACGGAGCAGCTGGTGTGGTATTGGCGCGTCATCATAGTCCGTGGCCCTGAATAGATAAGGGTCTCGCGCCAGAGTGAGCGCATGAACTTCAAGGGGGCAGGGGGATAATTTGTGTTCATTACGAGATCCTCTTCAGGTAGTTAAATTTGCCATAACGTGCAAACGGTGCTTACTTTTAACAAAAATAAACCTAAATGCATTTGTGGGTTTCAGCAAGATAGAGGACCTTATACCATCGCTTTAGGATAGTGCATGATTCACTCAAGGAAATGTCAGATGCCAAAACTCCCCAAGAATTGTTCGAAAGAAATCCATTTCAAAAATACTTAGGCATTAGTGTATGCAACAGTCTGTGACAGTTCGTGATCCACGAATCTGTTTACAATTTTGACTAAATATTTGACAAAAAGTAAAAAAATTTACTTGGTTACCTTATAAATAGGACAATTTAACTACATGTTCCACTTTACATATAGCATTTTTTATTAGCTTATGTAGATCCCGTTAATTGAATAATAGCTTTCACCCAATAAAAGGAGTGCAGTGTGCTATTAGGTGTGCATATTACGATTCGCACTTCTGAAACTCTTAAATGTTATATAACACAAACTCTATGCAATATTTTAGTCAGCGCTTTTACTGCATCTCGTTATTCATGTTTTCCCTTGCTTTTTTGCTTTTCTGGTTCAGTTTTGTGTTTATATTTTTAGATGTCATTTACATTCTTTATTGCATCCTAAATAGACAACAATGCAGAAAATATTTAGCGTTGAGACTTATTTGAGTCCATTGTTGATGCGATATATTGGCAAATATGTCAAGTTACGCGATGATCAATTCCAACTTTCCTTGTGGGGTGGCGACGCAGTACTCAATTACGTGGAACTTCAGTATGATATTTTTGAGGACTTGATGCCTCTCCCAGTTGGCTTTAAGTCTGGTCATATTCACGAACTGCGCATCCAAGTTCCATGGACCCGCTTGGGTTCGTCAAGCATCGTCATTACCCTGAACACTGTTGAATGTGTCCTTGCATTCAAGCGACCAGATCAGAATTCAAAACCACCAAAACGTAATTCTACTCCCGATGCCAATCCCTCAACGGACGTCCTGCCTACTGCAGATTCTCCTACTCCTCCTAGTTATCTTCAGTCATATCTTTCTCGCATCTTGGCGAACGTTGAAGTAGTTGTAAACAACTTGATCGTCAAGTTTGTTGAAGATGACGCTGTCATATCCCTGAATATTCGATCTCTAGATTGCTTTCCTACTCGTGCTAACTGGGAACGGGGTCTGGATTCACAGGCCGCCTCGTCAGGCAACTTCTGCCTCCATCGACTCCTCAGACTGACAGACATGACATTGTGCATCGATCAATCCGATGCAAATGGACACATTAGCGCTTACCAGGACCCGGTTGTCTACCGCTCTAGTTTTACTGTCCGTCTACAAACTGTCTTCACACCAAATGGCACGGGTCTAGCCTCAATTTGCGTGGCCAATCTCTTTTCACCCCACCTAATTGAAATCAACTTGAGTCAGGTCCAAATCCCATTGGTTGCTCGGATTTTGGAGATTCTCGTCGCTCTAGCTAATGAGTCTATTAAGTGGGATGCTCTTTCAGCTAGTCAAGTCATCAACAGACGCCAGTCTCAGATAGAAAAGCCGAATAAATCTGGCGATTTGCAAGGCGAAGAAGGCGACGATGGCCTGAGTCAATCCCAGTCGTGGTCCCAGTGGGCATGGTCCTTTGTCCCCTCCCTCCCTACGTTTGTTTCAAACCCTGTGGATGAGGATTTAGACGATTCAAATCTTGATGAAGTCTCCATCCGGTACCTAGAGGATTTGAAGGCCTGTGAAGCTCGGGCAGAGTACCTGAAGTACCTCTACGAGGATGCTCAAACTCCCCTTGGTGATTCCTCCCAAACCGCCCAGCTTCGACGGGGCTTCCTTTCGAGACTTCGGAGGCACCAGAAAGTTGTTCCCGCTCTCATTCTGGGGGTTTTAATGAAGAAAATCCAAGTTAACATCAAGGTGAGTCTCAAAAATCCAAGTCGATTTTCGCCTTAGACTTCCAATCGAAAGGCTCAGCCAGATTCCCCTAACAGTCGTTCTTCATCTACAAAGAGTCTTAGACGAAGTGATACCACACATGAGCTGTTTTCCATCTCTCTGGAGGTTAGTTTTACAATTTGTGCTGTGAGAATACCCCCCTCAAAACTAACACACCACGCGTGCCTATTCTCAGAATCTCGCCTTTCAAATCGTCCAAGACTCCAGTTACTTTGTCAGTCTTCGTGCCGGAATAGGGTTGCTCAAGATCAGTCCAGTCGGCTCAATTTGCCCCTGTGGTATAAAATATTCACAGGCGTTGGTAGGACGCATTTTTTGTGATTTAAACCCTTTGTTTAGTTCCCTGATTTACTTGAAATCAACGGGAAATCACAACATCTGGATGGAGACGACCCGACTGAAGTTCTGGTCAAGGCCTTCTGCGGCCTCTTTGAAAAGCCTTCTAAGGTGTTAGAGGACCAGTCAGGTGTGATTGACGTCCAACCCTCGAGAGGGGATGTACTGCAACTCCCTCCGTTTTGTAGAAAGGCTTATCTCTCCCGATATATTGATGATTTCAAGCAGCTCAAGGCACCTCTGGCAATGTGGTTTGAGTCGGTATCTTCACGAGAAACCGAAGAGGAGTCTCTGGAAGGTGAATCTTGAAAAATAATCTCTTTACTTCCATTTAGAGAATCCTGAAAATACCCAAGAGCCGAGGATGTACTCTTTTAACAGATGCCTGTTAGACAACGCAAATATTGGATTTACACTGGGTGTACTACATCGCCTGCAGCATTTCCTGCAAATATTGGCAGAGGGCTCTCGACACTATGCTGCCTGTTTGGACTGGGATTCCATCGAGTGTGCGTTTGATGATCCCTTCTCATTCATCCTCAATAAGGATCAATTTATTCATTTAGTTTATAACGGGAAAAGAACAGGATTTGATAGGGAAGATGGACACTGCCTTGGTGATATGGTTAAGATATGTCAGAGAGTTGTGTCTTACTTACAGCTTTGTGTGTCTAGCAACTAAAAACAGACGTTGTTAGTCGGTGGGTTGGGCTGCTACAGCGGTAATGTAATTTTTATCCCCTTTACAAATCTGCTTTTGATTGAACACCTGATAAATATCGATAATAAACTGCATCATTCCAGTGGGTCCCATTGAGTGCACAATTATTTAAAATTCCAGCGGAATCAAATCCATGCAGTCTTCCCCAAAATGCCCATTGGATGATTCCTAGCTTGATGGTTTTCCAAAGGTTTCTTTAATTTTCGCAATAGAAATTGCGTTTATTCCCCTCGCAATGCTATTGAGGCCAAGAGCTTCTCACCGGTTCACTGGGAATTGTTGTTTCACATGACAGCCATTTGTTTTCATTGATAGGAAATTAACAATATGATCAGCTACGTGCGCGGTTGTAGGAAAAATAATTAAACTTAGCCTAGCAGTCATCCTGTTTCTTGTTGATTTTAGTCCTGCCCAAGCAAGAGCCCATGGACAGTTGGCTCCTGAAAGAAAAAATGGTTCATCTTCGCCAATTCACTCCCCGTATTCTAACCCACGCTCAAATCATGGGCCTGTCCATCAAAGCCTTTCCTCCTACCCATGATCCCCAGGTAAGTTGCAAACACCCCTTTTCTCCTGGCGTAAAGGAGGAGCTCCTCAGTTCTTTATCGCTTTAGATAGCGGATCGTTTCCCCGCCCTAGAAATCGAAGTCGGTAGTATTGACGCCGTTGTATCTGCTCCACTGAAGTCGGCCCAACTCGTTTCCACCATGACACACCTCTATCCCTCTCCCGGCGTACTGGGTGAAGTGAATGCCTCGTTTCAGCCAGGCGGTATCACCTCTCACAAAACCCTTCTTCAATCCAAGCAGTGGGGGCGAAGGGACCAGATCTTGGCATGTTTCGGGACCTACGAGGCTCCCAAAGATCCTTGGGATGAGCAGGGGGTTGAGGAATGGGGTAAAGGCGTCGTATTTTTCGGCTTTGAGGAAGAGAACCCCATCACAAAATCACTCCAAGTCGATCTCTTGAATGGATGCTACAGAAGAATATTTGTTCAAGTCAATCAGCTGCGAGTTTCACTGGGCGATGGAGGGCACGTCGTATCTCCAGTTTCGTTCAGTCTTGTTCAACGGGCTCTCTTGTTCCAAAAATCGTGGCCAAAGCACCTAGCGGATGAAATGGTGCTTAAGGAGAGTCACTTACGGATGTTTGAGCAAATACGGGTGGATCTGAATCCATCGACAATCAACAGCTTGGTCGGACATGGAATCTATGTTGTATCAGAAGCAAATGCTATACTAGAGGGTCTCTCCCACTATTATAAAGGCGAATTGCTTTCTGAATCAGTCGATTACAGTAGCCAATTATGTGACTACTCTTTAGACCGGTTTTTCCACCAAAACTCTGATTCGTTTTCTTTCAAACTTGAAGCACGTGGGTCTTCGTCACTATACACACAATCAAAACGTGCTCAGGAAACATTTGATCTGAATTTTGAGGCATCAAACCTGACTGGATACCTTGTAGACTGTCAAAAAGACACCTCATTCATTCCAGTTTTTGAGTGTCGGAAAGTTGAGTCCGGCTCCCTCGTTTCCTATAAGATGGATAAGAAGTTTCTCTCAGTTATGGAGAGTCTCTGTAAGTAAGCGTACAGTTTGATCACTCCGCAGGAATGGCTCAATGTATAATTCTTTGCTCATTCGACTTTATAGGTCCCAGTTCAGTAGGCCTAAAGGTCGCGCCAATTAAATTTTTACTCTCCTCTAGTCTCGTCAACTGGTTGATGCGTACTTTCGAGTGTCTCAAAGAGGCGCTAGAGACTTTTGAAATTGATAGGACTCAAGAATCACCCAAAACAAGTCGATCAGGTGATGATCCTTTCTACATAATATATAAGATTTCCTTTTGAAGTCGATTTTAACCTAGATTGTCTGCTAGGAGGTACCTCATTCCGGCGCCTGAGCGCGAATGTCACTGCTCTTAGTGGCGTAATTCAGGTTAATCCGGTTAGAATGTCGACGCAAAGAAAACTGAATGCCTCGGTGGATTCCACGTTCTCACTTATTAACCCGAGTGATGCCAGGCCCCTTCACTGCTCCGCATCTCCGACCTCACCGTTGTCGCAGTGGGTTGCGGACAACTACAAGTGGTTCACCTTGTGCAAAGTTAAAGTAAGTAAAGTTACAGAACATAAATTTGATTTAAGCATAAGTTGGAGGTTTTCAGCGCTTTCATTCACTTCATTGATTTCACGCATTTTTTGTAAAAGAGCTAACTTAGTCTCACTGCATACTCACCGTTGGTAAGTCTATGGATTCTGAATCTCCCACAGTACGAATTTCTGCAGGTTTTGTGAGAATGCTGAGGTTCTCATCGGGTCCGCATGACTGCCCAGCTAGACAAAAGGGTGAAGCAATAAATGGCCGTTTGATTACTAGCACTAAATTAGTTGTCATTCGTAAACTGGAACCAAAGAGTGACAAAAGTTTTGGTAGAAATGAATGAAAATGGGCACAGTATTGATAATCCACAAAAAGGTGATTTAGAATCGGTGAGCTCTTCCGATTATCTCATGCGTTTCTAATAAACGACTTCTGTAGCATTCTTGGTGAAGCTCTCTCTATATCTGTTTCAAGTCACGATTCACTTTAATGGGACTGAATAAATATGACATTTCTCTTACCGATTACAATTTGTAATAACTGGGCGTAAAGTCCTTCTAGAGAAAGCATGTACTCTTGCAGAAAACCAATTTAGCCACCGCCTAGTTCCAGGTAATACTCCTACCAACATTTGTAATGAAATTCGAAACTTTGTCCTTTGGTCTTCAGGGATTTAATAACTAGTTAGATATACAATATCGCCAGTCATGTTTGTTGGTTCACAAATTTCCTAAGAAGAATGATTGGGAGATAATGGTAGATAGGTAAGTCCTGTACTTGTGGTACATAGTAGTCAGATTTCAGTCAATTCCATGGAACTCAAAACCACGTGGTTCTTGAAATTCAGAACGATTGTGAAGGAAGCCAGTTCATAAAAACAGTGTTTCTGAGATCCCTAGCGCCCATAAAAATTCGCTAATGATTGGCGTTTGCAGCATGTGTACAGACTTGGCAACCGATTGTGTTTTTACACAGCAAATGATTCCAGACGAAGTGAAGCAATGAGATGAGAATCCCGCTGTGTGGTAACCTTTACGTATTATATGCACTCATATAAAGCAGAAAGTGGAGGTTCGAGAACCTTCTACATTTCGTATCGTTAAAATTATCCGTTCTTAAACGTCTATGGATAAGACTATGTTCATTTCTCGCAGTAGCTAAGGAGAGGTTGAGGTACGATAGTCCAATATTTAAGTCTTTTACCTTTACATCGGAGCAACATCTAGTCTATTCAAGTCAGCATCAATGCACCTCTTCGAAAGATGTTTTCTTCGTTTTAAAGTGTCAAGGATTGAAGGCTTAGATAATATAGTCTGGATTACAGCTAGCTACCAAAAGAACAAAATTCCTTTCGTGTGCTTCTTAAGAACAGAAGAATCTTCAGTTCAGGGCCTGAAGTACAATGATGAAATCCTGCTTTGGTTATGTTTAACAGATAAATCATGCAGAAAAGTTGGAACCCTCTCGAAAGGCAGATCGTTCCTTTTCCTTACAGATTCTTATCTCCAGTCCCTCCATCTATTTTGCAATCCTCCACACCGACCACTGTTCTCCCCATCACGACGTCGATTCCTGGTTATCCTCCATCGACCACAGTCAAGTCGCCTCCGTTACTCTGCCCCAAATCCAATTCAGTGGTCCCACTTCTCACACCGCCCTACCTCCCCGTCGCCAAGTTGTTCACTCTCCTTCCCAAAAAGCAGCGGCACCAGAAGACACCTTCGGCATTCGGCTGTACAGCTTCGAATTGGAGGAGAAACGGACCAAAGCGGAGGCAGAGGAGGCGAAACGACGCCTGAGGCGGATCCAGAGTCCTCCAGAGTCTGATTCCAAGTTGAATCCCTGCAAACCAATGTGGCAGGGCAGAGCAACTGGCTTCGCTGTTTGTGCTGGAGCTGGAAAGACCCAGATCCTCGGTTTGGACGTGGAGAAATGCTCCCTCGCATTCAGCGTCGAAAGAAAAGGGGAAGAGGAGGAGACGGAGGTGAGGTCGGAAAGGGGAGAAGAAAAGGTGACAAGGATTGCGTGGAGCTTGGATCTCAAACTGGCCGGCAGCACGAAGGGAGGAAACGAAGTTCCGAGTCTCAGGGAAGTTCTACAATTCGTGGCGGTGGTATCGAGCATCAGTGGAGGAGTTTCTAAGATCTCTAATGAGGTAATTGCTGTTCCATTTTCACCAAAAACCCTGATTAAACTCTTAGGCGCTCAATAGTGAGAAGTCGGCTTCAAATTGTTACGGGAAATCTCAGAATGGTGTTTTATTTACCTACTTGTGAGTAAAATGGGATTAAGCACTGGAGATTTTTCTATGTGAATGATCGGGTACAGATCAGCCCAGCTGCATGTCTGTGACATTTAGATGTTCAAATAATTTAGCTCGAATGTACACATGAAAGGTAGATTCTCTACGTAAATAGAAGTTCTAGTAAATGCACAGAAAATTGTGCGTAGTTTAAGGAGTATCCTGTAATGTCTGATGGAGCTAAAGGTTGTTTTGTATGTTAAGGTGCTTTTAAACTGATAAAGCTTTGTTTTAATGAACAATAAAACACTGTCAACGTGGAAGTACCCACAAATCATTTGAAGCACATAATATGCGACTAGAAACATTCACTTGGTTTATGGAGATGAGGAATGTATAAATGAAAGAAGCTGGCTGCAGAAGATGGTATGCGAAATCCAGTGGAAGTGGTGATTCCACCCTCCATGAAGATGAAGACCCAACCGGATGACGTCCAGATGTGTTTGATGATCAGGAGCTTCTTGAAGCGACAGCCCTTGAGGAAAGTTAACCTGCTGTATCAGTTGATCAGGAATTGGCAATTGGGCTTATTTAAAACCACGAAAGTCTTCATCGTGGGTGCTTCACTAATGGCTGCGTGAAAACTATCAATTCAAATCTCATGTTGACAGCCACACTTCTCTGCCTCATTCTCACCAAATTGTTTCACTCTTTTTGGACAAACTCGTGACTGGTCACTAGCGAGAAATAGATGTTTTATTGCAACATTAAGCGTCCTAGACTGGCTTCGTAAAAGGAAAAGTCTCCAGCCACATCCGGTAGGGGAACTTCATGGGAAAAGATTATTCTCTAGAGAATGGGAAATTGTGATGTTTCATCAGGGCAATGCATAACCTTACACACAAAAGATCGAGAAAGAAGAAGAAGAACTTGGGCGTAAATTCCTCGTCCATCTCTTTCTTTCAACCTTGCTTCCTCAGTCTGATATCGATGACTTCGTAGCTATAAAGTCGTTTAAGAAGATAGAGCTTTTGAAACACAGAACTGGGTTGAAACTGACGTTTATGAGTTCTTAAAATCAGAACCAAGAGCATTTTGTGTTAGTGAAAGCATTTATAAGCCTGTTAATTGATGGAAAGAAGTCATAGATAATCAGGGAAAGTACATTGGTGGTTGAATCATTAATTAAGTGCAACATTTGGTCACTTTTTATATTGGAAATTTTGACAGAACTTTTATAATGACCAAAGTGTTTCACATCCATCCTTCTTAGTTGTATCATACTTCATTCCTGAGCCCGAGACTGGAGTTTAACGATAAAGCCAGCGTACTCGTATGCGTAAGAACGAGGGAAGGTGTGGTCTCCTATCTTCCCTCGAATTAACTTGCGCAGATTTCCCATTGTTTTGCCGAAGAACTACAACACTCCCATGTAATTAAGGATATCTAGATGAAAGTTGTATTTTCTGCTTGGCATTGTAGCTCGTCGTCGTGAATGGACTTCTGGCCACTTGTTTACGCACTTCAAGGAGCCCCTGCCCTGCATCGAACGCTGTTCTTTCAACCTCACCCTCTGTCGTCGGAATGCAGGTCCCCTCGACAAAGACCTCGTCCTCCATCGTCTCTCACGTCACCCGCTCCTCTTCCTACTCCTTGCTGGACGCTCACAAAACCCCGAATCACAGCACTCCAGCTAGGGATACCACTGCCACTACATTCGTCCACTTACCCGTCCATGGCCAAATCCAAATCAGCCTACCCTCGGCAAATTGGCGCCTCGGTCTAACTGACGAGCAGGCTCTGCTTGTTTGTGAAGTGGAGGGCCTAAAATCGGTCGTCCACCTATCAGACACACCATTCTTTATGCAATGCCGCCTTCAACTCGAACGCATCTGCGTTTTCCTCAGTGCTGCGGACAGGTAAAGGAGTTTTGAGGCGCAGTAGGTCTTTTGTAGGGGGTTGTTTTAGTGATATCAGGACAGTTTCATCAAGAAAAAGCTAAATAGGGCTTCTTAAGTACAAATTCAATAGAGTTTAAAGGAATTCAATGAACGAGGAAACTACAACATTATTTTCGAAGTTTCGCTGCTTTTGCGATTTTCCTGGGAAAAGGGTCTCCTCAAAAACCACTTTAATTCTGTCGGTTATCGTGGTGTTTCTAGTAGTACTGGCACGAGTATTTCTCGAAGTCAACACCCACAGACTTGTTAAGAATTGTTGACTTTACCTTGAGATGTGCCGGAAAGTTGACTTCTTCGGCGCATTTATGGATATTAGTGGAGGTCTTCGACGAATACAAGCTTTAGGGTAGTGGCTGAAGCATTCAATGCACGAATTCTGATGCTAGGCTCCTTTTCCAACAATTTTTTTCTTGAAGATTTCCGAGGAGAAAATATGCTGTGCGAGCGCGATCAAATCGTACGTTGTCTTACTTAATTCTAGCCACCATGGCCTCGTAATCGCCAGTAAATGCAACTAGATTGTTTTAGCAGGAGCACTTAACATTGGTCATAGTCTCCTTTTTTGAGTGTCAGCACTATTAATAACCATGAAACAAGTTATTCTCTTCCATAATGAATCATTGTACGGATCCAGGGGGTGACAAGTTGACTCGTCATAATAACCAATTTCATTTTAGGTGCTTTCCTCTACTCTCCCCCAAGCACTGGTATCTTCGTCCCTTTCAAAACGTCTCCCATTGCCCTGGAACCGCGGTCCTCGAGGCGACAAGGGCAGTCGGAAGTCGTCCGAAACCGCAGGAGAATGACAGCGATACTGAGACGGAGGTGACACCTTCACACCAACCCCAGTGGGGCTCTAAGACCTTTCTGACCGTCTGTCTGACTTGTGCGCCCAGCAGTGTCATTCAGAGTGTCTTCGGCGGTCGACGTTTCGCCTATTGGCTTGATAGAGCTGCTGAGCATGTGCTGGTGGGGGATAAACCCGTTGAATGTGACGTGATCACCTCGTCTCCACCGTTCATCAACTGCCTATACGCCAGAATGCGGCCGATGGATGTGGTCGCCTGTCCGCAGCTTATGAAACACCTAACGGAAGTGGTGAACGAAATTCTTGGTTGTACAGCTGAAGTAGATGAGCGGAAAGAGATTGTTAGAGCCGCAAGGCCGGGGCACTCAATGCCTTTGTTTTTTGTCGCTCTGGATGAACTTCGGGCTTTCCTTCCGTCACCGGGGGTTAGTAATTCTGCTCCTGCTAAGCAGCGTAACTTTTATTCAGGATGATAATGGTGGCCCGTGTAATTTTTTAGCTGTTAACTCCACTGAACGAAGGTAACGTCGAATGTGACACTGTAGTGCTCTCACTGGGTGCTTTGAGGCTCCACCCCTTCCCATCTAACTGCATCACTTCTCGACCGGAGGTCCCAACCCGCTCTTCGAAGCCGATTCTCCTGACAAACCAGATTGGATCACCGAGGGAGGACAGGCAATTCGCCCTGCGGGTCGATGGCATAGCCTGCTGGGCGGTGAATTTGTTAAAAGCCCTGAATTTATCCGGCAGTGCCCACAGAATCGATGACCAACCCACACTGGCCGGTCAATACCCGGCGTTTGAATGGAACCAGGCTGCAACGAGGCTGAGTGATGTGTGAGTTGATTTAATACACCAAATTACTGAGTATAGGGTTGAAGGATATTAATGTAATGGTGTATTTATGACAAACACTGAGTCAACCTTTCTGTATGGTTTCTCGACTGCCTGCCGTTTGTGAAAGAGCTGAACGAGGCCTTGGTCACGTCTGGCGTGGTGTCACAGCTGCTCTCTAGGCGCCTGAACCTTTGGGTGTCCGTGAGCGGGAGCTCTGGGGTTACTAAGAGTGTGTCAATCACCACTTGGTGTTGAGGCTTGGAACGGTCGTGCGGAGGTGTTTGGTTAGGAAGGTGTCACTGCAGCGTGGATCTCCAGTCTGTGTCATAGGCCGTTATCAGCTAATGTGCAAGGGCTAAGACCCATTTTCTCGGTTCACGTCTAGACTCCGTTGCCTGCCTAAATCAGCAGTGTGGGCGTATGTTTGCCACGGCCAAGGAGGTGAACAGGCATTTGAGAGTCACGCATGTGGAGAACGGTGACGAAAGGTCCGAGCTAAAGCCCTTGATTTGCCCTGTGGAGTCATGTCACGTCTCACCGTCTCATAGTTTGGCTAGTTCGACATATCGACTAATGCCACACGGGTTCCGAGTTGGTGAAGGTCGAAGGTATGACCACGGCGTCTAAAGCGTGCATGGTTCAAGATAAGATTGGTGATATTCGGGCATCGAATTGCCCGATTTGTAAAGCATAGAGGTGCACGCACTTTGGTTGTCCGTCATGCCCCAAGAAATTACCGACTCAGAAAGGCGTAGTAAACCATTGCCACATGAAACATCATTGCAATTTAGCAGGGGGAAGGCATGTGAGTGAAATCAGCACTGGGACTTTAACAATGCCGACCTGTTGTATGGCGAAGGACCCTGGTACTGAGCCTCTTGTGAATGTCTCGGTTGATGCATTTTCTTCCCGCTTCTTTTATGTTTTACTTTTAAAGTTTTGCTTTTTAGATTATCCACGATTAGGCATATCATTTAATAAATAGCACTATATACGGGTTGTTTTATGCAAGCGCGTGGTTTGAAGTGTTCTTCGATGAATCTATCATGACGGGGTATCCACTTACCTTTAATGCATGTCAAGACTACAAAAGGTCAAAATTTATTAAATGGGAAGACGTTCATTCCTCAGGAGTGAAAGTACATTCATCTTTTCTATTCAGTTGTTCAAATGGGGAGCATCCTCATAGTATTTGTAATACACTAACTGATGACTCAGTAATATCAGGTCATCGCATAATTGCTCTCCGAGTTTATCTTTTTAAATTGAATGAAATTTAAGGAGTATTTATGACACGTAATGGGGCTGAGCATTATTTTCACGTAAAGGTGCATTTAAACTGATCACACTATTGAAGAGAGCAATACAAAAAAGTTTCCTGGATTATTCGAACCCTGCTAACTTCGAAAGGGAACTCAGCAGCAGTCGAAGCAGCTGGAAACATTCATTCAGTTTATGGAGGGGGATGTGCGAATGAAAGAATAAGGTTGTAGAAGATTGTTGACGAAATTCATAGATGGAGATTTTGCCCTCCAAAAAGATGAAAATCGAACCGTCCGTCTTGAAACAGCTCATGCAAAAGTTCACGTGCTTTATCGGTTGATTTGGATTCGTCAATTAATCCTAGTTGAAACCTCATAACTTTTCAACTTTAAAAACTAAGAAAAGTTTCTAAAAGTTTCAAAATGGGTGCCTACTTATGAGTAGTCTAACACCAATCTCAAGTCTCGAGTTCACAACGCCTGCTCTTCTCCCCATTCCCGCCGAGTTGTTTCGCCTTTTTGATGGATTCACTTGTGACTGACAACGGTAATAGCATCTTTTATGGGAATTTTGTGCTTCCTGGGCTGTGGCTTCGCAAGGGGGATAGACCCCAGCCAAAAGCGAGAAGGAACTTCGTTTGAAAAGCTCCTTCTTCGCTCAGTCAGGTGGGATGGCCAGGGAGTCATCATCCACTTTGAACTGTTACCTCCTAGTGCAGCAACAACTGGTGCTCAAATCTACTGACCTCAGCAATTAGGAGGGCGGCGTTTGAACCAAGCCTCGAAGAGGGAAAAAAGCCCATCTCTAGAGAATGCAAAATGGCGATGTGTCACCAGGAGAGTGCACAACTCCACACAACAAGAATCACGCCACAAAGGATGGGTGAACTTGGTTAGGAGGAACTTCCTCATCCACCACCTTATTCTCCCAACCTCGCCGCCTTAGACCGCCATTTGTTTCGTAGTAGGTTACAAAATCATTTCGAAGAAACAGTTTTTGTAGCTCAGAAGGAAAAGGTTGAAACTGAGGTGTGAGTTCTTCGAACAATTAGAACCAAAAGAGAATGGGATGGAGTCATAAATAATCAGGAAATGGCATCGATGACTGAATTTTCAAGTGAATGTAACATTTGGTCAATTGTTTCATTTATTCGAAATTCGGCCAGAGCTTATCGGATAGTCTGATAGTCAAATCTCGACGATGTGAGTTGATGACCTGAGGGTCCTGCTGCTTGAGACGAGAAGTGCCGAAGCGAAGAGCAACGGTGAATACATTTTTTGAATTTTGCTTCTTTCTGCGCTGTAGCTACTATGAATAGATTCGATTTTCAGAATTCTAATTTCATCGGACTAGTAGTTAGCTCTAGTACTTCGGAGTCTTTCGAACGGGGTATTCCAATAGATAGTGCAGTAGGGCAATTGCTGAGTTAATTATGGTGCGTTTTAGCGATGAAAATGTAGATTAATAGAGTACTATCTGCTATTGGTTTTGTCTACTTTCAGCAAAGATGCTGTATGGGTCCTCCCGGTTTTGCGACCGTTCGCTATCACAGCAATTTATGCCGCCCCAGTCTGTGAATCCAGTCTTGTTTGTGGTCAGGTATTCATCACAAATTCCTAAATACTAAACTTAATCCCTTGAGATTAAATTACTTTACATCATTTCAGTCTCGTTTGATGTATGGCTCGGCTCTTGAAGTGAATATAAGCCACGACATGATCATTACCCTCAACATTCCCTTTGCGTTCAAATTCTTGTCCAACCTTGGCGGACCTAGCCATGCAGAGAGCAAGAAGTCGTCAGTTTCGAGGACACCCGAGCCCCTACAGTTGTTGGTGACCTGTGGACTAGTTCGTCTTGTAATGTGGGCAAAAAAACCCTCCACTGAGAATCAATGGGATCTGGCCGAAGTCGACGTTATTCAGCCCCACCTCTGGTGGTCACCAAGGGCTCTAAACGCTGGACTGAATGATCTTCAAGTTTACCTCAGAACTTTCTCTGATCAATTGGATTTAAGCCAAGGAGATGAGATTTGGAGCCTGACCCTACCTAGGAATGAACACGGCTTGGATAGCCTCCCGAGGAGTCTAGTTCTCTCGCAAGTGTCCGAGGTTATTCCAACACGACGAGATAGACACGCGTTCTTTTCTACCTCTGGCGAGGCGGAACTTCTAGCTTTCAACGTCTCACAGGACGTAGGAAAGGTAACGTTTCTTTAAAGCCGCTAATTTTAGTCTACAAAGTGATTAATCGACTTTTAATTCGTCTAAAATAGGGCGAAAAGCGTGTTAAAGCCCTTGTGTCAATCCAACGGGATGTCACAATTGTTCTCACACCGAACATGATACGGTGTGTGGAAAATATGCTGACTTTCGCAAAACCACCCAATCTCTCTGCTCACTCCCAACCTATTGCTCAAGTTGAAGAAAGTAGTGAATCGTCGACATTCCTGAACTCACTCGCCACCAAATGTGATCAACTCCAATTCAAGACCCAGCTCCTGTCCGTGAGTGTCATATTCTAGGACTTAATTTGATTTGAAGGGTATATATGCAATTCCACAGGCGTTTAGAAGATTGCTTTCACCGATTCACACCTTTTGATGCATTGACCCACTCCCATAGAAGCGGAGATTAATAAGAGGGCACCAGATGGATTATAGCTGTTAGAACCACTTGGCTTTAAATCTTTTACCCTTTCTTGCATCAAAGGTTCGATTGGTGACGGAAGATGTCGAGTTCCGTCTCTCTACCGATGGTGTTCTTCTCGAGGGCATTGCAAACAGCCGCAAGGACTGGCGAAGCTTCGACACTGATCTGCAGGTTACCCACATCGAGGCTCGATTGAACGACTTCCCGATTCTCCCAACAGGAACGGAGATTTCCGGTCGCTCCTTCACCGAGTTCTCATCGACCTCTCCTCTCCCCAGCACTATCGCCACCTTGGAGCTCAGTCGTGGGGCCAGGGTCATTCTCCCACTGGGCGAGGAACTAACCCACCTTCTGTCCTCCTTCTCTACCGTTTCTACCATAATTCCTTCCAGTAAAACCGACGCTAAGAAGACCACCTCTCACTTGCGAAACCGCATCTCCTTCACTGATGACCTGCGTCGGAAAGAGGCCTACGATTTCTCCGTCTTTGTGCCTACTGGACCGACCGGCTTGGGGGATGTCTCGAGGTGGTTGCCGCTGCCCTACGAGATTGTCTTCACGGACTGCGACCAGTTCGCACTGGAGAAGGGGGAGGAGAACGGGGAGAGGTGTGCGACGATGGTGTGGACTTTTCCGGAGCCAAGACAACCCACCCGACTGATGGTGAACCCTGTGCCGTTTGTGTATGACCAGGACGATGGCAGAACCGGCGGATTCGTGGTTAGTGAAAAATAACCTATTCTAGAGCCTAGGGTAGAAGCTTAATAATGCTTATATAGTTCGCGGGGCTTCTGTGATTACACTAAAGGAATAGCCTAGTCTTCGGGAAATGGGGCTGGGGAGGATGAATTGATATGGTCAACCTGTCTGTTAAATTTTCTTTAGGCTGTGAAAAGTGGACACTCAGTGGAGTTCGCCTGTAGAAGCTTTATTGCTTGATACTTCTTGAGAGCGAAATAAGGCCATTGGAGGTCAACTCCTATGTGTGTGAAGTTGATGAGTTTATGCTACTACTTTGGTTAGTCATCGGCAGGTAAAGCCGAAAGGCTTTGAGAAGTCTGAAGTCCGAAACATTGTTTATTGCTAGTGGTGAATCCGCAAGCTCCAATACCAGATGGAGAAGAGAAGACGTCAGTCCCAGAATGTCTAGTAGAAATGTGTGTGTTAATAAATATGTATATTAGTGTTTAGGCTTGGGTGAGCTGATTTATCTATAAAGAGACCTGGCCAGTTAGATTAGGGTCAAATCACTTATTCTTTGGGGTGATTTGGGTATTCTTGGTTAGCGGTGCGATGACCCTCAGGTCGTCGTAGGGCCACTGCAATACCCCCCACACACCAAAAACGAAGGCGGCGAAGGTGTTGGAATCTGTGGACCGGAAACAACCTGTAGTGTGGGGTAAAAAGGCAATGGCAGTAAGGATGTCTGGCTGATTGAAGGTGTGCTGCTTTCAGGGAATTAGTTGGAATGGACGACTTTCTAGAAACCGGTAGATTACTTGCTCGCTGTGGATCGATTCATAAGATGGTTAAAGAGATTGGTGGTCGTTTATTTGGTTTAGATGATGTCAGGTGTGCTAATCGAGGATCTTTATGTGGGCGAGTTGAGGTGGCTGGTTGCCATCGATGCGGTTGAGGTGCTGTGGAGTGTGCGATTGTTATGACCAGGTCACCGTAGGGCAACTCTATATCTGGTTACTTTGGTTAGCTGATTGAATATTCCAGATTTCCACGGTCATCTTTCGTATCTTTTCATTACCTAGTTGCCAGCTCGTCTGCAGTACTGGAGCGACTCCGTGGGCGAGTTCGGTGGATTCGTGACCTACGCGACCTTTGACCTGCGTGAGGACGCTACCGTTGAGGTGGTTCTTCCAGCGGCTGCTGATTTCAACTCCACCGAAGCTGCGGAGACGCTGGATCTGATCCAGAGACTTAAGCTGATCCCTAGGGCGCCGCTCGGTTCAATGAAGGAGGAAATCTGTTGGGGCTCGAGCTCGGATCTCAGTCTGACTACGCCTCTTCCTGTTGCGGCCTCATCTTGGAGAATTATTGTCACTTGTGTTAGTCGATCGTAAGTTCGATTCTATAGTCTTTGCCTTTTCACGGCCCCTAAACCTACATAGAAAGGGAAATTTACTAAGGAATAAGACGGTCATTTCTCATGAGTCCGAAGCAGATTGCGTTTGTTCCCTGAGTCGCTATACCGAGCTTTGTTTGAGCGACAGATTATAGTCGATAAAGAGTTCTGTCGAATGGGAGCAATCCCTTTTACCAATGATTGACGATCGCAGCTTGAGAACACCATAAATGTCCAGCCTCGGTTTAGCGCCTTGCAGTCAAAATCTACTCACAGTGAGTCGATGAGTTAGCCGTCCTGCTATGCATCGCCACTACCTACCATAGGCTCCGTCCGAATTTTGAATAAATAGAACAAATGTCAAACGGTTGCAATTAATCAAAGACTCAATCATCAATATACTTCCCCTAATTGTCCGACTTCCTTCCATCTACTAACAAGCTTCTTAATACCTTCAGTATTGCGGAATTCTTTTTGTCTTGATTAAGCAAAGTCACAAATGTTAGTTTCAACCTATTCGTGCTGCTTTGCAAAAACTGTTTCTTCCTTCAAATGGTTGTGAGCTATAAAACAAATGGTAGTAATCTGAAGGAGGAACAAGGTCGAGAGCAAAAAGTGAATGTGACATTTCCTCCCAAACAAGTTCTTCTTCGACCATTTGGGACTGGATTCTTGCGCTAAAAAAGTTGTTTCTTCGAAATGGTTTTGTAACCTACTACGAAACAAATGGCGGTCTGAGACGGCGAGGGCGGGAGAATAAGGTGGTGGATGAGGAAGTTCCTCCTAACCAAGTTCACCCATCCCTTGTGGCGTGGTTCTTGTTGTGTGGGGTCGTGCACTCTCCTGGTGACACATCGCCATTTTGCATTCTCTAGAGAAGGGCTTTTTTCCCTCTTCAAGGCTTGGTTCAAACGCCGCCCTCCTAATTGCTGAGGTCAGTAGATTTGAGCACCAATTGTTGCTGCACTAGGTGGTAACAGTTCAAAGTGGATGATGACTCCCTGGCCATCCCACCTGACTGAGCGAAGAAGGAGCTTTTTCAAACGAAGTTCCTTCTCGCTTTTGGCTGGGGTCTATCCCCCTTGCGAAGCCACAGCCCACGAAGCACACAATTCCCATAAAAGATGCACTTATCGTTGTCAGTCACAAGTGAATCCATCGAGAAGGCGAAACGAATCGGCGGGAATGGAGAGAAGAGCAGGCGTTGTGAACTCGGGATTTGGGATTGGTCTCAGACAACTCATAAGTAGGCACCCACTTACATCGGTGGGCAGTTAAGTGGTTTAAACGAAGCTTAATTATCAGTTCCTCAGCTAATATTGCAAGATAAACTTCCTCAAGGGCTTCTGCTTAAAAACGCTTACTATCAAACTCAAATGAACGTCGTGCGGTTCGATCTTCCTCCTTGTGAAAGGTGAAGTCTTCCATTCTGCAAGCTCTTTCATTCCGACTTTCCACATTCCTCTCCATGACCTCAGTGGATGCTTCTAGCCGCTTCGTCGGCTGCTGACCTTCTTTCCTTGAACTCATTATCATTATTATGTGCCTCAAATGACTCTTACGTACTTCCATGTTGACAGTTTTTTAATCAAACAAAATTTAATATATTTTTTCTTCATAATAAAATTTGACTATTTATTTGATGCCCAACTCCATTAGACATTGTGGAACGCCTTAAATTTTGTTCAATTTAAAAAACTAAAATTCGGACGGATCATAAATTGCTATGGGGTTTACTGACGCAAGGCGATCGCTCTGCATTGCGTGGGGTGACATTTTGGTGCGATTATTATCAGCTTTAGTGTTTTAGACCTTGTAATGATTCGATGAATTGAAGGGGGTCCATGCTGAAGGGTGGCGTGATCTTATTTGTAGTCTAATTTACCGGAAAGCACTACAGACGGTCGACTTTCATCGTGGGTTTGAGTAGCTAATCGGTTGGGCTATCTGACCCAAGAAAATCAAAAAATGCTGTAGATCATTTCAGAATCCGTTTATTTGTGATCTTTGAACTCATCTTCAGCATCATAGGTTATCCAGTTTGCACTTCTGTTGTGTCTTTTAACTACTCTACAATGATAATGTATTGTCTATAAACTTTTACCTCTTTCAGATCCGACTTAAAGGCCGTCCCCGTCTTCATTTCGCCCTACGCCTTGGCCGCCTGTGTTCAGCTCGACTCAGTCTACATTCCCGAACTCACATCCCCGCTTTCTCTTCGTCTCTCACTGCAGGACTTCAGTCTCTCCACGTGGCAGCAATCCCAGGGCAGCATCGAAACCAGCCGAATTACCATCAGCAAGCTGAGCTCAGTTCTTGCTACCGATACGGAGTCAGTTGTGCGAGCAAGTACAGCCCTGGATTCGCTCTCAGTGCATCTCTTTAGTCCCCATGGAGCAAACCTCCAGCTGCTGGCTGAAGTGAAACGAGTCTACGGCGTGTCCGGAAGCACTGTCTCCGTGGGTCTGTGTCAGATCTGCTGCAGCAGTGACCTCCTCTACGCTCTGAACTGCATTACCGTCGGCGGGGGCGGACCAATGGGATGGCGAGTGCGAAACAGTCTCGAGACGCCAGTTTGTGTGGAGCAGTGTTTTTCTAGAACCCAGGGGGAAGAGGAGCCGACAGCAGCGGCGTTGAATGACGTCACAAGTATCCGGGTCCAGGCCGGCCACTGCTCCTCACCTTGGAGACCGATTGTGCTGCCTAAGGCTAGGGATGTTAGACTCCGAATCGGTCTGACAAACAACTCAGTAAGCTTCTCTATAGAGATTCATTTGTGTTCTTGTCGCTTCGCTTAATGAGTTGTTTGTGTTTCAGGACTCGGTTCGATGGAGCAGGCCAATATCGATCCCATGGACTCCAGTTCGCAATCCCAAAGGGGTTCACATGCACTCTGTTGAATGGGAGAATTCCTCCGAGGATGCTCGTGTCTATCTGGTAATTCCGTCTCGGGTTTCTTCTGGGATACCTGGGGAGGTGAGTTCTGCGTTACATTGTCTAAAGTTTTGCAGCCTTTCCCAAGTAATCTTATAAAACCGGAGTCATGCTATATGCGATGTATATGCAGCACTGTAGCTACGAAACAGGTTCAAAGACTAAAGGTTAAGAAAATCCAATTTGGTAGCTATTTTTCAGCGTCAGTTTATAGCGCTTACATGAGATCCTAAATTAAACCTGCATTTTTCAGTAACTGGGTCCGTTTTTCTCCCTAGATCATAATCCAACCAGGCCTGGAGATTAAAAACAACCTTCCAGTTGATCTATCTGTGCAAGTGTCTGGTGGTAAAACTACTCAAATTCCTTCGAATTCATCGTCTGGACTACCGATTCCGTTTTCGAGGGCATCAGCCGGTTTCTCTCTGTCAATCTCAGGGAATAATGCATTTGTAAAATTGTCAAAAGAGGAGATGACTGCACCGGACGGGAAAGTCGTTTGGGTAAGTGGGGATTCTCCTTTCCAACATGTGGTCGCTGTTTGGTCCATAACTGTGGTTCTTACCGATACCAAGAAAAAATGGAATTGTGAGCTTCTTTGTCTGGCATAAGAAAATCGATGAATGCTCGACTACAAAAGAATAATTATTCAGAAATATTTTTTCAGAAAGGAAGTGTGAACAGATCAGCTACTTTGAATAGAAAGCCTCTTTTCGAATTTTATCCGACTGGTGAACCGTCTTACAACCATCATACATCGTTAAAGCGACGAATAAAATGTTGGGAGTTATGCGCTTATCACGATACTCACGCTTACGTTTTTTACTTTCTCTTCCAGCTCCCGACTACGAAGTTAGTGTTTCCGGTCCTGCTCAAACCTGTTAGACCCCTTCACAACATTGGTCAAGAAGAAATGGCAGTGGTAAGTTGCGGCATCCATTGCTACTTTGGAACCGCTCTTTTACCACGCAACATTGCCGTTTCTGTCTTCTTGCAGGTTGAAATTTCCCCGGTGATTCGGATAACCAGTGCCTTCCCGGTTCCACTGACTCTGAGTTTGCCAATAGAGGGCGAAACTGTCGAATCGTTCCTGGTTTCGAGTGATGGAGCGACCGTTGGAAAGGTCGAAATTATTCCAGAATCCACCACGCCTGTCACAATAGCCTTGCAGCGAAACAAACCACCTTCGTTAACATTCCACTACCCGTGAGTCAGAGACCGGGTTCTCACGTTACTTAGATAAATAAGCTGCCTGGCTTTCAGTTTTATTGGTATTCTTTGAGAGCTATTAATGGAGGTCCCACCATCTCAATTTCAGTGACGGAAGAGTCGTTTTCGGATCCCCGCTCGCCTTGCCGTGGACAACTGTCTCGAAGCCCCTTGAGGTTACCGTGCAACCCTGGCTTCTCCTTATCAACCGCAGTGGAGCCAACCTCCAAATCTTCACTGCTGACAATTTGGTCGACGTCAACGCCCCGAACAAGTCGACTGCGGCTCACTTCAGCAGTGGCGCATGGCACATGCCTGGTGCTGGCGAGGTAAGAGCACTTATTTTGGCTGTAACTGCCAATATCAGGTCATTCCACAAGTTATTTCCGAATTTTGCTCATAATATCTAATGGAGCTGAACATAATTTTTTATTTTTAGGAGAATCTAAACAGATGGAATTTTACTTGGAATAACCATAAAATTGAAATTAGCTTGATTAAAACCCAACTAACAAGGAAGCACCCAAGAACCGTTTGAGGTATACGAGGTTTTATGAGATCAAGAAAGTAAGCTCAGCAGAAGTCTAAGAGGCTAGAAACATTCATTAAGTTTATAGAGCGTAATGCGTACATGAAAGAAGACGATTGCAGGTGGTTTCCGAAGATGAAGATTGAATCGGACGACGTCCAGCTGTGTTTGATGGTAAGTAGCCCGTGGAGAAGTTTATTTTGCTGCTTTGTCATTTGAGTTGGAATTTGCGGCGACAAGACTTAGTTCAAACCATACAACTATTCATTCGTGATCTTCACAAACTTGGAAAAGTACGTAAACGTGGAAAATGGGTGCTTCCTGACGAATTGCCTGAAAACAATCTCGAATCTCGGGTTGATATCTGACCTTCTCGCCCACTTTTTACACCTTTTTTAGTTGGTAGACATGTAAATGTAGTCGATAAGTGGATCTTTTATCGAATCGTTGAGTGTCTATAACAGTGACAGGGTCTTAATGGGGAAAGACCTCAGCCACAGTCACAACAGACGCGAAGGGAACCTCATGGGAAAAAGGTTCCTCTTCGCTCAATCTAGTGTGATCGCCAGGGAATAATCTACTTTGAATTGTAACCATAAATCTACTGTTAGCAATGAGGGCGCTTAGACAGCCAAACCTTGATGAGGAAAAAGAACCTACTCTATTAAATTGAAAATTGATGGTGTTTCGTCAAGACATTGCACGACCCTACACAACAAGAATCACGTCTCAAAAGATCGGTGAACTTTTTCTCCTGACCTTGCTCCGTCAGACTAGCATTTGTTTCGAAGTTTACGATGTCATTTAGCTGAAGAAAAAGCTTTTGCAACGCAGCAGGAAGAGTTTGAAACTGACATTTGTGAGTTCCTCGAATGGAAACCAAAAGAATTTCGCAGTAATGTAAGCATTACTAAGGCAGCTAATAAATGGAAAGATGTTTAAGTATTTTATTAAATGTAACATTTGTTCGATCGTTTTCTATTTGTTAAAAAACGGATAAAACTTATGGGATCAGGAAACATAAATGTGTTTTGTTGCCACAAAATTGAGTAGTTTGTAATTAAATTCAATTGACAAGGATATTACACCCCTTTTATCTAGGCGTTTTGGACAGAATAACCGCCGTCATTAGCTTCCAGTGCAGCCTTAATCCGCTCCTCCAAAACTGGAAAACTTGATTTTATGCTTTATTTAACTTTGGAGTTATTTAATGCCGTTAGCACATCGGCGGTTAGTGCCTTTGTTGGCTTTGCCGCCCAACCATAGTCAGTCCGCTAGTTAGAATGGGAGAGGCTAAATACTGGGGCGAGGGAAATGGTGTATTCGTAGAATTGACTGAAATCCTTTTCAGTGAGAAGTCGAAGACGCTTTTATGGGTGGTAGCGAAGGTATTCATTCAATGCCGCAGAACAACATTCGATTCAAGCGCTTAAGTCCGAATTCCGATGCCAGCGACCTCGAGTACTTTTCTGTAAATTTTCCTGGAGAAAATCCCTTGTGCCAACCTCGCAGTCCCCACTCCAATAATGCAGTTAATGCCGACGGTGATCATAATCATAATGATAGAAATTGCTATCTTTCAGAATGGACAAAATAACCAAATGTTATTGCCCAACATTTAGTCTTAACTCCTTGTACTTATGTGATTGCAGCGTCTCTTTAGAATTGGTATCACCCACGAGGACAGCGTCATCTGGTCCCCTCCTCTGCTGGTCCATAACTCCGTTTTCACCTCGCAAACCTCGAATGGCGATCCTCCTACCACCAAGTCTGAGACAATCACCCTTATCACCAGTGGGATCAGAGATCACCCCCGTCGTGCCAGCACGATCTCTCTAGACAGCGAGGCATCAGGCCTCTCCACTGCCGCGGCTGAGGCAGTGGTCTGTCTCACCACCAAGAATCCCCTGGCTCCAGTCGCGTTGAAGGTGGGCCGACTGGTGTGCGGGCTGGTGGTGCGATTGGTGGTGCCGAAGATGGGTGGTCGGGGTGTCGCTAAACTGCTAGTGGAACCGCTGGTGCGGGTCAGGAATTCTACGGAGCAGGCTCTGCTGTGCAAGCCAATTGCTGCGCCCGTGTTGGGGGTCGCTAAGGAACTACCGACTGTGAGTTCTTTAAGGAGTCGCTTTGAGTGTAGATCAACAAACGATGCAAGGATTTGGCTCTAGGTGTCAGAAAGAAGGCCAAACAAGGGTGAAACTCAACAGGATATATGCTTTACTGTACCAAGAGGAACGTGCCGTATAGCTTTAGGGCTAAAGAGTTGTTCATGGGATCAATTTTTGGTTGTCTTAGCCAAACGCACTCGGATAAGGTGTCAGATATGATCAAGTAAATAGGATTCGGGGATATGTTTAGGACACGAAGATTTTACTTACTTTCTTCACTTTCTCTAGCTAATATCTGCAATATTGTTCTGTTATGGCTCGAGAAATTTACGACTTCATCTTTGTCGAGCTGGTAGTGATTTTTCAGTCTCATACTTATTTCGATACTTTTAAGAACTTCAAAGCAAGGATACTAATACAACATTCTTTAGCACTAGCCTCAGCTTTAGGTCGTTTGGTAATGTAGAAAGAAACCACCGAGCTGGGCTCAAACTTCGAATCATCAAAATCCAATCAATCTTCCGCTAATTGCTTTTCATCTCAAAGGTTGTTACCGATATTGTCACCAATTTTAGTGTGAAAAAGCAAAATACATTGAAGTTGACAGCCATTATCCAATAGTCTACGAGCAAGCCGTGATACTGCTTTGTCTGGTGTGGTATTGCCGGAATTCGCAGACAGTGCGTTTAGGTTGATGGGATGTATTACTAAGCGATAAAATGTCTAAATAGCTTGGATGGCCTCAAGGTTAATGCGTATGCGAGCGTGAAAGAATGGTCAACCGTGCTGTCGGTATACCAGTTTGTGATAACTTTATCTACTCTGAGGCGAATTGAAAGGAATTCGTTTTAGGTGACAGGACTTTTGCGATTCATTTCCCTTACTGCGCTGTGATCCAATCCATTTCGCCGATTCTGATTGGGAAAGGAACTCTACTTTATTCCCGATGCTTATCAGTTCACCCTTCTTTTTACTGCAATAAATTCAAAAGAATTTTGGAATTCTTTAATTTCGTAAACCTCAGAAAAAAGTATCCTTAATGCCTTTATTTGGGTAGCGAGTTTTGCCTGGCACTAAGCTTACTGTAATGTTTACCTACGAAAGTTAGATGGTAACAAGCCATAGCTCAAAGGTAAATGATTAGGTTTACGCGAAGAAGAATTAAGCAGTTAACTGAAGTCAAACTTTTGATATCCTACATAATTTTTGCTATTCTAGACACCCGTCGAGACTTTGGAAGCCGAGATCCTGACTATGCCAGCATCCAACGGTTCAGACACACTAAGCCCAGTCCTATTTTGGAATAACTCCCACCCCGATATTGTTTTCGAGGGAGTTGGCTCCGAGGGCATCCGCTTTGCTCACCTTTTGGTTCTCCGGAGTCACCTCGGTGTCTTTTGGAGCCGTTCTCTTCAATTGGATGGATTGCTTTCAACCGACGGTGTTTGTCCGATTCCCAGCCCACAACCACCAAAACCACGCTTATATCATGTCTCCTTACCGAGTTTAAATGAAAGTGCGTTTTGCCTTAGCTTGCGGCAAGGGGACGCTTTAAATTAAACTTGCTTTGTCTTATTTGTAGATGGAGACCCAGACGAGTATTCAATCCTGCTGACTCTCAAAACTGACCCAGAAACCGGACTCTGGATCCTTAATGTAGACCGCCTTCCAGCATCTATTGCTTCTCCACTGGGTCTCAAGATCACCAACCTGACGAATTTGCTGATTGAGACACGTTTCAAGGGCCTGGGACGGTTCCACCACCTCCCGGTATCAGAAGCTATTCCCTGTGTTCATCGCAATGGCGGAGAATTGGCCCTAATCCCCCAGGCGTCGCTTGACCAAATCGCCGGCTTACCGGTGTCTTATGAGGCTCCAAAATCACCTGGATCATCCAAATTCCTCTCTACCAAAGTCGCAACTCTCCTCCTGAAATCCAAGGGATTCGAGATTGCTGTAAAACTGTGTGACTGTTCCACAAGTAAGCTTGCGTTTACGCTAGCGGGGGAGCTCATTTACATTCAACAAGTAGTCAACGAAAGCCTCCCATTCTGTGCGGAATACGTAATCCTACCCGAGGGGAAGCAGTTGTTTGAACCGCCGAAACCGAGTGTTGAAAAACCTCTGAAAATCTCCATCTACATCGATACAACTCTCGTCTTTGTCGCAGTGTGCACTTCCCTCCTCAAGCCAGGGGCCGCGGGGTCAAGCATCTTTCTGTGTGCCTTTATTCGGTTTCTAGAAGCTGCCTACTCAAAACAGGGGGCCTCCGAGTTCAGTCTGACCTCTTCACTGATTCAAGTTGACAATCTTGCTCAAATCGACATTCCAAGATTCGAGTTTCCTGTTCTCCTCCGGTCGGTCCTTTCGCAAGCGGTTGATGAAAGCAAGTCCTCAGGTGTTTTCTCCTGCAGCGGTCGAATTCTCCACCTTCCTTCCAGTGACCTCTTCGTGGATACGCTTGACCTGAGGCTGCCATCCCTAGAAGCGTATTTAGAAGACAGTGTGCTCTACCTTCTCACTGCGTGTAGCCAGGATTTGCTTTCCTCGTGGATGGTGAATCAACCTCGTGAAAGGCAGCATACCTCATCGCTTTTGGTCAGCGTGAGGGAGCTGGTGGTTCACTCCTTGGCTCTCCAACTTTCCCTCAAGGCCAAAGTGGGGGTTCACATCTCCTGCAAGACCACACAGTTCCAACTCAACCGCTTCGCGTGCTCGGACACGGTGCTGAAAGTGGGCAGCCTAGTGGGCCTGCTGAGCACGCACTACATCTCCCAGGTCCTCATTCGGGCGGGCCTAGTGCTGGGCAGTCTTGAGCTCATCGGTAACCCCGCGTGCCTCGTGGCGTCGTTCGCGGAGGGCGTGTGGGACCTGGTCCACTTCGCCGATGGCGGCGATGCCTCCTCGAGGGAACAGTTGGGCGTACTGGGGGGACTGGCCCGTGGACTGGTGTCCCTGGTGAAACATACCACCGGGTGCGTGGCTATTTCGGTGGTTTGTTGTAGAATATGGAAGTTTTGAGTAGTTTATACTACAGTATAGGAAGTCTGCGTAGTTGGCTTAATTCTTTTGAAACTGCGAATATATCTTATTTTTTTGGCAGTCCCATCAGAAAAAAAGTGGTTAGTAACCAGGCAATTCAATAGATTGTAACGAAATTCAGCGGAAAACCACATAACACTGGTGTCAAAGGGTCTTACAATAGCCGCCGCCTGATGGCCTCAACCCGGCCCGACCCACTGATATTATACTTTCCCTAGGGAAGGATCTTCCCGAAAACTCCATCAATTCTGTCGTAGATTCACTGAGATTCTTTAATACTGGCATGGCTGTTGTGAGTGCCTTACTCGACAACATCGGGTTAACATCTGGGGAGAGTTAGACGGAGGCCAAACCTTGATAAAAATTGACTGACAACCTTTTTCTTCGAGAAGATTACCCCTGTGTCGCTTTCATGAGTAGTAGCCAAAGTTTCCATCGAGCTCAAGGTTCATGAAACACCTAATTTCAGATGCCAGGGTTCTCCTGCAGCATAAATTGGGGAGATTTTCGAGAAGGAAATCTTATATGCAAACTCAGTTAATAGTTCGTCCGTCTTGTACTAACTTTTACTCCCATCATCGTAGTCTTAAATTGACTTTCAGATTAGTCAAGCCTGACGCAAGTCATCATGATACTAGTTCTTCTCTTCCATAATGAATTGGGTGGTTTTCAAAACGGATTCATTTTTGTTTTCATCACCTCTATGAATGAATAAGTTTAAACTGGAAAAATCTTCAGCACTGCTGAAAAACCCATCAAATATCATTCTTTTAAACTTATCCCAAACACCCTGCACATCCTTGCTCTCATTTTGATTTTACTTGTTTTGTTTAGACTCCTAGTTATCTGAAGCTAATTGCTCTGCTTATCTCACCCTTGGTGCGCTTTTATATCCAACTAGTTGTGATGACACAATTTTCCCACTGTCACTTGGGGATAATTTTCCATAAGTCCAATTTATCCTCTAATGAGTAGCAGAAATTCTTTGCAAGAAAGATGAGTCATTCAGTGGGCCGGGAGTACAAGTTCTTGGGGGTCAAGAACATGAGCAGGACTCTGCGGGTGGCTCATCCGCAGCCGTGCAAGCCAAATAACCCTACACAGTTGGGCGTCTTCGTTTGGCTATCGTAGTCAATTTCACAAAATTTCTGCGCTGGCAGTAGCTTAGGGCATAGTATTCGAAGCGCCTACTGCAAGTGGTAAGATAGTAGATGGCTGAGCCACAAAAAGCTGCTCCATTTAGCTTATCTCTATTGAGTTATCTAAACTCTACTCTGTGCACTAAGAAATCCCCATTCAGAATAATTCCTGCGCGGTGCATAAGCACTTTTTAATGGGAAAGGACGTGTATGAATGCGGCTGGCAAAAGCTGGGCCACGACGTTGGAAGCAATTGAAGGGGGTTAAAGGAAAGTACCGACGTTGGTTAGGTCAGCATATCGAACAATGGCACAAAGCTTCCGAGTTGGTGAAGGTAGAAGGTGTGGTCACGGCGTTTGAAGCGTGAGTGGTCAAAGATCCGCCTGCAAGTCAGAGAGCTGAACACACTTTGAATGTCTGCTGTGGCATAAGAAATTACTAACTCGGAAGATAATAGTGAGCAATTACTACGTGAAGCACAGATCCATTTATGTGGGGGAAGGCATATGAATGGAATCGTTTGACTATGGTCAGGAGGAGGGCCCCGGTATTGAGCCTCAGTGAGCGCCTTTGAGTCCGATATAGTTCTTTGTTTCGCTTACGTATCAGCCCCTCACTAGGTCTCACCCCTCAGATTTTTATCCCTGGTGGAAAGGTCCTACCGTTTATGCTTATTCAGATATCTGCTACGAGGTCGTCCTGACCTATGTAGAACCGTCGTTCTGTGATGTACAAGAAACAGTTAGCTAAAGGCGTGTTAAGGCAGTCACCAATGCCTCTGATATACACATGTGCAAGGCTCTGGTAATGGATCTAAGTGGGTCTTCCGCAATTACCTTTTGCCCTGTTTCTATGTCCATCGACTTCGAATAAATCGAAAACGAGAAACCAGTGCATTTCTCAAGTGCTTTTGTTATCAAATGCAAGTGTGTGGATTCTATAAAAACAAGTCAATTAGAAATGCACTTGAAAACTTGTATGATTGCTGCTTATTCGGTCTTGAGATAGAAAACTAATTTCATCCTCTCTGTGTGTGAACAGAGGCGTCTGCACCTCAGTGACCGGTCTGGCCTCCAGCGTCGCTCGCAACCTGCACGAACTCTCGCTGGACTCGGAGCACATCCGCCACACCACCGAGACGCGTCACCGCTACCGTCCATCGGGTCTGGGCGAGGGTCTCTCCATCGGCCTCTCCGAGTTCGGGCTCTCCTTGCTCGGCGGCTTAGCTGGCGTCGCCCATCACCCCCTGCTGGCCTTCCTCTCTTCCCCCGAGGCCCCAGACAACGAGGAAGACGTCGAGTCGAATCTCGGTGGACAACTGGAAGGCGGCGGAGGAAGTAGGGGGAGGACCACGGGTGCGGTTGCCAGTGGATTGGGCAGAGGTCTCGTTGGATTGGTCGCGAAACCATTGGCGGGCATTGCAGACCTCATAGCCTTCACGGGAGCCGGGTTCTTGCGTCGCATGGAGGAGGGTTGGGGAGTGACACCCGCGCCGAATCATGTTGGAAGGTGGGTTATTGTCGACACGCCCCCAGTCTGTGAAAACTTATTTCTAGTTTCTTGTGTGTTCACATTTCAGCGTCCTCTCACCGGAGAGTGTCCAGATGGTAGACGGAGTTGTTCTCGATGCTTGGTCCCGGGCTCTGATGACTCGCCTGAACCTGCCTCATCCACGGGAGTACCTCTGGAACGGGATTGGTTTTGATAGGGCAAAGAACGCCCTTATCTGGCTCTGTCTCCCCTTCCATGGATCCCTGTTTGCCGTCGAGTTCAAAGTCCCCTTTCAGAGCCTTCGCGCCGGTGTGATGGCTGTGAACGACTTGGCAGCAGCAGAAGATGATGACGATCTCCTGGTGGATGCTAAACGCTCGGTGTCAACGATAGATCGATGTGAACTGGGTCCTGGAGATAAGGCGGTCCTGAAGAGGGTGCTTCGGCGAAGCAAAGCCTTAAGAACGCTGCCCGAGATGAATGCAGATGGCAAGGTCGTGAAAGGAAGTCTCCACCTGGAACGAATCAGGGCGTATCTATCGAGTCTACCTCAGTCGGGAGCTGCATGAGTGAACGAAATTGTTGGCTGTGTCCGTCTTACTTTAACATGTCTTTTATATCTGTGTTTTTCCTTGTACTTAGTATTAATAATGGGCTTTCGAACTACTTTAAATATAGCGTGTTCAACTTGTGATTGGGTCGTAAGAATAACTGTGGCTGAGTTAAGGGTGGGGCTATGTATGTTACATAGAGATTCCCTGAAATTCATCGTAGTAGGAAAAGGCAGAATATTGACGATATTTACCGATCCATTGTTTTGTCAAATTCCACCAACTTTAAATGGCATCGATCTGATGTGAATTAAGTGGAGATAGAAGCACCCACTAGGTTAAAGTATTAGTTATGCGGAGATCACTCACGATTTCAAAATGAGGCTTGTATAATTATGACAACAGAACACCACAAATGCTCTTACCGATTATAGGCAGGCCTGAGCCTTCAATAGGTAAAAAATTGCTAACATTTTGGAAAGTACATTAGAGCCACCCGGTTTCAGAGAATTTATTTTTTATTTAGAGACGTAGGTTTCCTTTATGAAGAAAGCATTATATTTGAATTCTACGATAAAGAATTTGATTTAGTTGTAATTAAAGTCAATGGACTCATTCTTCCTCATATTATTCCGCTCCATTATGTAAAACCGAATTGATATCTTCTAGAAAGGAGTGGTTTTTTGAAGTTCAAGAAGACAAATAACTGGCAACTTAGGGAGATACTAGTAAGAGCGTAACGGTTTGATCTAGAATGCCGATTGGCACTACCATAAGTGCAATTGGAAGGCGAAGAAAGCTGTGGTGTCATGAACTTGATCTTACGCATTCCGAAATGCAAATATACTGGCATATGGAAGTTTTTAGGAAAAAGAATAGCTTTATCCTGAAAGTGTTGAGTGCATACCTTATAAATAGTAATTTACTCTATACTGCTAGTAGGTATCATAATTAAGAAATATGATTTTCAATAGCACAATCAACTGACAACTTTGTTATTTGCATTGTTATAAGGCGCAAAAGTACTACCATGGTGTTCCGTTTTATCACAACAAATTCTGCATATCAAAATCGCGTAATATTTATCTATCATGCAAAACTTCCTCGAACACATTAGCAACAGCTCCAAGTTTTTATAAACATATTTAGGGTACGAGCGAGAAGTGCTCTTCGATTCCTCTTTTAAGGCTTATGCGTGTTTTAAAAGTGTGAAATTGTAGCGCAGTGCTACATTTCTTCGCAGCGAAAATCACTGCCTGGATTGGTAAAATCAGTTGTTAACACTTTTTCCTCATTATTCATACCCAAAAACTTGAGCTATTGAATTAATTTCACGCAGTTTCCTATTGACATCACATTTTTAAGGCTTCAATCAAGTCTATAAGCTTTCGAAACCATATTAGAGTTTAATAAGTAACGATGTGGCATCAGTAAGGATTATTCAAGGCTATCATGCTGCAACAAGTCAAACATCACTCAATTTATATGATTGCTAAATTATGCTAAGGTTTGATTATACGAAACCTTTGTACATATGAAAACGCACAAGTTAAATTTAGTCTGTGAGATTGTGAATATAAAGGCTTTTCGACTGGATTTTATGATATGTAGAGGAAATAGTATTCACCGACATAGTTTCGACTTCTATACCTTAAACTTATTAGGTTAATGCACTTCTTGTAACTAAGCATCAGAGAAACCTACTATTTATTTTCTGTGTCGCTAATGCAGCATTAAATGCAATGGTAAGCAGGTGTAGTCTTTATGCGCTCTGATGATGTGGATACTGACCTCAAGGACAAGGATGCTGACGACACGAACCAATCACAAATTGCTTAGTCACAATTTGTGCCGTCACAATAATTAGTGTACACAACTCCATACGGCGGCGTTCAAGCAAGACCTCCATAACGTGCTAGTTCTTTCTCCTAATATAAGCTTTTACTCCCACCTTCGGCTTTCTATTATCTGGAAGATATTGTTGGTATTATTTAAAGTGGCAATCACTTTACAGGGATGATGCATTTAATACCATATTTATTAGTTTGGTTATTAGCAACTGCTCAGAATTTCCATTAACTGCTAAATAGACCTTGCTCCATATTAGATTTCTTAGCGAGTATGATTCGATAACACCAGTAAACTTAATAATTTGTGAAGGTAAAACTAGGCTGGTTCACAATTTTCTAGTCCGTTTCAACACTCAGCAATTTTTCTCCTGAAGAATGTTTTCAGAAATTTAGGATTCCTAATTATGACATATTTTGGTATTAGGAGTGCAGTGCAGGTGATTTTAAGTCTTCGAAATAAATTACACTTTATGTAGCTGATATATTTTACAAAAAGTAAAGAGAAACAAATAGATTGCAAAATGTTTTTGCTGTGCTTTATTAAGTCCATTACGATAGCATTTAGTACCTTCCTTAACTTTATTTTCCCTTTACTTTTAATAAATCATGTTTAAAGCGACCTTGACTCTGCCAGTCATTTGAAAAAATATGTCTGAGGCTAACAGCGAGTTGCTGAGTTTGGATACTGGCAGCGAATTAGGTAAAAAAGGAGCACTTCGAAAAGGATCTATATTCACTTTATTTAATCTTTCATCAAATGAACGACTCAATGAAACGACTGACGTGGACATTCAACTCTTTGATGGAGAAATGATGCGTGCTCTTGTTGATGTATGTCTATTTACTAGGTGTTTACATAGTTTTGTAACTAAAATCAAACACTTAAGCTATGTTTTTGATAAAATGATGTTTTTGAAACCTAGCTTAAGGTAACGGGAAAAACGCTGGTCAGGTACATCGCATCAGAACTTGGTGATGTCAGTAAAGCAAAGTATCTCGGCCTTATAATCGAACCAGAGAATGAATTTCCGGTAATTTTATTCTATTCACTGTTTTAAAATAAATACTTTATCTTTATTTTAATTGGTGTTTATTATTTTGAATCATGTAGGAATGGATGGACTTGAGCAATTCAGTGGCCAAGGAAAAAGCATGTGAGGCTGCATTTATAGCTTAAGGTCCTATGTACTAGATGTTGGTTCATTCAAAATTATTCCTTAAACTAATTCTCTAATTTTAATTTCATTTCAGCCAAGAGATTCGATGTAATTATGGTACGAATAAAATTTTATCCTGCCGATCCTGTTACCGAGATGATTCCGGAACAATTTGCGTGAGTGTTGTTACACGGTTGAGTTACTTTTACCAGAGCGAAACTATCCTACATTGTTATTATTTTTCAGAAATCTACTTTACTACCAACTTCGACATGATTTAGCTTTTCGGAGATTGCTTGGCAAAGAAAAGGATCGGTGCAATTTGATAGCCTATTCCATTCAGTGTGAGTGCTTTATTTCTTGATATAATACTTTTACTTTTTAAGCGGGTCATATTACTCAGAACATACTTATACAATGGTTTAGTGTTGTTGTTCACACTAATTTGTTCAAAATTATTTCCTTGGGTTTTGATTTATTTGTTGGCAAATAGAGGAGGCGATCGCCTCTGTATTTACGAGTATATTTCCACAGGGTCCTATTGAAAAGTGGTAGAAACTAATCAACGCATCTAGAAACTAATTTACACTTGAAGGTGGTAGTCTTTTCTCAAAAGAAGTCCTTAAAAAATAGAAATAACACCAGTTATTGTTAAAATTCTCGTTTATACTTCTAGATGAGGGTTGGCTCAACAATGTCTCTTTGAATGAAGTGAGATCCTGTCAGGTCAAGTCCAAGCATTGTCCTCAAAGCATCGACAGCTCAATGCAAAACCAGATCCGGGAATGCCTGTGCGAAAACTAGTAAGTCTAGGTTTACAACCCATGTTCAGCCATCTAGCTGAATTACGAAACTATCCCAACGTTTCCCTTAAAAGCTTTTCCATTTAAAACTCAAAATCTTTGATAAGTGAAAGACTTTAATCTTTTGCTTGATTGCAAACACTGACTTAACTGCGCAATCCATAAAAAACCTTAACTAGTGGTAAATGCGCTGTTTCCAACTCAATCTTTTAGTAGTGACAGTCCTTATGCGAGTTAGAAAGAATTCCAGTTGCTCTTCGACCGCCCAAAAATGAGTTTACATGGTACTTCTAGAGCTTTTTTGAATTGTTAACTGATGTTTCACAGTACATTTGCGCTAAAAGTTGATAAAGCTATACATTTATCCTCTTACTGTTTACTAGACCCTTCAGTATTTGCCAGTGCTGTTACTTCAGAATATCTTGCAATATAAATTTTTGGATTTTCTCCCGTCTCCTTTCAGTAAACTCTCCCCACAAGAGGTCCTCGAAAAGTTCTTCAAAACTGCCGCCAAAATGGACACCTACGGCGTCGAGCCATTCGATGCAAAGGCAAGTCACGAGACTTTCCTGCCATTTATACAATGTCATTTCAACTTTTTTTGATATTTACCCGTTTTTTTTCTTCTCCATACATTTCGTTGCTCAAACTATTCAATGGCAGATGAAATAAACATATTAATTTAGAATAGAATTGATAAATCAACTCTGTTTCAATAATCATGATCCTTCCTCTAAATGATTAGTTTAAGTTTATTTTTCTTGTTTTTTTTCAGGATCAGCGAGGCAACGGAATAGCCATCGGGTTCAACTACAGAGGTCTCTCGGTATTCAAAAGTAGCCAACAAGTAAACTTTTTCCGATGGTGAGTTCCAGTTAGTTGTTTGTCATTTGGTTAGAACTCAATTCAATAAAATTGTATCGGCTATTTCAGGGAGTCAATGCTTAATTATGAGTGTGAGAGGAAGAATGTAATTATCACCATTAAAACAAGAGAAGTGAGTTTTCCAACCTTTTATAACGATAGTTTATTTGCCATTGCTTTTTGTTAACTTAACATTTGCTCATACGTCTGAAGAGAAAAGAAGTATAACAGTGGTATTATAGAAACCACGATGCATCTGATCCATGTCCTTTGAAAGGTATCTCTGAGCTTCTGTTTAAGTGCTTTTAAAAATCCTAACAGACAAAGACGTTGTGCTAAAGAGAATTTCTTCTGTAGCTAAGGCATATCTCATAATATGGCTTACCCAAACGATAACGGAGAGAGATATATCGGATACTAATTATGATTCTGCATTCCAATCAAGTTGAGTTGCAATGCTTGAGATATCCAAAAAACGATAAAAAAGTCTAGTGATTTTTCTCCGTATGACTTCAAGTCTAAAAGAGCCCCTCGAATAAAATGGTTCAAAGCTAACCACTGAGGTATCCAGGATAGTTTTGTAGACAAGGTTATTTTCTTAAGGGCATTGTAAAGAAATCATAACCGAGTGAATCACGCCACATGATTCCCTTGACTGGAAGACAAATGGTCCTCGGTATGTGATCAGTCAGGCCAGAGAATCCCATTCCATTGGTAAATAGTTGTTCTCGAAGAAGTACTGGGAAATCGGAACGCAAAATAATACATGAAATTTAGTTTTGAAATGTAGTATTTTATTGCATTTACTAGTGCAGCCATTTTCAATTAAAAAAGGTCTTTTGTGAATAAAAAATTTGTAATAGTTGGTTTTGAAGATAGGTTTTCTTTAAAGTGTTATTGGATCGACATCTGCTATTCTAACTGCTGCATTTTTTTCCCAGTAAGCGAGAATATTTGGCTTAGTAACATTGCATGTGAAGTAGGACAGCCTTCAAATAAAAAATTAACATCAGTTCTATGAACTTCTATGACTAGAATCTGACATTCAAAGTTTGGACTACTTAGGAAATGTAATTTTTTGTCGTCGAAATGGACTTAAACTACCAGAATAAGTGTGATGGTTCTTTTCCCAGATGATTAATCAATTAACTCAATTAATAATTTTTACAGAATACTGATTGTCCAAAAACATCATAATCTCAAAATTATCCTCATTGATTTTTATATAGACGAAAAAGAAAATCGGGTTCAAGTTTGACACGCGCAACGGCGCGATGCAACTCTTCAGGCGTTTGAGGGAGGCCTCGCGGTTTTACTAGTAAGTTAACCCTCTAATCAGGGAAAAATTACAATAATGAGAGCGAGAGAGGTGTCCTTGTCCTTACGGCAGGGGTTGCATGTGATCACATGCTAAACTCACGTGGAGAGAACGTAAAAAAAAGTTGATTATTGCTGATAGATCACTATAGTGCAGTTTGTTTCTCTTCTGCTTTTATCATTCCTTTTTTTGTTTCAGTACTATAACTGAAGAAACACAGAGTGACTCAGAGAAACCCCCGAAAATAGGCAGCCAAACTCGTTTTAGGTAAAACAACAATAATTTACATTTTTATTTTGATTAAAAACTCTAAATTCAATAAATTATCGAATCTAATGTTCACCGAAAAATAAGTGTTGATTAAGAAACGTGCTCGTAAGAAGCAATAATGTCTTTCTCATTTTGACCTACTGGGGCCATTCGAAAAAGACTGCCGGGATTGAAAACACAAAAATAATAACTACTGAAGGTCATCAAGGAGAGAGATCTTGAGCTCATGACTTCCATTTGAGTTGTCACATGATGCTTGAGATGCTCTAGCTCAAGCTCAAACCTTGTTCTTCTACTTAGCTCATGATAAAGTCATCTAGAAGATTTATTTACTACAGGAAAGAATTAATGAGTCCTACAAAAGAATCAATTTTGTCCTAAGTTCAGTTCAAATGAGGTAGCTTGCAACAGCTATATCATATGGTCCGGACTCGCAGTGAAGTTTACATATAAAGATCAAGGAGATAGTAATTGCTAAGATGTGCCCAATTCGTTGTTCTTTTCTCATTGGAAACCAGAATTTCGGAATCTGGTATTGTTAAAATATGCAACTCCTCTCCAAAACATTTAAACTCATCTCTCTGTTTAGATCATTCGATTCAGACGCCTCGGACACCTGCTCCGTCAGTGGTTCGAACCAGATCTGTCGCATCAGTCGTTTCCCCGGCCCTTCTGTCCACATGCGTCCACATCACCTCTTTACCCTCGTCTCCACCAGACCATCGAACAAATTGATACCCCCTTCCCCCATGCCCTACTCCGCCGGCGAAGCTCCGACTCCCACCAACAACGTCCCAATCACTTTGGCCAACCCTCCACCGAACATTCCTGACATCCTACTCTGTCCCCCTGATCGTGACGAGGAACCAGCCACCCCCACTCCCAGTCGCAATAGTCATCAAGACCTCACGAGCACTCCTGTGAATCACGAGACACAGAAGGGTGGGGAGTCTCACCAGGAAAGTGAAGGAGAGGTGGAGAAGAAGGAAGAAAAGGAAAAGGCGTTGAATCCAAGCCAACCAGTCGCGATGGAGACCGAGAGTCTCGCCATTCCTGGCTTGGGATACGCATCGAGTGCGGCCTCGCAGGAGAGCGTACTCGATGAGACGATTGCACCGTTTGGGGATGCATCGAAAGTGGCGGTGTTCAGCAGTCAAGACAACAACTCTAATCGATTGAGTCAGGGTGTGCTGAACCTGACGATGTCGGAATCCATGACCTCGATTATGTACTCCCGGAATGATGAGGAACGAGCCACATCGCGTGAGCTTGAATGGGTATTCATACCAGTCAGAAGTTATTTTCGTGTTGCATTTTACCTATTTCTATTATTCCAGCTGCTGCACACCACTTTCCACGGTGGAGGGGAACCACGTCTTAAAGCCTTTTGATATCTCATCCAAATCTTTGGAGGTAGGTAAAATCTTGAACACCTGGAAGAAAAAGCCTTCAAAAAATTTAATATATTTTATTATAGCCTATGTAGAAGGTTGCTTAATCAGGGAAAGTGTTTCAAATCGTCCGTTCACAGAATATTCCCGCACTTTTACTAGAAGTCCTTTAATGTCTTTAAAAGTTCTCTCTCGCCGTTATCACGGTCATTGATATCGGCTTTTCACCAAACGTTTAAATGGGTGTATAAGCCCAGTAATAAAGGTGCCGGGCTTTCACAAATGTCAGCTGAAGATTGTATGAATGATAAACACCTCATTAAGATAAAGAACGCCGCCTACGATCAATCAGTTATTTGACAGATTACTAATGCCTACCCCCTTTCTTTCTGAGTCAGTGATCTAACCAAAGCACTTTAATTTGAGGGGAAAGAATGAACTCAAGTTGGGGTTCTGAGTAAACTTGCATGTTTATTTGCACTGGGCTCGCGTGAGTACCCACTGTTACCTCAAACCATGTTTGTTGTGTGCACAAGGAAAAGAAAATGATTTGGTGTTTTTTAAATGAAATTAGAGTAATTTAAGGGAAAGCGATTATTGCTCATTTAATCAAATTCGACAGATTTCAGTTGCACCTGTGGTTGAAGATTTGAAATTTCGAAAAAATGTAAGTTTTGTCGGATTTTCACTATTATTTTATTTACGGTAACTTTACATAGATAGGGCTTAAGTTCTTTATGCCTTTTCGGCAAGCCAATAATACAAGTTGGTCTACATCGAGCATTTCCCTGGTTTAAAATGCGATGCAAAGCAAAATTCCTCGATATTTAGTACTTTTGTAAACAAATCAAGATTGATACATGAATAGATTGCGCAAAATCTAACTCCAGGGGCTTCACTTTTGCATATTTTTAAATTTTAACGCTAATTACATGCTGATTCCTGTAATGGAGGTGTAAAATAATTTATTCTTTTTATTTAGGTCGTCTTCAAGTGCCAAGCTTCTAAAAACCATGGGTTTCTGCTCCTACCCCAAAGAAATTGTTTCAAGTGTTACTGTACATTAGAAAAAAAAAGTCAAATTCAGAGCTTATGCAGTCCCGCCCCGATTTGCTGTTCAATTTTTACTTGAATCATCAACCTTTTCCTCATTTACTGTTACTGACTGGACTTTTTTGCATATTTGTATATTTTAACACCGAATATATGGGCTCCGTGAATTCACATAATTACTTTGTTGACACAAACTCTTTAAGTACTACATGGTTCTGCCAAAATTGCCAACAAGATGCTCTCACGCTACTCCAGCATAAACAAGTGTCAGATGCAGCCCCCAGATACTTTGTTGCCACTCAGTGTTGCACTTTGCTGCTCATCTCTTCTTCAGCGCAAATTTGCACCTCAGGCTTGCCTACTTTGATAGCTTGGAAGAAATTTTTGGAATGCGACAGTCTCACCAGGAAAAAGGTTGCAAACTACCCAATTAAATGGATTAAAAATTCAACTGACGATTAGTTTACCCTACTTTTGTCAGAGTTTTATTAAAAATGGCCTTCTTTAGCTACCATTAAAAAATTGATCCAATCACCTCTGAAACTGTTTTAACTTTTTCGATTAACTGGAAGTTTGCAGTACTTGCAACGTGGCGATTAGTGCCTTTCTCGACGACAGCACCCAACCACACTTCATAGTAGTCCATCAGTGGGCTGATATATGGGGAATTCGGCGAAGGCCAAACATTCGGATTGATGGAGTTGTACAAATTGCCTGACAAGCATTTTCTCTCTTGGCGGACAAGTTTTTCTCTACGGCGCTTGCATAAATAGTAGCGGAAATCATTCTTTAGGCCGAAACATCACATAATTCAAGTGGCAAAGTAAGAATTACGATATCAGGTTCCTTCAATATCTTTAAAGTGATTCTGAAGGAAGTCGCCTGTGCTAGTACAATTTGTATGTCTGTTGCGTTGTTACCTCCTTCTAACCGTTGGCACTTCGTCTTAATCGTTATCTCCAGCCAATGATGGATTGGTTTTACAGTGATTAGAGAGAGCATTGAACAGCTACAATAACCTTATTGTTTTAATGAATCACTACGATTATAAGTTGTCCTCATCCAAGATTCACAGAGGACTTCATTCATCCGTTCTCGTTGTCAAGACACATAAATGAAAGAGTTTAAACTTTTTAGTGAGTATAAAATGCCTTAACAAACCTAAGACATCTAGAAATAAAAGCCAAAGAGTATTCAGTAAAGTGCAATCCAAACACTCTCTTGTGTAAATAAATCTACTTTCCAGGAGCGGTTTTATTTTCTTTTCGATCGAGGGTCGAGGACCTAAATGAAACCTGAACAATAAAATAATCATGTTAAAATACCATTCTTCGTTGAGCTCAGTTTCATGGAATACAATGCAAAAGGGTTGGATCAAAAGGAAGGCGGAATTTTTTATAACAGTGAAATGGGGAATTTAAACAAGTTAAAAATGTCATAACATTTCATTGGGTGTGGGCCTTGCTTTTAGTTAGTTACAATAAGTTTCGTGCAGGCCTCTGTATTGTTCAGAGCCTCTAAAAGCCAAAATGCCTTTCGAGGCGAGGCCGACGATCATATTTGAGAAGTGCATTGACTAGAACTGGAACAATGTTGATAAATGAGCTCAAAACAAGTCAACGGCTAAGGCAATGTATGAGTTCTATTAACTAAAAGTATTGCTATTGTAATACTCGAGAGACTTGTAGAAGCCATCACAAAAACATTTTATTAATGTTATAGCAAGTTTTCGTTAAATAACAGCAGGGCAGACGTGTGGGATGTCTGGGCCGCACCGGGTTTTGTCTGCGTTCATTAAATGCTAGGTAAATAACCCTCGTCACTCAAGTCTGTCAGGAACCAATAACCATACCAAAAGACGCGCATTACAATTTCTAGATAAGGCTTTTGTAGGTATAAAAGATCGGAAAGAGCCTAAAAAATTACCTTCAATACCACAGGCCATGAATTGGGAAGTCATAACATTTTAAAGATTTGAAATTAATTTCGAATCAACAGATCTTTCGAACTGCACGAAATCGGGCACTGTAATCACACAGTCTGTTTTCATATATTCGGCAGAAACCGGAAAGCCAATTCTAGAAATTATCAGAAGCTCCCATTGGGTAACTGATGGTATTTCACCCCAATCTCCCATGCAAGGGGACTCCAGGAGACACTTTATAGTCCAATAAATATAATCTTTCACATTGACCATCGTCATAATCTTTCACTTCTTCTACACTCCTTAATAAACTCAAAGTAACTTTATCATACCACTACCGTCGGAAAGCAGATTCAAATCTTCTAACTAGTCTAAAACAATTCAAAGTTGAACGACCACTGAAAATCAGAGTTTGTATCGTAGTGTAGTTGGCCCAGTTGTATTGATTAAAAGACAGAAAATTGTTACTATATTATGGCGGGATTAATTTACGAGAATCGCTTGGGGACAAGGTATCGAACCACTCATTCTCTGCAGTTGAGCATGTTAAATGCGAAACTTTTGACACTGTATTGCAAGGATTTCTAGTTGACGATGGGTTCAATTAGCTACAGCTATTGCAAACACATTACTTAAGATACTTCCAAAAAGTATTGCAAAAGTAATTCATTGATGCAGTTTTTGGTTAATGAATCTCGAGGCAGGAGAGGGGAGGGTTATGAAGTAAAAGTGCTTAGTTGGGGTTTCAATGACTAGCACAGAGAAACGTAATACTTGACTTTGAGGAAAGGGGGTTAATTAGATTCCCGAGGGAGGGAGAACAATCGAATCATGACTGGAATATTAAAGTTTCAACTAACTAATCTCCCTGTCATGATTCAGAAAAAGATACGTTAATGTAATTACGGGAATATGCTTTAGGGGACTAAGAGGACTGGATAGAGATTGTACTAACTATAAAGATTGAGGCCACATTAAAGTACCACTGTTTTTGAGTATTAGAGGTGTGAAGGTGATTTTGATTCTCATCTCTCCAACAGCCTAAAAAAACCTAATCAGAACCTATATTCCTACATCCAGGTTTCATAGAATTAGGAAAACTTCAAATGTCCATATTTGGTCCTATTTAAGAGGCATGTAGGGTAACGCACTACATACTTTTTCCTCCCCTTCGCTTATAAACTTTACCTGTTTTCTGCTATTTCAACAACATCCGCTTAGGTTCCTACGACGCTCCTCACGCAATTCAAACAATCAATGTCACACCAGTATTCTCAGATAATCGACACTAATTTTCTACTCTTACTTTAGGATTTTGAATTTGAGATGTGGCAGAGACGTTTTTGAGGATCATCTCAAATCACACAAGGAGTTGTAAGGTTGCATTCCAAAGATATAGCTCCATGATGTGGATTAGATGGCGGTACTAATTACTTCATTAAAGTAAAATCCACAGTTTAAGTTTGCTTTTGTCCATAATATGATTCAAAGTTGTTAGGCTCGAATAACACATTTGATACCGCTTTTATGCAATTATTAGGCATTAACGTGAGAACTAATATAATGTAAGGTGAGATATGACAGGGTATCACAGAGCACCTGCCTCAAATTACCTCAGCCTTTAGCGCAATTCACTCGATATGCTATCCACGAGTGACCAATTAACTGAACACATTACCAGGAAGATAGCTTTAATATTTGAATTATAAGAAACTAATTGAAGAATGCCTAGACGAGACTTCTCTTTCCTACTTTCGTAAGTTTATCAATGTTATGGACATTCTGTGCTGAAAACAAATATCATAGTGCTGATAATTGTGCAGTGGAATTGTTCTCGAAGCTTTTTCTTTTGACTCTTCTAACGGTCATATAGAAATCTCTAGAAGTTTTAATGATGTTGCCAGATCTTGCACGTAGCTATCACTGAATGGCAATTGATGAGTAAGTGGTTCCTAACATAATGGTATAGGAAGTATTCCCGAGAAGTCTTGGTATTCTTGGTCTTCAGATCGTTCAGAAGCTTCTCAACTAATTATCGCGCATATGGTCAAGAAATATGCTCTAATACCTTCAATAATTTTAGGTCATCTCTAAATACTACTCCTTAAAATCATTTCATGTATTTCGGGGTAAACGGAAAAGTAATAACTGAGAATATTTAGTACAATCCAGATATTTTCATAGCTGGGCCTTTCTAAAGGGAATTTTAGAATGCAAAAATGAAAAGGGAACGCAAAGACAAGTTTTAGTAATCATACATAAGCAAATACGAATGTTTTACCCAAAAGATTAATTGAAGCATTCGAAAAAGGGAGGAATTTATTATTGTTAAACCGATAAAAGGATTGTAGAATATGAATTTATTTGAAAGACCCAAAGCGTTTCTATCTCACCAACTCACACTTTGGAGCTTTTGTTTGTATGGGACGGACCCACTGTTGGATAGCTTCGACGGTCACTAGAAAACCCGCTATAACCACTCAATGCAAGTACTCCACTTTGGCTCATTGGGATGAAAGTTTTCCTATTTAATAAATTGTCTTGTCTTGAGGCAGTTCTGTTTGTGCGAGGTTGGCAGGATGGCTTAGGACCCAAAATCCAGCAAATTATGGTACGTATTGCAGCAGGGAAGTGGATCCAAAAAGTTCGCGGGATTTTTTATCAATTATAGCTATATAAAAGGTTTATTTTTACACGAGCTTATTTCTTACCTTATTTGCCAAGTTTCCAAGTTCGAAATCTTGAGGATATTTTCAGGAGTGTTTTGCTCCTTCGAAGTCAGTAAAGTGGATTGGGGATTTCTTTGGGTTTCGAAAAGGAAGGCTTAAGGTGGGTGAGAGAGAGCATTTTTCAGCACAACCCTCGATGAATGCGTTGGTGGTTTGTCATGAGAAAGTGATGAACCAAAGCCTTACCATCAATCATCTCCCCTTGCCTTCTTTAATCAAAGCGCTCTATAGCTGTCTTTATTAAAACTCGACCTAGCATACTCCTGCTACAGTTTATTGATTTTCTAGGTAATGTGTCAGTATCACGACCCCGCATACCCAAACACAAGGCCATCAATCAGTGCCATTGAGCCCTTCGTTCAAAGCAATCAAGATTGTAACTTGATTTCATTTAATTAAAAGACGATTGTAAGTCTTGTTGAGAGTTTGCGGGGTGTTTATTTCATGGATATACATCAGGAGGTCCAGCTCATCACTACGAAATGTATAGCTCTTTGTTGCAGGGAACAAAAAACGCCTATTCATTGCCTTGTGGTGCCTGTTAATCGTATATACACGTTCTATTCCCACCGCAGGTTCACCGCCAAGCTGATCGTTCTTCTTACCCCCACAACTGCTCCTTTAAAAAAAATCTATTTAAAGGTGCATCAGACTTCAACACGATGACTGAAGGGGCTGAAAGTCGGAACATGCCTAGAATAGCATTTCTAGTTGGACTGACATCTGGCTAACTTAATTAACTGGATATCTGAATGATACAATGATTGTTATAGTATTCTTGAGAGACTAAAGTTCTCGGGAATTAATTTTTTTGTCAAACAGAAGCGTGTAAACCTAACTAGCCTATATTCAAAAGATGGTGAATCCAGGTAAATAAGTCGATTGACTTATCTTTTATAAATAAGAATGTTTTGGTGCTGTTTTGCAGCAGTTAGAGTGATTCATGGACCTGCGCGAGTGTCGAAGTGGTTTAGCAGGAAGACGAAGATCAAATTTAAGCTTTTCGTGGAATCAACTTGATGAGGTTAGCCATAGCTTTATAATGTAGCTAATTAGGACTAGTATTACCTGAAGTGGGTCCTGGATTCAATTAACTTGATCCTCAAATGCTGCTCGAACGACGATTGTTTCGATCATTAGCCCATTGGTATATGTCACTGACAGATATTGAAAATCTCTCTTTGACTTTTTTTAAAATACGAATATTGAAACAATCTTTGCTTTGAATTTGTGTCGCAAGCATAAAATATCTATGATTATTAATATTTATTCTGCGGCACAATATTTTTTTTCTTTTTAGTAGAAAAACCTGAAGTTGCTCGAAGTAGTCGCAACTTCTACACCCACGTATTCCCACCACGCCTGAACCCTGGATAAATCAGATTATATTATCATTCTTTTGTGGTTTTTGACTTTTGTTTAGGATCAAATACATGGAATTGACAACCAAAACTGTTCGACGCTAATAGTAGTTAAAGTTCAAACATTTTCTCCAATTCTGAAATGTTTCATGTATTAGCCGAAATTTCGAGTTGCAGACTTACTGAACTTGTTCATCTAATTTCGACGGTCCTTCAACGTTCTCAACCACCTCCCGTGTACGATTACCTCGAAGCAGGCTCTGATAAATTAGTTAACTTCTCGGTGTTTCCAAATCCTAATTTAGAGATTCGAGGTTTTCCACATTATTTTCCCGTAACTGTGTCAAAGCGTTTACACAAACTTTAAGCACACTTCTAAAAAATCTGGTTTTTCATCTTCAACCGAACGTATTTTTCGGTTGTAAAGAGGGAGTGAAGAGAGATACGTTTTTATTCATGTGTCCAAGTCAACCTTAAGAATCTGTTTTTGGTCTATGCAAATTTTGGAACATGATGCTACGTCGACTTCAGCATTAGTACTGCCATGCTAGTGACACAAAACTACTGGCGGAAACTTCTCAATTCATGCTACTCTATACTTACACCGATAATCTACCGAGGTAGATGTGGAATACTACATAACCTGACTCAAGCAGGAATCACTATCAACCAATAACAAACGGGATAACGCTCCCAGACTGAGAGTACTTTGCCAGACACTTTCAATCTAAACAGGCGTGAGGCATTTCTTCTTTCTGCACCTGAAGCCTCTAAAAAAAGTCGAAAAATATTGCTTGTGGCCGAGAAGTAATGAAAAGAAAGCAGATTACGAAATTTCTTCTTCCAGTTACAACACAACTCTTAACTTTGCTGTGATCAATCACTCATCGCCTGTGTAGTAAGTCACCGAGCACTTCGTCATTATGACATCAAGGCAACTGCTCAACCTTAATCAAAACACTGTCAAAGTAAGATGAGATGCAAACTCGTCTCTTAAACGACAGCATTACGTGATAGGTCTCAATCTCTCACATGTGCAGAAATGTATTTGCAGAGAAGAAATTCTTTAGTGGAAGCTATAAGTTGCCCGTTAGGGAATATCCCTTCCGTTTCCACTTTAGTATGTGGGGGTTACATAATCAGTGGGATTGACTAAGATCAAGAATTAAATTAGGAGAAGATAAACACATTCAAAGATTGAAGTTATTCGATCAATAGGATATGCTAGCTTTGCAAAGGCCTAAGTTATGTTAACTAAGGGCAGTAACTACCGTTTGAGGAATGCTATCACAATTTCAGTAGCGATTCGACGGCAGACAGGATCAACGTTTATGATGTCATTAAGTAAATTTTGTCATGCACTGGAAATTCCAGCAGAAGTATCACCTTTGCTTGAAGAATATTGTCATAAAACATACGCCATGTTGAAAACGGCTTCCAAGAGTATTATAAAGTTTCACGAATAAATAATCAGTTAGTCCCGAATTAATACTAGCATGCCCATATTGATGCCTAGAAATTCTGCATTTTCTTAGTACATTTGTTGAAATGGTTAATGCGTATTTTATTAGATGATTGAAGTGGTTGATTTGGCTGGCGACTATCCACCAGAACTAAGTTTACGGTATTGCAGTAGGCAGTCACTGAGTACTTACATCGTTATTCTGGTTTTCCGAGTTATTTTTAAGTGCGCTACTCAAAACAATTTTTTTCACGAGGAATTTCGTAGTTAAATTTACTCAAGCGAACCAGAGAAAGCACTACTGGAGATCACTCTTTTGATTTCATCACAACAACTTCACTTGCAAGAGATTATGCAACAGTCCCATGATGATTACTGAATTCTTTAAATCACCTCATTTGCCTCTCAGACTCTTTTCAAAACTCTAATTTTTAATTTTCAAGTAAAGCTTGTACTTAAAATCCAGCATACTCACAAGTTGGAGAGAAACAAACGAACAGGTCATAGAACAATTAGTAGGTGCATTTGGAGGTGAAGTGTTAAATGAAGGGGCAAAAGCAGCTAAAAGAGCCAAATCCAGGGATGATGGGGCTGTCCACTAAAGAATCTAATTTGAGGGAGACTGGAAGGGATTCATTTCCTCCGGTGCATCACCTTTGTGACTTCAACAGGATTGGCAAGTAGACTTGGAATTAACAAATGGGAACAGCTTTCCCTAGAATTAGTGTCAGCTGAGCAATTTTTGACATTTATATAATCTGAACCCTTCAATGACTCACTTACCTGACTAATTCATTAATAGACTCTCCAATGACACTCGACCATTTCAACAATTCGTGCTCTTATCTGCTTCCAGTTCTCTAGTTTTGCTTAGAGCGGTACTAGATGATGTTATGGAGAGGCTTATCTTCCTTTAACGTTTGAGTTGGAATTGCCAATTAAGCTTGGTTCAAGCCACACAAGTGTTCATCAATGTCATCTTTACAAACTTGGGAAAGTACCTAAACTTCAAAAATGGCTGCGTATCTATGAATTGTCTGAAAACAAACAACTCAAGTCTCTATTTGTCATCTGCTCCGCTGTCCATTCTCGCCAACTTGTTTCACCTTTTTTGGTGGAAAGACTTGTGGCCACAACTGTGGTAGGGTCGTAGAGGGAGAAGACCCTAGCCAGAGCCGCAGCTGAGAAGGCAACCTCATGGGAAAAGGGTACTTTTTCTTTCAGTCTGGTGGGATCGCAAAGGAGTAATACATTTTTCATTGGCACCACCTACTGTAGCATCAGTAAATCCTCGAATCTACTGTCAGCAATTCGGGTGTTTGAAGCAAGATTTGAGGAAGAAAGACCTGCTCCACTGAGTGATATTTCATCAAGACAATGCAGCACGACCCCGCAGAAGAAATCACATCACAAAAGCTAGAAGAAGAAGAACTTGGTTAGGAGGAAATTCCTCTTTCACTTTGTTCTCCCGACTACCTCGCTCCTCCTTCAGATTACCACCAATAGTTTCGCAGCTCACAAAATTACTAGGAAGAAACAGCTTTTGCAAAGCAGAAGGAAGAGGCTGAAGATAGCACTTGTGAATTCTCCAAAAAATCAAAAACAAAAGAACTTCACAATGATGGTCTCAATAAGATTGTTAACGGATGTTAGGAAGTCGTGGATAATCAGAGAATGTTAATAAATTCTTGAATATTTAACTAAATGTAACATTTGGTCACTTGTTTTAGGCATTCAAAATTGGGAGACAAAAGGTGGGAAAACCTGATATTTCACGATTTGTAGCAACTGCCCATTCGCTCATTTTGCGTGAAATACGCTTGTTCCCCCGTTTTAGACCATTGCAACGCGTCTTTTCCTGAAAAGTATTAAGAAAAAAATCTAGTGCGAAGATAACCCTGTACTGTCTCGAAAAAATCGAAAAGGCTTCTCTCTTTACAGTATGGTGTCTTCATCCCTGAGTTTTAATGTCTACATGGTAATCCCTCGTAGTATTTTGTGACGGAATAGCAGAAAGTGCTTGTTTAACCACCATATAGTACCTATTTAGACCCATCCGCCAACTTCCTCCTTCGCTGAAGTTCACAGAAGTCCTCGAAGGGATTAATTTTAATCTTATGGAGGAATCAGAACAATGTGCCACTACTTGGCAACGAAATCTTCCTCCAGAATTCTTCAAAGACGGTTCTCGGACTGCGAAACACCGATTTACGAAGAACAATCGTAATGGGACCTATTTTGAAATATCAGCTAATGTATATACTTGCTTTTGTAAAAAGGATAGTGTGGGAAAAATTGCTAGGAGCATTTCATCCATCCCAGTGTGCACAAGAGGACGTCTAGAGTATATTGTGGAAAGTTGAAAGCATCAACAACTGGAAAGAATCTGCTGATTCGGGAAAAGCTTTGAGTAAAAGCTAAATATTTTAATTAAAATTTTGCCCTTAAAATAATTTATTGTTATCAAATTCATAGGAAGATAAACTACATACTGCATGTAAGTGGGCCCTAGATCCCATTGTAGGAATCGCAACCAATAACTTAATCGAGAACGATGACCCGAAAATAATAAATTTCGATACTCCTATGTTTTAGCCTCCCACTTCGAGTGCAAGGATGACTCTTGTAGCGTTTTCAATTGCACCAACGACTCATGGGTTGTATCTTCCTTTGCATTTGTAATTTCTTTAGACTCATGATTAACTGTGAGTATGTGGGTGGTGACTTGGCGAAGGCCACTTCAGTCATGCAGGAAAGCCTGTTCAACTCAGTGAGCTCGCCTCTCAATTTGTCAGGTGGCAGTTTCATTCGATGATGATCAAAAGCAAAGCAAAATGAGTTACGCGTTAGAATGATGGCTCACTTAACGGGTGCTTAAGAATAATAAGTGCTTGCCAAACATTTGTCGAGAGCAACGGTTATTTGTGATCGAGATCACCTATATATACAGGTCTTCGCCTCACAAGGTGTATATTTTTGTTTCCGGGATAATCAAGGTGGATAGAAAGCTTAATGTAAAGCATAGCCATTGGCCTATATACGATCTGAGGCATTAATTAGCACAATGTATCAGAAATGTGCCCTTGAATTGAAAGTAGGATATTCACTACAGGAGTCATAAAAATCGCATAATTGTTAGTCAGAGCACGTTTATTTATTAGGAAAGGACAAATAAGATGCACACTTATCGGAAATTCCTTACTATGTATTTGATTATCTCCACTGGACAGATGTGCATATACACCGATTTCTTTCGACGAAGAAAAAAGTATTTTAAAGTAGTTGTTCGCAAAATTGAAACACTTAGCATGTTGAAAATTGCGTTCAGATAAAGCGAACAAATTCTGAAACATGGGTAAAGAGTATCGTGCCTCTTTTCCTATGACCGTAGTTATTTTATAATTCTTAGAGAACAAAACTGAATATCCAGACCTAATGAAGTAGTACCGTCCTCGTAAATATGGTAGATGAAGATCACGTTTGATTTTAATCGAAATTACAAAGAAATCTCAAACAAAAAATCGAATTCGGCAATTGGATCAATATAAAGAGAATAACTGAAGTCGACAAATAGCGTATCCAGTAAAAGCCTTTCAGAAGATCTATATTCCATTAGACATCACTAAGCGGGACTATATGTTGCAATAATGTGGGGCAGAAGGGGAACAACCGAGTATAGACAAGGTACAAAACAATTTCACTTCATGATGATATGCGAAACCAAAAATACAAGTTGAGTAGTAGGTCATCCACTCCAGAGTAACGACTTAATAAAACTTAGAAGTCGTAACAGCTATTGATAACATCTTTGATACAAATCATTAATTTCACCAGATAAATGCTATAAATATACAGATTAAAAGATTTGATTATGTACAGTACAGGATCATTATTGGTGTTAAATCTATCATGCAAAAGACATTTCGTTTAAATCCATGTATTTGGCCAACGCGTTCAAAAAAATGCTATCAGGTTTTAATAAATAAAAATACAATTTTTATTACTTATATTACAATGTATTAATGCTCGTTCGTCCTTGCATTTGTTTTAGCTCATCACCGAACAGCGTCTACGCTTAACGCATTATCTAGAACGGGTTTTGCGACGTTGCGGTAGTTGATGCTAGACGATGTCTTCCAATAATGCTGGAATACGAGAGGTTTGACAAAATTTTAAATTACTTTAAGGGTGTCCGAGTTCTCTTTGATATGGGTTACATGAAAGATTTGATGGGGGAGGTTTGCTCTGTCAGACGCGATGCGACTTTGGTCAGAAGCACCATCGATGGAGAGGTAATTTTGAGTTTACTTTAATGTATACCATGCAGGTTAAAATTCTCAATATCAAAAATCTCCGTCACGTTCGCGTTGTTGGCCCGATTGAAGTCGACGGAGTTGATAATATGGTCAATCTGAGGTAGTGATCAAAGTTTCGTCATTTTCTAGAAACCTTTCTCAAATGACCATTTTAGATAATCTGAAGCTACGATATAGCAAAAAGAACATCTACGTAAGTTAGCCAACTTTCATGACACTCTTTAGACCTATATTGGCAACATTTTAGTCACAGTGAATCCCTACGTCGACCTCCTCATTGATGGCCTTGATGTTATGGCAACATACAGAAATCAGGCAATGGCATCAGTGCCACCACACGTGTATGGCATCGCAGAGGGCATGTATCAGAATCTCATTCACGACGGAATCGATCAAGTCGTCATTATAAGTGGTGAATCGGGTGCCGGTAAAACAGAAGCCTTCAAAAGAATCCTACGTCATCTGGCGGCCTCCAGCGAGGGTGAACAGATTACCTGGGGTTCTGCTGCTCAGGGCGTTCTAGAAAGTACTCCACTTCTCGAAAGCTTTGGTAATGCTACCACACTGCGAAACGACAACTCCTCACGTTTCGGCAAGTTTGTGGAGGTCTTTTTCTCCGGGTAAGTTGTACAAATACACTCCTTATTCATCTCACGATAGCCCTTCTATAACTGGAGCTCGTGTAACAAACTATCTGCTCGAGAAATCCAGAGTCGTTCAACAAGCAGTCGGTGAAAGAAACTACCACATCTTCTATCAGCTTCTCAGCGGACTTGAGAAAGAAACCAAGGATGCTCACTACCTCACGTCAGTCTCTGACTTTGCCTACCTTCAATACGTGAGTTTCCATTTGGCAAAAAAGATGTACCTAGAGTCGACTCAAAATCAGCGACTCTTACTTGTTGTAGGGGAAGGCGAGTAAAGTCGCATCGAGATCCGATCCAGAGGCACTCCATGTTCTCCTGAACTGCTGGTCTAATCTGCGTTTCACTGGGGAAGACATGGATCTTTGCCTCCGCATCATGTCGGGTGTTCTGCACCTCGGCAACGTCGAGTTTGGGGAGAAAGATGTGAGTATTATTCGTTGAAGTTGTTGCGGAAATGTATCGCCTCAAATGTGGCATGATTGCTCGTAATTGAGACACGAGATTTTATTGCATTTCATGAATGACATAACCTGTCTCGAACAATCGGTTTGTCATGTTTTTTCTTTCACTTTTCAGGAAACCAGCTTTATCAAAAATCCTGAAATTTTGGATGTCATTGCGCATGAATTGTCGATTAACCGTCAGGTTCTTGCCAATGTCTTGACGACAAAGGTCACGGTATGTCTAGAAGCCCATTGAGCCTCTGAGCCACCCTTATTGTCTAAAGACTTAACTTATTTTAACCTCTCTAGGAAACTCGAGCGGAAGCTGTGAGAAGTCCGGTTAATTTAAAGCAAGCCAAAGTCAATCGAGACTCTGTAGCGAAATACCTCTATTCAAAGTACTTCGACCTTCTTGTTGACGAACTGAACCGTCGTCTTGCTCCTCCAACAGCTGAAGCTGCCTACAGTTCAAGAAACATTTCCCTTCTCGATATCTACGGTTTCGAAGTAAGTTCCTTTTCTCCGTTTTATTGTAAACCCCGATTAAAGAGCAGCAGATAAAGTGAGAACAACTTGGTGATGAGAGCCTACCTCATTATAATTTTAGCAACTAAGTTGCTGATCTATTATATGTGAGTCATGACTCTAATATGATGCTATTTCTTTTCTTGTCCTTTGCCTAGAACTTGCCAACTAACTCACTGGAACAACTTTGCATCAACTATGCCAACGAGAATCTTCAGCTCTTTTTCAATCGATACGTGTTCGAATTGGAGCAAGCTGAATACAACAGCGAGGGTGTGAGCTGGAGTTATATCACTTTTCCTGACAACAGAGTGATTATTAATCTCCTCACTGGAAAGCCTGATGGTATCTTCCACATGCTCAACGATGAAGCGTACCTTGGTCAGGTAAGACTTACCTTTATCAATTCACCAATGTTGATTTCCCTTTTTTTTTGATTTAACAATTTCTAACATGTTCCAGCTTCCGAGAATCACACCTAGTGATTTATTCCCAGGGTTTGTAGAAGCAGGATTATTTCTCGATGATTAATCAATTGCACTTAAACAAAACGGTTCCTTTATTACTCCAAAAATAGTTTCCGGTTAACCAAACTGAGTTATTACGCGCACATGGCCTCAAGGAATGCGTCTAAAATTATTCACTCGACAAAGAAGCACGGCACTGATATGTCCATTTATGACTAGAAAATGGCACGAGCAGTAGAATCTGTCAAGTTACGCACCATGACTAGTTTGACGTCGTTTAATCGAGTTAGGGTGGGTGACTCATTGTGAGTTTGCTTCAAACACAAGTAGGAAAATGCTTTCGGTCTTAACAACTTCGCCAAAATACTTGAAATGCTATTAAAAGAATAAACACGACTTTTGGGAAATGCATTAAAGCAACTTTTAGTGACTAATTTTTGCCCTTGATTAGGGCACATACATTTATGAAAAGGGAATCTTTCTTTAAGCTGGAATCCCTCAAAAAGAGGTGTCTGTGTGACACTAGAACGGAAGATGGCACTAAACTGCATTTATTGCAAGACAAATGTGCAAATAATACTGCCAGTGGGCTCGGACAACACGCCTACTGATTTTCTCATACAAAATAACATTTTATATAGGTAATGTAATAACCAAATCCTATTGAACTTAGATTTAGACCTTCTGATTCATCCTAGCGTGCATGGGTAAGTTATCTCCTCTAAATTTTAGGGCAATGACATGTCTTTCATCCAAAAGAGCCATGCTACTCATCGAAACAATCCTCACTACGGAGTGCCAAAGATTTCCAGCAATTCTGAATTCCTGATTGTCCACTTTGCCGGCACCATTGCTTACGCTGTGAGTACTATTTTTTGATCGATTTTGTAAATTCACTAGTATTGTATGGAATGTAGATTAAACAAAGTAGGTCATATGCTTGACGATTGTGATCACAAATAAAATCTATTGTACTAGATATGACAATATGTGTAGTATTATTAAAAACTGTATTTAAGTGTTTGTGGGTAACATATTTAGTAGTTATTCATAGCAGATTGTGGCAAGTAGATCCAGTTCTAGTGCGAATTAGTGATGATTACGAAAAGAAGTATTTTTCGGCTATAGACCGACGGCTTAGTGGAGAAGAACCGCGACCGAATTCGACCGGAGGCACTGGACATGCTGTGCTCCAGTAGTAACGCCAGTGTGGCTGCCATGTTTGCACCCGCGAAACCCAAGAATAGCACTGCCAAAGTGGCCTCGCGTTTCGGACGCTCACCCACTCTGCTCGACAGCTTCCACACCTCTCTGCTGGCCCTCATGGATACCATGAAAACGTGAGTTTTCTTGGCTCACAACGAACCAACTTTGTACCAGATTGGTATAACCCTGATAGCTTACAATCCCGTTGATCACTGTACTATCGATTGTGGGATATATCAACAACTGGATGGCTACTTTTGATCTATAGGAGGCGTCCTTGGTTCGTGAGGTGTATCAAACCCAACCCCGACAAGAAGCCAATGACTTTCGAGGATACCATGGTGATGGAACAGCTACGGTACATCGGTGTTCTCGAGACCGTCAGAATTCGCAGCTCCGGCTTTCCTGTCAGGGTGCCCTATGAGCATTTTGTTCAAAAGTAAGTGTACAAGTTTGAGACTAGGATCGTGTTGTAGACATCATGTGAATCTTTGCAGAGATGGGCTTTCCATTTTTCAAGATAGATACTTCCAAATAGTGGAAAAAGAATGAAGAAATTTCATATAAAAGCCCCAATTTATTGATTATTTAATAGACAGTCATTGGGATACTACAGATTTCTTGCCAATTCATTAATCATTATATTCAAATTATGATTTGTAAAACCCTGCACAAATAGTTTCTCCAAGCTCTGAGCATTTTTTTATTGCGAATTTAGAACAAAATTCGCAATCAGCATTTGGAATACTATGTACCGAATTCGCAATGCATTAGCAACAACTCTGTGAGTTTTCACACGAACCTGGAGTAGGGAATCCTTAGTTGATAGTGCCACTTGAGAGTGTTAATCACTTAAACTGCCTTGCATAACTTGAAACAATGTTTAGCGAAAGCAAGCTGCTGAAATGAGTGAGGTGCGAAAACAGGGCAAAAGATGAAGCCTGAGAGGTGCTGCTTAGACCACCTGAAAGCGGGTTTTGGTTGGCTTCAAACGGAGTCAGGTTGGTGCCTGCAAGTGACGCCGCAGTCAATTGTTGCGCTTGCCTCCTCCTACGCCTCCTCGCATGTGCGCTTGAGTGTGTAAGCACAGCGAGAGCGAGAGCAGAGCTAAAAAAAGCTCTTTAGCTGGAGAGGTTGTCGGACCATGAGACGGGGTGATTTTTAATTTACATCTGACCTCCTCCGTTATGTGAGAGTACGCGCTCGCCTTGACAGGGCCCAATGATATGTGGAGGGTCATTTCAACCTTGAATCAATCGGTGGTTGTATTAATGCGCTTCAAACAGAGTTGAAATAGCCTGATTTAAGGCTCTTTTCCACGTTGTTTCATTTCTGAATTAGAATTCGCCAGTGGATCCATATTCATGGAGAATCAATATTCAATACATTCCTAAACCATCTCAAATGGTTTTCAGTGAGGAAGTTATTCGATATCGTAAGTACAGGTTAAACTCTAAGTCGTAGACTAAATTCATTAAAGATAACTTGTACTGATCTGTACATATTCAGAATTTTCTGGGTTCTTTTAAATGAATTGATGATAAAATCTCATGTGACACCCCGTGATATCGTCCAATCCCGTCGTCGTTACTATCAAGAGGATTTTGGCCTGACTATAGTGTTGTTTTTTTAGTAATTAAGCATTTTTCATTTTCACACGTAGGCATCAGTGCCAAAACCTAATATCTATTTTCACGTCATTTGAAAAACGATAATTTTGCAAATGTAAAGTGGCTATAGGTGAGAAAATGAATTAACTATTGCACAAATAAGTGGAAATCAAAACTAGGTTTTATTACACTAATCTGTGATTAATTAGTTATTTAATAAGAATTGAAATCACCGTCCTTTGACACAAGCTTGCAAGGAAGTCCACGTTGGATAATTTCCCATTGGTTAATTTGTGCAATTGAGACCTGAGTATGGTTTGTAGAGAGATGTTCTAGCGATAATATCGAATCTTGGCAAATGCTTCTAATAGTCGCATTATGAGCGGTTCCTCTATGTAGCAGAATCTATCTATGATAGTTGGAAGAACGACTTTTATTGATTTTCGGTTTGCAGCTACATCTCCATGCTGGATCGCCAGACCTTCCAACAAGCCACTCGTATTCCAGACATGAAACAGCGAGCTAGTGCCATTCTGAACAACATCCACCGATCGCTGGGTTCTTCAACACCCGCGAATCTGGGAAAGGACTATGAACTGGGTCGCACTAAGGTATTTCTGCGTCAGGAACTAGCCGACAATCTGGAAAACCTTCGCCGTTACAAACAGGTGCAGGCTGCGAGAATCATTCAGCGTGCGTGGAGGAGAAGAGCTCTTGGACAGTTGGATCGAGCCAGAAACAACGCAGCAACACTCATCCAGGCCCACTTTAGGGGATATTTGGCTAGGTGAGTTGGGAACGAGGTACTCATAGACCGCGCTCCTCAAAGTAGTCGCCTTTAGCCCCAGGGAAACTTGTAAAAAGCGCTAGGTCGTTGGAATATAAGTAAGTAAAGTCAACAGCTTGATAGGGGGAAGACTAGAAGTAAAACTAATCGCCTAGTATGATCGCTAATGATTGACAGGCGCAGTCTGAGAACATGGTGTGTATCCTGCTGTATTTTTACTCTTCCCAACCAGAGGCAGGCACCAAGAGTCGATGAACTGAAGGTCCTGCTGCCTAGGGCTGCGCAGTCTGGTGGTCCAGAACAACTTGGCGGAGTACATTTCACTGTTGATAAATGAACAGGCAGAAATCAGGATAGTAAAAATGCGTTAAATTGCCCTGGAGAAGAAACAACTGAATCTGTTGTGCTTAAACTCAAAGAAGAACGAAACTCATCCCAGCAGATTTACTAATTGAAGAGAAGCCATTTCCAAGAAGCAGGAGTAGAGAATGGGCAAAGATCCAGTGGGTTTTGTCACGTACAAAACTGGTCGCTTGAAACTTATCCACACGACCGATGAGCTAAGGCCGACGCCGAGGTAAGGCTTTGTCTAGACCGGAATGAAAGTAGGGGAAGTGCTTTCAATGGATGGGATTTAGGTTTTGTTTGAGGTCGATTATGCACATCTAGAAAGTTCTTTTGTGTGGGCATTATTGAGAAGTCCATCCGTCAAACATTTGAGAAGTGATAGACAGGTTTTTAACGAGTGCATGGTAAAGGACCTTAGCAGCTGACCACCTCTTGCATTAGGAGACAAGTGCCTGAATAGTGGGTATGAGAGCTCAGTTTGGTAGAGCACCAAACACGTTGCTGTACGGTGTTAAATCGACGAGCTTATGAAAAAGTGCTAAGGTCAAGTGGGATGCGAAGGGCATGTGCAATAAGTGAACAACCAACAATACCAATTCAAAGCGCAAAGTATTCATAGGACATTAGGTAATGAAGGGCATAGTCTAAGTGTGGGGTTAGTACCCGAGTGTGCATTGACACAGTAACCAATGCCTGGAATATACATATGTGGATTAGATGGGTCAGTTGCATCGAAAATACTACGGATTATGCATAAGAGAAAACGAAGAGTCAAAAGTTCTTTGGCCTCCATCAAAGTTATTACTCATCTAGATAACTGTAAATAAAGCAAATCAGAAGAGAAATAACAGCTTTACGTGTGCACTTAATTTCGATGAATAAGTTCAGCCTTAATAGGCATTTTCTAGCAATTGTGGCGTATTATGGCATGCCTAATTGCTTGAATAAACTCATATTTTTAGGAGTTTGAATGCACTAATTAATGAATCTTACAGGAAACATTTTCAGTTTATTAGATTGTCTTGTACGGATAAATTTGAAAAAAGTCTCATAATTTTTCATCCTATTTGATCTGTGTTTCCTTTAATAACACATAATGCCGCCCTATTTTAACTTAGGAAGTAAGACTGAAAAAGATTGTCACTTCATAAAAGCCAGGTGGGGATGTCGCTTGTGACCTCAGAGTGGAGTTGGATTTGGACTATAGATTATTTAATCCATAAAAAGCTACGGCCAAAGCCCGATAAAGAGGGGTTTCTAAACACGATTTTACCATATCCCCTCAAGTGTTTGGAGGTAATTATTGAGATCTAGGTGGGCCAGATTAGGCGAATCAATGAGCATCTTGGTTTAGCTAATGCGAATGCCTCTTTTATTTCCAGAAAGAAGAACCTGAAACTACTTATGAGAATCAGGATTCCTGGTCCGGTAAGTATCACCCTGTCTACTGGGATTTCCTTGAGAACGTGAAGAGCTTTTTAATGATTTACATCGAAATCCCGTCTTTAGCTTCAGTCAGGCCAATCGGGATCAGTAATGTTGCCTAATAGACTTCAGTGTAAACTCGTTAATGCTTCCGTATGCTTCGAAAAAGCTTTGCGCATTGCATTACAACCTAGTGACGTTAGATTACTGATGTACTGACGAAGTATAAGGATCTCATCAGTATTGCGTGGGGTTCGGTGAAGTGTCATCAGTATTCGACTGGGAGTGTGTGCGTATGATTAAAGGACCATTAGCACCACCACCAACACCTGAGGTTCAATCGAGCATGATTTGACTCAGCGGATGTGGCTTACTCTTCGCTTGAGGACTCATGATCTACAAAATAAAAGGCATTCTTAATTGCGTTATTTTTAATTACAACCCACGTCACTATAGCTTCAAACTTAAGTAGAGAATGTGGTCTCTACGGAAGTTAAGTTTAACAAAAACTCTCTCTTGATGGCTTCAAGATGGGGTTAATTAGCGAAATCTCATTGGCCGAAGCTCCAGTCATGTGATTGGTCTAAATTTATAGAATGATTCCGGAATTTTCCTATTTGATGGCAAAAAATCACTTGGACAACGGCTTTTAACGTTTCCCCCTTAAAAACTTCACCTATTTGTTAATTCGTGCATTTTTCCCGTTTAGCTGATGGCGATGAGTGATGCGATTATGTGGAAGGTATGGAACTTGATTCTAAAATATAAGTTCCAAAAAGGAAATGATTCCTCTCTCCCCCCCCCCATTTTCGGGTTTTTATAGGAAAATGAAAAAGAGGTTGACTATGAGAAGCCTCTCACAGCTGCTGAAATCGCAAGCTTACCGATTCCAGGTGACCTCAGCTTCATTCTGGACAAGGGTGTTTCAGGTGAGTTTAAATTTCGTGACTTAGCTGGGGGATTAACACGATTGAGTCAACATTTTTTGTTGATTCAGCCAATGGAAAGGATAATTTCTTCAATAACCCCGAAATGGAGGTTTCGAAAACCTTCATGGTAAAACGGCTGATGAACAGCGATCTGCCCGGCTCTTGGACCCAGTTCAAAGGAGATTTGTGGACTGCTCCTACCATTGTTCAAATCATTGCCAACAGTGGTTCTGCAACCAGCAAGCATCTTGATAAGGTTAGTTATAAAAATCATGCCTTTTTTCATAAACTGTTTTATTACTTAAATGGTAAGAAAAACTACACTTTTTCAGAGAAGTGAAATGCTTTTCTTTCATTCGGTTTTCTAAACCAATTAGGTATAAGGATAGATCTTAACAAGCCAGTCGTAGAAAATGATTTCTTTAAACGATTCTTTTCAGTTCCAATTCGGTCAACGAGAGGCTCCGCTGATTCGTCCGCTCATTTTGAATCGACCCACTCAAATCGAAGGTGATATGGCCATCGAGGCATCCAAATTGGTGAATAGCCGTTGTTTCGAACTTATCAACTAATCAATTATCCAATCGACTAATAATTCTGTTTGTTTTTGGAAGATTACACGTCTGCTGTATCAAAATTCTTGCGATCTCATGGACGAATACCTAATGGGCAGCTACCTTTACCAACTGGTGAGTGAAACCTTCACTTTAGAATCCTCTGATAACAAACCGCTTTCTATGATTCAATCGAATTAGCAGCTATTTTCTTAAATCCCTCCGGTCTTAGGCGTTGGTAATGAGCAGCGCAAAAGCAAATATAAAACTAGGCAATTTTATTTCTGCACCTTAGCCTTCCTGAGAACATCCCATGGTTGTAATTTTATCGCCATACATACAGAAATTTCACATCTGCGCAGCGTCGACTTGCATTTTTGTCAAAATTCTTTTCATGCATAAGCATTACCCACAAACAAAGTCTAATTTTACCATCAATTTAGGTTCAGATGTATAAATGTGTTTAAAGTCCTTTCTTGGCATAGCTACAATAATTTAAACACTGTGGAAAAAGCAGAATGGATGGCCGAGGATGTTTAGGCTGAGCTTTAAGTATCTAGTAAGGGGATATTTGGGTCAGTGAGACTCACGCAGCAGCTGGCTTGACAGGTCGAGGGAAAGAACTGTTCTCTGGGCAAATCTAGAGGTTGAAACTGGTCACCCATGTTTCCTGAGGCATATTTGATGAATGGAATATAATTTCAGATTCCGAGTCTGGGAACTGAAAGCTCATTAATATGTCTTTTTATGACCCTTGAAAAATCCTAATGAAGTAGAATCTAGATTGGTCGTCTGGATCCCGGACATCTTAAACTATTGCGCTCGAATATAAACGGCTAATGGATATAGGTTTCTCTCTGTGAAAGGGATATTTAATAAAGGCAAAGACGGGACAAGACGTGACCGGGACACCTGCATCTCTCGGGTCGAAAGGCAGTTGTCTTGCCATGCACTGAATCTTTAATATCCACAGCACGTTTACTAATGATTGATAATCGTAGTTTGGAAACAGAACGAGTATCCAGTGGGATTGCCACACATACAACGATACCTCTTGAAAATGGCGTGTTGCTTATTAAACTGGCGGTCTATCCCGTATTTGTAAGAGGTTTTGTGGTCTTTAAAAGCGCTATGCCTAGCGGGGATTTATTAAGTTCGGTTTTCCCGTCTTTAGGCACTGTCGAATTTCACCCTATTCCGCGAGATTCTCTTCCAACTGCTCAACCAAACCCTGAATTGGCCCATCCACAGCGAGTTGGACTACGCCACCGACTCAGAGGATGAGGAGATTACCTTCAGTCACGCTCGAAAAGACCTGATTCGACAAAAGTCCACCCGATGGAAGTCGACGGGTCTGAGCGGTGTGCAGATGAAGCGCTCTCGCCACGAAATCAGCCACAAATCAGCACAGGACGATCGCAGACGCAGTCACAGACGTCTGTGGATGCATATCGCGGGTATTCTGACTTGTGGCCGTCTTCCAAAGTCTCAGAGAGCCGCAGTTGTTCGGTTAGTTACTTTGGCAATTTTGGTTGGCTGATTAGTTGGTAACTATCGATTTGGGAACAAATCCAATCGCTGCAGTTATCTCTAATTGCCATTTCGGAAAGAAGACAGGAGAAAATGGAGACAGGCTATCCCACAAGCTCTTCGTGAGCTATATGAGCTTAGCCAGTAGAGAGGTCCCATGAAATCTGTGTAATTTTTTTAATTTGATCCAGGTATGCTTGTTATAACCTAATCTAGTTGCGAATGCACATCTTTTAAACTGCAGAAAATCATCTGAAATTATGTATCTCATAACCTTGCAATTGAATTAGTAAAACGGCACTAAAGTCGCACTAAAAATTCCTCATTTTAATATGGATACATTGCTTGCTCAGCGCAACAGCACCATGCAGCTCAGTTGAATTGGAGTAATTAAAATGTTATGAGCCAATTACACTCTGACTGGAGCATGTCGCAATCATGGTTGACACAAAAAAGCCTTCGACGTATCCTAATGAATAAGCAAAGTATCTTTTGATTTCACCACTGACCATTAATTGATTTCTAGTGAAAGGTCCTATTGTTGACAAAAGCAACCATTTTTATGTGAGTAGGCAGATATGACAGTGACTTACACTCTTTAAAAACAAGGCTTGTAGACCATTAATTAAAACAAAAACATCACTTTCTCGCCCTTAGGAATCCTATGACTCCCTTGATTGCTTAGAAATGACGCAGTTATGCTTTGCAACAGCGTGTCACCTGAACAAGGCTGCCACCTATAATTGACACATTTTGAAAAGGCCTGAGATGATTTTATAGCTGTTCTTGCCTTATCGGAGGATTTTCAATCACTATGTAGGGGTCCTTCTAGTGGATTTTGAAGGGAGAATCAAAGTGCATCTTCACCTAATTTATGAACCGTAAGGGATAAATCTGGGCGGCACTTTCAGGAAATCTGAGTAGATAGGCGGCAACTATTCTTGTTTGGTCTCTAGTGGACAAAGGGCGCAATGTACATGGTAGACTTTATCTGGCATAGCATAATGGAGATGAAGGAGTGGACGGTCACCTACTTGAGGTTATACATTTGTTGACTGCTCGGTAGTGGCGATCAATTGATTGGTCTAGCATGTGATCACAAGAGAGGTTTTAAAACGGTTAGTCAACGCGCCTATCGATGTGAGTGAGCTCACCCTATTGCTATTATGACGTGAGCTGTCGTCACCTATTCGGCTTACGAGGTTCTCTATCGAAGTAGAATGTATTTACTAAATCGCCCCTATGAACCATAAAGGATACACTGATAGATCGTGAGGTTAGGCAGAGGATCGAAAGGTAACTTAATATTTAGGATAGGTGGACACGTGCACATGAAAATATTCGCAGCGCTTTAACCTTACGTGCCCTCTTGCAGAAATCGCTCTATGCCAGAACACGAAAGTGCTTGAAGTCATTTGCAGCTGATGATCAATTTAAGTAGTCATCAATAATTATTGATTTAGGTATTATTAACATACCGATGTTCCCGGAGAACGTTTTATTTTGAACAGAGGTAGAGCGGCTAAATAGAGTTTAAACTTGATAGAGAGGAAATCATTTCGCTTCTGCTACTTTCCACAGACACATTCGCCAAAACGCTCCACAGCGCTCAGCGCGATTCTGCGAGGATCGAGTGGTAACAGCGCCCACAACTCCGCGAACCTACCCCCCCTCCATGCTGGAGTGGCGTGTCAACTACACCGGGACCAACATGGCCCTCTACCTCACCTATCCTGACGGTATGCCTTGGTTCATGTCTTTTCATCAAGCGTAGGACAATCCCCAAAGATAGTAAGGAAAGGTGATAAGAACTTATCAAGCCTAGAATGAACACAAAATCAACAAAAGCCAGTTAGATAGACTTCGATCAAGAGCATGCCTTGTTGGTACTATGAGTTATCAAGTGGCATAGCACGAAAAAAAGACCTTATTCGACCAATCTAGTTTCCATTACTAGGGTTATAGATTACCAGATCCGACGCTGGACAATGGACTGAATTTAGGGGAAAAAATACGTTGTTTGATGGAAACATGTAGTTGTATTTTTCACCTTAGTCCCTTTTTATTTTGATGGATTTTACACTGTGTGATCCAATAGATGAAAGCATTTGCAACATGCTTGGTTGCTTTTGATTGCATTGATATACCAGCCTCTATGTCTTACTATCTTTTGCTTTTTGCAGGTACCACAGCCAATATCCACACCACCTGCTTTAGCCGAGCCGATGAACTGGCGAATCAGGCCATCAGTTTGAAGTGAGTTTCTGACTTCTATCTCTATGCTCAAGTTTATCCCACCGAACTTTGAGCTAGGTTGCTTCCTGCAAAGTGCTGCCTGCAGCGATTCAAGATTTTCTACGGAAGCGCTATGCAATGGGCCTACTTTCGTGTATAACTTGAAACAGAACGGCCTATTGGACGAGTCATCACATACCGGTGATGTGCGAAGCTGTTTTCGCATCCAGGCTAGCTTCGATTTCTTCAGATAGAAAAGCAAAGCGAAATCCTCATTTTAGGGTCTTCTCCGTTAGAGTGGTAGTGGTTAATAGAAGTAAACCAGTCAGTCAAAAAGATCGTATCGGATATAAACTAGGATTTCAATTCAAAGCTCGTGGTATATTCGGTGAACTAGAAGATGAATGGATAATGCAGTCCGGTGGAAATTAACAGGCCTGGATTCGGCTGCGACCTAGCCATTTGATTGGCTCAAGCTCCAGAGCTTTTTCATTTCTTTAATAAAGATGTACATTGTGTTCCGGAGAAATTCCACAGTGTTGCCTTTGGCATTATCACTATTGCGTCTATCCCAACGACAGAGCTCAACCACTCAAAATGGTACATCGGATTAAGATCTGTGGAGTTCGGCGAAGGCCAAACACTGTGAGGGACCGGTGAAATCGTAAAAATCGGTTGGCAACTATTTTGATTTTTCCCTGGGGTGTGAAAGAGAGGTCAGACCGTGCGACGTTTACATGAATGCCAGAGCTTGAAACAGTCTCGAATGCCGATTTCATGGTTCTCGGACACTATTTTCTGCAGATTTTCGAGGAGGAAGTCCGCTGTGTGAATGCCACCAGATTGTCCTTTGCATTGCTTTTTTCTAGTCGCTCTATTACAATTCGCCAGTTCGCGGTTTTTGATGAGAAGCCTTGAGGAGCAGCGATTATGATCTTTTTATTTTGATGGCTATTTTCTTCCAGTCACCACTCTTCTCGTTGTCATCAAAAATTTAAATGGATATTCGTTAACAATTTTAAATTGAGTTTACTTGGTGTGAACACATTTAATATATCTAGAAACACAACCAAGTATTGTTGTATAACGTTTATTCCACATTCCCTGAACTGATCGTCTTCCAGAGCTAAGACCGCACGTCTGGGTCGTGGTTGGACAGTGAGTCTCTACCGTATGGGCGGAGTGATCGAGCCGAGCGGCCACCGCTACATCATGGACATGCTGAGCGCGGTCGAGATGCCCACCGATTGGCCAGCTCTGGCGGGTCTCGGCCCCGACCAGAACTTCCTCGCTACCACTGTGGACCCCTCGCAGTACGGCCAGGGTCCTCCCTATGTGGGCAGCCTTCGTGACTCTGACGCTTACAAGTCCGTGTAAGTTTGGCCTAGCCTTGTTCAAAGAGCAGTGCCACCTCTTTTCTGGTTTCCAAGTGTCATAAAATCCTCCCTCTCTCCCTATTCACAATCGACCATGTAGGCGCAGCAAGAGTAGGAGTTTGCAGATGCGCTATCCGTCTCTGGTTCGAAGACAGAGGTATGAGGGCGGTGCCGTCGCAAGGTATGTTTAAGTTTGCTCATAAGCCTCCCAACAACGCAATAACCCGTGTGGCAGAGTAGATTGGCTAATAGCGGCGCTCTAACTTGGAGTGACAATGAATCCCGTACGAAAGGGATTTCCGGATAATAATGATTCTGGAGTTTATTTTACAGGCCACCGATTGGAAATCCTTCGGGCGGTGCTGACGTCGCATGGTCGAAGAAAATGAGCGGTACTCTGTCCTCGTCGATTCACGGTCTGGCGCCGGAGAATAGCAATGGAACAGTGAGTCAAAGCCCTTTTTCTTGGCCTTGCGCAGTAGTATACAGTACCTGGTTTGAGATAAAGCTATCCTAGGTAAGATGAGGATTCCCAATACCTCAGAGTAGTCGTCCGTACCCGATTGTTTATTTAGTAACGGTAGTTAATGCGAATAAATGTGTGAAGTTTGGGTTGACCGGATTAATTGGTCAACCGCTGGGCCAATATGATTTAGCATCAATTCCATATAAGGTGATTCAGAGGGAACGCATGCACGCGGTTAAGTGCAGTATGAGGACAAAGGACTTTACTCAGAACTGGGGGGTCGAGTCACGTGGTTTAACAAAGCTGTGCGAACAAGACAGGCTGTCCAGTATCTAGTTTGTCCGCGACTCTGGCTCTGGGTCAGCCAGCGATGGGGTTCGGTAACTAATCCGGCTACTAGGATGTGTGACTGCATTAAAAATGAATATTCGAAGTCTAGATCGTTAACCAAGCCTCATGTAAGAGAGGACTAAGCGACGTGTGCAGCAGATTAATTTGTTGAAGTTCGAGCTAGAGTAGCCTTTGTTAGTCGGATTAAAGGGCGTTGACGTTAAAGTCAAAGGTGCACTGTGATGCATGGATTTTCCACAAAAGCAATGGTGATTGTACAGTACGAACATCCAGCAGTGCTAGACGCAGAAAGCTTGTGAAATGAATAGATTAGAAATAAACCTATTTTCATTGCTCAAAAAATGTTGCTACTATGGAGGGAGCCTGGATATTAGAACTTACAAGCAGAATAATCTAGGCTAATTGGTGTCTTCCGTCTGAGTCTTTGTTTCTGCATAAGGACTGGTTCTTACTCCCAATTTTGGTTTATTATTCAAATGTGTCACAGAGATTGGAATGTTATGCGTGTAACGGCACAGTTGAGGTAAACCTTACTGGAGCAGAAAGAAGAATCAGCTGGTTAGCTCCACTACTACTCCTTAAGACAACTCACGCGCCATGTCGATCCCAGAAACTTCATCGAGACAAATTCCTTCAATACATCAAATGCTCGGATGCCAAATCGTGATAGGGTATTCATGGTACCTTTAGATATGGTGTAGAAACTAACCACACCCTTAGGCTTCAGTCCAGGAGTGATTTTGGCACACCCGGTTTAGGGGTGGGGGCTAACTCAGCTCAACGTAAGAAATGTATTACTGTTAAGTGGCTCACTGTGATTCATTTTAAAGTTAAGCATCAGATTCATCAAGGACTTGATTTTTTAACAAAAGCTCTGTCAAGAATACTTAAACGTAAATCGGAATTAAGAGGGCCGATTTAAAGTCCTTTTAGCAAATGAAACTGACATTAAGATGAGCCAATATTTATTTCAAGCCTTCATCGCTTATAAAGCTACAGAATTAATCATGGATTTCATTATGAATATCTTAGATTAGTCGGAACGTGAAAAGTGAAGTTAAACTAAATAGAAAGAAAGGTAATAATGATTTAACGTAAAGTTGAGCCTTCGAAATTGCACAACTAAGGAAGGAAATAGGATGGAAAGTAGAAAAACGCATGGATGGATCAATAAGTCCGTCTGGATCGCGGTAGAACAAGATGAGTTAATACGGCTTTACTGTGTTCTCCGGGGTCACCACTATTTCGACATTGCCACAGACCCTTCAGTGAGTAAAATCAAGACCCAAACGAAATAAATTATATTTCTGGCGGAGTCGGTCATTCGCCAGAACCCGGAATAGAGCTGTGACCAGACAACCGTGGATTCGTGCGTCTCTTGAATCTATTCATGAAGTTGTTTAAGCATCAAATGGTCCTCTCAATAGAAATGAGAGATGGATGAGGGATTTAATGAGGAAAGTCCATACCAGTATGTTTGCTAATGGTTGATGGTCGTATCTTGGGAACAGAGTGAGTATCCAGATGTAAACAGTAAACACCAAGGCGAGACAATGGGATTCGATGAGCTTGGTATCCTGTTGTATAAGTTTTTTCCGTCCTCATGGTATAGACCAAGGAAATACCCTGACGGATAAACTCAGAAAGCTTCCCTTCTAACTTATGGTTTAATTCCCTAAGGCATCTTGTTGTGGTTATGGAAAAAGGTTATTGCCTGATACATTCCGGCGCTTGTTCAATTTTACCTATTCAGAGCTTCCATAAGACCTCGTTCCCTCACTCAGAATATGTAGAATTACTGAGCCTCTAAGGGATAGAACAAGCCTGTGCAGTTGACATGATCAAAAGTAACAACTTTAATAAGCCACTGCTTCTGAAATTTCCTTAGGGTGGTCAGGCGAATCGCGCTGTCTCCGCAGCAGCAAGAGAAGCCGCTTGGTTGCAGGCAGTGCGGAAGATGGCCGCAAAGCGCTACGATCCTCCGAAACCGCGCCAGAGTATCCGACGCGTGCGCAGCATCAAGAGCGTCAACAAGGCGGGCGGCAAAGGCGGAGCGGCAGGCGGCGGCGCGGCCGCTGGCGTGAACGGCACAGCGAAGGTGGAGCTGCCACGCGCCACGAGCGTCGCGCAGATGGACGAGGACGACGCCATGACGGTGCAGGGTGCCGAGATGGGAGGTCCCAGCGGTCCGCCTATCGGGCTGCCAAGCACCGGCGGACTGAGTGGGTACCCGCCGCATGAAATGCGCTATCTGACCTACAAGCATGGGCGGTGGTCTCTGAGAGTTCGCAAAGAGGTGGGTTTTTAAACAGATTTTACTCACGTTATCGATACTTCCACTTCGATTGTAATCATTCGACTTCCTCTGCTCTTCAGCTCATCACACCACTGGAGAAGTTGAAACCAAAGCGGCTCCTCGACTTGGTCTTCTGCCAGATTGTCGGCGATGTGCTTGAGAATGTAACACCCCGTTTGACGCCCACTGATGTGCGAATGCTCCGCAACACAATCGGTGAGATCCTGCTCAACAGCTCGCTTGAGCAGCTCCTCTTCCAACCCACGGCAGTGAAACGCATGGTCATTGATGCTGCCAAGCAGTGCCCCTACTACTTCGGACGCTTCTATGCCATTGAGGTACCCGCGTTTAGTAAACTACACATCGGAAATACCATTACTACTGCTGAATTTTAAGTAACACGAAGTTTTTTCTCAGCACCCTGATACGCCTAGCAAATCGCGCCTGTATAACTGGTGTATAGTGGGCCACAAAGCCATTAGGTTCGCGACGCAGAAGAAGAATGAGCGGAATTTGGAGACCTATATAGAAATTCCACTGGCCAGCATTGTGAGTTGTAACGCCACCCTCAAGGAGCGATCGATACCGCAGAGACAGATCGCTGGGCAGAAGTACCTGGTCAACACCAAGGGCATTCGACCCACTGAGGAGTCCAACTATGTCGAAATACGCGATGATAGTGGCAATTTGTATGAAATGTTCACCTCCTATGTAAGTCATGTCATTTCGTTATCAGTAGTATGTCAGTATAACAATTATTATCCTGAATTATGCTGATTACTACTTGTCACTAAGCTAAGTATTATTTTTTTTCCTTGAAGCGTCATCGGCATGACCGATTCATGAGCTAGAAGTTGGATCAGACACTGTTTTTTAAGAATTGAAATCGGACAAGCGTTTATTAAATAAACACTTCACCAGTATTTGCATAAGAGTGTCATTAAAACTTAAGTAACTTTAAGAATGGAATAAATCTTGACATCAGCAAAATATCATAAAATTTGGATCAAGTTTTGATCTATTTTTTCCTGATTTTAGGCTGACGATCTCAAGCGTCTGATTAATATTTTCGTAGCCGAATATAAAGTGAGTTCTGCTCCATATTTCTTGTACGTCTTTAAAGATTGGTGTTTTCGTCGACGTAGGTTACTTAGCATTCCCGTTCCACCCTGTCAAAGACATTCAATGCTGAATAACAGTTACATTTTATTTCTTGTATGAAAGGAGTAAAGGAATGTTGGGAGAAGACATCATCATTTGGTAACAAATAACGACAAATAGTCACCTAGTACAACTTACTCTATTGGAAACTTGTTTCCATCAAGTTCTAGAAATGAAAATAGATCTTTGAGTAGGAACAGCTTTAAAGAACCAAACTGATCAAATCTAACCAGAATAGCGTAGCCGTAGGGTCATGGGTAAATATAGGGTAGAGGCTAAATGAGCAAGTCATTTGATGATGGTTTACGTCTAAAGAATTCAGAGTAGATTGGTTAGTAAGTAGCGTCTTTTTTAGTGTAGACGGTAGGACGCTCAAGAGAAACTCGTTTAAACCGGCATAGACATATATCCAGATTCCAGGTTTTGGTCGGCTGGGTGGCACTTTGGCGCACTCACATGCATGCATAAAAACAGGGGTTGAGGCAAAGGCGCATCAAATAGTTTGTGGGACACTAATAACACTGAATTTGATTTCGTTAGTTTTTAAGCAGTGTCCTGACACATTCTCGTTTTCTAATTTTAGTTGAAAAGACAAAGCTCCTCAGCCGCTTCACGTTAGTTAAACAACATAGTTGACCTCTTTTCTAAAGAGTCAGAAAATTTATCGTTTTTAATATTATCAAACAGTTCAGCCATCATCGGCCCGGGAAAAGACCTATGTCGACTACATGTCCGATTCAGTTTCCATCGCCTCCATGCGCTCGAATTACAGCAACGCCTTGGAAGCCCTGGTTCCCTTCGGACGTGAATACTTCAAAGACAAGTGAGAAATCGCTTCCATTCCCTAAATATCTTTCTAAGAGATTGAAAAATGGTTTTTATTGCCTGTTTATGTCACATTTTCAGGCGAAACATTGGGAAACAGCTGTCGTGGCAATCAGTGCCACTGAAGTATGGCTCCCTAATCAAACTCCCAGATCCCAATGCAGTGGAATCCGCTTCTCGAATCTTTGAAGGTATGAATACTTCACTTTGAACTCACAGCCCGGGCCTTGAAGCCTAATTCATTGCAGATCTTAAATCAGTCCATGAATAGGTGATTGATTGATGCAGATATTGACTAATTGATGAGGTACTGCCTATGGAGTTTGTATGACAGCGTAGACTAGCAAATATTTCGAAGCTTATTATGGAGATTACAGATTTCTAAGGTTATATTTAACCAGCTCAAAATTGGCTTCTTTAGTGTTGAAGACAAACTGTGGGATATAGAAGAACCGTCTTTAATTTTTAGCTCGAAACACTTCCCCATAAACAAGAGGCATATCAAGTTTAACTGTTAAGCCTTCAACCACAGATTATGAGATGAAAGTTGGATAAATTCAAGTAATACAAATAGATTTTAAAGGCATTCATTAAAAAAGTAAACGGCTACTATCAAGTGGAGGGATAGCCATAACCTGATTCATGAGTTTGAGTCATGATGGACAAGGTGGATGATCCAACCGGTAGTGTTTTGGATAATACTCAAGGGAAGGGTAACCGTTTAGGTCGCTTTAAAACGATTAATCTCTCCAGAGTCCTGGTCATACGAGTTGGTCATAAGGCAGAAATTTGACTATGTATTTATTTGGGTTTCAATGAGTGTTATGTTAAACGAAAGAGAGTAAATTTGGGAATTGGATTGTGGGAAGAAGAAACGCCTTCTGTTTCGGCTTCGTAAAATCGTCAGTGCACCCCAGTCCCACTAATGATTCCACTAACCTTATCCTGAGAGCTAGAGCACATTAAAATGGGGGTTGTAATAACGGCACCACTGTGTTCTTCAAATGTGCAGCCATCCTCGAACTCTGCCAAGAACGCCCGGCCAGCAAACCGCCTGCCACGCTCGTTCAACGGATCCTCAAAGTAAGTCGGACTTTATTTTGAGCCACATACTTCACCTCTTACCTTGAGAGCAGACCTTTTATATCCCGAGAGAGCTTTAAAATTAAAATGAAGGATAAGACTTCATGAATCGGCATTCAAATATTGGGCATTGCACCAATTTCCAAAGGCCAAACAGTTCTAGAGAAATAGGGCAACAAACCGTCTCGGATTCATAGAGTAGCGTGGTGTCCCTTGATAGTAAACAAAGAAGGGATTTCGACATCTTCACGTTGAGGTCACACAACAGCATTCTATACTTGAAAACCATAATGGGGCTATTCGTCGTGGTATATAGTCTCAGTATATTTGTATTTGGATGGGGCTTGAAAGATGCTTGTTAGAGTAAACTCGGGTAGAAATCCGGGTGTGGGAATCCTATGGGAGGGTAAATTTTCCGACGGTTCTCCATCCTATCTCTTTAAATTCTGTGTTATATTCTGATTTGGATTCTGGTTTTGAAATGCATTTTTCTTCCAAAGCTTGCAAAGCGACACCCGGCATTGCAGGACGAAGTTTTCTGTCAGCTAGTCAAACAAACCATCAAGAATGAGAGCCAAAATCCGTAAGCTCGAATTCATAACTCCTAATTAGGTATTGTCCTCTTATTTCTAATAATTTCCTATCAAATTTCTCAGGAATTCACTGACGATGGTGTGGACAATATACGCCATCTGCAGCATGTTCATGGTTTGTTCAAAGAAACTCCGAGCTATGCTCCTGGACCACGCAAAGAACGTGACTCTCAACGGACAGGCAGTTCAGAGTAAGCCCCTTTAACAATTCTTATCAGAAAATAAAACCGTTTTGTGATACGGTTAAGAATTCTGGGTGTAATTATTTCACATGTTTAAATTGTGCCAATCTATTGACATTTGTATCCATCCTGCCCACAGGTAGTTAATTTACATTTTCAAATTTTTGATTGATTGTAAAAATTTACTTATTCTAGTTTCATTTAATGTAATTTCCTTAAACTTCTATCGTATTAGTGCAGTTGATGCAACCGTGTAAGTTTCTTTCGGTTTTGTCCCCATAAAGATCGCGTCATTGAACCGGTTTACAACCATTTCCATACAGCTCATCGCAACAAAAAGCAACTCATTCATCAGCTCTGTTGTTTTCCGATCCGAAAATCAAATCACCACCATATTTTAGCAAGCATAGATTTGCGAAAAGTGGTGTCTAAGTTCTGTGGAAAAAGATCTCATTTACCAGGTTTATAATGTATCAATTATAATTCCTCGATTGCATATTCTGAAATTCATGAGATAAGATGCAAAGGAAGAAACGGGCAGCGTCAGAGAACTTCTGAACGTAAAAACTGATGCAGCACTATATAAGGACCGGTATAATTCTTTTTCGAGGTCCCTAAACACTACTCAGCTAACATCGATTTTCTATTTCCGTTTTCATTTACCTGAGATTGGTCAAAGACGAAATCAATGCCAAATCTTTTCCCAATCATTCGGCTCAAATTCTACTTTTGAAGGGGAGAGTTTCATTGATTGCTTTGAATCGGGTTAGAACCACTCACTCTCTGTTTCTCGAGGTACCAGAGTTCCCACGCTCTTAATAAACGTGGCTCCTCTGATCTCATTCATTTGGTAGACTGTTCTTGGAGCCTTGTTTAATGGGATCAAAACTGCCATCCGATTCGAAATTATTTCGCCAAAACGATTAGAAACTATTTATTTCCTCTGTAGCCTTGGCTGCGACGGTAATCGGAAACCTGGACAAGGTGGATAAGTTCGGACCGCGTCAGACACTTCCTCCGGACGCTGAAGTGGACGCATACCTGGTGGGTGGCATTTACCCTCCCCTTGCCTGATGATAAATTATACCCCATCGATAACCACCCCCGCCCCACTTGAGTGTTGATTGCCCCACTTGATTTGGTCCCGCTCCCGCTTGAGTGGTTGATTAATCACCCAGGCCTCTTGTTGATGGACTTCTTCTTTCCCAAGAGGGGAGACATGTCGTGCAAACACCTCATCAACATGCCCGCTCGATGCCCGACCACGGTCAACGTCTCGCCGATGTCGCTCATCGGAGAGGTGTCCTTCATGCTCTCTGAACAGCTCAACATCACGCAGACCAAGGAGCGACTGGAGTTCGCGCTATTCCGACTGCCGACGAAACCACTTGATGGTAGGTCTTAGGGCCTTGGGATGAGACCAAGACTAAATGGAATAGCGAATAGACTGGCTTCAGAGGTGGGAACGGGTGTTATTAAAAGTATCGATTACGTAGACCGTTTAGCTAATGATGAGGATGTTTTCATGCATAGCCGGAGTGCGAGATATGATTAGGGGCTGCGGAGGATCAAATGTTTGACCGGTCGTCGATATATTTTAAACCATCATCTCTTGAAGGGACCAATTAAACGCAAGATAGGCAGGAGGTAGAGCAGGGTTGTTTGACCAGACCAAGTTACAGCGTAAGAGTGAGTAGGTGTGCTTTTCAGTATGCTTTCCTGGTATCCGTTGCGGCGTATTCTGGCTTGTCCACATCAGATCCACATTGTACGAATCCAGTAATCGTAAGTTATGATTAGGTGGGAACATTTTAGAAACGCTTGAGGTGAGTTATGTTCAACTAAGACGTTAGATCTTCGTCATGCGGAGGCTTGGGCTTTTCGTAAGACGATTATTTAGAGCCCTGGAACTAAGGTATACCATTATGTTTAATTGAAAGCGGCGTTTTGTGACAGCAGATTGCATTCAAGGACAGTTATCACTCCTCTAACGCAAGCGGTATTGGTTGAAACGTATGCAATCGTATTTATCCGTTAATTAAGTCTAAATAAAAGAACTCTCAAATAATGCAGTCAAAGGTGTACTAAAGGAGACCTAGTGAGCCAAACAATTAGTATCCAAGTCATGTTTACGCTTATTCGGGGTCAACTTCAAGGTATTAAGCTTGGGAGTTCTGAATACAGTTAAAATCCCACTTGTTTATCAGAAATTGAAATAATTCTTACGATAAAAACCTCATTTACCTGAGAATTCAGAATGTGAGTCTACGCGACTTTTCCCCTTCTAAGGAATCGCCAACATGAGTCTGATCCCAATAGAGTTGAAGTCCTATTACTTTGACTCCTGTCCCTACGACGAGGGTAATGAGAGCTCGGCGCTCTTCTACCGTCGTGTGTGCTGGTGGACTCAACCCGACTTGGAGAAGCGGTCGCCTGAGTACATCAAGGCCCTGTTCGATCAGGTGAGTCATTATCTTTTGATCCCCATCCGATGAAGCCCAATCTTTACTATCGATTTTCTTGAATTTCTAGGTGGCCGAGCAATTTCTCTCCGGTTACTGGATTTCCACCAATGATGGTCAGCTTGATGACAACCAATACGTACGAATGATTACGGGGATTTCTCAATTTTTGCTTGATAATTTAAAAAAGATATTTAAATTTGTTTTGCAACTAATTTAGCGAGAACTCCTTCAAATGGCTGTGTATTTGTCTTTCATTTTCTCAAATGGATCGAGATTATCACAGTAAGTGTGGTCTTTGATTTACATCCCACTTAAGTAGAGGTAGTCATTGGAATCGCATGATGTTGCATTTTATAAACCATTCCATATACTTAGACTTTGAGAATTTCGGGTTTATTTTTCCTAAATCCGTTCTATTAACATCGTTAATCCAAAGAAGTACAATTGGGTTTTAAACTTATTTTTTCGAATTTAGTGAGGAAGCATTGGATCTGATGCCCCGCGGGGTCGGTATCAGGAAGAAGGAGTGGACCAAACAACTTCTAGACGCCGTCTCCAGGTGTCCTGAAATGACCGCTGCTGAAGCTCGAAAGAGTCTTATCAGTGAGTTGAATCGATCATTTTTCTATTACAGAATGATTTTCAGAGTAATCTGTTAACCAAATCATTGAGGTAGACGATCGTGATACAACAATAAACTATTTTTTCCTGATTATCTGTACGATAAGAAATAACGAATGCAAAACAGTTGCAAAATTGAGTGCTTAATAAACAATTCAGTATGGTTTCTCATACTTTTTACTCATGCAGTTTACTCATTAATTTTAAATTATGACTCTCGTTTTCTTATTAATTGCTTGTCAGGAAGTCACTAATTTTGTCACCCTACACACAATTTTTTTTATTTCAGTAATTGTTCAAAGCATTTTACCTGTACCTTTAGTTGGGAGCCTCAGAATATGAAATTTTATTGATGGCCACTAATCACTGAAGTACAATTGCGGTTAGTACATGCATAGGTCATGCAAATTCAACACGTTGCTCGCGAAAAGCCATAAAACTGACCTCCAAATGATCCAGTGAGGATCATAAAAATCCGCACTAGTGGCATTCTTGGTTTATTTCAATAAAGTTTTCGACAACGGTGTGGACTTTGGCCATGGTAGCAGGGAGATTTATGCGGATCGTAAGCAACTGAATTGAAGTGTTATAGCGATAACTCTAAGTGCACATGTTTTAAGGATTTCTTGTTTATAACGAGTTTGATGGAGGGCTTTGAAGGTCTCTAGACCAACCGAATAATATTATTAATAACTGATAATAAATGCGGATAGAATTTACTGCGAATAAGACGGTTGTTCATTAAAACCTGAGAATTGATGCGTGTACAGTAGGTAGATTGTTATGTTCGAGTCCAAAAAAATCAACATTCCATAACGCGATAGGATAAATGGACTTGCTTAGTATCCATAGCGCACTTGGTAATTGTAGACAGAGCGCACCCTAGGCTTAAAATAAGTGCCCTTTGCGAGGCTGTGTGAAGAACGTTCTGGAACGTAGTAATTACTGTAAGTTAGGCCTGCAACTTGATTTGGCTCTAACGTCAGAAATTGGGTGTGGTCGGGCAAAGTTATAGCAGATTATCCCAACTGTGTTAGAAAACATGGTAGTAGCGTCGAGTCGTGATAGATTACCCTGCACCCACGTGGCTCTATATCAGGTAAAATGTGCGTTGATTTCATCTTTAGCCGCCATATCTCACTGGCCCCTCTACGGAGCGACGTGTTTCCACGGTTTCCTGAAGACCATGCCGGAGGCTTCGGCCATGCGAGTGTTCCAGAAGTACTACGAGAACTTCGACCCGGTGAAATCACCCTCCCAAATCCTCGTAGCCATCTGTCGAAGCTCCATCTGTTTCCTCCATCCAATCCGACGAGTCATCCTCATGAACTATCCCATCTTCGAGCTCAAGCGAGTCAGGGTGAGTTTATTAAGGTTTTTCTTGTTCCCTCCATCATTAAAAAATAGTAAGAAGCTTTTGATGTGGATGAAAGGTTCTGTTAAGATAGTTCTAGAATTTGTCAATTGCGTGACTAAAAAATATTTCCTAGTTCTATTACCGTCTATGTGTAACTACTACTTTTTCTCCTAGAAAATTCTGTCCCGAGAGGAGGGTGAGGAATACGGTGGCGAAGTGACTCTAACCTTCGACACAAAGAACATTACCTTGATTTTAGACCAGGTAAAAATTGTTTGCATATATTTGAAACTTGGTTAGGGAGATATTTATGGTATTCATATATCTATCATATATATTGTTTTGTGCGATATTTAATGAAATTAAAGAATAAGTAACGATAAGACATTCAGTTAGTACTACTAAGAACAAATTAATGTATTAATTAGCATAAAATGTACTAATTAATTTACAATAATATTAATATATGTTAAATAAATTTCCGGAAAATTGTAGGCTGCCACATTCTGCTTCGTGTTGGATCTATGCAAACGTCTGCAAGAAGTGAAATAGGCTCGGCGATCCTGTTGAGTGAAGATCTTCTGATTTCCTTTAAACCTGCAAAAAACACTGTTGTCTTCCTATCGTCTGTTTATCTTCTTTATTTATACCCTTCACTTCCATGTTGACTTTGGGCTTCCTTCACAAAAAAAACAACTTCCCTGTTTTGTACTTTTGTAGCGAAAGTACCACTTTTTCTCAAGCTGAGAAAGAAACTCACAATTGTACCACTTTATAATTTGTTATTTTGAATTGAAAAGAAGAAATGAAGAAAATTCAAAAAGAAAAATCAATTTTAACAGCTAAAACTATAGTTTTAAAACACCCGTAGTGGAATTTACACCAAGGTATCATAAATGGGCTCTTTGTGTAGTTGCATAAATTTAACAACCAGGAAATACGCTCCCACTGTATTTCTGGTACCTGCTAGTTGTCAGAGCCCCTCTAATCATTAATACAGCAGTTAGTACTAATATAGCCTAATGTAACCTCTTAAATGACTCAATACCTCTGCAAGGCCCATTTCCATTTCGTTATCCTCATCTAGTTATTTACAGGAAATGCGTTTTTGACTGAAGTTGAGTCTAAGTACATGACCAAATGAAGTGTATTAGTGAATAAGCAGTAAAAACAGCATTCCAAAGAAGCGGAATTTTTGTCAATCGCTTGAGTGTTTGTATGAGAGTTAGATCGATTAGTGGCGCCTTTCAGCTTGATGTTGACAGGCAAACTCGAAGAAGAGAGAGGGGATTAGCCTTGACAGTGTCTTTTACGGGATCAAATGTGCGCTTCAAGTTTTTTTCGATTTGCCCGGGTAAAACGAATCCTTGGTTTCGTTGGGTTGATTCACTGACGATTACGTTTCAGTCTATGCCACTGCCAGTTCCAAAGATCCCGGCCGTAGGCCCGATTCCTCGGCACTTGACGCGGACACGTACCCATCCAACACTGCAAAAATAGTTTCATTGCTTTAAGAGTAAATTTTTAAGAAGCTATTGGATTTTTTTGCAGATGTGTTAAACATGTTTAAGTTCAAAGCAGTCCTTATTCTCATAAGTGATGCCAGAGAGGCGAATTGATCCAGGCTGGAACCTAACTGATTTACCATAAAAGAGACTAGATTTTAACACAAAAAAGAAGATATTATGTTCACTGTTCAGTGCTTCCCCTGAACACTGTGACTGGGTATGGGGACGACGAGGCTGTGGATGGGGCTATATGGAGACGACATAACAACAAATTCCCTCGAAGATCAGCAGAAAGTGTTGTTGGGGCTAGAATTGCCTTCAGATGCCTTCAAGGAACTACTGACCTCTATTGTTAAGGCCTGATTAACGAGTGTACCCATATTTAAGTAAGCAGGATTCGCTCAAATCTCAGGGAAAGGTCAAAAATACTTGTTAGTCAATTTTTGCAACGACTAAAAGAGTCCTACTGTTCGCCCTACTCCGAACTCCCAGTTCTTAACCCAATGGACTGTTAGTTAGTCTCGAATGACAGTAACCGCCTTTCTGCACTGCTACAAAAGCCCCATTCATCAAAGGCAAAATAATCGCGGTTTTTGGGAGGCCGTTAACCACAGGGGATGTGTAAGATCGACATACTCCATGTTCCGATTTGGGCCAGACTGATGCTTTAAAAGACGCCATTTGCTCTCTGACAGAAATATGATTTCGTAGTCTATTAAATAACTTTTAAATCCTCTAATATATTCTTTATTTCCTGACGAGATTGCCAAATTGATCGGGCATGTTTTAAACTTTTTAACAGCTTGTGCAGATGAGATCCGCTCCTACATCGATATTTTTGCCTTTCGTTACCGCCCATCAAAACTCGATAAGACATGTCAAAAGACAAGAGCAACCCAACCTCGTAATCTTGTAATCAGCCCCTTCTGTTGCAAGCGACACCAGTCCCTCTCATTAAGCTGAAGTCTTCCATCACTTCTTTGAGAATTAAATGGCAAGATAACGGATTTTTCTTACAAATAAATCCGTATTACTGCTTCCATAGTTAAATATCACTCTCACTCCTGTTTACATTAATGCACATGCTATTAGAATGCACAAACACAAAGAATGGTCTTCCTAAAGATTCTCGATTGATATTCACTAGGGGTGTAATATTAATTAAAGTCGCAATGGAAATCCTGAAAGAACACAATGACTAGTAGTTTAAAAAACCAACACCAGATACATCAGTACTTTTGGCAGCTTTGCATGAAAAATCTAAATGTAATGCATGTTATTACATTCAGTGTCTAATGGAATATCAAAGCGTTGCCCATCAGAATGACATGTAGAAGTTTTCTAAAGAGGCTTAAGGGGAAACATGCTCTAAAACTGCGCAACTATTCTAGTGATAAACTTCTCAGATGAGTCTCTGCAATCCTCTAATTGCTGGGTAGAGCTGCTATATATTAAACGGTTACGTTTGCTTAATGAACCATGCTTTGGTGCAAGACTTACAATTATGCTCAAGAAATAAATGATTAACGCCCCCAAATTCACTAATGAGGTGTGTTTGTCCTTATATCCCCCGTGGATCGTGAAATTTGGTACCCCATTATTCATCTATTAGGTGCAGGCTCTCATAATGGCAAACAGGGCTCTTTCAAAGTGGCACCACTTGGCAAACGCTCTCACAAGCAGTGCGTTATGACTGGGGAATCTTGAACGTGTGACCTGCAGTTATACCGGACGTTATTTAGATAAATCAGACAGCAGCAGCAGTAGCAGTAGCATAAAAGTGTCAGAGCCAGAGAAGACAGGTATAAAGCAGGGCTCTGGAGGAAGTTTATTGCTAACATGTGGTGTGTGTGTGTGTGTGTGCACCCAAGGAGTCGTGCGTAGGGTGTGTGTGTGTGATTAGGAACACAAAGGGGCATGGGACATCGAGCCTCCTCCTCCTCCTCCTGATATCACCTTCTCATGGGAAAGTTGTTTGTACTCAGAAATCGTTAAATGCTGTTTTCGAGGGTGTCCAACAGATGCGTTTCAGGAATTCACACACACACACACAACATATGCTGGATCAGAAAGCTAACCTTACCCTTATACGACCAGAAATATCCAAGGTAGGCGGACTTCTAAGCATAGCTTAAGAAACTGATTTTAATCGTAGAAGCTTGATAAACTAAAAATGAAAGGTTTTGAGTGTTTCTGTTGGCTCTCTACAGACCTGTATAGTCCAAATCGAAGGAGTTAACTCGGTCAAAACACCATAATCCTCCCATGCCCAGCACTTATTGATCATGTTTGTACCGATTATACGATAGCGGAGGAAATTTGTTATTCTCATGTGTAATGTCTCTGGGGTGAATATTATTTTCTCAAACTCTATTAAAATCATTTCATTACCTTTTTTAAGAATTTAAAAGTAAAATAAAAGGCGGTCTGTATAAGACGAATGATCTTTTAATCCTATCACTTTCAGACACTTTATTCAACCAATAAAAATGCACTTGTTAACTCGAATGAGCCTATAAAAGTGACTTTCATGCTTTACAAATTGGGGTCTAAAATGTGCGGGCAGCCGTGTAGCAAAAAATTCTTCAATTTAGTCTTCTGGAATATTGAGTGTCTTCATGAAGATCAATGACGATCCATGAGACTAAGTCAATGGGACTTCCACCAAGGCAGTCATTCCTCCCAACATTGAAAACAAGAGGTACTTTGCCTTCTAGTGATGTTTCATTCATATACGTGTCATTGGTGAATAATTTCTGAAGTCACAGTGGACAACCATGCAACAAAGAGCACGTCTGAAACTGCCTTCATTAACCACAAACTCGGTCGCCAGCTCTTTAGGTGCTACTGATTCTTTTCATTTCAAAGCTTGATGAGGAATTCTGAAGAGACCATTTTCCCGACTAAAAAAGATTGCAGCGGTCAGGTAGATTTACAGATCATTGTCTCTTTCGAAGGATTTTCTACTAATTAATCATTACTAGGTTTATATCACGAAGGCCTCGTGATCTTATGCGCCATTAAACCTTGGCTTCTGCAGCATGATATTGGTCTTCTTCATTAATCAGATTGGCCTGCGAAGTCATCCGACTTTTGCACTGTATTTGAAGAAAAATCCCTGCCGTTCAAGCCGAAATATGTGATTATGAGGCTATTTAAACCTTACCAACGTCACAGCCATAAAGCTGTTTTACGACTCATTAGTTGCTTCGTCTTGTCATCAAGGATTGAAGATTTGTATCCCAGTAAATAACTTCATCTGCCGCCCCTGCTTTAAGTCAAAAATAAACTTGACAAGTATACTTCACACTTAACTTTAAAGGCAGCCTATCTCTCCTCAGTACGTGCGGCCTCTCCCTGAACAAGGGATACAAACCCTCTGATAACTACTCAGGCAAATGACTTCCACTAAGAACCAACAGAGATGTCGCATTCGTGCACACAGTGGAGGTAGTTAGTATCTTAGTCTTTCATTCAATCATAGGACTGCTTTCAGTTATGGTTCATATATCAGGACACAAAGGATCACAATGAGCACCTGCTTGAGTCCGTATTGATAGAATTAAGCTCAGAGTAAGGTAGTGAAGTGCTGGAGGATTGACAGAAACTCGCCTGAATGAGTCGTGAGTATTTCTTGGGTTTTTCGAGGAAGACACTGTCGGTGGATATGCGCAGGGTCTGGCGCGAGAGTCGGGAGTGGGTGAGCAGGAGGTACTTCTTACCGACCACCAGTTTGTTGGGGCAGACGCAGGGGCTGGGCCAGGCGTTGGTGAGGATCACCTTGTCGTCGTACTCCACGATGTCCGACTTCAGCGTCCGCTTCACGTTGAACCGGAAGAAGGGCTGGAATCGGTCGAACTTACCGAACCACCAGAAGGTCTGACTAATTTTTATCATCAAGGCTGCACGTAAATAGATTAAAAGTCTTTTATTTAAAAACCAAAAAAGCCCATATCTTGTTTACTGCACTAATAAAATGCTATATTTTCTTGTATCACTCGTTTGTGTTTAACACTAACGGATTAACAATAGTTTAGCTGTAACTGTTTAGATTTCCATAAGACAATATTCTGTTTATTTTTAGTGCCTTCTGTTGGGATTGAGCATAAAATGAGAGAATAACAGCTTAAGTTTTGTAGGAATAGTCTCTCTCTCTTGAAATACTCTCTGAAACTCATTCGATGATATATTTGTTGATAAATGAATTAACGATAGTTTCGATTGCGTCGAGAAAATAGAAATTGACTGTAGGTAGGATTCGCTGCGGTGTTAAAGTTTCGCCGCACCGGAATAGAGAAGTTTCCTAATAACGGGTCATGCTCTTTCAAAGAAAAGCATTTTTCAAAAGGCAAGTTAATAGCATGCGTTTGGGAGGTGCCATTGAGTCTTATTATAACATTTAAAAATTCCACCAAAACATGGATCTATTTGATCTCAGGTCTTCTTGACAAACCCCCCATGATTCGTTAGAATTTTGGTTGCATTTTTCGGGAAAAAATTATGAGATTTTCCATCCTTGAACAATTAGATACAGAGCTGGAGAGGGGGCTTCGCATACATTAATATGAAAAGATTATCAACGGGTGTCCTAGCTCATCTCAGCTACCCTGAGAAATTCGAAATCAGTCATCAGAAAGTGCGAGTACGTCAATGAACCAAAAACTTCTTCCACACAACCGTGTTTGGAGATAATCATTGATGTTTTTCTCACAATTACGAGGTCTCAAAAAGCAGGCAGGTTAACTGGCATCGATTATTACTCTCGTGCCTATCCCGTTTGTCCGTTGGTATTCTCCCACTGTACTATCCTAACCTTAGGTTTCTAGAGTAACCGCTGGCTGACTTCTTTTACTCCGTGATATATCTACCGTTTCCTTTGCTATAGAACTCGATGTAGTCGTGATTTGGTAGTTTGGGTTTAAACCTAAATCTGGTTGTGTCCGAGCTCTGCTGGGTGCATTTTGAATTAAGTTGGAAGCCAAAACCTGTGAGATCTGCCCTGGGAGTCAAACGGTGGGTTTTATAGCACCTACAGAAGCCGACGAGGAATTGGATAAAGACGAGGCCCAAATGCGGAAAAGAATAAAAGTAGCTCCCACTGTCTCTCTCTCGTCCCCTTTCCGAGGTGTGAGAAAATTTCACCACCTCGGCTTGAACAGCTGCCGATGGGAGGGGCAAATGTGGGTAGACAGGCGGAGTTATCTCACACCACTTCCTCCCTCCCCCTCCTCTCCACTTATCTCCGCAGGGCAAGTGGCAACATCAAAGTGAGGAAGAGGGGAGGCATAAATGATCCTCGTCTTGACACTTGCAAAGTAAAAAATGGGTGCTTGAAGCGACGGTTTCATAACTCACCCAGGAAATACTGCTGCTTACATTGAAATACGGTAGCAATTAGCGGCATAACGGAGATCTTAACAACCGGTTCAAGATATAAAATAATTTTTAGTTGCAAATTAGGGTGCTAATAGGAAATTAAAGGGGATACACGACCTTTATAGGTCTTTAGTGAGCCTGTAGGTCTACAAAGCAAAGGTACTTTTTCGGAATTGGCACAACAGATTCCAGTGTATAGGAATAATTGGTGAGTTCAAATGTGAGTTAAACCACATGGTTTGTAAAATTAAATTAAATAATGGTTTTTTGCGCATTGGTTCTACAAAGGTTGTCGGTTTTGTTATAATAGAAAATTATCTTATAAGGCCTCTGTAACCATGCCATTATTTTGGTGCAATATGAATAATATTTATCAAGGAAGAAACGTCTACTCCTAAAATCTACTTAGTTGATAGTTTTGGAAATTAAAACATATTATTAAGTTATCCAAATTTAATATTTCCTAAAAACGAACTCACCTATTGTGTAGTTGCCTCGTTCCCAATCCTCCTTTTCAAACTTCATGGGAAACATCTTTTCACATATCTGGGCAAAGTCTTTCGGACATCCCGGGTTTTCTACAATTAAACAATGAACAGAATGGTCTTAACCAACCATCAACACAATTTTTTCGAGGGTACAAGAACACTTTCAAATTATCTAAAAATAAGGCCTTCTTTCCTGTGCTTCATTGAAATCCCCTCAGTAATAATCAGATATATTCCTGCTTAAAGATGTCAGTAGGCTGAATCAGTGTAACCATTTTATCAGCTCTACTAAATACACCATCCTCGAAATTTCTTACGTCTGGTTTCCGACGCATAGTCTCGATTGTAATATCGATGGTGTTTCACCAGCCGTCGTGCCCAGTCATCACAGCCACCCGAGGGGAGAAACCGACAGTCCTCGTGTTTCAATACAGGCCATTTCTCTTCATCTGACTCGCCCGGAGAGCGGAGCATGCGTCGGAGGGGGTCGGAGGAGACGTACGGTCGCCAGGGCCACACTGATTGGCTGGTTTGAGGCGTCGCCCGTTGCCATGAGGGGGCGACTCCCCCAAGACCCAGGGTCGATCGATAGTGCATATTAGAGGTCGAGGAAGGGGGAGGAGGAGGCGTATTGAAAATGAAGAGGGGAGCGGAACGCTTTGGGTAGGTCTGCCAGTGCTGCTGGGGGCTCTGACTGGTGCTGGTAGCTGCGGCTAAGCGCTGCCGATTGCAAATGTCCACGGTGGCGTGACAGGAACTCTGACAGGGAATATCGTACATCTGGAGACAAAAAAAAGGGATCAAATGTGCTTTTGCCCACTACGACATAGCACTTTTATATCATCAACTCTCTGTGAAATATGCATACTTTAGTTCCAAAGAATGCTGAATACAAGATATCCATTGAAGAAGCGATGCATTTTACTGAAAGAGCTCCATTCTCGTGTATATCAGAAAGGCTTTTGTAGCTAACAAGCGCTCTAAATAGTTGAATCTCTCTGTACTTTGTGGAGATTTGGGATGATCGGAAATGCGAACTTCTACACAGTGTCTACATCCTTGCATTTCTATCCCATTCTCCGAAGTGGGGTTGTTTAAACATTTTTAAAAGTAGGCTCGTGAAGATCCCAATCGAACTTACATTATCTGTGTTTCTGCTAAGGAGAAAGAAATCTTCCTTTATTTCTAAATTCGCGTCTAAATTTATAGGTTGTGTATTCCCGTTTTCCCATACACTCAATAAGACGGCGTCGACTTTATGCGCAGTTGAATTGGGATGGCTTCAAGGGACGTTCAAAAAGACTGCATCGGAATGGGAAAATTGAGCGAAGACTTGTTCACTCGTAAGATGGCAAAATAATCTCAGACATCATCTTTCACAAAACTCACTGGTCTGTTGCATATTAGGCGCTGATTTAATCATGAATTTTAGAATCAGAAATGCACTTTCATTTTGAGTATATTTAATGAAATCAGGTGGTTTTCATTAAAGATTAAAATATTTCTATTAGACCTTCCATTGTGGCCAATTTGCTTAAAGCAGGAGGTTTTAGAGGGGGTCTGGTTATTGGTCCACTTGACTTTATCCACAAATTGTTTTCTATATAACGCCGAAGACGTCGCAAATAAATCACACAGCGGTCTGTCATAAACTCGTCTATAAACGATAACGCATCACATCCAACGTGGGAAATTGCATAGCAAACCCATTTAGAGAATGCAACGCTACCTCACCAAGTACCACTATCAACTTCTCAATAGTCTACGTCATTACTTTAGATTATATGCAATACTTCAATCTCTATTAAATAAATATTGAATAAATAAATATATTTTTATTGGAGAAAATATGAACTAGTTATTGTAGTTACCGCGTATAAGTTAAATGACCCCAATTTAGAAATTTATACGGTAAGCTGATTTGGTACTTAAAAATGCGAAGTGTATGTGAGAATTGCAGAATTAATGTAATCAGGGTCTTCAAGTCACACAATATGACTAGTACATCGGTGTCACCCACGGATTGCTTAAAAGTCCAAATCAAATATAAACTAGCATGATTCATGTTGGCAAAATTCTATTATTTGTACATCTTACGTGAACTTTTCGTGAATGATAAGTGCTCTTTGCTCTTTTCCCTGCCAAAGATATTTTGAAACGTAATTTTTGATGAAAATAATCCCGTCAAATTTCCAGTAATGGAGCCATTTTGGATCAGAATCTCCATATTCCTTTTACAAGCAGAAGAAACCAAGTTTTAGCATGTTCCCGTTCGTATAATTGTCCAGGCGCTGAGGTACCGGATGATAGTGCTAATTTTTACCCTCTCCACTGTTGGACTTGGTGGAGGAGGAAAAGATGAAGGTGGTGGAAGAGGAGAGGGAAGAAGAGTAAGAAGAGGAGGGGGCTGATGTGAACCAAATGGCGCACACAGACGCTTGTTCGTGCGTGTGTGCGTAATTAGGGGCACCTGTTCCATTTGCGGAGACAGCGGCTCTTCCCCTCCCCCTTCCCCCACTCCCTGCCCGGGTTTGTGGACGCTGTGAGTCGTGTGACACCAACCAAGACGACGATGCCGACGACGCCTAGTTGTTGTTGCGCTTGCGTCACGCTTGTGGAGTGTAATTTAAGACGCAAATGTGTCGGTGGCCCCAGTGAGGTGACTTTTGGCCTCCTTCCCGAAAATTTTTAGGTACTTATTAAGTAGTACACCTCCTGACAATTAAGTGAAAATTTCTGTGACTTGAAATGTTTATCGTTGCAAGGAATTAATGCTGAAATTCAGAGGTCACTAAGGTCAGATGTATGAACAATCAAAAGGGTAACTCATTGATTACAATATGTGTGACCCATATCAGAACTGAATAAAATCGTCACAATCGGCTATTGATGTCAAGACGCTTCAACAGGACGATCTCAAGTGCAGTTGTTTTTCCGCCATTTTATCAATTAGAATCGATTAGCTAGCCCTTTCATTATCTGCCCAGCCCAGGTTTAGAATCCTCAAAAATGTTCTGCCAAGGTTGCGAAATTCCTAAAAGTGCCTCATCCGATTGCCGCGCTGGGGTGTATGTCTCAGACAGTCATAATCACCGGTGTGACAAGGAGGCATTCCTTTCATTCGTCACATACATACATACACACACCTTTGCAAAGATTCGTCCCACAAAGGTATCATTGGAATTCGAACTTTCTAGTTGTTCTGAATGTGGTCATTAGGCAAGCCTCCTTCGGGCATCTTTTACATACCAGACGCCGTGAGAATCTACCGAACCAGGCTTGTGTTTTGCATATACGCTAAAATAATCAGGAGCCACTCACTTGAAACGAGAATTCCTGATGTGCAAGGCAGTTGAGTTTGTACAGGGAACAGGCTAGGCGTTGCATGAGGAAGGCGCATTCGGGTCTCAGAACCCGGCTCCTCGTCACTGGACGTTGGATGAGACTAAAGTTGGCGCACTGGCGTCTTTCGTAGTGAGGCAGATGGCACTTGGAATAAACCTGCGCCTTGTTCATCCAGACACCATTGCGCTGGACTGGCCGCTCGATAACCACTGCCTTGTCCGAGTCCTCGTTGCCACGGATTTGGAGGATTAGGAGATTGAATAGGAGGAGGAGGAGCAGCAGAGGCATCTGTTTCATCATCGGCATCACAAGTCATAGAAAGTGGCAAGTGAACGATGCGATAGTGACCGTTCCATCAAGTGGTATCGCTTCTCTTCCTTCCCGGTGGTGGTGAGAGGGTCGGTGAATAGCCCCGGACACTCATACACACCCCCTTTTGTGCTTGCGCTGCTTTACAGCCGCCCACTCAAACCTTAAGTGTGCAAAGGGGGAGGAATGGCCGGCACCAATTGGCTCACGTCTCTATGCCTGCTTACGTGCGCGCGCACATGCGATTTACTTCTTCCCGGCCTGGTCTTCTCGCTTTTATTCTTTACGACGCGTGCTACTGGTCGACGTGCTGGCTGGATGGAGAGAGGCAGCCAATAAGGAGGGGGCACGCAGAGTGATTGGGAGGGGGAGGGCAATAAAAGTCCGTTATTGTTTGCAGACTTGGCGTGTGTGGGCAAGGATGAGTGTGATTAATTTGGGGCTCTTGCAAAATCGTAAATGACCGGATGTGGTGTACTAAGCTTGATGCCCAACGGTCCACTTGACATTACGTCTACCAGGATGTAGGTATCAGTCTTGGCAGGGTTAAACTAGGTGATTAATGCCCCATTAGAATAAACCATTTTAAACCTCCAATTATAGCATTAAAAATTGTTACAGAAACCCAGAGATTAATTCTCAGTGCATTTTTATCGAAAGTTGTAGTTGTGGATAATGCCGCTGGAGAGTAGTTGAAAATTCCAGAGAGGAGGAAGCACCAAACCCACTTCTACAGCCTTAGAGCCTCTGCAATATAATTGCAATTCTAATGTGGAATTGGGAACATTATTGTGATAGGTAGCGGGAACAATTCTCAAAACTCTGAAAAACGTATAATAGCATTCCCCTGATTCTAAAAGCAAATTATGAAGTCATTTAACGATCTAACTAGAATTAAGTCTCTCATTTTACAACAAGGCAAGGTCTACCAGCGAAAACTGATCTTCGTTAACTATGACTATGATTTTTATGTACTTGGTATTTATAAATGGGATCCTTTGACTACTGGCCATGAAAAAATTCATAAATTCAATATTTCAAACTAATTCAATGTGGTGCATCAAAGTATCTACTGAAGATAAAACAAGATTTTAAATGTACTCTGAGTTAAAGTTATAAAAAGCACTAACGCTGCTTTAGAAATGATTTGGAGTTACAACGAAGTTGTTTTCGACAAAATGCTAGACTGATGCAGCCGCAATCAGAACGGTAGAAAGTCAATTGGTGCTACTATGGGGTAGTCAGTTATTAAATCAAACTCTCCTGCAATAAGCTAAGCAATCATTTAGTTTGAAATTTGTACTTAGTGTCAGACTAAAACACATTTTACTGGGATTTACTGTGCCAAGAGGATGCCTTTACTTATTGCAATAGGAAATACAGGTAAAGGTAATACAAAGACTAATCCACGACCTTCCAGATTCGATTTCTGTAGTTTTTTAATGCTAATGCCAATACTGAACAAAAATTGACAATGAAATTACCAAGAAGCAGGCTTTTCATCGTGTTTAAAATGGCAGCATATCCCTGAAAGGCCTTTAATATTGTAAAAAAATATCGTCGGTGCATGGAAAGATGGTATTTGAAATTATTTTGACCACAAAAGCACCAGTAGGCACTTTCAGTAGATTGAACTTCACGCGATTGAATTATCGATTTTTTTCAAATGAACCTCTCAGCTGATACAAATTGAGCACGAATGAGTGACTTTCAAATGGACTTTAAAAGTATATGGTGACGATGAGCAAAAATGAGGGTTCTAAAGAGAGTGAGAGGTCTGAAAGTGGGGCAACATCGGAGTTCGCGACCACCAAGACCGTGAAGATTCACGACATCGCCAAGCATCAAGAAGTCTTCAACGTCATGCCACCAGATAGGTGTTCCCACACGGACGAGGAGGTTTGTAAATTGTTTCTTGAAATTCTTGCAGCTATTTTTTCTAGCCTGAAAACAACCGATTTTTTTCCTTTTATTTTACTGCTATAAAAATTATGTGATTAGCTTTTCAAAAGAGTTTATATGACGTTTAATACTATTATATTGGTGACCCTAGCTATACTAGCTTAAAAAATAGAAAGGGAATCCTGTCTATGTTATGCATTATTAACATAGAAATTAAATCCAGTAAGCTCAAATAAAGTATGCTTTTAGAATATCAGAAAAGTAATTTCAATCTTACTGCACTTTTTAGTAAAGTTACCTTTTCACGTCCATAATTTCCCAAGGCTTCCAGTTGTTTTACCAGCTAAACCTGATGAAGATGCAAAACAAGCTGTTTTCGTTCGTGCACATAATCAGTTCTGACCACCCAACCAGTAATTTACCTGCTTTTCTGTTAGCAGGCAAGCATCTGGTCAAATTTGTCAAGTAATTGGCTTAAATAGATGTCAAAAATGTTCCTAGGTTCATTTAAATTATCGGTAAAAGCTTTTCATATTCCGAATTTAAAATCGGTATTTTTAGCAACTTGTGGGAAACTTTAGTATGGACGTGATGTTCATCACCATATGGGTTACGTTGAAAATCGATTATGGTATTTTCAGACAAGGGCCGTATTCTTAAGGATGCGAGCGAAATCAGAGGAGAATGAATGGCCCTGTAAAATGAAGAAACGCACAGAAAGTAAACGAAAAAAGTGAAAAACAGAGTTTTCCCTTGACGCAGTTCTTTCTCTTCGAATTAATGCTGTTCATCAATTGTGGCCTGTAAAGTATCACTCAAAAATAACAAACGATTTCAATTTCAGTCTCTTATTTGCATTTACTGAAATTTCTGAATGAGCTCGTTATTTCCAATGTATTTGTTTTAATACTTTTGTCAATATATCTGCCAATTAACTCATTTTTTGAAGACCTTCTAATGATGGGATTCCGAAAATTCAGCTAACTCTTTTGACAAGACAGAAAACTGTCCTACTCTATTTAATAACTAAGAAGCGATCACTATAAGACCTCACATTCTACAAAACCTTGTTTAACATTGTAGTGCAAATTTGCGGAACGAGATCACAAGAGAGGCGCTATCTGGTTCAAACTTCAGCTGATTGAAAGCCTGAAAATCATTAGTTGGGGTTTATGTAGAGATCACAGGTCACAGAGGATCATGCTCAAATTATCAATTCTCCTTATTCTTGTGAGAATGGAAAAATAAGAAAAAGGCTTCTAAACAGCTGTAACGGACACATCCTCTATAACCACATAATGACATTTATTTTCCCTTGTTTCCTTTTTCGAAACGATATCAGAGGGCCATCTTTGTTCTAGATTCACCAGAATTTCATGGAGATTAGGTTAGAAACGCCTTTCCCACGACACCGGAGATTCCAATCAAAGAAAGAATCAAAGACAGGAAAAAAGCTGTTAGAGGTGAATTAAAAATTGGTCTGAGATTAAAGCAAATGGCTGATTTGACTCAGAAAATAGATTTATGTCGATTCAGATAACTGCTAAATTTAATGGCCGAGCCCCAAAGGGTGTACAAATGTAGGTTCATGTATAAAAAGTTTTATGTCTTGCCAGACTGTTTAGTTTATCGTAAAACAGTTAAACTAAATGACTTTATCCAGGGTTAGTGCAAATCAACTCAAAATTGAGTACCTGTGTGTCGGTCATTTGTGATAACTTCAAAGAATTTGTGTTTATTGACTGTTTTATTAGCGAGTTTTTGGTATTGAGTTTAATGCGTGGGTGCACGAGGACTTGATAAGTGGGAAGGCTTGCTGAGTACTCGTAATGGTCGTATTAGTCAGTGAACTGTCAATTTATGATTATTCTTTGTGAATCTAGTGCACGCAAATTAGTTTTATGACTCTTTTCGATGGAAATGGGAGGAAACGTGGAAATATGCACAAAAATTAGAAGTGAATTATTTATTTAATCAAATCAATGCAAACACTTGATTTGAATCTAATGGAATGTTACAAGATTTCAGACAATTCTACACCTAGTTCCTACTAAGCACCAACCAGTCAAGTCCAAAATTGTTAAATGGGAACTGGTTACACGCAAATGCTCCAGAAGTAATTTGACGTTTATGTACAACGTCCATAACTCTGGTGCATAAAATAGTTTTCATTTTATATTGTATTATGATGATTTTACATAAATACTTTCTAGATTGAGATTCGTACACTATTGTACTTTCTTTGGGATTGATTTACAGGGAGTTGATAAAACGGGAAGCACTTAGAGAATAGCAGATTATTTTTAAACCAATTATTTTGAGATATTAATTCCTCTCTTACTCGTCCTATACGACTAGTTATTTAGTTTTAGCAGCTATTGACTGGAACATGTGCACCGCAAATAATCTAAATCTAAGCGTAATATTACTCATTTGGCACATTTCTTCTAAAAAGGAGTTTATTAGCTGACACAAAAACAAATTGAATAAAGAGTAAAAATGAACCTTGTATCTTTAAATTTTATTAAAAGGTTCTCAAAAGCCTTCCATTAACCATATTCAATTTCGAAATCACAAACGGTAAATGGTGTTCTGTTTATATGTTTCGATAACCTGAGGGCATTTGAAGGACACTGGTATTAATTGTCCACCTGGTGGGTCCACAATCGAATGCGTACTTCTGTTGTATGGGTCACATTGATTTTCTTATTGAAGTTTTTATTTAACCTAATATTGCTTTCAATGTAGTCTTGAAATGAAGCAAGTTCTCGATGAAGAGAAGGCCCGTGTGAAATCTCTGTTTTCTGAATTCCTAACTAAGGAGTATCTCGATATAATTAAAAGACGTCTTCAGTCATCGACTTCTGAAATCCACGATGATAAAAACATATTCTCTCTTCCTGTTAGTTTTGCAAGTCTTTGTGAATTCAGCACCAGTCTTTCTCAACAATTGTTATCCTCCCCACTAGATATATTAACACTATTCAACGAAGCTTTAAAAGACGTTATATCAGACCTTGATTTGGAACTTAAAAACTGCCTCAAATTTGTCGTTCGTGTTGTCTCACTTCCTGCTGTTTCCGAGGTTTTTCGTTCAACGATTCCACGTTCCGACTATATTAACAAGTTCTTCGCCCTCCAATGTACCGTAACACGGGTTGGATCTATTCAAGTTGCCCAAATGCAAAAAACCTACGTTTGCTCGAAATGCGGTCACCGGATTTTGGTCGAGGCCGACTTCAGCCAATTCTATCAGATTCCACTCCCTCCTAGGAGCTGTCCAAACACTGACGAAGGTTGTACTTCAAACACTTTTAAGACAGTCACCGATGATCCTTCATCTGAACTCCATAGCTTCCAAGAAATCCGCGTTAATGAGCGCATCCACTGTCTCGCTGTTGGCAAAATGCCCAAATCGATTATTTGTGTGCTCGAGGATGACTTGGTGGATTCTGTCAGACCTGGGGATGACGTTATCGTGAACGGGATCATCACCCACCGCTGGGGTGCCTTGACAATTGGCGCTCCATTTGAGATTGAGACCGTATTTCGCGCCAACTCTGTGGAAAACCTGTCGGAAATGCGGTTCCGAGGGGAGATTGGCGGGGTCAATTTCACGCTCGAGATGGGCAAGCGGTACAGGAACTACTGGGAGGAAGTGATACGACACGGTGACTTTAAGGGCGCCCTGCGCTTGCGGGATGAAATCGTACGAAGTATCTGCCCCGATGTGTATGGTCTCTACTTTGTCAAACTCTCCCTGGCTCTCGTTCTTGTTGGTGCGCCACAGTACGCGAATGAACCGGGTGAGTGGAACGCTTTCACCAGCCAAAATTGTCACCTTAATACCGTATCGACTTTGAGGATAGCAATGGCGTTTAGCCGCCATTTTAGGGGATTCTAAATGGTTATTTTGCTAGTTTCATTTAAGTATTAAATTATTGGACAGTCTTTATGTTCAATGACTTGAGCTTAGCATTGATGATCTACCATGAAAGGTCTCTTCAGGCGTGAGGCATTTGTCTACTGTTAATGAATTCCACTTAATATGACAAATTCGTACGGTTTTATTGCTACCGGTAATCAAGCTTGGAAAGTGCTTTGTTGTCCCTTCTTGTAATCGCTAATTTTAATAATTTCGGTTGAACATAGATCTATCGATTTAACAGCTCTGCTTAACTTACATGGCATTAAGTGGAAATAATAACTTCACTTATAAGGTCTACCCATAGGAGTATTTTGTAACATCTAATGGAGCTGCACATTATTTTATGTTCAGATGCATTTAAACTGATGGAATACTGTTTTACAGAATAATGAAATTTTGCCTTATTTGAACCCTCCTAACATTGAAGCGACCAAAAATCATTTGAGGCACACAATGTTTTGGGGTTCAAGGAAGCTCAGCCGCTGAAGCGACTAGAAACATTCACTCAGTATAAGGTGGGGAATGTGTGCGCAATTCCGAAGTTGAGATTTCACCCACCACGTCGATGAAGATCGAACCAGACGACGTCCAGTTTAGTTTAATGATAAGCTGCTTCCTGAAGCAGCCCCTGAAAAGTTTATCCTGCTATATAGGTTGAGGAATTGGCGATTAAGCTTAGTTCAAACAATACAACTGTTCATTGTCATCTTCAAAAACATGGAAAATGGTTGCCCCTTGAATTGCGTAAAAAACCTCAAATCTCGTCAACTTGTTTCACCTTTTTGGTGGATAGACTTGTGACTGGCGACGAGCGATAGATCTTCTATCGTAGACAGTGATAGGGTCGTGGGCGGGGGGAAGACCTCAGCCACAGCCACAGCCGAGAACCTCATGGGAAAAGGGTTCTTCTGTCACTCTGGTGAGATCGCTAAGGAATAATTCACTTTGGATTGTTATCACCAGAAGCAAGTAATGCTCAATTCTACTGTCGGCAATTATGGTGACTTTTGGACCAAGTTTTAAGGCTAACAAATATCTGCTCTACTGAACTGAAAAAAGGGGTGATATTTCATCATGGTAATGCACGACTCAGCACAACAAAAATCATGATATAAAAGATGGAAGTAGAACTGGATTGGGAGAAAATTCCTCATCCACCTTGCTCCTTCTTCAGACTGCCAGTTGTTTCGTAGCTTACGGGATCATTCGGATAAAGAGCTTTTGCAACGCTACAGGAAGAAGTTGAAACTGACATTTGTGAGTTCTTCGAAGAATCAAAGGCAAAAGAATTCTATAGAAATGTGTTCAGTAGTAAGTTTGTTCATCGGTAAAAGTCGTAGATAATCAGGTAAAGTACATTGATGAATGGAATATTTTGCCACCGGTTTTAATTGTTCAAAATTTGGACAGAACTTTTGGGATGATTTGATATTATATGGTAAAATTGGATATGATTTATTGGGGTTTATTGCTTCAAATCATCCCGGCAACATTGGAGAAGGTTTGGGTCTGTGTTCTAGTAAGCAACTTGTAGATGATTGATTGTCATGACAACGAAACATGATCATTCCATCCCTTAGTAGAAGGCGGTGCTGACACCATGAGTCTCGAGGAGCTTCTTCCGCACACAGTGAAGTCCAACGCCACGTCGGATGACTTCCGCGTGCGTTCTAACATCCACCTGCTCCTGGTTGGCGAGCCCAGCACGGCCAAATCGGCGCTCCTGCGCGCCAGCTGTCGTCTCTCGCCTCGCGCCGTCTTCACCTCTGCCACCGGAGCCACAGCCGCCGGTCTCACGGCCGCCGCGGTCCGCGACGGTGCTGGGGGTGGGTGGGCGCTGGAGGCGGGCGCGCTGGTCCTGGCGGACGGCGAGGGCGGTGTCTGCGCTATCGACGAATTCGCGGGGCTCCGGGGACCCGACCGAGCGGCGGTTCATGAGGCCATGGAGCAGCAGACCGTCTCGATGGCCAAGGCGGGTCTGGTTGCACGTCTCAACTGTCGGTGTTCAGTGATTGCCGCCTCCTCGGTGGGCGAAGATGTGGCCGAGGTGGGGATGGGGGAGATTCTGCCCACTCCGCTACTCTCACGGTTCGATCTGATCTGGAGGATGTCCGACCCGGTGGGGTGTGAGGCCTGGGACTCCGCTGTCGCCAGTCATGTCCTTGGACTTGTCGACAGGTCTACTGAGCATACTGTAAGTAGCTGTCGATTGTGAAATTTGTTCACGAATTCCGAAAGTAGAAGATATGGGAGTTGAACAGAATAGTGGAAACACTTAACATTTTGCCATCATAATCTTTGAACATATTATAGACATTAGGAATTTAATATGTTTTTATGCTTTTTGTTTATTGTTTTTGGTATTTCATACATTTATTTAAAATAACTGCTGTTTGCAGGTATTAAAAAATGATAATAATAGCAGATCTTTCGCCTTTTAATGAAGCCAATTGTTCATGCTCGTATGGCAGGTGTTAGTGTAACAGAAACTGTCACCCTCCGAATGCTTGGCGTTTCAAGAGGTTCTGTCGTCTAAGAAGTAATGACTGCCACCTTTGAAGGCGAAGGAAAAACGTCGTCCTCAGCAAAGCACAGGTCTGGCCGAAAGTTGTCGAAGTTGTCTGAGAGAGACCGTTGGACTCTAAATCGATTTGTTAGAGGGGGTCGCAAGACCACTGCAGAGCCCAATGAACACCTACAGAACCTAGTTTCCACAAAATCCTTCCTTGCCTGGATCTGCACACGAGCTAGATTCCACGGAAGAGCTGCAATTAGAAAACCTCTGCTCTCAAAGACAAATGTTCCAAAGTGTTTAGAGTGGTGGAGTGTACGTTTGAAGACAGCTGAAAGCACGTAATCCAGACTACCTTCTCCCAACCGTAAAACATGGCGGGGGTTCTGTCAACGTGATCTGGGGTGCTATTTCTTGGGAATCCTTCAGGTGGATGAATTGACAGCCGAGACTATTTAGGACTTTTGTGCGACCAACTTCATCCTATGGTTGTCCAAGAACTGTTTCCGCCATCTTTCAAGATGATAATCCACCGATTCACACAGCCACCACAGATCTCACCAACCAGACCTCAACATCACTGTTGACGACTGAGGTCGGTTTTAGAGACTCAAGTTAGAAGTCGATTTTCGCCGCCGCCATCGGCAAGGGTGCTTTAACTGAAGACTATGCCGAAATTCCTTTGGTACCAACAATTCACGATTTGTATGAATCAATACCCCGGAGAAATGAGGCTGTAATTGCTGCAAATTGTGGATCTACACCATATGAAAACATATTTTGTTGATTTTTCAAGGTTTTTCCACTATGCTGAGTTGAAGAGTGGATATTTACCTATTTGTTGATGTGGTGCTGTTAAGTCTTCATAACTGTATTTCTTATTCGTAGACAATCACACCAAGTCACTCGCTTACACACAACCAGAGAACAGGGTTGAAACCAAACAATTAACAGCTAGTTTATTTATCATGAGGCCAGATTCAAAAAGTGTAGATAAGCGTTGTTAACAACCCGAGAGCTGGATTAGTGTTGTGTCCTTCGCCGTTCGATTTACGCTACAGTTGGTGGAAGGTGACAATGCCTTTTCTAATGAGAGGAGGATTGATACTTTCAATTAAAATCCCTCGTTTGATAATGCCTTGATCTGTACTTGGAAACCTTTTCCCTGGTGAGATGCACTGAGCTTTGGACCACTAGAAGTCGGTGTGAATGGCGAAATACACGATGCAGTTCATACTTATGAATCTTTTTTTTTCTCTCCTCTCAAGAAGGGCAAGATAGTGTGGACCACCGAGGAGCTACGCAACTACATCTCCTGGGTTCGTTTGGAGTTCCAACCACGACTGTGCAGTGGAGCGGCCCAGTTGCTTCAACGCTACTACGCTCTACGCCGTCGCACATTGGAGCTGCTTCACGGAGCAGACGATGATCAAGCGGTGTCGGGACGGACCACCCTACGTCTCCTCGAGAGTCTGGTTCGAATCACGCAGGCGCATGCCCGTCTCATGGCCAGGGAAACAACCACTGTCGAGGTGTGTGCTGTTGGATGTCCTTGTCACAGCCCGAAGCCCTGGTTCGGGGTGTAATGCTGCTTCTGTTTATCTTCCAAGGACGCAGTAGTTGCCATCTGGTTGATGGAGTCCTCGATCCAGTCGACTTTTGGTCGTTGTGCTTCCGCTTTGGAGGTGGGAGACCATTGTGTGACCTCGGAGGAGACGGTCACTCGACACGGGATGGAGGACTCCTTCGAGGACATTTTCGACGCCGTCATGCGCCAGCTGAACATGCGACCGGATGAGATTGACCCCCAGTGGCGCTTCGGATCATCGGAGCAATCAGTATTCAACTTCAAACCAATATTCATGTCAACCCAGGTTGCGGGAAGTCATTTACCGAAATTCGAAGAAACTGAAAACACTTTTGGGTTCGATATCGGTAGTTTCATGCCCTCTGGGCTCGAAAATCGCGGTAATGAAGATTCGACCACCAGGAGGGGTAACCTGGATGAAGAAGAAACGCATAATCATCCATCTTATACTCCATCAGAGCGAACTCAGAATCCATTTGACTTTGATGTTGATAGTTACATGCCAGGTGACATCGGCGATCTCGGAAAAGAGGCACCAAGCATGAAGGGTGTTGATAGTCGAGAGCATTCATCACCTCCTTCAACAAGTGTGTCTCAACGTCAATCTCAGAGAAAAGAACGTGCTTTACCCTCACCTTCCAGCCAAAACACAAACTGGCTTGAACGTCTTGAAGGAGAGGAAATCGAAAAGCCTCTCGCTGGTCCTTCTCAGTGCTCTTCTCGACTCAACAGCACAAAAAGGCCGTCGAGTAACGGCGTAGGGTCTGGCCTGGGTTCTCGAGTAAAGAACAAGCTCTCGCGGTTCGCTTTCGTGGAGAGTGCTGAGACCTCATCTTATTCGGTGGATGAAAATCGATGTTCGCCACCGAAACGCCCAGCCAAATCGGAGAAAAACTGTCTGGACCTGCAGAACCTCGCGCCGGAAGACTGGAACTTTTCGAATCTCGATTTTGACTTCGACTTGTAGTCGTGCTCATGTGTACTTCTTCTGTATCCCAAGATATTGTGCATATTACTGTTGCTATGACCGAGGTTGGTATCTATGTCTTTTTCGATGGCAAGGGCTATCGAGTCTTTTTCCTACGCTTCGATTATGGTGTCATCTTCCCTTAAAGAGAATCTGTGAAATTGCCATTTCGTCACTATAAATGTGGTTCATTTTATGAATTTGTTGAAAATTCCCATCTGCCTTCCTAGAACGCTTATTTTGACTGAGATTTTCTTCTTCGTGCACTCAATGGATTGTACCAAGTTTCAGAGTCTCCATCTTTGATTGCCCTATAGTACAGCCCAGATGTCTCTGAATTCTTGGCAGTAGAAACTAAGGATCCAAAAGGGGTTCACCCCTCCACTTCAAAGAAGACACGAATTAGTAATACTGCAGATGTTACTTTGCTCCACTATTAACAAATAAACGCACAAAGGACTAGCGTTTCGCATAGAAAAGAAGGGAGCAATCACGCCGATTGAGGCCAAATGACTATGTAGGGAAAGGGGGACAGCTAAATTCGACTGGGGTCCACACACGCAATTAGATGTCGTTACAGGTGGTCGAAACGCTTGTACACGCAAACAATACAGCATAAAGACAGGGTCGAGTGGGCTCGAATAGTAATAGTAGTAGAAAAGATGTGCTATTAGTGGACATAGGAGTATCAAGCATAGAAGCACAGACACGGAACCGGCGCCGAGTAAACTGACTGGTTTGTACAGAGAAGTGAGTACCGAACTGGGGGAGGGACGGGAGTTTTTAATTGACTCCCCATCCCTCAGGAGGGTCGTTGGATGGGGTCGTGGACGAAGAGGGGAAAGTCCGTGGGTACCGGCACAATGGGGACATGGTGGGGCGGGATTTGAGCGAAGATGTTGGCTCGGGCATCGGCGATGTGCAATTGCTTCAGCCGCACCTCCCAGTCCAGCTTCTGCACCATCATCAGCGACTCCGCCTCGTGCAATTGGCGGCACAACAGCTTCTTCTGTAGGTGAAGAAAATGGCAATACAGGACCGATGGAGGTCACAAATACCCAGGCTCAGGAGTGCGACTACCTTCTTAATCATTAAAACTCCGAAAATACAGACTTATTTTTTCCTTTACAAACAATAGCAGGATTGATCCTGGCTTTCGGCCACCTCTCTCCCTCCATCATTTGAGCGCTACAAAAGCCGAATTGTTGATTTTCTTACAGTAACTATGGTTGCTATGCCACAGCACGTACCAGATGTGCCATCTTTGACGCGAATAAGAATCCCAAAAACCGCTAATGATACCTAGAAAGTAGCTCGTCTAAAAATCGTAGAATTGATTGATAAATATTTTTTTTTCCAAAATCACTCCGTTATGAACCAACGTGAGTTTACTACTGCCAAATGGATGACAGTTGGGCTCTTCCGCCAAGGCATATTCGAGGCTGGAACAGGAAGTTCGAGGAAAGCGACAAAATGTCCGAATATTTAATTGCGTGTTTAACTGGTGTTTAGGTACCTGCAACCAGTTTCATGCAAGCCTCTACTTCCTTCAGACTTTCTAAACGGGAATTTTTCTATGGTAAAAAAGAAACTTAAGGTCGAACACGACCAAATTTTCGGGAAAACTCGGATAGAAAAGGAACGCACCATTGAGGCTTTGAAAAAGTTTATGAAAGTCGTAGTCAAAAAATAACGTTTGCAAGTGGATTCATCGATTCAAAGAAGAAACGGAAGACTATAAGACGACTTCCGCTAGCAGATACGAGGGTACGATAATGCTGGATTAACTTGCAAATCAAACATCAGCAGGAGTCTCGGCCAGGTTTTAGGGAGTTTTTTTTCAAAAACCGAACGGTAGACAACTTTAAGGTGGGGTCCTGCTTCACCATGACGACAATGCACCTGTGCATTCCTCGGAGGTTGCGTAAAATGCCCTTCGAGAAGTGCTTCCTCACCCACCACATGGTCAGATTTAGCTTGATCAGAATACTTCCTTTTCCCAAAATTCAAGGAATTCTCAATGGAACCAATTTGAGTGGCAGAAGAAACAAAACACAGTCCTAGCGCTACTTGGCTTCGAAAGCTTACTTTCAAAGATAATCTTTGAGCCTGGAAAAATCGACTTGAGAAGTACATCGACTAGAACAACAGCAATCGACTACTGAGAAGTAAACTTAATTAAATGTGTAAAAATAATTTCTTAAAAACGCCTAGAACTTTTGATCCACCCTCGCAAGTGTCATAATCCAACGAGTCCTGATAGGCACTAAGCAGCAGAATTAGTGCTCATCAACCAATAGCTGTTGTGAGCTCCATGATAAAACCGAAATTTTGGGTGGTCTACGACTGGATAAAACCCTTTTTCAACTAGAGAAGTCTCCTTCGTTAAGTAACATTCCCTAGTCAGCGGCGTTGATTACCTTGTCCTTGTGGAAGTTGTCTTTAATGTCCTGCAGCCAACCAATGAGCGTGCGTGCCTTGAAACGATCCCGCACATTTTCTTCCTCCTAAAAGTGGCAACAAGGCAACGTCCCCTTTACTGTGTGGCAGGTGCAAAATGGGCGAGCGGGTGTGAACATACCCGATGGTCAGGGTCCTTGAGGGGCAGGAGGTAGGTGAAGCCCTGCAGAGAGGTGACAGAGCAGAAGGAGAGGGGCTTGGGTTGGTTGGCCAACGCCATAGTGGCCCGAGTTTGAGCTCGCAACACGGACTGCTCCGCACACAAACGATGCTGCTCCTGCTAGGCAATCAGCAAAGAGGCATGTAAACATTGAATTGCTTCCACCTCTGCAAGAAGGGGTCCAACTTCTATTGTGTCCACATTATCAGTATTCGGCACTCGATGAGCGGTCAGCTAGTACTATATGGAAAAACATCTTTGGATACTTTCCACATTATCAAACTTCCCTCCTGATATCTGGCATGAAATCAACAACAGATTTTATGACCTATAAGATTCAAAGACTACAACAGCTTGTAAAATGAACATGCCTATGCAGTCACTTCCTTCGGCTAAAAACGTTCAACGAGCATATGCCCTGATGCTACCGTCAGCAGATATTCAAGGCATTAAGGTTTCGAGGATTTGACCTAACCTGACTACAATAACCGAGATTAACAGGATTCTGGATGAATAAACTATTGATGGAACAATTTTAAAAAAGCGACCGCCAAACTGAAACTATTATCCATGAAAGTACTATCCAAAATAGCGCCTCCCATAAACATGTGAGGCCAATAAATAGAGGCGTTTATATAACTCTGACGCATCATTTGGCATGGAAGCAAATAATCTGGGCGATCAAACCGGTATCTGCTACTGTCTTGCGATTACCCTGAGCTAAGTTACAGGACTACAGGCGCTAAGCATCTCCCCACTTTATTTAAGCCGAAAGAAAAACCGATAAACCAAGTGCTTCCTACCCATTTTCTCCTAATTAACCCCATGATTATGCTTTTAGGAGGAGCTTTGCACTGAATACAGCGCACGATTCCCTAAAATTAATAGCTCTACTTCATTTAGGATTTATAAATAACGGGCGTAAAATACTCGTAAGAACGCACGCCAAATCCACCTGAGGTCAAAATTAGCCCAAATAGTAAAATACAAACATTAAATTTGACAGACGCCTTCACTCACCCTCTCAGACTGGTGTTTGAGGGCCTTGGCAAAGCGCTCGTTCTCCTGCTCCTCAAACAATTCGGCCAGTGCCGGCGGCAGGTCCGGTGGACATGGGTTCTAAAACAGCACGCGAGAAGTCACGTTGCCCATTCAATAATGAAGGAAAGTGGAGGGAAAGAGGTAAGTGACCCTACCCGTACGATGTTCTGAGGCACACTATCCGCAAGGAGGTAGTTGCGGGTGACCAGAAGGTAGTCTTGATACCCCGCCGGCTCCTTCGGCTGCAGTTCAACCAGCTTTCCGATCAACTCGGACAACTACAACGGGACAAGAAACGAGACCTTTAGTCAACAAATACACCATAGAGTAGTACACTGGGATGCAGTTGGTTGAGATAGACAAATATTATAACAGCTCTAGCTATTCAGACCGGAAAATGGGAATCATCTATGCAGCATCTAGACCGTGTGATGAGAAAACCATCTACCCATGACTCGCTTTTATCCATCTCTTTTAGCATCTACAGTGCCCTCCTCATGAATCCTATTTCGATTTAAACGCAAGACATAGGAGGTCAAGGGGAGATACACTTCCTACTGACACAGTCTCTGCTCTTAAAGACCAAGAAGTCGAAATACGGGTTCACTAACAATTGCCCAGTTTTCTTGATCAACATAAGCCAACTTTTTGTACAGGAAAGTTGAAACGTACCCCTCTGTTGAGTTCAGCGGCCTTCTCATAAGGATTCTCGCCCCAGGCGTTGGAACTGGGTTTGTTGGGGTCGTCAAAGACCCGCGAGGATCCTGCACCGCCACCACCAGTGCCGCCGGCGCCACGGTGACTGGGCGAAACCCCCGAGGGACACGAAGAAGCGGCGGCGTCGCCCACCGAGCTCTGGCCGTCGTCGTCGCCCCAGTGCGACATCCCATCACCCCCGGGCCCTGCACCCTCCTCCTCGTGGTCCGTCGATTTGTCCCCGCCACCGCTACCACCACCGCCGTCGGCATCTCCGCTCTCGGTCCCACCGCCGGCGCCGCCTCCGCCAGCGTGGTTCCCTCCAGCGCCTCCGCCGCCACCGCGAGAACGGTACTTCCGCTTCTTCGGGGGAGCTACATCGGCTAGGAAAATGGACGTGAGCAACAGCATCACCGGGAGTTAGTGGCCTCAGCCAGTTTGCCGACCCGACGGTCTAACAGCAGACCGCACCGCAACACAATGGCATGCGTGCATTGATTCTTGCCAGCTGTTGACTAGTGGTTCCAGCTAATCCAAACCTTGACACAATTTCACACCTTTCTAATTAAACGCTTTGTGCCCATTCTGGTTTCGGGATTCCTCATCCTCTCACACTATTGTAGGACTGCCCCCAATGCTGCCCTGACACTAGACTTTTGGGGCCATACAATCTCCCCCGTGTACTGATAAATAAAGGCACTAATATGTGGGTAGATGTTGTAATCCTTCGATTTATGCGGGCTTTCCCACCTGTTTTGAACACGAATTAACAAAACAAATGTTTTCTGGGTGAGACGATGAACACAACAGAGCTCTCATAGAATTGAGCAGACTGCCGTGAAAATGTCCTGAATGATGCCTCATCCAGTCAGAGATCAGGTCAACTAATATCCCATTATTGCTCGCACATTAACAGCCGTCAAGGAACTAGAACGTGAAGCTTAATGACCCTATGAACACAGCAGCAATAAAATTTCGCGCCAGTTCACAGACTGCTTCATTCAAAAGGATGGAGACTCAGAATTGAGAACGATGCCTCATTTGGAACTGAGAATGAGACTGACCTAAGACCAGTTGAAAAGTCCTGGTAGGCTTTGAGCACGACTACAAGTAATAGGTATCTCAAGACAGCAAAAGACTCATGTTACGCTGTCTCCTACGGTTCTTCGCCATTATAGAGAGACTAAGATGAATTAGTCAAAACACGTTAACTGTCAAAAGGTCGTCCGACACAAGCGTTTGCCTTCGATAAGACAAATTAGGATGACCAACTGCCAACAGAATTCATCAGTCGCAAAGCCCTAGAATGCACACTTAAGGAATCTAACCAGGATTTTTTTAGTACTTTAGCGCATAGGAAGGGGCTCCAATGATAATCTGGGTGCATAAATTTGGGCCTGAGTACAAAGAGACGTGCCATCTTGAAACCCTGTTTTGGGTGCTAGATTCCGTATAGATAATGAGTAAAAATAGAACGCTCAAAGCAACAAGAGTGACTCACGATGTTTTTCGCGCTCCTCTTTCTCACGCTGAGCCGCGGTGTGGGAGCGAAGAGTGCGGAAACTGCGTGTCTTGGGTCCGTCATCCGTCTTTGACTTGAAAACAGCAAAAAAAGACATTAGATGAACCCTCATGAAATAATAGGACGCAAGGTCCATTAGTTCAGATATATTTCACAAGGCCGCCCAACACTACAAAGCCTCAAACAGCGATTCCTAAGAAAATCCAGACTCGTCATTAGCTTTCCCCACCTCATGGCTTCTGGGCTAGCAACAGCTTAGGGTGCGACAATTGAAGCACACCACGGAGGCAGTTGATTCAAGGGTCACAAGAAGGCACTCTATTCGACTCTACGGCTACCGTCTGCGACCCAAGAAGTTGCCAACCGGGAAGGAAACATAGTCATTGCTACGTGGTGCATAATTGCCCGTTAGCGGGGGGTGCAAACACAGTTAACACCGCCACTAGAAAATAAAAAAAAAGATTTACAGGGGATGAAAGACTTTGGAGTGAGTGCATTTTTGGAAGGTTCATTTTTACCCTGTGCGTGACAACCCTTAGTAGGGCTTCACCTCCTCGTGGAGAAAGGTCCAACACTGCAGCTTAAATCCTTGCAAAATCATTCTCTGGGTCTTCCTAACGCCCTTTTGTGGCATTAATACACTGACCGACTTCGAACAAAATAGGATTTCATTTAACTTTCCTTGCTACATGAATTACGTAGTAAAAAATCAAACCTGTAGTTTTTCCAGAGACTACCTTAGTCATAAATTGTAAATGTAATGACTTTATGGAGATAACTATCCAAAAATGTAAAGTGTGAATCTATTCTAGTTAATACAAGAGACCTATGAGCTCCTAGACAGCTTTTACAAGTATTGCATTCATTTCGAGTGTCGTAAATATTAACAGATCTATTGCCAGAGTATAAAAGACTTATTATGGCCTTAAGCAACGCAGACAACACAAAAAATAAACATGGGGCCAACTTTGTAGAGGGCACCTGCAGGCTCTGGGTTGTATTCACTAGATAGCACAAGTGCATTTAGGCGACCCAGAGCCAAAATGGCCAGTAACGAGTCTCAAAAATGCCCAAATTAGTACACGACCTACCTCGCTCGAGTCCCGAGTCCTTCCATCCCCAGAGTCAGGCGCGGCTGCCGCAGCACTTCTCTTATTGCCAGTTGGAACCTCACTGGACGAGGCCGACCCACCGCCACTTTTGCCGCTCTTTCCACCGCCCCTCTTTGCCGTGCCCGTTCCGGAATGCGACCCGTGCCCAACCGACGTCGTCGTCTGCTCTCCCGCCGTCGCAGCAGAGCCGTGCTTCTTGCTCTCCTCGCCAGTCGTCGAGATTTCCCCCGCCGCTGTCTCCTCCTCGCCCTCCTCTCCCACGACACTGCCTGCAACCGAGGCCTTGTCCACCTTGACCCCATCCTCACCGTTAGCCTCCTGTTGCTTCTGCTCTGCCTTCTTTACCACCGCCTCGCCGTCTGCCTCTTCCTTCTTGCTCTGCGCTTCACCTGGAGTAGGAGACGTGGAGGCTCCACCACCACTGTCAGTCGGTTTCTTCTTGCCGGCGGCATCGGGATCACTGGATGAAGGGTGGGCAGGGTGCTGGGCGGGGGGAGTGCTGTTTCCGAGCTTGATGCGAAGCACAGGAACCCGAGGGGACCGACCGTCGTCGCTTTCGCGGTCACCGCTAGTACCACCAGTGGCCTCTTCGGATTTCTAGAGAAAAACGAAAGAGATGAGAAGATTCCAAGACAAGGCATCTGGCTCCATCACTGTCCATCTGCTAATTGATCGAGGGTTGGATAGCGTGGCTAACAGCTAGGTAACCAAGTCAATGATACAAACAGTCGATCCCATGATCCAAGCATCGGTCCATGCCTTTTTAGTAGCACAGAATATAGTCAGCAAACCAATAGACCATGTATGAACTCGCTATCATAAAAAGTTGCGCACTTTTTGCACTTTAACTTTCCCCTCAAACTCTGAAAGGGCTTCTAGAAGGACTTAAGATTTAAACGCACCGAATCGCCAGAGGCCTCCGATTTAGAGGCAACCATATCTGCCGAGGGTTCTTCTGATTTTAGAGACACAGGTTCCTTGCCACCTCGCGCCTCCTTGACTCCAACCTCCTCTGGTGTTTCCTGCTCTGTTTTTGGTGTCGCCTTAGCTCCGCCTCCTCCTACTCCAATCGTTAACGATGGAGTGGTTCCACCGACTGGGACTGGCGTTTCCCCGGCCCCCGCGACGGTCTCCTGATTCTCCATCAGAGTATAGTGTCCAGCCTCCATGGCGAAACGGAGTTTCAGGGGCGGGTCGCGATTAGGCGAAAGGGAGAGAGGAGCTCCATGAGCCGAGGACGGGGCCGGGGCGAGAGATGGGCTGGTGGAATTGGCGGCTGGGTTGAAGCGGTGCGAGTGCAGAGGCGAGGCGGCTGAAGAGGAAACTTCGTGACTCGGCGGATCCAGCTCCTCGTCGTCGAAGGCATAGGGGTCCTTCTTGGTGACTGAAGAGTGAAGAATCAACCATTTCCCGACTAGGGCGAATTAGGGACCAACAAACAGACCAGGAAGACCCATTACCTTCTATGACACCTCAAATGATGTTTTAACACGAGTATACTTCCGGTCCAAGTAATCTCAGTTACTCAATTGTACACAAGATTACAATATGCAACTAAAACTCCCTTGAACTCAGTTAAGTGACTTCCCCTTCACTCAACGATCAGATCCTATCTCTAAATGACTTACTTTCTACCCTTCTGTACACACCTACAATCCAGTAGGATGTCACTTTCTCCTAATTCGATGTCCGAACAGGGCCTTAGTTAATACAGCGTATAGTCCCTAATAAAAATTAAAAATAAGATTATGAATATACTGTTGGTAAGGCCCAATGAACACATATCTACCTTCAACAACAGGCGGAGTAGGTCCCGAGATAGTATTTCTGCGAGTTGATTGGCTGACGGCACCACCACCGCTGCCGCCATGGTGCTTGTGGCCATGTACGTGGGGCGAATGGGCGGCAGGGCTCGAACCCGCGATCTGCTCGGGGGTTCCAACACAGCGTCGTTTCGGTGGGTTGCAAGTGACGTCTTCCTCGGCGGCGCCCCTTCGATGTTGTTGCTGCTGCCCACTCAACTCCACCCCGCCACTACCAGTCTGGGGAGGTGAGACCTTGGATGCCGAAGCACCACCGCCACCAGCGGCAGCAGCAGACGACTTTTTGGGTGGTTGAAGCGGTGGGGAGTACATTGCGGTCGCGCTGCCACCACCGCCTGCTCCATCAGCGCCACCAGCCATCGCTTGCTCTCGCACCTGAATGGAAGAAAAGTACATAGGTCAACAACCAACAAAGCCACGCAATAACCACATGAGCACATATAGTAGTATCAGGTCCCCCTATAAGTTTTGACCGAATTTTCAATAAGCAAAACAATGTACTTTCCTTCATTACCTATGACTCCCTTTCCAGCTTATTAATACCCTCATAATTTTATAATTCTTTTAGTTTTGATTATTCCAAGGACTCACAAATGTCAGTTTTAACTTTCTCCTGTTGTGTCACAAAAGCTTTTTATTCGAATAATTTTGTAAGCTACAAAACAGATGATAGTAGTCTGAAGGAGCAAGGTAGTCGAGATAATAAGGTGGACGAGGAGAAATTCTCTCCCAACCAAGTTTTTCTTTATCTTTTGTGGCGTGATTCTTGCTGTGTGGTGAGTCATGCATTGTCCTGAGAAACATCACTCCTTTTTGATTCACCAGAGCAGGTTTTTTTCCTCCTCAAGGCTTCCTTCAAACGCCCTAATTTCTGACCCCTAATTTACGCTGCATTAAGTGGTAACAATTGAAAGTGGATTACTGGCGATCCACCTCTCGGCTGCCGTAGCTAGAGTCTTCCCCCTTTTACGAAGCCGCCACTGTCTACGACGCCTAACGTTTAGAAAAATATGAACTTTTCGCCAGTCGCCAGTCACATCCATCCACCAAAAAAGGCGAGACAAGTTGATGAGAATGAAGAGAAGAGCAGATGACGTTAACTCAAGATTTGAGATTACTTCCAGACAATTCACGAGGCACCTTTTAAAGGTTTTTGAAGATAACGATGAATAGTTGTTTCGTTAGAATTAGGCAAAATTGCCGATTCCAGAACAACTGATAAAGCAGGATAAGCTTCCTCGAGGGCTATTACTTCAAGAAGCTGCATATCAACAAACTCAACTGGACATCCAGTTACATCTTCACTTTCGTGGAGGGTTTAAATCTCCACCTCTGAATTTCGTAAACCGTCTTTTACAAGTTCTTTCATTCATCCCTTCCTCGCCATAAGGTGATAGTGAATGTTTCCAGCGGCATCGTCGTCTCAATCAAACAGTTTAAATTCACCTAAGCATAAAAGCAATTTTCAGCTCCATTAGGCATCATAAAATATTCCTATTAAAGTCACAAATAGGACATGACATGGTATAATACTATTTGAGTGAAAAAGGCTGGTGGTCGAGATGGTAGATCCGATCACCTGTTGTTTGAAGACGGCCCTGACACTCTCACTGGCGCATACGTCAGTGGGCAGTTGGTCCGCGTTGTTGGCGATGGAGGGATCGGCGCCGAAGCGGAGGAGCATGCGGACGATGCGACTGTGGCCCTGGCGTGCAGCTTCGTGCAGCGGCGTGTCACCGGTGCCGGCACCGTTGCCGCTGCCCTTGGTCTCCCCATCGGTGGCTGACTCGGCAGCCCCCTCACTGCCTCCAGCGCCCCGCGGCACAGCCCTCGCGTTCGGGTTGGCCCCGTGTTTGAGCAGATACATCACCACTTGCATGTGGTCGTGCAGACTGCTCTCGTGCAATGCCGTTCGACCTGAAGGGCAGGAGGAAATACACCCACTAGAATCCGCCAGCTGGTGCTTATAAATGGGGATTTGGCTTTGTTATTGACTAGCACGTAACTCACCCTTCAGCTAATCTGTACACTTCGCGTCAGCATCTTCAAGTCTTTGGTATGCTGGCTGAGCATGCAAAAATGGAGAGATATCAAAACCGCAATAGAACTTATTTTCGTCAATGTACAAGAGAGTAGCCTCTGAGAAGAGTATTAAACAGCTAAACTGTACTGAAACGAGTTACTTCGAAGAAAATATCTAGCAGTCTCAAGCGACAATGAGACACCATCTTTCATCGACAGCCCGCAATCGCTATTCCCCAAACTTGGATGTCATTTTCAGCAAGAATCAGCTGAAGATTTGTCCATTTTCTTATCACCGAAGATCGTAGAAAAAACTAATAGCTGAGTCATAGTCTCCAGACTGTCTAGCTCATCTAAGTCACAGTCCAACGATTTAAACATAGAAAGAGTACATGAAACGTATTCAGAAACGTTGAAAAATAGTACACGAAAATCAAAATTCATTGACTCACCATTTGCGTCCTGCTCATTCACATCAGCACCATCTTTAAGAAGCATTTTGAGAGTCAAACAGTCACCCCTCTTTGCCGTGCGCATGAGGGGACTTTCACGATGCGAATGCTGAGAGGATATCCTCCGGGAGGCCCCACTACCAGACTGATGCGAAGCAGAAGTGCCAGATGAGGAACCGTGTCCATGGTGACTATGAGAGTGACCGTGTGATCCTCCTAAGCCCGCGGAAGACGATCGATCAACATCGGGTTGAGGACTGGCGCCGTATCTGTTCGAAGTGGCGCCACTATTGGGTCCAACTAGACCACTGCCATGAGTCACCAAGTTCGAACCAGCAGAGATCGCTGCATTTGTAGTCTTGGAAGAACCTGTAACATTGGATGGTGACTGTTCCGAATCAGCGGCATCCCGTTCCTGGCCATCCCAATTCCGCTTTGTGCCTATCGAGAAGTATTATGAGAATTATGCAAGTGTTAACAAAGTTCGAATAATCAGAGTACCAACCACGTTCTGAAGAAGAGGCTTTGGTCTCCATTAGCTTTAGCAATGCAAATTGCTGGCGTTCCGACACCGGCATGTGCCCTCTTGGTTTGGAATTGGTGGTACTAGACGAATAGTGAGTAGATGGAGATTCTTCTCGCTTCTTTTTAACCACAGGATCTATAACATGGAAGAGCTGTCCGTAAGTTTTAAACTTTTATTCCGTGGATTGCAGCATTATCTTAATGGTATTACGCTCATCGTCACGGTTGCGCCGACGCTTTTCCTCACGCATGCCTGAAACCATCCAAGACTAAGAATTTGCGATGACAGTAATAATCTAAAGTACCCGAGAAACTGACAACTTGACCTATAAATAAACTGCTAATGGAAAACTATATAACGCGGTAGCCTTCTTATTACTTTTAATGAAGTCAAACAAACCAATGCTTCAAAGATCAGTTTAGAAAAGGTAAAATTAATGAACCAAAATCATCCCCTCAATGTGGTTTAATTATAGAAATTATTGTTGACACAACAACTTGTTACTATTTTGATTATGAGCCAAAAACATGCTAAAAACAATAACTATAAAGCTATGGGTTGAACGAATAATCGAATTTTCTGGCTTTGAATAGTTTATTTTAGAAGATTCTGCAATTCCTCCACAATATTTGCTGCAATGGTTCTAAGAATAATGATATTTGATGATTGTTTTTTATTTATTCTAGCTTTTCATACAATCATAGCATGTATAGCAGCAGACCAGGTCCCTTTTCCTATAATCACTACTTATATCTCTACGTATCCAAATATTATCCATGGGTAAACTATGCGTGACAAACCCCAATCTCAACCTACTGAGTCACATTTCGGCCCAGTTTCCATCCCATTCAACTGATGTGAAGTTAACGATTTATGTACGTGATGGCACTGAAGCAAGGTGAGTTGGACCTAAGCCAATGCTTATACTACATAAACCGCAGACTTCTAAAAGAATTCATTCCTTTAAATTCAGGAAACTAAAATGTCCCTTAAAAGTATGTGCAGCTCTGTGTAGGCGAATCCTCCTCTTCCATTCTGTGAACACGATTGCAGCGCTCAAACGCAACATCCTGGGCCCAATACGTGGTTGCTTATCCAATACATACTCCATCTATGCTGGACCAGCAAAGGCCATACCTTATTCAACACCATCGCCTCGAAACTTTTCGAGAAACTCCATTCGCTTTACTAGCTCTTTGACGTTTCTGGGTACGGTAATACCTAGGCCCAATAGTGCAGTGCCTCTGAGATTTACCACTCAAGCTGAATTCGAGGTTTATCTTTAGGTCAGTAAAATGAGATCGGAGTGGGAATGTTTACCAAAAACATTGCTGAGACTGTACCTCTATACAAAAAATCAAGAATAAATAAAAAGCACTTTGGTCTTACGCAGAAATACCACAATACTCAAAGGTAAGCCTTATTACGTCACCCCTAAAGTCATAAAAACATCCTCATTCAAACTCATCCTTAGATCACATGCCATTTACGCCATTACGGAAGTAGTCTACGATATTCCCCACTTTAAGGAGTAATCGGTAGGGGTGTTTGACTTCACACGATAACCCGTAATGTCAATTTCAATCACTCGAACTCAAATACATCATATCAAAACCTAGTTCCGCAAGCCACAGAGAGAGAGAGAGGGACAAAGATGAACTTTAGATTTGCTGCACGAAGGTGTCGGTGATTTGCCGGCACAAACCGACGTCCTCCTGCAGGAACTCGGCGTGGGCCTTGCAGTAGCCGGAGAGCCCGATGGCGAGGAGCGTGTAGATGTGCTTCGAGGCCCAGTGGTACTCCGCCTCGGCTATGGGCGCGAGGCTCGCGCGACTCACCGCCATTTCGCTGCCCTCCTTGCCAACGCCGCCCCCACTGTCGTCCGCGGTGCTCTTCACGCGCTTCAGCATGATCGAGAACTCTTCTAGCACATTGTCCAGCTCATCAAAGTGCTCCTGAATCAAGGAGGGGGAAGGCAAATCTCAGACGGAAAAGTCCACATTGGAAAAGCCACCAATAGCAAACGCCGTCAGGCAAGACGATGGATCAAAAAGTTGGCGGAATTTTGTTGTACTGAAGTAAAATTTTCAAGTTTAAACTAGTTAAAGCACATCAGAGCAGTTCATTGTAGTATTCGTAGTCGAACTTATCTTAATACATCTGTTTTCCGTGGTCGAAAATTTTCGTTAAGACTCGAATGGAAAGCAATATGCTCCAAAAAGACTACAGTGTATTCAGACTTCTAAGAACATTCTTGCTCGCGGGTACTCAAAATGTATTTGAAAAATAACTTTCGAATTCAACTCCTCATGATGATAAATCGGGAGTGAGCAAGCTTTAGACGCGATGAGTCAAGATTATCTCAAAAATCAAGAACAATAATAAGACTACGCAGAGGTACTAAAGGACTCTGTGGTCAAAACACAGAAAGAGAAATTTCATGGTGGGATCTCGTTTCGTCATGACGGCAATGCGTCAGCGCATTTCCACGAGGGTTGCGCAACCCAAGACGTCATTCTTGAGTTGTTTACCATGGTCCCGATTTAGCTCCATCAGACATCTTCCTTTTTCAAAATGCAAAAAGGAATTTATTTTAGCGACTTTGAAGAAGCAAGACGCTTTGACACTACTTGTCTCAAAAATTCTTCAAAGACGATCCTCGAACTACCGATTTGAGAAATGCGTTGAATTGAACGGCAACTATGCTCACGTTTATTTTTATAATAAAATCAATTTCTCAAAATTCCGGAACTTTTTGATCCTATCTAGTACTAGCACACGAAATTGTCAGTGAGCATTCCCCCTTTAGTAGCCGCGCTCACGCAATTCTGCATCAATAACCGTCGTGGTTCATGGTGCCTAGTCCTGGCAACTAGGTGGAAAAAAAGAACGCGATACGCCTTCTGCGCTGGCAAACCGTTATGCTCGGCTGCTACATTTTGCCTAAAAGCAACGCTGTACCTCTACCTAATGTGCATAAATCCACAGCGCTCATTTCTTACTGAATTTGTCCCTTTGATCTTTTCTAGAACCTGTTGAGAGACAGGTAACTATCCTCCATGAACCTAAACCCTCTGACTAAATCCGCGTACGTCTTTTTACGGTCCCTCTATGCGTTATTTAACACAACTCCACAATACTGCACATGCCAATTCACCCATAAAACTTTACTGCTGCTTGTCTTCGAACTATTTAACACTTGCTGAGAAAAGGGCTTGTTGGTGCAAACAGTAACTTCTCTCACTAGTGCCTGAAAAATCGCTAGTTGCATTGGACGACTGAAAAGAAACTCTCAAATGAAATGAAATCGAGTTATCCCTAGGCCAAAGTGACCCGGTATTTATTGGTCAATGTCTTACGATTTTGTTGGAAAAGTGGAGCGCTCGCTTCTCGAACATTTCTGCCACTTTGCTGAGGCTGGAAGCCAAGACGTGAGTCTGACATTCCGCTAAAAACACAAGAACACACAGTGAGTAGCGCTAGCACCCGAAACCCATTCGACCTTGACAGCTCGAGCAATTCGTGCACGTGCATGCAGCACGACGGTTTCATTGATTATGGAGAAGCGATGAGGCAGGGTGAGAATCAAACCAGACAAACTCACAGGCCAGGTTCACCAGGCTCTGATGGAACTTCTCGTAGCACTTTTGCAGTCCTAGGCAGAGAGAGGGGAAGAGGGGGCAAGTTAATAGGACTGGAGAAATTTAACGCAGGTCAGTTCGCAGCAACTCTGTTTGATGCCCTTCTCGATACACCTGATTCGTGTGTTCACCTTGATTTGAAGGCGGAACATTATTTTTGAAGAATTGATTGTCATTCGTCACTCCAGCATTTTTTGGGTTAAGCCTAAAATTAGCAACTCGGCTGGAAAAAACTAAGAGTGAAAATCTACAGCACAAACAGAGACCAAGTCTCTCGAAATTAGGGGATACACGCGTTTAAGTTAAGTGTGAATGGGTGCTTCAACTATGAAGTTTCATCTCAATGCCAGTTTGGTGAGGGGTGGAGTCCCAAAATTCTCCGTCATTCGTGGTACTGATTCACTTCCTGTGGCGCATTAAATAAAACGATAGATCAAACACCAAGCATGCTTTTAGCAAACATCCCTACGAAGGCAGCTGCTCAAAAGTGACATGAAACACTCAATGCTTGTCGACATTGAAAAGGCCCACCCTCGGAGAAGACTTCCTTTTCCTCGGTTACACTTTCTCGGAGGCTCCTGAGCGCATGCCTGATATTCCTACCCAAGTTGAATCTAAGGAACCGAAAACAGTAAGTTTGCAGAAAGTAAAAAGGATAATTTGTTTGTCGAAAGCATTAAAAACAAAGGGATTGAAGCGCACTTTGTGTTGTAGAACCCAACATCTTGTGACGGATTCACATAGAGCCAAATGTTATGTCGGTAGAAATCGCCAGGCTCTAGCTTTTTTCGCCATTCCTGAACAAAAAAGAAAAGGGGGTGAAAGCACCAGCAAGTAGCATCTGAGCTGAACTTCAACCATGCACTATGTGAACGCTAGCTAGATTATAACATGGAGCTCAGTACCCATACTTTAGTAAGCCCCAGTTGTGTCACAACGAACTCCTCACGAATTGACTAGGGTTAAGATCGCAATTGCATTAGAGAGACCTCGTAAATCTTCCAGATATTATTTTTAGCAATAAGCGGTGGTCAGACTTTCTACATTTCTGTTGCTCTTCATTACCAATTAACTACAATCGGTTATAAGAACCTAAAGCGTGGTTTCCCATCTCTAGGGCATTTCAACAAATGATTTAACAGTCTTTCAGCCAGAACAGTCTACTCACCTGCCCACTGTTGAGGAGGAAGACGTGGATCAACTTCACCTGACACAGTACGGGGTGGTCGGAGCAATACTGAAGCCAGTATTTCAGTCGTTGCGTCCGATAGAGGGTCAGTTTTTCGGAACATTCTACAGTGATGAAGGAGAGAACGAAAGGTACTGCAGTTTTCTCAGAATTGCACGTGAGAAGCACAAAACTCTCAAGTTACACTATAGGTGTTAGGTCAATAAAGCAGACCTCTTTGCTGACGGGAGCCCTAGCTATACCTTGTTTTTCACCCAGTGCCAGTTCTTCAATCCAGAATTTCACAACCAGGTATCAAGAAAGAACTGAGCTCACTGTTGGCATGGTTGACTGGTAAGCGGGGTATTAGGATGGGACTAAGCGAATGGGAGAGTCCCTTGTAGAGATCCTTGAAGTCCTGGAAACGGTGGTGCACCTTAATCGGCGTATCCTATAACCCGATACGTACCAGGTGAATATCATGCAATGCGCGCGTGTCTGTGCGGAAATGCAGCCTTACCGTGGCAGCGTCCGTGTATTTTTCCATCAGGGACTTCAACATCTAGGAAAGGAGGTTCCATTTAATGTGGTGGCAACAGCGATAAACGAAAGCACTTAAATATAAAAATTCTAAGCATTTAACAAATACAGGGCCATGTGCTCATGTTATATACTTGATTTCATCAAGCAATACAACGTAAACTCCTCCATAAATTCGTTAAAGTCTCCAAATGTAAAATGGACACACTGCATGGTGTTAACACCATAAAAATTTAATCTTGTGTTTTATGGTGTGGCTGCTTGCTACCACGTAAGTGATCTTTAGGGGAGATTTCGTAGAAGGGGGATTCAACAAGCCAATGTGAGGATGACAGTGGGTACCTACCACGGTCTCGATGTCGTATTCCACGTGGGGAGAATTCGTGCTCTGGTCCACCCAATGGTCAACGATGGAGCAGCTCCACAAAGTGTTGTGATCGGGCCGTTCCCATGACCAGGTTCCAATGGAGCACTGACAATTAATCATAGTTGAGGCGGGTCAGTTGAGAAGATACATTGCTCCAAAAATTGGATCAAACCACACGCAACAAGTCGCCGATCTTTTGTGCAAGTTTCGGTCAAATTGATGCCATTTCTTCATAGGTAGATATAAATATGGTTCCTGATAACTAATAAACGAAGGAGCACAACTTTACCGAACATCCTTCCAGTTTCACTAATCCCGAAAAATAGTCGCTTTCAGCTTCAGTTACTGTTACGTTTTAACAACTAATACGGCTAGGTGAACATTTCTGTGGCGTTTGTGGAAAGAAAATGAACTTACTTCAAGAGACACCTTATTTGGATCGGGTTTAACATTTCCGGGGTCCAAGAAAGGCATGGGACTTCTGTTAAGAGTCACAGAAGGTGATTATTAGCGAATTTTCACGACAGGAAGATGCCCAATTAAGAGTGCTAAGCATGAAACGCGAGTTGTTAAAACCAGACACCGAATTAAGGCAATTTCAGTTACGCACCGAGATCCGTCTCTACTTCGCTAAATTTCACGAAAGAAAGTCAAATCCCACGGGTAATAACACATGTACGTCTAGTCATGTATCCCAGATAATTGCGCTGCAAAGTTCAAAAATGAGAATCAGATCGAACTCACGTTGCGATTGATTTTTTCCTACAAGATGAGGCATGTTTTAAAAGAAGGAAATTCCAACGGACCATCATTTTAAGACAATAAATCACCCATTCAACTCAAATTGTTAAGCCACCTAATAAACCGAAGCCTTGCTTTCGCTTTCAGATACAAACCATAGAATACTAATCCACATCATATTAGATGCAAATATAAAGGAATGATTCCCTTCACTGATAAACGGCGATACATTTGATGCGAAATGAAACGTATTAGAAGCAGACCTTAATCTCTTTCATCTTCCCACGAAGCTTTTGTGATGTATCATCCCTCTGATTTTCGAAGATGGATTTGACTTCAGTCTTGATGCATTTTAGAAGCTTCAAGATTTTTTCTTCCTATTATTTCAGAAAAACGGATTTTTATTGGTGGTGTTTTTATTTGGAGTCCTACTTAAAAATATATACACTGGCAAAATGATAGAAAAACTCCCTTACAGATTCATCTAATATGAAATAGTCTGTAGTATTTTGAGAGTTGCTTCGAGTAAATGCTGGTGCTAAAAATAAACATTTACATGGTAAGTAACATAGATTCAGGCTGTCACTAAATATAGCATGAAATGTTCATCTATTCAAACGACAGCTTACAACAAGTAGGAGACAGATATCTCCGGGACTGGGTTTCCGCCCTAGACTCATTGATTCGGAAGATTGCATTGAGCTCTATGAGGGAATCCCTGATATTCGTATATGAATCCTCAGAATATTGAATTTGAAAAACAGGACGAGGCATAACGCAAGAGACTGTCACCAGAAATCAAAGGTATGACTATTACGAAACTGAAGTATCAACTTTCGTCAGATAATATGATAGAGCGGGGATACATACGCAAGAGCAAAACTAATAAGTCAGGAGCTTAATTCAAACCAACGCCAGGTCATTTAACAGGTTAAACATAAAAACCTAGATGATTCCTAAATATATAGTACAATTTGCATTCTAATAACAGCTACAATCAAATGTTCAATAAATTATCTTTATTTAGAACGAACAACAGGTGAGCATGATGTTCAATATTTGAACTCATATCTATCAATCTCATGTTTTTCATCTGAAAAGTTAAAAAACACCGCAGAAAGGGTATTTGATGGCAACAAAGTGCAAGTATGATTTGGGAAGTGGCGTTTTGCATCATCTGCTTTGTTTTATTCATTGAACTCTATAACTCATTTCATTCATCGAGTATACTCTATCACATTATCGAAAATTGTTTGACGACCGATAGTATATTTGCTTGCTCAACTACACATGAAATTTTCAGGTCATATATAATTCACAGTTGTTGACATTATGGTAAGAGATTAAGTTACGAACCTAAATACTAATAGCAGCGGGAATTTGTCCTGGGGAAACATTCGGGGAAAAATAAATGGTCTAGTAAAACAGAGAAATAATTTATTCCGCATCTGTTTCCCAATAACGCCCTTGGTCCACGAATCTTACGAATTTAATGCGATATTAATACAGGCCAAGTTTCCACAGCGACCGTTGGCTATCTTAAGCATTCGTATTTTCCGATAGACTGAGCATGTGAGCACTAGCATAACGTACTAAGATAAGCCAATCGACAGATTTTTAGTCTTGTAATGGGCTAATTTGAGAAAGGTAGACACATTCTAAAACCCCGGTCTAGAATCGACGAATAGAGTGGTCTTCAAAAGCCTATTGACTGATGAACCCTTACTGATGAACCCTTACTGATTCATTATTCTGCCTAAGCCGTTTACTCAGTGCAAGCAAGTTTAGTAGAGCGGTCATCGTAAGAGGCTCAAATGAGATCGCTCTAGTTCAACTTGCAGTGGAAATATTCATTAGGATTCAGGGATATTGGAAAACCTAAATAAATTGGATATCGGTAAACTGATTCTAAATTACTCCTACTTGAATTACTCTCTGAAATTTCCAGATAAAATGTCCTTTTCGGTTTTGATTATAGAAAATGAATGAATATATGGGTGCATAGATGGGCAACTGTGGTTCAGTGCAATTGATTCGCCTTCTTATTGGCCAGTCGTTTATGCCCAATTAATAACCAAAGCAAAACTTCTAACAAAGTTTGGAAATAGTGTGTCTCAAGCATACTACTGATAAAAAATAGCCAAAACTGTTTCTACGTTCGTTACTAAAATACCCTCAATTAGGTTGCATTTTTAACAACAATATATATCTCCTTAAGCTTTTAGGCAGACTTAAATTAATGTTTTTAATTTCTAATTGTGGGCTTCTCAATAAGCGAGTTCGCACCATCAGTAGGTTTAATGGAAGTGTTCTCATTTGCCTCAAACCTATGTTACTTTGGTGCTATGTAGTTAATAAGCATCAGTATGCCAATTTTATCGCCGCTTAATATTAGCTGTTAGGCAGAAAGCTCAGCTCGTATTCACATTGTGCTCCCTAATCAGTACCTTGGAGCGCTTCTACGCTGTGCTGATGTGGATACTTGTTCAAGGATAGGACGCTAACGACACGAACCAATCAAATCTCGCTTAGTGGCGATTTGTGTTCCGTAACGAGAATGAGTGCACACAACGCCCTACGACAGCGTGTAGTCAACGCATCATCCATTCTGTGCTGGTTTGTTTCTCCTAATACGGGTTTATACATCCATCCTGGGTTCTCTTACCTGTAACGTATTTGGAAGTCCTTTAAATTGGTAACCACTTTAACCTCAGCAGCCTTTTTCTAGGATGGGTCCTTTTTTACCTTCTTCGTTCTGTGGCCTAGGAATACAAAGCCGATATGTGCTAGTCAACAACTTTGTTGACTACTTCCTGATACTCATAGCGCTTTATCGAGGCTTGATTAACTGCCACTACTACTTTTACATTTTTTGTTTGATTGGTATCATGGAGTATGATTAGTCTATGCCGCCTAAATAGTACGATTAGTAAAGGTTGCGTTTGGTCACGAATGATAAACGCATAGTAACAAAACGTGTATACGTACGTTAGCACTTACTCAAACAACTATACATAACATCTAGATAATGAAATGGGAATAAATCGTAGTTCGAGATATTGGGAAAATTGTAAATATTACTTTCTGCAGACGCAAAATTTCTTCCCTTCTCGGAAGGGTTCCTTCCGGCGAGGTACGGTTAAAGATACGGAAGTGCTGGAGTGCGGGGTCCGTTTAAAGAACTTGGACCCGACGGAGGTTCCCTTTGTGGACTACAAGGAACAGAATATATTGATCAGGAGGAAGCCAACAGGAAGAGTAAAGGTGACGAAGTGCAGGAGTCGGCGATGACTTGGTGGCTGAAGTCTGCTAAATAATACGATACTCTATGGTCGGAGCCTCGGCCCATTGGTGACTGCTTCTATAGTCTCGGGCAAACACCCGATTACCACGGTTGAATCGCTTTTACGAACTCGAGTTCTTGCGATTAGTGCTCCGATTAGGTAGGGTAGCTTTATTTTCCTACTTGGGTTCCGTATTTTGAGTGTTTCCATAGTTCGGTCCGTCATTGGAGAATTGGAACCCGGAGCAGAGTTCGTTGACTTTGTTGGTGTAGTCTCTAATGTTTTCTTCAGGCTCCATCGTGGCCTTGAGGCACTGGAAACGAGCATTAAAAAGATACATTTAGCCAGGAAGTGAGATATGAAGAACTTCAATAATCGCATCGGATGTGAGTTCCGCGGGTTTCCTGGGAAGATAATAAATAATGAGGGCTTCACAAGCCGAATTCTGATGCCGTAGTAGGAGTGAACGATTCTTCGCCGATTCCATCACCATATCCTGGAGTCTGATGAAGCTATGCTACTTAAATAGCTGTAAACAACAGCTTGGAAGTCAACTGGACCAGAAAAGAGCACGGAAGTTTCTCCGGACATCACCTAGAAGGTGAATCGTGGACATCACAAAAGTAACGCACCAAAAGCTGGATCCAGGCAGTTGGTAGAGATGAAAGATTCTACCATGTGTGTATACTACTGAGGGAGAAAATCCGAACCAACCACAGCAGTCCCGTAGGTCGTGGAGTAAGCTCAAAGAATTTCGAACGGCACTAATGCAGTCCTTATCAATATTTCATTGGATTGGCTTCAAGAAACTGCAGAGCTTTTTGTATTCTTCAAAGCAATTCACATAGAAAAGATGGTTGTTTTTTTGGAGGCATACCTCGTAAATTTAAAAATAGCCTTTAAAAAATGTCTCATACCTTTAGCAACTGTCGTGATACCCCAATCAAGAAGAATTAGAACATCGGTGAATACTGGCCAGAATATACTAGAGACAAGTTATTATTGAGGTTGATAAGTTCTTCGAATTCAAACTCCGCTTCACTCATACATTAAGTCAGTTTCTTCTGAAATCAATAAGAAATAGATTGAATAGATAAATCAGTGTATTCTAACGCTGTTTTTAAAACGGTGGTTTTCGAAAGCGGTTAGAGACTTTGATGAACATAACGCAGCAGGATATGAGATTACCATTCCATTTACACATGTGGCCGTGTATTGGTATTTTATTTGTGCATTAAAGCAGAGTAACGACCTTGAAACTTCTGGAAAATAAAACCCAAATATTAAGCTTTTAATACCCAGTAAAGGAACATTTATCACTCTCTAGTCTTCTTACTACCTCTATTCTACACCTTTCTTGCCTTTAAGGAATATTCGATCTGAATGGATTTTTTTTTCCTAAAACGCATGCTAAGTCATTGAAAACAACGCAAACGATATAACACTCCAAAATTGTGATAATTTTAAACAAGATAGGTACTGGATCAACTGCCGGCGACAGGGATTCTGTCACCAGCATTATTGTTATACATTGCTGTTGCTGTTGTTGTACATTTGGTAAAGAAAGTCCCACGCAATCAAAGACGTGAGACCAAAGTAGGCATCCGAGTGAGGTAAATGCTCGCAGTCTTAGCAAAAGCTGGAAATTCTCGAAGCATTTTGTTTTTAGGTCTATTTAATGCTCTAAGGGTGAGTAAACAATTTCCTGAGCTATTATCTGCGCCAAATAATGTACTGGTAATAAGCTTTTTTCTAAAATATCAGAAATAGTGAATCACAAATCAGAATCGACAACAGAGTGGGAAAAACAGTTGAGTAATGTATTAAAGTCGAAGTTGAATCTTGGAAAATAAAAGGCAGGGGCAAGGAATGGAAGTTACTGAGCTGGAGAGTACTTCAATTATGCCAACAAGAAGTTCATGTCCCACAGATTGGTTCTCATGCCTTGGGCAATCCGGGTCAGTTAATAAACGCTCTCGGTAAGTTATCGATTGAACAACCTGACAAGAGTGCATGAAGCCCCAGCCCTAAGAAGAGGCAATCAACTAGCCAATCAATAATTGCCTGGTTTTCAGCCTGCTTTATCATCAAAGCACCACTTTAGCAAATAGGCCGCAGGGAAAGTCCACTAAGTATTCCTGTCCCCTATCGATTTGGGTAAAAGCGTTTGGGTAAAACATTATTTGGGTAAAGAACATTTCAGTTCCGCATTCCTACGGTACCGAGCTGTTAACCTCTGTTAACTACATCTCTCTCCCATTGCTCGAAAGCGTGGTCGCTTCCTTTCTTCTAAGGATCGGTGAATATAAAGTATCTGGCGTTGAGTCTTCAATACTGTGTTGGGTGCATAAGAGATTGCTCGGCGAGACCTTAACTACCTGACATGTAATAATTTCTTTGACAAAATGAACGTATACCAACAGAATAAGTGAAGAGAGGGGGTATCTAGGTCTTCGTGAGCAAATTCTTGGTTGTATATTAAATGTGATATGGCGAGGGACGGGAAAGGGAGTGAATCAGAGGAGGAGAATCATGGAACGATGCGTTCACAGCCACTGGGGAAGTGAGAAGTGTTGAAGCGATCGGCAATCGGCACGAGGGTGTTGTTGGTGGTGAGGCAGTAGCTCGGGAAGTGCGACCGCCAGTCGATGAAGAACTGACAGCACAGCGCAGCCACCACGGTTATCACGCAGAAACCGACCAGCAGCAGGCGTGTCAATATGATCCGTGGTGTGCAGGCCTTCACTTCGCTCCCCGAGATTGTGGTGACCGTACTCACCTTCTTTTCAACAACATCGCCTTCCTCCTCTATACTGGGGTCTTCACTTTCTACAATGATGAAAAAACAGCTCTTTATGAAGAAGGCGAAAGTAAAACCACAACTCGGTGGATTATTAAAAAGCTGCTACGACAACCTGGTCCTTTCACACCCAACTTACGCCTTAGTTACTCCACAACGCCAAACGATCCGGGTATACACACCGTTGCAGCAAAATTTATATCATTAGATGATTCATACTAACACTCGTTGGCAAATTACCTTGTCCTACGTCTCCCTTCTTGTTCCATAAATCAACCGTTTCTCATCAAGTCTCATCCATCTTGCTGGCGTTGTTAGGACATAAAATTCTTTTTCTATGACATTCATTACCACCAAGCAAATCATACACTTCAGTAGGTCATGCCGACATAATCAATACATCTGAAGCAATAATCTGAAGTGTTTCTCGGTAAATAAAGCAATATTCAGACTCACGCCCCTACAGAATACCTTTCAAAGACCTGTTAGTTTGAGAATAGTCCCCTCACATCTCATTACCGACTGTCTTGACAACTCCGAGGTCATTGTTCTTGCCTATTGATCGTGGTCTCGGAAGAAAAAATGAGCTATGCGTTCGCCTCCTACTTTGAGGGCGTTAAAAGAACACTAAATTTGTCAGGGTATCTTAAATAGACATTTATAAGTAATTAAATTTAAACTGAGGATGCTCAAATTCGAACTTTAGAGCTACTAACAGAAATATCAAATGTCGTCAGTAAAATAATCTCCAGACATGGATATAAGTACTAGAGACTAAGTCAAAAACATTAATGCAATTATATGCGCAGCATGTGAGTGAAGAGAGTAACGAATTGACTGTAAAAATTCACTAGATGAGCAAAAACTTCATCTCGAGACGGGGCCGCAAATCCCAAACGATTCAAAACTACTACCAGAAGGAAAGATGGAAATTGACGAACCCATAATCTCGAACTCCAGTTCCAGTGATGTTGGTGCATTGACGAATTTAATTTCCGTCCGCTTGGCAGCCTATTCAGTACAGGGACGAAAAACAAAGCCATGGAATCATCTGCAAGATTTAGAATCGTTTATTTATCTCCATCAAAGACGACAGACCTTTTCACACATTTTGTGCCAGTCGATTTTGAAGATGATTGTGATGTAAATCAAGCATTCAATGGCCATTCCTATTGTCAGGCCATACCAAAAGCCTGTAAGAATTAAAAAAGAATCCGAAATAACAGGACTTCAGACTTTTCGAGCCATTGAGATATTGCCCACTTATGATTCCCTCACACGTCCAAATCACGTTTTGTTTTTTAATGTTTGGCATTCCCACCGGAATCAACTGTCTCTCTTTCCCAAATGGATGTCGTCGCTACGCAAACTCTTACACACATCTGTCTCCGTTTCTTTTTCGGTGACGCTAGTGCAATGCCACATTATCGCTTGGAATTGAAATGCGGTTCAGCAAATTGGCTATCCCTTGTCTACCCTTAACCAGCGCTTTTTCTACTCTTCGATGGAAGTCCCAATGCAGCCATGACAACTTCTAGCAACACCTCATAATCGTCCGTCGATTGTTATTCCCTAACAAACCGAGTTTTCCCGAAAATCTTATTTTTCTACACTCTGACGTGTACCTAAGGTACGGCAAACACTAAAGCAGTGATAGAAGTTCCTCTTTAGCACCTTTTCCACATTAAATGTTCTGCAATCACAAAGGAACGAACAATATTGCTACTGTATCGAATCGCCACCCAAATCAACTTAGGAAACATTGCAAATTTAGAAAAGGGAACGGCTTTAAAACACACCAGAGACGCTCATGTCTGTCAGCATGAGCAGACTCAGACCAATTGGTCCCCCGACGCAGTACAAGCAGACGATACAGACAATAGCACCGATCCGTTGCATTCCCACGCCTCGAATCACTCCCGTGCAGATTCCCTTACAAAGTTAGAGGTGTGGTGACTTTTCTCAGGCAGAAAATAGATTATTGGAATGGCAAGAGTTCTTACCACTACTCCACCGACGAACTGAAAGCACATAACGGAAAGAAGACTGTAGGCTGTCATATCGATGATTTCACTAAAATTCGTGGGATAGAAATGGATTAGGTGTAAATATGGAGCATTGAAATAAGAATAGCGAGCTGAGAATCCACAATTAATGGGAATGCTAGAGCTCCAATAAAATGTCTCACTTCACGCCGATAGGGTTCACTCCACTCGTGCAAGCAAAGCCCTACATAGACCGTGATTGTCCTTCAAGCACGTCCACTCCTTTGTGGCCTGACCCTCGACTACTGCTTTTTCGGAGCTCCGTGGCAGTTGGCGTCCCATCACAGCCCCTCCCCTTCTGGATGTGGAACCCACTTCTACTGACTCTGTTGGGCGTTTTGATGTCTAGTACGAGGCAAAATGCGTCACGTAATTTAGGGGGCTGCGCCACCGAGCTGCTCATCAAAACTAATGCCAAACAGCATTTCGGTGATGGTGGGTTACCAAGATAAAACGATCTGGCAACACCGTGGTTTCATAGTTATCATCCTCTCTCTTGTTGACAATTCCTCAGTCAAAATACACCCGGCCCATAAATAAAGCTGGCTAGAAAAATTGACGAATGCAGCGAACATTGATCGACCTCGGCATTAGTAAAAAAAATTTCGTTTCAATTTTTGTTAAACATTCAGGTGAGAAACAACAAACCTATTTTCTTTCACTCACGCATTATTGGTGAATATGAGAGGAATGTAATATCTGGTGAAGAAGATGATGGTGCCGTTAACGATTGCGAAGAAGGCTGCAATTCAACAGGAGGAAAGCGATTTTAATGTTAGTAAATTGAAATAGTTTACGGTTAAAAAAGAAATAGATAAAGCGAGGTACTTACCGACGGTGATGAGAGAAACCAGAGCGGTTGACAGTGGTCCATCTGCTCTGTTCGCTCCGAGAAATTGGCCGATTCGAATGGTGGTGGCGATGCAGAAGCCAAGGGGAAACTTAGGAAATAAACCACATTTCACCAACTGAGACTACAAAAATTTAAATTTCTGCTTGGCAACCATTTCGTCTAGTACAACTCCAGAGGATACATTAAAACGGCAAATTAACAACCGCTACATCAAAGCTAAAAGTACTTACCGTTTCGCCATTTATCCCAGAGACTTCCTTGTACTGTACCGTTTGATTAATGATTACACAACAGCAAGCTAGAGGGATATGTAGGCAGCGCATTTCGTAAATATCCTATTTCCATTTTGTGCATCGGATCACCGTTCTAGATCACTTTTAATAAGTGCACAATAAAAACTCTCATCATCTAAAGACCACTTTGCACCTAAAAGCAAGAACCAAACCATCACGCTGGGTTGGTAACTAGGAACTGCCAGATTGTCGGCAGATCATTATCTCTTTAATCTACTAACTACCGCACAGCGGGATTTGCTTCCAACCACGCCGCTTTGCCATGTAGACTTTCCTTTTTCTGGACCCCTCAACTTGACTCCCCCTTCTCCTGGCCTACAGCGCGGTTTTGTGCCTCATCAAGCAAATCTGTCGACAAAGCGGTTCATTACAAGGTTCAAAACTTCTTTCTAGTTGCGTGTCAGGTCAGAATACGAAGGTTTCCAATAGATTACCTACAATGTTAGGCAAATTAAACTCATTGGATGAACCCCACAAAGCGAAACGACCCCGGTATGCCTGCTTCGGAAAACTGTGATTTGGAAATATTCGACAAATGTGATTGCGTTTGTCTTTCTCAATGGGCATTAAAAATACATACAAGGCAACATAATTCGAATAGAATGCAAAGATTAAAAGCAGGAACTTACTGAGCAATAAAGTAATGATTCCACGTTGTTGAGGATGGTTTGAACTGACAGCTCCTTTTCGCCACGTAGTCCTAGACGGCAAAAAGGCATCGAAAGTCCCAAAATCCTCGTGAAGAATGGAGATGCGATAACCGCGAAACTTACCCGACATGATGCTTCCAGATTCACAGACCCACCACTCCATTCCGCTCATCATCATACCGGGAATCGCAAGACTGAACCAAATACCCCAGTCGTGCCACAGTTCAATGTGCACTCCTACAACAAAACACGAATTAGTAATGCGTATTCCCTATTTTATTTTTTGAGTAGGGCTCTAAGAAGGCGGTTCGGTTGATTTTGGTTGACAGGTTTGGGCTTCATCACAATTCAACAAGATGTTCCTCCAACGTAGAAACTGTTTCTCATGTTATGCCTATATCTGTCTTGAGAGTGAGGACTTGGTTTTCCTCATTCTAACATCTCACAGTAAAAAAAGTTAGGAAACTCACCCTGCATGCGTTATGACGTCCGCAACTGACCTTATTCCCAACCAAACCCTACCTGCCAAGGGAAGAATTTAACTGTCGTGCCTCACATAGTATGTACAAAACAAAGGCATTGTGAAAAGTGCATGCCGACCCTGGTAACGATTGAGACTTTGCAGCAGTTATTAGTAATTTTAAATTCACCTCAATGAAAAAATTGCAATTAAGACCTTGTGAGAGCCCGTGGGACCTCACGAAAGCAACAATTTCGGAAAGTTTACCAGTATGATAGTTGCGAATGAGCAGAGTCAGTAAAACCCATGATAAGACTTAATTCAAAATTTACGAGAACACCAGAGAACACCACTACGATTCCGACTCAGATTCAGAGTTACAAGTTTTCACTAGTAAAAACCCATACGTCAATGAAAAATTATAAACTCAGATTCGGTTAGCCTTTGTGGTGTTTATGAAGCTTTCCAAACAATTGGGAATCATCAATGAAGGTGCGCGTGACAATTTCGGCTCCAGCATAGACCAGTTTGCCAGGAAATGAACAATTTCTAGAGCCTAATAGACTGATCAGATACCCAAAAAACTCTGCTTTACCAAAATTTCGCTCTAGGCTTTTCAATGTCGTCACTATCCCTTTACAATCACATTCTTTGAATCCTAATGCCCACCTATCAATTGTTACAATTAGACTTGTCAAAAGTTCCCAAGTGTATAAACATGTGTGTAATGTCGATAGCACAATTAAAACGCGGATGTTTCCAATTGTTCTAGCTCACATGAGTGATAAAAAATTCCAGGGCAAAAAAGGCTAGCTGTGCTGTGCAAGCTGTGGCAAGTATATAGGTACAGAGAAGTGCAAGAACCCTTAAAAACTAGCCATGAAAAAGGTTTCTAAAACTCGAGATGACCATTCTAGGTAGGCCCTTCATTTCCAAGATCGGTGACAGTATCGCGAAATAGGAGGCAGTCAACTCACTGTCCCAGGTGGTCTTGTACATCTTGGAGAAGACAATGTAGCCAACAATGACGATTGTCTGAACCAAGTAGGATATTGACTGCGACAGCGCTGAGCCTCTTGAAAGAGAAACAGACAAAGCCGATCGATTACTGTCAATGGAAGCAGGAAGCACGGTTCCATGAACTCACATGAAGCCATACGACGTGTAGGTGCAGAAAAGGTAGTGAGATGCGGCATTGGCGAGGTTTCCAGCAATGCTTGCAAACAAGGGTGGGTAGACTTTGCTCTAAAGTTTTCAAACTTCAAACTCAAAGAGGGCATTCAAGGCATGACATTATGCAAAAGTGGGCTCACTTACTTGGGCCTGGATATACTTGGCAGATACTTCACTGATGGTGATAAACTAGAAAGTAGGGAAGAATTAGCTCAAAGAGAAGTGACAAAACTTACGAAAAGCGCCGGAATCAGCCCAAGTAGGTAGTATCCTGTGTACCTATCAGAGGGGGTTGTTAGAAGTGATTAAAAGTCGATCTTACTTGGCGACCAGAGGCGGTTGTTTAGTTGCCAATAGAATAGGCTCGATGATTATGTATATGGCCGCGCACGGAAAACATGCAAACGTTAGAATGACCACAGCTGAAATATAACGAAAGAAAACAATGTCAATACAAACATCAACGATTGATTCGAGAATCAATTTCTAAAAATAGTGGCTCAGCGTACCCCTTTGTACCTGGACCCCCAAGCGGAACTTGTTCTCGCCACCGAATGTCTTCAAATAGGTCAAATTGCAATCGAAGCCGACAAAATGTAAGTGGTTAGGAGAGAGAAGCACTGCCTACCTGAGAAAAGAGGGTTTCACTGGCGGTTAGAAGCCCAAAGATGATGGAGAGGCCAGCGACGTGGAAGATGGAGATGGCCAGACCTGCTGCTGCCAACTCCGTGCTCCCGAGTCTTCCCAAGAAGGAGAGACTCACGGGAACGAACATGTAGTTACTCAGACTTGTGACCATCTTTACAAGGGTGAAAAAGCACTCGCGTCATTAACATTTCGGGAATAATTTAAGATGGATCAGCGAATTACCTTGAAGCTGTTTCACTTACCATCTCCAAAACTCAAAAGCGCCGACCACAAAAGGTTGCATTATTCTAGTGCAAAAATGTGACTATAGTCGACTGTGTAATGACGAAACAATGCCTCTCTGTGTTTGATGCACTAGAATAAAGATGCAGCCGTAGGCTGTAATATGAAAGCAGAGGGACCTAATTCTAAAATTCAAGCCACTGGAACAACAAAAACTAAAACCTCTGACTAAACGACGCCAAAGCCAGAGCCTCAAGACACATGAGTGTAGTGACGCTGATTCCAGCTCGTTTTGATTCATACACTGAGAACATACTTGCCAGTTACCAGGGCCGAGAGGCCACAAACCATGAAAGTCCAACAAATGATGACCTTAACACATTCAGTTGTGCTTATAAGCGCGCACTAATTCTCGAAAGGTCAATCAATACATGGCTTTGGGAGTTCATGCTTGGGAGTACTCTCACGTGTCCACGTTCAGGTCTGGTGTAATGACTGGTCCTTAGGGGCTTGAAAATAAAATGATACTAAGTCTATCAGTGGTTGCTTCGGTCCCGTATTCCGGGTGCTTCTGATGCACGTGCTAGATAAGGGGTCGCTAATCGACGGAAAAAGCACTGTGACAAACAGGACCATTTCTTGGTCCTTCGGGAGAGCCTTGCAAGGTTTGCCGAACATCAGGATCAAAATGAATACGGCCTCTGTCAGCATCTTTTGGTATGTGGAGTCCCATTTATTTTCAAGCACAGGATCGTAAATAAACATGACTAGGCTTCAGACAAGGTATGGAACTTTGCATAACTGTCGAGTATCTTTGCGTGACCTTAAGACTGCATTCCTTACATGCGCCAAGCTAAAAGAAAAAATGCAGTATTGCATCCAACGTTGTTAAATAGCCTGCCTGAGAAATATAAGTCGCAATTTCTTATGCCTTGTTAAGGGCCTTTGCACCGGGGCCTTGAAACTTTGCAAGGTAAACACGCGTGGACCCAATCCAGAAAAAGAACCCACGCCGACAATTCATACCATTTGCAAATGCCACAATCAGATGGGCACCGGAAAAAACTCATAAGCGCTGACTAGACACTAAAATAGCATGGAAAAAGTTGTCATGGCGCAGTTGATAGGCTTCTAAATGCTCTGACTGCAAATCATAGGGCTGGAACTAGCCCGAACGCTCAAAAACGGTTTCTAGACTTACGATGGGTATGGCGAGAATGGCCAAGTGTTTCCACTCATTCCAGAAGCCATAGGGGAAGTAGCGCGCCCACAGACCCTTTCGTACAGTTGGCGTCTCGTCCTTTAGCTCCGAGAGGCTGTCAATGCTTTCTGAAAGGCATCGAACAATTCTTTAGTCACTGAAGATTCAAAGCTTATTGATATTCATGGAATCCACAATAGGTAACCTAGCAACCTATTCCCCAAAAAAGCATATTCTCTACTGTTACTTTTTAGTGGAACCTATAAATTCCGTCCTTTTTTCCTGCAAAAAAACTCGCCACGGTGGCTGCGAACATTTTTTATTAGAGGTTCTATTGAATAAACATCTGCGCTAATTTGGTATCCACTGTGGGACTTGATTTGAACCTATATGAGAGAACCTTATTTGGCCATGGGAAGTGAATCAACAGAGTATTTGAGGATCGATGGGTTTCGATTATGCTCCTATCCATTCCAGACAACTTCCGCCATATTTTTTGCATATCTCAATCACTAGTTATCCTGCCGCAACCGAGATCCGCAAATTGTGCCAGCTCGTGTTGAAACCATGAAATAGAAAACATTAAAAAGAACTAATTTTCTCCAGCTATCAAAACGTGATATCACTCAGTACTGAACTTATCTAGATCATTTAAACACGCTCATCACAATCACCCAAGCGCGAGGATCTAACGCGAACCACGGATATTACGATCACTCATACGAAAGAATAATAAAATTCAGTATAGCAAATCTGAATACTGCATGAAATGACGCCAAAAAACTTAAGCCAGCACATACCGACTGACTTGCTTTCCATTCTGTCGTTGTAGTAAGAACGATTTCCAGAGCGGGCTGCCTATTTATGTGATGTTGTTGTAGTCGTTCTGAAATTCAAATCATTTTCGACTTAGTGAGGGTGGAGCTGCATTAATTAAAGGCAATAAAGTAAGAGTTTCACAGAGCTGATGGATTGTCTTGCACTTAATGCAGGCAAACTGCTTTAGTGGCGTGCCCGCATTGTCATGCGACCCGAACACGCCGGACTACCGTTAAATTTCAAACTTGGTGATTTGCATCACAATTTTTTTAGCTCAACTTAGATACAAGACATGGCTTTCAGCTTTCGCTCCAAGGTCCAGCCACACGCGAACTATTGATCTTCATTTGCTCACAAATCAATAGTAATGATTTTTTACATTCCCGTGAATACAACTACCACAGTATCTAACAAAGCAAAACCGCAAAAGATACTTTGCAGAGCCATTACTCATTGTAGAGCCAAGTCGCAGAATCATGAACTTAATGAGGTAATCAATGCCAATAGATAAATGAAATAAAGCATACTTCGTTTGCTATTTATTTAGACAATATCGAGACAATAAGTTCTTTTGTACACGTACCGCAAATAGCCTACACAACGAGCCCTCAACGAACAACGCCTGGCACAGGAAGAAACCAGGTGTTTCAGCTGAGATCCTTAAACACATTTATGCTGTGGAAAATGTCCTTTCGCATCTCATTGGCTAGGAGTATACTTATTGATAGGTGATTGGTTGGTAGCGGCCTACAACGGGATTGGACGGCAAAACAAGCAGCAAATGCCACTGCTGATGGTAACATGACTGGTTCTGGCCAGTGCTGTCCATTGGTCTTAAGACTGCATTATCTCAATAACAGACGAGTGCATTTCGCGGAGTTCTAAATGACGAGATTTAAGAGCAATTATTTGGAGAAATCGGAACTCAGCTTCCTGCCATTTTTTTGGGGATCTGGCTATTTACATTCCAGATGGGTCGTGTTTTGGTGCTCGAACCAGCAATCATGCTGCACAGGTGTGAACCTTTGTCGAATCCATGATTAATTCGGCATTGTTTTTTCTTGTTCGGTAAATTAACACACGTGAAAATATAGAAATTAACCATTTACACCAAGTTTTCAGTTAGATTTTGCACAGAATACACCTAGACATAAGTATACATACCTTCTCTTGAGAACAACGCTTTCTTCCCAAGGAAACTTGTCCATTCGTGGCTTTTAGAATAATTTATCATTTCCGCCTGGGAGCCAGATATACAGAAAGGAAAACGTCCCTGTTTCTCATATGGCTTAGCGAAATCAATAGAGGCTTTTCTAGTGTTTGATAAGTCATTCGTGTTTGTGAAACAATGAGGGGCGCGTTCTTGGTCCACTGACCAAATCTGAGCCTGAAACTAGGTTATTGGGTGCGTATCACCTACCTCGTTGTAGTTTCACAACAATGTGCATTAGGCATCCTCCTCATATAATTATTTCTTAAATTTGAGGTCAGGAAAAAATAGCGAGAACACCTTTCTGGTTATGTCTCCACCCCTGGTTCCGATTTTGAAATGAGTAAAGTGGTCTCAGTAAAAAGTTAAAGAAATTCTAAAATATTTCCTAGTAAAAGTGGAAACATCTACTCATCATCCAGAATGGAATGGGTTTTGCAATAGGAAAAATTTTAGACATCACTGAGATGGAAATAACTAGAATCATCTATCCAAGTTAGGTAAGTTCAACTCTTCTGGAACACGAATTTGGAGCATCCGAATTCGCTTTTGTTTTAAAGGAGTACTATAATGCAACTAAGTCTTGACGGATTCGGTAATTGGCAAAGAGGGTTAAATTTATTAAATACATACTTTTTCCCATCAATAGGAAAATGCAATACAAAAACTTGGTTGATATAATCGATAAATCTTTTTGTACTTCGACAGTATTCTGTTTGGGTTAAAACCAGGTCAACTCATAAGTTCTGTCTGATTTTTACCTTTTTAAATTGAACGAAACTAGAAGAGTATTTTACAATGTTTCATAGAGCTGAACATCAGTCCAATGTTTAGATAAATTTTAACTGATCAAATTTTGTTTTACAGAACAATAACGGTAACACTATCTTAATTAACTACCCCGCTAGCACGGAAGTACCCAAGAATCATTCGATGTAAATAAGGTTTTGATTTCAGGAAAGGAAACTCAGCTGCAGCCAACGAAGCGGCTCGAAACATTCACTAGGTATGCGAAAGGGAATATAGAATACATGAACTACATAACTTGCAGAAGAGGATTTGCGAAATTCAGAAGTGGAGGTGTCAACATCAAAGATGAAGATGGAAAAGGGCGACATCCAGTTGAGTAGGTGGTAAGCTTTTTGAAGCAACTCCGTATTGTGTCCATCAGTTGAGCTGGAAGTGGCAATTAAACCTAGTTCAAACCATACGACTGTTCATCGTTGCCATCTCCAAAACCTGAAAAACTCCTCAATTTAATAAATGGGTGCAAATGGGTGAATTGAGTTAACTACATCTGCGCCTTTTTCCTCCAATGTAGCCAACTTCTGCCACCTTTATTGGTGGATAGACTTGTGACTGGCGACTGGCAAAAATGGATCATTTATCGAAATGCAGTTAAGCGTCGTAGATAGTGCCGGCTTGGTAAAGGGAAAAGACTCAAGAAGGGGACTTCATGGGAAATGGGTTCTTTTTCGTGCACTCTAGTGCGGTAACCAAGGAATAATCCACTTCGAGTTGGTGCCACCTAATGCAGAAACAACTCTCCAATCTACTGTCAACAAATAGGGGAGGGGGAGTTTGAGCAACGAAACTTTGAGGAGGAAAAAAGACCCATTCTAGTGATGTTGTTTTATCAGGTCAATCATTTCACAAAAGATAAAACAACTTAGTTGGGACAAAATTCCTCGTCCACCTTATTTTCCCGACTTTGCTACTACTTAAGACTACCAGTTGTTTTGTAGCTTGCAAAAGCATGTGGAGGAAACAGCTTTTGCAACATATCAGGAAAAGGTTGACACTGATATTAGTGAGTTGTTCGAATATGGTATTACTAAGCCTGGTGGTAGATGTAACATCTAGCTACTTTATTTATTTATTTATTTATTCAAAATTCAGACAGAAGTAATGGAATGGCTTGATAGTTATCTAGAGAGAATCGAACACTGATTTTTGAGGGAGAATATGAACGTTTTATTAAGCTTTTATTTAATAACTAGTCAGTACGTGCCGTCGCACAGTCAAAATTCATTTTCAGGCTGTACTTTTAAGGTGTTAAATGTAGCTTCCAGAAAACCAAGGACACATTATGTAGTTTCTTGCTTTGCAATTCCCACTAGCGTAAATACAGAACCTCTTTCGATTGTCCCAATTCAGTAGCAATTTTGGTCTCTCTGGATACAATTTGAATTGCTAACTAGCCGTTCCACCGGTGGCATGAAGTTTAGCGATTTATATGCACTACCAACTGAGGCGTTCTTTAAAAGGTACCCTATTCATCTTTCGTTAAGTAATCTAATCTCTATTGTCAAAAAGTGCAACACCGACAGTAGCATTGGTAATTAAGAATTACGTGGGTGAATACAATTATCCCTATAAAAACGATGACACAAATCGAAATCTGTGAAAACCTAAGGGGAGGAAAAGAAATGGGGTTTCGACAAGGCATATTTGAACAATTAAATTTTGTCAAGATGCTTTAACGGCCACAGTTTCACTTGCAAAGTACGAAATTACAGCTGGGGATCCGTCCTGTATTCAGAATACTCCCTCCAAGCAGTATAGGCATCTTTGGCTATAACCCATTACAGTCTAGCTTATCTAGCACTATAAAACGATTCTGCACTGCCACAACGTTAGAAAAAGCAATTTTTCTTCATTGGACGCTTTGCAATAATTCAAAATTGTTTACGATTTACCTTTGTGTGGTCTAGGATTGAAGGGCTGGAATCTTAAACAATGTACCTGATAAGTTTCTCAGATGCTCAATTTTAATATCGTTGTAAATTATGATCCCTTCATCTGAAGCGGAGTGGTATAAATATTTTATAAAATGTCATTTGCGCTGCTTGAAAGTATTTCGATCGTTACGAAACAGGCTTGGTACTCAAAAACTGGTATTCTAACTAATTCATCCCGTTAGGCATTTCCGAAATTTCACTTATACCCAGGGTTTGGAACATGCCTCCTAGCAGAGGCCAAATTTAAACAACTTTTTAACAGATGAGTTTACCACAACGCAATTAATTCAATTTTGTGTACATTTTTCTGAATGTAAGTATTAAAGTAGGGATAATAACAGGTAATTGAAACGATTATTTGGAAGTTGATTGAAATGTATGGTGGCAGTATAGAGTGCTGATGATTTAAATTGGTGAATTACAAGGTAGCGTCATGAAATTCACGAACGCCATTTCTGTGCCTAGGCGTCTGGAAATAATTTTTCCCATTCATTTGCTTGAGTATTCAACTTTGTTACGAAAAAAGAAGGTCCTTCAGAACACGTTTTAATTCTGAATCAATTTCTTTAACAATACAGGGGAAAAAGGTGTTAACAGTATTGAGTAATGCCTTTGCCATACAAATTCTGCTTACAGCAGTCCTTTTGAATCGATTACCCTTTGCACTCGTAATCTTAACTCTGACATCGCTTCCATAGTCAGTCGACAATCCCAATCCGTGTTTTGAATGACTCGGTCTCTCCCTAAATGGGTTCTTTGTTCGTCCATTCCCTAGACCGTAGAGCATGCTGTGCGCCAACATAAATCATTTCGAATCGCATGGCTCTTAGATTTGGATTGCGGGGTAGAAATTTAGTGTTTGTACATAATGTATTCAGCAATGGAATGCATTCATAAGGTTTTACGAAACTAGCATGGGATGCAGGATTTCCATAAAAATGCTTTCTTTTAATGAAATTATAGTTATTAAAATTACCACCTTACTTTTATGATGACAAATTTGGTAGATGTGATTTAGGGTTTATTTTTAATCAAGATTGTTACACAACTATAGTTGACTTAAAATAGTAGTGGCTGCAAATTCACCTGGATAAACTATGTAATGTTGAGATTTATGCTTAGTTAGAGTGCTGTTGAAGTTTCTCGCCTCATTATGGTTCGCTCTGAATGCTCTCCACTCGATATTAACATCAGGATTATAATTCATCAATAATCTATCTAAGGGGAATCGAGGTTGAAAAATAGTTGTGAATCTGCATTCTTAGGAACCCAAGAGACTGATCTATCAGAGTCAGTCAAGCATGTACTATATTTAAGTAATATCTGCGCTACTGTGTCAACCTGTTTTATCAATGAAAGACTCTATATTTTCCTTTCATTGGCAATAAAGCTAAGAGAATGACTGGAATATTACGATTTTATCCCGGGCTTTGTGGTATTAATGTCTTTAGCATAGAATTTATACCGTCGCACTCTGTGGAATCTTCGCATGATATCATCAGACGTTCCATTCGTTCAAGAAATCGTCGGATGCATCCACTAAAGCAGTAATGGAATATTGGCCATCAATTGAATCTTAAAGTAAATTTGTTGACCACAGCAATGATGACATAATTTTTTAGGTTGTGAGCATCTACATTGGTGACGTATTTATTTGTTCTGATTTCAAAACTGACAATGTACGTGGCTAGCTAGGTTGTGAAATCTCCCCCTTATTAATCTTTCATCTACTATTCTCTTAATGTTTATCGGACTTCTGAAACACTGTGGGTAATTTTTTAAGGTTTAATACTTTACGATGCTTGAAACCACATAGTGCAATAATTTAATATAAAATTTAGTAAATTTTATGAAATAAATTGGATGTTACTTTTGCTGTTTAGTAGACAATCGATACTACGATTAAATTAATTAGATATACTTAGTTTAATGAAAGCATGCCAATTTGGCATATATTTTCAAGAAAAATTGATTAATGGCTAAATGAAAGATTATTCATCGCAAATTCTATCTAAATTTTTCAGTATATGTATTTTATATGCATCAATTTCAGGGTCATTTCGTGGGATTTCGTTACCAGATTTTCCGTTCTAACCGATATTGGCAATTTTCTCACTGTTTTCTTAATAGCACAGAAACTTTTTAAATAAAAGATACAGTTTACTGCTATCTGCATCCACGCAAATAGAAGACAGGTAACTTATGCTTATGTTGGGGAATAGCGCTTCTTCTCTGCTATACTGTTTATTTTCTTAAAATGGCTGAATGTCATGGTACTTGTGAAAGTGTTCGGAAATGTATCATTTTGGCATTCTGCTCACACAAATAACACGACTGTGTTTGTCGCTCGCTACTCTAACATCCAAGCATGCATCACAGAAAGTACAAATTGTCTCACTCAGTAGTCTTTGGAAAAGATTGATCAGTAGAGGTGGGTATGATTCTGCAATGATACTTCATCAAAGTTACTTCAAAGCACTTCTTCAGGAATCAATTTTTGAGACCACTCATTATTATTCCTTAAGCGACTACTTTAATCTTGTCCTGCTTGTGGGATTAATGACTGCAAAGAAACTCTCTACAACGGACGTTATATTTTACATACTGATGGGCATAACTTACTTTTGCAGTTTATTTGGTTACGATAGGCTTCGCAAAGATATTGTCCCTAGTTATTCTGCTATTGCAAATTTATTCACCCATTAATATCAGTTCTATAAATAAATTGAAATATCTTTTATTTTGGAATTGGCTCATTCTACTGAAACTACCTTAAAAATGAGGAGGATCATATTCTAAAGCTAGTATGAGAAGTTCATAATAATGCAGCCACATAGTAGACCCCTTTTATAAGCCACAAGGATGCCTTGTTTTGTCAAGCTTCTAAGGTAGCCATAATCAAAATTCAACTTGACCAAACTGATGTCTAATCACTGCAGTCATCTCTCGTAGTTGTTGTTGCTACGTCACAGGACTCCTATCACATTTCTGGACATTTGGATACTCATTCTGTATTATGACTCCAACTTTTGTATACTACTTAATTTGCTCTGCATATCACTTGCATCGAGGCTTTAACCAAAAGGGTTATTTTAATCAGACCCCTTGAGCAAATAACTAGTGACATATTTCGGCCTGCCTTACCGATCTATTTCACGGTCGAAATGCAATCTTCAAAAATAAGATGATGGGAGCGAAGTAGTCTAAAATGCATGGAATGGGAAAATAAGCTACGTGGATTTAATGACGTGACAGATTTGATTGGTCATGGTGAGCTGGAGTGGTGCTAACATAGGGGCGAAGTGTCTGAATGTACACTTGTTCAAGGAATGAATCGAACACAATCCGCTGCCATCGCGGTCGATGGATTCATACGATCGACTTTCGTGACGGCAATCAGGGTGCCGTTGCTGAGGAGGCAGTAGTTCTGGAAGATGCTCTGCCAATCGATTAAGTAGCGACAGCAGAGAGCAGCCGTCAGCATACCCACAGAGACGAGAATCATGAGAGCACGTGTGCTCAGAATCAGGGCACTGCAGGCTCGCACATCGGCGGAGACAATTTCCACGTTTTCATCGGCCCCTGGATTGTAGTCCATGGTTCGTGTCTCCTCGCCTTCGGCAATGGCCAGATCATCCAATGAAGCTAAAGCAGTCACAGTTACATGGTCCGGTAAATTAGCTTTTCTAGTGCTACAAATCGACCACACCCTGCGTTCTTAATGATTATTGCTGGCAATAATCTCCTGAGTCAGGCCGTCCATTAATTAATGCCTGTGATCTTAGGCACTTCAAAATGACCGCCGCTAGTTCAAAGGATGAACTCTTTGACTATGGGAACTCTATTATAGCAGCACCAATACCAAAATAACCCGTGTGTTGAGTGGGAACGGGTACGCATTGATACTAGGCTTGGAAGGAGAAACCTACATTTAGACTTTGAAACACATAGCACAACCTTTATTCCCAAAGGTGTTAGCTATTAAACAATTCCTGTTTCTTTAAATTCTTCATAGTACATGCATTTATCAAACAGCCAATAAATGTACCAATCTATTTAGTAGGACGCTTAGCTCATGGACACCTGGTGTCTAAATTGTTGCTGCCCCTTTTCCCCAGCACTCCAGGGTTACTACGCTTTCAATGCGACCATTTTCGTCCTCTCCCCTATTACGTTTTTAACTGAACCTCTTTATAGGCATGACTTTCGCACATTTCTACTAGGGCTTATGGGTAACGATGGATTTTCTTCTTTATGAATGCTGTCATTTTGCAGTTAGAGACCCCGTAGAACGCATTCTGTACCCTAGTCAAACGCTCTGCTCTCCCCCCATTATTGTATTGTAGGATAAGCTTGTTAGGATTATTAACTTTAGGTTTCGATTAAGGTATTCTAGCATAAACTACCATCGACTAACAATAAATACAGATTCAGCCGCTGGCCCGTGATGTATTCCAAAACTTTTGGGCAACTTGATTGCTTGACAGGTTCCATGGAGGCAGACAGGCTTACCGCCAGTTTCTTGATTGTCCTTAGCCCCCTTCGACTTGACGAACTTGATCTCCGTTCGTTTTGCAGCCTAAATGTCAAAAGTGGCTAAATTTGAGTTAGTTTTTTACTAAATGGAAAGCGCTCTCACATCAAGACACATCTTCTTCCAATCGATTCGACTGCATTGGGCAAAGTAGGCGACCGTTTCTAGGGCAACGCCAATCGAAAGGCCCCACCAGAAACCTGCAAAAACAAGGAACAAGGCATACAAATTATGGGAAGCCCGATTTTATAATTCTGTAGTTAGTTAAAAGCTTCATAGTACTTCCAGAACAAAAATTAAATCAGTACTAGAGTAAGATCTCAGTGTGCTTCTGCCGACACTTGCCTGCTTAAGGTGCTAAAACCATCATCAGCAAACTCTCCCTCTAACAGAAAAAGGACAGGAAGCCTCTTGCGATTGGCAGCGGTGGCAGTGGCGGTACTTGGTCACATCCCACTTTGGTCAACATTCTCGAGCCTACGTGACTAAAAAGCACGTGGTCTGTGTTGTTTGTCGGGTTTTAAGCATGGAAAATAGGGCAGTTGACACACAAGTACATCTATTAGAGTTTTCGGGATAAAGTTAGACTAGGCAAAAATAAAGCATAAGGACTGAATAAACTAAAAGGATCTACAATACTTTAAATCAAAAGGTCATTATAACTCAAGCAACGCCTATCTCGTGACTGGTCGCTAGTGTGTCAGAGGTTAAGGCCACAGCTGTCGTCTGACCAGAAGTTGTGACACCGCTAAGTGTCTCGTAGAAAGCACCGTCTACACTCTTCTGGTAACCATAGGGGTCTTGCTTACACAAAACAAGAGTCAGGTGCTCAGATAGAAAGGCGAGCATCAGTAGAACTAGGATTCCCAGGAAACTGATAGAAAAGACTAAAGCAACAAAAAAATGGACTCAAACGCTCTCTACGTGATCCTTAAAGATTTAAGAGCTTGATTGGGAATACTCAAGGAATGTAACTGAGTTCGTTACATTACCGCCTGCTACAGTCAAAAAGGATTTTAAATTTTTGGTAAAATACAACAGAACTAGTGCACTAAATTAGTGTAAATAAATATACTTATAGTATGAGGTGAGACTGCCCTGGCGCGCTCATTAATAACTTAAAAGCGAAAGATGCAATCCATAAAGATGATCAATAGTGTCTTTTAAAACACCTGAAGGTCACAGTTTTTAGTATCTCATGAAAACAGGTGTTGCTTAAAACCGCCAAGAAACAAACTGGAAATTTTTTTAAGATCTTCCAAATTAATAGAACTTGCCTATAAATATATTTTGTAACAAAGCCAGTAGAGCACCTTGCCGAAGTAAAAAGAGTTCAACATTATGTTAAACAAGTTTAACCTGAACTGATGGAACAAATAATATTTTCGCTATAAATGAGCCGGTTTTACCATTTCTCGAATCCGTTAAAGTCGGGAGCTAGTTTAATTATAACACACTCCCGTTTCTGACCACACCAGCACCAATTAGGATGTTTATAATTCTCGTTCCAGAACTGTTTAACTTACTTAACTGAGATAGACGATTTAATAAACTCCTATCGCACCACAAATTGAGTAAAAAATGTCAGGTGACAAGCGCCTCATAAATGCACAAGGAACCGCCTGACCTGTAATCCAAATCCGTACAGTTCAAAAAGTTAGGTTTGTGCATTGCACAAGCGTTCTTGACAGATCCACTCGCACTTTATATAAAAGCACTGAAGTCATACCTATGCTGTAGGAAAAAAGATTAGACTGACGGCAATGCAAATTTGACCCATCTTTATCAAATACAAATTTATTCGTTGAAAAAATGCTTAGACAAATGAAAAAACTTTCATCCATGTGTTACAGATTCAGATACAGATTCTCTAGAATCCTGTAGAGATAAGCGAGGTTTTGTGCCTGGAATGAGTCTAGAGGTGAACCTTGAAACAAACAGTTTGACAGACTAACTTCAGAGTTCTCAGGCATAATGGTCTCTTCTCACTTGAGACAAGTCGAATCGTCTACTTTATCTTTAAATGCGTCATTTTTAACCTTGTAAGCATCCCCCAAATCTCGTGGTGACTCGGCGTGGGCTTCTGTTCTAGGCCTTGGGGTGAAATAATCTTCCCTCAATATTGCGTTATTGTTGGCAATGGACCCTATAGAGGTGTTCCTTCATTACTCAAAGGAGCCTTACAAGCCGTGAATAGTAAAACTGCATACCCACGAAGGGAGGTACAGCGCTATTCTAATTTTGAAAGTAGCTTCTTGACTGCTCCATCTTCCGTCTTACATCTCGCGTTTTCGGAGATCAGACGTGTTTTTTATTAACGGATTTGACGTCGCAAAGACCAATCAATTTATTCGTGTTAGTTGTTACCTTGAAGGTATATCAACTTGCCCGCTTCAAATTAAGGCACTTCATTCCGTAATGGTACCTTGTCTGTTTTCCTTTTAAAAGCCTGTTTGGACCAGTAAAAAAAGAAATGTTCACTTTATTTTGTGCACCTTTCTGCTGTCAAGATAGCTGCAGCAGCAGTTTTTCCAACCAACTAGTCAAGTGACCACCCTTTTGGTGTAAGTAGATTTCTACCCACTGGAATTTAGTGATTTATAAGCCCAATCTGAAACATTATGAGCCGAACAAGCACATTTGTATCAAATCGTGTTTATTTAGCTCGAAAATATACTTCGTCGTGCACTTCGTACAGATCTGTGTGTTAACTAACCACTTTCAGGGTTTCGTTATCTAAGTGGGGCTCAGTTCTCATAAACAGGGTGGGTTTGGAACAAACTTCACAGAATAATATTTGGGTGTGATAAAGGTTCACGCATGCACTGCGCTTCCTTAAGAAGTATAAAACCTTTTTCGTCATTCGTACAGGCGATGACAACCAGGGTAGACGATGATTGGAACACGCCTGATTGACGATTAGTGTCAGCCATCAAAATATGGGAGGAATTATGGGAACTGCTCAATGCTACGCTCCCTGAATACTACCAAATAATCCCAAGAAGTTTAATAGGCGATGGTGGCTGCAGTTAGCAACACTACATAAGACCTGCTAAATACGCTCGCAGAGTAGGCTTCTTAACAAAAGTTCACCGAAGAGTTCCTGAAAGTGGTTTAGGTGAAACGTAGCAGCCTAGTGGAATTACTGACGATTATAGTTAAGCCCTGGATAAGTAGGGAAGGAAAACGGAGGGTACAGCCTCCTTCTACACATTAGGGAAAAGCTAAAAATATCTGCTAACCAACTTTTTCGACGACTACAGTAATCCCAATATTTAATGTTCGAAATCACTAGATCTTATCACGCCGACCACACTGACAGCACCCTAAAAGCCCAGTTCATCGATGACAGAAGTAGAGCAATTTTGGAGGAGACCCTTCCACCTAAGGAAAATGTATGACCAGCTTGCTCGAGGCTGCAGTCACGAACCATTATTTACTTTCCATTACCAGCCTATCGAACTCAGGCACATAGAAGGATCAGCCCTATCTATCGTGATTGGGGGTTAACTACGCTTTCAAAGCCTGCCTAGTTCTTCGAGAGACTGCTATTTCGTCGTGGATAGCAGGGGAGTGAGTGACAACCTGCCTGGAACAGCCAGATCGGTTTTCAGGAGGAGGTAGAGGGCGACGGGTCCGCCCACCAGGTACATGCAGACGCAGCACACGATCGCCCCGAACTTCTGCATGCCAACGCCCCGGATCACCCCACTGCAGACGCCCTGTCGACCAAAATTTATAGCTGTTTACAGCCGTGCACTGAGGAACTGAGTGTATAGTCTTTCAATGTCTGTGCTTAAACAACATTCACGTTTGTCTCCATCAAGATAAAGATATCGAATCGGTGTTGAAATGTACTTCTTTGAACATTCTATCTCTAAACGACCAATATGTGATTGTTAGTTTCGATTTAACCATTGCCTTCTAGATCCAGATTCGATGATGAGCTTGAATCAAATTTTAGTTAACACCTAATCTCTAGCACAGTTATGGTCCCATGAAATTATCATGGATGATTGAAAGACGAGATTGCTTCCCAGCCATTAAAGGTTATTTATAGCTTTAGGCACACGACTATGGAAACCAGTGACGTAGAATGCGATAACCACCCTAGTACCATATAACTGACTAATAGCGATTTTAACAATGCTGGAGGCAAACGCTAATAAGGGCTACTGAAACACCTAAAATACTGGAGCATACTTAGAGCAGGGGTGAATGGCGTTGCTACGCGACAGGATACACATCCTGCCCCCAGAATCTCCGACAGTCGCCTAAACATATTTGAGTTAAATACATCATGTATGTAAATAAGTCCTTTGATGCAGCTGATTCGGTGCACTGCCGCCGCCCTATCAACCCATTAAACATTCTCTACCAGACGAAATCAAATACCTATATGGACTCCAACTATAGAGCCATTCCTATGATGTACAGTCGACAGCAGACTTTCTATATAACTACCATTGTCTCTTCCCATGATCAAATCTGTTTTAGAATTACATTTACCGGATTGCATTTCAGTGATAAGTAGGTTTTTTAGATGTTTCATCAGATTAGCACCTTTAGCTGATCAGGAACGCTTGTTCTGTGTTTTGATAATTTGGAGCTTTATTTAGACTACATTGTGTTCTCATACCTAGTTTAAAAGTTCCCATTTTCGCTTATCGTATAACAAGAACACGACACCTTGTACTACAGACTGTTCCGTGCCGATGATTTGATTATACAGCACGTCAATGAGTTGACTGATGACCAAAGTAATCACAAGCAGCAATTATTTATCCACTTGTCATTTGATAAACTAGCCTTTTTTCTCATTTTGAGGTTCTAAACGCTGGTTGGTATTCTCACACATACGGCCCTTGAAGTCTAAGCAACTTGGCACGTATCTCAAGATCCAACTGTATGATCCCCAAACTGCCCAGTGTCCGGTTATTTAAACAAATCACAGACCTAATCAAGTACCATTCCCTGATTTAGTAATTTATATTAGTATTGTTTAAAACCAAAAGGCCACGAAAACTCACCACAAGGCAGTCGAAGAACTGATACACAACCATGGAGGGCATACCATAGGCTGTTGCCGCAATAATAGACCTACATTTTTTCAAAACAATCGGAAAGAGCGTTCATCCAGATCGTGTGGATCAACGTTGAGCGGAAACTTACGGGTCATTCGTAAAAATACGAGGAATAACGTAGCGGCCGCCCAAGAGAATGACGGCATTTCCAATGGCAACGACGACTGAAATTGGAAAATATTAAAGATTGCTACAGGTAGGGGTATGGTCTATCATCTTTTGGGACTAGACTCTGTAGAGTTTGAATCGTAACCCATCTGCTTACTGCATGTATTGAGACATGTCAGTTGCCTAGGAAAAAGGACTGTTTCATTCAGTGTGCACAAACCATCACTCACGTGTAAGTGAAGTTCGATAAGGCCTACTCAGAGGTTAAGCCTGATACCGGGTCGTCCACATTGGCGTACAAATATGGCAACTAGCCTCCTTTTGTGTGATTTTCTTTAAATTCAAGTAATTTGTCAAGTATTATTCGCACTCCAAATAGCGCTGGTCCCGAGTTTACGTACAAGTAAACTATTTTTGGGACAAAGTGGGCAGTCATACCATTAGTTCACGTCAATATTAATAGCACTTGTTACCCTTGTGTGAAAGATATCACTATTGAGCACGGGCGATTCAGACATCGTGGCCTCAGCGTGATGTATGTCCAGAGAGCAAGTCTACGGTTAGAAAGCGTTACCCTGCTCTTTCAGTCTACCGGGGCTCGGCGAAAATTAGACTTACCTTTTAATTACGTGGTAAGATAAAACAACGTGGACAGCCTACTAACTGCTCATTATAATCAACTTTAAGTAAGTTAATAAGTACTGAATTGACGTCTACCTTAATTCAGGGCGAAACCATCAATGTTAATGACTAAATTTAGCTCAAGGGCCAGCTGAAATGCTAGTTCGTACTTTTTAACGCAGGCAGAGTCGTTCAACCAATTGAAATGGAGTAATGCAAGTGACTGGCAAAGTTTTGAGTAGCCGAACCAATAAGACCCTGAGTTCTCAAAGGCCCCTGGATCCCCAAATCTACTTCAATCCTTATAAAGTTACTAAACGAAAGAACTTGAAAATACAAGGTGACTTTAACTTCAACGCTCAACCACAGTGCGTAAGAATCTTTCAACAAATTTAAATTCCTAGAACAAAGATGATAGCAGGGAATAAACTGAGGATTAAACGATTAAGGCACACATCATATTTTAAATCACGAATTCACTCTGGAGTTATCCTTACATTCTAATAAATCAACCTCTGTGTGTTCCTGTCGAACCCTGAATCAGCCGATTTATGCAAATACCTAGGTATTAAACACTACAGCGTGAGTCTACAGTGGATACTCTTAACCCTGTTGCACGAACCCTCGAAGTTTGGCTATTTCACTTTTGGGAATTCGCTCCTCCTAATCATACAACATCTGCCTATTGATTAAAAATGTCCATCAGCGAAATCAAACGGCAATACAACTAAGGAAAGATATTACCCTGATGGAATATGCGATGATAAATACTCCCTTGGTAGTGTGTAACTGGCGCGAGGCTTGACTCTACACGCGGAGGTACCACCACCCTTATTTCGGCTGCTAGATAAAAGTGCACTCACGCAGTGTGATAATGCCAACCAGTGCCGTCGCCTTTGGACCCTCACAGTTATTCGCGCCTAGAAACTGGCCGATGCGAATGGCCACTGCGATTCCGTAGCCCAGTGGGAACTAAAGAGGAGAATGGAAGAGTGTTCTAAAATGCATTCCTCCATGATTAGGCACCATATGGCTTCGGTTGTGCTCACAAAGCAGAAGATGATGGACTCAAGGTTATTGAGGATGGTCTGAACAGCCAAGGCCTCTTCTCCACGAAGACCTGCAATAACGTAAGATTAGAGAGAGCATGGTGGTTAGTATTCCAAGGATGCCAGCAAAGTTTCATGACGTTGCCTTAAGTAGTGGTAAACTCTCCATTCTCTGTGCATTAGAGGCGCTTGCTCTTTATTCATAAGCGCACCTTAAGCTGACAAGTCCTTGTGTCCTTATTGACTACAAGTTTTCGATTCCCCACATAATGCCCCTATCCTGCATTTTATTATGTAATAATAGGCTGGGACGCACGAATATACTACTACTAGCTGCACATACGGCACAGCTGTGCGAGGGCATCTACCTATTTTAACGTACAATTACACTCTTCCAATGTTGCCATTATCACAAGGATATCCATGTGAAGTAAATCCCTTTATTGCTATTAAAGATGTGGTGCCATGGACCACTCTTCCGGATACCCCACAGCAACATCGTTATGGTATTCATCAACTGTGTTTTCCTGGCATCAGTTACTCATGTAGTTATCACCATAAACAGTCCCATTACCTACTGGTGTTTTCATTTCTCTGCCTTTAGACTGCTAACGTGTAGTATGAATACCTGGTTGAATTCAATTCAGTTCGATATTGGAGATTTCATCGCTCGCATTGCCTACATTTTTTAACATTGTCAAATATCCGAGAGGTTGTACTAAGCAAAACGAATAGTGTCCAGTACATTTTTATAATCAAAATAAAAACAAAGTTACTAAGTTTGCTAATAAAACCCCATAAATACATCGTCACTTTCTGATCTAGGGTAGGTTCAACCATTAAAAAAGAGTTATCTCATATCCTCAAAGGTGGTAAACGACGACTTTCGAAATTACACTAATGACTACAAGTCTACTTATCAGCTCGCACATTGTAATAGTTAAAGCATGAGTTACAATAAATGTGAGTTGGTAATTTTCTATTTTAATTTGGTACTTTAATCAGAAACCGAATCTGTGTCGTTTGAATGCCAATCAGCATAAGAGATGGTGACTAAATCACGGCTATGTTAATGGGCAGACGGTCTAAAGCTCACGTAAATGGACTCTTTGAAAGAACGAGAACTACGAACTTCCAAATCCATCAACTATAAAGAGCATGGCGTCTTTAGGAATGGGAATGTAAAGAGCATGAGCCCTGAGGAAGGAAGTATTTCCACTGGTCAACACCTGACTTTAAAAATTGAAGAGCTTACCCGCAGTGAGACTGCCAGCCTCGCACACCCACCACTCGAGACCGAACATAACGGCTCCGGGGACGCCAAGACGGAACCAGATGCCCCAGTCGTGCCACATCTCCACTCGGAGACCTACCAAAAGCCCCGACACACTTCAGGTTCATCTGCAATAATCCACGCTTCTGCATAAAATCAGCACCAATTATTTCCCCTTAATATCGTGTCTAACATCCAGACTTGAGATCATTCGTTTCGAAGTCAATCCGATAAATAGTCATGGATTTTACTTTTTTCGCACCTGATCATTCTAAACTATTCATCTACAACCTATTTCCGTATTATTCTCCGCACAAGGCTTCGCTATCCACCACTTACCCCACCTTGGGTAGCCACGCCGTCAACTAAGAACCCGTATATTTCATACAGAAATTATCTCATGACTAAAGCACAAAACAAGACATATTCTTCTGCTAAAAGGACTCAGACACAAATAAAATCCTCAAGTGAGATTGGTAAGTTAATGCGCTCGAAGTAGCAGAGGTTATGCCCACTTGTTTGGGAAAGGAAGGTGTGACCTTGCGGCATGTAATATAAACACTTTTCATTCCTTCTCTGGTCTTTGTGAATACAAACAAGCACCGCTCGACTGGGTTCACTTTTCCACAAAATTTGCGCGTTCTGAGAGGGACCAAAACAAACTAAAGGGTAACTATAGAATGCTTTGTGGACCGCAAGGTTTCGTCACTTCCACATATACATCGCATGTCCTTTTTGTAGATGACTTCCAATCTCCATGATCTTCATGATGCTTCGAATAAGAAAAGCCGATAACACGATTTTTTTTAACAAATATCCAAAGGTACGAGTGGAAAGTATTAATAGACAAAACCGATGTGTGTCATATTGGATTCATCCCTTCAAAAATTTGGTAAGCAGAAAGTTCAGATAATGAAAATTTTAATAGATTGATCTTCACAAAATCTGAGGAAGATAACTTCTCGAATTTTGAAGTTTAATGTCATGAGATGAATTAAATAGGGTGTGGTCTACGGTACAGGTATTAATTTCCATAAAATACAGAAAATAAGAATCTGGGTCGGGCATTAAAAATATATTTCACTTAAGAAATCTAACTTCCTTAAATACACATTGGGACGATTTAAAGCACTCACGTCTAGTTACATTTACCTTGGCAAAGAATTGTTAAAAATCTCACTAAGAAGTAATATTTTAAGTTTTTACTGTAAGAAATTGCATCATTATTGAGGTTACCATACGTAAAACCAGATATGCCCGGCTCCAACGATTGAAACTCTTTGCCATCAGATTAGCCGAACATTTAAATACTAACAGATTCATTGTGGAGTTTGCTAGAGGAGGGATGAATCTGCCTCTGCTATCGAAAATGAGCGTTTAGTAAGAGGCCACAAGGCAAGTTAACCAAGTGGTACCAGTATCAGTGGAATCAAATACGCTGAATTAAATGCTATATATTTATCAAAACATGAAAGTACATATAAATACGATAGGCTAAAACATCCAACCTATTACTTACACAGAAGCGGTCTATAGCTTCCCAAAAAACAATACAGAAACTACTTTAAAATAAAGCTTTTGAAACCATTTAAAACCACGGCTACGGTGAATTCGACCTATTTCTTCTGCTTTCACGTATAAGACTTATGAAGTAGAACTCTACCATTATTTATGACTGAGTTGTTAGGGAGGAAACATAAAAAACTCAACAAACTCACCATCCCATGTATGCCGATGAATACCTGAGAATATAATGTAGAGTAGAACACAGGATGCTTGGGTAAAGAAGCAGATGGATTGGGCGAACGCGGAACCACTGAAACAAACGAAATTGCATTAAACTATTCAAAGAAATGAGAAGATATTACACTAAACCAAAATTGGTGTGGTAGATGAAGATGTAGTGGACTAGCGCGTTGACAATATTTCCGATAATCCCGGCAATCATTGGTGGTAGAACCTTATTCTAGAGTTAAATTTTAGATATAATCATAGAGCAAAGACATACCTGTGTCTGCACGTACTTTGTAAAGATCTCGAACAGAGAGAAGAACTAAAGAGAAGACATTTAGACAAAGAAACTGAAACTTACGAATAGGCCAGGCATAAGGCCAATAATGTATTCGCCCGCGTATCTAATAAAAATTTACACAGACTTAGTTAATTTTCGGATATCATCAGGCAGCAAAAGTCCAGTTTGGCTTACTTAGCGACCAATGGAGGCTGCTTAGTGGCCAGCAAAATCTGTTCAATTACTAAATGCACTGACCAGCACGGAAGACAGCACAGGCTGAGGATTAGGAAGGCTAAAATTAACAAAAAATGAAATCTTTACTAGCTAAAATGACCGTGATCGAAATAAACATATTAAAAAGATAAAATTCACCTCTTTGGGCTTGGATACCAAGGCGAAATTTGTTCGCTCCACCATAAGTCTGGTAAGATGAAAACGGGACAGTTTACCTCAAATGGCGATGTAAAATATGAAGATATAACACGAAAATATAGACATTGAAGAAAATGAATATAATGGCTGTTTCAGTAGTCGAAAATACCTGTGAAAACAAAGTTTCACCAGCAGTGAGGAGACCCATAATAAAAGACACTCCTGCGGTGTGGAAAACAGAAATGGCAAGACCAGCCGCAGCAAGCTCTGTTTTTCCCAGCATTCCACAGAAGAAGAGACTAATAGGAGCAGTGAGATACTCGACCAAGCTTGTGAACATCTAAAGTTAGTGCCATGGGAGTAGAAATGAATACAGCGTGCAGCAGTTAATCTAGAGATAATTTCCAAGAAAACTTACTATAGGAAATGCTAGTTTTGATAGCGCTATCCATTCTGCCCAAAAACCTTCGGGAAAACAGAATTTCCAATACTCTCGTACATTAAAATCAACCATTCTCCTGATATAAAAACAGCCGATTGAGTTTAAAGCACCACAAAGTTATATGCAAAATGAATATTAGTAAGAAATTGCATATAGGCTCGAGCTATGACTCTTGAGACATTGAAATTAACTGAATAAACAAACTCCGATCTCACCTCCCCTTTTTCACCTTCTGTGCATATAGTCGTGAGAATTGGTAAAATAGTGGAAAACGACCTTCAAGAGGTGTTAAAGAGAGCAAACCTGAGAGTAAAATATTTTGGCTCACTCAAACGAAATTCTGAATTTACAATCATCTGAATTTAACATAGAAGAAAGAACAAATAATTAAAATTCTATTTATTGCAACAAAACACACGATTTGGTGGGAATCGAACATCATATATCTGTTCTTCAATAGACTGCACTTGCTAATTTGCTATGGGACAAAGTTTCTCTTAGAAATCCATTTTTTAGTCCTTTTGTTCTAGGTATTACCCTTTTTATTCGTACAACTATTAACGTAGTTTAATATCGTCGCAAGGTCTCCCTAAGCAGAGAGCAAATGATGGTTGCTTCAATATTATCATAATCTAAGTGATCGTGTGCAGCACTATGATTAATGCTTTAATCCTGAACATTACTAGAATTGTGGTTTTAATCTTGAGGCCACAGAAAAGGCAACTAGCAATATTTCAGATACTTCCATGATCCGAAATTATAATACCTATTTTCCTAGCAAAAGAAGTTCCGTACAAATCCACTGCTAATGTGAGCATTAATGTTCCCATTCTTCAATTAATTAACTTCATGAAATCTCCCACAAGCGTTGCTTCTGCTGAACTTTTAATAATCGGGCACAGTTTCCTGCTAAATCTATGGAACCAGACTTGGTATATCAGTGAGACTTGAATGTTTGAGATACTGTGATTTGTTCGAAATTAAAAATTAAATGCTACTCAGTCCCGATGACTAGCTTTCGATTGTTCTTATCGTGTAATCTTTATTGAAAACTACATAAACTTGAAGAGGTCAATATTATTCGTGAGTCATTTGACCTAGTAACGCAAAGCAGCAAGATTCTTGAAAGCAAAGATTGAACTACCCATACACAGCAGCACAAACTCTTCATTGCCTCGTTGCGTTTATCCTATGGTTCCTAGTGTCAAATACAAGGCTTGATGCCCAACCTGCTCCAAGTTAATCAATTGTCCGTCTTTCGTGAATTAGACTGTATCAGGCTATTTAATGCAGACATGATAAATCAAGAGATTCACGTAGCTTGCAGTACTTCCGTTGAGGCTCCAGCCGGACCACCGGGAAATGACCAGTTTACAGAATCGCATTTTCTCACATTAGAGATACGCCCTGGCTATGCGTGGGATTAACGACTAGCTTGGTAGCTTCGATTTGTAAGGGGTGAGGGCGCTTGGTAATTTTATACGGATTTTCAATGTTGGTAATGTATATTTATATTGAATAAATGAGAGTTAACACGTGATTGCAGCTTAGGAATGGGACGAGTATTCAGCTGTTTACCCAGTACTCCAAAGCCAGACTCGATGAGTCAGTCAGATGGATGTCTTACTGGATAAGGCGGCTGCGAATCTATTTGTGACACTTATACAGCATGTTAACCTATCCTACTGATGTGTTAACGCTACAGGGATTATCGGCTTGATGTTGAACTTTGGGTATATTTTAAAAAATAATCAAGCAAAATTACTTAAGCAGTTTTAGATTTACTGAAGTGTCAATACACCAGGTCAACCAGTTAGTAAAATATCTCAAGTGATTTATTGTTGCAGGAGAAAATATTCAACTAAGCCCAACATCGCAGTTTGTTTAACATGCGACTCATTGCACGTCCACTGAGAAATTTGCTGAAGGTCATTTCGAAAGGCCGAAACATCGAGAAATCAAACAAAAGTAATAGATACCCATGGACATGCGCCAGTGCTCAGTACCTGATCCTCGATAGAAAAATCCAGCCCACAAATAACTAAAGTATCGTTCTTAATATGAGATGATTGAAGTAACGCTTTGGATGTATTCACGCTGTCTCCAAAATCTGTGTACTAGGTAGTACAAAATAACAAGTCAAAAGGGTTTAATTGTAATTCGCAATCAGGAAAGCAACAAAACTACCCAACATTAATCTTGACTGAAAAAAACATAAACATAAAATATCATTTCATTGTTACAGAGGACTATTGCGCTACTCTTATAACATAAAATGAGGTCAAAAAAACCGAAAAACATCATCGACCACTACACAGTAAACAGAAAAACCGTTCATATCAATGAATATTAGACTTAATCCGACCTGATAATGCAATAAAAATTGTCCAGAACTACTGGACATATCTAGTCAAAAAACACCATAATAAAATTGTATAAAATCGCTTTACGAATGGCAGAAGTCTTTAATAAAAACAGACATACTTTTAAGTCAACGGACATATATACAGGGACGCAATAATTTAGACTGAGGGAGCTTATCTGAAGTAAAGTGGATTGAAGGTAACCCAGTGGGACTTGGGCTGGTTTTTGGCTTCCTCGCTCGTCGTGAAGAGCGACTTGTAGACTGTAGACGCCGTGGGATCATCCTGAACAGAGTTGTACCGCTTCTCCTTCTCTTGCTCCTTTGGGTGTTCATTGGTTGTGGCCTTGCTCTTCCCTGGTTCTGCCTTCATCTTTTTAGCGTGAGACGAATCCCCAGTTCCAGGGACCGAGGAAGGAGGCGAATGTCTCTTTTTGCCGGATTCATGCTCTACTTTTACATCCGGTTCTGACTTGACCTTCTCTTTTGAGGGCCTAGATTTGCTCTAAAAAAACAAAACAGCCATGAAGAGTCAGATGTTTTAAAACCATAAACCATGACAGATAAACGATTTGTGCCTTTCTGTAGGTTTCCAGATAAACTTTTAGGCGTTCTTGGGCTTCCTTCAGCTCCTCCTCCGTTTCTGGGTTGAGAAGGATGATACTTTCCTTTTTGAGCGGAGTTCCACACTGATGTATAAAATAAACGCAGGTAAATCGAAAAAACATTAACAGAGGAAGAAGACGAAAGATCAACGAACTTACATTGAGACAGGCTGTGTCTTTAACAGCATCAAAGGCACGTTTAGAAATCACACAGCCACACTCCCATGAAAAAACGAACGGATAGGCCCCGTTCATTTCCAGACCCATGATAGGACAGCAAAAAGTTTCCGCAGAGCTTTCAATCAGACCAGAATTCAGTTCGTGGGTTTCTTGTCCTTTAGGATTGGGTGTCAACTTTAGCAGTTTGACATCCTTCAGCTTCTTGATATGATCAGCAACCCCACTTGTAAACTTAGATTCATCAAGCAATTTCTCAAGGATAGCTTCTTTGTTATACAGCCTACAAAATAAACACATTATTGAAACCTAAGAGAATCAAACTTGATGCTCTTAACATCTTTAGGCAAGCTTACCTCCCGAGTTGACAAGCCACGATAGGCTGACGAAGTGGTTCCTGGCTTAATGCACAGTGCTTCCATTTCGCGGCGTTTGAAGCTACTTTGCCTACATTTTCCTTTTTCTTCTTGTTTCTGACAAGTTCAGTTCTTCGCGGTATGCTGCCACCATCACCACCCATGTTTTGCAAATGAATCAAGAACGAACACGACCTGAATTACGTGAAGTGGTTACAGCAGCGTAAAACACAATAGCACATTTTAAAACACACATCGGCAAGGTTACAATAAATTTCACGCAAATTCAGATTTAATATGACGAAAAACGTTAAAGTATAAAAATGGCTTTCACTTTTATGTAATCCTTTTCCCTCGATCAATAATCATAAGAAAAGCAGTTCTATGTAATATTGATTCCATCTTTCTTATAAAAGATGACAAATCATTAAGACATAAAATCTCCAAAGCCTTGTCACTAGCTGTATCTCATATGCAGGAAGAATGGTGATTCTTTTTTATGATAACCGATACTAATTTCAGTCATACTGAGGTCTGCGGTATCAATGGAAATAATTACTGATAGATTAACAGCGTACGATTTATCAATCATCAATAGACTGTGACAGTTTCAAGGCCTAAACTCCCATAGCAAGAATTTGAATGATTTACTGTATTGATTTAATGCAAATGTTAAGATTTTAGTTTACTGAGGTTTTATTGTTATGTTACTCTATTTATGTTTGACCTTAATAGCCCAAGGTCGTTGAAAGATTGGAGGAGAGATTTTAGCGATTTCACGTTGCCGGACATGTGAAGTTCGCTAAACACAATGCACAGATCAAAAAGTAACATCACTCAAAACCACAATCCTCTAGAAAGTATAAGCAAGGAAGCTATCCAGCGTATCCACGAACAAATTTTTGGTATGAATAGCCTTGAAGTTAATTTCCCACTAGGAAGTCCATTTAGTCTGAAAAATGTTAGCCATCGCGAACGCTTATCACCCAGAAATCAAAGCCCAAAAATACGCTTTTTGAATCCAGAAATTTCCTTGAAGCATGGCGAGACCCACAAAATCTACTTCAAGAGGGCTAATGATAGAAGTAATCTTGCATTTTACCTCGACTTGGATTACCTCAATGTATGTTCAAAATTTTGATTGTTTTCATAAACTGTATGCCTTATGTTTAATCCATATGATTATGTAGACTTTTTAATATTTTGTTATACGATGGCAACAGATGGTTATAATTTATTTATTTTGCATTGAATAATTAGTTTAACTGATTTCTATAGGACATTTATTAATATCGTTTTCGCAGCCTTTTAAGATAATTTGTGTAATCTTAGAGACCCGTCGTACAATTTCGGACACCTAATTTCGCAGATGGCTTCCTACCCGGAGATACGATTCTATCATTGAACGGAGTAGATTTTCATCAACTCAGTATTGATGAAATGAATTCAAAGCTGTCTTCCAAAGGACCCTCAGGACTGAAACTAGTCATATCACCATCTGAAGAAAGTATCGAATGGTCTGTTCGATCGATCCATGTTGATTTCTCCTCTTGGCCGATGCTCACCAACGGCTTCCTTGGTACTTCTGGCCCTCAAGGTTTCGATTACACTGATTTCATGAGTAAACAAGATCACTGCACCAATCGTCTTTGTTTCCGTGAATGGATCCAAAAGTATGGAAGCCTCAAAGGCTCCAGTTTGTTAGTGTCGAAGGTAATTGACTTCAAGTTTGATTACTTGTAAAACCTACTCCAAATTGTTCAAACTTATAGATGTACGAAGACCTACTAAAGAGCACAGCACAGGACGCAAATAAGCTTTGTTCAGCAGGAGATATGGTACTGGTGACCCACCGGGAAGGCTATTCGATGGGAAAAGTTGTCGAGATTCTCCCTGGAGAGTCTTATCAAATCATGCTGTTTCCTAACAAGCAAATTATCACTTTAAATTCAGATGACATAAATCGGGTAAGTTTTCGTACGCATTTACTTAGTATTTTTATAATTTTAAGCTGTGTGTAAAATATCCACATTAAAAATGCAAAAAATTAGAATTACGATAAAATGTTGTTAGATTAAGTCATGGCACGATCTAGTATTGGTTAATTAAGTGAAAATAAATAGGGATGTTGAGCATTCCTGGATGTGATAACTGGAATCTTAAAGTTTTAAAATCTTAGTAGAGACACTGCTTGAACTTGCGCTGGGAGTGAAATTAGAATAGTAATGTGTACCGAAAAGCAGTGTCGTATTTTGCGCGTGAACGATCACGCATTCTATTTCTTTTAAGTCACTTTCCGGGCTCTCACATATCGGTGTATTTATTTACACCGTAGTCCATCCATGGGTAATTTGTAATACCATGGTTAGTCTTTTATGTTTGAATATCATGTGGCCAAATTGAAATATAGTTAAAAAATAGACAACATAGTCAATTTCGGACAACATATTTGCGTGTATTTGTGTTTATAAAAAGGAGAGTTAATTTAAGTTACTAACCACATGCTTGTATTTCATTAGTAAATTGATCCTTTGATTCGAGATATTTGAGCACAAATATTCTATTCTATTAAATTTTTAACTGAGTAGACAGGATTTAACTATTTTATTCCAAACATTAAGACAAACACATTACAGGAAAATGGATGCTATCGGTATGGATTCGCTCAAAATGGGGAGCTGTCATTCAATCTTCGATTCGCAGTTAGTTTAGATAAAAAACCCGTTTATTCGGCATTTTAACACGGATTTCGATAATGCCTAACAATCGATGGATGTTGTTCACTGAAAACAGCCGAAATAATCCATTTTTTCTCAAGCATCATAAATGCTATTCTCAACCCTTGTTAAACCCAAAACCAAGTGTCAGCTAAACTCTTAAAGGAGCCTTCTATTGGCAAGTGTAAGTAAAGGTTATATGTGTGGAACGGTGAAATTAATTAATGTATTTTATGAAATGACATCGGTACCATCCCATCAATGAAACCAGTGGCTATGATTGAGTTATTGTTATTATCATCGCGTCTGCTTACCTAATTAGTTTATACATTTAGTAATCATCAACCGCCATCATTTCTTCTAAATCACTTAAAATTTTATGTCTTCTACGAATGGGGATTCAATCAATCCACTAAGAAACCTAGCACGGGTTTAAGTATTGCTATTTTATTTTTCGCGAAATCGCAAAACAATGCAATACGATATTTTCAGTCTCTATTAGTAAACCACCATAATAACCACTGTGAAATTGTAAAAACTTGATAATCTCAATGAAGTAGGCGAAATTAGCAATTATACTGATCCAAGCAGAACAAAATTGCATACAATGCTATAATTGTAATTAGCTATCTTTTCTTAACTTGAAACTCCCCGAAATACTAACTTTATCCACCACAGCTTGTAGAAGAGGATGTTCAATTTTGATGTTTTCAACCACATCTCACGGAACATGGCTGAAACGTAGACGTCTTATTTTGCTAATTTAATTGAATTTAACTTAATTCTGATTTGTTCTTCGGCACTTGAATAAAAATCCAGAGAATTAGAGTATGTATTTTGAACAACTTGTACTTTGAATCGGCACATTTGATTGTGATTTTAGGACCGAAGCACACGTTATAAATCAAGATGTAAAATACAAACCTTATGTATATGCCCATCAGATTTCCAGTCGAGACTTTCATCGAAAAATATTCCCTTTATCACATTTGCTCAAAACATGTTGTCATCAGAGCACTGATACTGATATATGCATTTTCTGACGGACATTTTTCTGAATTAAACTACTGTTTAGCTTAAAAGTTCGAATTGAGCCAAACTGTCTGCCCTTTTAGACATCCTTCTATCAAAGACTGCCTTTGAACTTCACTAAACACGTCTTACAGGTGTAACTTCTAAAGCACTTCTAAGCAATGTGGAACAAAGTGATTTTTAAGAAATCGGTGAAATCCCACTAATTTGTTACAGTACTGAAGCAATTTGTTTGCCATGCGTCTACTAAAGATGGGGGAAATACGCATATTAATGTATAACAACGTTTGTGTAATCCCGCTGCTATCGCTAACAGTATCAAACCGCCATGTTGTTAAATATTTCCATTAATCTAACGTGGCCCAAATCTCCAAATTTCAGGCCAACAGCAGGGAACTGGAGGGTATGGAGGACCTGATGCTGCTTCAATACCAGAACGAAGTTGCCCTTGTCTTCAATCTCCACGCTAGATTCCTCAACGGTCTCCCCTACACCTATGCCGGCGATTTCGCCCTTCTTGCTTTCAACCCAATGCGTTCCTTGGACATTTACAACGATGCTGTAAGTCAGAAAGTTGTCAGCATTCTTAGAGCCTAGATAACAGTAACTTCAACCACATTAAGGCTAACGATGTTTCCAAGAATTCCTGTTTAGTGTGCATCCAACGAATTTATAGCTACTTGCTAGGCCCGCCTTGATATTTGTAGGCAGACGCAGCTAATTTATAACTGAAAATTGCATTTCAATTTGCTTTGGTTGTTGTAGAGGCATGCAAGGATTTAGCCAAATGATTTATGAATTAACAAATGGCAGTGTACTATGACAAAATACGTCTTTCATGGAAGTCGGTGCCCCGTTTATCAGATAAATGGTCAAAGCTGGGATTTAAACATGAAAGTTAATCGAATTCCTTAAATTTCAGTAAATGAACATGAGAAATGACCGATTTTTAGCTTCGAATCTAAAAGATATTCGTCCGATTCCATATGCAATGACATCCTAAAGATTTGTGTAGTTAAACTAATATCATTATTAATAAAAATTTCAATTTCATAGAAGTGTCTTTTTTTGACCCAGTAGAAGTTGATTTTATTGGTGAAAAATTTCCTTTGGGAATGAAATTTCATAGTTATGCCAGTTGATTACCTTGGAGTGAGATGCATGAAGGAGGTGAAATACGTTTATTCACGTATCAGATAAACACAAGACATATATATTTAATCTAAGTACTAAAACCCTACACACGCATTCTTCATAATCGTCTCAGTTTGTTCATGCCCAGGCTTACAGACACGTAAATTCTGAAAAAATAGATGTACTAAATTGTTTGTATTCCTATGAGGCATCTACCTTGAAGGTAACCGAGTGTTAATATCATTTTTATTTCCAGTCCAGGAAGCATCGAGGTATGAAAACACCAATCCTTTTTATGGAGCCCTTAACAGTCTGATCTGTGTTTCGCAACCGCATCCAATCATAAATTGCAATCTCGTGATAAAAAAAACACGGGTTTGTGTTTTAATAATACAATACAATACAAGAAAAAGAAGTGCGAAAAGGGAGAAAGATGGGATAGAAAGTAGGGAAGGAATCATGGACCATGCTTACTGGCAATATCAGACATTTGGATAAATGTCCCATACTGCGATGAGCCTATCTTGACAGATCAGACTCAATGCTAAATGCTTGTACTGTCTCCTTTAGGTGAAACACCTCTTTCTGGACTGTCAGCATCGTCTAGACATGCCGCCGCACATCTACTCGCTAGCACAGACAATTCTCATTCGCATGGAACGTGCTTTCGCTACGAGAAAGAAACATTCCCAACCCACTTTCCGCTTTGACATCCATCTTTCTAAACGGATGAACGGGGCAAGAGGAGATGATGGGAGTGACGACTCAGACATCGATTACAGACAACGGGAACGTGTATCGATTGCGACTTTGACAGCGGCGGCCATCAAGGTCCCCACACAGGCTGTCTGTCTGTTCGGGAGATCGGGATCCGGGAAGTCGGTTAACACGGAGCATCTTCTTGAGTACATCTTCTACTCCAATCGACAGGGCTCGAAGGGGTCTCATCTTACGGGTGAGTAACATCTGTGACTTTTAGTTCTTTAAGGTACCATGAAAAGGTATTGCAATCAAGGTGATGGTCATATGTGATTGGCTGACCATTTTACAAGCATTTTTTTGCATTGGCTTATCAGTATTGTGGATTTTCAGGAATTTGATCAATTTAACAATAACTGCTTTACATTTGTGGGACTTTGAAACCATTAATTAAAATCTGCTGAATCCCATTTGTGGTGAATGGGGCGTTTTGCTATTTGACTTGATTTAAACGTTTAAAGTTAAAGAACATTTCTAAGAATTCAGTTGTTTATGGACACACTTTTTCGAAAGGAAACGAGAGCGAAAACGGAATACTTTTAACATTTTTTAGCTATATCTACTTCGAATTGCATCAGGAAAAGTTTCGACTAATTGGGGTGGTTGAAAACGAGTTACCGAGTTACTTTGTAGATGCAATCTGAGTCTCGTAAGATGCTGTTAATGGCTCTCACGGTATCACTAGTGCGTGAGGTTGTTTAATTTTTTTCGAATTTTCTTTTTGGAAAGTGAATCCAATTTGAGTTTTCCAATTTTTCCCGAAAATTTAAATGAAGAAGTAAGTCTTCATTTGGTCCTAACCCAGTATGAATAACTAATTAAATTTTAAGGCTGGATTGAAGTAGGTAACCACTTTTTTTCCTAACGGAAATATACTGTAGATAGATAATGGAATCATAGTTATAACAACACATAATCAACGAAAAATTGTCTTTCGCCAAACGGCAAAAAAGAACACAAAATTGTTCTGCCATGCCAGGTCTGGTTAATCACTAAGCCAGTAGTTTAGAAGTATATAAGTAGAGGACGTGTACCAGTTAGAGCATCGACTTTGGCTGCAATGCTAGGTACAATTAGATATGAAATTAGCATCCTCCTACGGTTTTTAAAAGTGGGTAAATATTGAATCGAAATGATTATAAAGCTGCAGTGTAACCGGAAGAATTCGTCCTAACAAAATTTGGACCCATTTTTGTAGATAAAGTTATTGGTGCCACTAGGGTGTGGAAAATACCATCTTTTGGGTACTTAAAAACCAATTTATAGTTGGAAAATTATACTAATTGCTGAAACATAGCATTGTACACATTATAAACGACCGAAGCTGCCTATGTACCCAAAATGATACCTTAAGTACCCATCTAATTTGAGTGAAAAAGGGGGTTATGTTTATATTAAAGTGGGATACTAAGGTCTGCGACATAATCAGGAAACCATATCAGGGTTTGGCCAGAGGTAGAGCTTAAATCTGGCCGTTGTTGGAGCTTAAGTTCCTTGCTTCATACCTATATAAATAAATTCTAACTTTTTTAACGATCTGATAAAACTTCAGGACCAAGTCTAATCTTACCTTAGAGCGAACTGTAAGGGGTACCGTGAACACTCTTTCGCGATCTGGCATTAAAGCATGCTTACCAACTGAGTTCTTTTACCCATAAGTGGTATGCTTGAGCTATAGTTAGACATCTGAAATCTTATGGCTTCTCTGTAACTACCCCTCGAGCAATTCAACTTGTGATAGCAACAACATTTTTGAAAAGCTATCTATCTAGCTCATTTGATTTCAGCAAAATTATCATTGATGGTTTACATCGTTGGCTTTAGGAACGATTGATGAGGTGAAAAGCCACTAAAAAATGTGATTCTCCGCCAAACACATAAAAATTGACATTATCATTGGTTTATCATTAATATGATGAAGATGAACTCGAATATCCCAAAATGCTAAGCTTAGGCGATGTGCCTTTTATTATTGGCACGGTCGAACAATTCAAACACACACACTCAAGAAAACTAGGTTGTGTTTGAATCTCTTTTGTACGAACGCGTGACTGTTGGAATTGGATGCAAATTTAGCAAGTTGTGCAACTCCACGCTTGCCTAGAAAGTACCCTTTATACCTCTCCTCCTTCGTCGTTTCTCCTCTCTCTGAACATTCAAGCCTTATTTGATTGATTGCTAGCACTTCTCATACATACATTTCCATTAGGATCAGTAGAAAACAGTGTATACAATCCAAATTGAATTCCACGGGGTTTTGTTGGCATGAGATACTTTTAACTAATTGGAAACCCTTCATAGTCATTCAGCTCAATTTAGCCAAAACTACTCCTTCAAGTGTATTTTCATGTTGTAATAGTATTTCATTTGGGAATGATATCCTTATCATTATGGTTAAAGTTAGTGGCTAAAATGAACATTTTTTAAAGTGCTCTTGAAACGAAGGCACTGGAAACCCTAGAAGTTTATTCAGTCTAGCAACTAAAAGTACATGATGGCACATTGAGTGAGTACCTATATCCCATTAAATGACAAATTAAATCTAATTGACTTCTTAGTAAGTAATTTTTACCCTTGAAAAGTGGCATTACACCTTAGTGAACTGATACGGGTTAAAATCATAGACTAAGAGCAAAATTAAGACACAGAACTATTTCACGGAAAAAGAAAAGCATTTGGATGGAATTCAGAAAAACAAGCCTTCATTCATATAAAATACTAGTTTTCCAAGCTCTAAAGTTGCCACTGATTTTGTAAAATCCTTCAACAAATGCTCTTTTTGAAGGAAATAAATGCCAAATTAGTCATTCCTCAAGTTGTTGACTTGAAAACGCTTGGTCGAAATCGCAGCTGTTGTATTGGATAAAAATGACTATAGATTCATTTCAAAAGGCTATCTCTAGGAGAAAGCATTCCCACCCATTTCACTGTGATAGTTTATTTATCTATTGAAAAGTTTGCTAAATGCATATGATAGCGTTGGAATAAGATTAGTACTAGAAATTATAGGAATAAGTTAGCGAAAGAACACTTTTGTGGTTGGGTTTTGGTTGTCGGGAATAGCCGCTGGCTGACAAGCAGTGTCTTGCTCCTCATTCTTGACCGAGGTCTGGAGCACGGAGAAATTGCTGCAGAAGAACTCGAAACCATTAATGTATATATTTCCACTTTTGGGTGGTGTAATAGCAGCCTTAATGTCATATCTCCCTTCTAACAATTTCATCGACAATCTATTCCTCTAGATGGGAAAGTACGGGCAGTGATGTGTCTCCTTGATGCCTTCACGTGTTCTCGCACCCTGCTCAACTCCAACGCGAGTCGGTGTCTGCGCCTCTTCACCGTCGAGTTCAGCGGTGACCTGAGTTCCTCGACGACGAGCCGTCCAGTCCCCTCCAGCCTCTATGTGGACCTTCTGCTGCTGGACAAGTTTCGAGTCACGCGCCGACCCCAGGGCGAACCGACATTCCACGTCTTCTACTACTTCCTGGCCGGCTTGGAAAAGGACTTGCGGTGAGTCACTCGGCCTCGGAGTGGCAAAAATCGCGACCGTTTCTTGCTCCGCCTTTTGCGCGTTGGGGCCCCAAAAGGTTAAACGATTCGACTGAGGCCTTCTGAAGAGTTACCTGGGATAGAAAAGGAAAGAAAGAAGGGTTATAATTAGTTTGCAAACGACTCAAGTTTATTAATATCCAGTCTGAATTAGGCCACTAAAACATAAAACTAAATCGACGAAAGGTAGACAAAGCGACTAATGAGAATATGATGCAAATATAGATGAGTACTGATCCCGTTAAAGTTGAAATCTACTGAGGTAGTAATTTCGGGATTCACAATAAAAAAGAAGTCTCTGCTACTAGTTAATTTTTTTACGATAAAATCATCGCTTTTAGATTTTTGCCTATCTTAAAGTGTTTTAAATTCATCAAGGTATTTGAAATTATGTTGACTGTAGTTCGCGATATCCATTGAAACTTGATAAGTCGTACAAAATTGGAATAATTGAACTTTAAATAATATATTTGAAGTGGAATATTTTAAATCAACGCCTTATCTTCCGTGATAAGTTAGTGCTTCCTTTTGATAGAACGACAATGTATTTTGACATTTTCTTAAGGAGCTGTAGAAAGGGCAAAATGACTGTATCCAAAGATGCACTGTCTAACGGATCTGCTTTAGTTGATTGGAACCTAATGCTTTCGAAATTCACGATCACGTAGCATGCAAAATTTTCTGTTCGTAGAGACAGAAATAGACAAGATTTCGCACATACACTTAACGCAGCATAAAATTTAGCTTACTATGAAAGACGAAATTTAAACTCGTGTTTCAGGATTTGAATTGGAAAGATTCAAAGTAAACCTTATCTTATTTCAATTTTAGATCCGAATACAGGCTGGAGGACCTCACTGCTCCTAATCTATTTATGACACCTCTCCAGAGGGTATGTTCAGTTTAAATTTTTTCTAAAAATATTAGGCTGTAAGAATCACAGGCTATAGTTAATGTTCTATGAATTCAAGTTAATAATAACATTAGACTTAGAAACACCTACATTCTTATCGAATCCCTTTAGAAGAAGGTTAGTTTTGTGGATATAAAAAAATTATCCAAGAAAGACTGGTTAAATACAAATGTTTCAAGGCCGTAGAGCACCCCAGCAGCTAATTTCTGGGGCAATTTTCGATCCCTTGTGTTGCACGATTACTACCTTTCACAAATCCTCTTGTTGTGCCTGACGTTTCCATATAGAGCGTCAGGTTATTGGCGGAATTAAAATCCAACTTTCAGTCCCATTTTCGCCATTTGATCGTAAAGGACGCATCCTATTAAGGCCATAAGAACCTGCGCAATGATTTGAAATCACGAGCTCCAGTGTGAATCGGGTGTGCACTTTAGAGAGGCAAACTTTTAGAGCTGCGTCGGTCGAGGTCAATAAGTCGATCAGGATTTGAAATGCCAAATCGAAAAGGATCGGTGATATGTGAATGCTCTCAAACCATCTTCGTCACTGTCTCTATGTCAACCAGCAGTAAATAGGCATTTGTAGGTCCTTTGGTCTAAAGTGCACTGGTCAAAATATCCGAATTTATCATCGAAACATAACTTTTTATTATCTAAATACACATTGACGGTTGAAAGGTCAGAACGCCTCAATAAATAGGTATATAGTGTGTTCGCGATGAATTTCACGGCCCCATAAAAAGAATAAAAATGGTTCTCAAATGAAAAATGATTCATTTAATAGAAATTTGATGTTGAAGAAAATTGCCTTATTGCTAAGGAGTTTTGCCCAAAATAACCGCCAAAGCGTCTATCGCACCCTCAAGTCGGCAAGCGGATTTGACACTTTTCCAAAGAAGAGGAGTTTCAAAAGCTGCTTTACTTTAACTGGGTTTTCGTTGTACTGGCTTGGCAGCGATTAGTGTCGATCTCGGTGACAGTGCCTGATGCATAGAAGTTCATCGGTGGGTCAAGCTTTGGGGATAACGGCGGAGGCCAAACATGGGGGCTGGAGTGCTAGATGTAGGAAGTTGACCTCCTGTTTGAATGGTAGCGAAGGTCCTCATTTAGTTCTCTCTTCATAATGGAGGGTGAAACAATCAATTTACTCGACGATGCCCGGGGGCACTCCAGCTCTTTTTACTGCAGATTTTCGAGGAGATATGCTGTGCCAGCGCAATCAGATAGTCTTGTCAAGCTGCTAACTTCTAGCCACAGCCAGCTCGTTGTCTCCATTGCAGTTAATGTGTTCACAGTGTTCGGACTGAGGAAGCATTGAGCGGCGACCATATACTTCTCCTCATTTCGATGGCCGGTGCAAATCAGCATGATGATACAAGTTATTATTGTGCTTGATGAAGCAGATGTGGTAGGTGTTCTAACCATCGCCCATCTGAGTGAAGAAAAAAGGTATAACATGTTAAAGAGAGTGTAACGTGCGTGGGCACCTTATTTATTCATAAAATTTACTCCGAACAACCTGTAGCAATGATTCATAAAGCAAAAGTGAGACATGGGGGTAAATGGTATGCATTGAGTCATGCGACATTGTATATCATTAGCATCAAGAGTGAAGGACGAACAATTCAAAGCACGAAGCACCTAGCGAAAGATGCAGATCCAAGTCAAAAACTAACCGAAAGTGGTTTCGAGGCCTGAATTTTGGGAGAAAACTTTTGAGCAGAGACTTGGGTCAGCCAGTCTTCTGCAGGGCAATCACATACTAGGATGGAACCAAAGACATCATGCAATTTGTATGAAGTTGATTTATTTTACAAACAGCGAATACAAGTGAGCTTGTCTCTCGTCGTAGTTGTCATTCAGGTTAATACTCTTCTCAAGTCGGTGTTCCCAGTTTCAATGGTTGTTTTGGAAGAATTCTGGGGATGTTTTCGGAGCCAAGTAGTCGCATTGTGTTTTGATTCCTATTCTTTGTCACCAAAATTGGTTCTTGTGAGGGTTTCTTTGAGCTTTGGTAAAAGCGACTAGTCAATTGGAGCAAAATCGGGCGTGTACTACTAGAGTGGGCGAGGAAGCACTTCCTATCTACATTCTCGAAGGACATCTTTCGCATTCATAGAAGAATAAACTGGTTAATTGTCATGATACTAGAAGAGGCTCCCATCATGAAGTTGTTTTCCTTTCCATTTTCGATCAAAGTGCCTTCCTACAACTCCCCTTACATCTCAGTATGGTAAGCTCCTGTTTTTGTTCTTTGATCTCCAAGGTGATTTATCATTACGACATCCTCTGAATCCCAGAGCACCATGGAAATCTCTTTTTGAACCGACTTTTGAGAAACCATGGCAGGGCTTTCTGTGTAGATTTTGTCAAGCCAGTAAGTAAATTTATCTCTTCGCTTCCTCGGTAGCTGTTAATTCCTATCCTGGGTGCCCGCTTGGCGGTTATGGGTGCGTGTGTGTGCATTCGTATGAATCACTAGCAGAAACCAAATGGAACCTCTGCACAACGAGACCCAAAATAATCGCGGGATGGCTTTTCACGTTGAAAGGAAAGAATCTTGCCTCCCCGTAAAGCGCAGAGGGTCTATTGGGAAAGGTTCTTTGTCCCTTAAATCAACAGGCGTGAAATGCTCCACCAAGAGATTGCTTTTCATCATCATTAGCTACACACTGGATGCGAAAATGACTCCTAGCATATGGTTGACTGGAGGAACGTCTTCATTTGATGCAAAAAGTATTTCTCCACGGCTTCACCCATTACTAATGTCTCAAAAATGAGCTCTTGACCTTTAAAAGAGACTTAGGCGAAATGTAGTTGCGTATAACGAAACACTAACACACAGATATGAGGGGCTTGTACAGTCATTGCTCAACTAAAACCTTAAAATAACGGTAATTTCCTAAGCAGCCAGACCCATTACTAAAGGTGGCTTTAAATTTGTGAGGCTCTCTCTTTCTTTGATTGCCAAAATGAAAAAGTGAATGGATGAGGTTTCTCAAACGCTAGAGTGAACTCAGGAGCTCAGAGTGATTGGTTAATGTGTTCATATGCGATTTCTTCAAGTCTAAAATTACATATCACACGTCACGGACATGTATCACATCTCGTTTGACTAAATTAATGGTAGTGGTTTAGCTTCTGAATTTGTTGAAAACTGTAATGTTCTTTACATTAGTGATTTGATTTTAATGCAAAGCGATGTTACCTTAACCTTCAATCTTCAATTAAAAAATCAGTCACTCTTTGCTATAACGAATATCAAGAGGCCAGGACTGTCCTTAAAAACATGAGAACAAACTCGTCTTCAACTCTCAGCTGTGACCGACTGTGCCCCCTAAAGCTACAGAGTTGAGGGCGGCTGTAAATCATCCAGTAGCGATGAATGACTGCAACCTTCGTCTTCAATTTGTTCTTTGAGAGTTGGTGTTGTTTTTCGTTACCTTTACTAGGCTATGTGCTTCCAGTTGTGTAGAGCATAGAGAAATTTCGAACTGAATGCTCACTAGTCTTCCTTCGTTTAGAGTAATGACAAATCTAGGAATCGTATTTACTAAGAGTTCAATAGACATTTTTGGGATCTACGTTAGGGGGTGAGATCTGATATAAAACGATTGATGAAGTTTGATTTACAGAGCTAAATCCGAAGCCAATCCATTAAACTGGAATTCATCCATTGGGCTGTGTCTGAACTCAAGTTGGAAACAAACTTTATGCATAATAACTAGATTGTGCTTGATCGTGGAAATAAATGTGGAACTTGCAAGTCTCGTTACCTCGATGTGAGATTCCAGTGTCAGTTATTTCCTGTGAAATCAAATTAAGTGGCTTCGGAAAAACCTGACAGTAGACCTAGAACACAAAGGAGGCCTGAACGGCCTTTAATGTCGAGTCAAGAAATATCGAACAGGTAGATGACACTATCCGCCGCATAAAGTTGTCTTACCACCGGCTTAGAAGCCGACTTTGGCGAAGTCCGTTATGCGGTGCAATTTTGGAGATTTTAATCTGAAATTTGGAAATATTTGCCAAAGCAGCAATAAACGATCAATTAAAATCCAAAAGTTCATGACATTTGGCATGAGAATCGCCTATTGCCAATATAATAACTCAAATTAAGCAATGATAGTTTAATCAAAAGATTTTCGAATGTAAATATTAATTATTAGTTGCTATTTCCTTGTAACATCGTCACTGAGCGGATTAAACGAACGAGTTTTAAAGTCATTTATTTAACAAACTTAATTTCTACATATTTTTTTCAAGATGAAATAATTTGATCTCAAATCGGAGATTAAGAAAAGTTTAACTCAATTTGCTATTTTGTTTAATTAATAGCATTTCATAATTTGTCAAAAGGCCAAATAGAATCTTGGGCAACTTCAATCAAACTCGATTCAGTTTATAAAATTTTGAAATATCTCTTCGTGTGTGGTAGCTACAGCCTCATCAATTTTCGCATTGGTGCTTGCACTAATGGCTCATGAGAAGTGGGGCTCAAGAAGCTCTTAGTCACAGAAGACGGGTTATTGTGTCAAGGTGTGAAGACTTTCTCTGGAGGGAGAATTGGTGACTTATATGCTCGGTGTAATTTAAACAAAACGAAAACATAACCTTACAACTCCTTTTCTTCCAGACTGCAGTTGAAGAGCGATAGACTATGAGATTGGTATTCAGAGGTCCACGGAATATGAAGAGAACCTGATAACTAGTATGGCTGTACTAAGGGTCACATATACCAGCAGTTTAGACGAACTATCACGAAAAACACATCCAGTACCAACTAGAGACTGTAACAGCTTTAGGTAGATTTATCTAAGACATGAGTTGCAGTAATTGCAGGCTTTGGTTGGAATGAGAACTCGGTAAGGTTCTTGCATTTAGCAACTGAGTGAAAATGGTTTTCTTCCTCTGCAAAAAGCCTAGGAAACATACAGGCAACCTCTTGCAACCGGCGCATTTTAAGCCCATTCTAAGTGGGAAAGCACTTTTCCGGGAAGGATTTTGATTCCTTTGGAGAGCTTGCTTTGCTCAACACACGGAGTAGTGTATTCCAGTTTTCCAATTTTTTCAACAACTGGCAAGACAGGTGCGGATCGTAGGGGGGCTCTCTGTGTGTTTCATGGCTACTGAATCGCCCTAAGGAGCATTCGACTAGGGAGGGTATTCAGATGCACTACTGCATTATCTTAAGAAATAATCACCACTGGGAGGTTTGCTACCGGTGGGAGAAATCCTCTACTCGGGATAGATTTTTTCTCTTCTCCTTTCTCGAAAAGTGTGGTTCAAGATCCCATAAAATAAATTAGACGATTTTTATTAGATTTCGGTGTCCATTCAGCAATAAAATAAGCTTTAAATATAGGATGAATCAAAAAGATTATTATTTTCTTGCCTTTTTATAGCCAGAAGATCAGAAGCTGGCCCGAACGCGATGGCAAGCCGTTCGCGAAGCGGCCCGAGTCCTCGGCAGCAACTTTGAAGACGCGTTCTTGAAGGGAGTCTGTCGTCTCTTGGCCGCCATCTATCACCTAGGCTGTGCTGGTGCCACTCCCCCCTCCAAATCAGCCTCCGTTGAGTCGCTGTACTCGCAACTGCAGGGCAAGCCGGCTTCTGCGACGATGCTCAAGCGCCACTTCATCAATCAGACGGCGGCCGAGCGCGCGGCGAGACTGCTCGGCTGTCCCTCGGTTGAGCGGCTGGCAGCCGATGTCTTTGGCGCCGCAACAGCTGAGTCGAACCATCGGGCACCGAATAACCTGGAGTTGCTTGGCGGGTTCGTGGCGAACCTGTACGCTATCGCCACAAATACGCTGAGGGATTTGATCAACAAGTATGTCATCTTGTTGCAGTGCTTCTATACAGTTTGCTATGACTAGCGTTTCTATGAGTGGGGGTACCTGAAGACTTCAGGTCATCTCATAGATTCTGTTCGGTTTTCTTACTTTTTAAATTGAACATAATGAAAAAGTGTTTTATGGTTTCTGAGAGAGCGGATCGAATCTTGTTTAGCCGAGTGCTTGAATCACGACTTGCTTGATTGAAACCCTGATAACATGGAAGTTCCCAAAAATCACTCGAGGCAGCTAATGTTTTATAATTTTAAGAAAAGAAACTTGGCAGCTGCCTAAGCGGTTGGAAATATCCACACGGTTTATGAATGGGGTTGTGTGAATGAATGACAATGGCTGCAGAAGGTGGTTTGCGAAATTCAGTGGAAGTGGAGATTTCGCTCTCCACGAAGATGAGGGTGGGACCAGACGGCGTCCAGCCGAGTTTGATGAGTGGCAGCTTCTTGAGGCACCAGCCCTTGAAGAAGCTGTCTTATCAGTTGAGTTGGAATTGGCAATTAAGCATAGTTTAAACCATACAACTCTTCATTGTCACCTTCCTAAACTTGGAAGATGAGTGCCTCATGAAAGGCTATCCGAAAACCAACAACTCAAGTCCATAGTTGACATCTGCTCTTCTCTCCTTCATTCGGGCCAAATTGTTTCACCCTCTTTGGTGGATAGACTTAAAGCTAGCGACTGGCTAAAACGGATCTTTTGTCGAAATGTTGGTGGGGTGGCCAAGGAGTAATCCACCTTTAACTGGTACCACCTAATGCGGCAACAATTTATGCTCCAATCTACTAACAACAATTAGGGCGTTTGAACCATGCAAGGTTTGAGGCGGAAACAAGAAGACTTGCTCTAGCGAATTGAACGCACAACAATCCACAGCAGGAATCGCGTCGAAGAACTGGACTGGGAGAAAATTCCTCATTCACCTTATTTCTATTTCAGACTGCTACCGTTTGTTTCGTACCATACAAAGTCATTCGGAAGAAACAGCTTTTGCAACAAAATGGAGCATTTGGTCATTTGCTTGATTTATTCCAAATCGAACAGAAAGTTTGGGATTAACAGATTGTTCCATTAGATTATGCAACTATCAAGTCTAATGTGAAAATTTGACGACCCTTAGGGGTCCGGTTTAAGCATTCTTTAGAAATATCTACTAAGTATTGAAACCAGGTGAATTAACTACTGTTATAAATATGTGAACTCTTGGTTTCCATTAAATTTTTCAAGACCATAAATCAAAACTTGTGAATTCTAAAAAATTACCCACAAACTTACAGTAATTACACTACAATAAATGCATATCAGAGAATAACCTATAAGTTAGGTTTTTCTTGATAGCTGGACAATATTCTCACATTACAAAGCCGTAAATTAGCTTCCCAGACGTAAAAAAACGAGTAGCGCTACGAAAAAATGAAGCTTGTGCCGTGCCACGGCTTTCTCACGAAATATTGGGCACGTTAATTAATTTCAGTCATTCAAAACACCTCACAAATTTTGAAAGTAGAGGTATCACACCGCATTCACGTGAGTTCAAGTCTAGGAAATACGCTACCTCATCATTAAAATTGGGATTCGAATGCACGTCAATTAAATACCCACCATTTCGAAGAGAACATTCTGGAAAAAAACTCTATCATCTGCACAATTTTTGCTCGAAATGCGAATTTTTAAGGTACGCAGCAAGTGTTTGGGCTTTGCAATTGAACAGCGCGGAAAATATGTCCTTGATTTCGGGGTAAATTTACCAAGTAACTCCATTTATCTAACTGTGAAGTATCTGGAACATCAGTCAGCAAATAAATCCCTATGTGTAGTGGCTGCATAGAGCAATGCATAAGGTTGTTTACGGTTAGAGGCTGTTCAATCCAATTAAATGTGCGTATGGATCGTTGCAAATTGAGGATGGTACTGGGGGATATTTTGAAATTATCATGTTAAACTTCGTGGATTCTTTTTTCCCTCGACTTGGGGATTCTCCCCTAATGTCAATGGTTTTCAGGATTGACAATAATTTCGTTAAATTTCGTTTGTCTTGTCACCGTAATCCGTTTGATTTGCCCCCCAAATTATCCGTACCATTCAGAAAATTAAAATTTAAAATATTTGTTCAAATTAAAAAATCATCTGGCCATTGTAATTCATTATAAAATAAAGCAAATAGTTGGTAGCAGGTAATATTCTGATATCTAAACGAGCTTTGTATTGAAAAAAAGTAAAATAAAGATTTATTTAAGTCCCATTGAGGCGTTTTCGGAATTCCGAGCATGACTAAATTGAAGGTAATTCAAAAAGAACATTCTTAGCTGCGAAATAAACGTCATTGTTGAATCGAATCGCGCCAGGTTTCTGAGTTTCTAAAAGTTGTCCTTCATTCATCGAAAGCTCGGGGAAATTCGTGTTAGAAATGCCAGTGTCCACAAGCTGGTCCATGAGATTGTTGTTGGGTCCTCAAAGGTCTATGTTGCATATTTTATTGCGATTTGGCATCCATATTGCAATTCTTGGGATAGAACTTTTTCTTTATCTACAAATCGTTTGTGAAACCACAAATTCGTCTACCTGATTTTAGGGAGATTTGTATTTCACTTACTTATGGGCCAATAGTCGCCACTTTCTATCGGTCCTTCTTTTCTTTCAGTCGACCGTCTTATCGATCGCATTATGTGTTGCTCTCGCTTTCTTTATTGATTACTTGCTTCCAACTATTTCTTCATTCTAACATGCCAGTTGATTCGACTGTTGGGTATCTAGGACTTCGTCGCTACTTATCTCCCCATTTCAGGAGTTTGATTCGATTTAATATGGTGGCTGCTTGCAACTGTTTCAATGCTTCGACAGCCTCGTGCATTTTTTCGTATTCTCAGAGCCCTGAACCCGTCTTCAGGAGGTCTGCTGCGTTCCAGCTCCGACATGGAAGTGCGCAGCCGAGCCACTCGGCTGGTGGTCGTGGATCCTCCAGGTCTTCAGACACCAGAGGCTGGGGGTCGCATGTCTGGCGGGAGTTTCGAGGACCTCCTCTATAACTACACCAACGAGTGCCTCCTCCAGCTCTATCGCCAGTGTCAGAGCCAACTGGTGAGTTATTTCCTCCTACGCCTAATCGATAACTAGTCACACGTTCTAACCATCTAATAGTTTGCCGTTAAACATTTTTTGTATATAAAATTAAACTTTCCAAAACAATCTAGCGGGTTTTTGGTCTTTTGATCTCAAAAACTTATTATTTAGTTTAGATCAGAGATGTGATCAAAAAATTTGAATCAGGACTCTAGTTGCAGTTTTCTGCACACTGGTCAAGTCACACAAAATTGCGCAATTTCTTTTCGCCATCTAAACTTATCGAGGCTTTTATGTGGGAAATTCGAATGCATTTTTACCACCTAATTATCGTGACAATGGAATCACGAGTATGGAATATCACGAGTGCTCAGAAATACTGTTTTAATTAAAGTTATTGACTGCTATCGGCAAAATGCTACTTTTTGAGGTTCGATTATTCATCTATTAACAATCCTTAATTCACTAAAGAACCACTAAAGAGCACTTTGTAGGGATAGAACTTAGATGTGCCAAAACGGAGTTTTATTGATTATTGATTATTGATTACTAACTGACGCAGTCTGAGCCAAATCCATATTTTTTGTCACTTCGGTATATAATCCTAAACTTGTATATTAAATCGAAAAAATCTTTTCTAGATTTTCTGGAAATGCTCTCCAAATATTTTGGGGACCCATATTTAATCAAAAGAGGTTCAGAATTGCCTCTTGAGTAGTATCGATTTACTATTTCATCAAGCTCTAACTCTGGATGAAATTGTGTGCGCAGCAGACCATTGGCTTAGAAATCGACTTCAGACAAATTTTAATAGCTCCCTCGAAGAGAAAGTCTATAGCGTTTAAACAAATATGTAATATAGTTGTAGTTACCAATTTCTTTTTACATCAGTTCAGCGTTTATTTGCTCACATGTGCACTTCCATTCTGGAAGGATTATTTATTTCGGGTGCATATAGGGCATTTCATTTTGTTTATATTAAAATCGTTGACTATTTGGTCTTCAATCCTAAAGGAAGATGTCTGTGAATAGTAGGAGATTTGATTGCTCTGACCTGAAATGGAAGCCTTCTATTTATGTTCCACTCAAGCAGATCTACTGATTACGTAGATTTATTTATTGGGTTTAAACATGTGAATATCTTCTATTCAAAATTTTATTCGCATTGTTTTCTTTTGAACTTCAATAGGCCATTTGTGGTAGAATTTCATTTTAAATGATGAAAATAATCACTATTTCACCTAACATGGACCAATTGCTATTAATTTTGAAGTTTGAATTTCACATCGGTTGTAGAATCTCCAGGACTTGGCAAACCTGTTTACATTTCTCATGACCTCTCAGCTTGTCCCTGTTTTTAATGTGAGCTTGAGGTCACAAAGCCCTCCTCAAATAAACAGACATTGTTCACTTTCGCATCGAAAATCCATAAACGCATCGAAAAAATGAAGGCCATACGGCATAAAAGTTTTTAATGAATTCAAATGCTATAAAGTTGATGTAGTCTGTTTCGGACTGGAAAGACAAATTAAGCTAAGATATGAACGACATTTTTTATGTGGAAATATTAATCTAAACAGCTATCTAAATGAAATTTTATGAAACTATCCTACTGCTCTAAGAAAGCCGCTTTTAGCTTAGAGGTCTTGCTTTAGCGAGTTTACGTATAACGAAGAACTTAGAAGGTAGGAATTGTGCACTTTTTTCGAACTTAAATTGTGGCCTCAGTCAAAGTGACTAAACTTTCCTCAATATTTTGTTGTTTATTTTTATTTGCGTTTGTCGTAGGATGACAGTGGCAACATCAGCAGCAAGAATCCTGGTTTTGTGGAGTTTTTGGATACCCCACCGGAAAATCCCGCAAGTTGCTTCAATTTCTGTTTTTAAATTTAATGAATATATTTATTTATGTGAGTTATAAATAGTGAAAGGAAACACTCGCCTTAACTGAATGAAACTAGTAATATTATCAAAACCCCAAATAACCCGATTTTACTAGTAATCCAAATAAACTATGAATTTGCGCTAATCGGGGAAATTTCCTTTTTAATGCCCCCTAATGGGCACAAGTGCGTATCATGGCAACTTTCTATGGGCATTTGCGCAAAATAGTTTATTCATATTCTAAAATTGCAAACAAAAATAAAGCCCTTATCTACAGCTAAAGCTAGCCTAGGTTCATTTAATCAAACGTGGTCTTGTTGGTATCATATGCTTAATTTAATTAATTGTGAGATCTTAATGATGACGATAGTGCACTCTTAAATTTATCAGTGATTAGAAAATTTTAAATTCAAAATTTCTCTAGATATCATTAAATACTTCTATTTTATCAAGAAGTAAGCTTCATATTCTTGAAACCACTGTAAGTTATAAGAGAGGAGGTTATAACAAATTCTCTATAATTAGAAAACCCTTTCCCTTTCTCAAATAAGCGTGTCTAGCAGGCTAACTTGAGTAAATAAGATGGAAGGATATGAGGGTGTAATCTTATAAGTGAGATACATCTTGAAGGAAATTTTGGTATCCCATCCCCACCCGTAGTTCGGTTCTCTACGCCGAAGTCTCGCCAACAGTCGCTACTCAATGTCGCGGCTGAGTGAGTCCCCCACGCGACCAGGGAGCTCCACGTTCATGGCCTCAGACGATGAGTCATCGGTGTTCACCTTGGACCGCAACGGCGGCATGAGCACGATGGGGTCCACCGTTGCCCTGCCTGATGGGTCGGGGGCACAGGTCGGCTTCCTCTGGCTCCTCGACTACGCCTGTTCTACTGGCGACGTGAAGGGCTTCCTCAAACTGGCCGCACAGAAGTATGCCATGCACAAAACCACGCATCTTTCCAGAGGTGAGTTAGATAACACAGGGTTAGGATGCTAGTAAAAAGCAGGACAATTAGTTCCAGAATCTCACTGCCTCCGTCTATGCATGGTCTCACGACTAATCTATGCAAACACGTAAATACTGTTCAAGGTTTTTTGTCTACAACGGTAAACGTAAAAAGGTACAGGTCAATCCATTGGGAAAATAAGGTAGAGAGTGGTCCAGTCGATTTAACTCACTACTTGTAGTACTTGATAGCCTGCTTATCAGGCTTCTACAGTCTGATAACCAATATAGTATAGCCTATTCCAAAAACTGCCCAACTATTTACAACTTCCCGGGAGAACCTAATTTTTTCTTTGGGATATCAATGGAATTATCAAGTAGATGATAAAATAAATTTCAAAGAAAATTTCAGTAATATCGTTCTGAATGTTTTTCTCTGTTTAGCATCCAGTATGGCATTTTGGAGGAATTTAATTGTCATGTACCTTGCAACTTGTCATCTGATTTTTACGAAGTATTATCCATTAACGATTACCGTTTTTGATCAACTCAATAAATGGTTGTTCGAAGGCACACTTGGGCATTTTCAAACCCTTAGCCATCGAAGTCGAACAGGATTTTCACTAATGTGACTGACTGGGGTTAGTGTTTTGTCGCAAATCTAAAGCGAACTAATTTTCCGTGACTCTCTGATTACCAACCACTTTTTAAGTAATTTTTTGTGTACCTAATTGGCAGAGTTCATGCGTATTACTCCTCCTAGGCTCATGATGTTTTTATTGAGCTTTCACTGAAATGATGGCATTATTATGACAGCGTACTAGGGCTGCTTTTCACAAAAGATTGAAGTGATTTCATTTAGCGATTTGAATCTAGCACTTGTAAAGAATTGTCTTGATTTCCGAAATCAAGTCGCAAGTCTTATTTCTTCTGAGGCGTCGATACATTAAAGCATAGGTAGAAGGACTAGTTCTACTTCCATGGTCGTTATTTTCGTCCTCTCCTACTGCAAATACATCTCTACCCACTTCAACAACGAAATTAAGTGTTTCTCTGTCCACTTAAAATCAATAGCACTCAAGTTGAGAATTTCAGGGGGTGTAATCGAATGTTTTACGTTACGAAGGGATCATAAGACCGGCTGATCTCTGCTTCAAATTCCTTCGAAACTGTAGAGTATGTAGTCCTGATAGGAAATTTCACTAGTTGTGTCTATTAAGGTGTCTTGCTGGGTTAACTTAAATTCTATGAAACCTAGCTCTAGAAAACATTCCTACCTTATTTACCAATAGAATGCAGCCCGAAGAGCGATTATCTCGTCTATATTTGGTACCTAGTACTAGTTGCGTGCCTCTCAAGTCTGCATTAATCTTCCAAATTAACAATTATATTTGCTTAAAGTAAAAGCCAAAGCGGAAGTAAAAAATGGCTCTTTCGAAAGACTTCTGTCACGTCCCGTGGAATTTCTGGAATGCAAATAAAGGCGAATCTTGCTCGCCTAGAAGAGGCATAAACTATAAAATGTTCTTTTGAGTTCTTACTGTGAAACATCATTAGATAATTGTTAAACCTCAGAAGGGGTTATTGTATTTGCAAAGCACAGAATCGCGTTAAAATTGGACTAGCTTTGTAAGAGATAGGATTTTCTGCAGAATCGAGCTTTTACAAGTCCTGACACAACCAAATGGCAAGGCATGACAATCGTAGCTAGCCAAGACCTGTACTAAGATAACAGCCCCAGGGTAAGTGATGTGTTCGCTTTAATGTTAATACTACATCGGCAGTTCCGTTTGATAGAGCAAAACTTTTTGCCTTTGTTAGTATAAACGAAGAGCCTTAAGTTTACAACTCTGCAAAACGGTAAATCATATGGACCCATGGAAAATTAATTAGTGATTGATGAGTGCTGATGGGTCAATTCCAATTTAAGAATTATTCTGAAATTCAATGCAATAAGATGGATTTCCTTATGTGAAACTAAAACAATTAGTTATCCAATATTCTCATATATGGAGGCGAAAATAATTGTTAGCTCGTTTATCAGGAGGATGTCCTCCTCTCCCCCTCGACTTCGTGAATTCTAATTTTGTGCCCTTTTTATTTCACGTTCAAGGATTTATTTCTATCCTCCAGTGGAGTAAGGTGGAAGAGGGTGAGCTAACAGCTGTTGCAGATGCAAAAGTACACGGCGTCGAATAAGACAACGCATACTGTGTTGTAGTCATAGTGCATTTGTCCGAAGTGCGATCGTTAAAATACCGGTCCCACGCAATTATTCATCGTGATGCCTCCAGAACAGACATTAAAAGTTTCCTTTTTCGGCTGCAAAATGGGCCATAAGGGCACTGTGCTAGCTTTTATGAGGGGATTAGAATCCATGTAAATGGGTTTTATAGTAACTCTTACTCCGACTAGTCTAACGACTACTAGTATTTCCTTGAAACTGAATAGTTTCTGTGGAGTTGATTTGATTAGATTTTTTGTGTACTACTTGTCAGGTGATAAAGGAAAATTTATTACAATTCTGTCCTGGTCTATTTAAAAACCGTACTAAACTAAAATTAGTTAATCTAACCTTTTATCAAACAGAAAACATATCATATTGGTGTCTAGTCCTTAGCTCGGATCGATGTGCGAAAATCCTCTTTGTATTCCTAAGCTGGGGCGGAAGAGCATTGACATTTTTAGTTTGTTGGAAGTGCAGTCGATAGCTGAGTCGGAGATTAATGGGTGACAAGCACACGATAACCGAAGAAAACGCAATATCGAAATGTGTTTCTGCCGAAAGACCAGTGCGAAGTACAGTGGCATTCTTTAAAAATGAAACGCAAAGATCTCGGAAAAAGTTCTACCCAAAAAATGAGAACTTAAACCATTTCCTATTCTATAAAAATAAAACATAGACTGCAATCGGTAACTAATCCACATAATTTTCTTACGAGGCTAATTGTGAAAGTTTTGCCTTCATACCTTTCCCTTCGGTCTATTTGAGCTTGTCTTAGCTATAAACATTTTGTTTCCGTGAATTTCCTGTCCATTTCTATCTGTATTTCTCTTATGTCAGTGTCAACGTACTTATGAGAACGCTTTTGCATGAATCCCCGCAAATACATCCTTAAAGAGCTTCACGCAGGTTGAGGTTTCAAGTAGACTTAGTCTTCCCACTTTGAAGCCCACTCCCCAGTCCGTGGCATTAGTTTAGTAGAAAGCCTAGTCAATGCAGAAGGTCGTGACATTTCCTCTCGGGGGTCCCTGTTCGCGGTAGACAAACACACTTGTCACCGGGTAAAGAAACCAAAGCCCCGCTGTCAATTTTTATGAACCCTCCGTGGAATGCGCGTATCGGTAACGTGTCATGGGCTCAGTTTTTTCGTGGATGCCATTTTTTGTAGATTCGCGACTGCTGCGACGGCTTCACAGAAGCGGGGCGTTCTCGCTAAACCACTGGAACGCGACTGCTGTGGTTCAGTACCATCCCTCAACGTGGCTTTCGAGTTGCCGCTTTGCAAACAATCCCCGAACTGCCATTGACCTGCTGCAGAAATCTACTCTGTAAGTTTTTGTAGAAAATAAGCCTTCGATATAGTATTAGTAATGGAAGATAGGATTTTCTGGAAAAGTTCTACCGATTAGATTATTTCGGGCGATATACATACTTCACGATATAATCATGGTAGGAAATGTAGAGGAGGGAAATTTTGCATTTTTCTATGCAAAACTTCAATTAACGATGTAGTATGTTAAAGCCCCATTATTCATTTAAAAAGCGAAATACTAATGAGAAAAGATGCCCCGTAAATATCAAATATAGTCTTCTGTCTATCGCGATATGTGATTTTTTTATAAAATTAACATTCACACGACTGAAAGTTTGTGCGAACGGATTGATATCATCAAGAGTTTGAGACGCTAATCTATAATTAATGAAAGATCCTCCAAATTGATAGTCATTCAGTTAGGATTTATAGACCACAAGTTGGCGAAACTGAAATAGTTATTAATCAGACGAAATTTTGAACTAAAACGACCATTACAGTGGGATGGGTTGTTTATCTCAATAAAAATCTGAAAGAAAAATAAAGACAGTCGAACTTGACAATGGAAAAACCACTACGAGCTCTATTTGCAAAAAAAGTTGATTTGTATCAATACCATCTATTTGTTATAACTAGACGAATCCACATCGGTAAAGCTTTAAAAGTAACCAGAACTGAGAGCAATAAGGCTTGCCCGAAGACGTGCCAGTGCCTTTGTGAGGGATCACTGTTAGCCACCATAAAGCAACCAATTGCTCGCTTCTTCGTTTAAAACCCATGTATCTTTATTACAGTAGAACTCAAGCCAGCTTAACCAACTTGGATAAGCAAGTGTGGCTCAAAAGATTGAAAATCGGCCAATTATCTCGCAATCGGAGTAGCTTAGTTATAACACCTGTATCCACCGCGCGTTTTTTGGCTTGAAGAAGCGAATGTAGTGGTCGATTATGCGCATTATTGGGAGGCTGAAACAGGGGTGATAGTAAAAACAGTTTTTCCGCATCCTCGAGCACTAGTTTGTTGTTTTAGCCCGTTTTTACATATCCGTGACGCCATGTGTGCTTGCGCCAACGTGTAAGTGTATGGCTATCCTTGATCGAGTTGCTAGGACACCCGGGGGGGGGGGGCGGGGCGGGGCTTGGTGACGCGTTGCTAGGCTCGGATGTATCAGCTGACACACAAAACAAGGTGCGAATGCACAACACGTGCACAATTGCTGAGTTCTTCTTAAAGTGCCAAAATGCATGCAGTGTGTGGTGGAGCTTATAATGCTCTCTATCTCATATGCTGTAGCTCAACTTCCATCAACACCGCCAAGACTGGTAGATAGGTTTACTTAAGGTATATGCGGATGGTAGACGCATGGCGGTAAAACCCGCTGTCTTTTTCTATGGAGTCATTACGCAGATGTTATCATCGTAAGGGCCAGCATGTTTGATTTATTGAGCAAAACCTGGCATTGAAACGTCTAAAACGCCCCGGAACCATAGCCCGATAATTGATGTAAGGGCAAAGGAAAGATGCTCTCTCTATATAGATTCTGTTGAATTGTGATTAAATAAAACAAGTGACCATGTGTAAAGTACATTAATGTAACAGTCATCAATGCGATTTCCGTGATTATCGGAGGCATCCTAAAAAGCTTATTCTTACCTTCATTACTGTAAAATTATTTTGGGTTTGACTATTGATACGTTCCTTCTTCCAAATGATTTTGTAAGCAACGAAACAAATTTCAGTCTAAATATGAAGCAAAGTCGAGAGAATTTGCTGGATGATGAATTTTCTTATTCGATCTTGTGTGAGGTGAATCTTGCTGTGTGGGGTCGTACATTGTCCCGATGAAACCTGAAGCCTTTTCAACTCACTAGAGCAGGTCTCTGCTCCTCAAAACTTTGCTCAAACGCCTCTCTAATTGCTAACAGTCCGTTTTAGCATAAACTGTTGCTGCATGAGGTTGTAACAGTTAAAAGTGAATTATTTCTTGGAGATCCCACTAGAATGAAAGTGAAACAAGCTTTTTCCCATGAAGTTCCCTCCTCTGCTGTGGCTGTGGCTGGGGTTTCTCCCTTACGACCCTGCCACTGTCCACGTATGTCGCTTAACATTTCGATAAAAGATCCATTTTTTCGCCATTCGCCAGTCACAAGTCGTTTATCCAAAACGGTGAAAAATGTTGGAGATAATGGAGATAGTAGCAGATGTTGTTAACTCGAGATCTGAGTTGTTTTTGTTCAGATAATTTATATGGCACCCAGTTCCCAAGTTTTTTGAGACGACAATGAATAGTCGTATGGTTTTAACTAAGTTTAATTTCCAGTTCTTCAACTGACAAATTAGGATTAGTTTCTTCAGATATTGCTTCAAGAAGCAGCTTATCATCAAACTCATCGATCTTCATCTTCGTTTGGGGTGAAATCTCGGCCTCCATCTTCCGCACCCACCTTCTTTCATTCACGCATTCCTCTTCGCCATAAACTGAACGAATGTTTCTAGCCACTTCGTTGGCTTCTGAGTTTCGTTCCTTGAGCTTATTAAACATTACGTGATTGAAATGATAATTGGGTTCTTCCATGTTAACAGTTTATAAAAACAAATTTTGATTTCACTGTTATGTATGATAAGATCTGATCATTTTAAACTCATCTTAACATCAAATTAATGTTAAGCTCAATTATAAATAAAATAACTCTTTCAGTTTCTTTTTGTTTAGAAAAGAAAACTTTGGACATGACTTATGGAGAGACCTGATGCATTCAGCGGTTTCCCATTGTGCCCTACCGAAATCGCCCAATCGAAAGAGCATTCATAAGCACTGATGTGTGGTATAGGGGAATCGTGAGGGCTCCGGTTGCAAGTCTATTTGAGTGTCTGAGTGAAAGACATATTCTCCCTGCTTGGTGGGTTCCATTAAGCTTTGCCATGTCATGGAAAATGGGCCAACACTCCAACAGTGGTGCAAAAAGAATGAATGAGTGACTGAGTAACTCTGATTGAATCAAACATTGTTAATTGATTGTAGAAATTATTTTTCTTTCCCTAAGTTTATTAGTATCCTCTGTAGTAATACGGCGTTTTTTCTGAACCATTTAGAGAGATGAATTCCTGAAGTTACTATAAAATGAAACAAATTGATGAGCTGTAATAGTGATTTGGTATTTTATTCAGTGTCACAATTTAAACACGTCTCGAAATTGCGCGAATGAGCCGTTCGGATGGCTGTTCATTCAGTTTCTACTCAAATTGTAAAAATTTTTGTTGTTAGTAGGTTTAAGCTATTAGATGATCTCCAGGTCATCTTAGCGAAAATAAGTCTTTTGAACACTTATTTCGATGGACAAGTTCGTCTTAAGCTCCTAAGCAAAAAGTGCACCGCCGCTACAAATACTTGAAACGGAATCGGTATGGGTGGGTGATTCAGGGTGTTGAAGATCACGAAGTGGTACTAGTGATTTATCACTGTTCAAAGGGCTCCACCACCAGTTGCCAAAACATGTGTATTCACTTTCGTGCACATTCCAAGCTAGAAACTTTTGAAAAGGCTATTCGCGTGAGATTAATCAGCGCAGCCTATGCTGGTATCTTATTTCCGTGTTTATGCTTTCAAAACTGTGCAGGTGACCGAATTTGTTTGAGGGATTGTACATGTGTTTAGTTTAAATTGACTGAAATCTGTTAACGTCTCTGTGCAGAGTTGAATTCGACCGGTGATAGCGGAATAAACCATAATTCAGATCTCTATATTACGTGGGTTGATTGTTAGGATAAATAAAGACCAATTATAGTGGACGATAGCAAATCAGTATGGTTTTAAACAGATTCTTCAATGCTAATGACTAGTCTCTGACGATAAATAATTAGGGGAATGTGTGATTTCCTCTAGGATTATAAGTTGGCAGGTTCGTACAAGAACACTTTATTTATTTCCTTTGTCCAGGGGATAACATAGTTCAGCGTTTTCAGTGAGCATTGCTCTTCATCAACGTCTCGTAAATCAAATTTGCGGTTTCTAGTTCCTCTGAAAATTATTAGTCATTTAGAATCCTTTAATGCCTGAGGGCCTCATTTTCTCTCCGATTTTGCGTACGCAATAACCCTTTTATATTTACACAGTTTTGAACGCTTTCCACTGAGTGAAAACCAATTTAAAGGACATTAATTCGTGTGAACCCTACCCGAGAAATCGCAAACAGTCTGGAGTTCTGTGGGTGATCATCTGCACAAAGTTATACACCTCTCCAAACATACAGCCTCTCCAAACATCGAGATGCTAGAAAATTAACGAGAGAACAAGGTTTAGACGAGTAAGGGGCAGGGACTCCATCTAATTAGGTTTAAAAATTAGGTTAGGTTATTCCAAATGAGCTATGGTAGCTTTCGAAGGACACTAGCATTCCTGCGTAAACTTGTTAAGACCTAGCCTTCAGGGAATAGCCATACTACTGAGGTTTTGATAAATACTTCAGTTAACCACCCTATTTTCCTTCTTTCAGTCCACTGTTGAGAAGCATTGGAGATGCCATGGATGAAGGCGCCTCTGCCTCTACTCTCAGCGTCTCTTCGAGTGCTGGACTGGTGGAATCCTTCATTTCTGACACGGTATGTCCTTCGTCATCTTAGCCTTGAGTCTACAATTTAATGCTTTCAAAGCAGTGCTGCTTACTAACTGCTGCTTACTGCAGTTTAAAGTCCGTTCATATTATCGATTTTATATCTTCCCTAATAGAGGTGAATTTTTAATCCACTACGAACCCAATTGAAGTCCTAGTTTCCCAACTGATAACAACACCCTCTATAGTAGAAGGGTTTCTCGATGTTCGTTTCCACTTCCCGCATCTTTGTTCCTCTTTACGAACCAGCGATAGCTGTAAACTCCTTGATCGATTGTTGGGAAATTTTTGGGACTTGAATGAATGCATTTGTTTGTCATAAAACGTATTTGTACATGCCTTATATCGATTCAAAACAGGGCAATTTTGGTGTAAAGGATTCTGTCAGAACTTGCATGCTAATGCATATATGTGAATCACCTCGGTGTTTTAGTACGTGCCAAACCCGATCGAAACGGATTCTAAGCCACTCCTAAAGCCATCACAACGAAAAACTGGTAACTTTTGTCCTCCGATGTTTGCCTAAAACGGAGCAAAATGTTATTTGGTTGCAAACAGCTGTGTTGAGGTTCCTAAATCGGGTCCCTGGAATTGCTATAGAGGGAAAAGGAGAGCGTAAAAAATGAAATACGCAGCTGATCCTGATTATAGCCAGAAGTGAATCACCGAACCAACGACGCACTGCAAACAGATAGACCGATTTAGCCATACCGCCGTAGTACTTTTCTATGCTTCTTTTGCTTTTCTGTCTGAAATATCACGTCGACAGAACTAAAAACGATGACTTGTTAAAGGCTGTATTGTCCTATAATTTACCTGTTTGCGTTAACGAAATAAACTACCTGTACCTATGTGCTAAGATACTGACGATTATTTAAGTAAATAGCCCTTTATTAATTAATACAAAGCTTGTCACAATAGTGTTAACATAGTCGAATGCTAAGAATCAGGAATACCGTATATCTGCTACTCGGGGTTGAAGTTAGATAACTCCCAGCTGTGTGATTCAACTGCTGTCAAGCTGGCTTCCTCTCTGAAAGCTCCAAAAATCACTCCCTCTTCCCCCTTTCTTTCCAGAAATATGTTATGGATCTGCTGCGAATCTGTTGCTCAACCAACTCTGGTGGCTTGAACGGTCGTAGTAGCAGCGGTGGGAGCATAAACGGTGACGTCGGTGACTCGTCCAATGGTGTAGAAGCCTACGGCGGTACCCGAAGTGACATGCACTGGGTCCACTGCATTCTGCCGGTGGTGAGTGCCGGACTGTGGCAAGTGAACGCTTCGCAGCCACCGCCGCCGATGACGAAAAACTGCTCAGCCACGACTGCCGGCCACCCCCACGCGCGATTCTGTGTCCCTCTGGTGAGAGCTCAGCTGCATGGCCTGGAGTTGGCCACGGATCTCGCCTACCTCAAACCAGCCTTCACGAGACAATTCGATCCGAATGCTTGTCCCACTCCAAAGAAATCTGAGGCTGAAGAGACCAAGGTAAGTTTGGAAAAAGGCAGATCTTTATCGTTTGAACAATTCTGGCTGTTACTGGTACACAGCTCAGTTGCAGACTGCAAGTATTAACCGTCAAATTGGCACTTATTGTGTAGGTTTTAATATATGTCGAAAAGTCCCTTGAAACTATAACGGGATCTCCACTGGCCCTAAACTTTCAGAGAAGGAAGACTGTAGTGCTCGGCTAACTGCAGCTTTTGTGCGACCCTCGAGTAGCAGTGCTAATTTGTGGCTATGAAAAGGTTAAAAGGCGCGTTGGGAAAAACAAGCCGCTAGTATCCTTAGCAAGTTTCCTAATGATTAATGGTAGCAGCTTTGTAACAGTGTGAGTATCTAGCTGCGCTTCTGTTAGCAGAAACCAAATGTCAACTACCATAAGTCAATGGGGTTCTAAACATCCTTGCTAGAATCGATTTGAGTTTAAAGTAAAGAGGATGGCGTTAGGCATCTATATTAAGCTATTTAATTTAGAAAAATGCAGAGAAAGGGTAGTCTGTGGTATGTTGAGTGAAAAATATGGACCTCTACATGATTGTTTGTGCTTTGTGGCTATTAGCAACACAGATGGTTGGATAATTAAATACTGAATTCAGTTAATAATAGGAAAATTAATTAGGTATGGAGTTAGTTTATCGGTTGGTCTTCTGCACCTGTATTAATGAACCTTGATTGTCAACATGAAGTAGGGCTGTTATAAGCCAGCAGGGTTTGGTTAATGCGATTGAAAGTAGATCATATCTACACTCTGTCACGATTTGTGGTGTGACGAGTACAAACGACAACGTTGAACAACTGAGGAAAGACAAATTCAATCAAACCATGCATCACCACGGCATGCTTGAGAATGCAAAAGTTGATGAATCGATTTTTGGTCGTTCAGGCTGCCCCAACGCCTACTCACTCAGTGTCGGAGGATCTGATCACGGTGACGGAGCAGAACGCCAACGTCCAGAGTGCGGCTCCGCCGACACCGCTCGATGCTAACACCGAGCCCGGCAAGGCCTCCGAGCTTGAAACGATCTCCCACTCCGACGCCGGAATCAACCACACTCCGGGTGGTACGCCTGCCTTTCTTCCTACCTGGTTGATAGATTATTCGAGTCATGTGCGTGAGTGCATACACTCGGGTTGTTCTTAGAATCAGAATGGTTAGATGGTTTGGTGTATCAAATATATAGTCAAATACAACTGTCCTTCGAGTCGATGATGACAAAAAGTGAATGACAAATGCCTGTGAAAAAGCCGAACGAGGCCTTGATCACGTCTAGCGTGGTGTCACAGCTGGGCGCCTTTGGTTGTCTGTGAGGATGAGCTCTAGGGCTGTCAAAAGAGTATGCCAATCGGTACTTGACGCTGAGACTCGAACGGTCGTCCAGTACGTTGTAGAGACCTGGAAGCAGCATTCCCGGGTAGATGCAGCAGATGTATTTGGTTTGGAAGGTGGGGCAGAGGCGTGGATCTCCGGTCCATGTCGTACGCGGATACCAGCAAATATGCAGAGGCTAAGACCACTCTTGGTCGGTCCATGTGCGCTTCCCATTGCCTGCCAAGACCAGGAGTGTCAGATGAACAGGGATATGAGAGCTGCGCATGTTGCGCCTTGAGAAAAAAGTAACCCCAAGTCAGAGCTAAAGCCCTTTGTTTGTCCCTTGCAGTCATGTCACAAAGGTTGGCTATTTCGAAATATCGAATATTGTCACTCAGGTTCCGAGTTATCAAAGGTAGACAGTACGACCACGGCTTCTGAATCGTGCGAGGTCAAAGATAAGGCTAATGATAGGCATGTATCAAAGTGCCTGATCTGTAATGCTGTGAGGTGCACGTGCTTTGGTTGTCCGCTGGGCCCTAAGATGGGGCAGGCATGTGAATGAAATTAGTAAAGTCAGTGAGAGTGTCTCGCTTGCTACAGTTTCTTCAAGCTTTTTCTATGTATTATCCCTTCAATAGGCCTCACCCCTCGGATCTTTATCCTGAGGGGCTGGTCCCAGTCAAAGACACTAAGTAACACTCTTTTAGAATTACTGAGGTGGTGGGATTAACTCCCTGCCATGTAGTAGCATTTGTCAATTGTCTATTCGGCTGTTTCAATAAATGTGTTTATAATTCGTTATCAGTATGAGATGGATTAACGATTTTACGTGAACACTTTATAACAGCAAAGAATAACAGAATTAAATAAATCAGCTACTAGAGAAGAGATCTGCAATTATGGGGTAATACATTCGATTCATTACTTTAGCATCACGGTATTTTTCACAATTTCTTCAGGTGGTGTAAAGAAGCATCTACATAATTCATCTGAAAGTTCCTTGTTCATTGATGTTGAGCTTTTATATCTGTGAGCAACTGCTTCAATAGTAATTTCTACTCAAAACCTTCGCCGAAGAATAAAAAACCTTAAAAGCCTTAATTTCGCTTAGATCGTAGAAAATCTCACCAACTCCAACCTCTTTAAGCATAAATTTGATATTGGTGTACTTTAAACAATATTTGATCATTTCATTTCACTTACGTCATGTCCAACGTGATTTTGCGCAGACAAATCCTATTTTAATGCAAGTTTTTCCGTTGTAAAATTAGGGTATGGTGGCCTGCAATTGAGTGGGAATTAATTTTTAAAGTACTTGTAAGTTTTAAAAAAATCAAAGGAGAATGCAAATCACTTCTTCGATCTTCACCTACTTTGGTGTTGGTAAAGACACGACTGCAAAGGTACTTAATGCAATGAGAAAAATCGAAGATGTGTCGTTCCATTGAGTTTCAGTGCAGAGTGATGTTCTTGTCTAAAATCATTTTAAAGGGAAAACTAGTCCATGGAACCCATAGCTCATTTATTAATGATCGGGAATCATCCAGCTTTGATTCTTGCACCCAGAAACCTAAAGGTAGATATCCTGAGCCTATCAGTTTGGTGCTACACTAATGGAACTGAAAAGCAGCGTTCTCTGTAGTTGAAACAGTAACTTTAATCGCGATAAGATCATTGTGACTTGCTAATTAGAACCAGAACAGAATAGCGTTTGTGAGAAAACGCACAAGTGTTGTTCACGTCAACAGACTAGGCGTGAACGCTTGAATCATCCTCTGACGTAAGCTGCTGGGCACGAAATGAACCCTTTCTAACACCGATTTGGAAAATCAAAGCTTTATATTTTTAAACGTCATTTTACCACTGAAGGACGTCCACTACTCCACATTTTAATTACACAATCGGAGAAAGTTACCTAATTAGATATCTTATTAATTTAATAAAACTTTGGACTTTGGTCGTGCTTTTACTCGCCCTGCATAGGATTTCATTTATCGTATCATGGGAATCTCAAATGACTTTCTTATCATCTTTCGAAATAATAATAATATTTTCAATAATCATTTCGAAAAGTGTTTAAGTTAGATTTCATGAAATATGAGGCCATATGTCTGCTACAAATCCTTAGTTATTCTACGCGAATTAAACAGACACCGCTTGTTAACTTTAATAAACTCATACTGAGTTGCGCCGATATTTCCCACTTTTTCAGAACCTGCGGACACGTACAATTTCGTATTCAACACCACAACCAACAACTTCCCCTGGGAGCAACTTCTATCTCTGGCTCCGGTTGATCGTGGCCTAATCAAACAACTCCGCTTCCAGGTTCAAGTTCACTCGACTTGTTTTGGTTCCTTTGGTCTCTCAATTAACGGGAAAAAACGAATTGCTAAAATCCAGTTGAAAGAAAGATGATGAATACATGTAAACACAGCTAGCACCCGAGACAAGCTCACTATGTTCAGAACTTGATGCATGGTAGTAGGCGCATAAACATTAACTATATTATGGGGCAGAGCTATTTGATTCAAAGGTCTGGTTTTCTGCCGATCTTAGCTGGAGGAGATGGAGGAAGCGAAGGAGTTGCTTCAACGCAAACATCGGGCTCTCACAGCGGCTCTGGAGGATTGCCAACAGCAGCTGAATCAGGAACAGCGCGATCGGAGGGCTGTAAGTTCCCTTTCCTACCACCATGGGCACCATTTTGGTTCAGAATCCTTGTCTTCTTATTGATATTGCCTTTTAAATCGAAATAAGTAAATTTATTGAAATCGCTCAAAAGTTGAGAGGATATGGTTGATATCATTCACCCCATTTGTGGTGTTTGTTTCAGTTGATAGATTGGTAGAGCCTTGTATTTCGTTTGATTCTTTTTATTCAAGCCTAGAATACCGGTCTTTTTTCCGTATTCACTAATAATAACGCCAATCATTGTGGAGTATCAGTTATATTTACTTTATCCAGGTATAAACAAGAGGTTATTACTGATATCAATGACCTTAAAACAAGTAGTAGTTGAGTACCTAGAGAACCACAGTATGTCGATTTAAAGTAGATGTTGAATTGATATCTCCATTTTAACTCTCAAATCACGAAATTCACAAGTCCTTGGGGTGTTTTTACCAAGGGTTTCATTCCAGTTGACCAGTGCGGTCTTCAAGCTGCTGGATTTCCCACTATAGCATTTATTTTTGCTTCACAAAATCGAGCCACGTGGGTTCTATGTCAGTTTTGAGGTTAAAATTCCGTCAATTCGACCAGTTCTGTGGAATAGAAGCTCTAATTTACCCGTCAAATTTGTTGATTAGGTTCTGTAAATTATCATTTAGTCTCCAGCTGGAATATTTTCGATAAATCTGATAGAGATAATTTATGTTTCGAATCATTATTAACTCGTTTCTTTCCACTTAGGTCCCTACTATAGCGGTTTTGCACATACAAACCTCCAAGTTTGATAACAAAAACTGCACACAGCATAATTTGGGTAGGATGTTCCGAAATATTTATAAGAGTGGAAATAAAAGAAAAAATAATTGAATAATTGAGTTACTCATTTTCATTTGAACATTCTAAACTCTGGTTTGGGGACCAATAGGTAATTTTTAAATTAGCCATAATCTCAAATTGTCTGTTCGAGTACTAACATCTACTAATAATCTGTTAATGTTGACACCCACATCATAGCTTAAAGGTTCCTTAACTGCAAACGAACCCAACGAATATCCAGACCTCTCAAAATAAATTTTCCTCTAGCCTTAATATGTTCATTTTACTAGTTTTGCTCCCTAACAAACAGCAAGGATTCTCCAGAGCTCTTCGAATGCAATTGGCAATGCACTTTTCGACCTCATAATCATTCGCTTAGAGCCCTTGTTTTAATATGCATACCCGCGCACAGGTGGAGGCACGCTACCAGACAGCACAGCGGGAGATCGACGACCTGCAGAACCGACTGGAGGAGATGGAGGAGGAGCTGGAGGAGACGTGTCGGCGCCAGCGACGCCTCCAACTCTCTTCCACGTCTTCGGGGGACATCGTCAACGGCGAGGTCAACGAACTCATCGAGGAGCGGGACTCCTTGCGTGAGGAGATCGCTAATCTGCAGGAGCGACTCAGTCGTGTCACTAACGAAAAGGCAGGGGTAAATGCTTCCTTGAGCCTGCCTATTGTTCAACGGAAGATCTGGGTTAACGTTCTAAGGGGAAGAGGCTGACCTGGGACGGTAGTGAAAGATAGCAGCAGTCTCGTGCATTTCTATTCCACGTTCCAAGACTCGGACGCCAGGCTAGCAGGCTCTTGTGGACTAGTAGTTAGTCGATTGCTCGTCGATCTTCTCCTGCTTATAACTATCCTCTCTGTATCACGAGAGGATAAGTTCAGCAACAGTAGAGAGGCAGAAGAGGTCGAATTTTCAGGGTGTATTATGCGAATTCTACCTAATGACATTAAGCTTTTAATAGCTACAGAATGGTACTATGTGTGTGCCATAAATAGATAAATGTGCGTTTGAAATGGGAAACCGAGCACTGAGGCTCTGGCTCTGCCGAACCTTCGAATCTGCCTGTTTTAGCCGAGATCTGTTTTGATCAACACTCCTTGCTTTAGGGGAAAGGTAGAACTTCCTGCTACTCAGCAATCACCACTTTCACCGTGTGGTCTTGTGGGAGGCGAAGCATTAGGAAGCACATGCGATATTTGGGCTGCTCAATGTTCCAAAATAGCCCGGTTCGTGTAATCCTCAGGCTACTACTATCTACGCAGAGATGCTCCGCATCTAGCCCTAACGGTGCCGCACTTCTTATAGTGTCTATGTCCTAAGGTTCTGGAGTTTTGTTGTTCAACTTGAAGAAATATGGCGGTTATCATCGGGCTACTAAGTATAGTACAATGCTAGACCGTGTCCTCGGGTCTGCAGATCACAAGTGTGAGAGTTAAGGAATGTTCGGGTTTGTAGATCAGCAAGGGGTTAACATGGATCCGTTCTTGCTGTCATGGGGTCTAAGAAGAGAAATTTTTCTGTCGTTGATGCAGAGTTTATAGATAGGTCCTCTGTGTGCTGCATAATGGTTTGAAGAAATAATATGGTTGTCCACTCCAATCCGAAGCGGTATCTGGAATAAATGTTCACTTGTGTGTATGAATGAAAACACCGCTGTGAGGCTAACCACCTCAACTGGATGTATGGCAATGAGCTCAGATTGGCCGGTTTAGGTAAAAACGCCTTGTTGGAAAGCACAACCTGCATGCGTTCTTATTAATCCCCCAGTAAGTCTCATCACTTGCGCACCCTGATCGACATTAAACCTTATTCTGGAAAAGACGAACTTGCGGATATATCTTGGACATAGTATTCGTGTATGCATAGGAATAGTGTAACTCAACTTCCTAGGAGGTATGAAGAAGGGAAAGTAGGCTACCGTGAATTCAGGTGTTGAAATCGTACCATCATACGTGCCAAAAATTTTGAAATCGGTTCACATAAATCGAAATTTGAGAAAAATTATTTTAATGAAGCTTTTCGGGAGATAGGCAATATCAACCTACAGTGATTCATATCACTAACGGGTCTTCAGTTGTAACAAAGCTGTTGTTGAATAGTGGTCCACAAAAGAACACTCGTACTCGGTAAAAGAGGGAAAATTCCAATCGGTTTATTCTGGGTCCATTTGGAAAGAGGTGATTAGCCTACTACTACTAACTTCTAAAGGCGACTTAATTGATCCTAGATATCACGTTCTAGAACCTTGGAACCGAGATTCCTCGATGATGTGGTCGAACTGCGGGACTGAAACTGAGGAAAATCCGAGCACAGCTCAAGGTGGTGGTGACTGGTGAAACAGTCGCTCTGCCGATCGTTGGATAATATCAACTAATTTAATATTGCAATTATCAGCACTTGCTATGCCCATTAAATAACATAGTTTAAATTAAGCTTTAAAGAAATAAAATATTTAGACCCTCAGATTTGAAATGAGGTAACGGAGCTCAGAGCTTTATCAGTGGAAAAATACAATATTCCCCACTAGAACTCATAAGCTAACCGATTCTATGAGAGATAAAGCATTAACAAAGTGATTTGATGAAGCCATTTCGACACTACAATGCGGAGATGGATTCAAGCTAAGGAATGCAACTGCTAGAAGGAGAACAGTTTCCTCCAGCTCGTCCTGCATTTTCAATTTTACGTTGACTTTAATTTATTAAGTGGTGGTTATCACTCATTTGCAAATGCAATGGCTGGTATTCAGATATGCAAGCTGCACCGTTGTGCTGAAAGCGGATTTATTTAAGTAGCTGTCAAGTTGTCAGGCTGGGGCAGATTTTTAAGCCAAAAGACTTGCCTATGGTCCTATCTCTAGGCCGCAGACATGGAGATTGTGCAGTTGAAAGCCAAGATCAACGAGCTAGAGGGTCGACTAGAACTGGAGAACTCAACAAAGCAGCGTCTGCAGGCGACCGTAGATCGACTGCGAGGCCAGATGGAGTCGGTGAAAGCCGAGCGGGACAGACTGAGCAGCTCTCTGCAGTCAGAGCGAGTCCTCGTGCGCCAGTTAAATCGCAACCTGCGAGAGGCAGTCGAAGACAAAGAACGTGCAGAACGGCGATTGGCCGAGGAGGAAATGCGCCGCAACGAAGCCAGCAATGAGGTTGGTAATGTCTTAATTGAAATTCGAAATGCTTGTTTGCAGTATGTGAAGTTTATCTTGCAAATTTAATTTATAAACCATCATAGTTGGTTACTCTTTGAGTTTTCTCTTTTTACGTGCTTAAGGAGGGCCTATGCCATGAATTATGCATACTACCCACTTTGTAACTATCCGAGTACTACAGCAAAAAAGAGATTTCTTTATAAGAAAGACATTCACAATAAATAATAGGTAAATTTATTTAATTTTCGAATATTTCCATGGTCTAAAAGGACGTTGAAGGGTTAACAGAGGTTGGGTTAGATATTTTCGTCGTCATTGAGTCAGATTTTCTTCGAGGTTTTGCTGGACGGACTTTGTTTGTTCCGTGATTAAAATATGGTAAAATGTTGGTGTATGGATAATAATCCCAACCCACCTAGAACGCTTAGAAATCAGGATTCTGGAGTTTGTGCGTCCTAAGAAAACACTTCACGTACTGAGAACATGCTTAGCTTATTGGTAGTCTTAACAGCCTAGAAATATTGTTTTTTTGTGAAATTATACAGGTGTCAAACTACGTGCATGAGCAAATGCGACTTCAGCAAGAGCTCAACCAACTCCTGCTTCGATGCAAGGAGGAGGAACTCCGCTCAGTCCTCATGCGGTCACGACAGCTGACTGGCGAAGACGACAGCGACGAAGAAAGCGAGGACTTGGAGGAACTGGAAGATGGCGATGCGGAGAGAGGAGGACGAAGTAGTGGCGTCTACGTGAGTGATGTGGAAGAGGCCAGCACAGCACCTGCCACTGGTGGCAGCAACGGGAAACCGAAGGACATTACCCCAGTCAGTGGAAACCAGAGAGATAGAAGAGTGCTAGGCAGCAAGACATAAGTGCTAATGGTACCCATTACCTCTCCGTCCCTATCGAACACCAATTTGGCCTCCACATTTTCCTCTCACCCTGTGTACTTGTGTCTGTCTGTGTTTATGAACCTCCTTTTTCTACGAAAACTTGATGGCACTTTACTGCACACTGAAAGTGTGTATATGTTTCTGTGTGTCTGCGTGGTATAATAGCTTTTTGATATGATGTATGTGACATCTCTTATTTTCAAAGTGCGGCTCGTATCAATGTGCAGAATTATTAGAATAAAGATATCTCAGTCATGCATTTGTTAATCCTGAGAAAATGTTCCTGGAATTAGTAGATCTTCATCACTTGGATTAACCACGGTTCTACGACTCTCCATGTATTTCAGGCCAGGAATTACTGAGAAGCTAATAATTGGACCGTGCACAAGGGAAATAGAATAGCTATAGTTCAAAACCACTCATTTCGTTTCATTTACTGTAGGCACTTTCTTATCATGAGGTTGTACACAATGAAGGGCAGAAATTGTTCCTAGCTTAAATTTAAATTATTTGCTTAAATATATACCTATTCCACTTCGTGATGCAAACCCGTTAGAAACACTACCAGTTGTTTCACTGGGAATCACAATACACATAGTCAGAAAACTAATTCAGGTTTAAAATTAAGATATTTCGACCACAGAAGAAGTAAACATTAAAAAATACTAATCATTTTTAACAAAGCACTTCTAATTATTTTTGTTAAAGTGATGTAAGTTGAGCGCGGCAACTTTGTGTAATGGATAGCGACGATACGAGTGTTTCGAGCGTTAATCAGAGGGAGGATATTTTTGCTAGCTTAAGTAAACAGGTTTTCATCTTAACTCCACTTTAGTGTTTTCGGAATCAAGACATCCGCTTCTTGCTTCGGATGAGGAGTGTGAAACTGTCAAGGTACCTTAGTTAATTTTTTGTTTATAAAAATTAATGCAAATATTACTATAAACAACATTTTTTTATTTACAGAACCAAGTATCTTCAGATTTGCGAATTGGAAGTGCTCTTCATATTGGGGAGAATTTCGGGTTGAAAAAGAAATCTGATGGTGAATCTAGTCTCCCGCCTCGTCGCCAAGGATTCTATTCACCGTTATCTATAATATCTGCGAAGGAATGCGGCGCTTTTGAAAAATCTTCTCGATATTATCGTTTGGCCGAGTTTCTTACTCCATTTCACCTACTAAAAAGTAATCGTGACCAGCGTCCCTGTTGGCCGCAAACCGGTAGCTATGAAAAACACGTACAAGGATCATTGTGGAGTATTTCACGACTCGGATTATGTGGTGTCTATCAAGTATTTTATAGTTCTAATATCATTTGTGGCACTCGCCGTTTTAACATACCTTACATTCCTGGTGCTTGTATCCCCTTAGCACCACATGGGCTGCGTAAATGCTGTAAACTTCAATGAGTCCGGTCACTTGATCGCCTCCGGCTCGGATGACAAGCGCGTTGCAATTGCCGATACCTATACGGGCGAAATGAAAACACGGTTTCGCACTGAACACTCACAAAACGTCTTTCAGGTTGGTTGTTCTCCTTCATCGAGGTTGAATCTAAGGTCACTTGTTGTGCTCCACCTACACGGTTAATTATAGGTTAAGTTTGTGCCCCACACCAACGACATGTCGTTGATTACATCCTCTCGCGACGGCTCAGTCCGGCTGGCCGAACTCAAACCCGACGGTTCACTGGCCGAACCACCGCGGGTACTTGTGGTACACAACGATGCCTGCCACAAAATCGCTTATCTGCCTGACAGCCCCAATTTCTTTCTCACGGCTGGTGAAGACGGCTGTGTCTTCGCCGTCGATGTCCGCTCCAAACGCAGCAATAAGTAGGCTCACTATAAACCAGTCTCTGTTTTCCAGTTTCCTGTGTGGTTTGTTAACGGCGTTTTGTGTCTTTTTAGGATACTGGACCTCCCCATGTCGCATTTCTACTCAATCTCCGTCAATCCTGGCCGTCCCATTGAGTTCTGCGTAGCTGGCAGAGGCGAGTCAGTTGTTCGGTAGGTGAAAACACCATCGCTTGCACGGGAGAGGCCCTATTTTTAGGCGACTGAAGTGTCTCGTGGCAGGTTTTTTGTCAAAACACACTTGATGGCATGTGTTTACATGTGTTTACGCTTTCCACTTCAGGGTGTTCGACAGTCGGAAGCTCCGTCTGGGTTCGGCGGTCAAGCCCGCTCACCTCTATTCCTTCCTGCCATCACATCTGCGAGGCGCCAGCAATAACAACAACAACAGTGGTGGCACCGCGAGGGCAGATTCGGCGGCCGCCGAGACCGGTCGCCAGGGCGGTGGCGACACCGACGACGGCTCCTCGCCCTCTTCGAGCACCGACTCGACGACGGAGCGTGACACGGAGGACTTCGTCGACGAAAGCCTCCTCTTCACCTCCTCCCGGCTGGGCCAGCAGATCATGGAGATCTACTCGGAGGGTCTACGACGTCATAGAAACACTGCCGTTAGGGATCCGCTCGGTGACCTCATTTCCACGCAATACAGCGTCACCTCAGCGGTGTATAGTGCCAATGGCGATGGTAAGCTTGGGTTCCTTAAGCTACACACGGTTTTCAATCATGAGCTTATTTATGCTAGGAAAAAGCTACTTTTTGCCTACCTGGATTGCTAAGTTAGTTGGATTCGCTAATTTTTTGAACGGAGAGTGGTGAATTGTGTTTAGTTTAGTTGGAATCATTGCTGATAAATATTCCTGTTTTTGCTCAAACGGTTCAGGTACATTCGTTTGATCTCAAATCAGCCGAGCAACTGCCGTCTTCCCACCCGTGTTTCAGCTGGTTTATTTTTGGGAGTTTCCCCGTTCTTTTCCTAGCTCCTGTGTGTTATTTTTACACCCGAAAACGTCTATTGCACTTATCTCTCCTTGTTTCTTGCAGCCATCCTCGCTTCCTACAACGACGAGGATATTTACTTGTTCGATTCTCAAAACGACAAAATCGAACCCCTCCATGTGTACCGAGGGCATCGGAACAACGAAACTGGTAAGCAAACTTTTTTCTGTCTTTTTTGTTTGATCGCTAAGAATTCGAAGCGAATAGCAACGCACTATCCCTAGGAGCTCGGTGGTATTTAATTTTGTGTAAAATGTTGCATTTGGTTGGTGGTTTCCTTTGGACTCGTCTGTCTAGAATTCACATGTACCACCAAAAGCCGGCACTATGTGCACCCTCTTTTTTCAGTCATACCTTATTTGCCCTCCTCCTCTAGTCTTTGTTCAGTTGGATGAATTGTAGGGGCCATGTTAAAATACAAAGTTATAAGTTCTAAAGCGTTGGGTTTTCTTACCCCAAAATTTGTCTGTTAAAACCCTATGACAGTTCACCTAGGCACCAACTAGCGTTATGTACAGTGGCAATACGAATTACCATTGCTTGGCTTTCAATTTTAAAATTAATGCCTTTAGTGGCTCCTAAGTCTGAAATTCGCTCGTGGTCTCTCTAGTCCGAATCTGCATGCTTTACTTGCTAACTGCTCTAAAGTAATTGTCCTGATCTCTAGGAATACTCATCTAAATGAAAAGGCGAGTTCTAGTCAGTTAACCACACCTCTATTCAAGCAATAACAGTGGGGTCTTTTGCTGTAGTCCAAGTATGCGAATGGCACAAAACCACTTTCTTTTCCTAAGATGGTGTACGAAGACCTTTGGAGGTTTTCGTCTATCAAAAGTTACTACATGGGACTGAAGGAGACTAGTGAGCAGTGGCTCTAAATCCTAGGGGAAGGGCATTACATTCATTCCCAGCAGAAATAGAAGCCCATTTATTATTGATTGGGAGTGTTGTCGTAGTTAAGGGGGTGAATTTCTTCGGGCCGAACTCGGAGTACGTGGTGAGCGGCAGCGACGACGGCTTCATCTACACCTGGGACCGCCACTCCGAGGGCATCGTGCAGTGGCTTTGCGGCGACATCAGCGGCGTCGTCAACGTCCTCGAACCCCACCCCCTCTTCCCCATCCTCGCCACCGCTGGCATCGACAACAATGTCAAGGTAACGGCCTTATTTTGGAACTTACTCTCACGGTGTCTCTGCTAAGGTGTCGTAGTGTGTCATTTGAACTCGCTCACTGGCTTTGATTTCGTCCCAAATGATTCCCATTCTGATTTTCTTATTTTAGTAACTCCCCTAACTTTAGTCTTTGTAACAGTAAACATCATCTTCAGGCCGTGTATAAAAAAGCTTTTAACCTATTTGCCTTTTGCAAAAAAGATGTTTGTATGTTTATGAAGAGTATTTGACTCTCAATGACCATATGCTAAAACAAATTGTGGAATATTTGTGCTGTTTATTCGGCTTCCTCATATTACAACCGGAACCCTTACCAAAAAGTGAAGCCAAACTTTGTAGAGCATTAGTGCTACGTCGTTATTATTTCTAGTTACTTGATGCCGTGATAAATAGAACGTGTTAATCAAATTTACATCTTCACACACTCGAGGGCCTGTGAAGAGGGCTGTGATAGTGGTAACATCTTTGTTGGGGAGAAAATCCTAGACTTGGGTCAATCCATCGGACTGGTTGTTAGTGGTTTGATATTTTTGCTTTTCTACTGTGCGAAGTTTCTATCGAAAGGCAAGTCTAACAACACAAGGAACAACTTAGGTCCAACGCCCGGGATTGGTAGAATGGTGATGCTGATAGGCGTCATGTAACACAAAGGGGCACATTGAGTGATCTAGGTGTCGTATCACAGCGCGCTGAGGTTGGTCACTTGTGTTGGCAGATTTGGGCTCCTGTGAGTCGTGTAAACAACTGGCGGCAGCCGGAGACCTGGCTGCGACCAATGGCTGCGGTGCAGGGCTCGAGCCTAAGCGGTGGCGGGCGAAGAGCCGCTTTGGCCTATGACCCCGAACGCGTGGTGGAGTCCATGCGCACCCTGCGTACTTCCAACCTCGCTCGCCACCTGTTTGGCGCCGACGCCAGTGAGCACTTTGAACCCTCGGAAAGCGATTTCGACTACGACGACGAGGACAGCGGCCAGCCCACGCGTTCCAGGCCTGAAGACGAAGCGGACTCGGTGGAGGTGGAATCTACGACGGGAAGGCGCAAACGGAAGCCCGAGGTGGACCCTGAAGCAGGCAGTCCCAACTCCTCGGCTTCGACGTCGTCTAGCAAGCGATCGAGGAATTCTAGTGATGCCATTGCCACTGCTGAAGAGAGGGCAGAGGCATCTATGGTTAATTTGGCACCCCAAAAGTACCTGCCGTTCAACAAGAAAGATCTCCAGTTGGTGAGTGTCCTGTCCTGAATAGGATTTAATTTGGGAAAGGAATAATCTTGAACGCATCTTCGGTTCTCTTCTAGAGAGTCGCTGCAAACTGGACAAGGCGAGCCAGAGATAACACTGCAACCACATTTGAATTCAGGCTCCAGGACATTCTGGTAAGTTGTGCAACATTTCTAAGATTCAAAGCATTCAGCAAGTTATTAGAGCACCACGAGTAAAAAGGCGCTCAGTACGTTGCTGTGTCACTCTGTCTTTTCAAATGTCTTGTGTCGCTCATAGCTTGTTGTTATCGCTATAGGCCCATCTGCGAAGTTGGGCTTTTTATGGAAAAAGGCAAGCTTCCTAAGTCGAACACTGCTTTCTGTACGACGTACCTTTTATAAAACTACAAACCGCTATAAACTTCAATTGCTCTCTAGGATTAAAATATGAAATGAATAAAAGTTTAGGCTTTATAGAGACGTGCTTATTGCTATACAGAGAGCGGTTTGAAAAATACAAGAATATTAGGGAAGTGAAATTCGACCCTGCTCAAGGCTAATTGTTCGAGGCGGTTGCCGTAAGCAGGACTTAGCAAGGCAAACATAGTGCCGGAATTCCAATTGAGTTCAAGCCCCAGAGTATTTTGGAAAATTTTTCTGATGGTGTCTGTTCACTTCTAAGATTCACACTATTCTGCAATTAATTTACGTACCGTACATGTATAAAAAGTCTCTCCTGCGCTTGTTTAGCAACCTGCGCTTTTGGTACGTGGCTATGTCGCTCTGTCTTTTTAGTTTTCTGGTTGCTCATAGCTTGCTTTGTTATCGTTATAAGTTCTAAAAGTTGAGCCATTTGTGGACAGCAATTCAAACTTACTGGGCCAAACACGTTACAGTCTACGAAATGGAATTTTGTGAAAATGCAAGCCTTTGTAACGTCAAAGGACTCTTCTGTGTAGGGTTAAATGTGTTTCATGATAAGATTGCAGCGAAGATAGTATATTTAAGCTCTATAAGGACGCGCTTAGTGCTCAACTAGCGGTACGCTTATAGGAGTACGAAAACGATTGAAAAGTGGCAATTTTCGTTGCTCAGGACTGACTAGTCCTTTGAGGAACTACAATCGCACTTCAACACACTGTCACGTATTTGCAGCGAACGCCAATGAACGAAGCCCCGACTTTCCTGACCTTTTTGCGTCGAACAACCGCCCGCGGAGTTCTGCGCGACGACTCGAGCACTGACGATGATGAGGACGAAGACGAGGACATGGCTGGCAACAACCCCCCTGGGCGTCTGCCCGACGCAACCGAAGACAGTGCTGGCGACCTCAACGGGGAGGCTGACAACGAGGGAAGTGGCAGGTCTGCCTTCTTTTCGTCCACTTCACCGTCTTCTTCGTCCTCGAGTTCCTCCTCCTCTTCGTCCGCACTCTCGCACTCTGAGTCGCAGTCACCGGAGGGGTCAAGGCACCCCAGTCCCCAAAGCAGCGGTGAAGGTGGTAGTGACGAACCTCCTTCCGCGCCCTCACCGCATGCGTGGGGATGACTGGGAGGCGCGGCTTTTTCGTATTCAGTGTGATCAGATACTGTGTGTGTGCATGTATAGTATTACCATTGTCCTTCCTCTCTCTGAGACACTGGTTTCTGTTGTATTTTCTGTGGGTTTATGGGTAGTAGACATAGCTCTCGCCTCAATGAAAATGAGAAGAATAAGGATAATTTAGCATCATAACTCAGACTAAGGTCAGATACAACAGGTTGATCGGGCCATCCGTTGTCTAGAGAAGTTTCTTATGACTCCAGCTATGGAAATGGGCACTTTTGCAGCGGGACAAGGGGTGGGGGGGGCGGACTTGCCACTCCACAGATCAAAAGGCATTCAGGGAAGGAATTCCTCAAGGAACGCTTGATGTATATGTATCCGCAGCCGGTAACGACGAAATATCAAAATGGTGGAATGTCTGTCGTGGTTTTCGCCACTGAAAGCTTTCGAACCCTGTTTGGGTACTCAATAGCATGGTTCTACTTACGGTTCCGGCTGGGACATGTAAGGTAAGACAAATAAGTTACTCCGATTTTGACCTTGTCAGATATATACAGGATTCGTAGGTGCATGAGGTTTAGCACAGCTGTATTTACAAGAGCAAGAAGTTTTGGGGGAAAATGCACACATTGGGTATTTAGCACCTAGATTACCTTTTTTAGGTTTCATTCTGTCTTCACAACTCCTCAATCAAGGATGTTATGCAAATGCTTTGGGCCGAATACTGTTCCAAAAGCTAACAAAGTTTTTCATCATAACTGAGACAAAAATGTTTAATCCCACAGATCCCAATTCTATAGAATAGATAGACCTGTAATGAAAGCGTCAATTGTAGCAATAAGAACCCTTTCACTATAAGAAAACCTCATTTACCATTTCGTTAATGCGATTTTCGTTGACTTCGAGTATAATCTCTTTGATTGAAATCCCAGAAAAAACATGCAAGTCGTGTTTGCCTTTTATTAGGAAATTTGATGAGTTTGGCCTATTAGAAAAGCTGTACCTATTTGGTTGTATTTGTCAAACCAATAATTAAAAGGCTATTAAAATTAAATGTAAACTATTAGATTTGAATTTATTGGAATTTTTCTTAATCTACTATTTTGTCAGTACATTTGCTCTATTTTTATTTTCAAGTGTTTATCTTAATGCGATAACAAACGCGTTTTCGACTAAAGGTTATTCATTTCTGTTGTTGATATGGGTGACTGTACTGCGACTTTGAAGGAAATGTTGGAGGACTTCTATTCAGGTCTTGAATTAAAGTCCGAAATTTCTCTTAGTTATTCGAAAGACTCCAATTGGTCATCTGGCCCAGAGTATGCTGAATCTCAGGAAGAACTTGTAACTGAAACAATGGATTATGAAGAGGACAATAGTGGTGCTATAAATGTCTCTTCTTTTGAGAAGCTACTATGCCCTCCAATTAAATCCGAACATAAAAATGCTGATATGCATTTCGATACATCGGAACCGCCTCCGAGTATTGCTGAGAAAAATTCTGATCATTCTTGTGATTGGACTAATACAGTCAATGAATCAAAAGTATATCGTTTTTTACTGCTTATTCCTTAGTTTAAATTAATTCGGTTTATTATGGTGTCTTTGGATGCTGAAAAATCATCGTCATTTTACAGAATTGATTACGAAATAAATAACGTCGTTCAACGAGATCCCGAGTTTATCCTAAAAGTTTTCATATTTATTGCCTAGATAACTGTTTTAGGTGGCTTTGTTTGCGCGTCGGGTCCTGAATCTGAGATATTCGTCTAACTATGTCCTTGCTTACGCTGCACGCAATCGAGCCTGTCATCCTTATCTGTCAAAGTACTTCTCTGCTATCATTTGTCTCCCCTCAGACTGGCTTAAACTGATTGAAATTTATATGGTTCGGTTTCTTTTGTCATTTTCATTCATCTTAGACAACGACGAGGCAAAGAACTTTGCCGAGAGTCCTTAGGAATGTTTTGGTGGAAAAGTTTCAGGAATTCGACCAGTATCAGTTGGGTAAGCTGAGGCCATAATCAGTTTATCATGCAATCGTTTAGCCAAGTATGACAAAGTGACCTCCATCAAATCAATGGGCATAAAGTTATCTCTGAAGAAAATGATCCGACTTCTGCATATATCACAGCCTGTCGAATCAGTAATGTGTTTGCTGGGGAAGAAATACCCTAACAACTGTACGGATTTCATCCACAGTGGCCTCCCAGGTGCCTGGGACCCTGACATGGCTGGTGTCCGTATGCGTCTGCCAATACCGGCAACATGGGAGACGCAGCTTTCAGCGGTACCCAAGGCGGAGCAGGCCACAGTCTGGGTGGAACTCATCCGTGAGACTGCACTGCCTTCTACTGACAAAATATTTCCCACGTCCCTTAATTATTGGCCGTTTTTTCCTCTTTCTTCTGTCAATAGAAACTGGAAAACTGCCTTACATGGCTGCTCTGCGAAATCTCGCAAACATCCTACTCGCTGGTGTTCCTTCGCAGTACATTAAAAAACTTGTTCAAAAACTAACAAAGAAAGTAAGTTACCAACACCTGTCTATCGTAAATGTGCTCACTCGATTTCGCTGGGTGATTTCTCGGGTTCTGTTTGTAGGAAGAAGTCGAGAACTCTAAGCAACTTCCGTTCAGGTTTCTTAGTGCTTACAAGATGCTGACAGAACTTGAGGTTCAGAAAGCAAAGGCACTCGAGGATAAAGATGAAGGTAAGTCTTCAGTTTTCGGTTTTTTTCTAAGTCAATATTCAGCTGAGTTTTACTCCTAGGAAGATCAGAGATTCATTAATCCACCTGAACTCTGATCTGGACACCACATTTAGGTGGTGGATATTTCGTCATGAAATATCTTCTTAATTAGATAGTGCCACAGTAAAAATTAATGCACAGATGTAGCTGCATTCCATGGAGAAATTAGCTAAGTTGATTGTGATCATATCTAATATTTTCCCACTTATTTTTGTTCTCTTGAATTATTCAAAATAAGGCCAAAATTGGGTGCCCAATTCTTTTGTGGTTGGTCAATTTATCATTAGGTATCTAGGAAAACCTGTACATTTAGTTACTTGTTGTCATTTTCAGTTGTAGATGCTCCTCCGCAAAGGAAAAAAGGTGGTGTTTTGGTATATATATATATATATATATCTTAATACTATGGAAAACGTGGCTGCTTTGTTAATCCGTTTGTGGATTTCAATTAATAAGACTTTTAATGCCATATTTGCATAGTGATGAAAGAATGGTAGTTAGGTTTTCGATCCTAATGACAACTCTATCGAACAGGGGTGGGGGATGTGTTAGGAAAGCAGCAGGTGACTAAAATTGTGTCTATTCGCACAGTCTCCTTGATTCAGCGCAAAACCGCTTAGACACCGTTGTAAATCATCACGAAGAGCTCTAGTGTCTAGAACACATCCAGACATAATGGGCATTGAGGGGCGAATGTCGGATCAAGCATTAATGGAACAGTTGAGCAGATTAATTGCAGAAGTGTACGTCGGCATAGCAGCCAACACTGAGTAAAATAGTACGAAGAGGCATGGAAACTATCACTAGTATTAACTCCGGTGATGTCTCTACACTAGGGAAAATTGTTTTCAGATGCAGTCTGGGTCATTGTGGGCAGATGGTTTTCCTGGCGAGGCTTTCATTGGGTCGTTGATTATCGGATTTACCCCTTCCGTTCAAGCTGTGCTGGTGCGCCGATCAGTTCGTATTAGAGGAAAATTGGTGAAACCGCCACTCCCCTGTGAGAGAAGACTCGCTACGCATAGCTATGCTAGAGGTTGCGCAACATTGTGCCATTCGTTTCGCCGCTCGAGGATTATGAACTAGTTTATTTATGTTCGCTGCTAATTCAAATCGTTGGATTTATTTGAACGCCCACTGTCTCGAAACTAGCTGTTTTTCTCTCCTAAAAGGTTCCGCAAGCGTCGCGGACCGGCTGAAGAAGGCTGCTCGTAAGTTCCCACTCTCTCTATCAAAATTAGTCTGTTCTAAGTTTTTTGTTTCATTAAAGCGACAAGTTTCCACGATTTTTTATAGTTGAGCGAAGAGCGAAGGAGAGGAAACCACGCCTGATCGGGTGAGTTTTTTCGCTGACGGCTTTTTCAGTCTTTGAGATGACAACTCACACTTCACCTTCTCCATTCAATAGCATTGACGACACTGAGCTGAAGAGGCTGAAGGACTGCGTGCAAGATGCATTCAACTCGGCTGTGCAGCTCAACCTGCCTCCAGTGACGGGTTCCACCCTCATCATAGCCGTGTGGGACGAGGGTGAGGAGGTAAGAGTACCTTTATTTGACCAACGGGAACTTCGTATTCAAGAACATGCCTACTCTTTGTTTTTTCTGCTTTGCAGTCCTTTAGGAAGTGGCTCCTGTTGACTATGATGTGCATGAGCAAGTGCGAGGACTACGACGCGTACATAATTCGAGGTGATGAGGTCTATGTAGCCAAGGAGTTTCGGCGTCTCATGCCTTCCAATCGGTCGCATTTCAGCGTGTTCCGTGTCTTGCAGTGGGACAAACCTGTAAGGCGTCTATTTTTGCTAAGGCCTCATCCCAATCTAGATCGTTTGCAAGGACCTACAGCCGGTCGGAAATGTGCGTTGTGCAAATTTTTCACAGGGGAAACCCATTGCCTGAGCTGCTCTCACTTGCCTACTTTTGTGGTTTCAGTCCGCAGGCCCCCACAAGCTGTCTGAGTTGCTTTCTCTTGTCCCAATCCATAAGAAGGTAACCAGTGATGCGTTTGTTTAATCGAGTCCTTCTAGTACACCTCCATGGTTGCTTTGGGAAGGCACATGAGTAAAGTGGAAGACTTGCACCACCTTATTCTTCGATACGGCAATGCAAATGTCAACGCTATTTCCGTGTGAGTATGCCTTTATTGCCATGCGATAGGGGAGGGAACACTAACCCATGGGAAGTGAAGGATGTTTGGGACTAGACTGCAATCACGACGGCGGAATTGTATTTCTTGAAAGCCATCTTTGAGGTGGAGGGGCAGGTGGACAATAATGCGCTTGATAATAGTCGGGTAGAGATGGAATTGCAGAGGGAAGCTGGGAAGCCGTTGTTAAATGCATATTTTCATTTGTGCCACCATTAAAGCGCCAGTGAGGATTATGACAATGGCAAGTGGGTCACAATAGGAAACTACACGGAGTCGGTGATCCAGGTGCTGGCGGGGCTGAGCAACGGGGAGATCCTAAAGCAGGTGGAGGCGGTGGACCGCAACCCAGCACTGCTGCGAGCGAGCGCGGGCATCTGGCGGAACCCGACCCTGCGGGTAGAGCCCGAGCTGCGCGCCACCCCGCACGAGACGGTCTGGGCCAGCGGGGTGACGGCGGTGCAGGTCTTTGTCTCCTCCACCTTCCAGGATATGTACGGAGAGCGCGACCTCATCTCGGGCCTCGTCTTTCCTGCCCTGCGGCGCCAGCTCTCCCAGCTCGAGTTCCCTGTCCTGATCAACGAAATCGACCTGCGCTGGGGTGTGCCTGAGGAGTTCTCTCAGTCCGAGGGCTGTCTCCGCATCTGTCTGGAGAAGGTGGTCACATCTGACTACCTCATTCTCCTCCTAGGTGAAAGGTAACGAACCCCACCCCCGATTGAAGAAGAGGGTGTCAATGGGTGGCTTGTAGGCAGCTTTTTGGTGGATTAGGAAGGTTCCAAGGGAACAGATAAGCAGGCACATTTTGTTTGACCTCAAGTTTGCAAGGAATCGAAGCTCATGCAAAGCTTTATCTATGGTCACACGACCTATAAAGAGAGGAAATTTAGGATTGTTTGTGCTTTTTGGGGCAGCTTAAGATACATGGTCTTTAAAATAAGAGTTTGTTGCATCACCGATGGAACTGAAAACCGTCGTTGATTCAGTATTTAATTCGAATATAGGATCTGGCGATAAATTCGACCTTCTCCTTAGGCAAACAAACAAAATTATTTGGTACATGCAAATTCTAGTAGATTTAAAAGAGACAATTATACGGTTGTCAAAGAGTTTAGCAGCAAGTCGATTTTACACTTTGTTTGGGGGAAAGGGGCCTCAATTCCGTCGTTGGTAAAGTTGGGCCCTTGTAGCACTGACAGCACGGATGCTTAACTTTAGTTAGAAATTTCTCCTTTGTCAGCCGATTTAGAGAAGTTGATCTTTTGAATGTTAAGAGTTTCATGGTGGAGGCTGAGATCCTCAATTATGAGAAATTTCTGCAGACTTTCGAGAGGGGGGGGGGAAATCCTCTGTGCGAGCTCAGTCAGGTCGTCAGCTGTTAAGTTGCTTTCTTCTAGCCACCATATCCTCGTAGTCTCCAGTTCATGCCACTTGATTGTTTCCATAGTGATGAGAATCTCCTTATTTGATGATTGGATTGAATCATCATGATACTACAAGTGTTCTCCTCTGTGATGAGGCAGGTTGTGGGCTTCTCTCTTCTCGGTATCATCACCTACGTGAATGCCGAAGAAGGTTATGACCGTTTAGTTAAAGCGATAAAATATCGTTCTCTAAAGTGTTCCAAACACCCTGAATGTGCACCTTTGTATCTGCAGGTACGGATGGATGCCGAGTGAGGATCTGATTGAAAAGTTGCCGCCGAAGCTGCTGAAGGAGGTGAAGAGGGTGTTCAAGCCGGGAATGTCCATCACGGAGATCGAGGCGCGTCTCTTCCTCCACTTGAACTCGGATAATCGCCGCAACATGCTCTGCTTCATTCGAGATGCTTCATCCCTCAAGTAAGTGCTCTTCTACATCTTTTCTCCATGCTGCATTGATCTCTTCTAACCGACGCCTGTTTTACTTGTGTAGCAGCCTACCGGCTGAACTGAAGAGTGCCTTTTTGGATGCACCGCAGCGCCAGAAACTGGAGAAATTTAAGCAATTCCTCAAGGAGAATGGCCTGGTGCATCTTAGCGCGTACGTTGGGCTGTCAGCCTATTGTGCTTCAAAGGTCCAAGCGTCGTCTAATTGCTCAGGTTTTTTACGTCTGCCTTCTAGATACCCTGCCGCGTTTACGGGTGTGGTCAGCTCTGTCCCAGTGATGGGCAATCTGGAAACCCTGGGGTCGACACTCTTTGACAGCCTCTACAAGCGCATTCTCAATCATTCCAGAGCGCAGATCAAGGTAGGGCCTTCCTCTGTAATTTAATTGTCTTATTTACTTGCTCAAAGGGATTGCAGCTGTCGGTTTGGGCTCATGTGATCATCTTTACGGTTTTTGTCGACTTGCTAGTGCAAATTTGAAGGTTTGAACTTGTCTGGACTTGTATTCACTCACCATTCTGGTCTTGTAGGTAGTTTACAGGTTCACGTGAAGGAAATTGCATGGGTTTTTCGCTGATTTGTTTCATTTGGTACAACGTGGATTTTAGCGAAAATAATGAGCTCCTCTTTGGTTTTTCACGATGCAATGTGGCGCAATTTCGATTTTCGTGATAATAATGTGCCCCTTGCATTATGTTAGCCAAATCTAGCACAGCGCAATTGCACATGGTTGAATCAGTAGCAGGCATGCAAGCGAGATTTCACATTTCACCAAAAGGGCCTGTTGTGATATGGTGAAATTGAGATTGATAGTTGTTTTCCGAAGAGTTACTACATCGTTCAATCTGCTAAAGTATACCCACTTCGCGACTTAACTGACCTTGAAATACACCTATGCGTTTAATTACAGCTTAAGAATGGATTTGTTCTCTTTCCTTTTCTTAACGTCTCTAAGAAACTCGCATCTACTTTGGCTATAATTTAACCATCAACCTGAATAATTTGTTTTAATATTTGCCATTCTTAATCGTACGACTGGTCCTAAAACATTGCTTGTGCGCGTGCAGGGGGGGTCGCGCCGTTGATTGGTAACTAATCAATTCAACAGCTGAAATAGACGGGAAAATTTCACCATGGTAAGGGAGTTTTCGCAACTCAAAAACCCCTAGCCAGCCTCAATTCGGCGCAACCTGGAACCGGGATGTCCATCAAGTGGGCTTTTAATGACACGGCGCTTGGTGTCCCTTCGCCCCGACAACGACAATCCATAGGTGGGGGAGGTTTGGTGGCACTATCGACTTTGCTCATAGTCTTGCAGGGGCTTAACCGCAGTGGCCAGCAATTTCACGTGGGCGTCTAAATACAAACTAAGCCCTTTTCTGCAAACATTTCTTCTGTTATGGTACTAGCCACAGCTCCTTCATAGCCCTTTTAGAGTTTTCCAGGTCATGCTACCGGATTGTTCTGGTGGTGCTAAGGTTGGAGCAGTTATCAACGCTCATAGTTTTTCCTTATTTTGATACAAGCTATTCTCTTCCATAGTAGATCGGGTGGATGACGAAGGGCTCAAAATTGCACAGCAAGTGTAGTGAACGTGAGAACCTGGAAAATAACCATATATTTATTTCAAAATGTTGTATTTCACAAAACAGGCGACCTTGAAACCAATCCATGCATTTATTTGCAGCTTTATAATGAAATTGTTCACGTAAATCCTGTCTTAAGTAAATCTAACGACCTTTGCATAAAACCCTCACTCTTCATTTAATTTCTTTCAAATATTCCTCATCTACTATGGCTATCACTGCACTTTCACTTTAAGTAGTTTTTGAGATTTATCGTATTTAATGTCTGGATGAGCCATTGCTGATCCTCATTGATTGCTTGTGTGGTCTTTGCAGCCTGAGGCCTCCAAAAAAGAGATTTCCTCGGTGCCGCTGGCGTACTTTGAGGCCCTTGCGGCGTCAGTGTCGCCCCGCCACCTGCAGCAGGCTCTCAAGGTCTTCCTCGTCGATTTGCCGCGTCGCTGCAGTCAGGCTCGAGCCCAGCGCCTGTCGCCAGCCCAAGTCTCACACTCCGCTCCCCCGCTCAGCATGACCAACACCACGTCCATTGGTTAGTGACCCTTTCACCTGCCCTTTACTGCCGGATTTGAGCTATTTGACCACCCCTCTGTTTGCACAGGTCGAGATGGTGGTATACTCTGTATCCTCGGTTCACATGGAAGTGGAAAAACCACTCTAGCGTCCGCCCTTGCAGTGGCCTTCTCGAACCCCGCCTGGGAACCAATAACACGCTCCCCAGGCAGCGATATCGTGACCAACTCATCGTCCTTCCTCAGTCTCAAGACCCCGAAGCGTCGCAGACAAGGCACGCAGACGGTACCCGAGGCCTTCCAGAAGTCGGCGCGGGTGTATGTGCACCTCACGATGGGCGCGTGCACCTCCACCACCATGCACTCGGGTCTGCGGCTCTGCGCCGTGCCGCAGATGACCCAGATGACGCGCTTCCTCGCCAACTGGACTGAGATGCTCCTGTCGGAGCTCTCCACATCGATTACTACCAATAAGATTGACTACCTGCAGCCGATTAAGAAGAAATTGGAAGAGGCTTACAAAAGCAGTTCGAACCTAGTGTTAGTTTGACCACTACAGATAGTGTAGGCCGCCTACCTAAGTGACTGGCTTCTAAGTGCCTTTGGTCTCTTTTAGGGAGTACATTACGGTCTTCCACGATTTGTTGAGGGTGCTGGGAGAGAGCATGCACAACACCTACGTCTTCATTGTGGATTCTGTGGACCATCTGGTGCCGCAGAACCTCACCTGGATCCCGGACGTGATTCCTGAGGTGGGTCCTCTTTCTTTTTAGCGCCCCCCCCCCCGCCTGAAGATATCGACTAACCTTGTTTGTTTGAGTAGAATGTTCGCTTCATCTTCACACTGGACCGCGACTCGAAGACGGCCAAGTTGTTGGCTGGCCGCAACGACTCGCTGAACTTGCGTATGTGTGAGCTCTCGCGTGATGAGAAGGAGGCTGCCATTCGGTGCTACTTTGCCCAGTATGGCAAGGTCCTTAGCAACAGCGGATTCGACAGCCAGGTTCGTATGGCTTTCTTCTCTCGGTTTGAGAGTTCGAGACGGGAGGGTTGGCGTCACTTTACTTTTTGGGGAAATATTTCTGAAAGTTTGGTCGCTAACTGACTTGCTCTGGAGAGTTTGTTGGGTGTTGATTTAAATTGGGAAATTTAAAAACATTAGAGGTTATCAATAGGATTCTCGATCGTCCTTAAGAAAGGGAAATCTGGCCCTAGCTATTTGGTAACGGTATTTAATCATATTGATAAAGTTAAGTCACTGTGGATAGGCAACCGACGGTAAAACGCAGAATTACGGCGGCAAATTTATTTAAAGTAGCTGAAAAATAGTTGGTGGGACTTTAGTTAGAAGGGCGAGAGATGAGTAACTTATCTTTCCGGGGTTCTCGACTATGTAGCGAAGTTCGTAGAAGCATTATAAGAATTAAAAGTTGACTCTAGATGGGACTGAAAAACTTCAGTTCGTTTAATCTGAAAGTAACGTTCCTGGGCTAGTATTGATTACTCCTTTGACTCATTTTCAAAACACTTCAGGTTCTCTTTATGTGTAAATAGTTGAAGTAGAAGGGTGGATAGTATTCGGAGTCAGACAGAATGTATATTAGCTGGATCAAAACTTTGCGGGATTACTAAAAGTCCTTGGCACAAAGCGTGTTTAATCACTCACCATGTCTTGTTGAGAGCTCGGCGCTCTAAAACAGGTCTCTGAGTGCTGATATCCGCCTACCGAGAGCTTGTTAAATCGTGAAACTAACAGCAGTGTTGATGTTTTTGAAAAGTTGTGCTAAAACAAGTGTCGTTTGATTACTTCACGGGTGAGGGTGTGGATCATCACCATGGATACAGTGGGTTTCCACAAGGAATTTCAGAAACAAGAAAGTCTATGGACACGCCTTTAGTAATAGCAGATGTAAAGCATGGCATCAGAGTGGATTTGAAAAGCGACGTTACACAACGTTTTGTCAACAGATTAAATCCATCTGCTCATCTGTGGCTTTACGCTTGTGAATATCTGAGGGCCGTAATGGCAAACGATTGACTCATAATATGGCGAAGTGCATTCAGACTTAAAAATAATCGTGGTCCTGCTTCTTTAAAGCATATCAACGCGCATCATCCTCTTGATAATGATTAGTCCACTCTGTTTCCACAGCTTTCGCAGCTTCTGCGGAAACAAGGCATCGGCCTGCCCCTCTACCTGAAGATGGCCTGTGATGAGCTCCGCCTCTACGCCAACTTTTCCAACGTACGTCCTTCTCCCTCCTCCCCTCCGTAACTCCCTGTGCTATGATTCTAACCCGACCTACGGGTTGCAGTTGAGCAAGACCATCCAAAACCTGCCTGAGCACTGGCCAGAACTGGTGAATCACATTGTGGCTCGCGCCTCGGTGGCGTGCGGCGAGAACCTGGTGAAGACGGCTCTCGCCTGCATCCTCTGCTCACGTCACCCCTTGCAGCCCTCGCGTCTCCTCGGCATGCTCAACCTCTGGCTCTACTTGACCTCGGAGAAGGCCGCGCCCCACGCCGTCGCCTTCCTCCGGGGTTGCGCTGCCGAGGAGGACAGAGTGGATGCCGACGACGACGACGACGAGGATATACCCAAGGACGACCCCAGTTGCCATGCCGTGCTCACGCCAATGGCTCTCAACATCCTCCTGGCCCAGCTCCAACCCCTCTTAGTTGGTGTCGAGGAGGTGGACGAGAGTGTGTCGGGCGAGAACGAGGCGGAGAGTGTGGGGGCCACGAGACTGTATGTGTCGGAGGGCCTGCGCCTCTGCTCGATCCAGGTGGCCCAGCATGTCCGACGCATCTGCTTCGAGGCCGACCGCGGTCTGGGCAAGCTGTCAGCCACGCAACGAGTCGGCTACGTTGTGAGCTCGAGGATGCGCAAAAAGGCCGCCGGGGAGCTCCCACCGAAACTGGGCTCCACGCCGACGGAGCTGCAGACTTACCGCCTCTTGCTCTGTGAACATTACGACGATTTTAGGGACATGGTGTACTATGCCGTGAGTTGGGGTGAAGGACTTTGTTTCACCTGCACTGTGGAGCGACACTTTTATGATTTTGTATTTTCGTAGTTCCGAGCGAAGAAGCTGCACCTAGCCATCGACGCTCTGTCGAGCATGGTGTACATTCGGCAGAAGGTGCTGAATGACGACCTCAAGGGCCTATTGGAGGAGTACATTGGCTTCGGTAGGTGTCGAGTGTGTGTGTGTGTGTGTAGGGGTTCCTGTGTGGGTTCCTCACCTCTCGCGGATTTCTTTCCTTAGATGCGGACCCAGAGAGCATGGCGGAGTGGACAAGCCTTGTGAAGGAGGCGAGGAAGGGTCGCTTCTCGGTGATGCGCGAGTTCTTCCTGCAGTCTGGAGACCTGGTCAAAAGGTTGGCCAAGAAACGTCTTAATTATAAGCCCTTTACCCGCTTTCTAAAAAGGGAGAAAGTGGTAGAAAATCCTCACCAAAGTGTGCTGATTGAAGAAGGCTGGAGGTTAGAGAGTGTGGGCAAGAGTGGGTTCCAAAAGTGCTAGCTGGTGGTTGTTACTAGGGAGAACTGAGAGGTAATAGAGTAGATATTTTCAGGTTTTGACCTAGTGGGGGACTGCTCAGCTCCCTTTACTGAAGTACCTCGGGACCGAACAGCGCTGGATGTCCATGTCTTTAACAAGCGCGGGCGAAGGCTAACTAAGTTGAGCAAGCAGGTAGGTTTGGTCGTTAAAACGCCTGTTTTTGTGGCAAATTTGGTAATGATTGACGCGTGCAGAGTGCGTGTCTTAGTATGAATCACACTAGATGCCAATTCTATATGCAATATGGCGATGAAAGTGGTCCATCGCTGTGTAAATATGCTTGTAGAAGCGGAGAATAAGTATTTGGGAGTTCTCATGGTTCATTTAGGTAGCTCATTGACTTCAACATTTGATGGAAAAGGCCAGTTCCTTTCCTAGCAACGTTGAAGCTTTCTCCACGCAGGAAATGAGTGTGTCTTTCACGAGGATACTCACTCGAGTCAGTTGTCGTAGATTTTTAGCTCTCCAGTGGTGATTTCATTCATCCACACACACCCTTCACTAAGTGGTGCCCACCTCTTCCGATTTGGCAATGTCTTCAGGCACACGTCTTTGCCTTACAACCCCTACGTCTAATAGCGCTTCAAAAGTGTATTAGATTGTCAGCTAATAGCCATTACATCCTTATAATCTCAATCATGATTCCCCACTTAATGCCGTTGGTTTGTTGCCATAGTTTTCAGCGGTCATAATTTTCTCTTTAACGAAACATCATTATGGTGTAACTTATTCTCTTTCAAGGTAATTCAGGTATGGGGGATTGCAGTCATGCACTCTCCTGGTTTTCACTGATATTAATGAAGTAGAGGCGTTTGAGCGTCCAACAGTGTGAATGCCTTAAATGCATCCCGAAAAAGCCAACCGAACACTAAGTTTGGATTAGCTCAAGAAGGCCGTTTCAGCAAATAACTCAGCGGTTGCGCCCATTTCTACAGTTTCCCGGAGCATGTGAGCCAGACGCTGTTGTTCAATCTGCCGTCGGATTGCGACGCCACACTGAAGAGAGACCTGGACCGCATCGTCACCTCGAAGTGCGCCTTCGCGCTCTCGCCCTGCCTCAGTGGTGTCGGCGCCGTCGTGGAAGCGCGCGCGCCGTCAATGACCTGGCGCTCGCGCATGGTCACCTCCCCTATCTCTCTGGCCTCTGACGGTGGGAGTCTCGTCGCCTGCGGCGACGCCAGCGGCAGTATCACCCTCTTCGACCTCGCCACCAACAAGGTCCGTCCCTTTCCAGCATCTAGAAACCTAGAATCTAAAATGCTCCTTCTCGAAGACAAGGTGGGACTGAGATTTGGCTGGGAGGAGTAGGACTGTCTGAGCAGCGGAGAGTGAGAGGGTTTGGTATGGTTTTTTGAGTAGGTACGCGCTTTTAGAGACGGTGGGTTATTTTAGAGTGTATTTGTGACAAAGTACATTTATGAGTGAACTCTTAACCTAACAAGACTAAATCAAGTCCATGTTGGTCTCTCGGTTGTCTTATCAATGCAGTTAATAAAGCATGTAAGGGCTCTTCCATAGGACCCTATTATTCATTTTTTTGCGCTAATAAAATTTTTTTGATATGCTCAGAAACTCATCGCTTAATCAGTTGTACTACCTCATGGCCTTGAAAACCAAGTCACTAAGGAACTTTAAGGTTTGGCGATAAACTAAATTTAAATTTCTACCCGTCTACGTCTAATTTATTGTTTATTTAAATTTAGGAGCTAAATACTTTGTATGGTCACACAAACTCCGTAACCGCCATGACATTCATTACGCCTTCTGCATCCAGTGGAATGGCTGGCCCTACCGCCCCCCTGCTCTACTCCGTCTCAGCAGACATGTCCGCCTGTTTGTGGCATTTGATGCCCACCGGTGATGGTAACAATGGCCTAGTCGGTGTGCGGGTCGCCCAGTTCGACAACAAGCACAGTCGCGCCATCACGGGTTGCGCCTGGGATCCGGAGCGGTGCAACCTGGTGACGTGTGGCCTAGACGGCTGGGTGCACCTCTGTGCTCTCCAACCCTCCCTGAATCCCGACATTGCTAGTGACTGCGGGGGACTTTATGGTATTGGTTTTTCGCTAGAGTCGTTTAAGCGCCACCATCGCAGCTTCGATTTGCAGTACGTGCCTCTCAATGCCATGGTACTAGCCGAGGATAACATCATCGTAGGCTGCTGGAACGGGACTCTCGTGTCACTCCATTGCGAGTCAGAGAGAAACAAAAAGGTCGGTGCTTTGGGGCTCTACTGCGTTCCAATAAACACCCATAGCTAACTTCCGGGTATACACATGCTTAGGTCTTGATGGTGGGTTCGGAGGTGGGACCACATTGCGGAAAATATCGTGACGCTTCTTTCTACAACAACTGGGGCAAATATCGCGGTCTATATGCCCCCATTGTGTCCCTGGCCTACTCAGGTCGCGAAAAAAGCCTCGTTGCTTGCGCCGACTCCGTCGGAAAGATCGCCCTCATTGACGCAACAGAGCTGTACTGCGCAGCCGTCCTGCAAGTGAAATCAAGTCTGCCCTCGAACTGCAACCTTCACTTCATGCAAGACCCAATCACCGGGGACTTGCTCTTGGCGAGCACTGGATACACAGACTTCACCCACGGTGCAATCACCGTCATCAATGTCGAGCGGGCCAAGGGCAAGGGTATGCATTCTTGTCATCGCTATTCTCCTCCTCCGTGTGATTTGTGTGGTTCTAACACCTCTCCTTTCCATTCACCCAGACTGTGTGCTTGCAAACCAGACTCCCGATTCCTCGGCCAGGATTGGGAGTTGGTGTGAATCCCTTGAAGCGATGATCTTCGGGGACAACAGTGGCCGAGTGAGGTGTGTCGATTTGGCTGGCCAAGAAATGACTGCGGAGCTTAATTTGACCACTGCGGCTAGTCGGGCACGTGTTCAGGCTCTGGATCTCGTACAACACAACTACAACGACACCATCGTTGCATTGGGCACAAGCTGTGGTGACGTGACGGTAATGACTTCCTAATTTGTGTTTTTATTTGTTGATATTCCGAACAGCAAACAAATACTCTAGTTAGTTATTAGAATAAATGGTTATTTGAGATATAAGATGTCAGTACTTTTTGAGTATCTTTGAAACCATGACCTAAAATTTTCATCTCAGGTCACGAAATTGAACTGGAAGAAGTGGGCTGATGCGCCATTCAGTGTGTGGCCGCACGCCTACGGGGAGAACCCGAACGGCGGAGGACAGAACGGGGGAACCCTAGCCGTCGCCGTCTCCCCCTCCGCGAAATTCGTCGTCTCGGGAGGCGGAAACAACCGCTTCTTCGTCCACTTCTTTGACACTTCTGAATTCAAGGAATTCGACACCTCGAGGACAGTCTGCTTCAACTCGCATAGAGCCGCCATCACTGCTGTTGCTTGTAATCGGGAAGTCGCCTTCTCCGGTGGCAAAGATGGGGTCAGTGCTGTCCCAACTCCCGGTTTAGTTAGAGTTCAAATCTGTCAGCGATCTTAGCTGGCGCTCACATTATGCTTGCAGGATCTTGTTGCCTACGTGGTGGAAGAAGACGGAGACTCCAATAATACAAGGATTTTGGCTGTTATACCGAGAGCGCACGAGGATTGGATTACGGCCCTAAGGGTGTGCACTGGGAATTCCAGCCTCCACGTCCAGGTCATTTCAGGCTCCAACGACGGAACCATCAGTGTCTGGCTGGCATACATTGGAGACTCAGAGGATGAGGACCCGTTCCAATGCATTTTCTCCAACTCCACCGCGCACAACACACCAGTGACTCACATCTCCTTCGAGGTAGTAAATCTTGATCTGCTTGTGCCATTTTAGTAGCAATTATGTTATTACGATAGCCTATGATGCATTCGTTAGGACTGCTTTGCCGTGGCTGCCTCCTCGGACGGAGTCTTGTCGGTGTGGGAAATGAGGCGCTTTACACAACGCAAGCTCCGCACCATCAGACTGCCCGAGACCAAAAATTCCGACGCGGTCGTGATGCTGCGCTACCGCAACGGTCACACTGCACCCTTCAGGGACAGTCCTCGTGCTGAAAAATCTCGTAAGACTTGCACCGGCCGTATGTGCATCTGAGCTGCTGACTTGTTGCTGCTCGGAGGGAACAGCTGGGTTTGGGGATAGTTCGGTCGCTGGCAACTCCGTTTTGGTAGTCTTACCGGCTTCTGGTTTTGTTAACTGTAACTGTTTCAAATTCTTATACTTATTTTCAGCCATGGAGATTGGTACTAACGAGTGCTAAATGAGTTTCAATTTGGGGGTCCACTTACACTTCATTGTAATGTCTTGTGGCAGCAATCTAGGGACTAGGGTAGAAGTGGGATGGCATGAAAGAAGGCCCTAAATCTTATCGCTGTCCATTTCCTTCCACATTAGACGGAACAGAAGACGTCATTAATTACGACGAACTCACATACGAGTACGCCCAGGAGTCGCGAGTGTGCGTGGCGTATGTTCGATCCGATGAGAGCGTAGTGCTGGCCGAGCTGAACCCCTTCGAGAATAAAGTCCAGCAGGTCTGCTCCGGCCACCCCGGGGTCGAGGCCATCCAGTTGACCAAGGGCACTGTCGAACGCGACAACAAGACCTTCCTCGTGTCCGCTGGCGTCTCGATCACGTCCGACTGTGGCGAAATCCGTCTTTGGCCCATTGAGGCAACAGGTGTGTAGCCACCTGCTAAATAGGGGTTGGCGACGTCAATTTAGTGCCTTTCACGGCTTACTTTCTTGCACAGATGCACTGCCGACACCGATGGTGAGAGGGAAGGTGAGCGCTCTTGTGACCGGCGGTGATCTCCTCTTTGTTGGTGGCTCGGCCGGAGGACTAGAGGTGTGGAACATCGCCGACTGTCGACGAGCAACAGTCAACACGCCGCTGCTTCCTCCGGACGCGCCAATTCTGGACCTGATAACAGAGGTCACTTCAAACGGCGAAATCAATATGGCCGCTGTCTTGCCGGACAGAATCTACTGGAACTGTTATACGCAGTCGTACAATGACAATAGTACCTACCATTTCTACCCATCGGAGTAAGCAGACTAGCCCTCCACCCCTGCTCATTCCTTACTGCAGTCCGGGGACATTGACGTCCTTACGATGCCTGGGAGCAGACATTAGTCAGCGCCAGCTCAAAGTGCATGGGCGGGCACTTTGGTAGGAAACGAACGTTCTTAAAAACCAGACGGCCAGAGCACCGATTGGTAAATCTGCTCTGGGCCTAGAGTGTGTGCGGTTTGCTGAGCGCAGGGGTTGGACCAATTGGTGGGAACTTCTTGAAAAATCAACAAAATATATCTTAGTGTGGTGTAGGCACACCTTTTGCGGCGATTCTCCTAGGTATTGATTCATACAAATTGTGAATTGTTGGTACCAAAGGAATTTCTGCATACTCTTCAGTTAAAACACCCTTGCCGAGTTCCTTTAGAGACGATGGCGGCGGCGAAAATCGACTTCTTACTTGAGTCTCTAAAACGGACCCTAAATGCCCCTTAATAATGAGGTTGAGGTCTGGGGACTGTGGTGGCCAGATGAGATACTCGACTTCACTAGAATGTTCCTCACTTCCAGCCTTATGGATCGGTGCATTACCATCATCTTGAAAGATGGCGGCGTTCCCCTCCAGACACCGCGGTTCTTGAACAACCATAGAAAGGTAGACTTGGTCAAGCAAAAGTCCCAAATAGTCTCCACTGTTAATTCTTTCATGAGGGGAAATCATTGACTCGATGGATTTCCAAGAAATGACAGCAGATCACTCAAGCCATATTTTATGGTTTGAAGAAGATGACAGTCTGGATTAAATGCTTCTTTTGGCTGCCTCAAAACGTAGTACACTCGGCCGGAGGTCGAAAATCAGGTGGTAAACGATGATTCGCCGTCAGAGAAAATTACATTCTTTCACTGCTCGAGGGACAAACCAATTCTGGAGGCTTCTACTCCACCACTCTAAACGCTCTGAAACATTCGTCTCTGGGAGCGGAGGCTTTCTAATCGCAGCTATTCCGTGGTGGAATCCAGCTACCGTGTAGAAAGTGAGTTCTGCAGGAGTTCACTGAGGAGTCCTACAGTGATTTTAGGAGTCGGGGTCTTGCGATCCTCCCTAACAATTCGATTTAGTCTCACAGTCTCTCCCAGCCAACAACTTCGGCTTTCGGCCAGCCAGACCTGTGCTTTGCTGAGGACGACGTTTTTCCTTCCCTTTCAAAGGCACCAGTCATCACTGTTGAGACGGCAGTACCTCTTGAAAAACCAAGCGTTCGGGCAGTTTCTGTTACACTAGCGCTTGCCGCCACACGAGCACCAACAATTTGACCCCTTTGAAAGTCCGAGAGGCCTGCCATTTTCGTAAGGTTATAACAGCTTTCTAGGTGTATGTGAAGACTTATTAACTTCGATGAATATGTCAAATAACGCAAATAATATACAAAAACACATTAACACGTTTTTATATGTTTTTGTTTTAACACGTTCAAGGGTTATGATGCCAAAATATTAGGTTTTCCCACACCCTTCATGTTCCCCCCGGCGTGGTGGTCAGTGTCTCTGTGCCTATCCATCTCTCGCATCCAACGCCACACCCTGGAGTGCACGTTGAGAGGACCAAGTTCCCTAATCGAGGTGCTGATGGGGTTGGGCGAGCTAGGGTTGAGGTTTGGTCTTTGGGAAGCCCCAAGAGCTCCTCGATTGGGGCTACTACCTAGCGACTGATGAGCTGCGTCCAACCAGCTACTTGGAGTCCGATTGGCTTTGGCGTTTGAAAACTTGCTACGTTTTCGTCTGTAGATTCAAATTCGACGCACTGTCGATTGGCAAGATGAAGAGGCCGACAAGAACCTTCACTGTGGGAGCGAGATCCGGTGGTGTTTACGAGGTCGCCGAAGTCGGCAATTCGTCCAGCAAAGAGCTTTGGAAGTCCCACGCAGCGACACAAGTGGCCATCACGAATGAAGGGTAAGCAATTTTCCAGTACCTCTAAAGGAAGCCTTTCTGCTGCCACTAAAATATCTGCGTCCTTCAAATCTTCAGTTCTGACATCATTGCTCTGGCTGAGTCGAGGATTTGGGTGATTAATGTGAGTTGGCTCACTCATTTGCGAGCACAATTTTACCCCATCTCTTCCTCCTAATCCCACCATGCTACAGTAGCACTAGTGATGACAATGTATTGCCTTGTTTTGTTCAGGAATCCTATCGAGACGGCTTTCTAGTTGCCAATGCGGTGACGACCTTCCAAGTGACACGCGATCAGCAGAATTCGATTCGGTGAGTACAACTCAGCCACTTCACCACTTCCTCCTCTGAATGCTTTGTTGTGTTCCGTTCCGTTGTGACCTATGCTGAGAGACCTAACCAGATGTGTTCCCTTTTGCACTTGCTGCACACCAGTATCTTGGCTGCGCAGGAGTGGGACAAATTCGAATTCGTGAGGATTTTCAAACTCGACAGCGAGATGACGCACGAATATAAGGTAAGCTGAAGCGTACGTAAGCCAAACCGTAATTTCCCCCGTTTGAACTGCCTATTCGTCTTTTCCCTGTCCTGCTGCGCACCAGTTACCCGCCGGAGTGAAGATAACTGCTCTCAGGGAGGTTTCCATGAAAGTGGAGGGTGAAAACCTCATTCTTGTCGCTGGATCGGATGGCATACTGCGATTCCTGTTAAGACAGCTAGACAGAAACGTATTGTGGGTGAGTACACGGAAAAGTACTCCCTTAGGCTGTTTTAAACGACTCCATTTCTGACACCTTTTTCTCTTCTTCCCCCATCTTATAGCAAGTTGATTACCTACCAACCGGCAAGATAATAACAAAAATATGTGATTTGGGCAACCGTCGCATCGCCCTAGGCTTTATAAACGGAGAAGTCAAACTCTATAAATTCATCGACCATGAGAACCATTGAACAATGTCTTCTAGTTTTCATCATGCTTTTGAAATTGAATAAAGCCACTTTTGATTACAAAAACTTTTTTTTTCATTTCAAGGACGCCTAGACATTATGGAGTAGTCTGCAAATTTCCCGAATTTTGAGGGGTCCGTGACATCGATTTTAAAACCGTTCTTACCGAAAAACCGATAAGCGCTGGAGTTGGATTTAAACACCGTTAGCATGATCCGGGTCATCTGGTTTTCGTTAGCTATTTGGTACAAAATTTCAAGGAGCTTTTGTCCAAGCTTTAAACCGCGAACATGTTCAAGGAGCTGGATCTCGTAGCAATACAACACGGGTCGCCCGTCATCCACTTCAAAACGAAAGTGTACGAAGGCACAAAGATTCTTTGATTCGGAGTCCCAATTTCCAAAGTCGGTTGATGATACGGAGTCCTCGTAACATATTATTAACCGAGACTCAGGTGCGAATAATTCCTTGCGCTTAGAATCCTCATTCCAACCCCACGACGACATTTCATACAAACTCTAGAGTAAAAGTGTAGGTGTTAATTACTACATTCAGATATAAGTAACACAGAAATCACAAACTTTCATGTTGTTTTTAAGAATTGAAAACAATTGATCCTTTAGTGAAGATGGTATGTCGGTTCCTTTAGAAATTCGGACGGAAAAATTCCAGGAGGAGCAGGCAATTTTTGAATTTTCGTTTTTTAAAACGGCTTCAGGAGATAAGCCGTTGGCACGGTTTACAATCATCTCACACTCCGAAATGGTCAGTCGCCTCCTAGTAGCACGCTTAACTTTAGCAGGTTGCATTATTCATTAAAAATGAAAGACTGAAGGTCACTACTAACAGGTTAAATACACAGATGAAATGACGCTCACAAATGCCGTTAATGGCTATTTGAATAAGGTCTTTAGTTCACCCAAGATCGTTAATAATGATTTATTTTTTATTTCATAATAACTAACGTTTCAAAATATGCTAAAAATGACAAAATGCTTCCCCTACCATTATTGACTATATGCATGAATCAAGAGGAATCAAAACATTAGGTATCTCAACCTTAAAGAATTTAGTATCTGTAAACATAATCACAGGTTCTACAGGCAAGAAATCGTAAGGATTTGTAGAATAGGACACCCAGTTTCTCCTTATAAACATAAAGTATATTAGAAAATCTCGAAAAATTCAGAGGATTGGGCTTGCGCGTTTTGAAAATACAGGACTTATATGTATTAGGTCGTAACTACCAGGCTTTTAAAATATCCCCTAAATTTATCCATTGATGGGAGTAGCATGTCATGTCAATCACTAGTCTAAGAAAACGTTTTCGCAGTTTACTTCCTGAAAAGAAGGTAGAAGAGGAAGTATTTTAAAGCATTATTTATCGGTTTCTGACACTGCGCACGACCATTTTGGCCAAATCTGATGCATAAAGAGAAACCCAAAAGTAAACGGTCAAGTGATTTTGTTAGTAATTTTCTATATACCGCTTTACCACTAGGATTTTTTGGCAAGCATCTACAGCACCAACGTGTCCTATTATTGACCAGTGCTATTTCGCCCTAGCAAACATCTCAAAGATAAATTTAATGAACAAAAAAGATATAATTTATGGAAAGCTTTTTCCTGTAGGAGTTAATCGCCATGTTCATGTACCTCGAATACAAGTGCTTGTGTTATTTGGAATTGTTATTTTATTAGTTAAAGGCTTTTATAGTCAGGATGAGTATATAAATAGCAAGCCTATTAATTTTTTGCAACATTTTTTTCCTTAATATGCCATTAGTGTTTAAATGCGCGTTGGTTATGCCGCAAAATCTGTTGGATCCGATCGGGCATTTGGTGTTTTGTGTTGTCTGCAACTGGTTCCTATCATGTCTAATGAGTCGTCCCCCATTTCAGGTTCCATAGGCTCACTTAATGGTAAAACCCAGAAGTTTTATATTTCTTGTTTTAGACGAAGCTGGCAGTCCCAGCGACTCATTACCTAACGCCAATAACGTTAATCAGCATGATATATTTGGTAGTGACTCAGGTATGTTATTGTTAGTCGTAAATTTTTCCTTTTAGAAAGCGGAAGTTCCGAAGCTTCTCATAAACATTCTGAAATGCCTGTTACGTCTGAAGATGAGGAATCCGCTAATCATCCTGCTGCCTCGAATGCTCCAGTCAGTGCAAGAGACATTTTGGGGTCATCAGACTCTGAAGATGATGAAGATGCTAACAATTCAGCTTCTGAACACAAAAGGTCTGCTTCTGTGGCTTCTAGCGGAGAGTCCATGCTTGGAACTTCGTGCAAGCGTGAGGACTCAAATGACTCCCCCAGAGCTGAAGATAACGATCAAGAACAAGCTAATGAAGAGCAGGGTGCTGAGGAGGAAGACCCTAGTGAGATTGGAATTGCTGCCGATTTTGCTCCTATTCGCGCTGATCTTGGAAAGTGTGTATTACTCTTACTTCTCCTTTTGTGGAGTATTAAAATTGTTATATGTATATCTGCCTTCTTGTAGGGAGATATTCCTTGTAAAGATGCCGAATTTCTTGTCTGTGGAAACGCGTCCCTTCGATCCTGCCTACTACGAGGGTGAACTGGACGACGATGAGATCCTAGATGAGGAAGGTCGCACAAGACTGAAATTAAAGGTGGAGAATACCATTCGGTGGCGTTCCGTCAAGAATGAGCAAGGCGAGGAAGTGCGCGAATCAAACGCTCGCATTGTGCGGTGGTCGGATGGTTCGCTTTCACTCCATCTGGGTGAGGAGATATTTGACGTCCACAAGATGGACATACAGTCCGACTACAACCATCTCTACATCAGGGAAGATAGAGGTCTCCAAGGACAGGCGGTATTCCGCAACAAGCTCAGTTTCAGGTATTTTTTGTAGATTTTGGCGCGTCCTCATTTCCATGCCTGAATTGAGCGCCTTTTGTCCTTTTCTAGACCACACTCGATTGACTCGTTCACCCATCGCAAGATGACGTTGTCACTGGCCGATAAATCGAGCAAATCACAGAAGGTAATTTACCATGTTCTACAAGTTCTTTTAGTTTATCTTTATTCAGCCATACTCGTGTTTAACCCCTTGCTAACTTCAAACGCATTTTGAGGACTTTTGTGACACGCCGGTAGATTTTTCTTAGTTAAATATTTATTTTATGAAACTTCTTGTGGCATATCAATGTATCACTTAATCCCATTTGATACCCCAACCGTCCAGGTGGAATTCTGCTACTTGTGTCCTATTGTGTAGCATGTCAGATGCAGTTATTGCAGTGCAGCGCAAGTCATTTAAATTGTATCCCTAGTATTCAAGTTGCTAACCCTGACCTCTCTACACATTCCATTCTCAACCTTGCCAATGATAAGCATTTATAACAGAAGGGGATATAGCTAAGTATTAACTTCTAAGACTGAAGCCGAGAGGGATTACTCGTGGGGATACACTGCTGCTATGTCAAATGATCCCATTACGTGTTTATAACTCTGTTTCGTGTGTGGTTGCAGGTGAAGGTCCTGCCGGTGGTAGGCGCGAATCCGGAGTCTAACCGCTGGCTGTCGGTGCGCAAGGAGGAGGAGAAACTGCGGGTGGCGCTGCGCCGCGAGAGCCAGCAGAGGCGGCTGCAGTTGCGTCAGGCCGCGGCTGCCGCTGCTCGAAGCGGTACCGGCCGCAGCAGCAGCGGCTCCCGCTTCGGCCACGGCGCCGTTAGCTCCGACGAGGACGATGACATCGGCCCCGACAACTCCGTCTCGCTCAGCGCCATCAAACGCAACGCCAAAGCTGGCTATCTCGCCTCCACCTCGTCTTATGCCAACAAAGGTGCGTTCCAAGCTTCACCTTTGAATGTCTCTAGTCTGAGTAAGAACTTAGAGATTCCTTCTAGAAACTGCTAGAATGCAAGAAGTCTCGTGGCATAAAAATTTCCTTGCAAGTTTCACTTGGTAACCTTGAACTTCTATTCTGTCTCTTCCTCCCTTGGGCAGTCTATTTGAGAATCTAGAAATCCTTACTAATATCTTAAAATGCTGAAATTTGGTACTGGCCGCCTACTCTTATTTAGTCGGGATGGGTTATATTTTAGCAAACCAGGAGAAGCATTAACTAGTAGAACGCCTTTTTCCATTGTATGGGAAGTCGGTGTATTGCATTTCGTGCTCTACATGTTTGCATTGCTGTTGCCTCTACAGGTCCCTACAGTTCCGACTCTGACGATGCCTCAGTCAGCGAGGTAAGGGCGTCTTTCCATTTATTTCTGATAGTGTTTTGGTTTTTGCCCCTCTGTTTACCCATTTTGCATTCTTTTCCTAGATACTAGAGACTCGCCATCGGAAAAAAGCCAAAATCAGTGACGAAGATGAATCTGACTAAGTACACTTCTTGTTGTATATACTTGTATTTTGCAATAAGCTGTTGCTTATTTTGTACCAATCAATGTCTTTTCGTCAATGAAGTAACTTTTTTGAATGTTAAGGATTCCGGTAAATGATTGGGGTATCAGGCTGCTGTTTTTCTTATGCTATAATGCTGTTGATTTGAATGACGGCTAGTGGAGTTTTCAATGTAGGAAGTCATTTGAAGAGGTGACATGTACTGCTTAGTCAGTGGACATATTGATGTTCCTATTCAATCATTCGATCTCCAGAAGTTATTTGGAACCTGATAGAAGTTAGGAATTTTAAGCCCTTCTCATGTAATACCGTCGAGCCAGCGCACGTAGGCATATGGATTTCCCCATAGCTTAACGGGTTTAATGGGGCGTAGGATAGATTTCGTCCATTCTAAGGCGGTCTCATGTCCTTTAACAAAAATCAGCTGATCGCTTAACTGCGGACTTGTTAATAAATATGTAAAACGTTGAATGATGAGGTTGTCTGCCTCTATTCTCTTTCATTCAATTTGAGGTACTTTGCATCATGTTGTGATAACTTTCATTTGATTATAAAATAGACTAAAGCAGCATCATCAGTAATCAATATCATTTGTTTAGCTATTACATTTACTCATTTGCTAAAGCGTCTTCTCGTTATTACGTTATCGTGATTGATCGAAAGATATCATGGGTGGGTGCATTTACAATCAGGTTTTATAAGTCAGTAAACATGTCTTTCTCTTTGTCTCTTTTTACCAGTAAGGAAGAGACTACTGAATCGCTGCGTAGGACCATCATCCCTGCTGTTGATAATTTCAATTATGATCAAGGCCTACATAATTTGGTTTTCTTGACAAAGTTATCAGCAGCAGATCGTGCCTTGATTAGATTCATTATTTCTTCCGTGTAAGCAAGGATTTTAATTGCGTTTTATTTGTACTTTTTTATTTTACAGATGCATATAGTACTGCACTAAACATTTTATTCAAATATATGTTAAATTACTATATGCCGACAAAACAAATTTCTATTTATTAAGAAAACTTCGAAATATTTATTTAGATTACCTGATAACATTCATACCTCTAATATCTAGTTGATCGCTCCATTGTTCTGATTTAATTTCCTTTTAGAAACCTTAAGAGTTGGGATATTAATTCGGACCAAAACCGTGTTCGTAGTAACATCGGAAATTCCCCTCTCATTCTCTCACGAAGCTGTCGTAATATTGTCCGAGGTTTCATTCAAACCAACCCACTTTTAATCAGGGAACTGGAAGTTCTAACACCGAATTATGAAAAGTCTAGTGAAGTCGGTAGGCTTTCATAAGGCTTTTGTCATTTTGCTGCACAAAATGCCGAGTCTCTTTTGTTCATTTTCCTCTTTGATAACATTATTTTTCACTGGTGTTGGTGAAATTGACATGCCTTTTTCCAAGCCTAATGTACACGTTCAAGGCTTCTATAAGTGCAACGAGGTTATGGTTTTTCATTTTATTTTTAGGTACCCGTGAAGAGCGACAAAAGTGCATGACTGGACGTCTGATGGGCGCTGTGCCTCAAGTCCCAGACAAACCATTTAGTCTGCTTCAGGAGCACTCAAACGCCAGCTCGTTAGTGAATTTGAGAGCGCATTGCCTTCACTTACCCGTAAGGAAGGAGCAAGCAACTATAATAAATCTTATCTATGAGAATCGAGTCGTAATTATTGCCGGTCATCGGGGCTGTGGAAAGTCCACGCAAATTCCACAGGTGGGTACAAATAAATACACAACAAAATTATCTTCATCTCCGAAGTGTTATCGGTTAATATCTAGTCTTGCTGATCAAATTTCTTCGTGCACTGAAAAATCGTTACTCCATACAGGTCTGAAAGGTTGACTCATTTAAGCGTTTATAGTCTTTTCATTTAGAAACAATAACTACTGAGCTTTTTCCATAATAGCACCTCGAAAACCAGAAGTTTTTGAGTTTCATGGCTCTTAGTCTCAGGCCATAAACTGAGCCTTAATGTTTTTTTCAAAGATGGTTCCTGGGATATTTTAGGGTTCAAAAAATCAGTAAAGGCAAAAACCTTCTGGCAAAGCTTCAGCGAATTAGTATTTCACATCACCACGGGGAAATGTTACGGTTGTGCAAAATTTTTAATCAACTGACGGACTCTCCAGTGGATTGCTAAATTTAGCTCGACTTCCAGTAGGGATTACGCCAGAACCACTTGGTTACCTTTTTGGTCTCTATATTAGGTTGCTAAACGCATGTACTATACGAAGCCTCTCATAAGGCTGCATGAGATGATATTGAAAAGATGTAAACAAAATTTTTCTTATTTTGGCATCTCTCTCAAGGATGTGCTGGTTGATGTACAAATCAATCAAGTTGTGACGAGAAAGCGAATTAATTTTGCTAAGACTCAGCAGTAACTAGAGAGTGGACTCTAAATTACACGTATAAACACTTAAACTTCCATTCTTTGTTATTGAATTAAATGTTACTGATTTCTGGTTCATGACACTGATTGGACGCAGCTATCAGTGATTGGTCAAATCGAGCTGTGTACGACGATAATGATTGGTCAGTAGGCGAAGATTAGCAATTAACGATGCGATGATTCTGTCAGGACACCACAATCTATGATCTGACCGTTGTTCGTGTATGTTTGATCTTTTAATAGTCTTTATGAGTTCCTATTTTTAGTCAGCGCTAATTACATTATGCTCAACGATTTATTCCTGCTCCCTTAGGGAAACCATAGTAACAGGGCACTAGCTCAAAATTCCTACTAGTTTGAATAAGGTATTTAAATTTATAACTTAGGCTCCCTATTTTGTCATATTAAGTTGGCTTTCCTTTTTCAATTTGAAGACGCATGAACCTTAGTCTGTATAAATTACAGTAGTTGGCGACCTAGAGAAGTGGAAGCAACAGGTGATCGTAGAGCAGTTATATTTGACGCAGTCGATGAGTCACAGGGTAGTGCCACTTTAAATGTAGTTGGCGGTATGCTCAAGGGTATCACAGCTACCGCTCCTTGTCTCCTGAACCAGCTACCATCTCATCAATCTATTTTAGAATTAATTCAGACCATAGTCTTTTACTTGAGAGCTTTACCGAAATTTTGACTATTGAATGATAACATAAGGGGAACTTTAATACACTAGGGTCCCTCGTCTAAACTCAATGATAGGATAAATTATTTATACAATCAGACATCTTTTGGATACGACCAATTGCAGTAATTAAAAGAATCCCATACCCAAGAACATAGCTTGGGTCTTTGGTCTAACTTGGATTTTAACGATTTTTGCTCGGCAATTCCCCTGTTCAGATGCTGCTTGAGGACTGTCAGGCACGGAACCAGAGGTGTCGCGTCATCTGCACACAGCCACGTCGTCTGGCCGCTCACGCCAACGCCGACCGCGTCGCCCACGAACGCGGTGAAATTGTCGGACAGTCTGTCGGCTACCAAATTCGTCTCGAGTCCAAGTGGGAACACCTTCCATTTTTAGCAATAAAGCAATTTCGATCAATATTGCATTTGATTATGTTATTCGTGAGCCTTATACTCATCAAGCTCATTTGCTTCTTTAAAAAAATCCTTTTGAGCTGATTTGCGGATTTATTTTATTTACATTTTTGTAGAGTCTCTCCTAAAACCGTGCTCACATTTTGTACCCACGGCGTGCTGCTGCGCACCATATTTGCCGACCCAACTCTTCTCAATGCCACCACGCACATCATTGTGGACGAGATCGAAGAGGAGGATTTGTTTTCCCGGCGTCTCCTCACGCCTGATGGTCTTGAAGAGCAACTGCCAATCAGTGGGGACTCTGATAAGCACACTTCGAACCTGCTGCTGGGCATTCTGCACCGAATTCTAGCTCCCTATCCACATCTGAGGCTCATTCTGATTGTCAATCTCAAGTCAACTTCGACCATATCGTTGGAAGATAAAGTTCTCCAGGTTTTTGCCCCCTGTTTAATTTCAAGTCTCATTGTGTGTAGGTGAAGTTACCACTGTTCCTCGAACCACGAGTGAAGATGCCAGTCTTTATAACTAAAAAATTCCTATTGGCCCCACAATATCGTTCTGCTGCCATCTGCTGCTGTAAGCTATCACGTCTAAATTATGGGTCATTCCAGTGAAAACAGAGCAGAAATCCAGCGAAACCTACTTCCTTGAGGACATCCTGGAATGGCTAGATTTCAGCACTCCTGGAATGGAATCTGCCAAACGACTGATTCGAAGAGGTATTAATTTCAGTCCTTTTTTTATTTAAAGATCCTGCTCGAACCCTCAAGGTGCACTTTTGGTTAACTGGAGCCTCCGAATACCCTGATTCTCCTACTTGCGGTGCCAATGAATTTCCTAATTTTGATGGTGATCAACCGATGGTGGGGTCAATGTTCAACTTAATTACGACTTTAATAGGACTTGATGGATGCATCGGCATCAATGACCTACCGGAATATCGAGAATTTAATGTGGTTATTGTGGGAAAATGTAGTCCTTCGAAATGTATATAGCGATAATGAGCGGGTGAATCTTTTATACTATTGTCCGAGACCAAAATTTTAGAAACTGCTATTCATATTTTTTGCTTTACTGAGCTTAGGAGTCGGCATTACCGAAGGTGGATGTCCAACCACTGATCTCAGATTTGCTGCAATCAATATCGGTAGAATGGATTCCTGTGGATTACAAACACTCGGAAACAGGTTCATTCTGTTTGATTCTACTTAAAATAATATCACTTGATAGTATTACTTCAATTTCTAACTCTTCATTCGCACATATATAGGGGTCTTAAGCATAAAAACTCCTTTAAATTTATCAAATACTTTTTTCTTAAATGGGACTGGGGATTGTACACATTTGCTCGTAAATTTTATTCAATGACTTAAACATATTTCAACTGCAGCTTGACTGTAAGTAGATTGTTGATAAAACGAATCAAAAAATCTTCCAGGTTACGTTTTATTAAGCATTACATAAGACAATGGTTTTAAGGGTTTCTCTAATGAAGTTTTATTGCTATAAATGCTGCAGCTGTCGTTGTTGTATTACTCTTGGGTGGTGATTCTTGGTAAAATGCAATACTTTGTTTTGGGCTACCAAAAATACTCCTTGCCACGATCACACCATGAATGACAGTAATTATACATTTCTAGAGTTAGCTTTCGTGTTGTGGGTATTCCAACTAATGAAGCCGTCCATCAATAGCATAATTTTTCATTTCCACATAATTTAGACTGTGAGTAGAGCAGAGCAAAATGACCGCCTGTACTCACGAGGATGACTAGCCAAACTACACCGCTTTTGGAAGCCTTGTGCATCATCCGAGTAGAGGGCATTGATTTTTAACGATTTGGAAGAGAACTAGTTGTTTGCTACAGGACTAGCACCGCTGATATGACAGTATAATCCACCAGTAAACCAATAGTATCAGTTTTCGCGAAGCATTGAGCCTCAGTTCAAATCCTTTCTCTTAGGGCTAACTCCACTAATGCTGTTCGCCGCAGCGGGACAGGCGGAGGTGGTGGAGCGTCTGGTGGGACTGGGCGCGGACGTCTTCGAGCGGGTGCCGCTGCCCCGAGCCGCGCTACCCCCTCGGCTCCTCACCGCGGGCTCCGACGTCGCCACCGCCGCCTCCGCCTCGTCCGCCTACCATCAACAAAGCTCCATGATTGGAGCAAATGCCTACGACCTGGCTCGCCTTTACGGGCACGCACGCGTTGCTGAACTCCTCAAATCGCACATGTGAGCACCTCTGTCTCTCAAACACACTTCAGTTTCGCTCCATACATTATCCAGGGGTCGAATCGTACTTGAAGCTGCCTTGAACCCCCACCTGACTGACCATGGAATAGAAAACTTTATTGTATGACGCTGCTGTGGCTTGAAGAAGATAGTAACGTAACGAATGATGAGCTTGTGCAATCACAGGCTTTGTTTAAATTTAGTTGCCTACATGATATCGCTGACCACTGTAGTTAAACCTTGAACAACGAGAGAAGCCAATAATAGTTAATGTATGTGGCAGCAACAGAATTCGGCCCCTTGGTACCATCTCGCACTGTAATTACTTAAAATGTCTATTTAGAGAAATATCTTGGCTTTTACTGTTATCTAGACAATCGATTTTCTACAAGTTGCAACGGAAGTTTCGGCGATTAAATTATTATTAATCACTACGACTTTCTTCAATATATAACTTGCTTTTCGACAAATTTTGAAAATGCATGGTACCGGTCTTTCTTTTCACGGTTATGCGAAACGGAAAAGAGCTGAACCAATTATGGGTATTTATCTTTTAAATAAGCCAAATCAGCCTTCTAATTGGATAGAGTGCATTTCTTAATATCCATAGGGCTGCTCGTTCAATCGATCATCCAATGGACGACTGGGAGGGGAATCTTCTGCGCTTTGGCTGTTGGTTCGCTAATCCCATGCTGCGAATGCCGACTCTGTTAAACCATTCAAATCGAGCCACACTAGAGAACCAATGCAAAACGTGGGCTGAACAGTACGCCAGTGGATTTAATAAGAATCGACTCTACCAGGTTGCCAGAAACGGTGATGGATCAGGTTCCACCGTGGATTTTGATCTCCTGGTTCAACTGATCTTCAAGTTGGATGCCTCCATGCCGCCTGGTGCAATTCTGGTCTTTCTGCCTTCGTATGAAACCATCATTACACTAAAGGAGTACCTATCTACTTCAAATGAATCTGTTAGGTAGTGTCGTATATTTTTATTTAATCCTTCTCTTAAAGGCAGTGGTGGGTATTTGTGCTGCATCCACGAATGCTCGTAGCTGATTTGAAGCAGATATTCCTACAACCACCAGCAGATGTTCGGAAGATCGTAAGTCCTACTTTAGGTGAGAATTTTCCCCTAGATTCTGGCGACAGACATTGCTGAAAGCGGGGTGTCCATGACCGACATCTCCTACGTTATTGACACGGGTCTCATTAGAAAGGTTAGGAAGATTTCGAAATTATCTTCTTAATTTTGTGACAGAAAAGAGAAGATTCGAATACAGGAGTACTGGTGAGTCAGAACCAGTGGATCAGCTACGGTAGCGCCATTCAGAGACAACACGTGTAAGTGTCTTACTACTTCATTATATCTAACTCCAAAATAGGCTGAAATTGTAATTTTTCACTATTTCAGTGCTCAGATGGGGCAGCAACCCAAATGTTTCCATCTCTACAGCAGATTGCGATTATCTTCCTTTGAGATCACTGTCGATGAGGTGCGCTATCGATTTGCATGTCATGCAATGGAGGTGAGTTGTCACGTTCATATCCCTGAGATAACACACATGTTTATAATGCTTCTGAATGTTGTCTTTTTCGTCTTAAGGAGGTGTGTCTTCACGCGAAATTGTTGACTTCTCCTGGTGAAAACTTTGAGGCTTGTTTTCAGTCTCTGCCACATGTTCCCGATCCTCTGACGCTTAACTACAGCCTTGGAAATTTGAGGGTAAGCCACCAACATTCGATATTTTGACCGGCGAATTCTGGACGCTCATTATTTCGTAGGTGATCGATGCAGTGGATTCAGCGGGCAATTTGACCGAACTCGGCTCCCACATGTGTGACCTGCCTTTGCCACCACGGTACTCGAAAATGGTCCTGGTTAGTATCGCTTTGAAGTGCGTGGATCCAATTCTCACCATAGCGTGCATTCTGGCCAGTGAAAATCCCTGTAAGCTGTTGTTATATAAAGATCTTAAGTACTGAATTTTGAAACAAAAACTAAAGCATATCAGCTCAGTCGGAATATCATCTTTGCCAAACACACCTACTCCAGAGCAGGCCGAATACTTTTAAACACACACGCCTCATCTATTCTGTAAATTGATTCTAGAAAACCCTTTTCGCTTTTCATTCAGTGGACGTTTGTAGCGACTAGTTCTCCCTTGATAATATAGAGTTCCTAACAAATTCTATTTGTTAGGCTGTTGCATTTATCCGAGTACCGATCTGTATTGTCCCATCTACATCTCCTCCATTTAAACTACTATCATTGACCTCTGCATTGTTAGGATTTTTCTGTAGTCTGGGTTATTTCATAGCTCCTCGAAGTTAGGGGTCACGCCCAAGCATTTGCATATGCGCGCTACTATGATACTCAATTTTCAAGAAAGCAAGAAGGAAATCCTTTATCCTCACTTCATTTATTTTAGTTACTCTGCCAAACACTGCAAAGGAGCGCAAAGAAGCCCAGCTAATTCGTAAAAAATTTTCCGCAGAATCTCTCAGCGACCACATGGTGTTGTTGCGAGCATTTCAGGTAAGTTTGTACATGAAAATCTACTTCTACTGAGCCGGTTAAATGCACATAACGTGAAATTTCACTACTTTCAGTTCTGGCAAAAGGCCCGTTTCGAGGGCTGGGAGCAGAGTTTCTGTCGCAAAAACTACATCTCCTCAGCGGTTTTTGATATTGTCACCACCGTGAGGTCAGGACGTTCACGAATTGACACCTCATTGACCACATTTTTCGACTTAGAAACCCATGCTCTCTTGACTGATTTTAGGACACAACTGTTGGGGCAGTTGAGGGCTTCGGGTTTCGTGAAGGCACGCGGCAGCGGAGACATTCGTGATCTCAACACCCATTCAGAGAACTGGGCAGTCGTCAAGGCCGCTCTGGTGGCTGGCATGTACGACAACCTGGCCCACGTTGACCCCAAGTCCGGTGACCTCGTGGCAGCCGAGCCTCAGTCTCGAAACACAGATGAGAAGTCCAACAGTGCTTTCTGTTGCGTAGGGGAGATTTATCTATCCTACATGGTGTTCGAGGGTAATTTAGCAGTTTCGTTAGGAATAAATAAGATCGCTGGAAACTACCAAAATTAATAGACTTAAAAGCAATTCAACAGAGAACTTTACACAATTGCAGTCAAGGAGCTTTTCTCAAAAGAAACACCATTAACGTCGAATGCACCCTCTATCCTTAATGCTAGTGCCTCTTCAAACCTCTTTAATTCTGTCATCGATTAATCGAGCTTGAAGCAGCAAGCCGGCGATTAGTGCCTTTCTCGACTTCAGCGTTCCAAGGTTCATATTAGTACATCAGATAGTTAAGGTCTAGGGATTCATTGAAAATCATCAGACATCAATATTTGGCGTTTACCTAAGGTACGACAGCAGGGGGCTGAATCCGCTACACCAAATTTAGCAATCTTTTATTGGCTTTGTTCGCCTAGGCTTGATCATATTGGTCAGCAGTTATGCGTAGGTAGATGAATTCAACCTAAGCCCCTTCAACAATTTCAGTTGGTTTCCGAGGAAATATGCTCGCTTGTGAGCGCAATTCAATCTTCTGTTATTTTGCTTACTTCTATCCACAGCTTCGAGGTCTCCCCCATTTCAATCCCCCAATTCAAACAGCCGAGATATTTTCAGTCTAGGACGGAGCATTGAGCAGTGACCATAATTGCCTCATGTATTCTCTCTCATAATGCTGCACGTGAGGGGGGGTTCTATTAATTTTATTCTACCCGTTGTTATTACCTTTATGAAGAAGGGTCCAGACTTTCAAAGGAAGCGTAGTTTGCGTGAATACATTTAACAGATCTTGAAAATATATTATTCCATAAAAAATTATTCCGAACTCCCTGAATAGCATCCAAAAATATAAATCTGGTACAATAAAACATAATGTTGTCTTGATTTAATTAGACATTGTGAACGTTGAACAGTAGTTCATATGAGTACAATTCGATTCCTAACCCATCCATTATCGATCTCTAGGTGCGGCCGAGTCCCCTGTCTGTCCTGGCGACCAATCTCAACGACAGTTCGCCGGAGGACCTGAAGCACCTGCCCTCCTATTGGCTGGTCTACGACAAGCTGATTGGCCAGCCCGCAAAGGGGCACGAATGCTCCAAGGCGAAGCGCTGCAGGAAGCAGAACAGCATCGACAGCAAGGAACTGGAGCGGAAGCTTCTTCACTGCGCCACAGTGGTCTCCCCCTTCACTACGGCCCTTGTGGCCGGGCCCATGCGCTGTCCCATCATCTGCGTGCCCAGTGAGGAGACTATGGGTAAGATCTCCGCTTGAAATTTTGCTGCTACTTGATCAATTAGGCACTTCTAGCTTCTTTGACCAGTGTAGGATAAGGAAACACCTAAGTTTAAAGCTATTTAGCTAGGCATGAACACAGCTACTTCTTGATAACGTCACATTGTTTATTTCGTAGCGATAGTAATCTTAATGATTCACTGAATAAGGAGCAACTATGCTTCCTACCCAAGGTTCTGAATCACAGGAGACGGGTGGAGAATCACTCAGGAATAAATACTACAATCCACTCCAGCCGAATCTGCCACTCTCCGTGGCCGACATCGATCGCATCCTCAAGAACTTCAACTCCGATGTGCCTCGTCTTGAGAGCCTCGGAATACCCTCGTCCGAGGCCCTTTTCTCGGGCAGGACCTCAGCATCACCATCGGTCGCCACCACCGACTGCTGCTCGCCATCCGAGCAGACGTCCGGTGGCAAAGTGGTGCCACCCAAGCGCTTGGTCATACTGCGGTTAGACGGGCCCAGTGGCATTTTGGCCTACGAGTGCGAGTTGGAGGTGGCCAGGCTGGTGAGCGATCTCAGGCAGAAATGGAACTCCCTTCTACTACGGCGTCTCAGGAATCCCGGCAAACCAGCCCAGCAACAGGACGAAGTTAGTCCTTCCTTATGAAATTTAGTAGGAGGAAACTGACTTCTAGTGTCAAGAGGGATAATTTATGTCCGAAAAAACCAAAGAGGTGTGAGAAAATCGTCATCAGTTGGTGAGGGTATGTGATTCGGGGGAAGGGAACTACCACTTAGCGTTAGGAAGCAATTCAACTTAAAAAAATCCTATTGATCGGTCAAACTTATTTGGTATAAGTCTCAATCGTACATTCACCAGAACGGTGCATGAACAGGACTATCTGATTCTTTTGCTGTTCACTCATATATATATATTTGTTCATGTACACTGAAAGTACTGGCCTTCAATGGGCAAAAGAAAGAAGTGGATGACTTAGAATAAAAACTTCTTCACATTCTAATACATAATGGGTGGAAACCCCTTTAGTCTTCCAACTTCCATCATTTGCTGTACATAGGCTAACTCCAAAACACTCAAAAGTTCTAGGAGTATAAATACACGTACCAATACTTTACTTCTTTTTATCGATAATTCTTAGTCTAATAATGTCCTAGAGAATTATACAAAGTTAAATACATACAAAGCATAAGACTTCTAATGAGTTAAGTAACTTTAAGATTTAAAAGTAGTAAGATAATGAGCACCGTGTTAATAATATTGCACCATTCCGACACGTGTATCGTTCAGGCCCTTCTGTCGACAATTGTGGCAGTTTTGTCAGCCGAGGAGCAGGTTTTGGGACTGCGCCAGCCCACGGGTGTGGGCGCGCGGCCACGCCCCATGGCAACGGAGTTGTGCAACCAGAACGACACCGTCACTGACGGAGCGGGAAAGAGCACGACTGCCAGCATCTCCATTCCGCCCCTTTTCGCGACCAAAGTTGGCGACGACTCAGTCCATTCCCTACCGCAGGCTTTCAAGCAACTACCCACCTGTCTTTCAGTGTGCTCTGCCTATGGAGACCACCAAAAAGAGACTCCTCTGATGAGTGCATTCACCTCGAACAGTGACAGTGGAGACTGCTACGACCAGGACACTTCCTCAAAAACATGGTGTAGCAGCCTCATCGATAACTTCACGCAGGTTAGGCGAGTTTTTTATTCACCTCAAACCCGTTAAGGTCTTTACTTCAGGATATTAAGTCCTCGTTGCAGATGCAGCTCTCGGATCAGTACGGCAATTTTGAGGAGGAACATGGCACTCGAAGAGTGTTTTATCAGCCGCAAATTCGCGGTACTAATCCACAGTCGGCGAGTGATGTCACTAGTGACTGGACACACCCCATCGCGAATGCCATGACTGACAAGAGTGGCCTCGATAACCTCAGTTTGATGAGCTCCAGCAACACCAACCTGTTCGGATCATTGCGACCTCTGGGATGAAGACAACGACCTCATGACGATAATGCCTTTTACTCTGCCCCTCGCGAGTTCCGATTGCAGCATTAGCGAAACTGTTGTGATTGTGCTTCGACTTCACTGTTTGCCATAATTAAATCATTGACCCAATACTCTCACCACTTCATCCAGACGGAGAGAAGAGAGTGCCCAAATCTTTACAGTTTTATCAGCAAATTGTAGAAGAGCGTAATTGTTTGAGAAAGAGGAGTGGGCATGAAAAAAGGGAAGAAACGACCAAATAGTACAGGGAATCGCATAAGCAAGCGACAGAAAGGAGTGTTACAATGTAGGATAGCTAGTTGTGTTGGGCGCCAGCGACCATTACTACTCCGCCGATTATCACAGACAGTCCGGCCACGGTGCCAGCGGACACAGCGAGCTTGTGTCGCCGCCACTGAAATAAAAACAACAAACTCGCAATTTACGGAAAGCACTCCGTATAGCTCTCATGAACAATCGCTGCTAATTGGCTTGATCTATTATAGTATCTGAGACAGGAGAAAGATATCGAAGTACCACATATCTAAAGGTCTCGTGGATTCGGTAATCGTTACGACAACCCACTACTTTACGAACTTTTGCTAGAACTGATACTAAATAAAATTAAGCCGATTTGTCTTGTGATAATTAAGTGACTGCTTACAGAAGCAACTTGTGAGAGATAAACAAATTAAATGATTACCAAAGGCCAAAAGTACGCAGAGTGTTTGACTAGGGATCTACAAAGTGCACTTACGAAGCCCTTGAGTTTATCCACGAAAGTAGGCGGTTTAGACGCCAGTCCATTCTTCTTGTTAAAAGCTCGCGAAAGGATTCGCGCCTGGCGCTCTCGTTGGGAGCCCCAGAGATGTCGTGACTTGGCCAGCATTTCCTGTGAGAATTTGGAGTCTGGATGATACCGTAGGCACTCTTCGAACGCCCTGATGGCATCTGGAAACTCCCCGGCATTGAAGTATGCCTATACAGTAAACAAGAAGCACCAAGCATACCTAGCTAATATGGATAATAAGAAGGCATATAGTGGTACCACATGTGGCGCCAAATTTTGATCTATTCACCATTTAAGGGAATAAAACTTACTTGGCCTTTGCGATTAAGTGCCTTGCGGTTATTCGGTTCCAACTGGATTACAGCATCACAAGACTTCACGGCAGCTTTAAAGGCACCGAGCTTCATGTGTAAAATAATGATAAATACAGAATTGATAGCATTTAATAAGAAAATAGTAACGCGGCGATTGCAAACCTTAAGCTGCGTCGCTCCAATATTATTCCTGAGCTTCACTTCCAGTTCTTTGGTACTAGCATCATCAGGCATTCCATTTTTCTCTTCCACCTTTGTGGTTGGATTAAAAGACTTTTTGAGCAATATTTCCAAAGCTTTAGTGTAGCATGTCAGTGAGTGCTGGAATTCGTCTCGACTAGAATTCAAAGACATAAACTGCGAAAATAACTTACTGAAAGTAGAAATTGCCTCGTTCACGTTTCTTATCTGCAATCTCAAACCTTTCCTTCAAAGACATGTTCTCGTAGTTGGGAGGATCACCACATTCATTTAGGGTGACATGGTACGTCAATTTGGAATTAGGTGGAATTTCTGGAAGTCTGTGGTGAAATGTGAAGTTAATTTAACATCGAATGAAGATAAATTGTGAAAACAAAAATCTACCTCCCTTTAACTCCGTAAGCGAAGCGAGGATCACATTTAAGTTCGAATTCTTCCTTGAGCTCAGCTAGAGGAATGGCGACATCGAAGGCTATAGAAGTGTTAAATGGCTATAGTCACCTTACCGTGTATGCACTCGCCATCACCAATAATCATACTCAATTTTTCAACATCCTCAACTAGAGTTCCATCTTCCAACCATCCTTTATAACTTATCACAACTGAATCCCCGTGGTTTGGACGACTGTCTTTACCCAAACCTTTTTTAAGAACCTAACATAATGAGAACATCTTAATTCATAGTAAAAACAACCAATAATAATATATACGGCAACATTACGGAAGTAAATTACTTATAGCAATTTTAATACATTACCTTCTTCTCTAACTGTCCGTTTCCCAAGATGTCCGTGGTTTCACTTTCTTCTGACTGTGTTCCTTGATTATTTGAGACATTCTCCTGGACCTCGTCTTGATTGCAAGCCTCCACCGTGACCATCAGGGACTAGCAAACAAAAAGTAATCAAGCCAAGACTACTCTGTCACCTTGTATAAACAAATTATTTGTCTTTCATTATGTTTGTTATTTTCTTTAAGTAATATATTTTAAATCATGTAAGATATTCTCATAATGTTTATAGCCAGTGATGGTTAGTAAAACGCATATCTAAAATTAAAGTGAATGCGTTGTGCACGCAGGCCTCGATTTTATAATCTGTTGGTAGAAAGATTTTTTGTGGATTAAGATAGATGATATAAGTACAAATTATCATACTTTTGTCATACCTAATGCATGCGCATTAAAAAATTGTTAGAACTCTCTTGTAGGTTAGTAAAGACTCGATAGGTCTAAGTTCAGCTTTTAGATTTGAAATCACTCTGCACTGAATTTATCAACTATGCCTCCTGCAAAAATTAATATGAGGGTTGATTGAATTCGATAGTCGTAATAAAAACATTTGACGAAATAGTGAGGCATTGTAATTTCAATGGTCCTTACTCCATTTGCCACATATTTCGTTCATTTTGACTCGTTTGTGAGACGAATAGCTAGCTAAAGAGTATGCCGAAATACCACTGGATGCCACTGTGCCAAACTAAGGCCGTTTGTAAAGATTATCACAAGTCAACTGTGATAAATGGTTAATAATACAATTCATTCATTGGGTGTGATTTAACTTGAAAAACCTGAATCACATTTAGATTAAAATCTTGGATAAAGGCATCATATTGGTTAAGGGATAGCCTGGGAATCGAAAATAGATGTCAACCGGTCCAACAAAGCGATCATTTATGGAGGAAAAGATCAGCCAAGCATTAGGTATAAAAATGGTGCGTGCGTGGTGACGAGAAATTAGAAATTGTGATATAACAGCCCCAAAAATCTTTAATGTCAGTCAAACAAAGTCAGATATAACAGCAGCTGGTTGTGCAAGCCTTACTGTAGAAATTGTCTTAAAAGAGTTATTGTACTTTAAAATTCCTTTGATACACGCACAGCCAAAATTTTGTTTCAGACTCAGCACAGCAGAAAAATCTAGAATGGTTTCCCAAAAAGCTAAAATGAAGCACTATCTGGTTAATCGCAATGAAGTAGTCTCATTTAATGGTTTCTGATTAATTGCCAAAAATGCCAAATTCATAAAAAATTCTCAAATTCTGATGCTTATTTGACTTAAAAAATAAATTCCCACAAATAACCAAGTTTAATATTTATTTTATAGTGTTAAACAGCCTCATAGTCATCCATGTACAGTTAAGTTAACCCAACTTGTCGCGCCTCTTCCACTTGCGAAGGTGCACGTTGTGACTATTTAATGGAAGTTATTGAGAAAAATCTTAGCGACAGCGCACTCGCCTTGCTGACTAATAATTCGAGTTCCAAAAAGGCTAAGAAAGCTTTGTTTGATTCCAATATCATCTTATCTTTTGTTGGAAAGTTGACTTTGCCAAAGTCCACTATTCGTGCAAAACTCCCCCACCGATCTGCAGGAATTGACGTTTGCATTATCGTAAAAGACTTGAAACCAAAAGACTACGAGGCGAGCAATGATCTTTGGAAGCGTAAATGGCGTGCAGATGGTGGTGGACCAAAGGCAGTCAAGGCTACCTTCTTGTCTTTGACTGAACTTAAGGTGTGTTACCAGAATTTTGAATCAAGGAGGAAACTGGCTGCTACTTTTGACGTATTTTTAGCTGATGAGAGAATCGTTCACCATCTTCCGACCAATCTAGGAAAGGCCTTTTACGGCAAAAATCGTGACAAAGTCCCGATGCCAGTTACCCTAGCCGGAAAAAATCTCGTAGAAGTTGTAGATGACGCTCTTCAGCATTGCCTTGTTCTTTTAAGTGGCAAAGGCAGCCTCGAGTCAGTTGTTATTGGCAACTGCAGTCTTTCCAACGACCAGATCAAGGAGAACATCCTCTCAGTGGTACGTTTTCCACTTCGTTTACAAACCCTTTGAATTTGGTGACTCCAATAATTTCTCCTATTTATTCGTCTAGACGCGTGATGTTGTTGGGAAACTGCCTGGGTGTATTTCGGCCCTCCGTTCTGTGTACGTTCGTGGAGTGGGGCCTAGTATTCCGATTTACTATGACAATGCGGAGGTCGAGAAGGAAGAAGTTCAGTCAAAGCTTAAAGAAATGAAGGTCCAGGCGGTCGTTTCCTCGGAACTGAACTACAAACTACCCACGAAAGCCCTGGTGGAAGCCGTTAAGACACTTCCCATCGACGAGAATGACTTGAAGGTCATTCTCAAGATTAAGGATACCACCAAGCTGAAGCGGATCGCCAAAAGCAAAAAAGTTGGCCAGGCTAAAAAGAAGAAACTTGGCAGAAAAGGTGGTAACAAACAGTGAATGTATTGTTCAAAATCATGCTGCTGTATATTACATAAATTGGTATTTACTTATCAGTCAGTCGTTTGTGCTGTGTTTTTTCATGTTCTTTGCAGAATGTATTTGTTTATTTCTCTAGTTCCCAGTCTCGTTTCGACCAATGTGACGGTAGGAATGGCGGGATATCCTGTTTAGTTATGCTTGTAGACCTGAGAATTCTTGTTAGTGAGTTGGGGTCCACTGAGGACTTCATCTAACTTGTAAACTATGGTGTTAAAAGCAGTAAAGATGATTATTCGGGCGCTGGATGGATTCAAGTGAATTATCGTTTTTATAAACTTCCAATAGGCTGTTAGTTTACTAACATAGGTTTAGTTAAGCTTAGTTCTTCTTGATCATGTAATTTGATTATTACTATTTCAAGCGTTTGATTTGATGCACTGAGCTTACCTGGCGCTTGATGGTTTCTCGAGTTAACCCGATATACTGATTGTGTTCCTTTTCTGAACTAGTCAGGTCTTAATGCGTTGTCGTTCACGTATCACACAGCAAAACGGCAGAATTCAATCGGGTTTTCAAGTCAAGTTGCGCGCGATTTGCCAACCAGGATAAAATCCCTTCAAAGTGGTCGTTAACGTCTCCCATGTTGGTATGATCCGATTCATTCGTAGCACCACAGGATTTTCCGCGACGGATAAATATGAAAACTGAGACCACTTCTAACTTCATGAAATGGTCCAAAGACCATTCCTCACTCGCTTCTACCCGGTTCTTGGTGTGCGAATGTGCATAAACTTGCTTATGCTTAACTAGTAAGCATAAGCCTGAGCGTGGATAGAATTTAACTACTCACTTAGAAAAGCACTTTAACTGGATTGAAAAATAGTCCGACCGGGATCTGCATGACGGTTTCTCATCAGCTGAAACTGCACTGCTTATCTTCCTAATTTATTAAATCGGTACCATCAACGCAAAGATCGACTATTAGGCCAAAAAGCTGGCTAATCCATTACAGTTCTGGTGCATGACAAGACTAGAGAATATATAAAAAGCATGTAACCTGGGCTTGAGTGCATATTTTAACAAAATTAATACAAAAGTCACCCCTTTTAGGCCTGGAAAGCTTTGCAATCGAATAACAATAACACAAATACGTGGTACATAAAATTACAACTTTATTTTTAGCGTGGCAAAATTTGATTTACTGAGCTGGAGGTTGAGGCGGCCGCTGAGTAGGCATCACTCCGGGTGGTGGCATAGCACCAGGCCTCGGGGGAGCCCAGGTTGGAGGCATTGGGTGTCCTGGGGGCATGGTCATGCCTGGCATCATCCCTGAACCGAGTGGTGGTCTCATTCCGATCGGTGGTGCGGTCATAAGAGGCGGATACTGAGGCGGGAAAGCACCAACAGGTGGCATTCCTGGCATACCGGGTGGAGGCAAGCCCATAGCGCCACCGAACATGGGTGGCGGCACTTTACCCTGACGGTAGGCCTCTGAAGTATGATCAACCAGCTTTTGAACCTGTTCCTCTAACCATTTTTGGTAGTATTCGCGAACGCTATTTTTGTGAGTTCGACCAGTACAGTGTGTTTTTCGAACAGATGGAGAATCGTGTGTAAGATACTTGTCGCAGTAATCACAGTAGTACCTAACAAATTAGTTATTAAATGTAAAGCAACTGCAAAAAACCCACTTGGGCATCCCCGGCGATTGAACAGCACTGTACAGATAGGGGCGAGAAAAACAAATAAATGGCTATTGCAGGTTCAATTAAAATTTATTTAAACATCATTATTTGATATGAAACACTTATAAAAAATTAAATAAAATTTAAATTTTATTTTTATTACAAATTAACAGTTAAAGTATCTTGAAACTATTCCCGCATTCCAACTACTAGATCAAAACGTATACACTCATTAGTGCAGTAGTGATTTCTCTACACGACTACCAATTAATATGAAGCTCCTGTCTACCTTAGTGAAATGGTCATTTTTGAGTTAGGAGCTTGACATTTTGGCGCAATACTAATCATATTCTTGTTAAATAATCGTGAATTCAAACACATAACAACATAATTTAGAGGAACAGTGGTTTTGAATAGCTCATGACTATGGTATATTTAGAGTCCCCGAATCTAGTTAAAGTTAATGACATTTGAAGAAAATGACTTTCTCTTTTTCATTTGCTTCTGTCGAATTATATTTCAAACAAGAGAAACGATTAAGAGAAATTTTCCAAATCTCAATCGTAGACCTGCTTTAATACTGCATGACTCTCCTTGATATCTAGTGATCTAGCTTAGTTTGTATTGACTTATGAGTGATATTTAACTTCTTTGGAAAGTTTCGTTAAGCCTTTGATGTCATTTTACAATTCCACGTTTCACTCATTTTACGCTCCTATTTATCAACTCTTGTTTCTTATACGAAACCTTGCAAAATTCCCATCTTTCTGTATTTGCACTAGTGAGATGAATAACACCAAGTAAAATAGGCAGTTTAGTTCCTACATTTTGCTGCAGCCGTTTAATATAAGCTTGTTTTGTTGCCGCAGTCCAGATCACGTTCGTTTAAATCTTGAACTCTCGGTAAATTGGTGCATATATTGGCACATTATACCATGTCGATTCAATATGACATGTTTCGATATACATTTTAGTTTTTATTCAATCCATTTTCATGCAATAACACCCCAGTTCCTGCAGCGTCTGCAAACCAACAAGTAACTTTTCATTCATATTGTGACAGTTCATTAGGATTCCTTTTTGAACTATAAGATAACTCAAATTTGAAGTGTTCGAGTTAATTATTTTGGAATACTGTTTACTATGGTAGTCTGAGGACACAATAGAAGTTGTCTTTTCGTAAATTGAACTGTTGAATTCACACAAGTCGGTACCACCATCTGATAATACACAATTTCTCAAAACTGAACCTCCATTAACCCATGTAAGTGATTTCATGAAATTGTTAAAACTATCGGTGTCAAAATCACATTAATGAGAATTATCGTCATTGAATTGCTATTTTAATAGCCTAAGGGCACATTGATTAAAATAATGCGGGCTTATTCGAAATCAGTAATATATTAAATAGCAAAATAAAGATAATCAAATGATGAGGGGAAAATATTCAATATTCAGAAACAGATTTTGATAAATATAAATCATGGATGTATTCCAGGTATATTCACCCAATCCGGAAGCTCTAGTAAAGAGGCTAGCAGCAGGTAACGTCAGATGGACACACCTCATTGTGGATGAGTTTTTAATCCATTCGAATTTTCAGAACTGTGGCTAAATGTATGATGAATAGAATGTTGTGAATCTTAGGAAGTGCATCCATCAATATAACATTGGCTCCTTCTTTAATCAAACGCCATCCTGGAGTTTTCCTCTTTATAAGCATACTTAGCTCTGTGCCTTTTCAAGTATGCCTCATACAAAAGTCAGCAAACAAAAGTCCATTAACAAGGCGCAAATGCTATATGATACCATTGAAAAATATCATCCACAAATATAATTTCCTTGTTGAAATCAATTTTCTCAATCTGGTCCAAACGGTGTATAGTACTTTTACTACGAACTAAATAAACCGAGGATTCTTACTTAAGAACTGTTAATTTAACCCTCACCCCAGCAAATTTTCACGAACTCAAATCGCTAAAGTCTAGATACTAAGCGAGATTTTCCGGTTAATTCGGCCTTTATTTACAGTATTACAATTGTCTAAAATGTTTGGAAATGGTTAGTTTCTTCAAGTTGGAGCTAGTCGCTAGCTTATGATAAGATAATAGCTTCTAATTTGAAGCCTTCACAATTGAAGTAGTATTGAATTACACAGCATCGTAACCACTAATAAAATTTGATTACCCATTTCATTAAAATTATATTAACAACTGGCTTAGACTATTTCCAAGCAGAAAAAAGAAAATACTAATTTGGTAATCAAGAATAGAGGATAGAAGTTTTAACATTTCAGAGGGTTTTTGTAACATTTTTCGTATTTTCATATTTTAAAACAAATTGGAGGAACGAGGCACATTAACAAGGGTATTGCTCATAAGGAATATTCTTAACAGAAATGTATAGCCATATTATAACCTCAAGGCATAAAAATAGAAGAAATTCCTTATTATAAACATTCCCCAACCAGGAATTTATGAGTCATTGAGTCAACCTTGTGAAGAGCTCTACTTTGGATATCCAACATCGTTATGAAGCTTGTTGTGTGTATGAAATTATATACTCGCTTTTTCTACTGAATAATTTGGTCACACACTAATCTAGTTCTACTCTTTATAGATAACTAAATGGTAGTTTTCTAACAACCAAGGCCATACATAAATAACAGGATTTTTCTGATTGAAAGGCTTAGCATATATACAACTGCAGTGATTTGTACAATAATTTTCGACAGTTTTCGCTGAGCCTAACTTAGTTAGGTAGGAAAATATTGCATTTTACATTGGTCTCTACTTAGTGAGCTCCATGAAACTACTAAGGGAAATATATGCATTAGAATAAATTTAAGCTCGAGTTCCTTGTAATTTACCGTAATTACCATGAAAATTCAAAGCATTCAATTAATTTTTACATTCCCAAAAAATGGGATTAAAAATTCCATTTACATATTTTATGTTGTATATATTGCTTTTTACTTAAATGGTAGTTGTATGTATCCCCTCAGTTACCAAATAGCATCAATTTCTTCGAATCTGACAAATTCTTCCGCGCCGGCTAGGTGCGTTATTTTAAGCACTCCAGTGTGAAGAACGTGATGGAGCAAAATAACAATGCAAGTGATGTCTCCTCAATTCCTATTGAGGAAATGACTTCAAAGGATTATTATTTTGATTCTTACGCCCATTTCGGCATTCATGAGGTATTGTTTTTAGGTGATTTCTTTAATGTTTATTAGGAGATGCTGAAAGATGAAACCCGAACAATCACTTACCGCAATGCTCTCTTACATAACACGCATCTTGTTAAAGACAAGATTGTCTTGGATGTCGGCTGTGGCACAGGGATCTTATGCTTGTTCGCCGCTAAAGCGGGTGCTAAGCTTGTCATCGGGGTAGGCACTAGATTAGACGCTAATTTCTTTTTAGATTGAATGTTCAAATATAATTGATCATGCAAGGGAAGTCGTCCGTGCCAATGGAATGTCACACAGTATGTCGTGCTTTAGTGTATCCCTTATTTTCTAGAAATAACACTGATTAAGGGAAAGGTTGAGGAAGTCACTCTCCCCGACGGTATCGCTGAAGTTGATATTATCATCAGCGAATGGATGGGCTACTGCCTGTTCTATGAGTCCATGTTGAACACCGTTATCTACGCTCGTGATAAATGGTTGGCCCCCAAGGGCATTATCATGCCCGATCAGGCTACTCTGTACATATGCGCCATTGAAGATAGGCAATATAAGGACGATAAGATAAACTGTAAGTTCTATAGCTATCTTTAAAAAATGGCGGAAATTTTAGTACTGTTGTCTTTATCACCCAAGGCGCGTATCTGTTTGTTCACACTTAGGGTGGGATAATGTCTATGGATTTGACATGAGCTGCATCCGCAAGGTAGCACTAAGCGAGCCTCTGGTTGATGTTGTTGATGCCCAGCAAATCGTTACTAACTACGCCATCGTGAAGGAAGTTGACATGTACACAATCACAGTTGACGACTTGTCCTTCTCGGCACCCTTCCAGCTGACTTGCAAGCGCAATGACTACGTCCACGCTCTGGTTACATTCTTCAACATTAAGTTCACCTCCAGTCACAAGCCCCTTGGCTTCTCCACTGGTCCCGATGAACGGAGATGCACACACTGGAAACAGACCGTTTTCTACCTCGACTCTGGCAGTGGAGACCAGTGTCTGACAGTCAAAAAGAACGAGGAAATCCATGGTGTGATGTCTATTGCTCCCAACAGTCGTAACAATGTGAGTCTTTTTTATTAACTGACTTCTCTGCTCTGTTAGTTAAAGCGTCATCTTAATGTCTGTTTTGTTTTCTTTAAGCGTGATTTGGACATTTCAATCAAGGTTAATTTTGACGGAGAGTTGTCTTCGGTTGATCAAGTCTACAACTACAGGATGCGCTAGGTGCCCCATTGCGGTCTTGTCATTCCTAAGTTGCGGCATTTGTACCCTATTTACCCCCTATCACTTCTTCCTCCACAAATGAAAGGAATGGGTTTACTTTTTTCCAATCCATTTCTGTAATATTTTAATATGGAATTTTAACTCCTCCTTGACGTCCGTCTCAAGTTTAGCGAATTTCAGGATTGTTAGTGTGAAATTCATTTTTAACGATTGGCGTGTTGCATTTGTTTAGTCGCTGGTGCTGGGGTTACCCCATCAACTTTCACTTATGTGTGGGATCACATTAAAGTGATCTTTGAAGACAAAAAGTAGTACCTTTTAGACCGAATTTCGACGCTCGATCACTGTACAGAAGGTTTCGTTGAGTACTGCCTCTCATCGTGTTCCTACGATAAGTCCGGAGGCAAAAACTTGAGGAACCGAATTTAGTTCGGAGAGAATGCTTACTGCCTGCGGTCCCACGGCAAGTGGGGTTTTTAGGACCCGATATATAGAGGCTGGAAACAGTCTATTCATGTGAATCGAAAGTAGCGCCTGGGCCTAAATACTGCGGGCGGGGTTCTTTAGATGGATAAGACCTGAAACGCGTTTGTGGTTCCCAATTGCTTTGTTTGGTACCCTTAATGAGCGAATACACTAACCGATCAGTTATGAATGCGGCACCAGGCACAAATGCACTGCCGGGTCCTCTTTGCGTCGCTTGTCTTCCTCATATCAACGCGTTTTGTAATCTGGCAAGAACACGAGCCTTGTGCACTCGTATTTGTGCTCTTCCACGACAAGTTCAGTCTGGTTTGTATATACATAAAGCAAATGAGTAACTGTTATATCTAATCGAAGATTAAATCATAAAGGTACTTTCCTTGATTATCGTGTGGGTTCCTTCAGCTTTTAACAAGCCCATTATTATGAACATTACAAAAAATCGCTCAGTTTTGATTCGAAGAGTTCTAAAATGTCAATTTAAGCCTCTTCTTGTAACACTGCAAAGAACAAACTCTTCCAAATGATTTTGTAAGCTACCAGACACATGGTAGTCTAAGGGGCAAGCTGGGGAATGAGGAATTTTCGCCCAACCAGGAATTCCCTCTACCTTTTGTTATGGGGGTAGTGCATTATCCTAAAAAAACATCACCCCTTTTCGATTCACTGGAGTAGGTTTTATTCCCCTGAGCTTGGTTTGAACGCACTAATTGCTGACGGTAGATTTAAGCATTAATTGTTACATCCTCAAAGGTGAAATCCTCACTTCCACTAAATTCCACAAACCATCTGCAAGTTCTTCTATTTTCACATTCCTCTTCGCTTCACTAGCTGCCGAGTTTCTTCTCGTGAACTACTCATAAAATATGTGCCTCAAATGATTTATGCATACTTCAAGTTTTAATCAAACAAATTTTAATTTATTGCTCGAAAAATACAATTCAAAATATTTTTAAATATACTTAAACGTAAAAAATGTTCAGCTTCGTTAGACATTTTGAAATACTCGGAATTTCGTTCAACTTTAAAAAAGTAAAATTCGGACAGAATTTATGCGATAACCACATGGCTGGAGTACTTTGATGGGTTTGGTCAAAATTGTCGTTTCGTTCTCCAGAGTCTAGCATTGAAATCACCTAACTCAAAAGTTGTCTAATTCTTAGGCGATATGATCTGTAGAAAGACTACTATTTTCCTCTCAGCATGAAACGGAACCAAATTACTTTGCCAAATTCAATGAATCACATCTAGTGCGTTACCACCAATGGGTTATTCGTGTTACAGTGTTTCCCTCCAAACGGCTTTCGTTTATTTCAGAATCTAGCATTTTTACATTTTTCGGCAAACGTGCTTCCTGTGGAAACGATAAAGTCAACCTAACTGTTAGTAAAGGCACATATTAGCAACCCAGATTCGAATAACGACTGCCGCTACAACCTACGAAAACGGCTTCCTTCAATGGTTGCCAAAATTGCGTTCTTGGAGTTGCGCTTGCTACCTTCGAGAACCAAAAACAAAATACCCAAATGCCCCCAATTACAGAAGCAAAACGCAAATTTGTTCTTCAAACTACTCTTCACACTTATCTCTCTAAGAAAGAATACATTCCAAACATGCCCTATCACACCGTTAGAGGAAGAGAATGAGGGAAAAAAATAAGTTACTTTTGGATGTTTACAAGCTCCTCCCCTCCTCTTACTATTTTTTTCCCTCAGAGGAACCCATTTCTCCGCCCCACGTTGTGCCACAACTGGGGCTGCTGCTGAGAAAGATGGCCAGCGCTAGTGACAGTGGAGTTCGTCAATGGTGTCCGCAAAGCAGGCGCCGACATCGCAACTCCCCCATTCACGCCATTGAGGTTGGGGACACCGAAGGCAGCCAAGTTGTTCTGACGCCTGATAATTTCGTAGTACGCCGTCAGGGCGGCATGCATGGAGGCATTGTTGTTCGCAGTGGCCTCCCCATTGCCCGAATTTTCGGCTGTGGAAGCGGCGGCAGCAGCAGCAATCGTGTTCAGAAAGACTCGCTGGTAGAATTCGGCTTCGGTGGCGTTGTTGGGAGCCACAGCGGGCGTGTTGGCCAGAGCAGAAGGGGAGACGAAGCTGAGCAGGGGTTGGGGCGGAAGCTGGGGGAAGACAATGGGAGTCACAGAAGGCCTTAGAGGGACAGTTGGCTGGTTGGCAGAGTTGGTGGGTTGTTGCTGTTGATGATGCTGTCGCTGTGTCGCCGGGTTCTCGACCTCCTTCAAGGGCTGATCAGGTGCCGGCAGGGGCTCCTTGCGATGGGTCCACATTGTAGCTGGGACGTGGTTCAGGACCGCAGATGTGGTTACCGAGGCAGCACCTACGCCACCATGAATAGGAACAAAAGCAACATTCATCAGCTTATAATCATACTGTCACAAAACTCCCCTCCACTTCCTCACACACTTGACATTCGATTTCGGTCTTTTACATTGAACCAATTATTGCCTCTTATTCGAGCAATAATAAAAAATCCAGGCCCATTCTAGTGCCCTTCTGCAACAATCGGCAACTGTAAGTACCTAGACGTTCCTGCAAAAAATACCTCTAACCCTAGTGTGACACATCACGAAAAGGGCAAGAAGAAACTTGCCATCGTTGGTCCAGGAGGGTTGAACGAGATTGGGATTAGCAACGGGGGTCGGAGCAACGGGAGGATTTGACAAAGCGGGCACGCGGGCATTGTCACCGAAGAGAGCAGGCACGGTATTTGGCTGCAGGAAAACAAAAAATGTCATTCAAAATAGGCTATCGATTCAGTGAAAGCAATGCAACCCTAGCGATTCATACGGCTATGCATTTAGACTATAAGAAAGGCAAGAATGCGACCCACCATCGAGGGATTGGAGCCTGGAGACACGGGGAAAAACTCGAGGAACGTGCGCGGAAGAGGTGGTTGTTGACTAGGAATGTGCTGCTGTTGTGGTCGAATCTGAGGTTGGTGGAGCTGCTGCTGACTTCGAAGATGTGGTTGTTGTTGCTGCTGATGTTGTTGGTATTGTGAGGAATGAACGACGACATTGGGGGCTTTGGAAGCCGCTGGCACATCGGATGAGGCCATTACCTGCAAACACAAGGAAACCACTCCATCTTTGTCCCTACTCTGTCGAATTTGAGCAAGAAAAACCTACGGAAGCCGAGAAGGCGTGAGGAATGCTGGCGGGAGGCTTGTGATTGCTTTTTGCATGTGGATCGGAGGACTGATTTGGGACAGGCAGTGGAGGTAGGGGAGTTGACGGTTCCGCCTTGAGAGCTACGGGGACTGGCTGTAGCTTGGGCAGACTGGGAACTGGCGAAATCGTGGCATTCTGTTCATGCTTGAGGTCTGCGCTCACAGAGCCATTCAAATGGCTGAAAAAAGGATGAGTACACATTTAACCACCCATTCAGAGAGCTTTGTACTTTTAAGCGATGATATGTGCGTTGTGCTATTTGCATGCTTTTGTCGTAGTGAGAGAAACAGCCTTGGATATAGGCAACATACTGACAGCTAACGTTGAAAATAAAGACTATGGAGAAGAATAAACTGATTAAAGAGAGCAGCTGAAAAAAAAATCTAAATCACGCGAACCCCTGCATTCTAATATACTATGTGCCCGCTTGAGGTTTCTTTTAGTGTAAAGGCATTATAAACTCGAAGAGATTGTACGTACCACCCAAAAAGTGGAAATGCGAAATGCACCCATATAAACACAACTGTTTCAGGAGTAAAACCTACCTTTTGGGAGATTTGGAGGAATCCCCATTTTCTCCATCCTCCTTCACCTCCACCTCTGGCAAGAGGACCGGGGGATCGGGTGATGGGGATCTTTTGAGTCGTCTGGCCGGAATTTTGCGCCTCTTCTCCACAGGTGGTGGTGTGGAAGGCAACATATAGGGATCCTCGAATTTGGGGGGCTCCTCAGCACATGCCTCCATCTCCTCCTTCACTGCATATTTGATCTTCTTGTCAACTGAGAGCACCACCTTCAGGCTCGGAGCCTTACTGCTGTGCCCGTTGGTTTTCCGAGCCTTCTTTGGTGGGATCCGGTGAATTTCCGCTCCGGTGCTGGGCTCCCCTAAGGGCGATGCTGCGTTACTCATCGCGGTCGCCGACTTGCTGTTGGCCCTACGCTTCCCCCGCCTCGTAGCAATACATGAGTCAGATGCAGCAGATGGTGAAGTGGCACGTAGACCGGTGCCATTGAGGAGGGAGTCTACTACTCCGTTTAACTGCTCCATCTGGAAAAGGAAAAACGGTACCGGTTTACCATCTACTCAAAAATAATCAGTAGTGTGAATATATTAGATAAGCATACGGGAGTGCGATTCTGCTGATTGAGGGTCTCCTTAGCGGTGCTTTTCGCCTCAGCTGTGGCAATAGCGGTCGCTGAGCGCTTCGGACGAGCTCGCTTTTTAGCGGCGGTGGCAACGGTAGTGTTAGATCGCGAAGCAGCCCCATGGGTCGATTTTGCTCGACCCTCGGCCAGGCTCTGTGGGACATAAAGGGGAACCAGATAAGCAATAAGCACCAAATAGGACGCACACACCCTCTCGACAAATGATTAGCACTTCCAAGGTGAGACTCTAATTATGCATGTGCCAGGAAGGCATAAAAAGTTGTCTGGTGTTTTTACAAGTGCAGGAGCTTTAGGGTGAAGAGGACGACAGATGCATGATTCATGCAAGGCATGCACACACCCAAGCACAAACTCAACTGACCACCCCCAGCCCCACCCCCACCCCACCACTACTATCGCCTCCTTTCTCCCCGGGCAGGCAGCTATCTGTCACTGTCATCACTACGCTACCTGATTAGTACAACTCACCCCCCCCCCCTCCCTCTGGAAAATACGGAAACGTAGTTAACCGAATTAAATAGACACAGAGACGTTCCTTTCTTTATTAGTTAATTGACTAAGGAAAGCAACGCAGCTCCTTTTCCTACAAAAAAGCAACGCTGTAGACAAATAGTTACAATGTTACTCCATTCCAGATTGTAGAAGTATCTGTCTTAGTATATAGAAGGTGCCAGATTCTAGTGGAGAATTCACTAAAGCAAACTACTAGAAGACCCAATATTAATGATAGGGCTACTCACTCTACACATAACCAAGAGCACTGGCGTATTTGGCGTACTGAAAGAAATACTGAAAGACTGAAATACCCCGTGTTATGATAAGCACACATAATTGTACACAAGGCTCGATAGAGAAGTGATAAAGAATATAAACACCATTAGAGGGGGCTTGGTAGCACTAGCACGTGCGCAAACCACGTGTGTGTACGCTGTACAGTCATGCTGTATCCGCTGGAGAATAAGCGACTACACACAAAGACCTTCTCGGTGACATTTGATGGTGTTGTGGTATACTCACCCGCTGAAGGGCCCTTTCAAGGTCTCGATCTGCAGCCTCGAGTCTTTTAGGGGGCACACAAGCTCGAGATGGACGATGGTGGTGGTTCTGCAGTTCCTGTGGCTGCTTTGTCAGTTCTTGGTGGTGCCCATACTGTTGGTGAAATTGTTGCAGCTGCCTGCGATGTCGTCTAGCAGCGATGCTTAGCGTGTCATCGTCACCGCCATTGAGCTCTCCGTTGACCTCATCCTCCAGTCCTACTTTTCCATTGGTGTTTGCAGGAGCGAAAGCGGGAGGATACTGCTTAGGCGACTCTGGCATCATGGCGGAGAGGAGGGAGGCGGCCTTGGGATTTACCGGACACATTCTGCGAAACCACATCCGAGGATTCGTGCGGTAGTCACGTGCTAAGACCTGGTCGTACTTTAGTTGCTTGGTGCCAGTAACATCGTTGGTAGCAGTAGGCACTTCTTGCCCGTTGCAGTGATTCTCCTCGAGGGGCTCCTTTGTGGTGACGCCACAACCGGTCTCGGGCTTCAGTCGCTTCAATTTTAGCACCATCTCAGACGAACCGCGCATGCGATTGCGACGAATGCGGGCCGCTGGAAAACAGGCATTGCAAAAAAAACACCGATTTACGTAGCGGCTAGAACGATTTGCCAGTTAACTCGATTGCGGTTGGGCATTTTAGCAATCAACAAATTTCCCACAAGCAAAAGGTTTATCTCAGGAACTGTGTTTTCGCTGCTAAGAATGATTTACAGCCTTGCAATGTTAGATTCACTAACACAGAGCTAAGGTGTAAACATAAGGGACTTTACAAGCTGCATAAATCCTCCCAAACAAACACTTTTAACTACTATTTAAATATGAGAAGTTGCTACCCTAGCTTCCCGGAAGAGGTCGAATATGCCAGATGGATTGAGAATGTCTTTAAATCCAAATAGAATTCAGGGTTGATTGCTGAGTCAGTCCCCCAATCTAGCAGAGGATATTCCCATCCTCTCTACCTCCCACTAAAGCCTCGCGACCGCTGTGGGTGGTACGCTTCAGACCTGAGGGGAAGAAGAATATTCTCCTTCTCCTACTCACTAACCATAACATTAGCTCCGTTTTTCTCTTAGAAAAATACTACTACGTCTTGTAGACTCGTACCGAATCCTACCCTCGTTCAAATTGGTGCTACGGAAAACCAATAAAGCTCTTCAATGACATTAAGAAAGTCCAACCCACGTCGATGGTCAGATTTATGCAAGTCAGTGTCGATGGCATCGCCGCAGTCATTAGTCTCCCTGCGAACAAAGACCATGCGGATGTTTGCCGTCTCCAGACCATTGAGGATGCGCGAGAAGACCTGCGCGTACATTGGGTAGGTCATCTTCAAGCCACTCCACACGGTCCAGTCGACACCTTTCAAGGGCCCTCTCAGCGCCTCGCTTTCTGCTAACTCGCTGTCGGGCAGAATGCTGGCTAACCCGTACTTTGGTTGGTTGGGCCGATTAAACTGATGCCTTAGCATTAGATCCATCTTGCGCAGCCGGTTGAATACCGGTGCAGGCAGGACCAGGTAGGTGGGGAAGTTATTCAAAAAGCCGCTTGGACGGAGACATTGTGAATCAGTGGTGGCAGCGTGCTCAATGGATTTGGGGACCTGTGGTAGCGGAGCAGAGCACTTGAGGAGTTTACCGCACTCCTCAATGCCCCTTAGCATGCGATGGATAAACTCGGAGATTGTAAATGTAATGACATTCTCAAAGGCCACCATTTCCTCCGGTTTCTGCAAGAGAAGACATCAGAACGAAATTAATACCAAGAATAACAACAACAACAACCTGAGACGATCAGCTGAGTACTTGTTGCTTATAAATTTCGCTGTGTGTGATACGCCATCGAGTTGGAACACAAGTGTAGGCACGGGCGCTCTCACACACGCACTTACTGCGCCGCCATGCCTACCCTCTTAACTGTTGCTGCAACCACAAATAGAAGCATTGAAATGCCTAACAACATTTGCCATTTCAAATGGCGGTCTAATAATCTGAGGAGGGAGAAGGAGAACCTTCAAAATGGAGTTGAGACGATAAAAGCGCCTTGAGGAGCCTATCCCCACTGGGTGGAGAGCAGTAAAACGGAATATGGGCCGTACTAGCCTGGCAACCAAGTCACCCTTCAGACAAGTAAGAGGGGGCTCTAGTAGACTCTGCCCTCCTCCCCTCCACTCCCCCCCCCCACCCTCGAACAGCAACCGACGTTGGATTTGAAACCACGACGCGCGCACGCGCTGTGTTGCCCTGTGGTCAAAGGCATACTCCCTCCCCACCCCATTATCACACACCACCACCACCACCACCACCACTGCGACTGGCCACAACGAAGTCGCATTGTCTCCTTTACAGTCACGGACACAGGTTACAAACCAGCGCATGAGTCATTACAATAGGGGAGGTGTAACGGGAAATCAAATCATTCACCACCGCCACTGGAAATCGCTGGAAATTCACTCCCACTTAGGAAACAAAGCGACTGACCCAGCATGCAAAGTAAGTTTTCGCAGTATCAACATGTCTAGATCTAGAAATAGGCATGAAGATTTTTCGTCCGCGGTTTGAGAATGCATCACCGAGACAATTGGCAGTCGCAACCTCCAAATTGATAAAATGACAACTGCTTATGCTGGTAGTACCTTCCCCCAAAAAAAGTTGTCTTACTTGGTAACAAAACAGACTATGACGATGATATTGGAAATGCTGCTAGCACAAGGTGGTGGGGTGAGATGTGCACTAGCTGATACTAGTTCACACTCCACAAAGCGCGCAGACATGCAGGCGATGCGGCTACGTCCGCACTTTTGCGTACCGCGCGCACACTCATGGGCCGTTGCCCTTTCGTTTGATACGGAGTGAAAAAAGGAACCAGAGAGAACCTGAGGAGAGTGGCTTGTCCCAATTAGCAGGGGATGGCACGTAGTTTACAAATAGAGACTATCAACGAATATCTCAAGTGTATGGGGCCTCCTCCTTAGGTGGGCACATTCAAGCGAAACCGAATTCGGCTTCCCCGTTTGTTTTCACAGCATGATTCACTTCCTGCGTTCCCCCTCCCCCTGCCTCCTCCGCCTGTGTCAATTAGGGGAGGGGCGGGCAGGACTGTGCCTGAGTGAGGGAATTGGGAGGCCAAAGCGCCCCGTCTGCAAGAGGTGTGTGTGAGCGAGATCACGGACGCACTTCTGCACGTAATGACAAAAATACCCAGCGCCTTCCCTCCACCCACCCAAACACCAGCGCCGTTGAAATTAATTAAAGCAAGAATCTACCTGTGCTTTTAAAGTCAATCGCCTTGATAGCAGATGTCCTACCCATTTGGCACAGCAGAACATAATAAATTGCTCCTTATTGCATCTACTTCACGTAAAGCTAAAAAGCCAACGTGGTTTAAATACTTCAGGGGTTTTTTACACTAGCTTACAAAGAATCCCATTTTGAAATTAATCAATAAAAATATGAAATAAGTTACTTCACTGCTAGAAGAGGACTAACTCAACTTCACTGGGTGCCCACAGATTTGTAAGTGCTTTGCTATGCATCTCGGAGTATAAATGATCGAATCAAATAGTTAACTAGTAAAAAAAGCATTTTTTATGACTAAATTCACACGTTGACAAATATGAGGGAGCATGAATCACCGAAGCTCATTTAATTAGTCCCCGCCTACCCACCCCAAACTCCCTTGATCGTCGGAGTGATCTGGTTTCACAGCTAAGGTAGCAAATGCCAGGTAAATAGCACAAACACGCACACAGGCATCCGGACGCAGGGTGGGCCAAGGCAGCAGCGCTGACCACTTTAACTTCTCGTGACCTGGTCAGTGCGAGAGAGGAGGTCGTAATTAACAAACCCCTCCACCTTTCTCATTAAGGGCAAGTGACCTAAATCTTCCAATACCAAAACCGACTTATACCTACATCAGATTAAATAAATGCAAGCCAGATAAACTCGTTGGTAATCAGACGAGAATTAAAAAGACGCCTTGTTTGTTGTCAACGAGACGGTTAATAGACTGGAGTAATATCAAGACTATATAATTTGTTAAGTGTTATGTCCCTTCTGTTTCTTTGCCTACTCATCCTTCTCTCACTGTGGCGTAAACAAAGACAAATACACACACCGGACCTTTTAACAAATCTTTGATGGCGGTGGCAAAATATGAGAAGGCAACAGCTTTTTGATGAACACACAAAACTGATTTTCTCGCCCTCCCTGCTGCTCCCTTCTTCCTCGACGTGCGCGCGCGTATGTGCGAGAGAGTTGAGAGAACGCGGACAAAAAGCAGGCACGCAGACGCACACACGCACGCACACATAGCTTACACGCGCACTTCACCGAAACTATGACCTGCTTGACTACCACTGTCGAATCCCTCCTCCTCCTCCTCCTCCTCCTCCACCTTCCACTAAACGCCTTTTTTAGTAATTGTGAGAAAAGAGCAGAACTCGCTAGTCCACTACTCAGAGGGGCTGTTATTTTATTACAAGGCTAGAAAACACTAGGGTATTGGCAGTAATAAAACGATGGCCTTCGCGTAATAAAAATTCTGGCTCACACGACAAGACGACATTACAAATAAATAACGAGCCCCTTTGCTGATATCCGCCTAGTCTACCTAGACCTTAACCAGCTGCTATGACGCATTAAGCACATTACAAATTGCCCGTAACCTTGCACCGTTCGAAATAATTGACCTCAAGCTGACTCATCAGTAAGATTACGAAAGTAGACAATATGTATGACCAACGAAGGGGAGGTCGACTATTGTGGAGGGGAGAAGGTTAAGAGGCCAATTACCACATCCTGGAAACCAAAATTTTATGTCCTGTTTTCCCTTCTAGCATGAACTATGACTTTACGGGTGTACATATTCACTGATACAAATTATGCAAATTAAGTAAAAGGCCAAGGCAAAAACGCAAGCGTGTGCGAAAGCGTTCGTGCGCACACACACACGCACGCACCCAGTTAGTTCTTGCGCGCTGAAGCCGCTGCTATTACTAGTGCTGCTGCTGCCTTGGGTGGATGAAGGGGAAGGAACTTAGTCAGCCTTCCTCCTCCTCCGGCACCACCTCCCCGTATCCATCACCAGTGTCATTCCCCCTCATCCCTTCACGTGGACACGAATGCTCATAATGACCCGAAATTCGATAGAACGGCAGGACTCACCGGTGGGTAATGAACTCGACTGCCTTTTAGGGAGCCATCGAAACGGTTGTTGGCACTTTCCATGTACTGCACAGGGTAGTATGCACAAATCGAAATGAGGTACAATTCATTCGTCACCGCGCTCAAATCCACTGTTTGGTCAGTGCTACTGTTGCCATTATTCTTTGTGGTGGTGGAAGTTCCGTTGGGTGCACAATGAGGAGACTTGTTGCCGTTTAAAATAATTCCACATCTAGTAATGGCTTCACCGGATCCAGAAGGGTCCGCATCTTGTTTCGGTACATCAGTAGGGGTCGCAGGTGTGGTAGTAGGTTCATGAAACCGACGAAAGATATGCAAGGGAACAGCAAGAGATGGGACTGCGGGACCATCTGCGAAATTTTTTCGCAAATCCATCGGAGTGGCTTGGCCTATCTCAACATGCACGCAACCCACTTTGGGTGCGAGAACTTCGAAACCGCCATAGAAAACTTGCGACTGGTGTTCACCAAGATAATGGTGAAATGTGATAGGATTATCCCCGCCCGGAAATGGTACTTGAAGCCCCTTGAGAGACTTCAGATGACATTCCTCAATGGGAACTTGGCGTTGCCGATGTTTGGCAATGGCACTAACTTTGCGCCGGGTTTGACCACCATTTCCCCCGCGGCTACACTTTTTCTTGGTGCTGGCTGTGGTGGTATGATCAACTTCTTGATCTGGTTCTGGTGTTGTAGCTAACTCCATGGCTACTGCAAGTTAAATGCAATGTAACGTAAGATCAGTATTAGAAACCGCCGGGGCGCAGTTAGAATTCTTCTTTTCACAGATTGGTGTTATGGTATGTATGAAGATCCAGATAAAATACTATTAGTGGACAAAAGAGTTGAAAGACAGACCACCGCGGACGATTGAAAATTCAAGAATAGTCGGACCTCTCACTGGAAGGTAGTTTTATTCACTTACTAACACGCACGCACGCGCGTCAGTGCTTACATCACGCACTTGAACCAATGGCTACTCGAGTAAGGTGGCACGCAGTGCTGACGTGCTAGCTTGACTGTGTGTCTGTCTCACATTGGGTGTGTTGCTTGCCTCGCACCGACGTGCAGGTGCGTACGTGTGTGCGTGCATTACACACGAGATTACAGTCGCCTGCCGCTGCAGGCTTCGGGAAAATAAAACAACCACCAAAACCACTTGTACACAATTTGACGAATTTAACAAATAAGGGGCACTCCTCTGCATCACCGCCTAAGCCCTCTAAGTCGTCCACTAGCCTTGTGACTATACGTACAAGGGTGGGTAAATACATTTCAATCCAGTCCACGTTTCACGGTACGCCTGTTCTGCTTGTTGGCTCATGTTTTTCGGTGGCAGGCAATCAGTTTGGCGCGATTGGCGGCCAGACTGCATTTGATGCAGTATTTATTATTGCTGTAGCCATAAAAAGCGAAAAAAGTGCCAACAACGTTATTGTCATTTAAAGTCTGAAAAATGGCTGATAAAGTTGGTGAAATTTAAAAAGGTGATAGCTGTCCTTCTTGCGAAAGTCATTTTTGAATGCTTCCAGTAAGCGAAACCAGCCCATTTCGAACTGTCTCTAGGGTCAGATAAATCCCAAAGTAAAAGTGCAACTTTTTGCTATTCCGCGTGACAATCAGCAGACACAGCACATTTGTGAAAGTGGTGCTATTGCTGGCCATAAATTTCTCGAAAGCACTCAAGGGAAATTCAACAATAGTAATTAGGGCTTACTAATTACAGAAAATTATATTCCTGTGCAATGTATGGCACAGACTCAAATCTGTAGTAAGACTACATCTGACGGACAACAGACCCTAAGTAGACAGATGGACTCGCAAAAGTCCTTTTTATGAGGACTAATTCCGCCACCCAAGTTGTCAATTATTAGTAGAAGCTGGCATAAATGCATTTTAGTCATTTGGCATTTGGTCACAGCCTCTCTAGTTAACCATGCAGTGAGCGGTGTTCTTGATGCACAAGATTGATAGAAAATCGATGCAGAGAGCTGGCTTTCTTTGAATATTACAGCCTGTTGATAAAGTTTACTGACCTGAAGGCATGCACGCACGCACTCGAAACAAAATGGCGGCTGAGAGAGAAAAATGGAGGTCAGACTGCCGTTGTCCAAACGACAATAATTTAAATTAATGATTACAACCCCGTCAAGACGATTAAGATTCACTTCATTCGGATTATTTCCTCAAAAGATGGCTCAACTCAAACTTGCGTGCCCGTGCATGCATGCAAAGCAGTACTTTGAGGCACGCTAGATTAGAGTTTGTTTCCATTCTAACAAATTACCGATTAGGTTTATCCTCCTACTCCTCCTACTCCTCCTCTTCAGCTCTGAGTTGAAAGGGATAAAAGCACAGCCGTTTTGCCAAGACTTAGGCAAGAAGAAATTTGTTTTCAATGAGGAAGCAGAATGCACACGCATATTTGAAATAATAATTCCTTTACTGTAGCAAGAAAATGTATAGATATGTGGCTTGGAAATTGAAAAAGGTTACATTAATGAACGCTCAATAGAAGGTAAGCTCTTCCTCAGTAGCTGCGTAGAAATGCATCACGACATTCCTGTGAAAAATCGAAGTTGTTCATTCGGTTATTTTTGGAGCAAACAACACCCTTATTTTTGACACATGCATTCATCTTTACCTATAGAGGAGACAGCGTCCCGTGTGCAGTTGAAAGTGCTTGTGTTATAGGGTTAGGTACTTGTGTGCTTAATTAAATCATATCTGTGTTTATCTGTAATCGTTTAAGAAACAAAAATTATTGATTTACAAACCGAGAAGTCACAAAGCCTATTTCGTAACACAAAACAAACAAGATGCGCGATTACTTCGACTTTAGGGTATGTAGTTGTACCCATGCACCCTAGCATAAACGCATCAAGATGGAAGGACTTTACAACCAAAAGTACAATAGAAAACATGGCAAGTACATAATGCATTATTTCGCTATACCAGGTAGGTCCGGGATAAAAGTCACCTATTCACACCTACGTCTCAAGGGATTTCTGGGTTCGCACACAAAACAATTTTTATGGTAATCTTTTAAACTGAATGCAAGGTTTACTAAGTCTACTTTCTCACGATGAAAGGCTGCATGCGGTCTATTTATCGATCGATCGATTAACCCTAATGGATGTAAAATTTAACATGAAAGCCACAGCGTCGAGAGAGTATGAAATTTATACTAAAATATCATTTTCGAACAGTTCGAAAGTGAATAAAAATTTAAAAGTTAGTAATGCTGTAAACTATGACATAATTACTCATACACTACAAATAAACCGGAAATGATGCCTAAACATTCGCCTGACGATCGGCTGACTTATCCTTATAAAGGCAAACACCACCATCGCATGGTTGGATGTAATAATTTTTTCCAAAGGAATTAATTAACGAAGCTTCTTTCAAACCTGTAAACTCAGCTGCTGTCTGAAGTATGAGAGAAGGTTTACCAAGATGAGCAGGAGCTAGGTATTGTCATAATAACCAGTGTCTGGTTTCAGCTTTCAAATATTAGTGCTGGCAGGTATGCCAATCAGGCTTTTCTTTGCAGCCATTGTTAACAAGTAATAACAGCACAACATCATTAGCAGTAGCAGCAACACGCTAACGACCCCTCAGTGCACGATTACAAATAAATTTCATTTCAAACCATCATTTTACTCTCCCTCTCTATCCTGCTCCTCCGCTTTCTCTGTCGTTCACCTTTCTCACTGACTAGTGTACGCACCCGCACACACGCACGCCATAAATTAGGCTCGACTGCAAAAGCAGAAGCAGTAGCAGCAGCATTTGCCATCTTGAAAGTATCAGAAACACTAGGCCAGGAAGGGGAAGTGGGAGGGGTGGCAGACTGGCGTCGGCCACAAGCACAGAGCGAGACTCAGGCCTGGTGCCATGTTAATATGTTCGAGGCTAGGCATCACACGCCACCTTATGTGATGTCTACAAACCGGACAATTTGCATTAACGTCCTGTCTTTATTACCGTCTACTTCTGAGTCAGCCATTGAGAAGAGACATACAGCACATCCTCTCAAGGGACAAAGATAGCGCCATCTACAAATACTAGGGGAAATAAGGTCATTTTAGATATTTCTCCTGATTAGCAACTAAGTGGTGCATAAAGGAAAAGAAGGCATTTTTCATTGGTCTGTTCGATAAAAATTCATTGGAAATGTGTGAATCCGATTGTCATGCCTCTACCATCTGCCTTCAGCAATTTTATTACCACCTCGAGGACTGGTTCGACCCCCACGCATGCTTAATTAGGGGTTACGCATTGCTCCAAACATCTAGGCAGAACAGCAAGCCTGAAGGCAATTGATCTATTAAAATTTTCTGCTTTTATGGGGGAATATTCAGGGCAAAAAACCACTATTCAATCCTACTGGCCCAATTGCTTAGGGTTGATTTAAAATGTTTTAAAATAGTGGCGCTAGTTCGGGTGCCTTGTTTTATGCGATTGTTTATGCTGTCAAGTTAGAAATAAAATAATCTACTGATCAGTTGAAGCACTCTGCTACCGGTCTTCATGAGGAGTAAGTTATTTACGCAACATTCACTTAGTAATTGTTTTTTCCTTCTAGAGCAGTTAGATCGATGAGAGAGTAAATGTCCGTAAAAACTGACCACCAGTGGCATCTTCGGTGATCATTTATAGCTTTTATGGAGAATCCCACCACCAAGATAAGAATTGGATTTAATTAGCTTTTATTGGCCTTATACTACACAATTTCTCCCACATTCTCTCGTTAAATCACAACCCCCAGCCCTAACTACCAGGTTCAGTGCTTCAGAGTGAGCAATCGAAAAGAAGACGTTTTGTCGCGAGAAGTGTACCTTTCCAGCATCAGACAATTCGCTTTTGGTACCAATTTATCAATTATAGACGAGGATTTGTTCTTTTAAAAGGTAGTTATTGCTAAAACCATCAAAAATGGATGTTCTACGATGTCACTCGTAATTTTTGACCCTAAGGCCCATCTGTAGTCTAAGGCTTATCATTTCAAAATCAGTAATCGATTCTCATAAAACTTCTGTGAAGGACAGCTTATTATCGATTTCACAGGGCTGTGTGAGAGAACTATTAAGAGCGTAGTTTGGACTCGTTTTAAGAAGAGAATTTGACCTTAGATCTGCGCGGTTTCCAAAGTATCACGTGTAGGCAGAGAAATTTAAAACATTCATAATGTACAATGGTGGCATTACAAGTAGAAATCGTATCGACCTTTATCTATACGTATTATTAACTTTAATCCTTCTACGGACTCAAACACTATTCCTCCTCTGCATTTCTTAGTAAATAAATGTGGAAAAAAGGCACACAGCTTTTAAAATTTCCGTTCTCACGTGGCTTTTGTTTTCCAGATTGTCAAGCACCATTTAACAAGATGGAAAAGTCACAACAGAAAGCCTTTTCGATTAATTCTGAAGCAGCAAGTCTATTGAACAAAAATCCAGTTTATGATACCATCCAGGAAATTTAATTATTGATTTTCTTCCAAAAGTATACTAGTCAAATCCTATAGGTTGCTGAGACCGGTAGAAAGTTTTGCATATAAGATAAAAAAGAACTGAGACTTGAAAGTTGGTCAAAAAAGAGGTGACAGAAGTAGAGTTGATATTCATAGGAAATTGGGAAACTAAATAGAGGAAACGTTAAAGGTTACCTGTCCAGTATTGATCCTAGTCTGAATTGTTTAGTAATGAAAGCGATCAATCTTTAAATTTGAAACCTGAATGGCAATTAAGAGATAATCTGAACTACGTAGAACGCTCCTTTTCGAAGATGATTAATCAAACCTTAGAGGCATCAATCTTGCATCAATAGTAAAGTCGGCTAACAATATATGCTTTTTATTAGCTTATTCCATTATTAGGATAAAGAGGGATCCAAAATCAGTTTAAAATACGTGTCTAAAGTTGTTTCGAAGCTTCCTAGTCCATTACGAGGAATTTTGTGAGTGCATACACAAGAAGGTCCTGTGGTGGACTTTAAACTAGGCCGAGTCTCGTGGTATAGATGTATGGCTGTGTGCAGGAAAGTGAGATTCAATGTGCAGAGACTGAAGCTTAGTGCCTAACTTCAAAGTGACGTAGTTATAGTTCCTTAAAGGCTTTGGTTGCCCTAACACTTCAGAGGTTCGATTTTTTAATTTAAGTGTTGACTAAGACGTATGCAAAGCTAATGTGTGAATACACCTAGCTATCGATTTTTAAACTACGAAGCTCGGCTAGCACATCTGGAAGCAAGAAATGAATCAATAATCGACAGCAAAGAGAGTACGTGGAAAGGTAGAGCTACTCTTCTCTGACCAGGAGCACAAACGGTAAAAATGAATGAGAAACCCGTTCAAATTACAGGAAAGGTGTCTTCCTTAAGTCAAGCCCGTAAGCCACAAGTAGACGACTGGAGAACGACGAACACGGAGAGCAAGCTAATAGGGAGGGGAGGGAAAGGGGAGAGGGCCAAGAGGGTGACGACCTGAAAACAGGCCGTAGCCACTACCACCACCCAGGGACGCGCATGAATGCGCACGCACATCCGCACGTCGACGACGATGGCTAACAGCCAAGTCGCGTTGGCTGCAACGCTCCCCTCTGCTTTGGGCACTGCCCTTTGATGATGGTGGTATTGCAACAGTCTCTCTCACAGTGGAGTAGCATTTATCTGGCAAATTAGCGCGAACACATCAATCTCTTGTCTATGTGAAAATGGCATGACAATTCTAACGCATAGTCACGTCAATCGGGGAAGGATCTAACTGGCTAAACCTTCTCGGTTTTGAGGCGTAGGAAATGGGTTGTTTGCGTCTCATTTTGACAATTTATCTCTGGAACTGGCTTCACATTGATAACACATTCACGCAAGGTAAATTAAGTCTGTTATGGGTCCATATCCAACTTAGATAAACTTAAACTTCTTGCATACTTGAAAAGTTTCAATATTTATCGAAAGGACTAAAAATAAACTTAGTCATGAAAACTTCATAATGGGTCTATCGATTTTCACCCAATTCTCGTCTAAACTTTCATCCCCCATCAAGTGATTTAGCGTGAAACTATAAAATACCTGCATTGAAATGGTAGTGCAAATCACCTCTATTGACCGTTTTAGCATGGATAAGTGATGCACACTGTGTTTGAGTAATAAAGGTAAGCCCACATATTTGTCTGAATGACCTGCAAAAAGTGAAACCCGCTTGTAAGGACACTGAGCGAGAAAACTTCTAACGATGTTTCTTAAACTGCTTATAAACAATGAAGATTTATTGGAGAACTCTATAGAGAAACTAGAATGACACCAGCTGGCGAAATGGGAATTCAAGATTCGTAAAAGAAAACAGTTCAAAAAGTCGTGATTCATTCGAAAAATTCTTACGAGTTTCATACTAGTTAACAAATTTCATACTTTTGGACAATGCGCAACTTTAGTGTACACAACTGAGCATCAAGGGAAAAAAACGAGTACCAAGAATCTTGGTACATAGTACATAGGACAGAGTATCAAGGGCAACGTGAAGGATCTTACGAAAAAAAAGATTTTAAAAGTCAGGTAATCAAATTCCAATCTAGCACACTGGTTCTAGAGGCGATACAACTGAAACTTTCCCCATCCTATGGAAATCAGAGGGAATGACAACTTGCCAACTGGAGTATCTGACTCAAGGTAGGTATCTATTCAAATTCATGCATTTGTGACTAATCATAACACAGTCCTCCCCTCTCTCCTGCAGCTTCCTCTGCGTTATTCGTCTGGGCCTTGTGCGAAAGAGTGTGCAAAGTGTGCACGATAGGACGCCGTCCCCGTACACTTTTTGCTATTCCCTCCCCCTCTGCCTTAAACCAACCACGCGCGGTGTATCGTGCATTCCCAGCTGGGCAAATTGAAATTAAACCATTTGGTAGGCAATTGGAAATTACTCGAGAAGCTGAAAAGCCTCTGTTTTCCATTTCTTTCGGTCGGGTTATTTGACCGTCACCCTATAATTCAATGTAAAATCCGAGCAAGCATGATGCATTCTTTAATGTAGACAAAGAGATCCGGACACTACGCATGTTACTTCGATCTCGTTATCTGTATAGAACATCTCAACACCCGTCATACGAGACAGAACTCAAACATTTGGCCGGTCTTAGTCATCCTGAGAGATGGCCAATGCAACATTAATTCTGTCTCAGATAAAAATGAGAACTTGCAACTTAGGGATCAGAAGAGTGACAGCAAATTCACTCTTTCCTAAGTAAGTTTCCTTTTTACTTAATCAGAAGTAAGCGTATTCACTTTTCCATCGATTTTTTCGCTGAGTCAAGCTAGCGAATAGGTCTCATTTATAGGTGCGAGAAATGGATCAATAATCGATGCCAGAGGGAATTCCTGGTATGGCATATAATCACTCTCAGGTTAAAAGCGTTAAAATAGTTTGAATTGCTTGATTGAAGTGTCACCAAATAGGGTTTAAAAGTAGTTCTTTTTCATGAAAAGACAAAAGAACGCCATAGCCAGCAAATTGGTAAGCCGATGGTAAGAGTAGAGAGAAATGGTAGTTCTGACGCTAGCATCGTCTTTGCCAGCATACAACTGAATAATTTATTAGTACACTATGGATAGGTGCAGTCGGTTTCTGTGAAAGACAGCGCAAGCGACTATTTTCATTAGCACGAACTGGGATTTGACAATTGGCGTGGGGTGATTGGAAAGCATCATGCGTTCATGCTCACGCTCATACAGGCGCACATACTCACGCACCCACACACGCAGATGCGGCAGCAACACACAAACTGGACACATCCGCCTTTCCCTCCTCCACCCCATCTCACCCTCTCGCATCAAAGGGGAGGGGCTGGCCTTAAGTGGTCTCCCTGCCTCGAACAAAGCGCCTTAAGCCATAGGGAACCCTGTGCCTTGAGTGTAGGAGAGCAGGGGGAGCTTTTGAAAAAGAGCATAACTTACTTGCTAAATGATCCAAGACACCTATCCAGAAAAGCGATAATGATCAATCGACTAAATGAGGTAACAAGCGAGTTGATACAAATGAATGAAAATAAGCAACTGTAGATAATAATTCATTTTTGTTAACAAAACAGGGCATCTGAATTCACAACAGCCTAGTATTATGAATTACGGTTTTGTCAGACTTTTTAATGAAATAAATAGAATTTTTGCTTTGACCACCATTAAATCATCTACCCATCTATTAGAACAAGCAAAGCCAGTAAGCATTTCAATGATGAGTACGTGTTTGCCGGGTTTCGTGAGTCAACCATTCTCAATATGTTGGCCCCACCTTTACAAGTCGGTTTGAACATGAATCACCATACCGTCTGCCAGTTGTGGTATCTGCTCAAACTATTAAGTTTAAAGTAAATTTGCATCCAAATAGGAGGTAAGATATCTGAGGTACAATGAACACTTGGGGAGATTTTTAGCATCAATGGAAGAATATGCCAGATATGCCAAACTTTCGACACTGCACTGAAACATAGACACTAGAAGTAAGTGATGGTCGTCTCTTAAATGAAGTAAAATGGTAGATAGGCATCTATTCCATCTCCAGGGGCTGACTCCACTAAGTGAACACGAAGCACCCATCAAATCATGCCATAATTTTTACATAAAATTTGGCCTTATAAAAGGCAACACTGAAAACATAGTTTTTGGATGCTACACAGGCAAAGACCCATTTTCTTAAAAACGTCAATTGTAGGACGCATTAAATACTATCATTATGAAGGGGAAATTTCCATGTGTGTTACAGTTAGGGTGGGGGAGGGGCTGGCAATTACAACAAACACATAGACATTGCGTGCTCTAAAGCCAGCAAATACGGGGTTATTAAAGAGCCATAAGAAATTTATCGCTTCTATTAGATCCCAGATGTTGAGATAAAGTTCATGCGTTCCAATAGGACGAGCTTAAAAGCTTTAGGCTCTTGAATTTTGAACTTTTGAAATCGACCCAAGAAGTGTATAGAGATTACGCTAGATGATATGAGCAATAAATCAATGCGGGTTCCTCGTGCAGACGATCTGAACCTCAGATAACGATAATTATGGTGCGTGTAAGGTCACCTACTCATCAAGAGAAAAATCATCTTGGAAATTAAGCGATTTCCTGTTTGGAGGATGGGTAATGGACCAGAGGCAAACAACAGACCTACCGCCAGGATATTCCTAAGTGCTACCTCTGCTTTGATAGAATTGAGGGCTTTTAATTTAGCTAATTGATTCGAAATGGTGAATTCATCCTCTGTCATACTGGGCTCAATAAATTGGACACCATAAACTGTAGGAAGCAATTAGTTCGCAGTATTTAGAGACAAAAAAATTCAACCCTGTTCTCGAAATTCGGTTATGTTGACTCCTCTACAGACCGTTTTTTATCAACTGACTGGGCTCAGAAAAAAAACGCTTTATTCATGTGAGACACTGTCGCCTTTTTACCCACGTTTCAAGATCGTAGGCATTTTTTTAAATAGCTCTTTTAGATTGACCGACTAGGCATTAGATAGATCGTACTAAGGGCAAATTATGTCGTCACAAAAAAGGTACAACAGTTTTAGATGCTCTGAAGAACGTTTATCTCGTAACGGATAAAAGACTACAGTCTGGGAGCCAGTATCGACTTGCTGGATTCTTTATTTGCCAATTCAAATGCTCTCGTGTCGACAATTGAGGGTTAATGCCGAGGCAGGAGCACAAAGAAGCCGCAGAGATAGACCACGTGTTAAGTAAATAGACCACATTTCTCATTCCTCATTACCCCCCCCCCCCCTTCTGTAAGTGCCTAGAATTCACTTACCAAGCTTCAGGATACGCTTCCCAGTAATCATACATTTACTTGTGCTAAGAATATCGATCCTTTCCTCTGCTGAGATGCAATTACTGAACATTTTAAGCAACAAAAACAGCTAAAAGTGTTTTTCCTAGTTGTTTCAACAAGTAAACGAGTTGATACGATTAGGGAAAACTATATTTACTAAATTTTGCTGAAGTATATTTATTTCTCTTCATTTATAACCCCAATCCTGTTATTACTGATGGTCAATAAAATAGTCATTAAATGCCATTACTTAGGTGCCATTAATGTATGTTCTAATAAGCGAATGCAAAATGTTATAGTTGAGAAACTAATAATCGGAGATGAATTAGGCTTTATACCACCAACAAGCAACCTCGACAATTATTGTTGACACAATTTTTGACAGTGGAAAAGGGAACCTGCGGTTTAAAAGTAAATGGTAGCGCCGTTACTCAGTTATCTCAACAGTAAAGAATTGAGGTTGAGTTAAAAGGGCGTGAGGTTTTATCATAGGGAAAGGTCTCGAGAGAATATTGATCGATATTAGCTTTAGGGTCTGATTGCAAGTCATCAATAATTGAAAACGGATGTTTACTTACATACCACATTAATAAAACCATTAAAGAGGCTAAATTTTATTACATTTTGGAAAAAGCCTTCAACAACTTTGCAATAAAGCCGAATTAATTCGATACCATTGTTGATGTTTCCCGTAATTCATTAGTATTGTAATGGAATCTTCACTGCTCAAAATTACGCAGTTTTGGTAACAAAAATACACCGAAGCGCATCTATTCCATTTGCGTATGATCAAACCATTGATCAGGATGGCGATGAAACTAATTGAAATGATTTAATTGTAGATTATATCCCTGTTATTAGCATATAAGGTTTCATGTGGAAAATAAAAAAGTTATGGGAGAAAGCGTTTTATTTAACCTGTAATGTAGCAGCTCTACTATTTTATGTACTGCATGAAGATAAACTGGTTCATCTCATGCAACGACGCAATCGATATCAAAGTACGCCTTCATTTACCCCGGGATTTTCTGTCGAAGAAGGAAAAAGGCAACGGGAAAGAAACTTCATAAAAAGGCTAACAGGGCCGGATTGTCTAGCCTCGGCATTTCAAGGCCCCATCAACCGCGTGCGTTTAACCGCGCGTGTGTGATTTCCATATGCACTTCCATTCATCCAGACAGGCATAGAGACTTATGATGACTCAGCACGGAAAATCAATTGGACGCGAAGATGTCAACGCTTTGCTCGCCCAGAGCCATGCCTGTAATTTACACCTTGACCAATGGTTTTACACAAGGTCCTGGAGTAGTTGGTAGTTTCCTGATTGCGGATCGCTAGAGCATCCCAAAAATTCAACCAACTATAATAGCACTTGCTTAAAAGTGAAATCGCCACAGCAAGTGGTAACTCAGAGGCCATTAAAGTTTAATAGGACTAGTTGAGGGGGGATTGCATAATTTGATATCAGTGAGCACGTGATAAAGCCAATTCGAAAGTATAAAATAACTACAGGGAGTCGACCGATGGACTGTAAAACCACCCCAATTGAGATCCAAATCTTCTGCGGTCTATGAAAGCGGAGCAGTGGCATGAAGAGCACGAGGAGTGCTTGGTGTCTCTGGGTGATTGCATCTTGAAGTGAGTCAAGTTGCTATCATGAAACAGCAGCAGCAGCCGCAGTAGCACTGGCAGAAGTAGCAGGCTCCAAGTTTAGAAATAACACAAACTCACAAACATAGGCTCCGGCTTTGAAGATTGCCCCAAGCGCCCTATTGTCTTTTTAATGCCTCTGATGTAAGAAGTGTTCAAAATAACCAGAGGATTGCCCTGAATTGCCAGTAGCTTAATTAAAACAGCAAAGTGATCCTGTTTCCTTAATTTTCCCGAACTGCATGCTAAATCACTTCTTGAGGAATTGCCTATCTAAAACTTTAAGAAATTAATTCCCAAAGATGAGGATTAAAAAGGGGCTTACACTAAGCATAAAAGAGTTTTAAATTGAGCATGCAATCAGCTTTATGACCGATTGATTTATGTAAAGTTAACCACAAATTCATGGTTTTAAAAGCTCCCAAATGTCGACTGCCACACGAATCCAACCACTTCGATAAAAACGGGGTACATTTGTTCTCTACAATTGTACAATCGTGTGATGCCGATAATGCCGCCACCACTTAGGTGTGTCTAGGCCTATCTAATCGACATAACAGCAGCACCAGTTGGGTTAACGAAGGTCGCATCACTTTCAGTTACCAGGCCACTTGACCTCAGGCCTTACATGAAGCCGTGTGTGTCTTCAAAGCGCAGCAGGTGGCTCTTCCATGTGAGACCTGATCTCCCAGTGGGGGGAGTTTGCGGTTAATATTGTATCGATCCATAATATTGTGACAAAGGAAACGAAATACATCTATACCATTTAAAGAGGTAGCACTAGCTATAAAGTGCTCCAGACAAAAGAGGGTACAAATCGGTTGTAAAAAGCATGATATGACGGTGATTTATTGCTCTTATGATTGATGCTATAAAGTACTTGCTTCCACTGATTAAACTCTTAAATAGACGGTTTCCCATGCTAATAAAACCCCTCTTACTTTCGTCAAGATCTAGCGCTCAATGAGTGGGTGTAGTGACTCCAATCTACTCCATGTCAGGGAGGAAGAAGGGTATTATTGCCCTTGATTGTGTGCGTAGGTCACAAAAACACTTTTTCTTCAGGGCACTACTCTAAGTCATAGAGACTGGAATCCCTTTGCAAATTGCTGTACAATATTGCGGTGGATCTTTTCTAGCTTGCTACAAATGAATAAGAATAGTGAGATACCAATTGTTCATTTGATACCACTACAGAACTATTGCATAATCTTGCGCATTTATGTGTCATACACCTCTTAGGATCTTTAAACTGCTAAATGGGAATAAATGGAATGCTTTTAACTCTAAAAATTTTATCATTCTTATACATTTTCCAAGTATTTAACTAGGTATTGAAGAATGCGTAAATCCCCATGTTTTTAATGAAAGATCCATCATGCTGAGGTCACTTGATATAAAAGACCATTATTTGATACTAGATACCAAGGCCAAAAGATGCATTAAGCTTCTCTAAAGTGCCTCTATAAATCAAAGCCGTAAATTACTAGTTTGGCCCCTCTTTAAGACTTTCAAGCGCCCTGCGGTTGGGGCGTGTATTCTCCTCTTATTTGCCAGTCTATTCATGGTTTTAGTGGGCAGGGTTAAACTGATAGCTCCTCTCAACCGTTAGGTGCATCGGAGGAGAGGAGTCGCGAAACCCCCTCTCGCTCTCACTCCCTGCCTTCCTCGGCGTACCACCAATGAGTCACACATGCAAGAAGCTCTGGTGCTCGTGTGCGTGCGCGTGTGCCAGCGTGCATGTGCGGTCGTGTGTGCGTCCTTATAAGTGCCTGCCTGCTTGCCTGAAACCAACTCTTTTGCGTGTTCGCATAATACAACGAACTCCCTCCCCCACCCCCGTACCCAAACCACTGCTGTGGCCACGGTCGGCACGTCAATGCGTTTACACCTTTTCTGGAAGACGTATCCTAATCTCAGCTTATCTGTCGAATAATTAAGCAGTCGGAATTTTTTTGTGTTAATACTTTACAATCGTGTGGCTCAATCCTCTAAGAGCTCACAAAATTAAAGGATGATAGGTACCATGCTTTTCATCTCATACAGTCTGGAATAACACAATTTTAGACTTACGCGCCATGATTGCAATTTGAAGAAATGAGTGCTATTTGGAAATGAGTGTTAGACGTGATGGTGACTTGTAGTTTTTATGATGACGTTGTTAGAGGTCCAACGAGATGTAGTCAACGAAAATTAATTGATCTACCACATGTGAGTGACCTATCTTTACAAGCACCCTACTGGTTGGCAAAATGCTGTCATAAATAGCCCTTCTAAATTACACTGTAAGACCACTTTAAGTCAAAATTATTGTAGAATGATTTGATCACAATTGCAAGACTGGTAATATCAAGCCAAGAGAAGACTTAAATAGCAAAAAATCGATACCGTATAGCATGGAGATTAACAACAATATTTACGAGTTAGTGTTGGCAACAGCGCTCGTTACAACTGCGTACTTTTGAATCCAGCGAATATGGTTTGCTTCAAGCCACTCTCAGGAGTTGGCCTGAAGCAATTCTCCTAATTTGTCTAGCCCCAATGTGCACGTAGGCCTATCTCTAATGGCAGTGCTTGCTAAAATCTAATAGCGAAATAACCAGTCTGGATTTCCACCATAGTAGAGGATTTTATTTCCATCGTCATTTACGACGTCACGGAGAGGGGCAGAGAAGTTGATTGCTCCGAGTAAAGGAATGCAAAAAGTACATCGGCGAGTGCAGTACCTAATTTTGACAAAAGTTCTTACAGCACCAGCTGTGAATTATTAAATAGAGAAAAGATTACTACTGAAGTACCATTTAATCATTAGTACCTCTAAATTTCTTGCATGAATCACCAACCAGATTTATTTCTATAAAAAAGCAACTTTACCAAATTTGCTATTGATTGTATAAATAGTCTTTCTATTTACCTAGTTCACCATTCTTTGAGTGCGAAATTAAACTGCATAGAAATAGATAAACATTGTCGGAATTGTGCATTCTCCAAGCATATTTGCCTTTCTTGACATGTCTATCACAGGCTTTAAAAGGATCAATTAAGATTTACGAACTAATGCTAGCTAGAGTAATCAGGCTTGAGTAGTTTCTGGAAGAACTGTTTATTCTTCACTGAGAAAACAAGGATTTTACAGTGGTGACCTACCTTGGAGATTTATAGCAGAAAGAGAGGTTAAGCGAGGCGTGAATACAGCTGCCAGTGCGGCTTTGCCCCTTGGCTTTGACATTTAAGCCCACCAAATAATCACCAGCCAGCCAACGATACAGAATAGTAAGTGCCATGGATTCAGCATTGGATAATGATTTAAAAACTCGATTTGCAGTCAAAATAATGATGAAGCTTAGCCGTTTTTTATGAAGCCAGAACTTTGCTCTATCGGTCTAGAGTACAAAGTAAACCAGGTGAGGGCGTATGGTACGACAGCGTCACAAGCACGGAAAGAGCTTTAAAATTGTACTATTTATTATTTAACAACTAGAGAAGAATGTTTTTTACCACCAATTCCTCTTCTAAATTACGATATTGAGAAAAGACCACTTAATAAGATTAGGAGTAAATTAGTAATCTACCCTTTCTAATCTCTGTCACCTTTCCTAACCACGAAACTTTGAGCACGTGCTTTCTGTAAGTCTCATTTCCCTGTGACAAGGTAGAATAACAAGGGGCATCGCTCCTCCCACCAAGACAAAAGTGGTTTGAATGGACGGATGCTATGGAAAAAGCCTTCAAACTAACCGGGGCTGTGCCTTGTCATTGCCACAGCCCATTTGACGCAAAATATTCATTCTCGCTCTCTCGCCCTCTCTCGTTTTTCCCCTCGTCGAGACACGGCTAACCTACGGAGAGAGCTACTGCGCGCGTATTAATCATCGTCAAGGCAACTGGAGACAGATTCTTGAACAGTGAGAGAGGGAGCAAAAACAACGGTTAGTTTTTAACTTATCAGTTGGAGGATAAAGTAGTACCTTTGGATTAGTGAAATGTTGACCGAGAAATTCGAGAAATAATCTAGTTTTAACTAGTTTCTTCATCAATATCAAATTAATTAAATAAAATGTTATTTCATACTTATTTAGAGAAATACTGTGTATGTGGTAGAAAGACTCAGCTACTTTCCATAATATTTACAGTTCAAAAACTGTCAGCAGGCTTGCCTGTGAAATTCATCAATACTATCGATTTTCATAACCCTCGAGGTTTCCAAAGTTTATCACAGATGGTTTGCGTGTTAATGGCCTGTGTTACCAAAACTGTCCCCCGAGCGAATGACCTAACACAAAGTTTCATCTCAGGCGCATCGAAATTTGGGAGGGGGCTGTGGGAAGATTAAGATGGTTGTTGATGCACCAAGGCTTCCTCTGACCTCATTCCCAGGCCAATAAATATAAGGCCACGGACGGACTCGATGTGACTTTGTCCTCTCTGTGACTCTTAATGCCACACCTCACCCACCTCCACCTTTTATCGGCCGGTTTAGCTCAGCTCAGATGAAAAGTTAAGATGATGCAATTTTCATTCTCATTTTCAAAATAACACATTTTAGCTACGGTTACTGTTTGAGTCATATCGGTAATTTAAGCTTAGTTGCCAAGCCAGTATGAATTCTGCCGGATTCAGCTTGGTTTTTATCCAATGAATGAGGAACCTATAAAGTGGTCTCAAAGGGTGGGGGTGGTTTTGTGATGGCCACAAAGGAGAGAGAAGCGTGTAAGTCACCTAAGCTAACCAGCTGGTTTGCTCGCTGTGTGCTGTGCACACACACTGCTTCACTCTCCCCCACCCTTCTCTCTGGACGTCCCCGCAAAGCAGTGACCCCCGCTGTCGTATCATCATCACCATCAACGCGCCCTAAAAAGCGCCCTCGCGTGTGAGTGCGGACGTGCGTGTGTGCGTGTGTGCGGCGATACGCACGCGCGCATGTAGAACGTTGCTTCTTTAACTGCACGTTAAGTATTTACCTCAAATGAAGATAGCCAGGTTTCCTTCACTTTTCAGATAAAATACACTGACGCACAAAAATAGATTGATCTGAATACTAAGGGACCATTGTTATAAGTTCTATAACTTTAATTACTGATGGAGGTTTATCAAAACATGCAATTGCTTGTGAATTTCAAGGCAGAGAGCTAGGGCCTTGATGAGATATTAAATTAGGACCATAGTTGGAAACGTATTTGTTTAAATTGCTTTGTAGGCTATGAAGTTGATAAACGTAATGGAATCAGGCACGTTGCTAAAAAGTGTAGATATATGCCTAATTCGCATAGTTGAAGGATAAATTTTTGCCTGGAGAAACAATTGGACATTACTCCTCAAATGAATTATTCACAAGGACGAGAGACACAAATAGCAGCGTCTATCTAAATACGATAAGGCAAGCTGCATGTCATTTGAGAAGACAGCAAATTTTGCGGTTTGATTTAGGAAATCGGTAGAAATTCATCATTTAATATAGTGTGATATTTTAATAAAAATTCCAATATTAATGCTCCCCGAGGCTTAATGAAACGATAATGATATATTTGCCACGAAAAACTAGTAAAATGGGTAGTCTACAAATGAATCAAATAACTTGGTTTCTTTTAACACTTAAAACCATAAAACCGATTGATTTGTTCTACAAACCACGGAGATCAATTAAAAAATGCAACTTAGAAGAATGGCTTATAAAAGATCTGGAAAATATTTAAGCAGTCTTCTGGGATATAAAAACGAACATCATATGACTTACTCTCTATGTAGCCAGTGACTCGACATGCTTCAAGGAGAGACTTAATTACCAATAAAATTTTGCTATTCTTCTAACTCTCGCGTGCCAACTCACTAAGCCGTAATCAAATTAAACAGCGACCTCCCACCAAATTGTTATTAGCATTTTCTACTTATAGAGGCAGAAATAAAGCGCACATGAAGGCTTACACTAACTAGTCATAGCATGTGATACGGCGTCCACACACAACGTACAATTTTGGCTGTAATAAATGGAAATTCACCTACTCAACCGGGAATTATTATAGACGAACACGCAATAGTTGCGAGTCCCGGAAAAATTCGATTGCCAACTTTAATCTCGACTAATATGTGCACAGATGTAATGCAAATCATACGTTCCGTAGCTACATATATTGACTGTTATAATGACTTTCCTTTGCAATGAGTGGTAGTTTTTGGATTAATGCATTCAACCAATGTGTCTGCGAAATACGCCACTGCAAGTATTGCAAACCTGTCTAGAAACGGGAATGTACCATTTTTTCATCGCTTAACGATGTCAAACTCTTTTGAGATTACCACAGATAACGTTTAGTTCGGTGAATATTTAGTAAATAGACTTTGCTTTACGAAAGATAAGAAGAAGCTGATTCTGCAAGGGCATAAATTATGATAAGCACATTTGAAAGCAGGAAACACATCAAGAAAAAACCAATGGGAACGTCATGCAAAATGAATCAGTAAATTCCTTACAAGTTCGTGAATCTAGTCGACTTGATACCGTAAATGTACCCGCATGATTGATACATTGGGAGGGATCCGATGCATGCTCAGGCATGCTGACAGATGTCTGGACGCTGCTATGTGAAGTCCAAGGGTACAGGGAATGCGATTTCAAGACGAAATTGGCGCCACTTTAATTTCGAGGACAGGTATAAAACGAACTACACCGGATATGTGCACGCATTCCGGCACTGGTGTGTGTGGGCGCAAGAGTACGTGCGTAGAGCATTGCGGGGTGGTGGTGGTGGTGGTGGTGGTGGGGGAGGTTGAAAAGACGCATGAGTCATTTAATCCCACGGGGGCCTGTTTTCTTTGTGCCAGCTCTACTCCGAACTCTCCACCCTTCCACCCTCCCTCATAAAAAGGCACGCAATCACGCAGGAAGTAGAAGGAGCTAATGCTATTTTTTATTGAAACGAGGCATATGAAATGGGGTGATGAATGCAAATAACGAGAGTGTTGATTATCTGAAAGGAAAGGCGGAGTTCCCACTTTTCGAATATAGATGTACACCTTCATAATTGCATTCAAGCCTCTGTTCTTGAAATGATGAATAAATAGTTTGCTAGAATTTTTAAGCAAATACGCTTGAAAAACACGAGTTTTAGCAACTGGATTGACCTGTTTCTAGAATACTCCAAAGGACATAGAAGTTGAGCGCTGGTCACGAATTGGAAGTGTGGTTCCTATAAATCAATACCCATCAACACTGCTCCTGGATAAGACCAATTGATGTTCTTCAAATGTAACGAAATAACCAAGTTCACTGAAGCGGAAGGTGGCACTATAGAAATTTATGAAATGAAATAAAGGCCTAGAACTAATGGCCTTGTTTCGTACGAGCAATAATTTTAGAAATAACAATACCGCCACAGGCTTTGAAGGGCAATAGTCAACAGGACAGTGAGAAGCTTGAGAAGCCACTCTCTACAACTTTACATCTCACTAATTACAGCCCACTCTCCCTCTCTATTTTTCAGAATCACAAATCACTCCCTTTCTCTCCGTCTCATCAACCCAAAAACTAGCGCCAGCCTGTGACGGCGGATTGAAGAGGATGGGAGGGGAGGGTGTCAGAGGGCTTATTAATCGCTCTCCCTCTCCCTCTATCCAGGGCAGCAGCAACACTGCGTGCGCACGTACAACCTTCCAAGCGTGCATGCGTGCGTGCGTGAGTGCATGCTCGTGAACCCACGCACCACCAAATTACTGTTGCTGCTGCTGCCACAACTTTTTGCTGTATGCCAACGAGTTCGCTGCCTCACCGCAACACACGGAGCTTAGCTTTGACTTCGAATGGCGTAGAAGAAGGAGGAGGAGGAGCAAGAAGAGGAAGAGGAACAAACGAAGAGGTGGATGCTGGAGACAAGCAGGTTCCATAGTAGTATTACCAGAGGGAGAAAATGAAGTTGGGAAGAAGGGTTAATAGTGGAGGCAACTGAATATCACAAGACAAGCCTACCAGCGGTTTTCAGAACAATAAATTTGCAATGCGAATTGCCAAACTACTGTGCCCTTTCAATTACTAATGAAGTAAACATCTCTTTGCACACTGAAGTAATGCACTGCCAAATTTGAAGCTTATATCAGTAGAATGAAGGTCACAATGTTCTCAAACAAGGTGAAAAGGTTTAAGAGCAAGGCATTATCATATGGCGACTATTTGTATAAAACGATCACAAATTGGTGGAATTCAAAATAGACAAGAGGCTGAAACGCCCGTCTTATAATAAGCCAAATGTTGTATAGGATCCTGAAGATTACTTATAATGAACAGTTTAGTGCTTCTCATCCTCACCAGCTATTCATTTTCCCAAATATCAGTGTGAACAGTGGGCTCTTTCTGGCCAAGAAAACCACCACTCAGCAAGGGCTTAATTAGACCTTAATTAGCCTTTACACCATTAAGAAAGTAGTTGCATCTTACTCTCATGAGGAAGGGAACACTGCCTTTGAGTTAAGTCCACGTGCATTGTCAATTTAACTTGCTTTATGATAAAACAAAGAACACAGACCTGGTTCAGAGACTAGCATGGACTCTAAGGGTTGAATTGGCGACTTCATCGAAGAGACATTCAAAAAGCTGCCAGTCACAACCTGTGTGGGTCTAACTGTATGAACCTTCGACCGCAATATACCAACAACGACTTGTGATTAAATAAACACCTCTTTCATTTCACTTGAATTTCGTCACCGATTTCCAATGTAAAAGCAGACTCATAGATCACTGAATGCTCATTTGAGATGAAAGTGAATGCATACGAGGAAAGGTTAAATGTCCTGGAGAGAGAAGGCATAATTTACCTATAAACTCAATCCACTGTTTCCGCTGCATACATTCGAAACAATAAATTACTACAGAAAATGGATAATAGTGTTCCCTTTCAAGACCAATGGCTAAATAGATCTTTTAGAAGAATGGGGAAGTGTTAACGTAAACACTGCTACATCAGAATTTAACCCATTTTCTGCAAACAGAGGCTCAGGATTATTGTTTCAAAACAAGACGTACTGAAACTTGATTTTCAATGAAGCTAACTGTGGTGCATGTGTGCAGAAGAGCATAGCCGCATAATGCCAGTTGGTCTCAAGGTTACCCTAAAGTAACCTTCTGAAGTGCAGAGGAGATCATGAGAACTTGGCTCAGAGTTGAGGGTGTTCTAGGATTCAGCATGATTTTTTATTTAAATAGTGTTAAGTAATGAATTGGGCTTATTTTGGAGGTTATTAGAAATTTTACCACTAGGTACATAATGCCGTGAGAAAAGGTCAATAAAACGATCGATACTGAAGTGTGTCTTTACCCTCGGTGAAGCAATGATTGTTCCCAAATAATAAAATGAATACAAAAATGATGGATGATTGTGATTTATCATAGGAAATAACCCAGTAAGACTCATCATAAATTTTTATGTGATAACTCAAAAACTAATTTTTTTAGTGACTACGGACGCAAAATAAATCGACGTTCAACTAAGCCCCTGGGTTAACTAGGTAGTGGAAAATAAAAATATTATTCTTCATTTAGTCTAATGCAAATGCAGCGAGTCAAGTGATGCTTGTAAATGAAAATCATTGGAAATGGTTAACACACTAGCACAGATTGAAATTCGTTCCCAAGAGAATCCTAGGACTGGTGATCCCTTTATTAGAAAGCAGCATACGCTTCGCTGCTGTCAAACCCTGTACAGCATTGAGAATCTGGTGCATGTGATAATCCGAACTCATAACACAGGTGTTAATGGGACCCTAGTCAAACCGCGTGACAACTTGAGTCGTGAGAACAGTTGGAAAGCCATTATTTTGGTCGTATTTTAGTAAAAAATATATGAAATACCCACTTTCAAGAAACTGGCATCTATAGCATGACATCTTAATTTCTTTATGAATATGCAAGCTCGAAATTCATGAATGTTATTATTTTTGCAAATTTTAGTGCAAAAATAAGTGTGATTCTTTCATTTATTGATTATCTGAGGCTGAAAATCAAAGCCCACACAGTGAGAGCTAAGTTGTTAAATGTGCCACAACAGTGCAGGGCAAAAGGAACATAGAAAACTTTTTAGTAAAATTGCTTAAACTAAATGGACAGAATTTGAGTTCATAGTTCGACAGTGATATAAATGTAGAATACCTCACTGATTAAACTTTGTTTACTACCATTACACCGAGACGTATCTCCTCAGTAGGTAAAGCTAGCCTGGACATTTAGTGGGTTCGAAGAAGGCTTCCAAATCCGCTATTTATCACCGCAAGACAGATGTGGTCGTATGAAGATGGACAACGTTTATACTGACTAATTTTCTACTCAAAGCACAACAGACCCAATCACCCCCACTACCACATTGTCATCAGCTCAAAGACCGTTTGACAGCCCTGGATTTGGGCGCATGTGATTGTATGAGATTGTCTGCTTTCAATCGCCATAACAAGAGGACATGAAGTATGCAGACACTTGCAAAATACCACATTCTTCTCTGGTCTTGGGCTAGTGTGTAAATACAACAAACACGCTTCTAGGGCTTAACTGATTTTACAGGCACTAATGGGTAGAGAACCGACATGTTCCTCTCTCTGTTTATATCTTGAGCTGCAATTAAGGCATTTTCATGAAGTTAACGTGACATGCGGAGGATATTTATAGCAACTGATCGCACGCCATAGGCACACTCATTTGGTCACTTGTTTATTTACTGTTACTGCCTCTAAGAAACGGTGCGGAAGTGAGCGTACTAAAGTGAAGAGAAATTATTTTTCTTGTTTCTCTCCAAGAGCAAGGATGTTATGCAGCATTCCAGGTGGTATTTCTGGGGTGGAGCTAATAGGCTAAACACCAATGTGCACGGTTATATTGGGTGGCACGCGAGAAAGGCCTCTTAGGCTCTATCTGAAGCTCGCGGAATTTTTGCATAAGTAGTAGCAGGACATTTGTGAATGACAGCGTTGCGTCGACGATTGGCGTTGTTTTTTGAAGGCATTTCTTTGCCCATAAGCTTTTAGCGGAGCCATCGAATGCTGGCATAGCAAAAGGACAATTCCTGGGGTCTATCTGGGCCAACCAGGGGTCTGTTTGGCCTTATCAGAGTTGAAGACAGGTTGTAAACCACATCAACAGATATGATTTCAGAGTCACTGTTCAGTACTTACAAAATTAATTCTCACTGCCTGGCAAAGGAGCAGAAAAGCAGTAGAAACCAATTATTTAGAAACATTTTCTACAGTATTATTGAGTGACTGTTGAAACTGCATGCTTTATCAAAAGGCAGTTTATAAACAAATAAACAAATATACTTGATCAGGTGAGATTCTAGTTTAAGCTCAAGAGGAAATAGAGACCGAAGTAATATTGAAGGAAAGGTTAGCTGGGTTCAAGGAAAAGTGATCAATAAATCAATAAGATCCGAAACCTCGCTGATATAGATGCAAAGAACAGTTTTTTAAGGTACCAAAGGCTTAAAATAGTAATTTATATTAGCACTTACTGTGGTAGCCAAAATGCGTCTTCTTCTACGGATGAAGATTTATGTTAAAGTTGGCATACTCCAATATGGAAATGTTGCAATCAGTCATAGCAATACAACTCGTGTTGGAGGATTAAAAAGATCTCGGTTTGCAAATAATACCTCGAAAGATGCAAATGATACGACTGCCTTTGAACTCGGATGAACTTTGATGATGACCGAATAATTCACCTCAACAATCTTTAACTGCCAAAATTAATCACTATACTACAAAATATAGCTCCTAGTACAAACTGCAAGATTTACTACAACTTTACCACATTCTGATTGAAATAACCTCATAAACAAATGTAAAGCAGCACTAAAGCTTCTTTAAGAGACATAATTTCTCCTTTTTTCTTCGACCTAAAACATTACATTTAATGTCAATCTAAATTCGATAGACTATCGGCACAGAAATTTTGGGATAGGTAAGCCTAGTTTAATTACAGCTTTCTTTATCGATTGAAACTCGGTTAAAGTGCACCTGAAACTCTCTCCATAGGTGCTCAAGTGCATGAAAATTTACCGAAGTCACTAATTTATTTTAGGAAGCAAATAAAACAACTCAAGGAAATAACATGAAATCACTGTAATAGAACACCAAGGACAATTCAGTAGAATTTGTATCGTGTTTCAAACAACTAAGGAGTCATTTCTGGGCCAGCTCAGGGATAATAGTTGATTAAATTTGATCCTTTTGAAGCCCAGAGTAACTCTTTGGGCCAAAACAATGAGAATGGCCCTAAAATAGCCAATTTTATAATATAATTATGACTTCTAACTTAGATGTCCTAGTGCAACTTGCTAAGGAGGATGTTTGGGGACACTCCCAAAAGTTGATAAATTCGTCTGAATAGACAATTCGTCGATGCAAAAAGTGTCATAAAACTGACATTTGATTGAAGTGGCATTTGGCGAAAATTGACGGGAATATTTGTTGCGATAAACAAGAATTTCTTTTCCTACCGAGACTACCATATTTACAAGGCAACAGTTATGATAAATTGAAATATTTCCCTGAAAACAGTAAAAGGATAGCTTATTCTAAAGTGCTTTTAATGATTTTAAGAACTACAGTTCGCTTGTTCAAAAAATAGACGGAATATTGGTACAACCTATGTCAAATATGAACTTGTAAGTGTAAAACAAGCAAATTATCATATTTTGAATCCAATCTTCACCAAAGTATGGATTAGAATACCATAATACGTTGGATACTGCTCAGCGAGCGTACTAACGAGAATTCACACTTTTGATAGAGATAAAATTGTCGAGAAAAGTAACTATAGGTTATTTTTGGTAACTCAAAACGTAATCAACCAAAACATTGGCTTGCCTTTACTTCGCATGGTTCAGCCGCTGTTGAACAAGTTCATGACAGTCTGAATTAGTGTTTGTGCAGCATAACATATCGATCCATCCACCTGGCCATTTCTCATTGGCTAATGCGCTCAACTCGAAATTTCGGCTCATATCTTAAATCAATGTCGGCCCGAAAGAGCTTATGAAACTTCAAAAATGTCGGAATAACCTCATTAACCCTCTTAATTGTGCTTTCACAACTAAGTTTTAGCTCGCAATCATGCAAATTCACTTGATTTCATGTATCTGAGAATGCCTTCAGAAATTATTCATCAAAGGTTTTGCTTATTTAAATAGAAAAATTGAAGTTTTATTTGTTATATTAACGTTTCTGGCAAGATTTACATAGTGTTGAAATGAATCATTCATACAAAGTATATTTATTAATGAGCTACACAACAAAATTTATTCCGTCCCAGTCAACGCGAAGGTACCAAATGTAACACAAAATAACCATTGAAACATTACATAAGCACTTGGGCTTGTACGAGTATGCTCAGGCATTTTTTATTTTGAAATGATCGGTAATGACATCATGGAAGGCAGAAAATGTTTACATTTCATTTGTGACGTCAGGGCAGTTTAGTCACTTGGAAAAATTGCACTAAGTACACGAAAGAAGAAGTAAGAAAAAACCGAGTATAGCAGCGACTTTGGATTCCGTAAATATCACGAGCGTTAATTTCCACCACACGTGGAAATTATTTGCAAGTCACACTGATGCGAAGGCATGTTTAAACCTGTGATCAGTTAAAAGTCTCCTCCAACACTTATGAGCTGGCAAAACTTTTGCAATAGATCACGTGTAACGCGGGTAGCAAAAAGCCTTATTCGCAAATCTAAGTAGGCAAAAGCAAACGTAACGCTTTGCTTGAATAAGCACTCGATAAATCAAGCTGGGACGGCAAGTCGTAAGTCAGTCTAGAAACGTTTCGACTTGGTTGCCAAACTCTTGGAGCAATTTGAAAATGCAAGCCTTCTTCTTTTTGACATATTTTCTTCTCAAAAAGGGCATTTATATAACGCTGAAAATGTGATCATTTTAGGCAGATGTACTTTAAATGATCATAAGGTTGTAATTATAGACACTTAAGAACATTGCCTTATAAATATGATAGATGAAAAATAGAATGACTTTCAGAATAATTGTGGCAGTGTTTGAATGTAGTAAAAAATCGCTACTCAGTGAATAATATACTAGTAGGTTTATCCATTTGAGGAAAAGAAAATGTACTAGTATTCAAATACAGGCAAAATTTATTAAATAATTTTGAATAAATCATACTTAATCCCTTTGGATCTCATTTCCCGTTTAGTAAATGTAGAGTGCTCAGTTCATCTTAAATTCACCCAGTAAAGTGGGGTAAAGAAAAGAGGACTTTCTCTAAAGCTCTCAGCAATGCATTTTACATTTATTCATTTAACGAATAAAAAGGAGAGGCTACCTCAGTGGGAGAACAATAGAATTATTACCTACATGGATACTTGGTTCTCCATTAACTAAAGCTCATACGTCTGCAGAGTGGGACTTATATTTAGACAGGCGGTGGAATTTCATGGTGTTTGGGAGAAATTTGAGCAGTTTCCTTAAAAACCAAAAAAAAATTGATTAGTTACTGCAAAATCTAAGAGGTTTTAATGCGATTTAAATAGTCAGTGGAATAACTTCACTGGTAAAATACTGCCACCATCAGTTCCTATTACAGCTTTAATCCAACCCACCCTGAACTTAGTGGGATTTTGAGATGCCACCACGGTGGCTTGAGAGCTGCTGGGGATTTCGGAGACCAAACATTGGGACAGGGGGCAAGGAAGTTGACATCTGCGATGTTTTTATGAGCATTGAGCACTGTGAGCTTCATGTTGGAGGCTGAAGCAAGCAAAACTCTGACCCTTCTAGGGCCTTCCAACACCTTTTTTTGTCATCAGAGAGTCTGTTGTGTTGCCCTCCACTAGCCAATGCGGCCTAGTAGTCTGTATTGCTACTCTCCACTTTGTTCGCTTTAACACTGTCGTTGTTCATTTATCAGCGACCATAATCTCCTCCGTATTTTGATTGGCGGCACCACTGGTCGTTGTAATGCAGGATATTCTTCTTTTCCATGATGAATTTAGTTGGATTCCAGGTGTGTATTCTCTTGGGATGGGGAATAAGAGCTTACACTTTTATAGGAAGCTTAGAGTGTTTGGACTCCTTTAGCACATCCTTAAAATGTAATCTTAACACCCTTATATCGAGGAGAAATAAGGAAAGGCCACTTACCGAAAATTCTAGGACTTTGTCTGGTCCAAAAGCAGTAGGTAAAAGTGTCTGAGAAATTAACGCACTACGCCCCACTGTTGTAACTGCACAGCCACCAGAAATGAATAAATGTTGTTATTAGGTCATCGCATAAGTTCTGTCCCAATGGGAAAAATTTAAAGAGCATCTTATGGTGTCTTAAAGATAATATACTTAAAGTTCCCTCGATTCAAACCCTGCTAACATTGACGTACCACAGATTCATTTGAGGCAACTTTGCTTTATTAGTTCAGGAAAGGAAACTCAGCAGCCGGCGAAAAGGCTAGAAACATTCACTGAGCTTATGAAGAGGAATGTGTGACTGATGAAAGAACTTGTAGTGGAAGACGGTTTGCGAAATTCAGTGGAAGGGTATATTTTATCCTCCACGAAGATGAAGAAGATCGAACCGAACGACTTCAGGTTGAGTTGGATTGTAAGCAGCTTTTTGAAACATCAGACCTTGAAAAAGCTTAACCCAGATAAAGCATGATTCAGACCATACAACTGCTCATTGTTGTCATCTTCAAAAACTTGAAAAAAACATCCTAAACTTAGAAAATGGGGCCTCAATGACTAGGTGAATCATCTGAAAACAACTACTCAGATCTCGAGTTAACATCTGCTCTTGACATCCACTTGGAAGCAATCCTAATATAGCAACAAATTATGCTCAAAACTGCTTTGAGGAAGAAAAAAGGCATAAGTTAGTGAATCGAAACGGGGTAAGGTTCCATCAGGACAAGCACGGCATCACACAGCAAGAATCACGTCACCAAAGATGATGGAAAATTCGTCCTCATCCACCTTATTCTCCTGAATACCTTACTCTTTCAGACAACCATTTTTTTCGTAGCTTACAAAATCACTTGCAAGAAACAGCTTTTGCAACGCTACAGGAGGAGGTTAAAACTGACGATATTTATGATTTCTTTGTATCAAAACTAAAAGAACTTTAAATCGATAATCAGGGAAAGTACATTTATAATTCAGTCCTTATTTAAGTGTAGTATTTGTTCATTTAATTGAAAATATGAACAGAATCTATAGGATAACCTTGTATTATCTGTGCCTAATTATGGGCTCTTTGATACTCCATTATTGGAGAGTTTCGATCGATTTTATAGTCCCTTATGCTCGCCATTGGTCCTTTAAGTAGAGTAGGGGTAGAAGGGCCCAATTTTCACACAGACCGAGTAAAGTAATTTAAGCCGAAGGTGTCTCGCTGTCAACGTGCTGTGTCAGCCCCTCCTTTGTGTCCAGTCGCCCGAGTGGAGACACGTTCCCAGCTGTCCCTCTCTGCCCTCATTTTCAACAGTCCAAGTGATTTGAGCCCCTGGACAATACAGTGAGTCGCTTTTACCCCTATTGAAGAAGTGAGGTATGAAAATTATCAACGTGCGAAGGATTGAATGATCGAATTTTTGTTGGTTTCCTCTTCTCTCAATCACGAGAGGACCAGTATAATAAAAAAGGGACTTTAAGCACATCAAATAGTGCTCAGGGGTAGGTGCATTTTAAGATTGGCCCTTAATCAGGCCCAGGCTTCAAATATCAGCAATTCCTACCAACTACAGCCCAAACCGCAAGCACATCTTCCATGTTAGTTGAGCAACACATCAAACCAGCGTCCTGAGTAGAGTTTATCCCTATTTCGGAATGTATAAATAATGGACATTCCCTCCAGACGTGGATGTGCTTTAGGAAGGGGGGGGGAGGGGACAGATTCACACCAACCCAATGCTCTACACGCAATATTTGGGTGCTCTAGTCCTATCCCCCTTGTTTTTCAATGGGTCCTCATGCGGCATAGAGAAAATTGATGCAAATAGGGGGATCTCGACTTTTAAATACCACTTTCATATAGTTGCCCATGTCTTCATGAATCCCAATAATCAGTCCCATCGTTTATTTCTGCCTCAGCTGAGATGTAAGTCAATCAAGAAACACGCTTTCTAGTCAAAAGGGCAATTTAAATCAACGATTTTTAGTAGGAATGAGTCTTTCAGATGTTTGTCTATTATATGTGTGACTCACGTTGAAACTGGCTTCTAAAAGTAGACCTAAAATCACATGATTGCAGTTAAGATTGAAATCAACAGAAAGATATTTAATTGAGAAATATTTTAAAATTCTATCCCTCGAAAAAACCAATATTTAAGCATTATAGATTAAGTTGGCTATTTAAATCTTTTTCGGAAGTTAACTATCTTGGTTTAATAAAAATATCACTTTGAAATGGATAAATAACCATTATCAAGGACAAAATGCCATTGTTTTACCCAAGGTTTGCCAATTTGGTTTAATATTTTATTGTACCACGTGGCCACTTGTGATTAAACCCTTCATCGATTTAGGTTCAGTAGCCAAATACGGAGTTAAAACGATTTAGTGACCCACTTTTTAGGTTTTTTTTAGGTCTTTGTCATGTCTCTAAAGTCCTGGTAAACTCTCATTTAAAAGGAGATATTCTGTTATTTTAACCTTTCAACAACAACTTATATCTAAAGTTCATCCAAACTCAACCACTGAAAAAACTATTTTCACACACTGCATTTTCAACGGACTCCGTGATGCTATTGATTTTCACAATCTTGGCTACCAAATTTGACGTTATCCTCGAAAATCGATTAATACTTTCACTGCTGTAGTTAAAATTGCGATTCAACTCAATATAGGCAGGACTGGAGAGAGAATTCGGAGATTTGATACCCTAAACCGCGGCTGACTATCGCAACATCAAAGGCTTTCTTAATTACTGCACCAGAAGGGAATGGGTAGAGAATTCTTTGAAAGGCCAGAGTCTGTGGCTGCCTTGGTTCGCCACCGTGCTTGACCATCAATCAAGTGACACTCCCCTGCTTTTTCTGCATACGCAAACACCGTGCGTACACATGGGTGCGTCGTACCCGCAGTATGGGCGCTAAAAGCTACATTGAGACGCGAAGTGGGCAAATAGGCGATGACATTGCTGAAATTAACTTTTCCATTTCTATCACTAATACCTTATTTTGGTTAAACTAAATTTTCCACTATTAGCAGTAAGCTACCTTCCAGCATTTTCGATCGATATCAATATCGATTAATTCCATGGCTGATTAGATCAATAGCCAATGCTATCCTTGGTCTATCGCTTACAACAATACGCTGTGAAAATGAGATTCGGTTTGGCTTTCGATTTACTTTTTCGTTTCTCTTCAGGAATTCCTGGGGTTTGTAAAGCCTCTACCTCATCTGGTTGGGGAGCACGACCCTACCCCAAAAAAGGAGAGTAAACCCCAAACAGCTCCTGCTGAAGGAAATGCACTTTTCCAAAGGCATCAAGTGGGCTCATCCCTACTCCACCTCTGTTGAACGTAGTAAAAGTCTGGTGGTGATTTTATTCATATACGAACACTGGTGCTTAACGCAACAATAGTTCATAATGCCCTGACGATTAGGCAACTTCCCATGGCTCAATGAACACCTGTAGTATTTTCTGCCATAAACTGGTTGATGCCGTTACATCCATGACCTCTCTATTGGCCGCGAGAGCTTCAGATGTCGTGGCCCCAGCTTTCACCAACTAGGAAGTTTTATGGCATTACTAAATACGGTGGTGGTAGTGCATATGACATGGCTCCTCAGGGGACACCTAATCTAGTAAAAGGTTATACACCGACGGCATTAGTAGCATTTGAGTAACTAGTGGGGTTTTATAGTCCACGCAACAATCACAGAGGTCAAGCAGAAGCTCTTGACGCGTGTCTGCGTGCCTAAGAGTGCGCACGTACAACTGCTGCATTTTTATTGGTCGAAGTGGCAGAGTCTCAATTGTACTTTTTCTCATGTCACGCCCGATAAAGCCCTTATTTGACTGCTTTCACAAGAGATGCCACGTATAAGGCATTATTTTTCCAAAAGTGCAAAATAAAGCAAGAGTGGAAAATTACACCTCGAGCCCTATTGCTGTAGATTCTCCACATTATTGATTCATTCCTAAACTGAAATCGGAGTCTAAGAAAGCTCTTTCGTTACACCTCCATTAACCTTGTTTTATTACATTAGCAACCTTGTACCATATTTGGAAGTATATAAATTGGTGTCGCAAACTACCGAATTCGTAGTAATTGCCATGAGCTACTTATTTATATTGTTTTGCCGATAAAATAGCAATAAAATTCCTTTAATCTGAGTGCATTTCCTATCATCCCTTTGTTATATCGCTTTTTAAAGAAATATTCAAATTCATGATTCTTTGAGCCCATGGAAAACTTCTTGATAAATGGCTTGCATTTACGGTATTTAAAACCACATTTTGTGTACCTTGAAAACACTGCTCTCACAGCTCGTGTGTAAAGCGTAATTGGCGATCGATAAATCGGTGAAGTCGAAGTCCTGCAGTTGGTAATCTAAAACAACTCTAGCAAGCGAATGCTCCCATTTTCACTCTGAAGAAAACGCCTCATTTGAGCGGAAGCGCTTGCCCCAAGGCCGTCCTCTCTCGCCAGACTCAATCAACATTGCCCACCAAAAAAGGCACTGTCAATAAGTAATTTAACGACTCAAAACGCACTACCTTTTAGTGGGCATTCATAGCCTTAAGCTTTGTGCCATGACTCATCGGCCTCTCCTCTCCTCAAATCGCTAGAGAGGACTTGACAACAGCTGCTACACGTCAGCGGAATGTCATCGACATACGCCATGATGTCAAGGCAATGGACAGCCAATGACTTTCCCAAATCATGTTAAATAGTTTGCAGTTTCGAGCGTGCCAGTCTAGAACTGCAATTCGAATCTATCACGTCATCCCACCAGTTCTGTGCGAATTAGGAATACATTAAACAAATTGTCCAATGTTACCGTTACGGATTCAACAATCCATGTAAATTTCCACCATTATTGCAAAATTCTTTTGGTTTTGATTAAGCAAAGAACTCAAAAATGTCAGCCTTGCAAAATCCCTTTCTTCTAGATGATTTTGCAAGCCAAGAAACAGATGGTAGTGTGAGGAAGGAGCAAGGTCGGGAGAATAAGGTGGGTAAGGACGAATTTTCTACAAACAAACAAGTTCTCCAATCTTTTGTGACGTGATTCTTATTGTGTGGGATCGTGCATTGGCCTGATGAAACAACATCCCCCCTTTTCGATTAACTGGAGCAGGTCGTTTTTCCTCCTCAAAGCTTGGTTGTTCAAACGCCGCCCTAAATGTTGATAGTAAATTTGAGCATAATTTGTTGCAACACTAGTTGAAAACAACTCAAAGTGGATTGAAAGACGAAGAGCATTTTTTCCTATGGAGTTCCCTTCGAAGCCGTGGCTGGGGCCTGAGAGCCAACCCCCCCCCCCCTTTAGGAGTCAGCACTGTCTACCAAGCTTAACACTCCGATAAAAGATCAATTTTTCGCAAGTTGCCAGTTACAAGTCCATCTACCGAAGAGGTGAATTAATTTGGCTAGAGTGGTCGAGAGAAGAGCAGATGTCAGGCAATTCATGGAGCACCCATTTTCGAAGTGTAGGACCTTTTCCAGGTTTTTAAAGAGATCGATGAAATGCTGTGCGGTTCGAACTAAGCTCATTTGCGGGTTTCGTCTCAACTGATAAAGCAGGACAAGCTTCTTCAAGGGCTGCTTAAAGAAGCTTACCATCATCAGACTCAACTGGAACGTGTCCGGTTCGATCCTCGTCTTCGTGGAGGATGAAATCTCCACTTCTGAATTTCACAAACCATGCTCTGCTAGTTCTTTCATTCACACATTCCTCGCCAGAACCTGAGTGAATGCTTTTAGCAGTTGCTTCGGCTGCTTCTTTGTTGCCCTTCTTGAACTCATACAACATGATATCCTTCAAATGATTCTAATCAAGCAAATATTTGTTTTACTGGTCAGTGTGATAAAATTTTAGTAGTTTAAATGTATCTAAACAAAAAATAATGCCCAGATCTAGTAGACATTATAAAATACCCTTAAATATCCTTCAGTTTAAAAGGCAAAACTCGGCCGGAACTTATTCGATGACCTTGAGACTGCTAATGATACAGGATCCACTAATAAAAACCCTGTTTCTTAGACTTAATTTCGATTTTTGTTGGCATTTTAGGCACTCCACAATTACTACTCATCGCCTCTAAATCGAGTGCCCTCCTCTCGAAGCCGACTGGTTATCTCTTCATTCATTCGAGTTTGGAAAGTACCCTTGTTGGTCCTCCTGCTTTTCCAGTGAATTGGATATGATTGCGCTCTGTATCGACTTTGTACCAGGGCTCTGAGTAGCAGCCATTCCAATGTTTATAAGTCTGCTTCATTGATTACGCTGCCTGGTTTTAACAAGATCTTTGTTTTTAAGGCTTACCAATCCTTATTAGACGTCTTACCTCATTCAAAGGAATATCTTTCAACCATAGAATCAACAGCACTTACATCATCCAGAAGGTTTCACCATCAATCGTCTCATCTTTCACTCCCGATGACATCAGAAGCAATAATTACACCACATTCTATTCACTTGTTACTCGCCCTTAACTCAAGCAATATGCAAAAGTTGCACATTTGTGCAAATGACAAAAAGTTCTGAAATATGCTAAGAATTAATTGACCATTTGCTACAACAATCTTCTTTATTTCAAAGTATTAACAACTTAGTTTAAAATATGGAGAGTTGTAAATAGTATATTTAATAGCTTTTAGCGTCGAATCCATTTAATGTTCACTTTTTATAAATTTTCGAAACCGGCTTCCACTTTTTTCAGACAAGCAGGTACAATTACAGAATATCTTTCTTATGGGTTGCAAAACAAGTGGGAAGTAGATTTTAAGCATTGAAAACACCCACTTGAGTGCTTTAATCATTTCAAACTGAGCGCAATAGAAGCATAAATTAGTTAAAATATGATTAGTCACTGAAAATCTCAAATATCGATCCCTTTTTCTTGAGCTAGACTATCCTTCATTAAATACGAGATAAATAAATCGAAGTAATAAGAATTATTTCGCCTCTGGCTAAATCAAGCAACTAAAAAGACGGTCAAGAAGTCCTTGGTATGATAAAGTGCAAAAAATAAACTGCAAACACCTTATGTTGTGGGCGTATATTAGATGCGATCATGAATCAATAAAACCAGCGATACTTCTTTAAGAAAAAATGTCTCAAGTGAACTTCTGAATGCACTTAAGTGGTACAACTGATTGATAAAGTATTTTCCCTTTAATGCGTATAAATTTTCACCATTAAATCTCATTAACAAACGGAAATGGAATGACTGCACTCTGATTCCCCTGTCTTCGTATTTTTCTGCAAATTTGATAATGTCAAACATCCAACGGTTACCCGGTGATTGTGTCGACTTCGTTTTCGGTCTTTTGACAGTTTGGAGAGGAGAGCTGGTCAAGCCTACCCCATCCCACTACCGCTGATGCGAATTGGCTTGTGTGCTAGTGAATCGCAGAGAAATTCATGCTGTGATTAATGTTTTGACAACCCGAGAGAAAGTAGTTCACTTGTGAATTCAGAAATCAGGTTTCGGCTCAATTAGGGTGGTCCCATTAAGAAGGGTAATAAGTAATAATAGTAATTCAGCCGGCTAATTAAGTAGCAAGGATTAACGTGAAATAGAATACGACTTCTTTCGCTTAGAGGGCCGAAGCTCTAGGCCTGAAATCTAGGGCATCGCAATCAATGATTTGTGATCGATTTTTTAACTCACACTCCTCAGAGTCTTGAATTGTGTAAAATGTGTTTTGAAGTCCCGAAGTTCAAGTGCCTGAGGAAACCATAAATCTTTTTGGTGGAAAATTTCTATTGGTCAATTTAATGCCCACTAAACCTTGTGCTTTACTGTTTCTTTATCTCATCTACAGATTTGTTATAGCATAAAGGGAAAAGCAATTTTTTCAATACCTTTTCACTCCAAGCTTGCAGAAAAAGAAAGCTGAGTCTTGGACTAGAAGCCAACCCAGTGCAGCAGTGTTTGAGAAGATTGCTCTTAAACACATCATCAAGCACTCCATTCATGCACTTTGATTTGAAGACACTGCTATCCAAAACGAGTTTACTGTGAACCATGATACCATAAATCGATGTAACTGAGTAAGTAATGTGCAATTTGAGTTCAAAGATCTCAAATATTTCAACGGGTTACTTGTTTTGAAATTTATCCGAAAGTATGCAAAACTGTGTGGTAACAGAACCTGTGGTAGCTACAGAGCCGTTCATATAGTATTAGAATTTCATCGTACAAATAGGCCTAAAAAACATCTCAGTCACCCGCACGAAATCAGATCTGTCTCTAAAAAAAATTAGGATGGAATGACGCTTAAAAATCAATTACTTAAATAGTTAATAACGAAGGCGGGGATTCAATGTAACCAAGCCAATCACAAGAGACAAACTGTCTCATTACAAATAACATTTTATGAAGAAGGTGAGGGAGAGCGAGCAGGTTTTGTCTGTTACCGGTGGATGACTTGAACTTCGACGAGCCAATTCACCCCATTCTGACTGTTTCTACTGAAGATCGCGCCGAAAAGGCATTCACAAATACCCACAAGCACACATTGCTTTGGCTGTTTGGGGAATTGTATCTAAGCTCTCAATTCGCCCATTTCATTATGTTGAATCAAACATTTTCAAATCATAAAATGGTCATTTTGAAGCCACATTCTTGACTAAGGAAAATGTAATATTTTGAGATAAAGGCAAAAATCAAATTGCTGATAAAACTTGCGTGGAAAGTAGCACAGATTACTGGGTCTATGGAAAAATTTATGTGCTGCATGCTCCGAAAATTCAAGTGGATTGAGAGATTCGAAGAGGGAAGATACGAGGACTTTGAAGATGATCCTAACTCGGGAAGATCTGAAAACTCATAAGATGACGAAGACATCGAGCCTGCTTGAAATCTAATCGAAAAATAGGCGTGAATAAAAGCGTATCAGATAGATACAGCCCTAGATCTTTCAAATCAAATCCAAATTTAATTCTTCATGAGCATTATTTGGTACTGAGCTGGCTTTCAGCACAACGAGTCCCAAAAGTGTTGTAGACTGATTAATATAATCTTCAAGGTGATCTCAGAGTGGAAACATTTTCGAATAAACTTGAAGCAGACGGAGGGCAATTTCTAGAGGCGAGACCAATCTCGGAAGTGAAAGGTGGATTTAAGAGTATAACATTGGGTCCAAAAAGTGAAAGTCAAATCAGTGGCTCCTGCCCGAGTCTCCAGGACGCAGGATCGAATTTAACTACCAAAAGTCGGTTTGAAAAGTGACGACTTCTGTTTTCCTGGATTCAGATACTGGGTGTGATATTAGTAGATTATTGTGAAAATCTAAGAGCAGGAACACGAGTTTACCATGATGCCAAGGTCGTAAGGGAACTTTGACTGAACAAGAAAAGGAAATCTTCATGAAAATGGTTCTGTTTCATCAGGGTAATGCACCAGCTCATTCTGCTAGCGTTGCGCAAGACGTCTTCCCTCCCTCACTCACAACTTAGTCTTCACTTAGCTCCATCAGACTTCTTTCTTCAACCAAAACCTTTAGAAATCGTCATAGAAAGTAAATTTAATGACTTAGAAGAAGACGCAAACCAGAGTGCTGCTACTACTTGGTTCCATAAACGACCTCCAGTGTTCTTTAAAGAGACGGTCTTTGTATATAGAATCACTGACTTGAGACACACATTGACATGAATGGAAACTATGTGGAGAAATAATGTCGTGTATATACAGGGTTTGGATGAAATAGTGCAGGCATCTAACATTTTGGCATCACAATAGTTGAACATGGTATAAACAATCAGAATTTGACATATCTGACTGAGAGAGACCTTCAGACAAACACTTAATGGAATTGTTAGAGAGGATCGCAAGACCACGGCTCCTCAAATGACTGCAGAGCTCTTCAGTTCCCATAAGAACTGCTCCTCGTCGGGAGCTGCATAAATCTTGATTCACAGCGGAAGAGCTCTCAAAGAAGGCCAATGGTTCAAAGCGTTTAGAGAGGTGGAGTAGAAACCTCCAGAATTGGTCTCTCCCTCGAGCAGTGGAAAAGTGTGATCTTCTCTGACGGCGATTCATCCTTTACGACCTGAAATTTCCACCTCTGGCAGGTGAGTGCGCGTTTGGAGACAGTCGAAAGAAGAATTTACTCTAGACAGCTGCCTTTTCCCAATCGTGAAACACAACAGGGGTTCTTTCAAGATGATCGTAATGCATTACTCCAAATAGATAGAGTTGTTAAAGAATAGCACGGGGGGCATTACTTAACAATTCTCGAGCATCTCATCTGGCTACCACCACAATCCCCAGACCTCAACATTTAGCGATTCATGTAAGAAGTCGATTTCCGTCGCCACAGCCATCGTCTCTAAAAGAACTTGAGGGCGTTTTAACTGAAGAATGGACTGAAATTCCAATAAAAACCAAAAATTTACAATTTGCATGGACCAGTACCTCGGAGAACTGCGGCTGTAATTGTCGCAAAAGTTTTACCTACACCATATTAAAATATATTTCGCTGATTTTTCAGTGTTTCACTATTTTCCCTAACCCCTGTATGTTGGTTTTGAAACAATTTCTTACGGCTCCGGGAAACTTTTAATTCAACTACTAATAATGGTCTTTTAGGTTTATTATGAACCATTAAACGCATTCATACAATGAACTTTTCTCTGGGATTAAATACGACAGTATATGGAGAGAAAGCGGGGCGTAAGCAAGTACTTATTTGCTCTCAGTGTATTTATGCCCCAAAGTGCAATTATTTTTGATATTCGTTATGTCTAGCCGGAGGGGCAGCTTTCATAGGCTTAAAGGCAACTCTCTGAAGACTGTTGCGTTGATTTTGCTTTTGCCCAATTTCTTCAATTTTTTTTCTTTTCGCACCTGACATAGAACTCGTGACTAATTTCTGCTCATCATCAACTCTAATACTCTCTACCGAATCCTAGCCAGAAAAATCTAGTCGATATTATCATCTTTTGCAAAGGAAGTGATTCCGAAACTATTCACTATGATAGAAATTCCAACACTAAAATCTAGACTATAGCTGTGAAAGTGGTCCATTAAGCTAGTAAGATTTTTTCTGGTGCAAAGTAATCGATAAAAGTTGCCTTTAAAAGCACAAACATAAAGCGAATCTGCTAAGCATTGAACGCGTTCGATCGATATGAGCTGAGACAGCAACACTTTCTGCGAATAGCCGGTGAAACAGTCAATCTTCTCGATAAGCTACTTTTCATGACCGCTTAGGTTGACCCTGTTCCAAAAATCCGCCAGGTGTGTTAACCTCACAAACGAGTTCATTTTGTCGTTGAGGTCTTCAGCAATTTGCGCAGTTGGCCTAACTACCGACTGTATCCAGCACAACCGGTGCACCTTTATCAGGGATTAATATAGGTAGGATTTTAATAATATACATCAGGTCAGCCAGTAAGTTCCGTCCTAAATTGGAGTAAATAAAGCAAGTAACCAAATGCGGCATTAAGTTAAAGATTCAATCATCAGTCACCTGTAATTTCATTCTATCAATCAAAAGCTAGTTAAATACCTCCATTAATGAAAAGCTCTTTCAGTTTTTTTGATTCGAAGAACTCACAAATGTCGTCAGTTTCGACCTAATCCAGTGGCGTTGCAAAAGCTATTGCCTTTAAATGACTTTGTAAGCTACGAAACATGTGATAGTCTGAGGGAGGTGCAGGGTAGGGAAAATAGGCTGGCTGCTGAGGAGGAATTAGCTCTCAACCAGGTTCTTCCACCTTGTGTGACGTGATTCTTGCTATGTTCTAATTAAACACCACCCCATATAGAAGGCCATTTTCTTCAAAGATCCTACCAAACGCTCTAATTACGGAGAGTACATTTGAGATCTCAGTGATGCAGCATTGGGTGGCAACAATTCAAAATGGATTATTTTTGGGCAATCCCATCAGATTAAAAGAAAACAACTTTTCTGCCCTGCAGTTACATCATTGCCTGTGGCTTTGGCTGGGGTCCTTCCCCTAGCGAATGATACAGCCACTGCCCATCACGACATGTAGTATTTTGATAAAAAAATCCATTTTTCGCCAGTCGCCAGTCACAAGTCTCTCCAAGCAGAAAAGGTGAAACAAGTTTGTGAGAATGGCGAGAAGATTCAGTGTAGTTAACTCCCATTCATGAAGCACTCATTTCCAAAGTTAAAGCACTTCTCATCGTCTTTGAAGATAACCATGAACAGTTGTGTGGTTTAAACCTGTGCTGGTGTGTGTCCCCTCTCCCGGTATTTAGAGTGTATCTAATATTTCTAAGTTTTAAATTCACTGAAACCTAATCAGGACGCTGAATGGGTTGGAGCATCCTAAAAACGGTTAATTGAAGTTATGCTCAATCAGCATGATCAATCTGCTTGCTGATTGGTCGAAGGACAGTATAAAAGCAGCATGTGTTGAGACCCGGGCATTTCCTGAGGCCCAACTAGGTGTATATTCACAACAAACGTTAGTACTGATCTAACGAAAGTCCTGCAAAAAATTGACTTACTTCTCAGGTTTTCAAACAGACGTCTGGCTTCTCTAGCTGGCCCCTGCAACGCCTTGCTCACTCCAGCCAAAACAACTTGTTTCCCGGTGACTCAATGTCTGCTCAAGTTACGGTCAAATGCAGGCTCTGTACTACTCCCCACCCCGCCTAACACTAGTCAACTGACCAGCTGATGTGATGCGCCGTCGCCAGGTTTCAGGTTCATTAAGACGGAAGTACCTCTCTAGTCCGGAGTACCGACTAGGCAGGTGATGGTGATTTATCAGGTGCAAAGTTCTTGGCATAAGTGTACCTACAAAAGTTCAATCCTAGCCACGTAACAGGATGAGGAAAATGAAGGGAGGTAAAGAGCTTTTGTGAGGAATCTGACAATCTTATCAGGAAAAGAAAAACGTGGTTGGTAAGTGAAAAATTTGGTAGATTCTAAAGAAATTCAATACCCACGGAAAGTATGCCATTGTCCAGCACAACCCAGAACAATCTGAGTAAGCTGACTTCGAGCTCCCCTTGGAGGGTAGGGTCCCCTCGACAACTGCTTTCCTTCTGCAGTCCATTAACTCATTTTTAGTAGTTCTAACAGCACTGCAATTAGTGCCACATACTTGGTGGTCCATTGGAGGTATAAGATATGGAGAGAGGAGTTGTGGCTGGGAAGGTGGCCTCCTGTGACGCTTGTATTAGCAGAAGTGAAGGTCTATATTGAGCCGAAGCATTCAATTTACTCGGACTCTGATGCTGTCAGGATTCTCCTGCAGCACTTTTTTTATGTAGTAGATTTTCGAGTAGGTAATCTCATAAGTTCCACTAGAATTTTAGGTTTTTAAAATGAGAGAAATTTAAAGAGAATTTATAATGCATGATGGAGCATGACATTGTTTGTATGTTTAGGTGCATTTAAACTGACTGAATTTTGTTTTAAAGTGAAATGTATAATAATTTGATTGAGTGAAAACTTACTTACATGGAAGCAGACTATGATCATTTGAAGCACGTAATATATTAAGAGATCAAGAAGGGAAACTCAGGGGCAACCGACGCGGCGAGGAACAACCATTGAGTATATGGAGAAGTGGAGATTTCACCCTCCACGAAAATTAAAATCGACCCGGACGATGTCCAGTTAGGTGCGATGAGAGTCTTCTTGAATAAAACAGCCCTTGAATAAGCCTATCCTACCTTATCATTTAAAAATTTGTAATTTGGGTTAGTTCAAACCATACGACTGTTTATAGTATCATCTTGAAAGAACTTGAAAATATTCCTAAACTTAGGAAATAGGTGCTTAATGCATTGCGTGGAAACAATAAACTCAAATCTCAAATTGAAGACAACAGCTCTTCTATCCATTCTCGCCACCTTCTTTCACCTTATTTTACCCAGACTTGTGACTGGCGACTGGCAAAAAGTGGGCCTTTCGCAGAAATGTGAGGCGTTGTAACTAGTGGCGGCTCCGTAAAGCGGAAAGACCCCAACCTCAACCGAGAAGGAACTTCGTGTGAAAACTTCTCTCCTTCGTTCATTCTGGTGGGATCATCAAGAAATAATCCACTTTGAATTGTGACCTACAATTAGGGCTGAGTTTGAACCAAGCCATGAGGGGAAGAAGACCGAAAAGGGGTGACCCGGAGTTTCATCAGGACAACGCACGACCCTCCTCACACAGCAAGAATCATGTCACAAAAAAATGATTAAGAACTTGGTTGCAAGAAAATTCCCTCCTCAACGTCGGTGGAAGGGGTTGAAACTATCGACATTTGTGACCTTAAGAATTTAGCAATAATGAAGGTATTGCTAACTTCTTAATTGATGGGAGGGAGTCATCTTTAGTCAGATAATGGGAGTTTGTTTTAATCGAAATTCGTGCTGGTCTGATAGCCACAGCAGCCTCCGAGTCTTCATCATAATAATCTTCCTATTTTGATCATCATGCTACAAGTTTTTCTCTTCCATGATGAATCAGCTCGAGGGAGGGGTTAGCCGTCCATTCTCGTTGCTGCCATCACCTTTTTGAAGGAAGAAGGGTTCTCTAATTTTAATAGAATGACAATGTATGTGAACACCTTTAACAAGCAGCCAGTAAATTGTGTTTATTAAGTCCAACAGTTTGCCTCATTCAATGACCAGCGTGATTTGTATTAAAGCAGCACTGAAAGCAACAACCATCTCTTATTTCCAGACCCAGAATGCTAAATCATTTCAGTAAATAATGCGGTTTCTCTACCTCCAGTATTTTTGATATAAATATTCAATGAAGATCCTCAATTATATTTATGAAAGAGCATTTAAATCCTACAGCAGTTCAGAGAGAGGCTTTTGTAATAATTACTTTAATGGTAGGCCTGAATGCTAATATTTATGATGATTTAGCCATCAAAGCCATCATTCTGCACAAAAGTATACTACGTCTTTGTGACCTATAAATAGTTTATTGGGCCAGGGGCGTTTGTTACCTACAGCCTGCAAATTAGCTGCTTCTCGTAACAAAATGCCCCCTTAAAGCCAATCGCCGGTGCACCCGTCGAGGCTACGCTCCGATGTGCTAGTCAAATTGACCACCTTAACGACGTATCGTCATTGTACATATCGTCGTGTTTAGATGCTGCAAGCAGGTCCTAAAGAACGTCACATATGATTTCATAATTACTGTTTACACACTCTTATGGGAATTAACTCCTTGGAAGATATGCATAATAATAAGTAATGCTTTTTGGGGAGTTGAAGTGATTTTGTCAAGAGAACAAATATATAAGCACGAGAGATTTAGAGCATCATATGCTCCAAAGGAATGATTAAAACCTATCAAAAACGTCTCCTTATTTACAACTTACGCGATTTCTGGGAACTCTAATTAAACGTCAAAAAATTTGCAATCTAAGATTGCTTTAAATGGGCATAAAACCTTCCCGAATTTTCTAAATAGAGGGATTTCAACCGAGTTTTCAAACTATTCGAAATGACAAAATGCGCTGTTTACTTCAAGCTAGACAAATCACAGCTTCTGGCAGAAGCAACTGAGTACTGATCTCATCTACTGAAGTTTTCATGACTTCGAAAGTGAAAATGTTGATTGCTTATTCGTCGTATGGGAAAGAATATGTAGATATGAAATCTGTAGGTTACTATTCCTTTCTAATTTGTCATGCATTAATCGCAAGCAAAAAGTCTATGCGCCTAAAAGACCCGCATAGTTACAGGTGATTTACAACCTATATAAGTCAATAAAACAAGGAGCCAAACGGTTAAAAAGAGTACTAATTTACTGTCTTTAATCAGTTTAAAATCGTGATAATTTGCCTTCACAACTCGAGTTAAGGAGATATTGATTATGTGATTTGCTCTCGATAGTGGCTATCGATTGATAAGCGCGATAAATGCTTGCACACACTGCGATGGTATATTTTGGCTTGCCCAAGGAGCGGTGATTAGCGTATTTTATTTTTCAGAAAGACGAAAGGTGTAGGAGCCAATTCACTAATTACAGTTGTCAGTATCTGCTGTCGCGTCAGCCACTTGCCGATTACTTCCGCGTGCAGGGCTTCGTATGCTTTCCATACCTGTCCATGCTGTCGCAGTTTTATGCACATTCTCTCAGACGGAAGCGCTTGATGGGTATCTCATGCACACGCGCGCGGGATTTTTGTCCCAATATATCGACTGATGACGCAGGGAGGTAGGAACAGTCCCGTTGCCCGCAGATGTCCATTGCTAAGCACGAAACATGTCTCTGAATAGCTGATAGACCGAGATTAAAATCATAAGAGAAAGCCAAAAAACGCCAACCTTCGTTTGCTTCAGAGGAAATCAATTAAACACTTACAAATGGGCTCTGGGCAAATTTTAAAGATATTTAAAGTGGAAAAGCTGAGCAGTCGCCATTAATCTGGCGGAAATAATGCAGATAAAGGGGAGAACGTTTCCTCCGCGTCCTCTTCTTTCTCTCAAGCGAGGATGTCAGTTGTGCTACGAAGAAAGTTGTAAGGGAGACGAATGGCTAAGCAGCAATCTTTAGAGATCTGAAACTGGACGATTTTTCATTAACAAATTCAGATTTTTTGATAAAAATCTAGCAATAAAACTACTAAGCATACCATGTTATCTAGGTAAAGATGAATTAAATGTTGCTTAGATTACATCACATTGAGACTTCAACTATGGTGTTTTATAATAGTATTTTCACGACGAAATCGGTTTCATTGTGAAAAGGAAGAGTGAATTTAAAAAAATAGATATTTACTGAAGCAGTGAATGCTATCATTGAACAAATAATTTGAAAGTGATTAGTTCCCCTGCAAAACGAGTAGTCTAGGTCTTGGTTTTACTTCGCCTATTATTATTATTGAACACATATTCAAACATAAATAAAAAGCACTCAAAACTATTTATAATCAGGCGATTGATTTATTTTTTTGCACTTTCACAAATATGCGATTATCTGTTTGTAAACTAAAATTGGCTATTGTCTTCATTAACTTGAAATGATTTTGCGAGGTTATAAGTGCTGAGCAAAACAAATGAACAAGTGTTTCCTAAGAACTATTTTTGGATGTTTTCCTACTGAAGAGTAAAAACGATGCGTTAAAAAGGAAAATCGTTCAAAATGAAAAAATAGGCATGAAATTCTCCGAGAAACGTGAAACCTATTATATACTCACTACCTATCTATATTAAGTAACGAGAAATTTAGACTTTTTCAAACAACGCAGTTATTAATAATATGTATCTTCGCATAACCATAAACATTCGATTTATAGTTTATGTTTGTAATCTTCAAATATATCTGCAATGGAACTCCCAAAGTATTATTGGAAAACTCCAGATCATGGTATCTAAGTATAAATCGCTAAACATAGTGTTCATCCATCCGTTTACGCTTCAACTAACGTGTATCATGTTACCATGACAATTAGGCAAGTACGCAATTACTCTGCTAGCACAAGAAGAAACGAAGATTTATCCCTTTTACCTTCAATGAAATCCTCGGTACAAGCGACGTTCGTGGTAACTGAAAACCGTGAAATTAACCGAATAGCAATTGTTGCCAATGGAGTTAGGATCACACTTCAGAGACCGGGATAAAAATACTAGGACGCTGGATCCTATGGAAGATATTTTTTAGAGAATCAATGAGCCGAGTTCAAGCCTAGTCTACTTTGAGTAATCTGATATAGGTTTTCGGACGTTAATATGCTTTTAAGTCTTAGAGGAGCTTTTGGATTCGAAATATTTTCATAGCGGCTCTCAAATAAATCATACACCGTTGTTTAAGATGCACACACATTCAATAGATTTGCTAGAAATGTGTCATTCGTCAGTAGGTGATAGCACAAGTATGTGACTGGTGGTGGTGTTTAAAAATTTACACCTTGTGAACAAAGTAATGCATACTTCTCACTTTGCGCTATCTAGTGCATTTACAAACGGGTAAAAGACTCGTATATGACTTTCAGCTGACTCTCTCTTTGCCCCCGCTCTGTGAACTCGGCCTTTTTCCTATCTACTCCCATTGATCTTGGTGGCAAAATTAAACTAGGGCTTAACACTTTATTCTACAAAGAGATCCTTGATAAAAATTTTAAGTTTATTTAAAGAATTTCAAGTGAAAATAAAGACATATTCTTAAAAATGCAAAATAACCATTTTATTATTGCGAACTATGATGGGTGAAGTGGATTAAATGAAGTTATATAAAAGTTGACTCAGGCAATTATACGACTACTGAATCAAGATCTCGGTTTCACACCGCATGCAATTTTCACCCTGATAATTAGCAATTAGCATTTGTGATTCCCAATCAGCAGAAACTTTTAAGATAGCAAACTGGGCAACATAAATAATGGTTTTACAACTTCATTTCTCTGAATTTAAGTTAGAATGAAAGTTTAATTCACATTCAATAGAATTTGTGTGTGAAGAAGATCGAACAGATGATTCGTATTCATTAGAACGTGTAGTTGAAATAAAATTTATGCCAATCAACAGGAAAAAGTCATCTGTACATAGTTTTGAAGCACATTTCATCCAGAGAAGATTTTGAATGCAAAGAGATGTCTGTATTTATATAAGATAAGACAAATCATTAGGCGATTCGACTTGTTCATATTTCTTTCCCTAAGAATAGTAATACTACTAAAATATCACGAGTCATGATATAAATCAAAGAAAGCGTACATAACTGCAATTAATGCATCTTTCGATTTTGTGATTGAATAGTCCAAAATATTTGTTCATTATTAGATGTTCATAAATTGCTAGGAATATATCTCCTATGAGCTATACATCTCTAAATGGGTATAGGTAAGTATCAATATATATTTTAAAACATATAAAGCGCAGATTCGAATTTACACGAAAATTAATCCGTTCGTACAAATATTGAGCCTCGTTTTGGCGATTTCTGGCTAAGATAAACAATTTATGCCAAGTTTCATCAGGATTAGAATTAAGTTATTTTTTTCTCTTCTATCCTGTGATAAAATGGAATAGGGTCCAAAATTATATAAAAATAACACTAGTCAACCCCAAACGGCATCAAAGGCCGCCACGTCAGAAAAGAAGACATTTTTCTGATTCTGTCTCCTGGTAGTGTGCCAAACGGGAGCCAACTTTCATGGCGAATATTTTGACGTATATGTGTTCACAAAAAATAATAGATCTAGAAGAAATTCAACTGAATTTCTGGTGGGGATGAATCCTGCTTTTGACATGCAAGTGGCCACCTATTATTCAGTACCTAAACTACAGCGGTCAGCAGTTACTCGTAGATATCTGAATTCACTTTAGCCGCTTCAACGATGTTTTCTGTAGAGAGAATCCGATCAATCCGATTGAATTCTTCTATGTTGCTATTTTTTTCTATAAACAGCCATCTCGTAGGTTCAATTGTAATTCTCCAACGTTTGCCTCCCGATTGTTTTCACAGTGTTCAGGGAGGATCGACCATGCATCCTTCCTTATTTTCATGGCCAGCACGAATTATCATGATGCAAATTAGTCTCTTTGAAGATGAATCAGTTGGAGAGTTCCAGCTGTCCATTCCTCTGGTTACCATCACCTAAGTGAATGACGAAGAAGGTTCTGTAGTGATCCTATGGTGGTCTGAGAGTATAAGAAAAACCGGAATCACCTCTCTTCTAATTAAGCATGTTTGTTTATCGATAAGTCAGGTTAACGAGACCTTAAAGACTGTACACATTTATATACCATCCCCTTATATTCAGACACACCTTTTCCGAAATACACGCTCCTCTTCTTTTTCAGGTTTTGGAACTATTTATCATATCTTGGGTAATGGATTCATCAAGGGGAAGAATCTAAAATCAGCTAACCACTATAAATCAAAGTTTTTCAATGAAGCATAACTTTTGCATAATTTTTTCGAACACCATTTTAATCAGCGAAGTCTAGTTGAGACAACACTCTGTTAACTGTCGAGCGAAACTCAATTATCGTGCTTCCGACACTGCTGAATTTGAAACTGACTTTCCATCCAGACTGGGTACAAACTTGGCACACACCCCACCACCACCATCTGCTGACCGAATGATTGGACCTGACCCCGTTTCGACCCACGGGTCCGCACAACCAACTGACGATACAGAAGGGGGAGGAGGAGGCGTTCAAAAATGCGCTTTAAATTTACCTTCAAAATCTGGCTCGGTCTTAGGTCCATTCTGAGTTTAAATTGTTATCACAGAATTGGTGAGGTAATGCAAACACATAAGCTGAAAACAAGTGGGCATAAATGCAGTACCCAATTATCGATAAACTTCATAAAATGTATTGTGTTGGGAAGTGATTTACTATCTCAAAGTATTTTATCGAATAACAATAAACTCTTCATTCTGACGAACTGTTCTTTCGGGCATTTAGTTACTACATCTTGTGAGCCTAGACTTCATATACTTGTGTTTGGGCCAGGATTTTTTGATAGATACAATTTATCCAAACAAAAAAACTGCCTTTTCCATTGACTTTACAACCTGTATGGAAAATTCGAGAAACAATTTTCAGAAATACTGTACTGCGCAATCTTTAATGGTACGAAATTGTTAGTTTCATGGAATATAGTGTTATTTTCCTATATGGACAAACCCCAAATTATTTCAAAAATGTTACTTTGGTGACATCGAATTATTAGTGATTCGTTTAGCAACACCATATTTTTGACAATCAATCATAAAATTGGGTTTTGTGGAGGCTATTTTGTCCATTTATGAACCTATGGAATCCTCAAATGGTGAGACCCAGACTGAGTTCTTATTTTGCTTTAAGGAACACGTGAAAATCCATATTATTATCATCATCACATCTTCATATCGTTCTCGGAAGTTCGATATTTGCCTCTCTCTAATCATTTCCCCCTTATTCTTCTCATGACTAAATGGAAATTGAAAAACATAGTCTCGGTCACTATTACATGTTAAATCTCAAAATCATTACCTACAGCTTACACGAAAACGATCTTAACACCTGTCAGCTGATTTAAAACGTTATAACCTATGAGAAGCACAATTGTTTTGTTACTATGTAGCAATTTGAGTGAGAATTACTTTGTTGTTGATAGCAGGCTTACTCTTAGCTTATGCAACAAACCACAGCCATAATGTTGACAAAGATCGTACTGCCATTAATTTTTGAAAAAAATTATTTCATTGAAACAAAAGTGTGGTATTTTTGAATCGGCTCTTCCAGAAGTGATTAGGCAATTGAATTTTTTATCACCACAGGCAAAATTACTGGAGATTATCAAAATGCCAATGTTGTAACTAGAAACATAGAGCAAAAATTATCTGTTAAAATGTTAACCACAAACATTCTATCAGAATTTATCAACGGATTTTAAACTTCCATATCGTTCACAAACTCACCATTTGTGACTAATCAAGGGCGACTAAATTAACGCATTAATTAGATAAGGAATCTAAGCAAAAGTCCATTAGCGGTCAGTAGCCAAACGAAACTGAAGTAATGGCAGACCCCATTTTAGGTAGCATTTAATACAATTTCTTGATGGAACTGTCACCGAATTTTAAGCTGAAAAAAACTGGAATGAAAAATGCTTGCTCGGTTCAACAAAATCCGTGTGAATATCGGTTTTTCAACTGCACATGTAGTCTTAATCTAGGACAAATGCTTGTAACGTTTCGATCGATATTGCCGAAATCGCAATATTTGACTGGCTCTATTTCATTTTCAGAGAACCAAGCGACTTCCGAAATTCTCAGATTTTTTATTAATTGTACCGAGATATGAGTTAACATGTACTACCATATCAATAATTCACCCACCGTAAAACAAGGGGAAATTTATATCCTTCTACGTGGGTGTGCATGTAGTTCAGGCAACGTTTCTACCTAAATTTTGCCGATATTGTTACCTTTTGTGTTGTCGAGATTATGAAGTCCCCCCATTCGCCATCAAATCGCCATTAAAGCTGGATAGGAATTTCGAATGGACGAATCTCAATGGACGAGAGTCTCAAAAATGCTTAACTAATGGTGTCTTAATTATGACACCTCAGTGTACGAGAAAACACGCTTCTATATCTAAATCTATATAAAGTAAAATCTAAGGGATATTGGCTTAAAATATTTGCGTTATTAAGATTAGAACCAGGGTCTGTAGGCGTGGGCATAAATGTGTTAACATGGCTAGAAATCCAGTTTGATAAGAAAACAGAATACATTCAGTCTCTATGGCAACCCAAATATTGGACCCTAACTTAAAACTAGTGTTAGTTGCAACCCTGTTTTTCGAAGGATATGCTTTTTAGTGGTAGAGGTTTTTGCCTGATCCCCATTTTAAGCTAAGTTAACGAAGTTTTGCAATTTGCAATGCATTTATTCATTAATAATGAAATTTCAGCAGTTCTGTTGACATCGAATTTTAGTCGATAAAAAGTTTCTTGGACCATTGCTTAGAACACGACTATTTCTCTCAAATAAAATCGAAACGGTAATGTGTAAGTAATTACTAATTATTTGAAACGTCATTAATAATTCCACAATCCCTGACACTCGAAAAAAAGCTGTGCCGCATTTTTGTCCGACAGATAGCAAGTTATACCATGTTTATAAAAGTATATTATACCAAAGTAAATCGATTTTACCATAGATTACTATTATCCACTAGGACCGAAATGAATTTTCTTAAACCCTTAGCAAGGTGCGTTCTACAAATGCAATTTTGGTAGACATGAAATAGTGTTTTTGAAATAAATCCCCCTACCAGGCTGACATTTTTACTTTTCGTGAAGAGTTATTTCTAGCTATGTAAATGGGGCTGGTTCCATATTTTTTCCGAGTGTTTGGTTTATTCAGTCAAGGATGGGAAGTTCGTATCCCATTCTCCCCTTGGACCAAAAAATAATCACGTCAGCGTCACTACACGAATTTGCAATGCAAATCCTACATAGCCGCATCTGGTGATTAATTACAAAAAAAGCTTTGGACGAATTACTATGCATATTTTTACAGACAAACCAATGAGCTCGTTATTGGATTCACTCAGGACTTGGGGAGGAAAAAAAGAGCTATTGAGAGAATAGTCAAAATATAAATAAAAATGTAATCTTCCAGGGAGTCTGAGTTTTGCCGAGGAAGTTGGGTTGGTGCAAAAATCGGAATAAACAAGAAATTATTTTATTTTCCAACTTATGAATACTTAAAATAAAATGGAAGCAAAGATTATGCCACATTTTTTACGATTCTCTAACACGTAAATACAAGATAAAAATTTGAACAAACGCCTCCGAAAATTGAAAAGACCATACTGGATTGCCTGTTAAATTAATCAGTGAACACAACGAACTACAAATAAATCACTTAGTATTGTTTGAATGAAATAATCATCATATAAAAGTCCATGTTAATGTGAAAATTAAAGTGTAATGACTAGATTTTGTCATGCAAAGGATCAATTGGCTGTCAGAAGATTAAGAGAATATTAAATAAGTGTGTTCTGTTATAAATGTAGTTTATAAACGAACAATGAGGACAAAGGTGACCTATCAAGCCGCTAAGGCATGCGATGTTCCAGATTCTGGAAACCGAATTACAATGTCATCCTTTGAAGTTAACAAGGCTTAACATATGCACACCAGATTGCAGCCATAATTGGGTTACATCAGGACCAATGTTTTGCAATTCAGAAAATGCATTAGGCTTGCTACCTGAATTCCCCATTGCCTGGAAACCAATGCGGAGTACAAGGGTGAATAAAAAGTACTTGAATTATCAAGTTTAAACAAGTAAGAATAAAAAAATCACCAAACGTCGCATTGAATTGGAGATTTAATCATCAATGAGGATTTCCTGAATATCACTGACTTCCTTCCATCCATTAACAAGCATATTGGTACCATTATTGCAGTACTCGATTCGTTTTTATGCGAAGAACTCTCTCTGTCCCGCCAGAGAGACAGATGAAGAATTTTTTCCCATGAAGTTCCCAACTCAGCAGTGGCTGAGGCCTTTATCCCGAATGAAAGATCGCTGAAGAATAACTATTGCCGATAGCTACAGCCCTGGAGATTTCCTATGGGTTGGCAAATCTTCAGTCTTCAGTGACTTGCGGCCTGATCAAACGAGTCGTCCAGGTGATCTCTCCTAATAAATGTTTTTAAGTTGTAGCAAACTAACTCAAGATTCGTTTGCTCAAAAAGTGGCTGCCTCCTGAGTTGACTTGGTGGACGTGATACTCATAGATTACCTTAAGCTCACACAACCAGTAACAGGAGTTTACTCTGTGGTGGTTTCAAGGAAACCGAAGGACGCTTTGATTGAAATAAGGATAGGGAAGCAACTTCATGGTGGGCTCCTGTTTCATCACCTGTCTGAGCATTCCTCTAAGGGGAGTGGGTAAAATAGCCTTCGAGTAGTGCTTCGAAAGGAAGTGCTTCCTCGCCACCCACTACACGAGTATGAACCCTATTTAGCCCCATCATACTTCTTCCTTTTTTAAAACAAGCCTAGCAGAACAATCAGCTGCTGCATGGCTCCAGAATGCATTAAAGAGGACAGTCTCTGAACCCGGAAATATCGACTTCATAAATGCATTGATCTGAATGGTAACTATGCTCAGAAATAAGCTCATGATTGTATTTTTTTCTTAGTAATAATTAAATAAATCTAAGAACTATTATACTCTATCTCTTTATATTTATTTTGAGGAATAGTTAGACTTCAAAGAGACAAATTTATTGAGGAGGGAGATATTCGCTCTTCATGAGAAGTGGTTCGATCGCTCCTTGAGAGGCATTGCAGTGTTGTCTCAGTACTAGGTGGTCTGGCCTATAAAATGGTGCACTCAGAAGAGCTGAAGGGTGGGGGGGGGGAGGAAGAGGGGCAAAGGGGACCGTCAAAATGGCTAGTCTGAATCAAGCGGTGCTTTCGTACCTACCTGCCAAATCTAGACATCGCATGTATTTTCCCATAGACCGGGCGATGACTTTTACTTTAGCTAACATCACAGAAGATAAATTGCCAGTATCTTAGGTTACACACTAAAGAAAGCAACAAAGTAAAATGTTATCTGATGTGATTCAATGTACTTATTTACAGACTTAGTTAAAAAAAGGTTAATGCCGTCCGAGCGTGATAAGAAATATATATTCTGCTGTTGAGTGGGAACACCTTAGGAGATTGCAAAATTCCAATATTTCTTATCAGGTCACCCATAAGTTCCTCCGAAATCAACCTTCTTCAAATTAAACTAAATTTAAAGGAGATAAACGAGTAAAATCCAAATTAAATTTAGTTAAGTCTAACATAAAGTCTAATAAAGTTGGACATTATTTTTACTTGTTGATGCATGTTAATTATTCGAATTTTGTTTAACAGAAAAAGTTCCATTCTCTTGATTAAAACACTGCTAACACGTAAGTGCCCTAGAACCAATTGAGCCAGTACATAATGTTTAACGAACTGAAGAAAGGCAATTCAGCAGTCCACGATGCGGCTAGAAACAATCACTCTCCGTTTGTGGAGAAGAGGAATGCGTGAATGAAAGAAGCTGTAGAAGAAAGTTTACGAAAATCGAAAGTGGAGAAAAAGTATCATATCTCGAGTTTGCACCTGCTCTTCTGTTCTACCATTCTTGCCAACTTCTTTCAACATTTTTGGGTAGATTTGTGACTGGCGACTGGCGAAAAATGGATCTCTTATCGAAATGTTAAGCCATGTAGTCAGTGGTAGAGCCGTAAAGGAGAAGGGCCCCAACAGCAGCCTAGGTGTCAACATCATGGGAAACAGTTCTCCGTTCAGTCGTGTGGGATCGTCGAGGAATAATTTACTTTGCATTGTTAATATCTAAGTGAGCAGCAATTAATGCTCACATCTACCGTTTGTAATTAAGACGGTTGAACCAAAATTTGTAGGGGAAAAAGGCCTATTCTAGTGAATCGAAAAGGGGTGACGTTTCATCAGGACAATGCAGCTCATTCACCCCTTCCACACACACATACAAACAGTAAGTCTGAAGTCAGAAAAGATGGAAGAAAAAATTTGATTGAGAGGATATTTCTCATCCACCCTGTTCTCCCGACCCTGCTCTTTCTTCAGGCTACCACTTGTGTCTTAGCTTACAAATCAATCAGGAAAAAACAGACATTTGTAAGTTTGTCTAATCAAAACCAAAAGGAAATTGCATTAACAATTGTATTAATAAGCTTGTTAATGGATTGAAGGACGTCACAGATAATTAGGGACGTTACATCGGTGTTTGAATCGTTAATTAAATGCAAAATTTTATCAGTTGTTTTATTTATTCATAAATCGAATAGAAATTATGCGATGGCGTGATAGTTAGTTAAATATTCGACTTCAGAAAATAAGTTGACTTGAAGATGCGTTATTGGGTGGAAAAAATCAAGGCCAGAAAGGAATCAGCCACAAACTCCCACTAACAAAGGCTCAATTACAAGATGTGAGAATGATAATAAGTTATAAGAAGAGAAGAACTTATTTACATTATAGGGAACACGACCAAATTGTTACTTTCTAGTGAACAACTTTCCCAATCACTCAAAGAAAAAAGACTGGAATCACACATCATAAAACCACGATTTCAGCAAAATTATAGGGTGGACGTGCAGAAAAACTGGGGTGTATTTATGGTCTCATTTAGTCAGCTTCCCCGATTTTCACAGACTATTCAATCTGACACGTTTATTTTCGCAAACTCTTAGCAGAGCAACTTGGGTAAATTAAAGCAGTTTTGTCCTTGGACACCAAATGCACTTTCGGTGATTGAGATCATCGATAAGAGAGAGCAAAAATAGGTGGAAACTATAAATTTTCCGTTTTAGTAAAGTTAATTCTTGAAGTTAATGTCGAAAAAGGGAGATCGCTTGAGGCATTGAAGTCCGGACCTCTCAGAATCAAACAAAACAGCAAACGTTTAGCAAATACCTAACGATTTCTACTATCCAAAACCTACGTGTTCTTGAATTTCAAGTTCACGAGTGCATAGATGGCATCGATTTACCTCTCAGAGAACGTAGTGATAAAGGCTTGAAAATGATATTCTTTACTTTGAGTCCTAAAGATCATCAGAAATGATTCTAGTGGTCAGTATGTGCGTATGATTACATACAAGTCGTTTCATTTCTGCAATCAAAATACTTCTGGATGCATATTTCTTACAAAAAAACGAATGGACCTGAATGGCCTACCATTAGAGCTGAGAGTTTCTAACAAGCCTCGTAAGGCTTGCATGATACTTGAACGAGTAAATCCAATTATCAAAGTGTCTCAGGATCCGATCATCAGTCATCTCAGCTTTTTGTATTAGTCTTGAGTTGTCGAATTAATGATAGGGGATTTCCAGCGGATATTTTCGAAAAAGACATGTTTGATTCTTTAGAGAGCTAAAGCAGGGTTTATTAAAGAACTTAAATAAAGAAAATACAAACTTTTATTCATTGATTCCTGAAGACTTCCTTATTATTTTGGTAACCATGATACTGGCTTTAGTTGTCACAAATGTCTAAATGGTGATAGATAGTGATACAAACCTAGCAGTGAATGGAACAAACTCCAATCCTAAGCACTGCAAATGCTCTGTCTCCCAAATGATTTTGTAAGCCACAAAACAAATGATGGCAGTCTGGAGATTAAGGTGCATGAGGGATTTCCTCCCAACCATGTTCATCCAACCTTCGTGAAGTGATTCTTCCGTGTGTGTTTGGGGGTCGTGGAAGGCCGTCCTTTAGTTCACTAGAGCAGGTCTTTTGTTCCTCCTGAAAGCCGTGCTCAAACGCCCTCTTAATTACTGACAACTGTTGCTGCATTCAAAGTGAATTATTCCCTGACGATCCCACCAAGGCTGAGGACTTTCCCCTTTACGAAGTCGCCACTGTCTACTGCGCTTAGCATTTCAATGAAAGATCCATTGTCGCCAGTCGCCAGTCACAAGTTGTCTATCCACCATAAGAGGTGAACAAGTTGGCGAGAATGGATGGCAGAAGGGCAGATTTGAGATCGTTTTGAGACACTCTTTCATGGGGAACCCATTTGCCAAGCTTAGGAACTTTCCCGAGTTTTGAACAGCACTGCCGATTCCAGCTGAACTTATGGAGCATGATAAGCTTCTTCAGGGGCTTCTTCAAGAAGCTTGCCATCATCAGACTCAACTGGACGTCGTCCGGTTGGATCTCCTTCATCTTCGTTTGGGGTGAGATCTCCACTTCCATTGGATTTCGCAAAGCACCTTCCTTTATGCCCATATTCCTCGCCTCCATAAACTGAGAGTGAATGCTTCTAGTCGCTAATGAGTTTTCTTCCTTTCTTGAACTCAGAAAGCATTGTGCCTCAAATGATTATTGGGTACTTACATATTTGCAACGTATTAATCTAACAAATGTTAATACATTGTTCTGCAAAAAACCTGATCAGTTAACACGCATCTTGTCATAAAGATAATATTAAACCCCATTAAATAATACAAATAATGTTTGAATTTCGTAAAATTTGAAAGCCAAAATGTGGGATTATTAGATAATATTTGCCCCTATAGAGCATTAATCACTGTCAACTCTGTAGCTATAGTAACTTCTGGCCAAATAATCTCCGTTTGATCGCTTCCATCTTTGCAGACCTTTTATGCGAAAAATGCCGTACGCACGGCTAGCAGATGTTATCTTTTTGTCTTCCAGGAGGCGAAAATAGCCCTCTGATCTGCTAGGTGTTTGCGATGTGGGGTGAGCCATAAAATTAACCTTAACATTATTTTGTCATAAAAATGTGCCTTTTTCCGACGTATGAACTATTCGTAGTGATCACAGAAATATCACAGCCACGTGTTTTTCCCGGAATAACATCTTAGAGAAGTTATAAAATTTTTTTACTCTTGTGGATGCGTGACAGCAAAAGTAATAAGAAAACTCAAATATTAAAACAGATAAACTATAAAATATTTACCAATTGCCTGAAATAAATCGAGGCCCAGGTCATGGATGCGTTTGCAGGTGAGCTCCTTACTAGGTCAGAGGTGGTAATAAGAGGCTGCAGGCAGCAAAATAACAAATGTAATACAGGCCAAAAAGGTCAGTAAGGGCAATAAGGGTGTCCGGCTGATTGTAGATGTGCTGCCTTCGGAGGACGACTTTTTTATTTGCGCATCGTGGATCGGTTAAGTAGGCTAGTACCACGTTGAGCCGGTTGAGATGATGTCGGGTGTGGGCGCCAAGGATCTTTATGAGGTCCAGGTGAGAGGGCTGGTCATCTTCGGTTCGGTTTGGTATTCCACTGTTATAAGACAGTCAAAGTGGGTTGTGTCCTTGACAATGGCTGTATTTTCAGGATACATTTTGCCGAATAGAACAGGGTTTCGCAGATATGGTAGAGGCGTTCACGCATACCATTCTTGATGCATGCACTAGATAAGTGGGTAACTAGATAATGGAGGTGTAAACTTGAGTCATGACGATTCTTGTGGAAGACAGTAAAAACAAGGAGATGATGGACCCTGAATGCCGTGAAACAGGCAGGCTAAGTGAGTTTGCGACTACGTGGCTAGAAGTAAGCAACATAACCGCAGACGATATGATTGCGCTCTAGGAAATATGCAGCAGTGAAAGAAGTGTTGGAGGAATCTGGCAAAGGCGTTCGCATGAATAGAATGTTTCGGCCTCTACCATGAAGCTTGCAGTCAATGAAGACCTTTACTACTCAAAAAAGCCTTGCAAAGGTCAAATTCCTAGCCTTGACCTCGAGGAAAAGCAGGAAATGGTTGACGACTGTTTGAGAGGCACTAATCCCAGATAAGGGAAGATATAACTGAAGTGATTTTTGAGGCATCTTTTCTCCAGGAAGAGCGAAAAATCAGTTTGGTTCAGTTTTCTAGGGGGCAGATTGAGGCTGCAGTTATTTTGAGTAAACATCTTTTTTGTGGTCAAATTTCCTTGCCTATTTAAATTGTTTTGAATCTAATCTATTTAGAGTTACCAAACAGTTGTTATTTTTTCCTCTTCAGAAAGCCCAATGAAAAGCCAGTCTCCATACCGCACTAGAAAATATCGCATCAAGCCTACCAAGATCTTACTGAGAAAAGACGCTTTTAGCCTTATTAATTAATAACATAACTATTGCACGCCTTATTTTCAGGGCTGAGATGATATTATATTTCTCCTTCATTGGCGAAATCAATGCTTTTGGCCTAAATACCAAGTTTGACTCAGGCCGCTCCATCAGAGCCACCTATTTAGTAAAGAACTTAACTGATGAACTTAAATCAAATAGCAATATATCCTTCGCGATTATTCATTTGTTCAACATGCATTTTTAACTGCATAGCAGGGCATAGGAACTGCGCTTTGTTAAAGTCAGCAACGTCACTACTGCACTTGTGCTGATTCTGTATTTGCATTTACGAGGGCTCAAAGTTTAAACCACAACAGCAACGGTTTGTACACGATTTATTTTTGTTTTAAATAAACTAGAATTAACTTTTAACTCCATTCAGCTTGCTTCTCTTCGGTAAGTATTGTTATAACTGGCCATTGTGGAATGTTCTAGAGTGCATTTTCGACAGATTAACTAACGAACGATTCTAGCAACAATAATTTTCTGCGAGTTTACAACCGCAGTTTAAATCATTTACTACTTTCCATGGGCCTGAAATGATTTACAATAATGGCCTCAAGTTCCGAAGTTAAACTCACAGCCAACGTGTTATAAAGTTAGGCGATAAAATAAGTTAAAAGACAATTTCCTCTTTCTGATTGAGTGCTTTCGATGGAGTATGGGGTATGTAATCGACATCCAGGGCAGTGTTTCAAGCTGTGTCCACAAAATCGATACTAGAGGTCGGAGAATTGGATCTTGTCGGATATAGGCAAACAAAATTGCACCGGAATTCCGGAAAAGTCCAACAAAAACTTTTTGCGACAGTTGGTTGCTTAAAATTACGCTTCTCCGGAGAGTGGGGTGGGGTGGGGGGCGAGGGAAACAGTCGTTTCCGAGACGCCTGTCCGAGTGATTCACCACCCTGTTACAATGCCGAAGTTTATGCCTGTAATGCATTGCATCAGCCCACTACACTCCGTAAATCACCATTAAGCCAGCCATGGGAACATGAATTATTCCATTTGATTCCAGCCCTAAAAGGGAGAATTTCACTTCAGTTTTTACTATTTGAATCCCTACATTTGTAATAGAGGAAATATATTTGTACGCAATTTGGTAGGAGAAATTTCGCTGTTCCATCAGGGAAGGGGAACAGTGTTTGGAAGCCACAAAATTTAACCCACTTAAAGAAAATAAAGACAAGGAAATAGCACCATTGTCGTCAAAGAGTTTCATTAAAAGTAACCGCAGTTATTGGCGTCTAATGCTGTTTCAACCAGGATCAGGATGAAGTAAGTTGATTAAATGCCTGCCTTGGAAGATGGGCGCCTTCAAAAACGCCATTGACTGGAGATTTTGCAATGCTGGCAGAACGGAAATTAGTGTTTTTTGCGACGACAGCGCCCAAACATCTAAGATGGTCCATCCGAGGTTTAAATCTGGGAATTTGGAGATCAAACACTAGGGAAGGGACTGGTGTAAAGTCCAACATCCCTCCTGAGTTGTGACAGGAGTGTGGGAAATGCTAAAAGTCTTCGTTGAGTGCAAGCTGCATGGTAGAGGCCGAAAAATTCACTTGAAAAGTCCGTCTTGTAGGTCTCATCAACAATTTTTTCTTCTGCAGCAAATTTTCGGGGAAATAGACACTTCTTCCGTTATGCCTTCTCATGGTCTCCAATTCATACCGCATGGCCAATCTATACGAATTACAACGGAGGGTTCTGAAAAAAGCAAAACTTTATTGCCTAAAATTTATTCCAAAACTCTGTATTTTTGGGAATGAATTTACCTTGAACTGAGTGCCGATTATTGTATATAAGACCCTCAAATTAATGAATATGATGATGATGACCGCAAATAAATTGACTATAACATACTCTATCCATGAGTGTTAATATTTCTTGAGGTCAATTTCCCCTAAAGTTCCATAACTGACCAATGATATTACAGCATCGTCTTCGGATTTTGCATGGCTCCAAAAACCGTTAACTGGATGTAGTTAGACGGGTTTCCCGCGAATTTTCACGCCAGTGATCATAGTTTCCATGGAGCGAGTCAGTACTAATGACCCCATAAACAAACACCTTAGTCTGCACCCCGGGTACCCACGTTTATGTTGCAGACAGATAAACTGTGTCTAGCCATTAGCCATTGGATTTTATATGCAGTGGTGTCCATGCTTGGAAATGTAACCTTTGACATTTTGACTTTTTCGCTGAGCTGTGGCCAAGGAAACCAGATCCTTCCAACTCCGTTTTCCGCAGCTTTTCGAGGAAATCAGCTTAGTGAGATAATCGCCAGGTAGTTTTACCACTTTAAGGTGGAGTATTGAGAAACAAGAAAAATCCCTTCTTTATTTGATATCTGGAGCGACTCATCATGAAGCAAGTTATTCTCGTCTTCTATTCTGAAACAGGTTGATTCCAGTCTGGGCTTTTTCTCCTGGTCGCCATCAAGTTTAATGAAAGGGATTTTAAGTTTTAAAGGAACTATGGTGTTAGAGAACAAATTTAACACAACTTGAAACCAAATACAAATAATATAATGTAAAATGAGTTTCGAATATCCTGTATAAACTTGTCACATGGCTGCCAACTCAGAACAACCTTGACGCTTTTGAAGCTAACATGACAAAGACGTCTTGTTATGACTACCATGTGCACCTAGGGTATGAGTCATTTGGCTTGTGCCAGCCTGACCTGGTATCCAGGTCAACTCAGTTGTGGTTCGCATGGCACCGAAGAAGACCTGCAACTTCATTTTTTGGTAAATTGGGCAACATTAAAAGTTCATTAGATAGGCGTTCACTGGAAGTTGCATCGTTTAAACACCAAACAGCCCAATTATAACACATTCAAGGAATTCGGTAAGACACGAAGTTAAGGGTTATATTTCGTAACAAATAAGTTATTTGTTAAGCGCTTTTTAGGGGAGTTGTAGATCTCGTAACATGATCGTTTAATGGTGCATAGAATTCATACAAAGGAGGTAAATAGCGTATTTTTACGTTTTTTTTCACACTATCCTCAAGTCCATTCAAGGTTTTTATTGAATAAAAATCTATAATCGGTTTAATTGGTCGTATAACTAGGTCATTCTCATTGAGTATTCACTAAATTTGTGTCAATATATATATTTGAAATTAGTATTAAACCTGGTACGCATTCCGATTAGAGAAATCCGAGACTTCCAGAATTTAACATTTGAATGTTTTAATAGATTGTTTAATGTATTTTAATTATCTGCATTTCGCACAATATACATACTTAGTCAGACACGTTTAAGCCTTAGCCCGTTTAAACGTTCAGCCTATTTCTGATTTATGCCATTAAACACAGTTGATATCTAATTATCGGTGATTCTCCGCCATTGAAATTACACTTCTAATATATTACAAAAGGCGTTTTAGGTTCATACTAATGTTAATCAAAAAGGAGACTAAAATTTCATGATGGTTACAGTGATCAGCGAATACTAGTGACAGATAACAAGGCTACATTTCATATCACTGTCATTGGAATTAGTTGAGTGGGTAGTGTTATCTGAGCTAAATAAAATTAGAATGGTTAGGTAGAACATTTTTACGATTTCGCTCGTTAGCACAACCGGTGACCTTCAGTTACCTTAAGTGCATTTTTGTCATATCTTGGGAAAAATAAGCACGAAACTGGACTGAATTTTCATAGATTAAATTTCGCAATAAATATAGAGCTCACCTTCAAAAATCCATTTTGTGCTGAAATTATGGAAGTGAACTTTAAGTGAAGTCAGGTCACGAAGCCGCGAGGATTTAGTATGGCTCCAATGGGTTGCGTTAAATTTAGCCCTCTTCGGTCACAAAGTACCATTAAAACAGGTCACGACCAGCCTAAATGTGTACCTTTTAGAATTAATTACATTTATTGAAAGGATAAAATACCGACGAACTTACATTATTGATTTATCGGTTTCATATACAGTTAGCCTAGAGGTCAGAATCAAAGACTGTGTAGAGTCAACAACACCGAGTTTTTCAGACCGTAATTCAACAGTAAAAAGACTGTAACTACTACTCTGGGTGCAAAGGGACACAAATAAATCAAGGGGGAGGACGGCCACTTCCCAGGGGGCCAGATAAGGTCGTGACCGCACAACTGTGGGCTGTAAGCATACCTTGAGTTACAGTACAAATTGGTGTCTTTGAGGTAGGTAGTACTGTTAAAATGTTCAGGCAAAGGTGCGATGTGCGGAGCACCTCCCCTAATTATTTATCGCCGCAGGTTGGGACAAGAAGGAGGGTGGTTAGAACTAGTGTGACCCGTTTCTGAATCCGCATATTGGGAGACGATAGCAAATAGATCCGACTTCTGGTTCATATCATTGATTGAGGTATTTCAGACAAACTTGACTCTGTTTCTTAAAAAACAGCTGTAGAACGCAGTCTTATATTTCAACGAATGAAGTTGTTCAGATAATTTTTGCAAGGCAGCATGAAATACACCACCACCACCACCAAAGGGATAGCGCCTGCCATTACAATATTTAATGGGAAGGGAATATGAGGCTCTATCATACATCCCATTCTCAGAGGCGCAAATACGCCGTAACCAAAAACAATCCTTTTGCCCATTAGGCCCAATACCGAGACAGTTGGTAAGATCCCCTTACAGGTGACTCCACCACCCCCTCGTGTAAGTGAAAAACAAGACTGGAAGGAGGACGACGATCGCTACTCTGGAGCCCATAACTAGACAACTGTGAGCATTATAAAGCGTTAAATGTTACAGTTGGGAACGCGAAAGAATAAAAGGGGGCCGTCCACAAAGTATCCACAGCAAGCTCAATAGTGATTGGCTGGCTCAGTGTGGGTAAAGGATTGGTATCCAGATGCAACTGTTGTTATTTAGGGCTGATAGGAAACGATCTAAAAACCATATCTGCCATAACATTGTACTGAATCAATCTTATTTCCCCGATTTCGTAAATTCTACTTCCCTTAACTCTGTTGGTGATGTTTTCTTGACAAATGCCAAAAGGAATAAGTAGAACACCTGACGAATTTCGAACAAATGACTGGACATCTTTAAGGGACGATGGGTTGGTCAACGTTTGCTTTCCCAATCCCACCCTTCCTCACTCTCGTGAAAACGACAAGCAGATTTATTTGTTCCGTATTCATAAAAGTGATAACATAAAACTTTCACTTGATTCTCCGAAGTGTGGTTGCTTTATCACTCAGAAAACAGCGAAACGGATCGATGAACCTACCCCGATTCTGGGGCAATCGAGGTGAGTCAGCGACTATGGCCCCGAAAACCGGTAATCAGATGGTGATCCATAAAATATGGTGCAAATTGGCATACTGAAATAGAACAAATGATCATAGATCTGCCTCATCTTCGTTTTGTTGAAATGTCAAAAAATGTCTTTGGCTTGACACCTCATTGTCGCACGAATCCTACACATTTCGCTCTTTCCTGATCCCATTGTTGATCCAATGTTGCAATAAGCTGGAACAAAATGGTTCGCTTCTAGATTTAGAAAAATGCACAAATTTTGGGTTTTTCGGGGATTTTTAATGGGAAAAAGAATCAAAGAACGTTGAATTCGCGAGCAGGCAACGTCAGAAAGTCTAGGATGAACGTATCTTAGAAGAGTAAATCAAATTATTTTCGAACAAATACATCTCTAGTTGGCAACGTGGTTCCGTTGTAGAAAAATGTTAGCATATTGCGTTTTAGTAAATAGGTAAGGAATAATCAAAACCGGTAAGAAATATAGCTTCATGTTACACAACATGACGTTTACTGCAGAAGTTTTCATTCATGCACTATTTTGTGTCATTGTTAGAAGTAGAAAAAGCATTGCATCGCTAGAAAAGCATAGTCGTAAAATCAAATCAATGAAATTCGCCAGAGTGAGGATCTACTCGTCAAATTCCCAGACGTTTTATTGCTGATATCATTAGGAATTTGCAAAAAGTTTAAATGAAATATGGTCATTTAGTTGGCAGTGGTTAAGCCAGAACAAAAAGGCACATTGCGTAGAAGGATTTGATGATCAAGGACCATTCTCAATTTTTGTCAATACAAGACCTTATATCTTATCAAAACGAGAAGGCATTGTCAAAATCAGGATGAATGAATGAAGGTGGCAAATCTATTGTACTTTTAGTAGCAAAACTAAATGGAAATTTGGAATATAAATGTTGCAAATGACTAAATTGACATTTTTATGTGGAGAATGGCTAGCATGATCTAATTCCTGAACCTTCATGCATCGTTTATTCACCTTTGGTCTAATTATTGATGCGGAAATTTCTCCCACTGGCGAAACAATTCAAGCACTTTATGGAAATGTGTAAAATCTCTATTAGGAATGATGGTTTTGAGAAAGTAGTCAGGGCTTAACATTAAACAGATAGTTAAATAGTTGTAATCAACTATAAATGGTTGAAGGATTGAACTCTAAAGATACTAAATTTTCGTCGTATTTAATTTTAGATTTCAATGAAAAAGCAATGAGTTTCCTTTTCACGTCCTGCATCTTATATCTGTCAGTTTTCATCAAACCTTCTGGTTGAAAAAGGACAGGACTAAAGGGCATTAGATTGCTTAAGGAAAACTGCCTAACTCTGAGGAAGTTAAATAATTAAGAAACGGGCTTATTAAACAGCTCATTATACAGAAAAGTAAGTCTCGGTAGTACTTTTTAAGTTGTCAGGGAATATTTGCTTTCATTTAGGGTTTGCATAAACCAGACTTTTTGTGTATTACAAATTCAATACTTTACCCAACATCAATGCAGGGCAAGAAACTTTATCAATAAAACGGTTGTGCCAAGTGGTCTATTTTGCATTTTAAACTTGAAATTTCCTATAATTGCATATCGTGGGGTTTGTACCCGAATTCGACTATGATTTTCTCAAGATTATCTATTTTTAAATTGCAAAAATCTCATTAAAATTAAGTAGCAGTCAACTTTGCTCAGGTACAGATACGCACAATATGAAAGATAGAAGGAAAGCTACTGAATTTAAGTGAGAAATAATAAAACTAATAGAGATTTGAAGTTATAGTAGTTTCGCAATTGCTGCAGTTAGTCTACGATGTCCTCCGGAAATTTAAAAAAATGAGTCAACAGTCTCTTATAAGTCTTAAATAACCCCTTTAGTCGATTCTTTCACATAAAGCAGTCTACCACAGAGTACTCAAAACGCTCCCAAGGTTACTCTTTCGTGTGCTGACGACGCACACAACTGGAATTGCGCTTGAGATTCAGTTGCAAAATCAGGAAAAAATATTTGTTTTAGACTAGCCAGTGATGTAGTGAGTGCTTGTGTAATCTTTAATTCTTGAATTTGCTGGCTCACGTTGTCTTTAGAGACCTCAAGGAATCTATTAACTAGTTATAGAATTGATTTAATTCTATGAAAAGTGATCAATTATAGCAACACTTTTGTAATACCTAAACGGCACAAAATATCCTGATTATTAAAAAATCCACGCTGAATCTGTATCGGTTATTGATTGATTACCCCGGCTTCACCTACTGGATATGGGCTTGAAACCTAGCTACAAAAGTAGTCTAAAACTTAATTTCACATAAATTTGGCCTTTACTTCCTACTAACTGATATTGCTTCCGAATGAAATCTAACCATTTTAAACCTAGGACATCACCGGTTTTATGGACTTATTGTGAAATTTTACACCTACGTAAGAGATTTTATCTAGTACCAGCTGATTTTATTACTCGCTATGATCAGCCGCTGGATTCTGTGTATTCAAGGATGTCAGCTCTAGTCTTCAATTTAACATAGGTCCTAATCTCAGACCTTTGAACCTCCTGAACCCATAAACAGGATATTTCCAGCCCGAACTCCTGCCGAGTAATTGAAAAGACATTGCCACCTCGTCAGAAAGACTTGTCTGCATACATCTTTTACAAATACCAAGATTTCTTTTGAAGAATAGGGCGTGTAAGCTGCGTGTGTTCAGCTGTGATATTGGAAGCAAGACCGAGGAGGGGTGGGGGTGAGGGAGGAACCCGCGCACACAAAAAACTAGTCCTCAACGCAGTGGAGTAGGGGAAAGGCCGGGGTAACAAAAGGTCACTTGGTGAGACGCCACAGGAGTGCCCGTCAACTTGGCACCAACGGAAAGACACAGAAAAAATATTTCTTCGCTTCAGAGACGGAGGGGGTAGAGAGGGCCGTAGACTTGTATCACAACCGTCAAAGTAAGAAACCTCACACACACACACGGGGGAAAATCCCTAAAGGCACATTCACAAGCACACAAGGGAGATCACACGGAAGCCTGGGGGAGAGGAGGGAGGGGAATGTCGCTGACTAAAGCGCCTTGTCCACCTGCTTGCCATGCCCAGCAGGCTGGAAGGGCTTGCGGTTCATGGACCACTTCTGACGATCAGAGCCATCGCATTGCTCCATGGTTATCGATTTGCCGTCCATGCTTATAGTCATGCAGAGATTCCTCTGCCGTATCTCGTCCTTCTACAAGCACATGGGGTTTGAGAAAAACGACCAGTATGTAAAAATCAATCGGGCTTCATGTTTGCCCCGAAAAACTGATTTTCATCTAATTAACAATCCCTTTATCCGGGAATTGACTCTGAGTTCAGCAGATCGCATTTAGACTCAATTAATTATATTAGTCAACCCCCACCTTAAAAATGCAATTGTCTGGAAGTAAATGTCACAAATGCCATTTAAAGAGTAGGATTTTGGGCTGATAAAAAAGGCGTTAACTTACGTCATTGTAGACAAAGTGCTGATTGCCAGCTTGAGCGTGGCAGGAGGAAATGGTGATGAAGGGACTCTCGAAGCCCGTATCGAAGCAGTAGTCGTCGCGCCGGAGCTCGTTCGTCTTGCTCAGCAGCCAGAACTGCAAGAAGAAAACACGTTGAAGACGTTGACGCCTTCTCTTTAAAAGGAACCCTTTTGCTCTGCAAGGGGATATCCACAGGGGTCCCACTAAACACAGCCGAGCGGCGTGACTGTGTGTCGTTTTTCTAGGTGGAAGTGTGCATACGTCGATTGATAAACAAATCGTTCAGAGTGCCCTCCTTGTTTACATGCCCTTTCCTAGCCTTTGAGGGTTCCACGCACTACAGTGAGCCTCTTTATGACGGTCTTAAAATAACACAACAGCAGCAACAGATGCCCCAAATGTTCCTTCCTCATGCAAGAACTGAAGCTGTAAACACTCAAACCAACTTCCCTGCCTACCCTCCGCGGCCATGTATAACAGTCGAAGTTCAAGCAATAAGACCTGAGCCTTAGCTATAAGTGATCTAAATCGCCATCATGTCTCTCCAATCATGAGCGAGTTTTGGCTGGCTGGCTGGCTGGCTGTCTAGTGTTAGGTGACAAGGGTGAGGGCGAGCATACCTGATTTCCACCCTGGTTGTGGCAAGGGTAGCCGACAAGTCGCGTCTTGGCCTTCTTGTCACTGGTTGGAGCATCAGCACAGTGGCCAGTCAAGACGTTGCGGATCTGTTCAGAAACAACATAGGAGTTAGGCAGGGAAAAAGCCTACCACAATTGACGCCCCTACAGCTACTCCCTGATCCATGTTCTCTGGTAATTAAGAGACTACTAACAACAATGGCACTGAGTCAGTTATATTTTAGAGACTTAGCAACATTCCCTGGTTGAACGAAAGCATAACGAACAGGGCTTCAAGTCCTATCAAAGACCTAAACTCCAACAAGCGAAACGGATTTAAGCAGTCGAGGGAAACCTTGTTCATTACCTACTTGGATAGGAGATTTGCAGAGGAGTTAGCACCTCATAGTCATATTAAATTAAAGCTACAGTCAAGTAATTCTAACCATCATAAATAGCAATCTACCCCTCTTCCAAGCCCGGGTTATTGATGGGCACAATATGCCACTTAATTGGAGGAAACCTACTTCTCCAGATGCGAGAGACTCGCCAGGAATGAACATCTCCGGGTAGATGTTGTCGAGGTACCACTTGAAGGACTTGCATTTGAGGTCGACGAGGATCTTCTTCCTCTCCGACACATCTCCCATCTCCGCCTACACACAGACGCAAACAACAGCCAATTAATCAGAGTGCTTGCGAGAGCGAAATAATTATGTACACCAAAGGTGAAGACAGCAGTGGGTGTGTTAGTGGTAAAACTGCAGAGAGGAAGGAAGGGGTCAACGTAGTCATGCACTTAATATCACACACAAGTTATGCGAATCCTTTAAACGCAGAATGTGAAAGTTAGAAAGAGGATGAGAAGGGTAGTCTTAGTAAACTTTGTACAAGTACGCCTCTAAACAGTATTATTGACATGAAGAGCTAACCAGAAGGCAGTCCTGTGATCCAACCCCCCAATATCAAGGAGCTCTTCATTGTCTTTACTTCGGAAGCAACAAAACTGCCAATTAAACTCTCCAAGAGGTGGATCAACACGATCTGAAGGGCTTCCTTCTCACTTTGCCCCATTCAGAAAGGACAATCTGCCGTTACCAGCAGACACACATTTGCACTAAAAACAAGATGAGTGAAAGAGGAGAGTGCAGAAAAACATCGGAAATGCAAGACGTGGTGTTGCCTTCACAGCCTTCAAGCCCATTTCAATTCACTAGAGTGACGTGCGGGGATTAGCTTAATCCGGCCTCGCTTACCCAGAGCGAGAAAGGAGAGGGAGGGGGTTAGCGCAAAATAGAGGGGAGGTAGGAGTGAAGTTAAACACCGATTAAGAGAGGGGATTAAAAACTCCTAATCAGCGCGTAAAATGACACCCAGCCACGGCTTCGGTTACCACCAGAAACTTACTTGATCCACGTCCTACAAGCACAAAACACAGACAAGCGTAGACGGAGGGCCACATTGGGGGAGAGAGAAGCGTTTGGTAGATGAGTGTGGGGTGGGGTGGGGGGACGCACCTCGCGGTAGTTGACCCGGGAGAAGTAGTAGTACTTGAAGTCTTCGCCAAGCACCACCTCGGCCAGCCTCAGAAGGTTGTGCTTCAGCGGGTTCGCCTGCTTCACCTTCCAAGAGTACGGGGAGCGCGCACGGAAGATGTGCCCCACGTGGCTGCACGGAATTGTCTCCAACTGGCCCCCGCACATCCACGTCTACAAACGCATCAAGGGGGGGGGGATTAAGCTACACGATATTCAACTGACTCAACTCAGAGAGGCCTATCTGCTTCGTCCGGTTCCCCTATCAACACTTGAAACGCTATTTAATGGAAACCACCAAGTTAACCGGTAGTTTTATCATCTATTGCGAAATCTTTATGACAAAGAAGCTTCCAAATAGATTCAAGGAAGTCAACAACCTCGCTTTTTGTTCATAATCTCACGAAATCTGCGGTAAATTGATTATAAAATCAAAAAAACGGGATGCACATAGTAGCGGAAACACCCAGAGGTAGAAAACTGTCATTTTAAGCACTTCCATTGACTTTAATAGAAGGTTGTCATGGTACCCAACCACGTGCTGACTAATTGACTGCGAGGCCTTAACACTCCGATTTCAATTCATACCAGAAGCGTTCCCAGGGCTTACAATTATCTGCAGCAGAGACATTGATCTATTTTTAGCTTTCGCGTGCCACGTGTGGAAATTATCTTGAGCGTGTTGCTCAAGCACAGAAAGTAGAGGTTCCACAGAGGCAACTTGTATATAGTACAGAGAACAGACCTCTTCTCCTCCATTTGAGCCCAGATTAAGTTTCATAGAGATGTGCTTCTTTTCTAATTAGATTTTGTGTCGGACAGAAGCATAAGACCCATCTCCTCTTAAGCTTCTTTGATCCTTCCAGAGTTATATTTTAAATCCATCCTCTAGGTGGCTACAATCTTAGCTCAAAATTGCTGCAGATAAACGACACAATTTATAAGTTATATAGATGATAAACTAGACTTACCTTGAAGGACAGTTCCAAGTTTTCGGCTCCCCAGACCTCGTAGCCCGGGTCGTACCAGCCGAGTTCTGAGAAGAATTTCGACGATATCGCAAACAAGCCACCCGCCATGGTTGGTGTTCTGTAAGAGACCATGGAAATTCACATCAGAGGCCTGCCAGTAAGAACCTCTCTCATGCGTTGAATTAGTTGTCCAATTGTCTGTAATTCCAAGCCCACGCTGAACTCCTAGGATAAGGGGAGCCTTTTGGATGCTGAACAACCCTCACATAGAAAGATGAAAGCAGTTTAAAATATCCTCGTGACTTTACTGAAAATAGAGCTAGCAAGCTCACTCTCCTCAAATCCCCGTTCGCACGTTCATTCACAGATAACCCACCCCAAAGGGGCAAATTGCCGTCTTTTAGACCTCACACAAATTGATGTCCGGTAGTCTGTTCAAATAACGCTTGGAATTTCTAATTTTTACTAATGTCTGCGCTTTCTTGTCATAATTAAATGTCCACTTTAGAGTGCAAGAAACACGGTAAGGAAAAATTAAGCATGTTTATAACAGGACTAGCCTACGCACAATGTAGGCAAGCATTTACTTCTCTCTCCCCATATGTTGTGAAATAGAAATTCCATCACCATAGCAATTCACGCTTTTTGTGGACTGCACGGCAAGGCAATTGGCAATCTAATCTCTCGACAGTGCACGCTGCGTAGACTTTGATAAAGTCATTAACCGCAGACAGGCGGCTATTATAAGGACCTAATGACAAACAGACCTTGACTCTTAAGACTTAAACAACTTCAAATGTGACAGTTTATAGTGGAAAGTATCTCGTTTGACGGAACCCCGAACTTTGTAAAGTGAAAGATGACTCATTGGGTTTTGAGCAATAAAAGTCACATTTAAATTAGGCTATATAAAAATTAATTATATTTTATGAGATGAAAGGTCACGTTCGATAGTGAAGGCTATAAAGCCACTCAATTCATTCTGCATCTATTACCCTTCAAAAATTAGGATTTCCCTGTGTGGTTTCGAGCGAGGTTTGAAGATTGGCTTTTAAAGAAACTGTTAATGTCAAAATCGCCAACTTTGGCCTCCTCCAGAGAAAAAAAAATGAAGGCTTCCTAAGGGAAACAAAAATTCCCATCCTGCAGTGTCAAAAACGAAGATTTGCGATGCAGTAAAGATGGTGCACACAAGCTCTTGCACAAGGTGTCACTTGCTGGACACCAACTTCCCTTTCGTTCTAGGCGCGTCGTTTCGGTGCTCGATTTACACTTTCCAAGTAGAGAAACATCAGCGTACTGTACGTTGCTGTTGCCACCGGTTACTGTGTCCAATTTACAAAGGAGGAAATCGGCTGTTGTGAAAGTGGAACAACCATTTCTTTAAACTACTCTCGTTTTGGGGGTTGGGTTAGCACTTTTGACAGTCACCACACAAACCACATTTGACAGATAACATTTTACCAGAACTACAGGCGAGTGAATGTCTCCTTTTCGCTGTCATAGCTGCAAGACAGACGGCCAGCTTACCATGAAACCTCAAGAAGAGAAACCATCAACAGCGACACAATCTGCTGCTATTTTGACCAAAATTTGAGGTGGACTGGCGGTTTTCAGGAGGAGAATGATTCTTTTTAAAAGCCTTTAACGAGAAAGCCCATTACTATTAACAGTATGAGCAAACACATTATACCCACAAGATTTGACTAATGCAGGGTAGAACGCTCTAGAGAGTAACAATCACCTTTCACCTTTGTGCTAAAACACTGGCCTGAATGCTTTTCAATCTTAAAAGCTACTCGCCCTCCCCTCACGCGTTGCCTTCTAGCGGCGTCAAGGGTTGAGCGACAACAGTGAAATTTCAATAAAAAATGTATATGCAAAAACGCCAATGGCAGGATTGGAGCCCTGCCTGCTTTGCACGTTTAATGAATGTTGCAAAACAGGGGGTAGTTGTGGAGCAAAAAGCGGCAAAATATCATGGGAAAAAAAAACAGCAGTTTTGGATATTCACACGAAAACCCCCTTCATTGGTGGGGAGCAAACAAAGTGGCTGACTGTGGTGGATAAAAAGCCAATGCTCATCGGAGTAAAGCAATGACGTATCTCACTGATTGAAGGAGATGATCAACTCTATCAAGATAAGCCATTGAGTGAGGCTAATGAATCAGGAAGTGACACTCAGGATGCAAGATACAAGACGACTTCCCAGAGACAGTACATTTTCCGGCTGTAATTAAAGACGTGTTACTCAGCTACTATCATTTTACTTCCTATGATGTGCCATTTGCTACAAGATCAACGAGGGCGGAGGATGGGGGAGAAGGGAGAAGAGGTGACCTACCTTACAGGAGAGTTGGGAGCACCAGGTCGGTTAGCGTCGCGCTCTGGAATGGGGTGCCAGCGAAAGATGAGGTTCCAGTCGAAGCCGCCCACCTGGATGCTTCGTGAGGAGGCGTGATTGTAGGCCAGAGTGTCTGCGCTGATCACGTCAATCACTGGCACCACCACGTTCGTGTAGTTCTCCGCTATCCGGTCCAGCAGCGGTTTCAGCCATCCTGTGCAACAGATAACCCAGAGTTACTAATTGACTTCTTGACTAAGCAGGCTTTATTGTACACTTGAGTCTATGACTAAAGAGCAATACCCAGTTTTTCAAAGAATTTTGTGTCAAATTTCCCATCCACCCGAAAAAATACCCCAGAACCGGTGCGAGAACCACAGCGTTTCCACCACGGGCTTTGGAACGGTATTACTCTAAATGCGTAGAGCTACCTTTAATCATACACTTCCATCTTTACGTGAGATTATCTGTTGGAGGATACACGGATAAACAAACAGAATATTCTGTTTATGAAGTTACAGTCCCACTTGCTTGGCACCAAATAGTCAGCACTTCAAGTGCTCTTATACAACGTGGTGACGACAGGTGTCACTCTGGGAGGAGAACACTGGCGCTGCCAAAAAGGACAATGAAAGTCGTGCAGCACGTCATCTTGTCCTATTTTTACACAAGAAGAATAAGAAGAGGTGGTGGAGATGGATCGTCGCCGCCAAAATGCCAAACACAAAGTCAGCACCAGCAGAAGGATTTTTCGAGCGAAATTCTGCAGTACAGGGGAAAGAAGACTCAAATGACTGCAACGATGGTTACACTTAGATTTTCAGTCAGAACCTCACCCCCAAATATATGGCTTGCATTTAAAAGTCATGGGCTAAAGATCAAATAATCGGATTAATATTACTTATTCTTCTGAACTGTAGTGACGTTAGAAGTCGTTTTAGCATGGCTTCGATTTCAAAAAGAACTATTCTCCGCTAAACTACACGATGGCAAAGGCAACGCCTTCAGTGTGCAGACACCGTTGAAACCCTTCAGAAGGCCAGACGCAATAGACAAAACAAATAAGTGAGTAAGCAGAGGTGATGGTCAAACAGAATGTGCCTGCATTGCGTCAGACATCTGACGTCAGAATACATTAAAGCGTAAAAATGAGCATAAGGAGACACCGTTTTTCACACGCCAATTTAAACACGCGATTAAGTCCAAGGTGGCATTAACTCAAGGGATTTTACAGCTGATATATATGTGAGCAAACGTTGAGATGTATTCCTCAGGTATGGAACAATGTCGACTACCAATGGAATTTGGCTCGTTTCCATGGAGCAACAATGAGATAAAAATACTACGACCGCATCAAAGATACATGTTACAGATATACTTCACGTATCACAACGTTTACACTAGTTTGCTCATTTTACACAAAAGGTATCTGTTGCTACGAAGGGCATGTGTGTAAGCTATTCATGAATCCTATCTCTTATCAAATGTGCGTTTTATGCTACCCCTTTTATGCCCTGCTTCTACTATCCAAAATCGTGAAATTTCCCTCCTCTGCTGTCACGAAACAACTGCGATTCACTCACAAGAATGTAATCAAGCCTACCAAAGCGGATACTGCTGCGATTCACCAAATTAGATCAGGCACAAAAGCACTCCAGCCTATTTGGAATACAGGGCCTTTAAAGAATTGACTTGAAAATATGCCAATCTTTAAAGTTACGCCAAAAGCACAGCGTCCTCTTTGACCCCACCTGACCTGGCAGACAAGTGCTCCTACCCCCCCCCCTTTCTTTCGGTTGAAGAGGTCACACACCCGCTTTCGAGGTCACCAACTCTCTCCATCACATAAATAAAGCAAATGAAATCATAGGCAACGCATGAGTACACGCAGTGGCCATTGAAACAAGTGCTATAAAAAGACTCCCACATTACTTTGGGAAGCTCGGAGATGATACTATTAATCCAATTCATCAACATGGCTTTCATGGCCGCCCAAGCAGTTTTACAGTACTGCTGCACCACAGGAGACACACAAAGTCCAATGGCCCTCCAGAGCCCAAGTCAAATAAACTTTACCGCAACATCTCTAATTCACGGCTTGGTAGGACGAATGGAAACACACGGAGTGTGCAGCAATTAGGGAAGTACCAGCATTTGACTCAATTCACAAAACACCTACCGTAATTACGACAAACCGATTTAAATGAGTAGGCCCTCAAGAGCCTAAATTAGAGGCAGATAAACCGATTCAGTGCAAAACCACAACGAGAAAGAGAATAGCTGTAATGTCTGTGCCTCCCTAAATCAAAGAAGGATCTCTTATCACCAAAAAGCACACAACCTCCTTGCATCCCTAGAAGTCTAAATTACTACCACCTAGAGGTTAAGGACTATACGTCATTGAAATGGAATTCAACACTCACCAGTGGTGCACTCGATGTGAGAGTCGAGGAAGACGAGGACTTTCCCGGTGGCGGCCTTGGCACCCAGCATGCGGGCCCGGATGAGGCCCTGTCGCTCCTCGGCACGCACAATCTTCACCTTGTCCAGTCCCGCCATGTAAACCTCCAGCGGCTTCTTCAGGTGGTCTGCAACCCCACCAAAACACCACTCACATCAGCAGCCCCCATAATTGAATCTCTCTCTCTCTCCCTCACCCTCTACTTATTTCACTAACCAAAACTCGACACTTTCTATTCTCTGAGCATACTTCCCTTTTTTCTGCTATACTAAAGGTATTTACGACCACAGTACATGTGTTCACACGAGACGACCATGGCAACTATTTGCATGTGAAATGGGGGAGTGAGGCTTGAGGTGAGATGCCGGCCAGTGCCTACTCAAGACCGTGCACGCTTAGCCGACTTAGCCTGACCGAACAGGCACATCTTCATCTTGCTCTTTACCCGCAGGTGAGCTTAAGAAATACCCACAGAACCTCCAAAGGCAGAATTATGAACCTTGGCAGGAAGTTTATTTTAAGCTACAACCTACGCGACTTTGGCCAGAAACTGAATAACCAGATTACGGTCTCTGTACGAAGACAATAAGAGACGAGGGTTAAGCAACTCACCCATGGTGGAGGCATCATCCACAAGGATAACTTCATGGACCAATTCCTCCTCGGAACGATCGAGGATTGAGTGAACGGAGCGCAGAAGGACACTCCAGGCCTCGTTGTGGAAGCAGAGGATAATCGAAGCCGGCTCGTGCTTCTGATTGTACTCGAAGTCCAGGCATCTGGTGAAAGAAGAGGATCGGGTACGGTAGAGGAAGAGATTTAAAATACATGACTTTTACAAAGCTTCAGCTACTCGAACCCCACCCTCTTTATTCGTACTAGAGTGTGAACGGCAACGAAAATCTAATTCTAGGCTTCGAAATTCGATCGCCTTCCCTCGATTCTGGCCATTTCAAGTCCTCAGATTTAGATTTTCAGACCAGAAAGTGGACAAGTTTCCCTGATAACCCCCGCCCCATTACTCTCTGTCATTCCGAAGTCAGTCGAGAGGACATTTAGTGCAGCAATTATAACTTGCTCAGCCCCAGACATGCACACCAACTTGATGCGTTATGAGGGACAAGAAGTGGACTACTTCCGGATGCAATTGCTGTGCCACTCATCTAATCACTCACTCAGTTTCATTGGAGGGGCGAGAAGAAAAATTAGTAGAAGTACTGAAGTCGCCTAGCACCAACACCCCTACTTAGGTGGCATGGCTGGAGTGGTGGATTCGTGTACAACGTGTAACTGCAAAGTTCCAATCACCACAAACACCTCGGAATTATGCGAACTTTGCACTCCACACCAGCCATTCTGTAGCTGGAAACAAATGGCCATTAATTGGCAGGACGATATCAAGCGCAGCACAACTGGTGAGCTGATGGTGACCCGTTTTTTGCACTTAAGAAAGACAACTGTACTCATCTGGAGGTTTGCGCAATACCTCAAACAAAAGGCGTAGGAAGTGAGCTGTGAACAGAGCTCGTGACGTGGCACTTTTGAGTACACGCATAATTCAATTGCATCAAATCATAGATGGAAAGCACAGATCATAGCCTCCGTTTTCGCATGTGACGCGGACTCTCGACATAAACCGACTATTACAAATTGGAGGGAAATTATAGAGAATAATACAAGGGTAAAAAATACCAAACATGGAAAATCTGCTGTAGCGAGCGCACTTCTGTTAATTTAGCCTCCGCATGACAAAAATTCCACGAAGAAATCAACACCAACAGAGGGCTAAAAATAAATCCAAGTCGTCTGATGAGCGCACAAAATTGAGTTAAGTAACGTAACATTAGCGAATGATACGTTGGAATTTAAAAATAATTCCTCCTGATTGATACTACCATCACTAAGCTCCCTATTACCATTAATCTAGGTTGAACAGGGACCAGACTCATCTTGAAAGATAAGAACCTCCGGAATATAAATATAACGGCGCAGACAAAAATAGCTTATCAAAGTGTTTCAAACGTCGATCATCCAAGAGACAAGCAGCTGCAAAACACAAAAGGAGCGACTGAGCGGCCGGCATTTAGTGCATTCCCCTGACCATCACGAGACCACTAGGCAGTCCGGCCGGGTCTAGGATTGCCTGCACACACACACGCACACACACAAGCAACCACCACCACGCTGCTGATGCTGCCGCCGCCGCCACCGCACATGGTACTGCTGCGAGAGTGTGTAGTGCAGAACACCCGTTTCGAGATTTATTGGGCTCGTGTGTGTGCTTCCCCACTACAACACGTGTTCAGGCGGCCGAGCATTTCATTGCCGCGTTAAAAGCCAAACAACACACCCACCCCCACTCTCCCCGAAGCGTTCTTTTGATCCTACCACCACCGTCAGAGACGCACACACACAATGAGACGCTGGCTCACGGTACGGTTCAGACAAAGGTCAAAGAAGCTGGTATCACATACTTCGCACTCTGTCACCTGTGTGAAGATATCACGTATTAAGTTGCATACCTCACGTAAACTATACCTCAAATCGAGCTAACCACAAACAACTCTCGCTCCACAAGCTGAGCAGTAACTTTTCGCGGCAACATTAAAGTTGGCTCTGAAGGGGTCTTAACGGAGTTACGACCTCACAAAGGGAGAGGCGAGGACTCACTGCTTCTCACGAATATCTGGCAGGAAGCGGCGAACACTGATCATGTTGCTGGCGTACTCGTTGAAGGCGTTGTTCTTCTCCCCCTCTTCGAACTTCTTGCGCTCCTCTGATGACAGGGAGTCCTTGTCGATCGTCACTGCCTTGCCACCTTCACCTATCGTAGTGGGAGGGCGAGAAAACCGTTGTCATCATATTAGTGGTACGATTACGCTTATGGGAAAGTATGTTCAGCGAAACGGCAATTATTCCGCTTTAGAAATCAATGCACGTAGCGTTAAAATTCCGATTCGGATTTTGTGACGATAGAATTCGAAATAATAAGTGTAGTTAAGAAATCAGGGTGTTTAAAATAAGCCCTAATTTGGAAGCAATTAGTCTAAGCTTGCTGATGAACGAATACGAAAGCTATAAAAGCAACGACTTTAGCAAAATAACTCATTGGTCATCAAAAATGTAGCTAGGCTCCAAATCGTCAGTGAGTGATTACCAGGTCCCTTTGAGTACGCTGTTGACATTTGTGGCGGTCTTCGTGGAGTCAAATGGAATGGAATTCCACCATCGTCTTCCTCGTTCTTGGCCTCCTGATCTAACTTAGGCTGAGCAGCAGCAGCTTGATCTGGTAAAATGTTGCCAGGTGGGAGCAGATTCGCATTTTCCTGTTTTTCTTCAACCTCTGCAGCCTCATGGACGGCATTGATAGCCTCCTGAGCCACTTCAGCATTATCGGGAACATCGCCTGGAGCAACGACATTGTCCTCGCCCCCTGCAGCAGCATGAGCGTCTCCAAGGTGCTTCTTCACAGCGTCGGGCTGGTGTGGACCCCGATGTTCTTTCACTAAATCGATGGGGGCTTGAACTCGCGGATGTACGGCCCCCTCAGGATCCATTCCACCAAATGGTGGAGGTGCATCTTCACGAGATGCATATGTTGTAGGCGAACTTCGGCGGAAGTAGAGTATTACAACAAATAGGCAAAGACAAGCTACGAGGAGCTGGGTTTTCGGACGTCGGAAATATACGGTCCTCATTTAGATGATGCTAATTAATGGGCTGCAACGTGCAACAAATATTGACATAAATTACGAATACCTGGTTAAATTAGCATATTATTTGGAAACGGTAAATAAACACTAATGCTTGCTGAATTGGCGTTATTTTAAAGAAATGAAATTAAATACAGAACACAAAGGAAAAAGGTTTGGGACTAATGATATTAAAAGTAGCAAGCACCTGCTTCATAAGCATGCGTGAAAAACTGAAATCATGAGACACTACTCAGCAATCAAAAATAAAACAAAGATTTAAATTCACGCGAAAGTAAAATCAGTGAGATTTCCAAAAATGACCAACTCACAACTAAGGCACCAAGGTGACGCGAAAAGTGTCAAACACACGAACTCGTGCGACAAGTTCTGTGAATGAGATACGACCTATCGCACAACCTTGAACAGGTAAAACAAAAATACGTAACATTGCTTGATGAAAATATCAGCTGTTGACAATATTTCATTCAGTTTTCCAGTTTGACACATAAAACACATATTTTTAAATAAATAGTTTTTAATTTTTACTCAAAATATTTTTTTGAGAATTATAAATATTAATAGTTTTTAAATTATACTTTGGGTTGCTGGAAGTTGTTCTTCGTTCTTCCAGTCTCTTAATGTATTTATTACACAATGAAGGTATCTGTTTGACTAACAAATTGAGCAATGCATATAACCATGCTTGCAGAAATATCTGGTTACAATCCATCCAATGGTTATGGCATGAAATCGAACCAGATTTTGAATTCGCTAGTATTTTCATTAAATAATTTGCCATAAACATCACATTTTTCTACTGTGTATTTATGATTTATAATCAAATTAAACTTTGGTTTGCAGATATGAAACAGCACTGGAGATACTTATATTATGATAATATTGCCTAAGTTATTGGCATAAGACTTCAACAACCACTGATATACCAAATAAATTAAGAAAATCCCTTATTTTAGGCATGTCAAATAACCTGAAATCCGATTAGTATTTCCTCACAAACTGTTTTTGCACCTCTATCATAGAAAAAATTTGCTTGCCTATCTCTTAAAAACGATTCCACTTCGGAGCTTGTGTCTTTGTATATCCTAAATCTGAAAACGATTTACGCTGTACTTTCTTTTGTTTTAATTATATTTCCCAATGAATAAATGAAACGGATAGTTGAATGCATACAGCTAAATACGAGCTTCATTTGCATTTCTCTCAATGTGTGTTAAAACTTGTTAAGATTTTCCCTAAAGTCCATTTTCTCAGAAAACTTATTGAAATTTCTCACATCAACCTACAAATATCTATTATTGGTGGTAGGATTGATTTAGCGTTCAACGAAATTGTAAACAATCAATAAGCCTATAACGGCAAAGTCCGAAAATTAATTACCACTTAACTTGACCTTTGTTACAGTGAAAGTAGCTTCGCTGTCTGTACATCCATTAAATTTTAGACATAAGGGAAATCGAGTCAAGCTATTTATATGAAACCATTTAAAATTTCGAAACCTTAGATAAATTCACCGAACTGGATCTCCCTGAACACCTGCTATATATAAGCATTACTGATTTGAGGAATTCGATAGGACCGTCTGCAATTTGTTAGCTTCACTCTCAAGCGCTGTAAATTCTCTGCAATCTATTAGTTGACCCTCTACCTCCATTACTAAAAAACTAAATTAGCGCTTTTTCATGTTTCACAAATCCACAGGCCAAGTGTGCTATTTTTCTGAATAATCTAGTTTGAAAACTGTACCCGAAAGATTCATAATGTAATGTGCTGGAATTCCACCGAAATTTTTATTACTTGCAACCATAGCCTTAGGAAGAATCCCTTTATAAGTTTACAACCTTACACATCGAAAATAGGTACTCAAGCAATATCGTTACAAATGTTACTAAATACCGTTTAAGTAGCAAGTTATTTAATCTTAGTTTTCTATTAAGAAGCTGAAAATGAGAAAGCTTGAAAAATAGTATCACAGGCATAAGAAAAGTCACCAAGGTAGAATACTGAACGGGTTCATGAGCTTGGTACAAACGGTGTGGGTGGGGGAACTCAAGAATAGCATACCAGTTGAAGAAGCAGAAATATCCAGACGGTGGTCGGAAACGCATGACAGTGATTAAAGCACTTTGTCCACCTTCTTGGCTTTTCTACCGGGCTGGAAGGGCTTGCGGCTCATGGACCACTTCTGAAGAGCCGAACCATTACACGGCTCCATTGTTATTGCCTTGCCGTCCAGGCTTATAGTCATACAACGACCCCTCTGCCGTATCTCGTCGTTCTGCAAGTACGAGGAAAGACAATTCGACTTAGTACATACACGTGATCTTCCACCACCAGCTGATGCACACACTTGCGCTAAGCCGGGTGACTCGTCATCCTCGTCGCTGATCGAACGTGGTGATGTGGAGGGAGGAGACGTGTTAAGTCGTCGCCTCTCACTTAAGAAATTTTATGTGGCGACAGGGAAGCCCGGTAACTGGGTTTGGGCCTCTTTTGTGTGGGCTTTAGAACATAACATAGACTAGGCCACCACAAGCACAGTGACCTTCTGGTTCATTTGAGTAAATTTTGAAGTCTTGAGCATAAACAAAGGTAAGTTCTACGTGGTCTGCTTTGCAAACCACCACCAGGAAACATTTGTAAACACATTCAGCATTTCACTGCTCACTGATTCCTCGTGATTTCCAACTCACCAGGATATACTTAAGTCATTTTTGAGTCTGAATATTTAGACTTTCAATCGTTTAAAATATATGCTGCGGAATTTAATTACATTACTCAAACTTCCGTTTGGACAGTGATTTCCAGTCCTCACAATGAAGACGCAAGTGCCAATTTGGTGGTGCCAATGATGGAAAACTTCAATTGAATTATGTATTTATTGTCTAATTAGAAAGAGGAATTTAGCATTGAGAGACGGATAAGTAGATGAACCTACCTCGTTGTAGGTAAAGTTTTGATTGCCAGCCAGAGAATGACAGGTGGAGAGGGAGATGTGGGGAGCCTCATAGCCCGAATCGAAGCAGTAGTCATCACGCCGGATCTCATTCCACTTGCTCAGCATCCAGAACTTCCATTGAAAAGGGCGAGGTTTTATGAGTGGGCTCTCAAAGGCTTTTTGCTTATAGAGATACAGAGATTCTAGGGATCTACAGCCCCCAAATCTTACTCGCGGAAGACAGTTTATGCCACTAAAATCTACCGTACTCTCTCACCCAACATACATGCCTTTTCAATTCGGTCTTCGCTATCGGATCGTTTTATTAAGATGGTCAATAGCTTCACTCATCTAAAAACATATTTAACCATTTTCCCTGTTTACCCGATCTTTATCCACTTCAAAGGCTCTGTGCAGCCAATCAGAGTAAATCAACAAAGCTCTTTCAAAGTATGGTTTCACATAAATGTCTCTTGGCTTACGGTGAAGCTGGGAAGTGCACAAACGATCAAAAAACTCCTGAAACATTCATGGTCTCTCTTTCGGAGGATCGATTACTACCTAGACTGATTCAAGACAATGCAAATATAACCAGTTATGAATGTCTGGTTTCCAACCTAGTTTTAGGTAAATGCACATATCTTAGAAGCGTATTTGCACTATATTTGCATAGAACGACTGGGCGTTTAGTGTTGATTCCCGATTTAGCTGCTAAGTTGAATTGAGGTATCAATGCAAACTCCCCATGATGCTTTGCCAGCTCAACATAAACGCTTCTAGTGTCTACAACTTTTAGAAGGCAAAACAGCCTACAAGATAGCTCATGGAGTAATGAACGATGGTTGGTCAAAGAAGGAAAATCGTACCTGATTTCCGCCAAGATTGTGGCAAGGATAGCCAACTAGTCGCGGCTTAGAAGTGTCACTGGTTGGAGCGTCCACACAGTTGCCAGTCACGATATTGCGAATCTGGCCAAAAGCAAATGGACCAGTAGTAAGTTCAAATCACCTATTATAAGTAACTGGACCTCTTAATTGACAAATCAGATTTAGAATGACACGACGATCTCAAACAATGGCAAGCATCAGATACTGCTTTCCTTAGGTTTAATCCGAGAAGAGAGGCCTTAACTCCAGGTGAACTAAGAAAGCTCCTAGGCTTACTGACGACGATATAATCAGACAATTTTGTACCGAAACCTTCGATATTGTTTACAATTACCAAGTTTGAGTCCATGAATGGTTTGTCTTTAGTATAGATACCGTGCCTAATTTCAGCTGCCACCGACCATGCTTTGAAGGCTTGTAGACCTCGAAGCAGGGCCTCAGTCAGATGAGTTCAAGTAAAAGAACAAAGTTAGAGTCCTTCAAACCCCATAGCAAAAATAGGAAACTTACTTCCCCAGATGCGAGAGACTCGCCAGGAATGAACATCTCGGGGTAGATGTTGTCTAGGTACCATCTGAAGGACTTGCATTTCAGGTCCTTCATAATCTTCTTTCTGTCTGATACGTCTCCCATGATTGTCTAGACAAAGACACAAGAAATTCAATCAGTCAGAATGTCTGTATGGGCACAATGCCTCTCATTAGAGCTAAGAAAAGAGCTTGTTAGTCCTATAACTGCAGTTGGAAGAGTTGGAGAGTTAGGGGGAGTCCAAAATCAGCTTTGTTGATTACTAACACTTACTTGATCCACGTCCTACAAGCACAAAACACAGACAAGCGTAGACGGAGGGCCACATTGGGGGAGAGAGAAGCGGTTGGTAGATGAGTGTGGGGTGGGGTGGGGTGGGGTGGGGGGACGCACCTCGCGGTAGTTGACCCGGGAGAAGTAGTAGTACTTGAAGTCGTCGCCAAGCACCACCTCGGCCAGCCTCAGAAGGTTGTGCTTCAGCGGGTTCGCCTGCTTCACCTTCCAAGAGTACGGCGAGCGCGCACGGAAGATGTGCCCCACGTGGCTGCACGGAATTATCTCCAACTGGCCCCCGCACATCCACGTCTGCAAACGCATCAAGGGGGGGGGGATTAAGCTACACGATAATCAACTGACTCAACTCAGAGAGGCCTATCTGCTTCGTCCTGTTCCCCTATAACCGCAATGAAAGCTTTTTATTGGAGGCTGCCGAACTCCTCAAAGTTAACCGGCGGTTTTACCGACTACTACGAAACTTCTATGACATGGAAGCTAAGTACTTGCCTGTTCTTCCCAATAGACAAAAGGGAGTCATTTGGTTAGGTTATTATCCACAATCTTACAAAACCTGTCTTTTTAAGTCACTTGCTTAAGAAATCTCCTTGGTCACCTTAGGATGCGCTATCTTAAACTGTAATGCAAACCACGGAAGAGAAAGGCGATAATTAGGGCTGGTGGTGTGTTACAAACGAGCCTTGAAGGACAGTTCCAAGTTCTCGGCTCCCCAGACCTCGTAGCCGGGGTCGTACCAACCGAGTTTGGCGAAGAATTCCCTCGAGATGGCAAACAGACCGCCTGCCATGGTTGGTGTTCTGCAATGAGCAACGTTTATCAATGGCAACAAAGGCAACACGCACTCAGAGGAAAGTAAGGAACCTCCCTCAGACATTGACTTCTCAGTTTTGTATAAATCTTGCAATTTGGAGAGGTACTAAAACGCTGGCAAGCATTACTGCGCTAACTGCATGCGTCAGGTACTTTCAAAAACCTTACAAACAAAAAGTGGGAAAACATCAGCTAGTATCGGCTGTTGGAAGGCTTACAATAAAATTCGATTGACTTAACGGTAGGTTGGATTATGAATAGACTCCATCAGTTTCATTTCAAATTGACCGGGCTATCTCTCTAAATTACTCCCACGAATCCTATCTTAAATGCTATGCAACATCTTATAGGTATTCCGTGTTTGGTATTTTTAACAGGATATACCATCGAACGACGTGGTACAGCTGATGGCCTTTTTGAGAGTGGTAGTTTACATTGCTGTCTTCTCCTCACATTGGCTTTATGGAAGATAATACCTAAAGCAGAAATCCTAGGGGCTTTGAATGCCAAAGATGGAAATTTCACCATTTATATTAGAAAGAATGGCATTAAAGGTTTGAAGACAGTGGTTATAATTCAATACCTTCTTACACTTCCTCAGTCAAGTGGGATGTTCTTTAGAAGCAGACGTGAACCCTTCAAGCACATCCACATTTCTCTGAATGATCCGCATGTAGATTGTTTGTTAGAAAAAGAAATTATTATGACATTCATTAAATAAACGCTACTTTTTTAACCTTCACAATAGGCCCTTTGGCGTGATCTATTCATTTTCGATGACAGATTAACAGTTAATTGACCGAAATCCAGTTTTAAATACTCGCGTCCCCTAATTAAGAAAGTGAGCTCTGTTAATGGTTGGATTTCCCAAATCCAGTCTTTTCCGTAGAAATTGCCATGATATCTAGGTCACCTTAACAGTACCGTGATTGAAGACGCCAGAAGAAAGCCCAATGATTTTCAAAGGGCAACTACGAACCGGAGAGGGGAATTAGGGGCCCCGGGGCGTGTAGCATCGCGCTTAGGCATGGAATGCCAGGTAAAGCCGAGGCTCCAGTCGAAGCCGCCCACATGGGTGGCGTTCGACGGGATGTGCCAGTGGGCCAGCGTGTCCGCGCTGATCACGTCAATCACCGGCACCACCACGTTCGTGTAGTTCTTCGCTACCCTGTCCAGCAGGGGCTTCAACCAGCCTGAGAAATCGAAAGGCAATAGCAGTAGAAATACTGAGGGCCACCTTACCACACCACACATAGAAGGCTCTCATCATTTTAGTGGTCATGACAACTCGGCGATTTGCTATTGATGTTTGGTCTACCTTACCACTCCACCATAACCTCTCGGATTAGAGCGCTCTGCCTTTTAACTCATTTTAAAGGGGACGTTTTTGTTTAAATCGTCTGGTTGAGGCAGCCTTTTAGGTGAGTTTAAAGGCTTTGTATGCTTATGATACATTTGATTGAAGAAAATTGGTGGGTTTTGTGAGCGTGGGTCCGCAATAGCATCCTTGAAGACCCTCCACACCGAATGGATAAAACTAATTTACTCAAGTGAAGAAGTTGTCATGGGCGTTTCGCCCTACAGTTACCCACTATATATAATGGCCTGCTGATCTCAGGAAAAGTATTTGGGTTGGTCACTTTTAGTTCTGTGATTTGTTACCTAGAGCAAATATGACAATCGAGAACTGCAGTTTTTCGGAGCAGTAGGATGGACGCCTACCGTGAGTGGGAAATGAGCGAAGTAGCTTACTTTTCAGATTTCTGTTTTATCCCAGTTATTTCTATAAGGGATTTCAAAAATTTCCTTTAATGTCCTGAACAAAGACAGAACCTCTGCTAGCCTACAAAAATACATACGAATCTAGGTATTAATTGTACTAAGATTAGTTTCGCTGACTTAAGAAACCAATTTCAACGATCTGGTGTTTTACTAAACCAAGAGAGTGCAGGAAGGAGTATTTAATAGCTTTGGGAATGACCATTTGAGAACTCTACTCTAGGACAGCCTAATTCATAAATAAATAAGAAGACTTGTTAGTATTATTATCTCTAGATTGTAGACTACTTTGATAGATGAAGGATGGAGAAAATATTCAATTAACCTACAAAGCATTGAAAGTATATTAATCGCCATCAACACCACCACTAGAGGCTAACAAAAACGACTTCAGTCACGGCGTGTGGACCAAGATAGCTCCATTAGGGAGAAATTGTTGAGCTTTGTAACGAAAGGGAGTTCTACTTAATCAAAAAACACAGACTTGGAGGTCAACGGGAACAAAGGCATAGCTTACATTGATTGTTCTGAGTTATTAACTAAATCTTGAATGTCCCAGCTAGTGCCTACCTCTACTCTATGCAGATATCATTGCCTTTATTCCATTTCCATGAAATTTAGGTAGACCGGTAGCTGCGAAACGTATTAAGGCAATTCAGTGGAGCTAAAATGAAATGCAATGAAATAGAACGTTCTCGAGCAACTAAAATGTACTTGTTCTCTTTAGGTGCACGAATTCCGTCACTAAGTTGCACTTGAAACAGGTAGCTCACCAGTGGTGCACTCGATGTGAGAGTCGAGGAAGACGAGGACTTTCCCGGTGGCGGCCTTGGCACCCAGCATGCGGGCCCGGATGAGGCCCTGTCGCTCCTCGGCACGCACAATCTTCACCTTGTCCAGTCCCGCCATGTAAACCTCCAGCGGCTTCTTCAGGTGGTCTGCAACCCCACCAAAACACCACTCACATCAGCAGCCCCCATAATTGAATCTCTCTCTCTCTCCCTCACCCTCTACTTATTTCACTAACCAAAACTCGACACTTTCTATTCTCTGAGCATACTTCCCTTTTTTCTGCTATACTAAAGGTATTTACGACCACAGTACATGTGTTCACACGAGACGACCATGGCAACTATTTGCATGTGAAATGGGGGAGTGAGGCTTGAGGTGAGATGCCGGCCAGTGCCTACTCAAGACCGTGCACGCTTAGCCGACTTAGCCTGACCGAACAGGCACATCTTCATCTTGCTCTTTACCCGCAGGTGAGCTTAAGAAATACCCACAGAACCTCCAAAGGCAGAATTATGAACCTTGGCAGGAAGTTTATTTTAAGCTACAACCTACGCGACTTTGGCCAGAAACTGAATAACCAGATTACGGTCTCTGTACGAAGACAATAAGAGACGAGGGTTAAGTAACTCACCCATGGTGGAGGCATCATCCACAAGGATAACTTCATGCACCAATTCCTCCTCGGAACGATCGAGGACTGAGTGAACGGAGCGCAGAAGGACACTCCAGGCCTCGTTGTGGAAGCAGAGGATAATCGAAGCCGGTTCGTGCTTCTGATTGTACTCGAAGTCCAGGCATCTGGTAATGAAATACAATTGGCTTAACTTTGCTTACCATACTCTCATTGTCATCCGATCTTGATTTGATCTGAAATTCGGTAAGTCCTCGAGGCAGGTTGCGATCTAAATGTGCTGTTTCTTAAATTACAGTTGTCAATTATATACCTATGTAAGTGTATGTCTTAAAGAAGTCCAGTAACGAGAAGCGATCATAATTTTTCATTCTAGAATACGGAATATTACAGATTTCACTTTACTTTGAGATGAAGGCCCGCGACGATCCCAAAAGATCGAACCGTTCAACATCTCAACAATATTCTATTATCAATGGAGCAACTGTGTTATCAGCGTGAGGCGGTAACATGAAAGGGGGCTTTGAGAGAGTCTTAACTGATTTATGACCACACAAGGGAAGAGGCGAGGACTCACTGCTTCTCACGAATATCAGGCAGGAAGCGGCGAACACTGATCATGTTGCTGACGTACTCGTTGAAGGCGTTGTTCTTCTCCCCATCGTCGAACTTATTGCGCTCCTCTGGTGACAGGGAGTCCTTGTCGATCGTCACCGCCCTGCCACCTTCACCTAGAGAAATACATAGTTAAAATGAGGTAAATAAATCCTTTTGAGTTCCTGGCGTTTTGTACTTCAACAGAAGGAGAATGCAAAAAAAGACACCAGTCTTACATACCAGGTCCGTTCGAGGAACTCGTTGACATTTCAGGTGGTCTACGGGGAGTCAAATGGAACGGAATTTCACCATAATCCATTTTTTCTTTGGAGACTATTTTCTGTGTCTTCCGTTGAAGAGCGTGAGGTTCGGGAGGAGGGAGACGATCACTCTCCTGGCTCTGATTAACTGCTGCAGAACCGTTAATCGCTTTCGAGTCATTTAGAGCAGCTACAGTATTAGCTAGAGCATTGTCAGAGAGGTTTACACTCTGGTCTCCCTTTACATAGGAAGCTCCATCGATAAGCTGATACATCACGGCTAAGGGTTGATGCGGACCGCGATGATCCCTGACGGAATCCAGAAGAATAAGAAGACGCGCCCCATGGATAGCGTCAACTAGGGGAACTGGATTTCCATCTCCAACATCGGCAGTGTTTTGAATTTTGAAGACGCAAAACAATAAGAGAGCGCTAAGACAAATTGTGCAAAGTCGGGCTCCCGGTCGTCGAAAAAATATGGTTCTCATAGATCAAAATGATACGACTGTCCTGTAGTAATAATTGAGAAGAATCTGTAGGGTGTAGTAGATAATTATAATTTTTCAATAAACTTTTAAATAAAAAACGCCAAGTATTGGGCATAAACATAACAAAACAGAAATTTGGCCCATTCACATGTAAAGATCACTTGCGTTTTTGATATCACTGTGTTCTGTGTTATGTTTTTTGTATAAAATTAGGTGGTTCTAAAGAAGTTGTAAACGTGCTTGAATACTTAAAAATTTTAAAGACCATTCAACTTGAATTTTAGGACATAAAACATATCCTGCTAATTTTAGAGTTAAAAAGTTTCATTACGTTAACGCGGAAAACGGCGACTTCACTCAAGTAAGTGCCACTAAATGCAATATGTAAAACACGGTTATAGTTTTTCTCTATCTGTTGACCACCTCAATACCATCAGTTTCCTTAAAATATTAATAAAAATAGCTTAAATTAACTTACACATTATTTTATCCTCGACGAAAAAAGTCAATATCTTTTTTTGCTTTTCGAACGGCAAGTATCGACTTTTGAACTGGGATAAAAAAGAACAAATATTAAGCATCTCTTATATCCCATCTACAGCTGCTTTTTCGTTGCTGATAGGAAACAAAAAATTTAGTTTTCATATTTTGTCAATGACTTGTGGCGTACGGCTACACCAAGTAAGCTACCCAATAGGAGGCGCCATTCACAACAAATCGCATTCAAGAACAACTTTCTGTCAACCACTAAAAGGGCGATTCCTGCTCAGCAGAGATCAGACGTAGCTTATTTAAACACCTAACGCCACTCGCTAGACATACACACACTCACACAGTACCCTAAAAAACTTTCCGGTGCGCACGCCTCTTCTCTACATCCGGGAGTGGGACGAGCTTAAAGGGGTAGTAAATCCATCTTATAAAGTGTAGCCTATTCCGCTAAAGACTATTACATTCGTATCCCTATTGTAAGATTAGCTAACCCAGCCTTGTTGATGCTTATCTGATAATATAAAAATTAATTTACCAATAATAGGACCGTCATCGAGTAGAGTGCTGAATGGGTCATTCCCAAAACTGCCTGTGCCTTGTTCCTGCTTTTTCAAAGTTATCGCAGCACACTTCCGGTTTCGTTCGAAACTACTATCCGACGTTTCGGAGTGTCATAAGCACAAACACACCTTGAGCACACAATTATCGACCAATGGCTACTAGACCAACCCTTACCCCATTGATCGAGGGCTTATAGGTACCTCGAGGAAAATAGAACGGTCCTCTGAGGACCAGACCTTGATATCTCAACGTACGTCTCCACACTTTTCACACATTTACCCTTCGCTGTACTTGAAGATTTCCATAAAAGAGTTCATTTCTCAATTATAAATTGATTCAAGAAATTAAACAAAGTGCAATTCACAAGGAAAATATCACGCCAAGTCTCTGAAAGTTAATAAAGTAGCAGAAGAAATGGTTGAACCAAAACGAGGTAAAGTGGCCAAAACAGATATGTACCCAAGTCGAGATCTCCAGTGTGGACGGATTCCAGGGCCGTGAAAAAGGCTACATCATCCTCTCCTGCGTTCGTGCTAACACACACGTCAACATAGGCTTCCACAACGACCCGCGTCGTCTCAACGTCGCCCTATAAGCCCTCGATCAATGGGGTAAGGGTTGGTCTAGTAGCCATTGGTCGATAATTGTGTGCTCAAGGTGTGTTTGTGCTTATGACACTCCGAAACGTCGGATAGTAGTTTCGAACGAAACCGGAAGTGTGCTGCGATAACTTTGAAAAAGCAGGAACAAGGCACAGGCAGTTTTGGGAATGACCCATTCAGCACTCTACTCTAAGAAGGTCTTATTATTGGTAAATTAAATTATTTGTTAGTAACATAACTCTAGATTTTACGTCATTTAGATGGAGTAAGGGCCAGGATAAACATTTCATTTATCTACAAAGAATTCTACAGAAAATAGCTTCGGTTCTTACTAACACCTACAATTAGTCTAGAAAAGCAGGCGTCTTCTAGCACATCAGGTGTGCCACGGTGGCTCCATTAGGCAAGAAGTAGTCCCACTTATTCTATACACAGCCCAAGAGGTTAACTCGAACAATCTTAGACTAGTTGTTCAGGGTAGTATACTAAATCCCTACCAAGTTACTAGTGCCATGATTGGCATCCACTTCTAATCTTTATAAAACCCATTTTTATAAATCCGTCTTCAGAGAATTTCGAACCGAAACTAGGCTACAAAATGTGATAACACTAGTCAAGGGAACACCATTTATCTGACTGTTATGTAATGGAGCGTTCTCGAGCAACTTACTCAAATATGTTTTCCTAACTTAAGTGTACGGATCTCATTACGGTTGCACCTGAAACAGGCAATTCACCTGTTTTGCACTCAATGTAGGAATCGAGGAAGCCCAGGATCTTTTTATTGACACACACAACACCCCTATAGGCAGATTACAGCCAGAATCTAGATAGTTAGATTAGTCTCTACCCGAAGACAATACGACAGAGGGTTGAATTCTGCAGGACTGAGCAAGTAACTCACCCATGGTGAAGGCATCATCGACAAGGATGACCTCATGCACCAACGATCGAGAATTGACTGAACGGAGAGCAGGACACTCCGGGCCTCGTTGTGGAGGCAGAGGATAACTGAAGCCGGCTCGTGCCTACAGTTTAACTGGATGTCCATGCAACTGGTGATGACAAAAAATTGAGACAGTGGTCCTCATAACACTCTTATTGACATCTGAGAGTGATCTGATAGGAAATTTGAGTAGCTCGAGGCAGGTTGAGATTCACGTGTGTCGTTCCTTATATATATATAGTTTCCTTCATATGTAAATGAGGTAAATGCGCGCCACAATCACGAAACAAGACCGAACCGCACAGAATCGCGACAATATTTTATTAAAAATCAAACAAGCATATTGTCACTGCTTGCTAACCTTTCAGAGTCGCAAGAAAGGTAGCAATGGGAAAGTCTTAAATGAATTATGACCGAAAAAGTATAAGGGCGAAGACCTGTAGCTCTTAAGCTTACGCCTTTCAAGGGCAGGACGCTAGTGACCACGGCTCAAATACAAATCACCTAGCATGCTTTGTGTTCGGTCGCCAGAATAAGCACCATAACTCCGTAAGGCAGCTCTTAGGCAACACCTCACCTATCCGTGCTGGTTATTTATCCTAATACAGGTTTATATGTACATCCTCGGTTTTCTCTTAACTTGGACGCTTTGGAAGTTAAACGTAAAGTGTAAGCCACTTTAGACTCACTGCTCCTCACGAATGCCAGACAGAAGGCGACAAACACTGATCATGTAGTTGGCGTACTCAGTGAAAGCGTGGTTCTTCTCTCCCTTGTTAAATTCTTCGCGATGCTCTGGTGACAGGGAGTCCTTGTCGATCGTCACTGCCTTGCCACCTTCATCTAGAGAAATGTGTAGATGAAGATAACACAAAAACACCCCTTTTGAGTTCCTGGCATTTAGGATACTAACAAGTGGGTAAATTGAAAGTCGGATACCAGTTTTAAATGACAGGTCCCTTGGAGGAACTCGCTGACATTTTGGGTGATTTATGGAGAGTCAGATGTAATTGTAGTCAACCGTAGTTCATTTTTCTTTAGGAGGCTTCATTCTGTCTCTCCCATTTTATCAAAGACCCCTAAAGTGATGGCTAGAACATAGGAAGCGCTGTCGATAAGCTAGTACATCACTGCTACGGGTTGATGCGGACCGCGATGATCCATGACGGAATCCAAAAGAATAAGTAGCCGCGCCTCATGGATAGCGTCAACTAGGGGAACTGGATTTCCATCTCCAACATCAGTAGTGTGTCGAATTTTGAAGAAGTAAAACAGTAAGTTAGGTTCTTCAAGGATCAGAATTTAATGACTATGCTGCAACAACAGTTAAGGGGTATCCATGAGCAGTAGTAATCATTTTAAACGTTTTTGATAACCTTTGTGATATAAATAGCAATGCATAATGTATTTCCACGCCCCAAAAATCTAATACATTGATACTTAGAGTTCGCCCGAGTTTCCGTTATCGATGTATGCTGCTAGGGGGTTTGATTATCAGTGTACAAATAATAAGCCTTTTAAACATTGTGAAAACGTTTTAAATGTTAACGAACCTTTTTATAAGGAATTGAGGACCCGTAATATACATGTTTGATATATATATAAAGCAATCAATGTATGGTTCTGTCAACCATCTAGGTATAAAACTAACAAACCTCAACGCGGAAAACCGAGACTACACTCAAGCCAGTGTCACTAACCGCAATTCTATAAGTTTTCTATAAGTTTTATTTTCTATTAGTTTCTACAAGTTTTATTTTCGCATTTTTTATTGGAATAATTGTACTTATTCGCATAAAAATTTTAAATTTATTATGACTACGAAATTTTTTGTGGTTTTTAACTGCCTGATGTGCATATAAAAACGACTTTGCTTTAGTAGACTCGATTGTAATCAAAGCTAAATCACTGTCTTACAATTTCTATCTGACCTTCAAGAGCATATCATAAATTTTTTTTATTTTCGTGCTTGCTTTTAGAAGGTTCTAACGTTGTGGAGGTCGAGTAGTTTTACATCTATGAATGATTTATTTATTTACTATTCTTGAACCCTTTTGTAAATCGGAGCACATTTTTCATGCAACGGTAGGACATTTTATTTTCTATAAAATTACAATTACATTGAATCACAGTTCATTCACACCATGCCTTCGTTTTTGAATAGAAGAACAACCGCAAACCAGTTTAAAGGATTTTGTTGTGGATAATCCATGACGTTCCTGGTCCGAAACCTTATTTGCATAGTCGATGGCCTCAAAGACAGCCGCTTCCACTTTTGGTGATAGAAACCGCGCACCTGAGTTTTAACACTTTGTTGAGGACTGTTAACCTCGATATCTCGATTATTCGATAAGTTTGCCAGGCTTTGCTGATGCATTCACAAATTACCGACTCTTAGTGGGTTTTATCTTGAATGTTTGATGTTTCTTTTCAGTGATCTGAGTAACATTTTGAAAAAATTACTATAATATCCTAATTTCGTTATAATCACTCCTTACCTATATTGCAGCACCTAAATTTAATCAGTAGTAAATATTTCTTTAGAGTTCCTGACGGCCGACTTAACTGAGGTTTTTCTTTTAGCACCCACTTTCCTGACCAAAAGCACAGCTATTTTCTGGATATCTATGGCATTCTTGTGCTTATTACAACATCCAGTTCTTATAATGTGTAAAGCATCCATATATGTTTCATATACTCTTACTTAATTTAATACATAATTGTAAAGTGGTTACCACTTTAAAGAACTTCCAAATACGTTCCAGGTAAGAAAAAACCCATGACGGAAGTATAAACTTGCATTAAGAGAAACAAACCAGTACAGGATGAATGAGGTGCTGACTGCACGCCGTCGTACGGCGTTGTGTACACTCATTCTCGTTACGGGGCACAAATTGTCACAAAGCAACTCTTGATTGGTTCGTGTCGTTAGCGGCCTGTCCTTGAACAAATATCTACATCAACACAGCGCATAAGCGCTACAATTGATAAGAGAGACGGGTGAATTAATAAACCTCTTTTTAAGTGCACATATTCGATCTATACTCGCCCTGCATGCGTTTAAGACATCGATTTCTTACAATAGGCTCTTGTAGATGCTTTCTTCCCTTGTTGAGGTGACACTTGGCTATGGCCTCTTCACTTATCTACCCAATATTGCCTCATTTCCTCTTCGAGGCTCGGTAGATACAAATATTTAATCCAGCCCTTATACTAAACACTTTCGTGCTAGTCGTATATTCTCAGTAAAACCGTCATTTCTTATACAAACTGATTACCCCCATTTCGCCGTTAGCAGCAACGATAAAGGACTGTGTCGTCGTTAACTTTGTTAACGACCAGGGGAAAACAGTTACAAAGATGGAAAACTGCCAATATTTCGGAAATGGCAGCACTAAACTCGAGCCATAAGCTTTTCTCCAAACGCTGGGTTTTAAACAGCTTTACCATTTAGATGGTCCCAAACGTAGAATGTATGGTGTAGATTATTTGGTCCTATTTCGAAGGGCAAGGTATAAGTGCCATAGTTTTACAGCAAGTTGTTAAATTAGACTTTAAATGAGGTTACTTACATGCAGATGCAGTCAATTAATTATGACTTATTAATTGCTTGAAGGATTTTCATATTATCTTATGCAAATTGGCAGGACTCTGTGCGGTGGCTTCAAATATGGACATAGTTTATCGACCTATATGTGTGGCCAAAACGCAGGAGACATCCAAAGCCCGAGTTGGCCTACGTGGCATTTATAAACACATCAGGTTTTTCCGGTGACTGGTTCAATAGTCGCAAAGTGACCTCCGGGCTGTCGAACACTTATCAAAACAGACCCTTTGGAGCTATACCACTGCTAAACACAGGGGTGAGTGTGTGCCTCCATTTTATTATTTACGTCATTTGCATCTGCACAATCACCATCATTACCCTATATACACACCGTCAATTGCATGAGGTAGATTTCGAATGCCTGATTAATAGTTTTTAAATCGTCTTACCTCACGTTTTTAATGTTAAAGCTTCATTGGCCGCTTCTTACTGTTCATGCTTTTTATGAGATATTTCAGAATTCCGGTTCTTAATATAGTGGATACCTTGATAGGTAAATCACGCTAAACTACATTTTTCCTTAAAAAAAATAACTAAGAAAACCTATCACAATGGGTACCATGCAGTGTGTGGCTAGTTTGTATCTTATATTGAATAAAGCAAGGGTATCTAAGATATACGGATTCAGTCATGCAATCTTTAAAAAGAAATTGCTGAAGTTTTTCTATAACTGATGGAGATTTGGCAATCGGTTATTCATTGATCTCCGCCTGTTCGTAGCTCTCTACAATAACCTCGGAGAACCTAGTCACCAATCTGAGGAGATAGCAAAAATTTATTCTATTAGTTCCAGTTATGCAACGTTAGTAGGTGTGAGTCTCTGCGTGTGTCCTCGAAGCTTGTTGGCGGGTGTCCTTGAGCTTGTGAGGGCGTCTTATGCGCATGAAGATGTCCAGTATCTATAGCCTTTCATCTACGTGCTGATTAATGGTTGTGTGAGTCAGCCAGTGGATGACGCTGGAGGGTTTATCGATTCTCCAATCGAAGCAGAAAAAGACCCCTCTCCATTTGAACTAAATTTCTTCATTAACCATCTCCTAACGGTTACTATTCATAGAGTCCTGATATAAAGGACTCAAGAAAGAAATCTTGCTATTAGAGGAAAGACAAGGGATATAAAAGTGTCAAACTCAACAAAAATGGCTTCCTTCAAATCAGAGAGAGCAGACGACCACTCCAAATTTTCAGCTAAAACCTAGGAACTTCCAATGCTTAGCTGCTTCGCACCTAGGCTTTGGTTATCGTTAGTTTTCACGTTTCAATTTAGACTGTTTGAGAACTTAGTTGAATACTGTTCGGGCACCGTATTTCCTTAAACGTTAGCCAAAACATTTTGTTTTATACAAGTCGCAATCATCATTGTTGATTCTCCAGATGCTGTCAGTTCATCGCCTCATGTTTCGTGGCCTATCCACGACACGTCAGTTATCTTCGGCCGCCTCCTCACAGTTCCTGATCACCTCCCCCGAAGTCCAGGAGACGCTGCACAGCGGCGGAGCTGTTGTGGCCCTCGAGAGCACCATCCTAACACACGGTCTGCCACCGGATCGCGCCCTCAAGCTCGCTGCGGACGCCGAAGCCACCGTGCGTCGATTCGGGGCTGTTCCTGCCACTGTGGCTATTCTAGACGGTCATCTACGTGTAGGTCTGTCACAGTCTGATCTCGAGCGCCTCATCGGAGCCGCCAGTCGTGGCAACGCCAAGAAAGTGGCCCTTCGTGACCTCCCCTTTGCCCTCAACTGCCCAGACAAAGACCGAGTCTTTGGCACCACCGTATCTGCGACATCCTTCATCGCGAATCTAGCAGGCGTGAGAGTTTTTGCCACTGGTGGCATTGGTGGTGTCCATCGTGGGGCCGAGAAAAGCATGGATATCTCGTCTGACCTCCTGGCCCTTCAGTCTATCCCCGTTGCTGTCGTCTCCGCGGGGATAAAATCCATACTGGACATCCCGAAGACCCTAGAAGTGCTCGAGTCAAAAGGTGTAACAGTAGCCAGCGTTGGGACAGACATCTTCCCTGCCTTCTTCACCAGAAACTCGGGAGTGAAGTCGCCAGGAAGGGCTGACAGTCCCGAGGAAGCTGCCCGACTATTCGTCACGAATTCTATGCTGAGACCCACGGCAGGAATGCTATTTGCTGTGCCGATACCGGAGAGCATGCAAGCGATGGGCGACAAGATTGCCGAGGCCATTGAACAGGCTCACAAGGAGGCGGAAGACTACAAAATCCTTGGTTCTGACGTCACGCCCTTCATGCTGGAGAGAGTGCGACAGTTGACAGGAGACGCCTCACTGGAAGCCAATATCCACCTCGTGCTGAACAACGCCCAGTTTGCTGCCAAGACAGCACTCAAGCTGGCTGAGATGTCGGGCACTTCTGGAGTAGGGTCAGGGGAACGCAATTCAGACCCACAGCTTGTGGTGATAGGAGGTTCCAATGTGGACATGGCCATCAAGCTGAAACCGGAAAATCTGAAGACCACGAAGGACATCTACCCACCTGCGAGTTATGTCGGGTCAGTGGAGGTCTTGGGAGGTGGTGGTGTCGGTAGAAATGTGGCCGAGGCGGTTGGTCGTCTACTGCCGGCCCACATCTTCTTGACTGCGGTCTCGAAAGACCCTGCTGGACAGAGCCTGTTCAAGCGACATTCATTCATTGCCTGGAAAACAGCCCCACTGGCAAAGTCCTCCCCACAAACCGCAAAGTACGTGGGTATTCTCAATCCCACCGGTGAACTACTCTTCGGTGTGGCAGATATGGACATCCACAAGCAGGTGACACCCGAGTTCGTTGAGCAGGAACTTCGCGGGGTAGTCATGTCACAGGTCAAGGTTATCTGTTCTGACGGGAATATTGAGGTGGCAACACTGCAAAAGGCAATTAGCATTGCAAATGCCCACAACGTGCCATTCTGGTATGAGCCAACCGACTTGCATAAATGTACGAAGATTGTGGAAGCCACATCAACTGATCACCCTGTTGATGCAATCTCACCAAACCTGACTGAATTTCAGTCCATCTATGAAAAGGCGACTGGCAGGAGACTAACCGTAGACCCTAACAATCTTGATTCGCTCATGAATTCTGTCAAAGTAATCCGCGATGAATTACTTGGTTTGGTTACCAACTGGATTGTAAAGATGGGGAGGCATGGTGTGCTTCTGGTTACAGCGAGCGAGGCCGCACATTTTTCCTCCCCTGTTATCGATCAAAAATCGATAGTCAGTGTATCGGGAGCTGGAGATACCTCGGTGGGCGTGATGATGTACCTTCGATACATCAAGCAATGGCCTTGGCAGCGCGTTGTCATTGGTGGCTTGAGAGCTGCAGAGCTCTCATTGGCCTGCAAAACTCCCGTTCCAGAGACCTTGAACACTAAAATCTTTGAAGATGAGAGCGAATTGGATGTCTGGGCTAGGAAGATCAAAATCGAGACCTTGAACTGAACTGATTGTTTACATTGGTTGATTGATATGTGCTAAATAGCTTCAGCTTCAAAACAATGATCGCTATTTCTTGGTGAATAATTCTGGAAATATAATTGTCAAAGAACTGAGTTCTCTACTAACTTCAAGGATTCTTCAAGCGTACCAAAATACGGTGCATTAAAAGCCCCAAAGAGACTAGAAACATTCACTTAGTTTATGGAGGGGGATGTGAATAAAATAAGATGGTTTGCGAAATTCAGAAGTGCCGATTTCAACCTCCACGAAAATGAGGATCTAACTGGATTTCCAGCTCAGTTTGATACTGGAAAGCTTTATTGAAGCAGCTCTAGAAGAAGCTTATCGAACAGTATCAGTTAAGGAATAGGTAGTTGAGCTTGATTCAAACCATGCAACTGTTCGTCGTTACTATTTCCAACAACTAGGAGAGGTTTCCCAACTCGGAAAATGGGTGCCTCATGAATAGGTGAAGTGTCTGAAAACATTCAACTCAGATTTCTAGTTAATGACATCTACTCTTCTCCTTCATTCTCACGAACTTGTTTCACTTTTTTGGGTGGATAGACCTGCGACTAGTGACTGGCGAAAAAAGGGTGCTTTGTCTTAATGTTAACGTCGTTGACAGTGGCAGGTTAGCAAAGGGGTCTCAGCCACAGTCGACGAGGAGTGAACTTCACCGGAAAAAGGTGGGATCACGAAGGAACAATCCACTGTGAGCGACAATTAATGCTCAAATCTACTGTCAGCAATTAGGGCAGCTTTGAGGAGGAAACAGCGGCCTGTTCTGGTGGATTCAGAAAAGGTTAAGTTTCATCAGTCCAGTGCACAACCCCCACACATTGATAATCACCGCCACAAAAGATCGAGGAAGAACTCGGTTAGGAGAAAATCTTTCCTAATCCTTCTTATTCTCCCTACTACCTTGCTCCTTTATCAGACCACCATTTGTTTCGCAGCTTACAAAAATAATTTTCAATAAAAAAGTTTTAGCGGCGAAGCAGAAAGAGGCTGAAATTGGCTTTGAAACCAAAAGGATTTTTCTATAATGATAGTAATATGAGGATAAATACACAGAAACGTGCATTGGTCGTTAAATCTTTAGTTATTTTTTTTAAATCGGACAGAATTTATGTGATGGGTTGTTAATTTTATCGTGGTCATTCGCGCCGTAATCGCATTATATCCTTCCTAGTTTAAAATTCAAGAGCCATATATGCAGCTTGTTGACCGAAAAAAACTCACAAACATTGGTTTCAACAATCTCTTCATGCTGCTCTGTAGGCTGCAAAAACTGTTTATTCAGCTAAATGACATCGCAAGATGCAAAACAAAATGAAATCTGAAAAAGGAAGAAGATTGAGAGGATAAGGGATTTTCTCGCAACCAAGTTCTTCTTCAATCCTTTGTGACGTGTTTTTTTTTTTGTTTTGGGTGTTGAACATTGTTCTGCTGGAATATAAACAGTCGCCAAAAAGGTAACAGTAGTTGATGAGAATGGCTAGAAAAGCAGATGTCTTTGAATCGAGTTTTCACATTATTTTTAGACAACAATTCATGAGACACCCAATTTCCAACTTTTGCAAGTTTTTCGAGATGCGTGGTTAAAACTAAAGTTAATTTCCAATTCCTACCCAACTGATAGAGCACGACAGGCTACAAGAACCCCTTCATCGAGCTCAAATGGACAACCGGTTCGATCTCCTCCGTCGTGGAGGGTATAATTTTCACTTCCGAGTTTCGAAAACCGCATTCTAGAACCAATTTATCTCATTCACACATTTCACTTCTCCCCATAAGCCGAGAGAATATTTCTAACCTCTTAGTTTGCTGCCTAGTCGTTTTACGCCGAACCATAAAACATGATGCACTTCAGATGATACTTGAGTACTCTCATGTTAGCAGGGCTTTAATCCAGCCAATTTTAATTTTGTTGTTCTATTAAGCATGAAAATACTGTTGAGGTTCGTTAGACGCCATATTCACTCTTTAAATCTTGTTGTATTATAGAAGGTAAACTTCCGATAGAACTTATGGGAGAACCTGGTAAAATATAGGGATTCTTTTGATTTCGGTTACGAATATTTCAAGATACCATCTTTAATTTTTGTCAGCTGTGCTTGTATTATTTAGTTGGATGACATTCTAACGTGATTTAATGGAAGGGCCATTATTTGGTTACTTGAGTGCAGCTCGTATTGAAACGGCCGATGCTGCATTTCACTGTGTCCGCAAGCCCAAACTGGACCGAGGGCATTTCAATCGATTGCAAATAGAAGTCGACCTTGGAACAAACAGGATTAGGGTCTTAGTCATGAGGGGTGCACGTTCGCACTCTGCGCTACCACGGCATTGGTTGCACCAGTGCTGACGTAGCACCGCAATTTGGATTCCCATTGGTCTGCTGGTCCCACGAGCAAATTTTTGATTTATTGTTTCAATGGCGTGGAGGTTTCAGCCCATTTGCCACTATTAAAACCTAGCGAGCATAGCAACTGTTGCATTTGTGTGCGAGTAAGGGCAAGAGGCTTTTCTGTTTAGGCAGGTTTCCAGTTGTGAGTGGCCAGCACCGTGTTACCTCTGGCATTTTCTACTTGCCTATTCTACTCTTTGAATCAAACCCTTTAAATTATTCGATTTACATATTGCTTATTGTCTGGAGAATTCTCGTCTTTCAATTTGAATTGATGTCTAGCATGAAAGTATGACTTTATAGCCACACTTTTCTTGTTTTTAGACATCGTTTAACTCAAGCGAACGCGAGTCCTTTATTGGTATAGCATTAATCGATGGCGATGCACGAGAGCTCCGCAAATAGCGCCTTGGACAACCTCATAAAGGGGATGGCAGGTGTCACCATCAATGGAGAGGTCGAAGTGGGGGAGGAGGGAGCAGAGAACCTTCCCGAATACGCCTGCTCCTACTGCGGCATCCACAATCCCACTTGCGTGGTGATGTGCACCAGCACCAAGAAGTGGTTTTGCAACGGCCATGCCGGCGCCACGGGCAGCCACATAGTCCACCATCTGGTTCGCACACACAATCGACAGGTCACTCTACATTCTGACAGCCCCCTTGGCCAACGCCAACTCCAATGCCGATCCTGTGGCTGTCGAAATGTCTTCCTCCTGGGTTACCTCGCCACGGGTGAAGATGATGATGATGACGACGCGGATAGTGAGCCCATTCTGATCTGCCGTTACCCTTGCATGAATCGAAACGTGCGGGATTGGGATACTGATAAGTGGGAACCTATCATCCAAGATTTTCAATTTGTGCCACGCATCGTTAAGGCTCCGAGTCCGGATGAAGAGGCTGCCTCTAGGTGCGTACTCCCACCAGACATGCTTCGGCTTGAGGCACTGTGGGAAAGAAACCCAGAGGCCACTTGGCACACCTTGCAAACGCCTGACGACCAGGAGGAAGACGAGCCCATAGAGCCCGTCAAGTTGGCGTAAGTCCTCTTCTTTCACATTCATCACGTAGCATGCCTCTCTCGTGCTCCACACTCCACTCCCCTTTGAGTCTTCTCCTTTGTGCGGCCAGTGCTGTTGAGCGATTGTAATTCTTCGTACCTTTGATTGATCAGACTTGTAAAAACACGAGGCCTTGGCGGTTTCATATCCCCAGAGCAGCAGACGCCTTAGTGTATTCCCCTTGCAGGTACGAAAGTGTGCAGGAGTATCGCGACATCTTCCTGCGGCTGGTTTCCCTCGAAGATTCACACGTCTGCGAATTGCTGGAGTCACTCGAGATGGAAAATATTAATGTTCGATGGTCAAGGAGAAAAGACGCGAAATACGCTAGCTTTAAGATTCCCAGTGAATATGAAGGTAGTTTTCGGCAACTTCATCCATTGAAATTTGTAACCCTCTACAATCGATATAGACGCTTTTCTGATGGTAAATATGCTCCATGGTGCAGATCTGAGAAGTTGTTTTGTTTAAATTTTAGACCTGGGTGTCCGAATCACACCGGGTGAGGTGTTGAGTATCGTAATTCCGGGCGAAGATAAAACAGACCCAATAGAATGTGTTGTTACCAATGTGCCTGATGGTAATTGTTGTTTCTGCTCGCCTGCACGTTTCTGTAGATTCATCTGGAGAAATCACGGCCTTAGTAAAGCATGGGGACGGTTTACCCACTCAGGCCGATTATTACAGAATCAAATTTCAGTCTAACTCAACGCCATTCAAGAGAATGGAGGATGCATTAGACGCTATGAGTGACGAAAGTGAGATTCACCAAGTGATTTTAGGCATGTCTCATCCCACTTTTTCGGATGACACCTACATGCACATAGACTACTCTGCCCCAGGCATGCCTCGGTTGAATCCCAGTCAAAATGAGGCAGTTGGCATGGCCCTTCAGAGAAGTCTCAGCATGATCCAGGGCCCACCCGGCACGGGCAAAACTGTGACTGCCGCCACCATCGTCTACCACCTGAGCCTAATGAACAATGGCCCGGTGTTGGCAGTAGCTCCCAGTAACACGGCAGCCGATGAACTCTGCCTGAAACTCTCCAATGCTGAGAGTGGTCTCAACGTGGTGCGGGTGTGCGCTCGTTCACGTGAATACGTGGATTCCCCGGTGGAGCATCTGACATTGCACTACTTGGTCCAAAACGTTGAAGGTGAGACGGAATTCAAGGAACTGAAGTTCAAGCGGGACTTCGGAAAGGGCCTGGACCGTAACGAGGAGAAGCGGTTTTTGTACCTGCGAGGGCAAATAGAGAGTAGGTTGAATCACCTGACTAACGAATTCCCCAACCCATAGGTGCAATCCTGAATAATGCCGATGTGGTCTGTGCGACTTGTGTCACCGCTGGAGCCTGTTTCATGAAGTACCCCTATCACGCGGTCTTGGTGGACGAGGCAACACAGGCCACCGAGCCCGAGTGTCTCATCCCTCTTGTTCAGGCCACCAACCAGGTAGTGCTGGTGGGCGACCACTGTCAGCTGGGCCCAGTTGTCACGTGCCGAAGCGCATCCCAAGCGGGTCTCTCACAAAGCCTTTTTGAACGATTGGTTTTCGCTGGCAACCAACCTTTCAGGCTTCAAGTAGGTCTCTATTTAGCCGGACTATGCATCCACTCACTCCCAACCCCTCCCTTCTTGGTAGGGTTGATCAACTTTGCTTTTACCACTTTAGATCCAATACCGAATGCACCCCGCTCTATCACTCTTCCCGAGTAGCGTTTTCTACGAGAATACTCTGAAGAACGGAGTCTCAGTGCCCCATCGAACTAGATCGGTGGCGTTTCCCTGGCCCAATCCCAACAAACCCACCTTCTTCTACTCCATTGTCGGTCGAGAAGAGATAGCAGGCAGCGGAGTCTCCTTCCTCAACAGAAGAGAGGCTGTGGCCATCGCGGATATCCTCACCAAGTACGTGTCTAGTGCTCTTCGCCCTCGTCAAAATTTTTGCGACTTGTCGCACCGATCTCCACCTTGTCTGGCATTTAACACGAAGGTGGTGGAGTGTCTAGGACTATGGTCAACACACACAGAGTAGTGTTCAAATTCCACACACCTTGTCTGCTTTAAGGGAATCGAGGATTTCTCGTTCTTGATGTAAAGCTTGATCGCGATAGCTTGAATCATGTGTAGGTGCTCTATCCGAGGGGAAAATCGAAGGAGTATAGCTAATTCGTATTTTTTAGTTCGTCAATCCTTGTATTTTGTGAAAATTTTTAGCTTGAATTATCCGAATCTATCGGTTATCTGACTATGAAGGTTACGTTTCGGTGATGAAACTTGTCTTTGAACATTGAGAATCGCACGTTTTCTCAACCTCTTGTGGGAAACAATTAGTGAAATGAGGGAAATTATCCCGACACAGAGGAATATGTAGATATGGGTAGTTTGCATGATGAACAGTTGGTCCTTATGCAAAATAGCTGCCCAGTGTTCGGCGATAACGCTGCAAAAGATGGAAGTCAGCGTACAGAGGAAACTTGTTCATAAACGATCACGTTTTGTTTACTCGCCATTTACGAAAGCCATTCCTCCTCCAACCGCCTTCACCCGGTTTCACAAATTTATCAGTATTGCATGAGCCCTTGTCTTCTCGAAATTTCTCTCTAGGTTCCTCGTAGAGTAATTATAAAGTTCGCAGCTGATTGACGTTCGGTGTGCGCAGCTTTGCTTCTAACAGATACCGCTTTTTGCATTGTTTGCCTCGTCACCATTAGCGCAGTCACACATAGGTTCCTGAAGTGGTGCAATTTTCGGGACCTATATCGATTCACGTGAAGATAAAGAGGTAATTTACGAGCCTTGGTGTATTACTCCACGGTGCTAAGCAGGGATAAAGGGTTGGCGCAATTGCACGACAGGCACAATTGGATCTGCCTTATGGTTCCTTGGTGTCGTTAGAGGGGCCTTTGAGCCCAAATGGGTGGGCACAGTACTGCTCTCACGATTTACGATTTAAGAGTTCACTGAAACGGCGTTCCATGCATTTTAGTTTGTAGCATTAATAGACTTTCAGGAATAGTGGTGGTTTCGTTGCCGGCTTGAAGCCATATAAAAGAGCAAGGTAAGAGTGAAACGTCCATTTCGCACTTTCTGAGCTTCGATAATAAAGGTGTAAGAGTGACTGTCAATCGTATGAAAATGAGGGATCGAGGACGGTAAATACACATCAATGGGTTCCAGTGCAAATTCTTTGCGAGGAGCCATCAACACAGTTCCACCTTTAGTTATTTCGACTTCGCAAGGCGTACTGAGTTATGTACAGCGCTGCGAAAGTGAGCCTTCCCTGATGGTAATACGTACTGTGATTTTTCCCAGACTGCTGAGGGAAGGCGTCGACCCGACGTCAATCGGTGTCATCACGCCCTACGTGGGCCAGCGGGTCTTCATCGAGCAGTACCTCGGGCACCAGACCCGAGTAAGTGCCCAGAGCTACAGCCAAGTCGAGATCTCCAGTGTGGACGGATTCCAAGGCCGTGAGAAAGACTACATCATCCTCTCCTGCGTCCGTGCCAACAAACACAGCAATATCGGCTTCCTCAACGACCCGCGTCGTCTCAACGTCGCCCTGACGCGTGCCAAATACGGCTTGATTATCATCGGTAACCCGCATATTCTCTGCAATGTTAGTCACCAGCTTATTCGCAGCCTCCTTTTACTACCTTTAGTTTTTTCGTACTTGGGAGCAGGCATAGCACCAACCTCCAGACTGAAATTCGAAACATTTCTGCTTGTTTAGTGCATTTTTCGGGATTCAAACCGCGTTCTCTTAGCGATTCGGTATTAAGGGGAGTGTTATAAAGTCTCTACCATTAAGGTGGCTCTCGAACCGTAAGTTACCAGTCACAAAGGCTTAGGATCCGCTCAGGGAATTTCTTCTTCATTTCATACCGCCATTCTTCACCTGTCAAATGGCGAGAACAGGCTTGGAGGCAGTCATATTTATTGATCTATGCATCTCTAAAATGACAGCTTCTCGGCTTCAAGTGTAGAGGCTAGACGGAAAGAGATTTAGTGTGTATTTCCTCAACTGATTATCACCTTCTGCTCAACCCTGCTCAACGAGAGTGGTTTCCTTCTGGCTTTGATGGGTGATTGACTAACGACATCTGTTTTATTTTTGTAGAAACCGATGTGGAATCACTTGTTACATTTCTACCAGAGCCAACACCTGCTGGTTGAGGGTGCTTTGGATAGCTTGAGACCCCTTGAAATTAATCTTCCACCGGCGAAGCCCTACACCTTTAGGCCACGAGCTGTCGTCACCTTGTCGAAGAACTAGGGCAATTACTAGGTGCGAATCTTCAGGTTTCCACATTCTTCCAATCGCCGGCACTTACATCCACTGCTTCTTATTTAACCTTCCGGAAACTTGGTGATATTTCTTAATATTTTGCTTTATACGAATTTCTATGTCTTGAAGTGAACATAAAATGGAAAATTAACTCTTATGAAATTTTCAGGTAAGGTTAACGTATGAAATGTGTGGAGACCTACGTTAAGATATCGAGGTCTGGGGCATCAGAGGGCATTTCTCTTTGCCTTTGTGGCTGGTCCACAACGTGGTAACCAGCAGCTTTGCAGGCTTTCTGAATGTGTTTTACAAAAGTCATTTACCTCTTGAAGACTAGTGCTTTTCCTTGGTCCCTTGCTACTTTTGTGAAATCGATTCTAATGTGCACTCATATGTGGGACTTGTGCTTTGAGGGATTCGAGCCTTTAATATACCATGCATTAATTTATAAAAGAGCAAAAAATCTCTTGTCTCCGTTTCACAAGTCTGAAAATGTTAAGATGCGTGAGTAACCGGATCAGGTGAGCTTCCTAAAATTAGTAGGTATTTGAGGGCTGTGTGAAAATTTTCCTGAGCTACACACTTAAATGGACTTGGCAAACTACAAATTTTGGTTCGAAAATTTTATGAAGCCTACCAGGACCGAAAATGTCGATTACACCTCTTGATTCAAATCGACGATATACGACATTTTATTAGTTGGCAGTACTTTCTTCACATACGAGTTGATATGAACTTACTATTAAGTTAATAATAAACATGCTAGGAGAAATGGATTCAGCTTTTACAATTCGGGTACCGACATAGTGACACCATTTTGACACTCAAATCTGTACTATGAAATTATATCAGGATTCATAGGCACCAGTCGGTAAGGACTTCAGAAACACTTAAAACATGGGTCCCTTGAAATCTATAAATAGTTATGTTTGCATGCAGGCCCAATATTATTTATAACATTACCTTTTAGCTATATTCAACCTCAGGGCCAGAATGTTAGCGATACGGTCATCAGTAAAACTGACATGGCGAGCCTATTTTTCCCTCATTTGGAGATAAAATGAAGGAAAATCTCCAAGCGGTTTAGTAACGAATCGTGAGGTTATCAAGTATCCTTCTGAGTTATTAGGATAAAATTTCAGCCGGTAATTAGGTTCTTGATATTGTAAATGATTGATTAGCAATGTCTATATTGCTAATGTCTATATTAAAATCCTCAAGGAATTCAGCAATAATAACATGGGGTTTAGGTAGGATTACCAAACTTTCCCTGATGAGATGGCTTTGATTTTTTGAGTATTTTTAAATGTCAGTAGACTACCAGTGAATCTTGATATAAGTTCCAGATGTAACATTTCTACGGATAAGTAGCTTATGACAACGAAAATAGCTAATTATACAACTAAATCTAGTAGGAATGTGCGGATTTCATCGTTAATGTTACGACAAAATCACATTAATATCATAAATAAAATTTCAAGTTTTTAAAAGAAAAAATAATTACAAAAAATATTTAATTTAATCTTTTAAAATAAAAAAATATGCACCAGGAAATGCGTTTATATTGATTCGTTGGTAGAGGACAGAGCGGCACTATCGTATTGTTCGACATGACGGGTATTCGTAAATATTCAGTTTGCGTCGGGAGAGAGCGGGGATACCGTCGTACTAAGATTGTGAAACGCGTCAAGCCCTCCAATGCCAATGGAGTAAGTTTTAGTTCTGGAGTTGTAAATTCTTAGCACTCTGGCAAACAATCCAAATTCACTCGTCAAATTGTACGTGAAATTGTTGGATTCGCCCCGTACGAAAGACGCGCCATGGAATTGCTGAAGACCGACAGGGAGAAGCGTGCACTTAAGTTTTTGAAAGCAAGAATTGGTGGTCACCGCCGCGGAAAGAAGAAGAGGGAAGAGCTTACTTCCATCGTTAAGAGCAGTCGCCGCTAAACCCTGTCGAATAAATTCTGATGGTTTGTATACATAACAAAGCGTGGTTCTTCTCATGTGTTCTCATGTGTAGTTTGTAAATGATTCCATAGCTGTTAAAGTTGTTTGTAGGTATCCATGGTCCTAACCGACTTGTTAAATGACTATCGGTTTTGCGTTGTATAGTGTTTTGTCAACTAGATTACGATTGGACTTTGTGTTTTTGTGTTGTCTAATGCGAGAAGGTTGGTGTTTGAAGGCTGGTATTGTATTATTCGGGTGCAGTAATCCCTCGTTTCTCCGCGTATCCCGTTATAGCTAATGTCCTTATTCCAGGAATTAATCCTGCTCCGAAAAGTTGGATATGAGCAGTATGGGAGGCTTTCAATTGCAATCATAGATATCGTAGAAACAGTCCGTGGCCTCGGAACCTAACTACCGCAATGAAATTGGCGTTACTGTTCATTTATCAGTCGAACCGCATGTTTTCACTTCAATAAAGCATAATTTTGCACGTGAAATGGGATTTTGGTTTTTGTAAATGGTATGAGAATGTTACTTGGTGTTGTGAGTAGTGATTATATTCTACCACCGTGTTTCGGTTGGCCAGTCAGTTTCGGCATGAGGTTTTCACCCTGGTTCCGTAGTCTTTTTCTGTTCTCGGTGTACGCATGGTTCTGCATTAAAGTTTCCCTGTCTAAGTGCACCTTATGTGGTTATAAGACATTGCTCCTGGCCCCAAGGATTACCAACTTGTGGGATTTGTTGAGTGGTTGCGCATTTGTGTGGTAATATCTTAGCTACCGTGCTGTTATTCACAATGGCTTTCTCGTGGGTGGGATTAGATGCCTGTTTTTGGTGCTTGGAGAAAGTACGCCAACGTCTCAGATATCTAGCGGTGTCATTTTATATTTACCTGGTTTATGGAGGTTTTCCACAGTGATTGAAGTGGCATCGATGGCTAGTAGTATATAAAGTGACTCTGAGCTTCATGAATGGCATCGTTCGTTTCCCTCATTTTTTTCAGTCATAGTAATTGACTTGCTTACCATTTTATGCCTAAAGTCCCTTGATGGTCTGTTGACGTGTCCACAAAACGCTGGTGGAAAAATTGCATTCTCTTGATTGCAACAAAATGCTAGCTAGTGAGAAATATAGAGTAACATTTGATGCCGTCATTTTAGTCATGAAGGTCATTAATAAGTTCAGCCCACGAATTAAACAAGTGTCGTCTGTTGTGGCAGCACTGGTTGTCAAAATTAATTATTTGGATAAAATGAGCTATAATATGTTTGTATGCAATAAGGGAACGGGATGTCCGACCGATTTGCAGAATGAAAATAACATATTTCTATCTTCTTTCTACACCCAAGCCTAGTTTTTTTGAGATAGCATCAAACCTAAATTGGTCGCAACGCCCATAATATGACTACTCAAGGCGTTATTCAAGTTAAACGCTCCTTAAAATGTAAAAATAGGATAGTCTAATTGTAGCAAAAAGATATGCATAAAGTTCATTTCGTCTTTCCTTTGCAAAAAAAGTGGAAAGTTAGTAGCTGTTCAAAATGCAAAGTACTGCTTCAAAACGGACTAAGTGCATCAGTCAGTTACGTCGTTAAACGGCCGTGGTCGCCTTTCCAACTCCATTGCCAGAATTCCAGGAATTTCGCAAATCAATTTTCATTCCTATTTTTGAAGACTAAGCAATGAACTTGTTTCTAAAGGCGAAATCTTTATTTTTAGCTAAGACATCTCTCTGTTAGATCAGTTAGAAGTTCATTCTGAGATAATCATAAAAGTAGACACTAAATATCAATCGGATACACCTTAAATATCTTGTTTGATAAGGTGAGTATTCAGAAACCAAATAAACATCCCACCAACAAGGGACAAATATGAATAAATTCTTCGATTTTATTTTCATAAATAGGAAATCTCTTTTATTAAGTAGCGGTAGAATTCATGGGAACAAACTAAGTGAATATTCTTCTACGTTTATTTTATAGAAACAATTTTCCCAACAGTTCAACCTGACCTTATGCCTGCCCTTTCATAATACACTTCCTTATCAAGTTAGAAGTACTTGAACTAATTTAAGCAACTATGTATTTACGAACGCAGTATAATTCTTAATCGATTGCGCGTGTTGTGGGAATTATACGAGATTAGTTTTTTCTTCCCCTCGGCTTGCGGACGTGCGACTGTCTCGGTTTGGGCGAAAACACCATTTTGCTAATTAACCTAAATAAACACACTTTCTGCCTTTTTAGGAACTACGCACAGAACTAAATGCATCTGTCAATAGTTTGACGCGGAAACAAACCAATTCACAAAGACCCATCCGGGTTGGTCAAATTAAAATATCAACCGTTTCGCGTGGTAGGTATAAGGGCGAGGTTTATTAGAAAGTTGGATGGAAAAGGACTGCCACGCACATTCGATGAGGCAAATAGCTGGAAACTGTCCCAGGTTTCACCTTCACCAAAGGGCACTACACTGCCATCAGAAGCGCTGGGAATTTTTCGCCTTTCTCAAATAGCAGTACTCTTTTAACCCCTTTTAAAGGAATGGAACTCCCAAAACAAACAAACTGCCTCCCTTCATATGGCTGGAATCTAGCTAATTAACTTAGGACTACTAACTAATGCATTTTTGGAAAAGGAAAATAGATAATGATGGCTGTGTTTAAAAAAGAAATCAAACAAGCAATATGCCCCATTGAATAAGGGAGGAATTAATGACATTCATCCTTTTATTAAAGACAGAAACCGATGAGCAAATCTAAGCAAAATTTAGAGGGGTTGAAAAATCAGCTAATCTACTACAGATTTAATCTAAGGTTAGTTTTGCATTCCCGTTGGTGAATTCAGGATTTACTTAACTGCAAAATTAAACTACCGAAAATCAGTTAGAGGCCCAAGTAAATTACTACTTCTTATTGGATAAAGGGAATGCAGAATTATCTACAAACAATCATTATTATAATGATTGCGGTTTTGTGCAAAATATGCTTTTTGCTTGATGGGGACCATTTCTATTCATTCTAGACTACAAGCTAAAAAGTTTCAATCGATTCCATTTTTTATACGCGACAGTAATATATTGAATAGCGTCATTAATAAATACTACTAAATTACGCTATTGATTGGTTACCTCATACATGTGTAGCATAACCCCTATCGTGATTGGTTAATCTCCAACCAATCACTGTAGGAAAACATTAATTGAGTTCCAATAAATATTCCCCCTAACAGGTTCGAATTCTATCAAAAAACTCCATTTTCAATGCAAAAATATGATTATTTATTGTGGGTGAGTTGTTGGTGCTTAGTAGGTTCACAAAATCACATTTAAAAACAAAACACACCTAGATGCAGCCAAGCAAAGGAACCAAGGCTACAAAAACGTTGCGTTAGGGTAAACTGAATAGCACGGAGGGTACGGCCTGAATATTGGACAAGAAATCACCCTATTTGGATGTCTGGATGACTCATTTAGCCCATTGGGATGGTTTTTGAGAGCACGACAGCTGTGGCATCATTTTCGTAGTCTCTTGCTATTCAGGGATAATAAATCGTTAGAAGTCGTACGAAATTGTCTATAACGCCATCATTTCGAATGATGAAAGTTCAACAGCTTTGCTACAACCGCCAAACTTTATGGCACTACATTTACTTGGCAAGAAATAACATCCAATCAAATTTACGAGGAGGAAGGAACTCGTTTTAGTACACCAATGTTTTGCACAGTCAGTTAAGTAAGCACACTTCCATCTGCCAATAACAGAAAGTGAAGTTTATCCCTTTTTCACATTCGATCATCATGACATATAGCATACTTTTCAGTAAAATTATTGTAATTCAGAAGAGGTGATTATAGGTGGATGAAAGGATTCGCAGAATTTTCAAGAAATTAATTAATGTTACAACAACAGCATATATGAACACAGTTGCTACTCAGGTCGATGCACTTCTCAAGGCAATGCTCCTTGGTTTGAAAGCCGTCTTTGATTAAGTCTGGAGGATGTTTTCGATACTAAGTAGCATCACAGAGTTCTGCCACCTTAATGCCATTAAAATGAGTTCCCTTAAGGATATATTTGAGTTTTTTAAAAAGGAAGAAATCCGATAGAGCTAAAATAGGGCTACATTGGAGAAATGAGTGAGGAAGCACCTTCTATAGAAGCAGTTCTGGAAAATCAGAGCACCATAGAGTTTTTAATAATTACTGTCAAAGAAACTGTTATTTAATTGCCAGGATAATAGATCAGTATCACACTCCCTGAATCATGCCCTGAAATCTGTGGCCATCATTTGTTGAGCCGGCTGTTGAGCCAAACTGAACTTGATAGGTCGGTTTGTGGACTCAGGATCACACTGATATATCCCGATTTCAAGTCTGATGATAATTTTCGTAATAAAGTGCTATTTTTCTTCTAATATTTTGTTCAGTCATGTTAGGGAGAGACCTTTTCGGAGATTTCCGTGATGAGGAAGCCAGAAACTCGATGGACTCATTTTGATTACACCCAAAATGCAAGCACTAAGAACTGATTTTGTTTAAATATAAGGAGAGATGTCTAGAGACACAACTATCTTGTTGACGGCACTTCGCTGATCTTTCAAACTAAATTTCGATAATCCTCTAGGTTTTCACCAATTTTAGAAGTAATTTTTGCTCTTATGCAGCGAGGGACGTTTTCACATTCGTCTGTTTCCTCGTGTCTCTGAATCAACTTGCAGACTGCCATTGTTTTGGAGTACCTGCAAAATAAACCATCTCAAGTCTCAATGATCAGTGCCACTTTTCATTCGAATTTTACCAAAAATTGGATTGTGTTCTACATTATTGCAAAATAACTGTTTTTCAAAGTCGAAAAGGAGTCCGAGAAATACGACTTGCAGGAAAATGATTACATCTTGTCACTTTGAGTTAGGCAAATATACAGTGATGTTTCAACTTAAACTCGATGATCCTATTGCTACTAAACAATTACCCGATTTCTCATGCATCCTCGGTGGTAATACATTTACTAATCTGCAAAATTGGAAAACGACTTTGAACTGTTTTATTTGACACAGAATTCAATGAACATTCACTGTAGTAGCCCTATTCGATTCACAGTGAATAACTTTTGGTTGCTGGGTCCACTAACCCGTCTGATTTCTTATTCGTTACGAAGATAAGAACACCTATTACAAAGGACTAAGAAACCGGAGACCCTGTCAAGCTTTTATAACTAAAAGAATGAAATCACTTTTATTCGTAAAGGCCTCCTTTAGTGTAAAGCAATACCAAGACGCCCTCTTTTACCAGTTAGATCACTCCGTTATCTCAAAAAGCCTCTTTATGCTACAAATTTTCGAAAGGGCTCTACAGGATGGAAATACCAGATGCATTTACCTAGCACTGCTATAAGAGCAGACATTATAAAGCGAGGGTATCAATAACGAAGCAGCCACCCTCTTAAGTCCGGAAATGGTGTTCTTTAAACTTATCTCCATCCAGTCGCTAATTGTAGCAGTCTATTGTAGTGTTCGTACAGTTATAATAGAGCGACTAGTCTTATGACAGGTTGTGATTAATCTTGGCGGTGAAGATAAAACAATTTTAAAACTTGTTGGTAGAGTCCATTCACTGCCTATTTCTATTAAAATAAGTCCATCTAAGCAAAAGTCCTTTCTCTCAATGCGCTTCTAAACAGGTTTGAGAGGTATTTAAAAGTACTCTGCAACATTCCTAATAGAAAGCCCTTAATTGTCCATTTTTGGCATTATCGAGAATGAAAAAGACGAAATTCCCCTAGAAGGGGAGAGTCCTTTACGTCAGCTCGCCTGTCATCCAGGACCCAGGGTCTATTAATAGTTTCAAAAAAGTGGAGTAGGCTATTCCGCGAGGTCATTTCCTTTGTTGGTTGTGGAAGCTAGCTAACTTAAACATGAATGTTTCATGATATGGGTGGAAGAAAGGTATATGAAGTAAAAAGCGCTATCTGATGAAGGAGGTAAACTGGGGTCGGCAAAATCGCCACTTTAACACTTTTCAAAATACTACACTAGGATAAGATGAACAAGGCTAATAAGAGAGAGCACGCTTCCTAGATCGGATCATAATACAAAGTGGACAGACTTGGACGGTGGCAGAGCGTCTGCGAATGCATTCCTTTTGCCGCCATACTCAGGCATTTACAAGATACGAGGACAAAAACCTTATCATAACAATGATTGGGCGACGGAGGAGGTGAGCCACCTGGCGTGGCAAGGCTCGGCAGGAGCGTGTGTACAGTTTGTGGGGATCGTCTGCTTAGCTCACGTGACACTTGGTGTGCGTCAGCTGGGGATGAAGGCTGGGCCTTAGTCGGGTCGCAACAGGGTATTTATCATCCGACAGTCTAAAGCCGGAGTGGCAATCATGCAATCAGGCCAATGCCGAGGCCAATAATAGGCGTAAAACTGCCTTACAGAAACATTTACCAAGCTTACACTGCTCTATGGAATTCGAGAGAATGTAATCAGATCATCCCATAAGTTCTGTCCAAATTTTACCTTTATAAGTTCCACAAACTTTAAAGAGTATTTCATAATGCCTAATGGTGTTTTGCATAAAAATGAATTAAAATTCTCTTCATAAAAACCCTGTGAACATAGAAGTACCAAAGAATCATTTGATGAGGCACATAATGCAATTTGCGTTGAAAAAAGAAAACTCAGCAGCCGCCTAAGCTGCTAGGAACATTCACTCAGCTTATGGAGGGGAATATGTGAATGAAGGAACTTGCAGAAGGCGATTTGCGAAATTCAGAAGTGAGATTTCACTATCCTGAAAAGGAGGATTAAAGCGGACTTCCAGTAGATTTTGAGGAAAATCCAGCTTCATCATTTGACTTGTAAGTGTCAATTAAGCTTTGCTCAAACCAAACAGTTTATAAAGTTTTTAAACCTGGCAAATGGGTGCAGGCCTCATGAATTGTGCGAAAACAATCTCAAATCTCGAACTGACATCTTTCCTTCCTGTTTCCATTCTCGCTAGCCCGTGGGGTCACCAAGGAACGCTCCATATCAAATTTATGTCACACAATGCAGAAGCAACTAATTCTCATATCTATAACCAACACTTTGGGCCCTGGAACTGTCAAACTTCTGGCAAAAAATATCTGTTCTAGGAATCACGTAACGACAGATCAAAGAAGAGCTCCTGTTTCAAAGATTAAAAAGAGACTTCGTAACGAAGTGGTTGAAGCTAACTTTTGTAAATTTTCAAATCAAATGCAAAGGAATGTTGCAACAATGGCACTAATGAGCTTGTAAATAAGTGGAAAGAAGTCACAGAGTATCAGGGAAATTAAACTGATGATTTAGTCTTTCATTAAATCTAATTTACATTCAGTTATTTCAATGATTTAAAAATCGGACAGAACTTATTCGATGACCTGGTAGTTTCTATTTAGGAGCTTGTTTATATCAGCGTCGAAGAGCAGATTACGAATATACAAACTGGACACAAAAGCTCCGGATGGAAGTGGCAAAGGTTTCCAATCTGGTAGATGCCTTAAATTCCCGATTCACTGCCCATTTCGCCTCCGGTATCATTCAAACCGACTGGAACTACGTCCAAATTTGCTCGGTGCCCCGGAGAAGCCCTGACAACCAGGTAGCCCCAAGACAGAGCCAGGCGACTTTGTTTGACCTGCGAGACATGTCACGTGAGCGACCGACATAGACCTAGGCTGGTTCGCCACATCTAGCAATACCATAAAGGTTCCTGGCTGTCAACAGCTTTCGTGGCGTCATTTGAAGCGCCCGCGGCCAACAGTGAGGCAAACAATGAAGAGGTTGCATATCTTATGCCTTGTTATGGTTGTACCAAGTTGCCTAATAAATCACAAACAAAAGAGGAATTGGAAACCGGGTATTCGTTAGAGAGAGACTCGCATATGCATGATGTACTTGGGGGTCTTTGTGGAAGATGCATTTTCGGCTTGCGTGCGTCAACCCATCAGTAGGCTGTATTGTGGGGAAGGGTTTCAACAATTTTGCATTGATCCACAGTAGTCTTTAGTTACTTCGCAATTCGACTAATCCGGATCCACATCTTCATTACGAAGCCATCACTAATGGGGACTGGAAAAAGTTGTGGCCTTAGGCTGTTTACGACGATGAGAGACTCACGGTACAGAAAGCTGTGCAGTTGGCTACGAATATTTTCAGATTTTCGGACATGAGCGCGGTAAAAGTAGACGAATAAGTAGACTCTCACTCCCAATCCCCGACCGATGACGACTTTGAAGACATGACGAAGTCGATCGCGGTGGAAAAAACCGAACAGCAGGAAGACACCTACGTAATTATCGATTAAACTCACTGGAAATTAGAAGTTAGAAGTTCAGTTAGAAGTTGAACTGACGGGTAGAGAGGAAATTGACGAACTTTGAGAAGAGAAAACGCTTGCATCTTCGGAAAAAGTGGCAGTGGTGCCCCTAGGAAAATGCAGCACTGTCTAAAGAGATGTCAGCATCACCTTTATCATCATTCACTGCCTTCATCAATCAGTACATTAACAATCATAATATCTTATAATTTAAATTGCCATTTCGTATAGATTTTCATTGTTCTTTTAGAGGTTGGGTTATTAATAGTACAGGGAGGTTTTTAAAAGTTCAAACCCATTGAATAGATACAACGGTCTCGGAACCTATGAACCGCAAAACCAGGCATTTTCGTTGTCAATACAATGCACGTGGGGACTTAGTTCATTTAACCGTGATATGAAGGCACAGTCCTAGTAAGGCTGAGTGTCTACCTCAAGTAAGACAATACAATTGAATTCCGACGGATTTAACCATGTGATCTATGTCTTAAAGAATATGCAATGATCACTGGCAGCCCTCTAATTGATTAAGGAACTAAACTAACCGGCCTACAAGGCACGAATTGGTAATCTGGGTAATCACGGCAAAAGTATTTAATTTACTGGGTACACAAAATACCAAAAAATACTGTCCGAAATCAGGATGCATGAAAAATGATAAGTCTCAATAGTTTTGAGGAAAATATCATTTCAAAATCACCAACCGTCTTATAGCCTGGGTAATTCAACAAGTCCCGATTTAAAACGACAACTTGGCTTTGGGCTATCCCGGATGACAACACCACCTGGCTCTCATGAAAATGTTCTCACTCGAAGGCTCGATTAACGCCTACAGTCTCTAAACGTTGAATAGGGAATACTACCAAGCACAGTGTCTTAGCGATTTCTTAATAACCTTGACAGAAAACGAGGTTGGCAAACGCAAAATTAATTAATTAAAGATATTCAATAGATTAAGAAACTACTGTACTGCCAAAGGGTTGGGCTCAAATAACCACCTCTATTGGAGGCATCTATTATGGCCGCGATCCACCCAAACGGAGCCTGAAGCTATCTGATTGCACACCTTTACTGGAAATGGATGATCTCAAACTGATTCAGCTCTAACGTCTACTATCTGATGGCTTTTGTGGTTAGGGTAGCACAGAGGTGTTTGGTGGCTCGACGACAACTCCAAACCATGCACAATAACCCTTCGTCGGAGCTCCTAAACAATGCGATATTATTGGCTACCCTAGATATCCAGGGCTTATCAACAGTAATCAGCACTTCTATTGAGGTATCCGGGTTCAACCAGATCCCCTTCAGTAGTGTTTTACTATTTGCTGATGTGCAAAACATTCAGAGCCGCCTCGTAGTCTCTAATTTATGCAAAATAGTTTTATCATTGTTCACAATGGCTCACCGAGTGGCTGGCATATTTTCTTCCTAGTTCTGATCGTTAATAGTCATCCAACACTTGCATTATTCGTGAAGAAGGAAGTACACTTTTAAAGGAAGTGTAGTGTGCATTAACACCTTTAACACATCTGCTCAAAACGGTTTTATTCTGCACAATTTCTTCATAGAACCCTATAAATGCCTTTCGGTCTGGCTTGCAAACATTGCACCGAAAAATCTCATCGCGATTCGGCCTAAATGAAAATTGTAATCGTACTAGGTATGGGATTGGTGAGTTTTTTCTACCATCGATTAGTTCTACCTGGACTTGTTTTCCAAATGCCCTGGATGTGTGCAGCGGCTGTTTCGAAGACTGATCGATTGGATTGGAAGGGGGCAAAAGGTGCGGAACAATGCTAAACGTGGGGGATGGCGAATAGCGTGCACCGCCCAATGGGAGGAACTGCAAACGTGACCTCGCTCCTCCGCAATACCTGAATGCGCAAGCGCAGCGCAGTTATGCCAACATCAGCAGCAGCAGCAGCAGCATCAGTTGCTGTAACATCAACATCCAACATATCTAAAAATTGAGACGCAATGGCCAATCACACAGGCATTGCTTTGCAACCAGCGGTTTTGACTTCTGCGGCACCTCTGCTCACTACAGAAATTGTCTAATGGTTAGAATTAAAAACATCGGGGTGTGATTGGTTTACTTTAAGTGATCGATAACCAGGCAGGCCCACCAGCTAGAAAGTTGCAGCAGGAAAACCGATGTGGGTGGTCCTTTTGAAAAAAATCTATTTAATAACTGACACTCAAACATGATAGCAAATTAACTAATTAGGCAATGGTAATTGAAGCACATTTTCATTTCGTCAATTGGCATAAGTATGTTGAGCCATTCCAGCTATTGTAGGTATGAATATCGAATTTATGGGTAGTACAACTTAAAGCAACTGTGCTGCGAAGCTCACATGAAAGTAGGAACGGGAAAAAAAATCGAAAACTCAGACACCTATAGATAAGCTTAAAAGGGATAAAATTTAATGAGGCAATACAGACCCTCCTTAGGAGCCTGGGAACTGACGTATGCAGACGGCTGCTCCTTCGTTTCAGCCTTTTACACTAAGGCCAATTATCTACTCTCTGGATATTATAGTCTTTTTAAAGGCCCTGTGGGTCCAAAAAAGAAGCATCTATAACAGATTCACTAATGATTAATGGACCTCGTTCGGATACAGGATGAATATCCAGCTATGACGTAAGTAAAGGGCCTAATTTATCCACATATGGCCTGAACAGGCAAAAATGTTATTCATTATTTGAAGTCTTCAATAACTAGACTGTTTGTTTTTGAACGGAACCCAGACAAATTTTGAGTCCGTTTTTCCAGAATGTCTACTCTATGCACATATAGCCCATGCCTCTGTTTTCAGGTTGATGATTCGCTTTAAGCAAAGTGTTTTGCTTCCCCATTCCTGTCATCGATAAAGGTTTTCCTAACCCCATCGTGATGGACTCTTAATTTTTGATTTTAAATGGAAATGAAAATGAAATTCTAGAACTCGGAAGGAAATTAAACTCGAAGTAACTGCTGACTCATTACGAGTATGGTTCTCGAGTCACTACATCCAACTGCGAAAAACGAGAAATAATTTTACACAAATTTTCAGGTAGGTCTGAAAAGACAATGGCCCCAGCTACTCAAAATCTTACATCTGCCATAATTTACGCGGTGTAGAAATTTTATGAGTTCATATAGGGCCTACAATTCACACTACAAACCGACCAAAAGCCTTTGTCAGCCAGTTTGGTTCAAAAAGGATTTCCGATCCATTCAGAGAACAAACCCCAATGTTGGTTGACCAAGCTTCGAGATCAGACTTTTTCAGAACAATTATGATATCAGGCTGCCAGTCTTTGTCCAGTTAACTTGTTCAATTATTAGAGAATCCATAGTCGTGGAAAATGCGGCATGAGAACTTCAGTGAGTCAAATAATCAATGTCCACTTCATATTTTGACATTTTGCTGAGGACAATTCGATAAGAGGATGCGAGATCGGTTGCGAGAAGGGAGCTTCATAGGAAAAAAGATTCTTCTTCATTCAATCTAGTGGGATCGCCAAGTAATGATCCACTTTGAATTGTTATCACCTTATCAGCAACAATTTATGCTCAGCTCTTCTCTCAGCTACCAGGACGTTTAAACTAAGCTTTAAGGTGGAATACAAAGATCCGCCCTTGTTAATTGAAAAGGGGTGATGTTTTATCACATTCCCTCACAGCACGAATCACGTCACAAAAAACAGGAAAACAATTTGACTGGGGGAAAATTTATCCTCCACTTTATTCTCCAAATCACACTCCTTCTTCAGGCTACCACTTGTTTCGTAGATAGCAAAAGTCATTTAGAAGAAACAGCTTTTGCAACACGGCAGGAAGAGGTTACTGATATTGAAATGTTTAAGTACTTCGTGGCAAAACTAAAGAATTTTACCAAAACAAAGACATTAATAAGTTTGTCAGTACAACGGAAGGAAGTCATTAATTTTCAAGGAAAGTACATTGATGATTGAAATTTTAAATAGATGCAAGATTTAGACACTCGTTTTATTTATTCAAAAATGGGACAGAACCCTCGGGATGAACTGATAGTTAGTCAATTTATCGTCTGTCGCCTCCTATTTATATCGATCTTATCGATACCTCGGAAGGAATAGTGGAACATAAAACCACGAGAAGAGTTCAGGCACTTATGTTACCGGACTCGGTTAAAAAGTGAGCAACATTGGTTAGTTGTGTGCCTCTATGTGCACCCCTAGTGTTCGTGCGACTTGCACTGGTATATGCCCCCCCCCTAGTGATGGAACCTCCCTCTGCGGATATAGATCCAAGGGGCGAGGCTTCGTGAGGCCTAGTGAAAGGCTGGATACATAAACGAAGCCAAGAAAAACTGCATCAGACCTAAAGACACTCACTGAGGCTCAGTACCGGGGCCCACAGGCGAAGGTAGTTAGCGTTCAAGTACTGATTATATTCATATGCTTTCCCCTTACATAAATGTACCAGTGTTTTACGTTGTAATGGTTCAATGTGCCCTTCCGAGTTGGTGCTTCCTTAGGGCACAGAAGGCAACCTCCCCAAGTAACTAAACTGTGTCCAGTAATTATATTTTGGCTAATTGAATTATTATGTTTAACTAACATCATCGGTCTGCTTGATGGTTGGGTGACTGTGAGTAGAAATACTTAGTTGTTCAAATTCGGGCATTTCTTAAGACCCCAAAAACACCAAAAGTCAAGCTGTTTGGATGATCATTATCTTTGGCAAACATACATCTTCCATTCATGTCACCTTTGACTGGACTTTATAGAGAAAAGCCCATAGAATGATTGAAAGCAACGCTCTGTTCTATCACCTTTATGCCCTTAACCGCCTTCTCTCCTATTAAATTTTTCCCTTTGATGTCCGAGGGTCGGTGCAGATCGCGTAATAGGAAATCCAGCTTTGAAAAGGAATTCGGGAACATTTCTAATTACACTGTACTAAATATAGTCCTTACTTTGTAGGAACAAATTATTTTAAATGCTAACAGTGTATGTCTTAGCATTTAAATTGAAATGTATTTGCAAACAGGAGCAACTGGCATTTACAAGACCAAAACAAAAATGCAGCAAATCCCTGTGGTGATTCTTCAGGGTATTTCATTACTCATCGCTCTCCCAAATGAGTATATTTAATCGAATGGAGTTTGGAGTCATGTTTTAAAGTAACGGAAATGTTGTAGGTCATCATTTGACTACTAAAGTTGAGAACTTGTCTCCTTAAAATCTTGCTATTGTAACTGAAAACTCGAACAATAGGTAAGAGGAAGTGTTTTACAGTTCTAATACAATGAATTAGCTGCACTGGCTCGTTTGATTGATTGGTCGATATTCTGTCCATTACGTAGGTATCGAGTTCAGGAAAGCAATCGTAAAGTGAGCGGTACGAATGACAAAAATATGACACCTTTCTCTTGTTTCATCCACGCAAAAATGCGGTTTGTACTTTGAGGGAATTTAGGTGGAAGGGTTTTGAGCATATGGAAACGGATTTCAGAAAATCAAATGACGTCAAAGTGCCATTAAGGCTGCAATTCAAGCATAAAACTTCACGAAATTAACTCGACCAATGGTTTCTACGAAATTTTCAGCTAGAAAAAAAAGCCGGAATTTTGATTCAGATATGCAAGTCCAAAAATACCATAGCCTTAGGTTAAAAACCTATTAATATCTTGTTATTAAAACTGACAAAATTTTTTTAACTTATCGTAGGTAAACCAGATTTTCTATGATGGATATTACTATTTCCTAAAATCTTGAGAAAAGAAGTGATAACTCTCTATTTAGGCATTGGGGTCCGAGGGTAAACGGGAGAGAAACAAAGGTGCTTTTTAAAACAGCCATAGTTGAATCATCCGTTGTTTCAAAGTTATATGGCATTTACGTTATAGAGGAACTCAAAGTCTTAGAAAAAATTTTATGACCAAATTTGTTTCAAGACTTTGTAAATTAACCTAAAACATGAATAACTTGTAACTGAAATAAAACCACCATGTCCCTTTAAACCTTCATGGGTCGATTAAAAAATATTGATTTTTCCTAAAACAGATACTTAAAATGCTGTAATGATAGAAAAAATCTGCATGTGATTACTTTATCCCCTGTTTTCACGCCATGGTAACCGAGGGAGTGGATAAACAACACCACCTGAAAGATCAAAGATTTCGTTTTGAAAATAATGATGAAATTTCTCCAAAAGTTGGGTATATCTTCATCTACATGCGACCACCTTTTTAATCAGGAAAAGAAAATGCACGCAAAATTCATCAACTGGAAGTACTTTCCTGTGCTGATTAGAGGAAATGCAGACAAAGTCACTTTTCAGAGCATATAATGGAATTATAAACTTTTTGGGAATTGCCGTGGGGCTCTGGTACGTCGTAGCTGGCCTTAGAGAAACTATCGATTTTTTGACTGAATTTTGCATAAAGATTTCCAAGAGCTATCAGCGGTGAGAGTGCAATACTCTGCTTTAGGGGAATCGTTAGATTTTTTTACGATGATAACGACGTCCTTGCTGACCAGCCCATTCTCGAATTGAAATGGGATTATGCATTCCATTGATGCTTAGTTAAATCTCAAAGCAGAAAAAATTATTATTCTTCTTTGATTTGGTTCTACTGAAAGTAACTAACGAGGCTCAGTATAAGTTCAGATTTAATGAGAGCATCTTCTGACATATCGTTATTATTTACTTCACTCATAGATCCTCGGTACATTAGTGGACGGGAATTTTTATGGTGAGGAGCAAATTCATTCTGTAGGGTACTTATTAACAGCTTTTTTCAATGCCATTTCTTATTCATATACATTTTAGTCATTCCACCTAAATTTGACGGGAATTGGTATTGACAAACTCAGTGAGGCATTATCGAGGTTAAGCATTATCTGATTTTGGCAGTGAAGACGATTTCCTAGCCGACTAAATTGTGAAGTATTTCCGTTACGGTTCATGAAAAAGTGATGTTCTAATGGCTAGTAACCATATCCAAATTTTACAGGATGCCTAATGCGAAATTAAGAATACATTTAATAACTCAGAAAAGTTACTGCAAAACTGCATCATTCAAATTATAAGAGTAGAGGAAAAATCATTCGTTAAGCCATCTTCGTTATCTGCCACAGGCAAGTGCATCGAGTTGCTCAATCTATTTTTTTTTAAATTTAAGATAGAAATCTGGCTTGCTGCTCTTAAGCCGGTCAATACTAAATTATGAAACCAAACTTTACAATTGCAACTATATTGTAAACGAAAACTTTCCGTCAAGTTAACTTAAAATTCATCATCAGCCAGAATATCGAATATTGAACTGGAATATTGAATAATTAAAATTATTAAACTCGAAGACCACGATAATCCCATGAGAAGTCGAAAGAGACTTCTAAAGGAAAAAGATTCGTTACTAGCTCCTAGGAATAGCACAATTTCGGTCCTTCGCGTGACTATAAATTGTGCGAATGTTACAATCTATAAATAAAAAGTCGATACACCCGTTACTTCACTTTAGACTAGGGAGGTATCTCAACGTTCCAGATGGCATAAATCTACCTGAAGTAAATAGTTTCAACCTTTAGCACCATTAAAAAAGCTCCCAAAATGTACTTACAAGTGCCTAAACAGTGCTGCTACGACCCAAAAACGCAATCCAAAAGTCTCACTCGTAGAGATGATTGTACTGCATTCGAAAGAGAAGAAGACGGATAGTGAAAGTATGAGGCGACGCTGATGATAAATAGACCGGTAGGGCACAAAATGTCGACAATAAGTAAATATCGTTGGTGAAGTAAATAAGCTAAAACAGGGGGAGACTGCAGGGTAGGGTGCGATGAGCGCTAGAGGGATGGGTCGAACCGCGTCGACTCAACCAGAAATGCGTCTAGAGGGGCACGGGAATGTCTTCCATACCCATGGAGACGTTCTTGCTCGTGAGCATAACAGAGAAGCGCGGGCGCCTGGATCGCGATCCCTCGAGAATGCGCATGTCCTCCAGTGTATCGATGTTTTCATCCTCATCGCCCTTGCTCCTGTTGGCTGCGACGTTGAGGCGTCGCAGGTCGTCGCTGATGCTGGTGGCGGACTCGTGCGAGGAGCCCAGGATGCGCAGCTTCGAGTGTTCCTTCTCCAGGGTGAAGATTTGCATGGTGTTGGTGCTGCCGCTGGTGGCCACCGAGCCGGTCACGATGACAATCTGGTCACCGCCCTTCACCAGCTTCATCTCTCGCGCGTACTCGATGGCTGCATTGATGCGGTTGTCCACGTCCAACGCCCAGTCGTCCTCGCTAGGGCCTTTTTAGAGTGGAAAAACATCACGATCATCACTCTCTGAGTTAAAGGAGTTCACAGCCCCTCTAGTTGGATCGACATTTCCGGTTATCGGGAAGGTGGAGCCATTGAGAAATTCTGGACGATTTGCGAAATTGTCCCAACTAACTTAGTAAATAAGTCGGTAGAACGAGCTTTATTAATCATCGATTTCATGACCGCAGACTTAGATTTCTGAAGCGATTTGTAATATTTCAAATTAAGACCCAAATCTCCCGAAGAAACTATAATTTCCTGTGAAATTTGTCACTACAATAATTTTTAAACTACTAGAAATTGTTGGCAGACAATGCTATTCAAAGGATATTGACTTTTCCCAACTCATGCAGAATCGATCTGAAGATCATTTATGAAACATACGCTTCATTAATATGTTTGAGATGAATATGTTCCTATTCTAAAGACAAAATTGAAGAACCTTAAATAAAGTATCAATTAAGCGAAATTCCCACATAACGGCATTCACGAGGATACCTCATATTTCTATTCGGTAAAAGTGACTAAAACATAATGTTAATGGAGGGAGTTACCCTTACAGTGCTTAATAAGAGATGGAAGCAGAAAGTGTGAAAACAAAGTTGCGTCTTGTGTCACGTACGCTAGAAGAGCGGCCAGGTGCTAAAGGAAATGAATGGACGAGGACAAATAGAGAAAAAAAGCTACAGCAACTCACCCATGTAAACGTAGCCATGGAGACCCCGGTAGGCGAGACAATGGCGCGCCACTGAGAGGTCAAGGGTGATGGCGATTACGGAGCAGGGTGGACGCAGCATAGCGATGGACGTTGCGCTTCTGTATGAGAAACAAAAAATGGTTTAGAAACTTGTCTAGGGGTAGAGAAAGCAGTGACAACTCACACTCCAGTCGTGGTGACTACAAAGATGGCGGAAGCGTTGCAGCTGGAAGCGGCTTCAACAGCCGAGGCACCTGTAACGTGACGGATGTCGAAAACGCCCTGATTCTGCTGCATTCGCATGCGTTTCAGCTGACCTCGTATATCTTGATGGAACACTGCTCTCTCAGCCTCTCGGCTGATCTAAATTCACCAGACAATGACCCTTTAATAGGAATTCTTAGTCAAGAGACAATTGCTACTCAAAGAAACTCACATTATCGACGACAGAGACCGACTCGAGGGCGTACATACCCCAGGAGGTTTCCATGGTGAGAACAAGACCATCTGCACCATCCAGAACAGCGTTAGCAATGTCCGACGACTCGGCTCTGGTTGGGCGAGGCTTCGAAACCATGGTTTCAAGAAGCTGCTCGATGATGAAGACGGGCTTCTCAGCGATGTTGCAGTGGGTCACAATGTACTTCTGCAGTTTAAAGATCTTCTCGGGGGTGTATTGCATAGCCAGGTCACTGCGACGAATGATCAGACCGTCTGACGATGCGATCAACTCGTGCAAGCTGAAGGAAATGTGGTTGAAATAAAAAAATGCTCCTACTTTTTAATGGCTTCACGTGTTTCTAACTTGGCAAAAACCTTAATGGACTCGGGCAGATGGCTTCGTGCCATTTCGATTATGGCACTGTTCTCGGCAAAACTAGTAAAGACGTAGTCCACGCCACATTCGGCGGCAAATTTAAGGTCCTTGATGTAGTTTTGCTTGACAGACTCTTGATAGAGGCGATCTCGAGGCAGAGTGACGCGTTTATAGCTACCGATAATCCCACCTTCCTCTACCATACAGTTGATACAATCCATGCCTATGTCCTTCACGATGAGAGAGACCTGTCCGTCATCAAGGTAGACTCGATCATTCTTGCGAAGGCTGTGAATCAGCTGAGGGAAGTACTTGGTGTTGACGAAGATCATCTCTGGTGTACACTTGAACTTATACGAGTCATCAAGTGTCAAAGTCACACGACTACCTTCCTTGAGGTTTGCTTCATAAGAAGGGCCCTAAGTAATTGAGTGAAGCAAATCAAATAAAAAAAGACGCTTACGCCTTCGAAAATTCCGGTACGCATAGGGGCAGCAGTCATGTCCATTGCAATGGCCAAAAGGCGACTGTAATTGGACTCTTTTTCGATCTCACGGGCATATCTAATAACTTCCTTGCAAATCTCACGAGGAGTCATGCTCAGATTTATCAGCAGAATGTTCATGCCAGCATCCATCATCTTGAGTATTCCCTCCTTTGTCTTCCATGACTTTCCGAGAGTACAGATAATCTTCGTTTGGCGAACATTATCAGCAACTTGATCAATATCTAGCTGACATGTATAATGAAGGCGAGATTGGGGCTTAGCGTGCGTAAAAATACCACTCGGTACATTGTATAGATGGGTTGCAGAGTGAGGTCCAATATGCGTCCCAGAGAAAGACATAACCCCCACCTTTGTAGCAAAAAGCAAAGATGCGCGACCTCAAAGAGTACAACTGTGTGGGTAACTCAAACAAAACATGAAAGATTAAAAATAAAAACTTTTATTGACCAGATAATACAATTAATGTTAATTAATTATTTTTAACTTTATAAATTGTTAACTGTTTTCTTGTACGTCAAAATAGATTTTTAGTGTGTGTTGGACGTACTGTATCAACAAAATAGCATGAGAATTTAAATAAAACAAATCACCATGCTTCCATTAGCATCTTTCATCTTTATGCTTTTGTGCGAATGCTAGTAAACTATGTCTGGTCCGCCTTTCCACACGTACTTACCAAACTAATTCTAAATTAATAATTTTATACCGGTCTTCAGCCATATCAAAGTAAGATGCATTTTGCTTCTTAAGTAATTGATTTGCATGAGATTAATCATTGGGGGGCATTTACTTTCAAGTCATTTATTTTCATTTATGGCATAAATGTTAGCCAACTATCGATTTTTTTTAAAAACATTAGGAGTTAACAACGATTTCTAGTTGAACTCATTTGCACACGGAAACGACAAACAATCCTCACGATATCCTTGCGCTTTACGATCGTAAAACCTTAGCAACATTTTTGACGTTTTATTAGCAGTAGAGGGGTAATATGTAATAGTTGGTAATATTTGACTTGCAACGGATTATTATTCATGCTAATTTACTTATCTGAAGGCGCGATATTTATATATTCACTGCGGAAAAATTCTCATAGGCATAAGCTATAAATAATGTGTACACTTTAACACTCACGAAAGCGTTCGAAGTATGCATTGATAGGTTTCGTTTTGAGCTGAGGTCTGAAAATCGTGCATTTACTACAATATATAAAACGACTACTTCAAAATTTGTAATGCGTGGTCGCTATTCAATATTCCCCATAAATCATGATATAATTAACTTTGACATTTTCTGTTGTTGAATTAAACCCTTTGACCATGTTGCAGTTTTGAGGAGAAGTAAAAGTATAATTCTGAAGGAAATTGGTAGAGCGGAATACTTCGCTAGGTTAGCGACTGTATGCCAACACTCAAAACGATAAACTCTATAGTCACCCCATATCATGGAAAACAACCTGCAAAGGTAGAACTGAACTTGATTAATTAGTGAGCAAAATGTTACTGAGAACTGTTGAATTTAAATGAGTATTTACAGTGATACCGTGATAAATGATGTACACTATTTTTTGTGTAAATAATACACATATAACCATAAAATTAGCGCTCTTGTAGGACCATTTTTATGTCACAGTTTCATATAAATCTTAATGCAATAATAATAATTTTGAGTTTTTGAATTTTTAAAATTTTTTCCCCTTTTCTTTTGAATTTTGGTGTTTACTCGTGTTTTTGTTCAAGTAAATCTGATTTCGATATGTTATTCATCAAAGGGAGATTTAAGTACCTACGGAAGATAATATCAAACACTACAAATGCATAATTAAATTTAAAGTTGACATATGCAAGCTAAATTAATCGAATACGCATAACTATTTCCTGGTAGGTGTGCTGAATGCATAATATAGGCATTTTAATTCAAGAAAAATCACTCCTAAATCTCAATAATGGTCCAATACAGCAGAGTAATTCATAAAAATGTTTGATGTTTGATATAAGTTACACGGCAAAGCTACCACCGACGACTTTCTCGTGTTAGATCGCCTTGCGTTTGTTCACTTTTGCACAATCTCGCTTTAGCATATGTTACAAAAATTTTGCTTTTCCCTCATCAAAAGTGGATTATGAATACGTTTGAATGCAGAAATGTACCTTGCCTGTAGCATTTAAAAGTAGCCCAAAATGGCATAGTTACAGAAAATTAACCCCACAATTTTCGCAAATTAATATAACTGGAGAGTTTTTTCGATTTTTGTGCTTTGACTTTTCCAGGTGCGGATGTAATTAACATCCAGGTGCAACTACACTGACTTTCATTTATAGGTGGTGGAATCATCAGTTTATGTCAATAATTGTTGCTTCAACAACAATACATCTTGTTGAATAACCCCATTCATTATGAGGACTAGATAATTACATGTATTAATAGGAAGATTTGTTTTTTTATTAATGCACTTCAGATAATGAATAACTGGATGCAGCTAACTGAGCACTCATTTTCATAACAATTGGTAAGGTTATACACCGAATTCACATGTGCATAATTCTTTAGTCATTAATGAAATATTTGAAATTCCTCTCTTGATTTCACTGAAATTATGCTGTCGCCAAAGAGAATGGAATTTAATTAAGAAACGTTAATATGAACAAGGTGAGGCTATAATATTTCAATAAAAAGTGCTGTTTGCCCAAAGGAGAAAACTGACCACCAGTTAAAAAGCCATAGAAAACTACTAGCTTAAAAACCCTGGTTTTTAGAGGTTTTTCGAGCTTGTTCGCGAAAATTCTGGTTTGGCACTCAACTGTACCAAACCATAAATACTAAGCAACAAATGTTATGCCGGGATTTCTTGAAGATCTAGCAATTCTTTAAGACATTTTGTTTCAACAATTGAGTGTCATCGCTCGCGTACCAGCATTTTCCCACCAATCTTTAAACCAAATTCTCTTGACATTTCAGGTTTATGGAAATTTGTCATTAGGTTTTCAATAAGTCCCAGTATTCCATACTCTAGTTTAAATATTAGATCACAAATTAAATGTTTATAAACCGGATATGTATGATGCTACAAAGTAGGAGGATGCGTAAGTTCTAAGGTAAGGAGGTATCTATCAGCTAACTCCATAAGTTCTGTCTGAATTTATTTTTTAATATTCAGAGAAATCTAAAAAGTGCTATGTCTAATCAACTTGAACGTGTTTTTATGTTTAGATAAATTTAAATTAATCAAGTTTTGTTTCAAATAACAGTAATAATAAATAATATATTTGCTTAGCTAAAAAATTGCAAATATGAAAGTACACAAGAATCACTTAAGGCGCATAATTTTTCATGATTGTGTGTATAGAAGATGGTTTACGAAATTCAGAAGTGGAGATTTCATCTCTGAAGTTGAACTTCGAACCGGACGACTTCCAGTTGAGTTTGATGATAAGGTGCTTCTTGAAGCAGCAGCCTTGAAAAGAGCTTATCCCGCTTTGTCAGTTGAGTTGGAATTGGCTACTAAGCTTAGTCCAAACCATACAACTGTAGCATCAACAACTTAGCATTTACTCTTTCCTTCTACCATTCTAACAAATTTGTAGCTGTTAAATTCTCTCCTAGATGGACTTACAGCCCCGTTAAGATAGTCCCACTCTCGGAGAGAGAAGAGGAACGTTTATTAGCAGCGTGTGTTAATTGGAAGTGCAGTCAAGCGGATTTATGTGGTAAGAGTTCCTGGTTTGGCTACAAGGTTGTCCGGTAACTAGGATTAGGAGAGGCTTTGAGTGAACCTAAGAAAATGCTATAAGCTGGCGCAATGCTGCCACAAACTTGTTTCGCTTTTTTGGTGGACAGACTTGAGACTAAGGACTGGCGAAAAATGGATCGTTTATGGAGAAGTTAAGTTTCGTAAGAGGGAAAAGACCCCAGCCACAGTCGCCTCTTTCAGTCTGGTGGGTTCCCCAGGGATTAATACATTTTGAATATTTGCCACCCAATGCGGCAACAATCAATGCTCAAATCTACTGTCAGCAGCAATTAGGGTGGCGTTTGAGCCAAGCTTTGAGCAGGAAAGAAAGTTTTTCATCTAGTGAATGGGAAAGGGGTGATGTTTCATCAAGACAATGCACAATCCCTCACACATGAAGAATTAAATCAAAAAAGATGAAATAACTTTTTTGGGAGAAAATTCGTCATCCACCACCTTCTTCTCCTGACTTCGCTTCTTCAAACTACCATTTTTTCGTATCTTACAAAATCATTTGGAAGAAAGTTTTTTAACGCCAGTTCTTTGAACTGAAACCAAAGTATTTCACAAAAATGCATTCATTGAGAAAGTTATAGGTAATCAAGGAAGTCTAATAGTGAATGCATCTTTAATTAGATGTAAGGTTTGGTCATATGTTTTATTTATTAAAAATTCAAACTAAATTTATGGGTGGACCGGATACTTAAAATTCTGGAGTAATGGAACCCAGAAAACTTGTAAAACCAAATTGAAGTGCTGTTTACATTAAGAGGCCTATCTTTCAAGTTTTTCTTAATTTTAATGATTTGATGTGAAGTAAAATTCACAATTTTTTTACATATATATTTCTTTTATGAAATATGCTAAATGAATACGGCTCAATTAGAAAAAAAAATCAACTGATTGGCATAAGAGGCACAATCGGTCGAATGTTAGATGAATCATCCAATGCGGAAATCCTCTAGAGACAAGCATCGGTACAATCTCGGATGTTTCATGCTACTAGTTGTGAGTCACCACGTCTTCGCCACGTAGCAAAGCCAAACGTAAATCTTCAGGCCTTCGAAAAAAGCTTGTGAGTGCATTTACAAACCACGTTTTTCAAAAAAGAGGAGTCGTGATCCTGTTGCGACAGTGGTCTGGCGTCGGTATCTAGGGGTGCAAAGAAACACCAGAGAAGCCCCAGAGGAATTGTCTTTATTCAAACTACCAATCAGAGGCTGGTAAGAAAGGCCGTCTACTTAGATGAGCTAAAACGAAGATTTTTGCTTTTGGTCGGTGGAATTATAAAAAAGTGAACTGCAAAAACGATTAGCCTTTTTTTCTCATCTTACCAAAATAAATATGGGATGAGGTAATGCAAACTTAAGTTAAGTAAAGAGCTAGTAGTATGTGCACGTGAATTGAAGACAAGAATATCAAATAATAGTGAGAATTTCCATAGCGCATTTGAGACCGATTAATATTATCGGAAAATCCCTAGAAAACGCCTTTGAGTTCGTCTCTCATGGGCTAGTTAAGAGAGGTATGGAAATTTGTAGGTGAATGAAGGTTCGTGTGTCCGAACAGTCTCTCCAGCTTTTGATTAACACAGATTTCAATTTCCCAATTTAGATTAAATCACTTAATACCTTGGGATCTACGGAAATACCTATGGTTTCCTACCTTTAACTTGAAAAAATATGTCAAATCAACGTCATTTTTAAAACCGTCATTGGTTATTTATTTCCTTTTCTTACGGTGAGGTGAATAAAGTTCGTATTTATTTTTAATTCAGACAATTTTTTAACAAGCCAAGTAAATGAAACCCCATTTCAACTAAATGCTAATTGAAATTCAATCTCTGAAAAATAAAATTAAATACAGGTAAATTTTTGAGCTAAAACCGTTTATTTCAAAATAATGTTTTAATAGGAAGGAACCAATCATCTATCGATTCATAAAAAGGCCAAGTTGGTAAAAACGGATTTGTATCTGGGTTCACGAACCAGGGTAGAACGAGGAATTATTTTACATAAATTCCATGCTTTAATCAAGATATTTTAAAGGAAAATGAAGACTCATCAAAAATGGGTTATCTTAGAAATTACGTTTCTGACAAAGTGTTACGATGAAATGTGAATACTGTTGACACCAGAGCAGTAAATTTTGTTTGATTTTTTTAAATGAAAATGTTTGAAGTGAGACTTTCCTCTTTTATCTAGGTTCCTAACTTTTCAACTTGAAGTGTGAGAAACTTCCTATTGGATTTCCTTTAAGAGATTGCTGTATCTATTTGAGCAATAAATCTCATCTACTTTGTACTGGATCTCCATTAATTGACTACATTTAAAGAAACGAAGCTCATCCTTTAATCTTACGTCACAAACGACTTCATTATCAATAAAAATTTTTTATCAAGACTGTTTTATCTACCTATATTTTATTATGACTTATAGTCATCTCCCTTTCAAATTAATAACTGAGCCGTAATTTGCTTAGAGGATTATTTTTGAATGGTGTCTTTTCAAATATACGAAAAGTCTCTAAAGGCATTTCAAATTGTAGAAAAAATATAGAAATGTGCAGACATGTATTAAAAAAAGTACATGTACTATATCCAGTTGACAAAATTTTTGCTAGTTTTTTTCGAAAAACTGATGTTCTTGCAAGCCAAGAAAAGCAACTGCTTTACTAGTTTTTGGAAACTGCTGAGTACTGTTAAATATTAAAGCCAGTTTTAAATCTCACTTGACCTATTCGCCGAAATTCAAACTTTTAATGTGATAAATAATGTGTAAAATTGTAAAAGTCTAAAACAAGTAATTGAGTCTCTGAAGATTTTCAGGAACAGGTTCGGAGCAGAATTTTACTTAGTTCATTTTTCATTTGTCAGAGGTTGAGCAAGTAAACAGGATAGGAACTATCATGGAGTTCACAGAGCTGTCATACTAAGCAGACAGTTCTAGCAGTTCAGTCTATCATGTGTGCAAGAATGCTGCGATTCTTATTTGCCCTCTGAAATATAATGAGTAATCAGCGTATTTCCGGTTATAGGAATGCTTGTTTCCACAAATTCCTAGACGGGAGAGCAAACTCACCGCTTCCTTTTGTAAACTTAGTTCGGTTAGATTAAATTACTCATAAACTAATGAGATAAATGGAATAGGAAATCTGGTTCAGTGACTTTTAATTTAATTTTGTCATAAAAGTATTTCTGAAAAAATATGCTAGTTTTGAAGAAAAGGTAAACACTGATTTAAATTTCCTTGTTATTAACCGATTATTGCCTTTCGGTAATTTACTACTATTATATGAAATCATTCACACCAATTAAATTGTACTTGATGACGAATTTAAGATCTCGAAACTCCGGTGATTTTGCAAATTGAGCAAATGAATAACAAAATTTAGGCTAAAAAGGCATTTGTGTATTAATCTTACTAGCATAATACCTTATAGGTCATTAAATCCTGTTTAAAATATATAAAATTTGTCAGTTAAGAAATTTAGATGTATTCTGCATTATTCCACATAATTATGTCGATATTCCAAAGTGATACAAAAATTACAAAAATCATTCTGACTGACCAGTTCAAAGGCTACTACTGTGAAAAAGTTATCAAAACATTCAAAGTGAACACTGATATTACTTTTTAAATTTAGGCTTCTCAGATTTGTAGACATTTGTGAATTTCGCTTACATGGGCCCAAGCCTTATTTTTCAAATTGAAACAACGTTTATTAGCATCTTGCCAAGGCTATTATGTCCATCAGCCTGACGAATTCTGTCGCTGAGGTAAAGGTGTCTGGCCATCAGCGCCGGGTTTAATGGCAGTGTCATTAATTGATCAGACATTTAACTTTTATGACCAATTTCATAGAACCGTCTCGATAAAAAGGTTGCTTCATTTTTTTGAATAGTGTTTTACTAACAAGTTTAAATTGTTAGTTTATTTTTTTGTGTACAGAGGTGAACTTTCTAAGGTAGGAGTTATTAGAAAGGTTAGATCAAGTATATCAACGTTCATGAAATTGCATTCATACCAAACAAAGTTGTCTTTCGAAATTTGCGGTAGCAGACCTTAGAAATAGTTGTTTTGGGATATAGTAGCTTTTTATTAGAATAGGATTTGATAACGTATTAACTGTAGAGGCCAGTACGAAGTTCCCTTTAATAAAGTAGGTATGTTACCGTCCGTCGATAAAATCAGCAACCAGGTCGACCTGCTCAAGCCATATCATACACAGGAAGTCAGAGAGATGTTAATGAGTTATTTCAACAAATGAGAAACATATTCATCATTCCAAATACTTAAAATCTATACTGCAGAATTATTGCTTCTTGAATTTATGCACTAACTGGTAATTCATGGGTGGATAATAGGATTTAAAAGCTCCTTGATTATTGATTTCATAACAAAAATGTTACAGTTAACTGTGGAAATGCGTCTTAGCCCCTGGCTGTGTTCGGAGCACTGCAAGTCAAGGTCGGCGTTTGAGATTGGTCCAGCGGTGCACTAATTATCAAGATCCAATCGGTATTCATCAAACGATCGTAAGTTGCATCACTTATACGCTGTGCTCACAATGAAATATCTGAAGGGATCTTGACACTGGTATCTGGAAGCCTAGAAATGTGTATTCAAAGGGTTCATAGTTAACTGGATTGGAACATTTGGCTGAAATAGGGTGAGCTACAACAACTGATTAGAGGATATCTTTTATAGTTGAGGTATTTTTTAATTATAAATAAAATACCTGATCTTGAGAAGAATACCGTTACAAATTCGATGTCCTATATTAAATTACAGATTTAAAATCCTTCTAATAAAAGTGAAGTGAGGAATTTAAATCCAGCTTTTTTTCTCTGCAAATTATAATGTTCTGAAATGATGGAAGTCTATAATTTCAACTTAGTTTAGGAAAAAAACGAATCCCTTCATCTCATCAAAAGTACCTCAAAGTTAAGAAATTGAAAGCCACTAAAGCAAAATTATTTCGGGTTTTAGGAAATCTTCGAAATGAATAACATTAATATTAATTAAACGATATTTTTTCATCAGTGATTATAAGGGAAGCTATCGTTCTTTAAATATCAATGTCAAGAGTGAAGCCATCTACGAAAGATTTAGATGAGTTAAATTAGAATCACATGGGAACTGTTTCAAAATCTGAACCTTGCTATAACCCCTAATTTTCAAATCCATGAAGGCATGTAATTATCGTTCAAAGCTCATGTTAAATTTCCTACTCTAGTATATAGCTAAAAGCAATTTATTTTGTGAAAACTGTTTGAACATTTAGGTAAATCATAGTGTATATTTAGGTATAGATTGATAATTTAGTCTATCAGTGAACTTTTTATTTGATGTTTTATTTACCACGGTGTTTGGTTATTTTTCTAGGTGAAAACAAACTCACAGCCGCATATGTTGTTTTACACATTCTTAGAATAGATGGCATCTGACTGAGATGAATAAATCCTAAAATTAATTAAAAATTACGACTATTGTAGGCTGAATGATGTCATCATTCAACACTTTTGGTATGAAATAATAATAGCACATGTAAAATCAAGGGCAAATTTAATCTTTACGCAGTAGCAGCATCAATATTCACAAAAAATTGAAAGGAAACGCTGTATCTTTGAGAACGGCCTCAGAGAAATGAAAAAGTCACAGAAGTAGGTTAAGTAGCATCTAAATCTTTTTGTCTACAACTTTAGATACTCATCCTCCGTGGACTCTAGGTATTTGAGATTTTTGCCTCATCCTTGCTTACTGTAAGACCTCGCCAGTCTTTTTAAGGCACAGGACTGACCTTCCTCATTCTTAATACATTTTTCAAGTGTATTTATGGCACTGAAATTGGCTGAATTAATCTTGTTTGGAAAGTGATAAAGAGTAAGAGAAAGCTGTCATGGCTCAATAAGTAGGATGACCAAATAGCTTACATTTACACAAAAAAGGTGCTTACTAAGATCTACGAAGCTGATAGACCCAGACCTGTCATTCTGGAGTGGAGTTTGCTCCTATCAGTGAGAGCACAGCTGGTCAAGAAGCGGTAATTACAGGGAATTCGAGGAATCTTTGGCAGTCCCTTTGGGCAATAGGGGAAAACTGTGTGAAAACAAAACACAAATAGACAAATATTTTTAATCATTAGGATACACTGCAGCCTAAAACTGGCTCTCAAAACATGGAGACTGCACTTGCCAAGAGAAAGAGTGTCCTCAAAATATTTTTAACTGCTTTTTTATTACTGAATCGGCTATTAATCTCTTTGTCGACGACAGCACTGGCGTGTTAAGATCTAGGGGGTCGTAAAATCAGGCTACCGGGCTTTTTGACTCTTCCTGGGGTGCGGTAGGGAGGTTGATCTCTGTGACGGTAGGTATGAGTAGTAGAAAAGGTCGTCATTGAGTGCAAGCTTCGTGATAAAGGTTGAAACGTGAAAATACATTCGCCAAAGCCCGATTTTCGATATTAGGGTTCACCGAAAATGTGGATTTTCGAGGATATCCGCTCTGTGAGCTCGTAGTCACCAACGAAATTCTCCTGTTCATGCAGATGGATTGTTTTCAATGCAATGTTTAAGTGATCTCTTCGTTAGATGGCTAACGCAATCAGTCGGGATGATACTAGTTATTCGCACGTCGTGCTCGTGAAACAATATACAAATCTGAAAGACTAACCAAATTTTATTCTATTAAAATTTGTTTTTTTGTATATCAAATAGTGATTTAGTTTGTATTACTGAAGACGTTTTGAATATAATCTCAGACAACCGATTACAATTTTTTCGTTTTAAAGGCCAAAATGCCTCCATTGATTTGAAGTGTTAGCTCAATTTAATTGTAACAACACATTATCTCTAATTCATTCAGTTATTGGGTGTTAAGGATTTAAAGAAATTGCAGGCATAATTGTTTTAGATTAAATATACTTATACATTTCTATTATTTTGGGTGCTTCTAAAGTATAGGCTAACTTTGAAATAGCCGTTTTTAGCTCATATTTTCTATCTGCGCAATAAGTAAACGCTTTTGATCGAGGAGCATGTTCGAACAAGTTGCTAGTTAAGATTGTTAATCAAAATGGAAAATATACTTTGTCCTCTGTACCTTACTTCCATTGAAAATGATAGATAGTTCAAACGGTTAATACTATTATTTAACATTGAGAACCTTTAATTAACTTATCCTAATTCTTAAGTTGATAGAACTGTTAAATCATTTGTTCATTTTCCTTTTCACTGTCTAGTGAGACACTAACTTTTTCCAAAAGAGATTTTTCAAGATTTTAATCTCGAGCAGATCCAAAAATATTGAAGCAAGATCTCATACGGCTGTTTCAAAGATTTGGCCTTGTTTCTCAGTGAAATAGCTATTAATTTGATTGTCCCATGAAAACAACCTCAATGATTAGTATTTAAAAGGAGTCTAACAGTGGAAGCGTAGAATAAGCAAAGTCCCGATTGCGTAACGAAATTATGTAGAGCTGTGCCTGCTTGAATCGAGATATTTCTTATCGTACAAATCTGAAATTTCCCAATTCTTTTTCTACAAATTTCCACGAGCTTTATTTAATTAAAATGGGGACTAAAGTAATTGTTTTTCGCTTTTGAGCTAAGGGTTTTTTTTTCTGATTCTCTAGAGACCCCAACTTGAAACCCCATAAAATAAATAAGTTTTAACTACTGCAACTATTTTTTTGCACTATTTCAAAGTATGAAATCAAATAATGAGACAGAATCTGTTTATAGCTAGTGAACATCTCTGCTTCTAATCGGGGAATCATTCCCTAGAAGCATTTGTAGACCATTAACAACCAAACAAAGTGTAATTTTTTCATGGTCCTGTTTGTAGAGGGTAAAATGCATCATAAACATTATCGGGCGTCACCAAACAGAGTAGTATTTGATGTTCTATTTAGTCTTGCACAAATTGTACCATTGGTTAAAGAAGCGAGCCAATAGTGAACAAAGATTTTGATTGATCATAAAATTGCTAATGGAAAAGAGGTCGAATTAACCCAAACATCCACAATGCAGAAGAAAAAGCTATTTTTAAAGCGAGAATCGCACAAAGCGTTTGCTTATCTCCAATGGTAACTTTTTATAATGGGGTTCCTATGACTTAAATTAGTATTGGCTAAAGTAAACAATGTGCCTTTTTCTGGTGTCAGATAGCAGACCAATAGTAAAATTACCGTTTTTCCATGCACAAAATATTGCCATTGGTTAACAAAGCAAGCCAATGGTGAGTGGCTATTTTTATTGATTTGAACATTAAGAAATCGCAGCGAGGGTGTCTGTAACAGAGCCGAGCTCAAACTTTCAGGATGGTCGATTAATGGCCTCCTGAAAAAGCTAGCTAGCTAGGCTTCGTATACCTAATCGACATTTTTATGGAAATGGGTAAAGAAGATGGAAAATGCCAAGGAAATACCTACTCCTCGAGCTGGTAGGAAATTAGTACCTGAAAGAAGGATCAAATAAATAAGTTGTAAGTAATTTTAGGTATTCTCATAATCTGAAAGTATTGGCCATTAATGCTACCGTTTTTATCAGGTAATCTCATAAATTTTGTTCGAAATTTAAATAAATAAATCAAGTGAGCAAAATGTCATTCATTATTTGAGATTCAATCGTCAATATGCTTTCCTTGATTACTTATGGCTTCTTTTAGTTTTAGTTTTGGTTTTCGTCTTGATTCGAAGAACTCACAAATGTCGGTTTCAACCTCGTCTTGCTGTGCTGCAAAGGCCCATTCTTCCGAGTGATTTTGTGTGAAGGAGAAGCAAGGTGGTTGGCGGATTAAAGTGAAAGGGGAATTTCCTTCCAACCAAGTTCTTCCTCGATCTTTTGCGACTTCATTTTTACTGTGTGGGGTCGCGCTGCGTTGTCCTGTTCAAACACCACCCCATTTCGAATCCCAGGAGCAAGTCTTTCTTTACCCCCCAAAGCTAATCTCAAACGTCCTTATTACTGAGGGGTAGATTTGAGCATTGATTGTTGCTCAATTGGGTGGGAACAAATCAAATGTGATTATTATATCTTTTCGATCGCACCAGGATGAACGAAGAATCTTTTTCCCATGGAGAGCCCTTCCTCTTTACGAAGCCGCCACTGGGGTATAGTACGCCTGACATTCCAGTAAAAGATCATTTTTTCGTCGCCAGTCGTAAGTCTATTCAATAAAAAGGTGAAACAAGTTGGCGAGAGAAGAGTAGATGCCAACTCGAGATTTGAGGTGTCGATCAACAGTTGTATGTTTCGAACTAAACTGATAAAGCGAGGTTAGGCTTCCCAAGGGCTGGTGCTTCGAGAAGCTGCTAAACATCAAACTCAGCTGAACGCCCAGCTCGTTTTTCAGTTTCGTGGAAGCTAAAATCTCCGCATACTATGAGAGTTTTTTGTTCACAGGTTCTTTACCATGAGCTTAATGAATATATCTACTGGTGCCGAGTGGCCTTTCTTGAACTCATAAGGCATTATGTGCCTCATGAAATGATTCTTGGGTACTTCCATGTTGGCAGAGTTTTAAGAAAATTTTCATTTAATTACTCTGTAAAAAGAAATTTGGTCATTTAGAATGCATTGAAACAGATTAAATACTTTTTATCTCCCCCTTTTTATTAAACTTAAATTACAGTAACTTTTCCTTCAATTTGCAAAAAGGTAAAATTTGGACAGAACTTACGGGGTGACCTAATAGGTGTCCAGTAAAGTAGAGATAATCGAGTGTTTAATTCAGTTGATTTCAGGTAGACAAGTGCTGCGTAGTATGAAATACCAGGCAGGTTGGCTGCTTACTGGATAGGCTTTAGAAATTAATGAGATGCAACACTTCTGGACTCTAATCTGTGTTGACGTATTTGACATTCTTGATGGCTAATACAGCAAATCATGAGAGGAGTGGTATCTGCACAGTGTCAGAGTGGAGGAGATGCATCTTTTGAGTGGAAACAAACATGTTAATCTACTTCTCGAGCATCTTTCGGGCAGTGTAATGAAAATTTGTTTTTAAAATTAGGAATATTAGGAAGAGTTGAGTTATCTACATTTATTCTCAGGTGTTGGACGAACTGGCAATTTATGTTGTTGTGGTTTATGTATTAAAGGAAAAAGTTTTAAAAATAATCATACCTCTGGTTTGATAATTAACTTTATATATATTAAGAGGAACATGGTAAGTTGCCGATAAAATCAAGGATACATCATTTCAAAAATTGCCTGGGACCAATAAGCTGTTCGGTACTAACTTTCATGAAGCCTTTCAAAGTTTTCGAGCTATTGAAGTTATCTATGCTCCATTAAGCCGTAGTTAATTAAAAGATCCCTTTGAGGTTTCACCGAACCAAGACCTGTACTGAGACGTGCATGGCTTATACTTTGGAACATGTACACATTACTGCTGGCAGAATCAACCAGGTCGTTCACAAGGGACTGTGACCCAAGGGACCAACACATTTGATGTGTCGCCTTTGTGATCACATGCAGACGGCCAGACGAAAATAAACTGTACATTGTTCCCGAACTGTAGACAATACACTGCAGAATCGAGCAATCACGCTATGTTTGCTCAGTGTGCAACTTGGAAATGGGTGCCTCCTTATGAATTCTGTGACAACAATCTCAAATATGGAGCTGATGACATCTGTTTCACAATTTCTGGCGGATAGACTCGTGACTGGCGACGCAAAATGGACCCTTTATCGGAATGATTATCGTCGTGGGCTGTGGAGGCTTCGCAAAGCGAGGGGGAAGACCCCAGTCACAGCCGAGGAGGAACCTTCATAAGGAAAATCTTAATCTTTCAATCTGGGGGACAGCCAAGAATTTGTGATACACTTTAAAGTGTTACGTACTTATGCAGCACCAATTAATGCCCATTTACTGCAAGCATTTAGGGCGTTCGAACCAAGCTTTGAGGAATTAAAGGCCTGCTCTGGTGAATCGAAAAAGGGCGATTTGCCAACAGGACAATGCAGCACCACTCAAAGAGAAACAATCAAGTCTCAAAAGATTGAATATGGACTTGGATGGGAGACAATTCCTCATTCATCCTATTCTCCCGACTATCTTGTTTCTTCAGACTACTGTCATCTGTTTCATAGCTTACAAAATTATTTAGCGCCTCAGAAAGAGGTTGAAAACTGATATTTGTGGGTTCATGGAATCAAAACAAAAGGGATTTTGCCAAAATGAAGGCTGAGATGGGAGGAAGCCAACGATAACCAAGGAAAGTGCATTTATTCTTTAATTAAATGCAACATTTGGGCACTCGTTGTTTACTCAGCATTCGAGCAGAACTTAGTGGGCATCGCTGTTAGCCACACCATAACGAGCCTTCTGTGGTAGATAGACCGCAGACGCGGTGAATCGTACATACTCTTCAACACAAATTTTCTGAATCTAAATAGGACTGATACACCCCATTCATGCAACATGTTTATCAACTGATAAACAATTTTTAAGAACTGGAGTGCCCGTGCTAAAAAAGGCCTCTTCGGTACCCACAGACTTATGTGATTTGAGGGCCACAGCCATTACGCAAGCTGTTGAGCCTTGGTGTTGGATATTGCTTCGATAAAATGAATACAGTGAAGGAGATGTAGGTGTCTCTACAATATGGTATTACCTGTTCTATAAATCCAGCCTAACTTCTCCGTGCCCAAACGTCCTCTCTGAGGTCAATCGTTGGATAATCGCCAAATATGTACTAACCGAAATCTTCGAGGAATCCTCACTGCATGTTTTTTCTACTTTATTGGATTGGTTACACTTGGCTCCTCTCCAAGATGGACTAACTACCCGTTATGAGGCCCCACTAACATAGGGAGAAGAGAATCGCGCACCCAACCTTTTACTAGATATTGTGTGATACTCGATTCGTGCACTCAAGACAAAGGGACGACGGGGAGTCCAATAACTAGGTTTGGGCAGTCTCGGTGTGAGCCTGAGACTGCAGGCTGACGTCACGGTGAGCCGGTGATAAGAATTGGGGCGGCCACACACCACTCACTTACAGCATTTTCGCTTACCGACAATGGCTATCTGAAAATAAAATGCAGAAAATCGTTTAACTAAAAGGTCTTTTGATGAAAATTACATTTATCGAAATTATTTTTACCGTGGATGAGCACCGAAATTAAATTACCGCTAAGAAAAAGATGAGTTTATGTGAATTTACTAAATTCGATCATTCTTCTCCCATACATTGGGTAAAATGTGTCTTTTTCAGAGAATTTATTTGTGAAATAAATAAACTTTTATTTTTTTTCATTTCATTTGACATATTTTGTTGCTTAAGTATCTAAATAAGTATTTATTAATTTAGCAGGTCGGGTGTGTTATGCACCTGTTGCCTTTCGATATAATTGTTCAAACTCTCTTCTCCTGTTCGCTTTGTCCTTTGCATGATTATGCTTCCGACAATGGGCATTGAAGGGGTTTGATATTATAAATACGGAAAGAAATGCCTTCTAAGTTAGAGGATGAGAAGAGCAAGAATCCGTGTCCAAGCAAATACAATGGTGCTTAGCTTTGCACTTATTTGAAAAGAACCTGTCAAGGTAACTTTTAACGTACAACAGATGTCTTTCATCAAGCTATTCATCTCTGAACGTTTAGAATATTCGAATGCGTTTTAAAACCATAGATATTTCACTTAGTTTTTCTTGAATGATGTTCTTAGGAGTGGCCTCCTATGACAAACGTATTTTCACGATCTCTACTGTCGCAATTATATCGACCTAATTTTAACAGCAACTGAATTGGTTTATGCACTTAAAGAATCCTGGATTTGGCTAATATTAGTATATACTTAACAAGCCGGAACCAAAAGTAAAAGTATAGTGGTTAATAGCTTGAAATGTATGGCTAAGTACTGGCTTCTCAAGTTTTCATGTCACACCGGAGTTTCATGGGATAATTTTGTTACTGACCAATTCTCTGTCTCGAAAATTTCACTACCCGCTGTTTTAATTAAGCATCATGAAAATTATCAAGGTTCTTTTAATTCCCAATTAGCTCCGAATGAAATATGGCTTAACTAATTGCATTGGTCACCACTATCATATTTAAATTGCCGAAAAGTTTAAACAAAATTTTTTCGTTGATTAAACTGTAGCCTACAATTTGATGGTTCGCTTTTTTGGTTTTGTAAAAGGTATGACTCATTCAGTTGATAGAAGTAGGAGAAAAAGAAGTTTATTTTAAAAAAGTTATTATTTAACTTTGTAGCACTAAATTAAGATTTATGAAACCAAAATTAATAATTGTTTGTGTATCCTGCTTAAGTTTAGACAACTGCAGTTGTTCAGTTGGACTTCCTGAACCATTCAACTAACCCGCTAGAAAATCTAACTTACAAGTTACTCTTAATAACTACTTAAGTTGAACATGTTTACAATTGATCCAAGAAATATTTTAATGGGATTCATGGAAATATTATTATAATTATATCATTATTTATAACCAGAATTTGCATAATTAGCAGTTAGTTATATAAAATTTAAATTCTTATGTTATATAATTTTAAAATAGATAATGTGACCTTGAAGACAACGAAATAAACCTATGTATCCCGCTTATTGACCAATAAATGTCTTACCTTGTTTTTCGAGAGGGTGAATGATAGAAGTACAGTAGTGCCCAATAAAAACTTTTCTTGATGTCGAACTTTGTCCTATTTATCTTGATCACAGCATTAGCCGGTTGATAGAGTGACCGATTGAAGACGGACTTTCAGGCGTTTAAGTTGGTAACTGATATTTTTGGCGTCACTTGAAACTTGAAAACACTAGTTATCTTATGCCTGAATGAGCAGGTTGAACAGCTCAAAATTTATATAAATGTGAATATACCACTGAAAATCGTCAAATCGTTTTCATTGTGAAAGATATATCCCAGAATTTTTAGTGATTGTTATTGTGATAGAATGGTAGGCAGGCTTCATAGCAATTGTGACTAAAGGAGCATTTGAACCACTCAGCGCCTAAGTACCAGATTTGAGTTCTCGTTCTGGAATTATTGTAGCATTCATTTTGCACCATTGAATTTGGGGATTTGATTTCAACTATTGTTCCTCCAAATTTGATACATCATGTGAATTGATGATTGAAGAATGACTGACATTCTTAAATTGTGATATTGTCACAGGTTCAAGAAGTAACAACTTGAATATTGTTCTGATTGTACTTTAAAGAGGGTGAATCACCGGCTTTTAAAAATGAGATAGTATTCCAATCCCTGTTTAGTTTTCCTACCAAATGCCACCTCCCTTAATAACTTTCGTACAATTCATCGAATCAAGAAATTGCGACATTTACTTCAGTGCTTCAAATCAGAAGTAATATATAAACAGAGCTGGAGAAAATCACACATATTCACTGATTGGGGTGTGAGGTCAAAAAACGATGCTGAGGGATGTCACAGCGGCACTCGCATGTCGTTCACGCCTCCATACACGCTGTTACCCCTGCTCAACATGACAGAGTACCTCGGCCCTGCTCCGAAGGCCTGTCTGGCCTGACGAGCCCTGCTAACTGGGCCGTCGGGGCTGCCGGCACCAGGGAATGCGAAGTTGGACGAGGTCCAGGGACTCTCGGCTTGAGCAAGCTCATTAGACGAGCCGACGATGCGGAGTTTGGAGTGGGAGCCCTCCAGAGTGAAGATGTGGATGGTGTTGGTGCTCCCACTGGTGCCCACCGAGCCAGTCACCACGACAATGCGGTCACCGCCCTTGACCAGACCAGTGTCTCGAGCGTGTCCGATAGCGGCATTGATCCGGTTATCGATGTCCTCGCACCAGTCGTCTTTGCGCTCACCTGTAGTAGAGCATTTAAAATCAGTGAAATAAGGGTAAAAATAATAGTTTTAGAATGATATATTGAAAATGGATAGCCGTTACTAGTTCGGATACACGGGGTTTAGAGAAATCGATACGTTGTTCATGTTCAAGATGAGAAAACGAAATTGGGGATTCTCATCTATTAATCGATTTATAAACCGGAAAAAAACAGAAACTGAGTGGAACAGTCATTACGTAAATCTAAGAGTGTCGATATGTGAAGTTGACAACAAAGAAAGAAGAGTTATATCTAAGGGCTAGAAGCTGATGCTTTTATATGAATTTTCGCTGAAAACGAAGGTCGCATTGAGATTCTATTTCGCATCAAATACACATAAAATGTCGTGTTTCTGTTAGCTATAAACTTTTATAGTATCTCTACTCTTGAAGCACATAATTTCCAAGGAATTATTTTTATTATCGAAAACAAAATCATATCCGTGGAAGTGAAAAGAACATATTCTCACTTTAATCAACAATTAGATATTTAATTCATGTGGGATTGCTGAACTAAGCATATTAAAATGTAAGTAATCTATTTCAATGATCAGCAAGCTTCTATGCAAAATTATTAAAGTAAAATCAGTTAAAATTCAAAGATGAACCTGAAAAATCATTCCTACTCTTTTCAATACGAAAAATTACTTGTCAGTAAGCAGAAGTGAAATTCATTAATAATACGATTGAATTTTCCTGTTGGCATTAAAATTGCACTCGCACTTTTCGGTTCTTAACTCGTCTCGAAAAAGTAATATCCACTGTTTTGCAGATCGCGGTTCTCTTCTGTTCACAGTGCCGAGGTTTCCCCCAGATTACCTAGGATGGCAAAGATGGAAAACTTTTTCTCCTATAGCTTCTCAGAAGAAAAAGACTTATTTACCCAGTGGGGTACTTGTCAGGTCATCGGACAAGTTCCGCCCTAATTTGAAATGCATAAAACAGGCTACCAAATGTTATATTTAATTAAAGATTCCATCATTAATGGACTTTTTCGGTTAGCCTCATTCTTCATATTTATATATTTTGACAAGCTTAATAATACCTTCATAATTGTAAAATGATTTTAATTTCGATTCGAAAAACTCACAAATGTCAGTTTGCAGAAACTGTTTCTTCAAAATGATTTCCTAAGTCAAGAAACAAAATGTGAGGTTACGAAGGAGCAAAGTGGGGTGGGAATAAGGTGGTGAATGAGGAATTTTCTCCCAACCAAATTCTTCTTCAATCTTTTGTCACGTGATTCTCGCTGCGTGGGGGTGCCGTCCATTGTCGTCCCAATGAAAAACACCGCTTTTTGATTCACTAGGGCAGGTCTTTTATCCATCTCAAAGCTTGCTTCAAAAGCCCTAACTGAAGACAGTAGATTTGAGCATTGATTGTTCCTGTATTAGGAGGTAACAATTCAAAGAGGTGATCCCGTCAGATGGAACGAAGAAGAAACTTTTTCTCGGCTGCTGCGGCTGCGTCTTCCACCCTTACGCCCCTGCTTAACGACACCTCAATTAAAGATCCACTTTCCGCCTTCCCACCATAGAAAGGTGAAACAATTTTGCGCTAGTGGAGAGAAGGGCATGCCAACTGGATAGTTGAGATTGTTTTCATACAGTTCAGGAGAAGGCACCAATTCTCCAAGTTTTTGAAGATGACGCTGAAGAGTTGCACAGTTTGAGCCAAGCCTAATTGCTTATTCCAACTCAACTGATAAAGGGGAATTAGGTTCTTTAGAGGCTACTTCAAGAAGCAGCCCACCACCATCGAAGGCAACTGGACGCCGTCCGGTTCGATCCTCATCTCCGTGAGGGGTGAAATCTCCACTTCCACAGAATTTCACAAGCCACCTCCTACAACCATCTTCTTTCACTCACAAATTCCCTTCCTGAGTAAAAGTGTCTACCAGTCTCGGCTGCTTGAGTTGCCTTTCGTGAACGCATAAAATATTATGAGCCGCATGAAATGATTCTTGGATACCTGCATGCTAGCATCTTAGTTGCCTTGTTCTTTTATACATTCGATCGTCAAATTTTGACGGAAATGAATGGGGAAAAGCACCAGTTAATTTCTCAAAAGAATTTGAGATTTATCTGTTAGATCCAAGTCATTTTAAACTTAGAGATTGTCAAAATGAGTGTGAAATAAGTATTCGAATCGATCTTAAAGGCACAAACTAGAAAATTGGCATCAGAAAGGCAGATCACAATGCCGGATTATATTTACAATATTCAAATGCCAATACAAATGATGTTTACATAAAAGGGGCATATACTCAGCATCAGGGTTTACGAACGCGAATTAACAAAAACTGAGTTAAATGACGGAAAATGAAAACAAACTGAAGAACTGTCAGCTTCCCTCTTCGCCATCATCAGCTTTCTATAACATTATCGAATGAGCTATGATTTGCAAACATAACAAACTAACCCTTCAAAACCATGTCTGAAACGATTCGGAAGAAGGTCTTCAATTAAGTAGTTGCTAAGTCGAGTAGAATAGTTGAGGTTCTACAAAACTTTGAAATGATCTTGTATCAGCTAAAAGACTCATAGTGCCAACGCCATACTGCTCCAAATCTAGTATTATCGATCATGAGTAAACGCCCCTTTATACCACGGGTTGTTCCCTCTTTTTAGTGTCCCAACTGCGCCTTTCATTGAGCCTCTTAATTAACAAGATCATCTAAGAGATACGCACACTTCGCATTTTTGCGGCCATGTCCCCTACTTGGGTTTCTGGGTAGAAGCAATCTTCCGTATCAATAGTATTTTGCTCTTTGCCGCCACTAAAAAAATGAAGCTGAGATTCAATTGCTTGAAAGCGTCCAGTCATTTACGAATGAAGGTAAACTCACTCAGAGAATACTGAGAAAACACAAATTGAGTTTATTCACAAACTCAAAATTCACAAAACCAAACTGCCTAAAAGAACTGCCAACTCGTGAAGCTGTAGTCAAAAACTGACTTCATTCCACAAAACACATTCACAAAGCTTCAGATCAAACAAGCCGCTGAAAAATTGCTGTTTTTAACAATAAAAAGACATCTCTCAGAAATCTAGATATTTATCCAAGCAATCTACAAATTACATAGAGGTAACGAGGAAATTTTCACTGCGAATACAAGAACGATATGAGTCGAAAAGAAAACCACTCACCACTTGGAGACTAGGATTATTTAAATAAACCCTCCCGTAGGTTCCAATCTAGGTTACAGAGATTCTAGCAATTAATAAAAGGTTAAGTTGATTGGTTTTATTCAACAGACCATTTGTATACCATGGTTCGCGATAACAATCATATACTAGACCCTGTTCAAGGTGATAACAACGTAAAATTTCTAAGTAAATACCCATATCAATATTTCAGAGAACTAAAACAATTCTTTTAGATTCACTAGTCAAATAAATATTCTCTCCTTATGCCAGCATATCCTAGGGATGAAACTTCTGTGTTGATAAGAATAAACTGTAAAATAGAATATTTTAGTCTTAAATAGCAGCTATCTGCTGAATAAAAGCATCTTGTTTGTTATATTTATTAAAAATGTGTTTTTAGATGTAAAATTAGTAGTAGGGCTTTATTAGTGGTAAGATAAAAATCAAAATCATACAATTTCAAACTTTTTTGTTAGTTGCCTATCAGATGTAAAATTATTTAGTTAATTATAAATCTCAGTTCACAATAAAATATTTTACCTGTCCAAATAGTTATATAGTCAAAAGAGAATAGAGTTCGAAACAATCAAAAATGGTAAGTGGAAGAAGAGCCCTGCAAGAAAGCAGTTATAAACAAATTAAAAATCAGATTTTGCTATCCATGCCTCAGATTATAGGCACGCAAACCTCTGAATGGAATGCACACACAGGTAGCAGACCTTTTGAGCTAAGCCGAATTTCTTCCTTTTTTTAAAACTCAAAGAAGCTTTAAAAGGAGTCCATTTTAATGACATAGAATAAACAAAACACGCTAGTTCTACTTCCTCAGATTTTTTCAAAGAAGGTTGTACTCGAACCTAGAGGTATCAACTAAAGGTGTGCATTGACTTGGATGACAACTACAATGGGGAAAAGCCCACGCAGTACGTTTCATTTCGGATAAGAAACAACTTTAACTTAGTCTGAGAACTTTCAACCTTATTCTTAGGCCGTCATTGTGCCCCCAAATTAGAATTCAAGCATAATCTGAAGAGTTTTGACAAAATCCTGCTTTTGGAGGGAATAAAATAGAATCGAATTTTTCTTCTCATGCAAATGAGGTCTTGCATTACGGCATTTCAGAAAAAGGCCGGTGTGAAGCAAAGCTGCACACGAAGGGACCATGATCACCACAAAGGAAATCGCCCAAAACGTGTCTATTTTCGTTAAAATTACTGAGCCTCAGACTAAGAGGTTGATATTGTAAACTGTTGTAGCGAAATCACGTTTCGATACATTTATTCCACCCTTCGACGTGGCAAGGAGATGGGATTATTTTTGACTTTGAATTAAAATATTTGTCATAGGAAGCACAAAAATGCCTATTTATTAATGAGCAATTTTCTTAAGATCAACTAAATTCTTCCCACCTTAAAAAATTTTATGAGTACATATCCGTAGATATTTGTGGACGACTTCAAAAAGAAACGCAAAAAAACCGAACCTGGAAATATTCGCTAATCATCAAATTACGCGTTTTTGCTATTATCAAACAATAAATCACAAATGGCATTCCCTGGGAAAAACAATTGGACATTCATAGTGGGTGAGTTGGAAAAAAAACTACTGACGTCTAGTTCCTTTTCGCTTGAATGATGAAATTTCTGGACATTATTTGGCTCTTTTTGTGTTAATAAATTGACTTTATGCCATGAGAAAGACCACTGGCCTATTTCGCTTACGCCGCTCAGGGGGCTCACAAATCACACAGAGCAAGAATTTTTTATTTGCTCTTTTCGCCTCAAAATCAATTTTTGATTCAAACACAATGGGATGGGTGAGAATCAAAATAGCAACAATTTCATCTGCCAAAATTAAAACACCATGAAAGTCACTTGATCTTCTTTTGGATAATCAGATTTCGATGCCACACAATTATCCAGATACCTCGATCATTTCTACAGCTAATCCCCATGGGAAATTATTATTACAGGGGTGTTTCTCTCCTCAAAATATGCTTATTACGATGAGGAAAATAACAAAAAGAGTAGAAATACTTCTTACCAGTGTAAAGATAGGGATGAAGTCCTCTGTAAGCCAGGCAGTAACGAGCAACGGATATGTCCACCGTGATTCCAATGACGATGCACGAGGGTCGAGACATGGCTATCGACATTGCTGAACTGAAAGCAGTTAAATTATTGGACGTGGACGCACTAGTCACTTGGTTTGCTCTGATTCCGTACTGATGATCCTATCCACTTTACCTCACCTTATCCCCGAATCCCATTATTTAACCTAGCAATAACTGTAAACTGGGGCTTTCAGCTAGATTAGCTTATCGGCCTTGTTGATTACCATTTTAGGTAATCCAAAACAGGATTACTCACGCGCCAGTGGTGGTGATGACGAATATGGCGGAGGCGCCGCAACTGTCAGCAGCCTCGACGGCAGACGCACCGGTGACGTTCTTGATTTTCTCACTGGCAAGGCCACGCATGAGTCGACGGCACTCGTTCAGCTCTCCCCGAGAAATCTCATGACAGATTGCGCGCTCCGCCTCACGACAAATCTATCAACGGGCTTAAACGCACTAATCTCGACTTACGTTGTCACAAACGTTAACTGTATCAAAGGGGTAGACTCCCCAAGAAGTTTCAATGGTCAGTAGCAGTCCATCAACACCGTCGAGGACAGCATTAGCAATATCGGACGCTTCTGCTCGTGTTGCCCGCGGCTTGGTAACCATGGATTCCATCAATTGACCGGTGACAAAGACGGGCTTCTCGGCCACATTGCAGTGTCCAATTATGTACTTTTGGATCTTGAAGATTTTCTCGGGAGTAAAGTGCATGGCCAAACCACTACGACAGATCAGTATCCCGTCGGCGGCTTCAATAATCTCTCGCAGACTAGAGGGAAGAGGTGAGGAAAATTGCGAGCAAACTTTTTGATGGATTCTCGGGTTTCAATCTTAGCAAAAACTTTGGTATTTTGTGGAAGATGACGACGAGCCTCCGCAATCATCTCTGCATTTTCGGCAAAGTTGGTGAAGACAAAATCGGCCTTAAAGGGTCAGTAAACAGAAATAAATCTTACTTCAACTTCTGAAGCGAATTCCAGGTCCTTTTTGTAGGTGGCGAACAGGGATTCTTGATTAAGTCGATCCGACGGGAACGTAACGCATTTGAAGTTTCCAAGCATACCTTAATAGAAGCGTATTAAACATAGTTTTATTCAACTTGCCTCCTTCTTCAACAATACAATTGATACAATCAAAACCAATGTCCTTAACGATGAGAGTAATTTGACCATCATCAAGGTAAATACGATCGCCCTTGTGCAAACTGTGAATGAGTTTTGGGAAGTATTGTGTATCGATAAAAATTGAGTCATGAGTGCAGCTTGACTTGTAGCGCTCGTCGAGTGTCAATGTGACTCGATCACCCTCATCCAGTTTCGCTTCATAGGACGCTCCCTTGAAAGAACGTAATTTCAGATCTAACATGTGCGACAAACCTCTTTGAAAGTTCCGGTTCGCACAGGAGCACCAGTTACGTCGATACCTATGCCAATAAGACGTTCAAAATCGTAGTCATCTTCAATTTGTCGAATTGACTTGATGACGTCTTTAGTGATTTCGGGCACAATCATTGCGGGATTAATAACAAGAATGTTCATGCCAACATCAATCATCTTGACAAGCTGTTCTCTTGAAATCCAGAGTTTTCCTAAGATGCGTTAAATGAACTGATTTATGCGTACCCAACGTGCACGCTACTGATGTTTTCCGAATGTGATTTGCAACTTGATCAACATCTAGCAAAGACATGTAGCTCAAATGGGACGTCGGCTTGGCAATAAGTCCGCTAGTTGTCTCTTCTGTATTCGTCGTAGTGGGAACGTAGGCAAGTCCTCCGTGAGGACCCGCTCTCATCACCGGTAGTGTAGCACCCATCGAAAAGCCCAACAACCTCCAAGACTAAAATGTGCGCTGTACACTTCCGCGATAGTAAATATATTGTTTGAAGGTTACTAACTAAATGCAAATTAATTGCTTTAAATTGCATTAAAATGTATTTGAATAAAGTATTTCAATTTAAATAGTCCAATTTGTGTGATTTTATGAATATTTACGATTTTTGTTTATGCATTGGCTGCTGGAAGAAAAATGTATTTTTGTGTGTACTCATGCAAGCTTACTGATATTTGACAGACTTGTTGAGGAAGACCTGGCTTGTAGGGGTATAGTGCGTTATTTCTCATTATTTGTATTGCATGAATTTCTTCATGGGCAAGTATTTTTGGTTTAACTATTTAGATCTTGCCGAAGCATTTCATAGTCTCATAAACCGGTTTTATAAGTTGTAATGCTGTATTACATAAAACAGAAATGCTGCTTCGCCATAACTACAATCCTTACTTTTGAGTGGAATTCATTTAAATCCGGCATTCCTGTTAATACCTCTCGATTCTTATTTTATGCCAAATTTAAATAAGAGACCTCATATAACAAGGAAGATGTGTAATTTTACTACAGATGATTGGCACAGCCTGATTAATGGAATTATTATAAGCCCACGACCATCAATATCTGATCATGCGAAATAACTGAATCATTGTTAGACCTGGTTGTGTTTCTGCATCACGCTTCCATAAGAGTTCCTTAACTCACCAATCCAACGACAGGCAAAACCAGTGAAAACTTCTTTATGTACGAAAAGGAAAAGGAAGGAAGTAAGAAGAGACATTACAAACATAGTTTGATAGGAAATCTGCGAAAGTGGATTACGACTACATTAAAGCCAGCTGCAGAACAAGCAGCACAACAAGGCTTATTTTGTGCAGCTAAAAATTGAGAAAAGACTTATTTTACAACATCAAACCAATAAGTTTTCGGTGCTACTATTCCATGAAGTACTCAACTAAGCCAAATACACTTGATGAGGCTGCCCACTTCTATTTAAATTAAACAGTCTTAAACTGAAAGTAAACGGTATTAAGGCGATAACTTATATTTATATATAATATTTTTCAATAAAGTTAAGTGAGCGGCACAAATACTAGACTATGTCCAGGTGGTTCTCAAAGTAGACACGACGAGAAGCTTAATCAAACATCTGAAAAGAAAAATCTAGGTTTAGGATTGGATTTTGGTCATCAAAGTATTTGGCTTTATAAAATAATTGGGATTATATATTGTAACATTTGTCTTTAATGGATTGTTGAAATAACAAATAGAAAACAGTAGAATTTACTTATTTTATTTGTATTAACATGCTTGGGCCGCAAAATACCAGTTTTAATAAAATGCTATCCGATTAAAACGTGATCGTAATTTAGGCCAAAGCTGCGTTAAAGGTCGCTGGTAAATTTAACTTTACTGCGCCCTCCGAGGGTAGCGCTTTGCTTCCTAGTTGCTAATTCTGTGTTACTCTATCAGCAACTTTGGATGCATGTTTCAATTGTTTTCATTATGTATGTTTTAGATTAAATTATACGTTTTTGAGGTTTTTCCGGAGTTTTAGTAGTGTTTTTCTAAATTTACAAATTATGTGATAAATTGCATTTACATATAAAATTGGTGTGGTAAACAACTTCATAAATTTTAAATGGTTTATCATAATCTTCAGTCGGTAAATCTCTCGGATACCCGAATGCATAATTTTCATTAATATCTGAGTAGTGTTCATATCATAGCATATCAAATCCAGTGCCTCCCATCCTCAATGTGTGTTGATTTTTGTCTGTCATTATTTTTAAGCCCTGTTTAGTGCATCTGCCCGTTCTTATCGTTTCTTGTTGTAATGCACAGCTCAATTCTGAAAGTGCCTTACGTCTACCGAAAAAATGCGTACGAAAGCCAACCAACAAAATCCCCAGGTGCGTCAACCCGACAGCGACGATGAGGAAGGCTGGAGCTACGCCCTCTCAAAGGTGAGTTTTAATTCTATGCACTCTAATCTTTTCCAGGGAATGCGTCGCCGCCTCAAGAACCAGGGCTACTCCATCCACAACCCGCCCTCGATAGCTGTTCCTGTCCAAAGCAAAAATCCCTCCACTTCCGTTAGGGAGAAGCTCAAAATCATCTCCCTCCCTGAGTTAAGCCCCATCGCTCTGCGCCACAAGTTTGAAGCCAACCTCGCCGGGTTCAAGCGCGCATCCTGCCGCGGCCCTGGTCTCGTGGGCTCCGTGTTGAACCAACTGCGGTCGCGCTTTGGTGTCAACCGCAGCAAGTACACCGGGCCACCGCACGTGCTGCTCTGTCTGGGCATCGGCAACCCTGCCGCGGAACCCGCCTCTTTGTGTCAGTTGGCCTTCCTTGCGGCGCTTGTGGAGACCTCGGGAGGGCTCTTCTCACCCTCGACGACCTATTTGTACGATCCGCTCCTCAAAGCCATCTCTCGCGACTTCATTAGGAGCCTGGGCTATCAAGTTAGTTGTCTTCTTCAATCTGGACTCATCTTTGTAAATTGTATTTCAGTTGCATCATTAGACCCTTCAACTGCAGAGCATCTGTTCGGTTCATTACATTGACAAAATGCAGGCCGTAAACCTGCTGCGTTCTCGGGAAAAACCTCTGTTTTTATGCCTCACACTTTTCATGTCCTCAATCTTTCGCACATCGCGGATTTACCTGCTCTCTGTGTTTTTAGCACTCAAGACTTCATGTAGGCGTTTATTTATACAGCCTTTCGACGGGTTTAACTAGCACTTTGTTTGGATACTTTTCGAGATTTCTTCTGCTCTCTCTCTCTCTGGACGGACGTTTTCCGTGTTCCTTCAAAAAAGCCTGCTCCTAGGCTTTCCAGGGCCAGTTCAATTCGGTGTTTCAAAAAAGTATGAGCTGTGAATTTTTTGTGGAAGTTGAAAGTTCAGCGTACTCTGGTCAATGCATAGCTGATTAGCTTAAGTAGAAGCAACTGTTATTTTGGACAATCCTGTCAGGTTTTCTAGCAAGACAGTTGTGAAAAAATCTAAGGCAAAACTTGATGCTAAAATAGATGGTTCTCAGGTAATGTCAAAATGTATTTTAACTCCAAAACAATGCTGCTTTGCGGCTACATCCGTTATGAAATTTTTCGATGTGCCCCTATCTAACCCCGGAAGAGAAGAGGCGATTTGCCTAGGGAGTGGATGGCGCAACCGATACCTATCTATAGAAGTGAAGCTTACGTTGGGACTGGTTGAACTCAAACAAGAGGGAAGAAAAATATTTCAATCGGCTTCTCAGCAGAAGTCAATTTCGGGAAGTAACGTTTCTATACTTTTGTACATCTCAAATTAAGCACTTTAGCTAAATCCTCATTGGACTGCTTTTGTCGTATTTTCCAACCGACTGTCCATTCTACTTTCTCTGCTTCTGTGGTTTAAGTGAATTGACAAGTTGACCTTGTAGTCTTCTGATACAACTTGGCAATCCTAGGTCATATATTCTAGCTGGACATTTTCAGTTGAAAGTAAAAATTGGTAATGAAATTGCCTCTAGAAGCAACCGCTGCAATTTGGGGCATTCATGAGCGTTAAGTAGTTGAATCCAAGTTGTATCCATGGCTGTGAACTTAACTTTGGTTGTTAGGTAAATCGGGTCAGCTCACATCAGTTTATTCGACTTGACCCAAGTTTGTTTTAACCAAACGGATATCGCTTATAGCGTTTCTGTACAAAGAACAAATCAAGTGCTGGTCACGCGGACTGAAGCATCTGACTCCTCTCATTCCGTGGCGCGTTTACATGGGACTTTGTAAATATTTCCCTTTTAGATTCTTTCTTCCAACCGGAAAGGTTGCTACCGTCTGCCTCGTGACGGGGCATCTCTAGTCTTCCTCCCGCACTGCCCCATCACCCTGGCCGAGGGTCTATTGGCCTCCAACTGGGACCGGGAGACGCTGAACCGCCTCACTTTCCTCTCCTGCCCCCTGCGTCCGCGCTCCTACCGCTCAACGCTGGCCTCCATGCCCTGTCTCACGCGTCTGCAACCGCATCGCGTCTCCTGCAAGCCGCCTACGCTCCTCGATGAGCAATTCTTCGAGAGTTTGCGTCTGGAGTGGTTCTCGATCCCCGAGGGCGAGGTGCTAGAACCGCTTCCCAAGGAGGAGCTGCCTTCTGGCGGTGGTCGAGGAGGAGGAGGAGGAGGGGAAATACTCATCTATGAGGAAATCTCCGCTTTCGTCGATGGTGTAGATGCTAAAACCACTGAGAAGATTATGTACAGTTAATTGTAATAGACAAAGTTGATCCATGTATAAACAAGGCCTTCCTTTTCTTTACTGCATGCGATCGTGTTTGTCTGCATGGTTTGGCCATACACACCCACCATCACAAAATCGTGTAGTCTTGTGGAATGCCCCACCGCGGATCCCGGTATCGTGTTGTCCTGCTAGTTTGCACGTGGAGAAGAGGTAGTTTGCATGTGAGCACAAGACAAGTTAAAGTGAGGGAGAGCTTTTTGGCTTGGACTAGGTGGTATGACGAGGACGACGACGCTTACCACCGTCGCCGCGACATGAATGACGAGGCTCCGCCACCCCCGCCTCAACTTCAACCACCACCATCATCCCCCCGTCGTTGTCCTCAGCAGCTCTCGCACTCGAACTCAGTCCAGTCGGGATCGAGCAGTCTCACGTCCCTAGAAACCGTAGTGCACGTTCCACCGCCTGAGCCCTCGGCAACACCACTAGTTCGTCGGGCGCACAGTTTGCCCTCGTCAGCCTCTAGCAGTGGCGGCAAAACCGCCTCTTCCACAACTCAGACAACAGCGCATAGTTCTTCTTCTGCTCCTTCGTCGTCGTCTTCTTCCTCTAGTTACTCTACTTCTGCCTCCTCGTACACCTCCGATGTGGAAGGGGAAGAGTCAGGCTCTGCCTCGGGCTACTCTAGTTCCAACTCCTGGTCGTCGTCTTACTCTTCCTCATCTCCCTCCTCTTATTCTAGCACCAGCGACGCCGGTGGCAGCAGTGGTGAATCGTCTTCCTCGAGTATTCCGCCCACATCGAAACGCGCCAAAATGGAGAAGGAGGGAAATTCCGTCTCGTCGGTGTCTGGGGACCAGCAGCCAGGAAAGGCTTCGGAAGAGAAGGAAAGGGCAGAGTGTGAGTGCTGCTGCTACTGCTCGTGGCAGTCTGTCGCGCCTGAACCGGTCGTCCTCGTCGCCTGTGGATCCTTCAATCCCATCACCACCATGCATCTGCGCATGATGGGTGAGTTTGTGCCACAAAATCCTCATCAAATCCCGAAAAGTTTACCCACAGTTCGAGTTGGGCATTTGACCGAATAGCGATTAAATAGAAGGTTAGCAGGTCGTGTTTCCACTGGCTTGGACTTGGATTGGCACGTAGCAACTCCCTCTTGTCATCAGTTCATCCAATAAATTCTGTCCGAATTTTGAATCAAAAAGCAAGTAATCATATGTTGCATTTACTTAAAGGTTTAGTTACCAATATTCTTTCCTCGATTACTAATGACTTCCTTCCATCTAGTAAACAGCTTACCAAGACAATGAGTGTAAAATTCGTTTGACTTTGGTTCCAGGAACTCACTCATGCAAAAGCTTTTTCTTCCAAATGGATTTCAAAGCCACGAAACAAATGGGAGTCTTAAGGGGGAGCGAGGTCGAGGGGATAAGGTGGATGAGGAGTTTTCTCCCGACCAAGTTCCTCGACCTTTTGTGGCGTAATTCTTACTGTGTGGGAAGTCGTGCATTGTCCTTCTCGATTCACTAGAGCTTGTCTATTTTCCTCAAAGCTTCTTTCAGACATCCTAATTGTTGAGCAACAGTAAATTCGAGCATTAATTATTACTTCATCAGGTGGTAAAATTCAAAGTACATTATTCCTTGACAATCGCACCGCCGTGGCCGGACTCTTTTCCCTCTCTTGCGAAGCCACTATCTCCGACACTTAGCTTCTCGGTGAATGATCTGTTTTCGTATCCAGTCACAAATCCATCCAGTAAAAAGTGAAATTAGTTGGAGAGAACGGAGACGATCAGTTGTCAACTCGAGATTCGAGTTTTTTCAGACAATTCATGAGGAGGCACCCATTGTCCAAGTTTAGGAACCTGTTCAGGCTTTCGAAGATGTCGATGAACAGTTGTGTGGTCTGAACTACCGTTTGGTTGCCAATTCTTCGAACGACAAAGCAGGACTGATACTTCAAGTAGCAGCTTGTCATCCAACTCAACTCTTTAAATCTCGTTCAATTTAAAAAGTTAATTTTTAAAGAGAACTTTCGGGATGCCCTGATATATTGTGTACACTAATTTTGGTCCCCGATATTTAGAACTTACTCAAATCTTCACAAACTCGGCAAATATTTCGTGTTAGCCTGAAATATTTGAGTCCAGAATTCATGTGTTACAGCAGCATTAAACTCTTATTAGGTCTCTTATAGGACTGGAACATTCTCGAAACTTTCGAGTGTAGTCGACCTGCGTGTTGATTAGGCAAAAGAGGACAGAAAAGCCCTGGCGTTAAGGCTTAGGTCCTTTGTTGGGCATACTGCTCTATACCTTTGAAATGGGACTGCGGTAACGTAGCTGTGAGGTCAAGTGAGAACAATGATAGCTCCCTGAGATGCCCTCAACAATTGCTCAAGCGTGTTTGCTGAAGTTGGAGCACGTCCGAACTGTCAATGAGATGTGGTTGATGTCTAGGAACGACACAATCCTGTTTGTATGCTATTTTAAGCCTTTAGCGGTCGAAATATAAATCTGGTCACTCCCAAAATGTGTGCTTTAGTGGTTCAAACACTGCGTTGGGGAGGCGGCTTGTTATTTCGGGCTTCTGGATCGCGTACCCATTCCCTGGTCTTTTTGACCCAAGCTAGTTAATCCCCACATCCACCCTCCTCCCCTTGTGTGTACTTTTGGCAGCGGTGCCTGGACCTTATGGTATGCCATTTGGCGAGAAGGGAGAAGCTAAAAGTTCTTCTAACAGAGAGGAATTGAGTGCACGGTAATTTTCGACCCTCATGCATCCTTTTCGGATCGGTCCAGTGTGGATCAAAAAGTCCGCGAATTTTTAGAAAATTAAATTTACCTCGCAAAAAAGAACGTGCAGGGGTTGGACGAAATGGTGGAAACACATTAACAAATCGACAAAACGTATTTTAATATGGCCTAGATCCACCTTTTGCAGCAATTACAACCTCGGTTCTAAGAGGTATTGATTTATACAAATTGTGAATTTTTGGATCCAAAGATATCTTAGTCCATTCATCAGTTAAAAACCCCCATCCAGTTCTTCTAGAGACGATGGCGGCGGCTGCGTCGGAAATCCACCACTTAATCACTAAAATCGACCACAATTGCTCCTCAGAAATGAGGTTGAGGTGGTCTGGGGGTTGTGGTGCAGATGAGGTGCTGAGTTTCATTAGAAGTTTGCTCCTTAACAATTCTGCCTGTATGGATTGGTGCAGCATTATGATCGTGGCGTTCCCCTCAGGAAGCAGTTCTTTAGCAGCCATTGAAGGATGATTTGGTCGCCCAAAATCCCTTCTAAATGTACTAGGCTCTTGGTTCTTCTTCCATGAAGGAAAGGAAAGAATTGGCCCGTCGGCTAATATCCAAGAAAGAGCACCCCAACTCATCATCACAGAAACCCCGCCGCAGCAGTTTGGATTAAATGCTTTTTTCAGCTGTCTTCAAACGTGCACTCGTCTGCAGGAGGTCGGAAAAAAGGTAAACAACGGTGTATCATGTGAGAAAATCAAATTTTGTCAATGCTCGAGGGACCAACTTTTCTGGCGATTTCTGCTCCACCACTCTAAAGGGAGCAAGGGTTTTCTAATTGCAGCTCTTGCGTGGAACCCAGATTTGTGCAGTGATTTTAGAAGCTTTGGCATTGCGCTCCTCTCTAACAAGTCGATTTGCGAGAGTCCGACAGTCTCAGACAACTTCGACTTTCGGCCAAACCTGTGCTTTGTTGAGGATGACGACGTTTTTCCTTCTCTGTTTCAAAGGCGACAGTCAGTACTTTTAGGACGGTATCACCTCTTGACAGCACGCCAAGCACGCGGAAGGAGGGCACTTTCGATTGCACTAGCGCCTTACGAGGAGCACCAACAATTTGGCCTCTTTGAAAGCCCGAAGTTATAACCATTTTTCAAATTTCTGCAAAAAAAGTTATTTCAAATAAATAATTAAACAGCAAATATTAAAACATGTCAAGTTTGCACTTTCTATAACTAGTTCGGAGATTTTGATGTCTAAATGTTGAGTGTTTCCACTATTTTGTCCTTTTCTACATCCAAGTCGCCACTCAGGTCAATGTTTCCGGGTTCAAAGACTGTTGATTTTGTACAATTCTAGGGGCAGCATTCGGAACTAAGAAGTAAAATATTGTTTTTCTCCTATGTCGTTAAAATGGGTCCCTTTGAAGATTTCTTTGATTTTTCGGAAAAAAAGATATGTAAGTTTGCTGGAGCTAAATCGGGAGTGTATGGTGGGTTAGGTAATCTTGTGCAACTCTCGAAGAAAGCGCTGTCGCTTTGTCATGAGGGAGTTTTTTTTTCAATTTCGTTTTTATTCAAAGCGTCCATAAGCCTCCTTATAAACTCAGCACATTAAAGTTTTGTTACTACTTATTGATTTTCAAAGGTGATCAAAGTCACAGTATCGCACCTTTGCAACTCAGAAAAGCCTATTTTCGAGATTTGAACTAGATTATTTCTGAAGATCCACTTGGAACCAATGGTTTTTTTACTCTGGATCATAGTTTGACATGAACTATTCCTCCTGGAAATTGCCCCTCTTCTGCTCCAATTTTATTCACTAATGTTAGGAAGAGAGATCACCCCGAAAATTCAGTTGATCAGCTCGCAGAGCTTTCGCTGCAAAACTTTAGGAGACGTTTGGGAATGTTGTTATATGAAAATTTAAATTTCTCGTCATTTATTGAGATCCGTGGTTTCGTCTGTAAGAGTGAATAATCATCCTCGAAGTCGTTTTTTTTTCATGGAGTCGCTAAATCCACTTTTAGCTGCTGTATTCTTTGCAGCACATGTACTATAATGCCTCAACGCTCTGTGTGCCTTTCCATTAGACCTTATCTCAAAAAATCCACTTTTACCATAGTGGGTACGGTAATAGAAACACGGTTACTGGTAATTAAAAGCCAGGTAAACTCCCATTCAAGTGTTCTGTTGTTTTAACTTGTTAATTTTACTGCTATTGGTCTTTACCAAACAAGACGGCACTTTTGAACGGCTTGCATTCCAGAGGCAGCTTGTGAAATTACTGTTTTTGTGTTTAATATGTGCTTTCTCACTCCAAAATAGAACCTTCCGCAGGAAAAAAGTGGCAGAGGAGACTACGTCACCCCTTAATTTTTTGGAAACGGGGCGACTTTCGTTCGTTGTGGTTTCCTTCCACAACTTGTGGGTATGGAAAAGACCAGACTAGATTGAGGAGAGCAAAAAATTTCCCAAAGAGAAAGACGGGAACCGGGGTAGGGTCGTGACCGAACAGCTGCGCTGAAATGAAGCCATAAACTGCGCTTTCCAGCGCACGCTTGTTGTGTCGCTTCCTCTTCTTCTACGTTCGATAAATGGGGCCTATTAATCCCGGTCAACTTCCTTTTAAATATTCCTGTTTTGGTCAGTGACGAAATCGCCAACGGACTTGGAGGCTCGGGAGTTTTTCTTTTAGCATGTCTATTCCAATTCGACCACTATGAAGCATGTGACTGTAACCTCTCCTTTTTGCGTCCTGGAGACTTGAAAGGGTGAAAGTGGTCTCTTTTTAGGTAAACATTGTCAATAGTGATTGTTTAAACACAATGACAGCTCAGTATGTGTGTTTGTTTCCTTTAGACAATTAAGTTCCTTGTTATTTGCTTTTTCAGATTAGCAAACCCCGGTAGGGCAGTAAGATGACTACATTAGGGGGAATCCCGGTTTGTCGGTCGTTTAATCGGTAGAATCGCACCCACAATAGTGCAATGGTCGGTAAAGGGCTAAGCATTCAGGTGAAAAGCACACTCGATCTCAGAAACTGAGTCTTGTTTTTAGGATCCTTACACAAGGAAAGCTTTGGGATTGAGAATCTGATCTATAGGACCGAGTTACAGGAGGAGCTTCTCTCTTAACTACTCAGTAAAATTGCAAAGTATAACTGGTACAATCGCCCTTGCTGAAGACGAGGAAAATTACCGGTTTTGGCTTTGTGTTTCTATGGCATGCGAACGTGGGCGTTTGACGATTTCAAAGGGGAATTTGTCATAATTAGAGGTGCTTTTGCCGCTTTGGTAAGAAATTCTCATCATCATCTGTCAAAAATGGCAGCCATCACATACCGCTAGACTACTGCACTTTTATGCAGTAAATACCGTTAATTATGGCCATCAACAATGTTGTCAGGCTAATATTTAGGGCAGATTAGGTTGATCAAACATTGCTGGAGCACTCTCTGTGGTGTGAGAAACACACTGGGCAAATGTACTAGAAACTGCCACTCAGATGGTACCGAGCGTCGTAAAACCTCTAGGAGATTTTCTTGCTAATATCAAACCTCTTTCGATCAGGTCATCCCATACATTCTGTTTGGATTTTGAATAAATAAGTGACTAAATGTAACGTCTAATTAAACATTTAGTCATCAATTTACTTTCCTTCATTGCCTATCACTTCCTTCCGTATATTAACAAGATCATTAATACCTTCATTTTTGTAAAATCCTTTAGATTTTAATTCAAAGGACTCACACATGTCAGTTCCTTTGACGTTGCAAAAGCTCTTAAGTCCAGATGATTTTGTGAGCAACGCGACAAATGGTAGTCTGAAAAAAGAGCAAGATAGTAAAGAGAAGAAGGTGGCGAGGCGTTTTCTCCCAACCAGGCTCTTTGATCTTCTTCTGTTTGGGGAGGGTTGTGGAACATTACCCCTTTTCAAATCACTAAAACCAACTCTTTTTTCATCCTAAAAACCTTGTTCAAAGGTCACCCAAAGTGCTAACAGTAGCTTTGAGCATTAATTGTTGCTACAGTTGGTGGTATCAATTCAAAGTGGGTTATTCCGTGGTGATTGCCAGAAGAAGAGTCCTTATCCCTCGAAATTCCCTCCTCGGCGGCTGTGGCTAAGGCTGAGGTCTTTCCCCCGTTGACGAAGCCACTGCCTACGGTGCTTAATTTTTCGATGGTAAAAGGCCCATTTTTGTCGTCAGCCATAATTTTATCGACCAAAAAATGTGAAACAAGTTGGCGAGAATGGGGAAGGGAAGAGCAGATGTCGTCCGCTCGAGATTTGAGTTGATTGTTTTCAGAAATTCATGATGAAGATGACTAAGATGAACAGTTTTATGGTTTGAACTAAGCTTAATTTCCAATTAAATCTTAACCAATGTAGCAGGGTAAGGTTCTTCAAGCACTGCTCCTTCAAGAAGCAGCTGCTTGCCATCAAACCCTAACTGGACGTCCGGTTCGGTCTTTCTTTGGTGACCTTCGTGGAGGGAGAAATCCCCACTTCCACTGAATTTCGAGCACCATTTCGTTCAATTGTAAAAAGGCAAAATTCGGACAGAACTTATGGGGCGACCTGACAGTGTTATCTGAGGTGAAGGAGAAACTCTAGATTCGGTTTCAGAATTAGAAGCTAAGTTACCAGATAGCGTACAGTCATCAAAAGAATTACTTACCAAGGAGTCGCGAATCGTTGTCTACTCTTAGAAAAGATTATCCACTTGGCCCTATCTTCTCCAACTCTGTGAAAGGACAATTTTTTACTCAGCTAACCTGCTGTCTACTCAGGTGCATCCTCTCGCAAACTGGGGACCTGACTCATGATTTATCCCATCTCCTCAGCCATCCCGGGAGGATTGTGGGGAGCTATTGATTTTACCCCTTATCAAACTCACTGGCGTTTGGCCAAAGTAACTCCATCTCGCCATCCATCGTCGTTCCATTTGGCGCAAGCTCGTTTATACCCGCAACTTCTGCAGCTTTTTTCGAGTTGGTGTGTGTGTGTGTGCATGTCCTTCGTGAAAATGGCTTGGTGCACGCTAACCCATTTCAGGCCAGAATTTTTTATTCCAAGGCACGGAACTGCTATGCGCTATTAACTGGTCGCCACTGCCATGAGAATAAGAAGGCGATCAAACATTTTTGAGCCCTCAAGTTGGTACACATTCCCCCTCTGTAGGCTGCAAATTGTTGACGAAGCTTTTTAAACGTTAAATAGGGAAAAGTGCACAGACTACATTGTCTGTTCCCTTGGCTTGTCAGCAAAAGTGAAACCACTCTCCGGATCCTAGTATGATAGCGTGGCTAGGTTCGCGCAGGAGCTGTGGGGGTCGGGCCATTGCATGGGATTTGAGAAGTGGGGATTTCACCCCCCTCCCCCCACGAAGATGAGGATCGAACAGGGGGGTCCAGTTTAGTTTGATGATTGGCTCTTTGGTAATTAGAAGGAAGTCATGGATAATCAGGGAAAATACATTGATGATTGCATGTAAAATTCAATCACTTATTATATTTACTCAAAATTGGACAGAACTTATGGGATGACCTGATATATCGAGTGAAAAAGGGCGTTTTTTAGACAAAAAGGTAGGGATGTGTGTGTAAGTCGTTTTGAAGCTGCATTGCGTTTGCTACTGTCAAGATCGAAGAGGAGAAAATTTAATTAGAGAGGAAGCCGTCGCCTTCCTTGGGGAATGGATAGGAATGTAACGCAACAGCTGTGACTAGTATGCAGTGAGGAGCTTAAAACCCTGAGGCTGCCTTTTGGACAGTATATTCTCTTTAAAGGTACATTCAACGTCGTGGTTTGAAGCAGTTTCAGTGGCACTATTGCTCATTTGATGATTATTAGCATGGATACATAATAAGACAGGCATCATTCGACTAAGACTCCTTAATATTGTGCTTAATCTGTGTTAATAAAGCCAGACAGTTTATGTCATTTATTTAAGGAGTCCTACACGAGCGATTATTAGCTTTTTCGGCTGATTAAATAGCAAATTGTGGGAGATATTGGCTCTTAGTTGTGTGTGCTAATTGGGGCTTTCCCTAGCTACACCAGGCTCCTTTATTTTGGAGAAACCCTTCTCCGACGTTTTATTGTTTGAGATCCCTTTTATTTGGGATTATGTTGCGCTCACGAAGTCCAGCCAATCAGAGAAAGTGGCTAGAAAAAAAATTGTGAAAATATGCCCTTTAGTTGTTGCGATAGTTACCTAGGTAGGGACTCCTCTGACATGGAAGGGGAATCTAGAGTCTAGCGTTTGGTGTGGAATATTTATTTTTCCCATTCTAGAAAGAAGAAGTAATTAGTCTCTGCAATCCTGGATGACTGTGCCATTTCTTGGATTGCATTCTATCAATCATACCTGCAGGGTGTATCAAACAGTTCCTGGAATTCGTGAGAAATTAATTTGTTTTACACAAAAATAACATATGCTGCCATTCAGATCATTTTGGAAGACGGTCGCCCTTGAAGAGCCAAGTGATAGCAAATTGTTGCATTCTCCCAAGCCGTTAGAAGGTGTTCTGCCTTTGGGATTTCTTTGAGTTTTTGGTAAGTGAAAGAATTTTGATGGTGAGTGAAGAAGCACCACGAGGAAGTTTCCTTTCTCATATTTTTGTAAAAAAACGTCCTTTGGCTTCCTTATAACCTCGGCCCTAAATTACGATCAGGAAGAATTGAATTTGCCAACCCATAGGAAATGATGTTTGGGGATGTAGCTACCCGACTGACGCTCATTCGCCCATCATTTCCAATTAACCTTCTAGAAACCTCGAGTTTCCCCCACTTTTTGCGGTTTCTGGTCTTCCCTAACAGCGAAGGTCGTCGTTTTATTGTTATTTTTTCCTTCTTCGAATCACTTCATCCACTTAGAGACTAGATTGGCGTCCTAGTTCCATAATTATTGTTTCAAAGCCTCAATGACCTGTTCTCTTTTCCACTGCAGTTACACCGGGAATTTGATATTCGTCCCTATTTAAAAATACAATCTGTTAATGTAAAGCAAACATCCCGTGAAGTGTTCTAAATTGTTAAAACTAATTTTACTGCTATTCCCAAAATCCTTGGACTTTTTGGTTCAACCTAAGACAGAATGTAAACTTTGTGCTAATCACAGGCTAATGTAGCCGTTTCTATTAATTATTCATCGGTTGAATGGCCTGCCTTTCTTAGTAATTGTAATGTACGGCTGTGCTACCTATATAAATAGCCGTAATTGTTCAGAGGTTAAATCCCTATTCTTAGTACCGTGATCGAAACTTAAGGATCTGGGGAAGTTGAATCGAAAACGGGAGTTAAACAGAGACGGACCTCTAGAGAACAGTTTTGTTAGAATTAAAGTTGTTTCTTGAGATGGGAGTTCCAAAGGCTTCCTCTGGAGGATGCAACTCACTTACGTATCTTTTAATTCATTACTGAAGCGTCACAAAATAAGACGAATTTTTCTTCTTATCAGAAAGGTGTCATAGGTATTATTGAATAGTTGGAACCATCGAGATAAAAAAGTTTGATGATGGTTCAAAAAGTGGAATGTCTTTGGTCAGATCTTCGGAACCCGTCGTATAGATTTTCGACTTGCTGACTAAGGCGGCTAGCACCTCTTCGTCATTATAGTCTGCATTCATGCTACCCGAATTTACGTAGTTAATCAAAGGTTATCGTAAGGAGCTCGTTACATAAATTTCCACGTTACGCGTCGGTATTACGTTTATTAAACGAAACGCGTCTGTTTGCAAAGATAACAATATGTCAGCAATTATTGGGGATGAGACTTTAATAGTTAAAATTTTAGAAATATGGTTTTGAAGATACATTAGGAACCTGAACGTTTTTTCAGATTATTTCCCCAAAAAACCCTGATGCCTCTCTCCTTTTGCCACAGAGCTAGCTCGTGACGCCGTCGAAAAGACCTGGTCCTTCCACAATCAGCGGAAGCCTAGTGACGCCTCAGAAGACTCCACTCCCAGCTCACAGGTGAAGAAGCAACCTAGTGTGCTCAACGCCCGGCGCCAAGTGGTGGTGGTGGGTCTCTTTTCGCCCGTCTCAGGCGGCTACCAGAAGCCCGGACTGGCGCCCGCTGCCTCGCGATGCCGATTGGCCCGACTCGCCTGCGCCACCACTTCTGATTGGCTGGCTGTGGACTCATGGGAGGCCGCCCAGCCTCAATGGACCCCGACTCGGCAGGTGCTGGCTCGCATCCAGCAGAGGGTGCAAAGGATCTCCGATCGATTGGATCGAGAGGCGGCTCAGAAGAGGGTCGAAGGGGAGGAACACAAACCAGTTGGTGACGACGATGGCGAGATGGAAGATGTGAGATTCGGGGAAGTAATAAGTAAGTGGGGACTTCACTCGCCCTTGTCCAACGGCGGATTCTAGGCTCTAAAGTGTGGTCACTTCTTTTGATGAACACCCGTTTCGGGGAGCTCTTGGGATATCAGTTATACAATTAAATTGTCCTCAACCGGTTTCTTACTTAGTAGGCACTTTTTTCAAGGAAGATGGCTTTTTTGAAGTATATCTTGTTTGCTTGGGTTAAAATTATCAGCGCTTTCTTGCTTGCGCCCAATATGTATGTAGTTTCCTCCATAAGTTCGGTCTGAATTTTGCATTCTTTTAGATTATACGAAATTTTAAGAGTATTTTATTGCGTCTAATGGTCCTGAACATTACTTAATGTTTACATTTAATTAAACTGATCAAATTTAATTACAGAAAATGAAATTAAAATTTTCTTGATTGAAACATTCATTCAAAGTACTTAATATTTTATGAGTTCAGAAAAGAGAACTCAGCAGCAGCCGAAGTAGCTAGAAACATCCACTCAGTTTATGGAGAAGAGTGTGTGTGAGTGAAAGAATGTGTGTTTAGAAGATGATTTGGGAAACTCAGAAGTGGCGATTTCACCCTCCATGGAGGTGAAGATCAAACTAGACACGGTCCAATTGAGTCTGATGAAAAGCAGCTTCTTGAAGCAGTCCTTGAAGAAGCTTGTCTTGCTTTATCAGTTAGGGCATTAGCAATTAGGCCTAGTTCAAACCACACAATTCTCCATCGTCGTTATCTTCAAAAACTCGAAAAAACTCCTAAACTTGGAAAATTGGTGCCTCCTCATGAACTGTCTGGAAAAGGTCAACTGAAATCTTGAGTTGACATCCGGTCTTCTCTCCCCATTCCCTCCAACCTGTTTCACCTTTTTTGGTTAAATGTCTTATGACCGGCGATTGGCAAAAAATAGCTCTTTTATCGATAGGTTAAACGTCTAGTAGACGGTAGCTTTGTAAGTGGGGGAAGGACCCTAGCCGACGAAAAGGGGACTTCATGGGGGCAAGTTTATTCTTCGTTCCACCAAGGAATAGTCTACTCTGAATTGTTACCACCAAAATAATAATAAAGTAAATAAAGGGATAAGTGCGCTTGTTAATAGATAAAGGGAAGTAATTGATAGCCAATGAAAGTTTTTTGATGATTGAATTTTTAATTAAATGTAACAGAACTTATGTGATGACCTGATAGCTATGCTCTTTTTCAAGAAGGATTAATATTTTCGAAGGCTATTCCTTTTGCTTATATAAGAATCTTGAGGGCTCACCTGTTTTTGTTAAACCAACAAAGTCTCTTGATTCGCTAAGTCCCAATATCTGTTGATCTTTGACCACTGGAACAATAAGAGTGAGGTTTTTTGAATTCGTCTACACTAGAATGTCAGATTTATTTTGTTAATTATAGTAAAAATAAGCCACTGGTTTTTAGCATTCATCTATGGTTTGGTCCGGAAGCCTAGTTGTGTCTGGATTTTCGCGTATTCTTTAAAATGCAAAACAGGTATCTGCGTTTTGTTTTGCTACTATGCCAACTCGAAGAAAACGGTTAAAATAATTTTGGGAGAAAATAGTTTTTGTTCATGAATGAAACGACTCCCAAAATTTTCTGCTTTCCAAGCAATGAAATACAATTTATTAATATGTTCTGCTGTATCGTACACAATGTGAATCATTGTTCCATTTTTGTAATAAATTATAAATCGATCTTTGAGATGTCACTTAAAGTTCCAGTATGTTGAAAACTTCGGACTTATAGTGAAATCACGCGATCGGTCTATTTATTTCACTCGAGTAAGCACTCTCTGTTCACACTTTCTCTATTGATTCGGCATTTTGTTGGTCAAAAAGTGAAATTTCTGCCATGAATTGAGAAAAAGTGGTGGTTCAACCTTCGAGGGTCCATTTTGCTGGCGAAATATGGCAGTAAGTACTAAATAATAATGCGACAAAATGTACAGTGGAGGAAGACTCTGATTCCCCGGGATCGGATGGTCTTGTAAGATGATCTTGTCTATAAAAATGTTCGGCCAAAGGTGTTGTTATGTGGAAGAACGAGAGGGGGAAACAAGCCTTTATTAACAATTGACGTTTACAGCTCCGAGTGTCCAGCAAAGTGCTTTTACCTAGCAACCGAATGTAAATAGTAATTATTCTGTCTTTTTCGTTATTTCAATTTTTTACTGTCACACCTAACGAAACCCGGCACATGACTGATCACTTGATACGAACCTGCTATCTGGATAAATTCTCACCCACTCTCTTCATGACATTTCTGTGAGATATTTTTTCGGGAAAATCATGTGGTTATTATTTCTGTGATCACTTGGTATAGTTCCCGAGTTGGAAAAAGGATATTTTTAGTGGCACAATATTGTGTTAGGGTTCTTTTATTAGATAAGAAGATGTGTCCTCACTTTAGGTGATTATATCTCTAAAATAGTTTCAGTTAAGCGTGCAATTTGGGAGAGAAATGAGGCGGAAATGCTCATAGCACGTTTTCTAATGATTGATGACCCCGTCTTGGAAACAGGGTGACTTTCCAGCTTAGTGATTGCACTAAGCACACAAATGCTAAGTACTGCGAACGAATGAGTTTGGTCGATTCGCAGGGAGATCCTTCGTGTTGAGAGAACGGTCGTGTCATTCTGGAATCTAACGACGAGTTGTGTCCAGCTTCTGCTGAATGGTTGGGTGACGGTGTAGAGTAGTTAGCTGATTCCTGACCACTTAACGTCTGTTGAAGTTGTGTTCCGCCTATTTCAAAGCAGATTCTCGGCCCGAAGGAGCGGACATCCTGTCGTCATCCTCAGAAACCGTTCATCGCGGCTACGCCACCAACGCATGGTTGGCTGCTCACCTGCGCGCCGTCCGGGAAGCCGAGGCCACCCGTGCCGAGTCCGGACAACTCTGCAACTGCGGGCAGAAGCAGCGCGCGGTGGCCGAGTCAGCGGCGGCGACGGAATCGGCAGGCATTGCGACGCTTCTTCCAGTGAGGGTGAAACTGGTGTGCGGAGCCGACCTCTTCGAGTCATTTGCCACACCCGGTCTCTGGGCGGATGAAGATGTGAGTTACCCTTGGAATTTGATTGTTAAATACTTTCGAGGGAGAGATGGGGTATCTAAGAAACACAGCCGGCGGGCAGCTAAAAATCGGGTCCACTCCCCTCGACATCTTCCTCGATGCAAAAAACAGCCACTCAAATAGATCACTCAATCGGGGACATTGGCTTAAAAGCATTCCATTTGGCGTGATGGGTCGAACGTGAATCGTCCTTTAAGGTCTGAGGGGAGAGGAGGTCCAAGTTGAAAGAATTAACGATTGATCGCAGTAGTTTTGAGGCTCGTCCTAATGCGAGAAGAGCTAGGAAACAAGTTTAGCATGCGCTTTAAACTAAGAGCCAAAAGGAGCACGCATGCCATGTACCTTACTCGTATAACTGCTTTGTGCTCCGGGTATTCACTTAAGATGATTGTGCCATTGGATGATCAGCATATAGTCGGTCATATGTTTCGATAAAGCTGTTGCCTTGTCGTGAGATATATTTTAAGCTTTTATGCGACAGCCCAGGTTCATAATTAGAAGAAGTGTTTATGATAAACGTGGTGTCTTTATCTTTTACTACTAATGTTTTAAGTGTCGGTTAAACAAAGTCAAAGGCAGTGTTTTTCAACTATGTATTTAGCCGCAAAATGCATTGCGGCTCAGCGAATTAGCCGAGTGTTGAAGTGCTGTTGTTGCTTTGTTTGGGTCAGATTTAGTTAAAGCTGTAATTTTCTAGTAAGATGTCTCACATGATAAAATACTCTCGTAACTATCAGGTCATCCCATAATTTCTACCTGAATTTTCCCTTCTTATGCGAAAGAAAATTGTTTCGTGGCTTACAAATTATTCGAAGGAAGATGTTGAAACTGGCATTTTGAGGTATTTTTCGAATAAAAACCAAAAGAATTCCACAATAATGAAGGCATTAATAAGCTTTTTAATAGATGGAAGGAACTCGTAGATAATGAGGGGAAGTACATTGATGATTGAAACTTTATTTAAGTGTAATATTCGGTCACTTGTTTGATTTATTCGAAATTCGGACCGAACTTATAAAGTGGCTTGAAGATTGTGCTATCCACACGGCTCAACTTGAGGATATACAGTGATTGGAAAAAATAGTGGAAAGTCATTTTAAAGTGAACAAAGTATAATTTTTAATAATGTAGGATCACCTTTTGTGGCAATTACAGCCCGAATTCTCCCAGTTATTGATTCATAGAAATTATAAATTGTTTCCTAATGAATCTTGGCCCATTCTTCAGTTAAAGCGCTCTCCCTCAGCTCATTTAGACACGATGACGGCGGCTGCGCAAATCGACTTCTCATTTGAATCTCCAAAATCGATCATAAATGCTCCCCAATAATGTTGAGGTCTGGAGATTGCGGTGATGGCCAGAGGAGATGCTCAACTTCATTAGAATATTCCTCCTCGTGCCTCCATTCTTTAACATTTATAGCTGCTGTGTGGATTGGTGTTGCATTATCATCTTGAAAGATGTCGCCGTTCCCCTCCGGAAACCACAGTTCTCGAACCGTATTAGGGTGAACTTGTTTGCCCGAAATTCCTAAATAATCTCTGCTTTAATTCTTGCTCCTTGAAGGAAAGTCATTGGCCTAGCGGCGAATTTCGAAGAAACAGCACCACCCCAGATCATCATCACGGCAGAACCCCGCCATGTTTTACTGTTGGGAGGAGGCGGCAGTCTGTATTAAATGCTTCTTTCTTTTGTCTCCAAACTCATAATCGCCTGTCGAAGGTCGGAAATAAGGTAAACGACGATGATTCGTCAGAGAAAATCACACTTTCCCACTATTCGAGGGACCAACTCTTCTGGCGATTTCTACTTTGAGAGCAAGGGTTTTCTAATTGTACCTCTTCTGTGGCGGAATCCAGCTCCCGTGTGCACCTCCCGACGAGGAGCAGTTTTTGTGGGGGAAACTGGGTTCTACAGGTGTTAACTGAGCTCTTCAGTGGTTTTAGGAGGCGTGGTCTAGCAATCCTAACAATTCCATTTCGAGTCTGACCAACGGCCTCTCTCTGCCAACAACTTTGACTTTCGGCCAGACCCGTGCTTTGCTGATGACGTCGTTTTTCGTCTCTTTCAAAGGCGCTAAGCGTTCCAGGGGGGCGGGGGGCGGCAGTTTCAGTTACACTATCCCCTGTCATACAAGTTTCAGCAGTTCGGTCTCTTTGAAGGCCCGCGAGGTCCGCCATTTGCCTAAATCAGAACCAACTTTTTATATAACTGTCAAAGACATTTATTTTAAATAAGCATATCAAATAACAAAGTACTAAACAAGATTATTTTTAACGTGTTGAATGAATGAGATGCCAAAATGGTAGCTACTTGCACTATTTTGTCCAACCCCTGTATAGGGTTTTTTAATTGAAGACTAGGTATTTAATGCGTTTCATTTTCTTACTCCTGATGTTTTAAGTGTCGGTTCTACAAGGTCTAAGGCAGTTTTTGGCCATAAATTCAATCCGGCTCAGTAAATTAGCCGGGCCTAGAATTACTGCCGTTGCTTTATTGGGGGGTGGGAGAGTGGGAGCATTAAATTTGTTTGTTTTTTTGTTGGTGGGGGTGGAGGAGCTGAGTAGCTAAAGCCTGTTGGATGATTCTACTTCTTTTCCGAGGATGAAGAAATTATGTGAAAAATCCAACATTGGACCGTTTCCTTGAAAAGGTGGTGGTTTGAAAACGCGTATTAATGTGAAAATTTTACAGTTTGACATTGCAGGTCCATTAGTCGTTAGTTAGTAAGGGCAGTTACCCTCAGGAGGCTTAACCATTCTCACGTAGTCTTTGCGATTTTGGTAAAAAAGGCATAAAGTCCTCAGTTTTCCGGTTTTGACCATTAAATTGAGACATTCATGAAACCGTTTTCCAAAACATTTTGAACAGTGCCATTGTAATAAAGACGAAATGATCGTCTACCAGATGTAGAGGTTTTGCTGATAAAATTCTGTCGATTCTACATTGACTGAACCTCATCTCTTCTCTAGTTTAGTAATGCAGAGCCCGTGGGTATTGGTATATTTGTTTTTCACCACAGCTCGTGGTTTTGTGTAATGTTCAATTCAACAATGTCGCGCAGTTTGGTGTGGCGTTTAACTTCATGTAGGTGAGGCGTTCGTTTCCATAAATTTAAATAATGTTTTCCCCTCTTCCTTTATGACGTTCAGTGGGTGGTTTTTTTTAAAAAAACTTCGATTTAAAGGGGAGGCTTGGCTTAAACGATGTCTTTGTTGTCGCCTCCCTTTTTTGGGAAAAAATTGAATGCCAACGGGTGAAGGTGCTTTCCCGTTGGATGAGAACTTAAGAGCCCTTTGGGTTATCTAATTTGTTTGTTTCCTGTTAAATTTTTCTGCTGCGTTTTAAAAGAGGGCCTTAGACTCATTACTGCCGTCGTATTGGATGTACTATTAATTATTCAGCGTGACTTAAGAACGAATCTTGATCGAGTATCATCAAAGCTCGCTGTTAGAAGGTAGTTGAGGGGAGATCAAATTGACCAAGCGAGGTAGATTAAGCTTCAGAGCCCGGGAATGCTGAAGTTTTTAATTGTGCACGACTGTAAGGTTTTAAAGCTCACGAACAGTTCTACTGATAGGACAGAGTAATGTCAACTCAAAATTTTGAAATATAGTTTTTTTAGCCTCGAATTCAGTCTATATAATGCATCAATAATGCATGAGAGTTGGGTATTTCACAACGTATCAGCTAAAATATGAACTCCGCTCAGAGCTTACTAGTGTATTAGTTTGGATACTCGTAGTATCTTTTTCCAGGAATGTAGGAATCCTGCGTTATGAAGCTATTCATGAATTATGGCTATATGGAGATTGAACTTCAGGTGTTGTCTAAATTACCCAAGGGGCATACCTAGATCTCGTATGGCTATTTAGACCTAGAGCTCAGATATACTTGTACTAATGACCTCTGTGTCGAGGTTACTAAAACTGCTCTTTACTCAAGATCTCCTTACGCTGATGAATCTTTGCCCTTCAATTCCAAAAGTACAACGGGACGAAATTTAAGGGAGTATGACGGTCATTTCCAAGGAGAGCCTCGTTGTTGACACGATGTGTGCGTCTTTTTAAGACGCTGTGCAGAATTTGTGTCATGTCTATAAGCAGGTTCGGTCAAAGGTGCGATCAGAGAGGAGGCTAAAAGGGGTAAGTAACATGCTTGCTATTTCTAAGGTCTTTCAATAAGTTCCGTCCAATTTTTTAGTGAATTATGTAACTGACAGAGTGTTGCATTCAATTAAAGATTACATCAGCAGTGCACTTTCCCTAATTATCTATAACTTTCTTCCATCCATTAAAAGCTCATTTATGCCCTCATTAATGTAAAACTCTGTTGGTTTTGATTAATCTAAGAACTCAAAAAATTGCGTTTCAACCTCTTCCTGTTGCGTTGAAAAAGAAAGATTCATCCAGATGATTTTGTAAGCTATAAAACAAATGATCTGAACTGTGATCAAGGTTGGGAGGATGAGGTGGATAATTAGGAATTTTCTCCCAAACAAGTTCTTCTTCTGTCTTTTGTGATTTAATTCTCCCCGTGTGAGGGGGGTCGTGCGTTGTCCTGATGAAACTCCGGATCACCCCGTTTCGATTCACTAGAGCAGGTCTTGGTTCAAACTCCGTCCTAAGCAACAGTAAATTTGAGCATTAATTGTTGCTGCAACAGGTGGTCAAAATTCAAAGTGCACCGTTCCTTGGTGATCCCACCATGAAGTTCCCTTCTAGGCTTCTCTGGGGTCACTCCTCTTTATAAAGCCACTGTCTACGGTGCCTTCATTCACCTCGATAAAAGATCTACTTTTGCCTGTCGCCAGTCATAAGTCTATCCACCAAAAAAGATGGGACAAGTTAGCGAAAATGGGGGAGGAGCAGATGCCGTCTACTCGAGATTTCAGATAGTCTTCAGGTAATTCATGAAGCACACACCCATTTTCCAAGCCTAGGAGCTTATCCAAAATTATGAAGTTAAAAACAATGAAAAGTCTTATGGTTTGAACTATGCTAAAGTGTCTATACGTCCTATCTACTGATCAGCTCAGCTACCATTTACTCTAGATTTTCCTATTGAGATGCGTCTTTGCCGTTTAAATCAAAAATACAACGGGAGTCTCCACAGACCCTGGACTTCAAGAGACAAAATTTCGGGAGGATAGTGGTTACTTCCCAGGAGTGCCTGGTTGGGGACATGCTCGAACAACTGCGGGATGCGTGCGTCTTTTAAGTCATGGTACAGCTATCGGAAAGGAGATTACAGGGGTATACAAGTGGCATGCTTGCTATTTGCCACCTCATCTCATAGGTTCTGTCCGAATTCTGAATAAGACAAGTTACCAAGTGTTACATCCGATTTTACTTGTGTTCACCAATGTATTTAATTAGACTTTCTCTGACTTCCTTCCATCTATAAACAAGCTTATTAACCACTGCAAAATCCTTTTGGTTTTAATTTGAAATGCTTACAAGTGTTAGTTTCAACCTTCTAAAGGCGGTTTCTTTACAAAAGCGGCTTATTTTGCTAGGTGAATTTGGTAAGCTACGAAAAATGGTAGTCTGAACCATGAGTAAGGTCGGGAGTTTAAGGGGTGAGGAATTTTGTTGTATCCAAGTTCTTCTTTCTTTTTTGGGGACTTGATTCTTGCTGTGTATGAGGCGGCGCGTTGTTCTAATGAACCATCGACACTTCATTCACTAGAGCTCTCTTCAACCGCCCAGTTGCTGATAACAGATTTGAGCAGCATCTTTTCTGTATTAGGCGGTGCCATTTCTAAATGGACTATTCCGTAGCGACCCTAGCATATTGAAAAAACTTGTTCCCCATGAAGTTCCCTTCTCTGCTGCGGCTGGGGTCATTCCTCCGCTTACGAACCTTCCACTGTCTACTTCTGAATTGCACAAACCATCTACTGCACACATTCTTTCATTCACACGCTTCTGAGTGAACGTTTATAGCCGCTTCGTAAGCTGCTGAGTTTCCTTTCCTGAACTGGTAAAACATTAGGTGCCTCAAATGATTATTGGCTACCTCCACGTTAGCAGGGTTTTAATTAGGCAAAGTTTAATTTTGTTGTACTGTAAAACCAAATTCTATGAGTTTAACAGCATGTAAACATAAAAAGTAGTGTTAAACTCCATTCGACATTCTAACATGCTCTTCGAATTTCGTTCAATTTAAAAGCTGAAATTCGGGCAGAACTTATGGGACGACCCATAATGTATGCTCGTAGCTCCGCCACAAAAAATGTGTCGAGACGTCTACCAGAAGCTAGAATCTGGGTCCTCGTGCTTAGGGATGCCACAATAACCCTTATTTCCTCTTGCATTTCCGCCTATGGGTTAAAGCGAATCGCCGTTTTTTGGGCGTTTGGAAAGCGCTTTACAATTTTATCTTTGTAAATCCAATTAGGATATATTTTCTTTCTCCCATTGTTTGAGTCTACTTGGCATGCAAGAGTCGGTATACTCGAAACCACTCTCGCTAAGAACTGGTTCTAGCAATCTTCTCTAAATTACTTGTGGACCCTTTGAAAACACTCGGCGAACAGGGACGGAGCATAATTTTATTCTACCAGACCCAAATTTAGCTTATGTCGGGTTGGGTTGGGTTGGCACCAGCCTCTGAAGTCTATGTGCCTTCCTAATATTTATACTTTCTGGAAGAAATGAACTCAGGCCACTCTTGAGTCGCGCGAGAAGAGCTGTGCTCAACCAGGTTGAACAATCTGCTACTCGGTTGGCCGACGGTGAGTAGTAATCCCGAGTAGTGGACGCTTGGGTAACTTTGCGTCTGAGTGAATCCAAATAAGTCCTCTCTTGTGGGTATCGTATCGAGCCCCTAAAGCTCTATAAGTAGCTAAGCATTTGCCCCTGCTTGTAGATTACGGCCCTGGTGCGGGATCACGGGGTCATTTGCATAAGTCGGCCCGGCTCAAACGCCGCGAAGCTGCTCTACGAACTCGACCTTCTCGCCCGCTACGAGGTAGGCTTTGCATCTGTATTATATTCTTTCTCGAAAAAAAAACATTATTCTTTCTCCGCTGATCCAGACCGAAAGGTTGTAACGAGAGTAGAATACCCTGTGTCCCAGTGAGACTCCAGTTTCGTTGGTGTTTCATTGAAACCAAGTAGAGTGCACGAAGCAAGAAGGGCCTGAGGGGAAAGTTGGAAATCCCAGTGAACTACTCCTCGACTCTGCCTTACTCGAGAGAGAGGACCGGCCGGTAAACTAAAAATAGATTCACGCACCGCATAATCTCCCTCGCTACTAAAATCCCAGCCTTGCGAAGCGACCACGTCATTGGAGATTTCGGCTTAGAAGCATGCGATTTGGCGGAAATGGTTTTGTTTGCTGAGGAATGCTGGTTTAAAAGAACGAACGCCCACACTCAAAAGTGGATTAAATGTCTTTTATTTGGGGGGAGTTGGATGTAAATCGCATTTCTCTCGTCCAAGTTATTTAGTTGGCACTTTTCAAAGTGCTTTTTGGGTGATTTGCTTGATTAAATGGCGAATGGAAACACAAAGCAACAGTGTCTTACCAAGATATGCATTTGGGAAAAACAGATGCGATAACCGTGTGTTTGCTACTTTGTTCTATGTACGTACGTTTGATGAGCAAGAAATCCACATTTTATTGGTAGGAAACTCTACTCAACACAATTGAAACATGGTGACTGGATTAGACTACAACTAGGTTGGACGTTGATCATTAGATGTCAAGAACTTATTCTGTACAGCTTCTTCAAAGGTCTGAGTCCTAAATCCTCTTTTTCCGGTTATACTGGAGCTAACCTGGGCCGAAATAAACCTCAGTGGACGAAATCTCGCTCCCAGACACACGCACGCGAACAAAACTCGACCTGCGTTTTGCCGAGTCGTGGTGGCGGGGCTGTTTTTGCTAAAATGACATCTCAGCTGCTGTGCTTCGTGCCGTATAGGAAGGGAGAAGAGGTTTGCAAACGCGGTTCATTTAATTACCCTCCTCTCTCTCGCTCCTGCATCGCTAACTAACTGAGACTGGTGGGCACAAACCCAGGCCGAGAACTGTCGTACTCATTAGGTTAGGAGCCTATGGCCTAGCTCATGGCCAAAGGCAAAAAAGTCGAAATGGAATAGTTACTCTGAAATCCCGGTTGGATAAGTAAAAATCGTTTATAGGAGGGGGGAGTCTTCTATTGTAGCGGATAGCTACTCTTAGATTCGCTCTCTAGATGGGTCCACTACCCCACGTAAGGTTATGGAGAGAAGACGTCCATACCCGAGCGTTTATTAGAAGGGTGGGTCTGGAAAAGTACGTGCAGACCGATTTATCGGTGAGCAAACTTGGCCAATTAGATCCGTGCCAATTCACTCGGTCCAAGGGACGATTCAGGTGTCACTTGTTGGTGCTGCGATGGTACTCTCAGGTTACCGTAGAGCCACTACATTACGTGACATAAAGTAAACAACTGAGGGGTCCGTGTGTGCCGTAAGTCACAGCGCAGGCTAGTATCTGCATTAAAGACGATAGCAGGCTTGTAGTTAGGGCGTTTTCTAGTAACTGATAGTTGAGGCCTCGTATGTGATAAAGACCTCGTCCAGGACTTTCACAGGCATTTTTCTCACTGACCAACAGCCCGTGCTGATCACGGTAGTCATTTTTCTGTCATAAACGACAGTTGTGGCAAGATCATACGGGAGCGTCGGCTTGACGGGCAGCCTTTCGCTGGCACCCTCTTCTAGAGAGAGAGAGAGAGCACCGAGCACCTCGGGCACTGTTCTACCCCCAACATGCATCTGAACAGTCTTTAACAAACCAATGTCCATTTGGTGGTTATGGGATTGTGTGTCATTATTTGCGCAGCCTCAGGCAAGTCAGCTACCAGGCACGCATCATCGGTAGTCTCCATATGCCTTAGGGTCCACCTCTCCTTTTCAGGAGTGGTGAAGGGCATGCCAATGTCTTCCTCCACTTGAAAGGTCCCCCTGTAAAAAATTTTTGAGCGATTTTTGACTCTTCGCTTACTGGCGAAGTTTATGGACGTTCCGTAAATGGCCCCCTTGAGGCCCTTCTGAGGCTGCTTCTAAATTCATGTGAAGGAGTCTGTAGTGTGGAATTGCGTCAAAGGTCTTGGTGATATTCACAGAGATAAGATTCACAGATTTTCGAATCAGAGTCCACATCCTGATCCTTTTGGTGGGATTATCCTTTCACCAATCCCTTGCCTGACTCGTTTGATTTCCTATCAAAAGCAGTGGTGTGAAGTGGTGCAACAACCTCGGCTATTGCCCAAGAGTGCAGGGAGTAGATGTACTTTAAAAGTGCTAACAGCTTGGTTGATTCTCACGCATTTCGATGGTTGTCATGATCACAAACTTGGTTTCGCAGTACAAAGTCGTTATTTTCGTAGCGATTCTCGGAAACAAAAGGTATTGTTTTGTCTTGCAAATGATTTTTTAATCCCGACTATCACTCTATATTTGTCGATAAAAAACTGCTAATGGCGTTTGAATCATCGGAATCTCTTCGCACTGAGACCGAATAGACCCCGTCCAAGAAAAACTGCACCTCTTGCAGGAATGTTGGGTATATTTAGCAGTAACAAAGGACACCCTCTAGTTTGTCCAAGGCGTTAGTGGTAACAGACCATATTATTAATTAGTTAGTTAGTTAGTTGGCGGTTGCACAAACAATTGGTTGTCGGTCCTGTCCCGTTGGTTCAGTCCGGATTTTAATTAAATAAAACATGAGCAAATGTACCATTTAATTAGTGGCTCAATCTTCAGTGTACTTTCCCTGATTAATTGACCTGCATTTATTAATAAGCTTATTAGTATCTTCATAATTATACAACTATTCTGGTTTCGATTATCTGACGAACTCACAACTGTCAGTTTCGACCTCTTCATGCTGCGTTGCAAAAGCCGTTTCTTTCCAATGGCTTTAGTAAACTACGAAAATATGGCAGTAGTCGGAAGGGGCAAGATCGCGAGAATAAGGCTGATGAGAAATGTTCTCCAACCTGTGATGACCTGATGTATCGATCTTCTTTACACCGCTTCGAGGTCATTGAGTGGACACAGGACCTATAGGAGAGTTCACAAGTTCATTTAACCAGATTCAGTTACGGCGGCAACTGAAGAGGTGGGTAGGTGGGTGCCTCATTCCCACAATTGTCCAGTTTTCTGTGCTGTGGTAGCGATGGCCTCTAATCGGGTCACTGGTTGGATGCGAAGATTCCGGTAGTCGACGTCGAGTGTATTTATGCTCAATTAGTTGGTCGATGGTGAGCAGAATTCACTCCGTATTCCATAAAAGCATTTTCATGTGGCTGATGCAGATGTGTTCTCCGGCCTTCGCACATGTCGAAGATGACTTATGTAGCCCGCTGCTTTGACGAAAACAGTGATACCCAAGTGTAACGATTAAGCTTCAGCAGTGCGATGTAGTGATCATTTCCTCCAACAAGCCTTTAGATTGCTCTCGTATTTCTTCTCCGGTATTGCCTTTCCAGGCAAGCGATAAATCCACAAGCCCCCTGCGTTTCATTGTGGCAGTTTTTTAAAGCCCCTCCAAATATGCAGTCAGTGGGGAAATCGGGGGAGGGAGGCGAATGATTGGAGCCCCCAACCCCGGCTAATCTGCCACCGCACACAGACCCCCGCCCTGAGAGAGCACTCCCGCGCAAATGTCAAAAAACTGAGGATAAAGGGCAGAAAGTGGCTGGGCAAGGGGGTTTGTACTTTCCCCTGCCCCCTTGAATAATGCAGAGCTGAGCTGGGTATTTTTAGAACGCGGGCTGTGTAACTAGGTTATCGACGGCTGCCTAGTGAGTTAACTCGAGCGAATAAAACTCTAATTAGTAATTAAATGGAAAAAAACTATTTCTACAAGTCCAGATTATCATAGGAAAGTGGCAGAAAAAGTATTTATCAAGCTTATAATGAAAAACGAATGATTGGAGTTTTAAATGGAAATATCTTAGGCATGTAAAATCGATATGGTGTCGATACAGTTTTTTATTCACAAAGAGCTTGGTGATACTACCACCTCCTGGCAATTGTTGACGAGTTTAACAGACATCTACATAGGTTAATCGAATCAAACAATTTAATGGACGTGAAAATTGTACAGTCGGTGTCAAAGCCTTTTACGCCAAATAACTGCCGCCATTAGCAGCGTTTATCGGAATCTCAATGCACTCACCCTCGCCAGTAAGCTGGAGAAAGCTTATTTTGCCCTTTCCCTGGGGGCAGAGTCTTCTCATAAACAGCTTTAATTGTGGTTTGGATTAACTGGGAAGCTTTTGTCGAACTGGCAGCACGGCGGTGGTTAGCACCCCATAAATAACGCTCTAGTGGATTAAGCGTTCGGAGGCCAAGCATTGGGGCGTGGGAGACTGGCGTGATCCTAAAGAGCCACTGAAACCCTTTTTAGTTTCTCGGTGTGGCCAGGGTGTCGAATCCAGTTGTCATACATATGGCTAACCATTAGTGGCCGGAACCATCGTTGTCAAGGGTTTAACTACCGAGATGAACGATTTCGCATTTATTCGAGGAAAACTGTTGTACGAGGGCAAACTGGTCGTCTGTTATGTTGCTACCATCTCAATTGTGATTCTCTAGTTCATGCCACCTGATTGCTTTTAAGGTAATCAGATAGGAGAATCGAGCAGTAACGATTAAAATTCATGGTAGAAGTTGTCCTCTTCCACGGTGAATCGTATGTGGGTTCAGGCTGTCCTCCATTATGACTGTCATCACCTACTTGAATGGCGATGAATGATTTGAGATTCTAAACGGGGGTTACTGTGCCGGAACACCTATAACATATCTGTGAAAAAATAAATATGTACAATGTACTCCTAACGTCAGGCACATGTGTAGTTTTTAATGAGATTATTTTAGGTACCTTAAAATCGCCTCGATTTATATCCAAACAGGTAAACCTGCTTATACTGCTGCAGTAGATGAAACAGTTGTTTTAGCGGGAATGCTGCTAACATCAGCACCAGAATCCATCAAGAAATTCCTTCTAAGAGTACTGTCGAAGATGATGAAGGTGCGTTGTCGCCATTACTCTCTGGTCGGTCCGTTTCCCGAGAATCGGCAGTGCTTGGCTCAAAGCGTCGTGGACTTGGACCTAGACTTGCAAAACTGAATCGTTAAGCGTTCAAACATTTATCCTCCTGGTTTCATTAAACGGGCCTTAATGGAGGCATTCATTGAGTAGTGGAAACTTGCTCCGGTTCACTAAGGCAACCAAGCTAACCCCTCTCCCTACTTTTCTTCCACAGCAAAACGTCATCCTAGCTACGGAGTGGTGTCAGAACGGGCTGAGTGCGACGGTGGTGCGTCGGGCGCTGGCGCGGGGCCAGTCGGTGCGCTACCTCGTGCCCGACGCCGCGCTGGAGGAGATCTACGCCCGTGGGCTCTACGGAGCTACCAGGCCCTCGCGCCCCAGCAGCTCCGCCCGCCGTCCCCTCCTCATCTTCGTCCCGCCTCCCGCCGTCGCCGGCAGCGGCGCACCGACGGAAGCGGTTGCACCTCCTTCTCCGCCCCCACCTACGCCGCAGATGCTATCGGAAATCGATGAGGCAGCGGGTGCCAAACATGCGGTGGAGGAACACCCATCTACCTGGTGGGTTTGTTGGCTCTTTTTTAACAAATCGCAGGGGAGGCTTTTGTGTAATCATCAATTAGTCAAGGCGCTGTAAAACTGTTGCACCCCCACCACCATGGCAGCCGCCGCCGCCGCCGCTACCGGAAATAGATGAGCCGGTGGAGGCCAAACAGGCAGCGGTGGTGAGGGGGAGGAAGACCAGTCTACCTGGTGGGTCCTTGGCTCTTTCTGCCAAGTTGTGTTTATCGGTTATTTGTTCTGTTGCTTCCAGCGGTAGGCATCCGAACTGTGAAGATTTATTCGGTGCTGAACCTCGTGGTGGGTTCGGGTCTGTCTGTGTGGAGCCGTGGGAGATATAATGGTGGCGGAATTAGCAATGATTTTAATATTTATATTGTAGTTTTACTAGCTTCCGTGCTTTATATCCAACCATTAATAATATCCGCAGTGTTTATATTGCATCAGTGTGAGGTAAGTGGAGGACAGCCATCTGCCTGGTGGGTAGTTGGCTCATTTTTTGCTTCATTGGTACCGGGAAAAGGAGGAACATTTATCGATCTATCGATGTCAGGTGTCCAAAACCAGGTTGCCACGACTACGCTATTAGACTGAGGAGGAGTATTGGCTTCTAACTTGGTGGTGGTTTTGCAACCAAATTCGACTGTTGTGGGAACTGTCTTGGGTATGGAATTTGTAGAGGTATAAAGTTTCTACCCTATTAATGTGCTAGCCAGAGGGTTTATAAAGTCATTATTGCTCAATTCAGGGATGATTGGACTTCTTCATGCTCAACTTCGTCTTGACTGACTGAGACTTTCAGTGTCTCTGGTTGAAAGGTTCGATCTCTTTAGATTAGACTCACCTACCTTGGGGTGTTTGTTAGGTCTCAACCTGTCGAACGTCTGTCAATTGATTGAAACGGATATCTGGTTTCTTGTTTGTTTTGGTGTTCATTTGGGCTTAGTTTAACTTATTCTGATTTTTTTTTTCAAATTTATAATCTTGGAAGTCGTGGTGTTTGTCTACCACAGAGGCGAGCTTCAATTCCTAAATACATTGGTGCGTCGAAAACTTTGTGGAATTTTTTATAAACTAATATCTTTTCCAAAAACAGCATGTATACGTAATCTTTTTCTCTCAACGCAGCTGTCACTTAGACACGTAACTACCTAATCGACAGTTATTCGCGAATGTTTCAATTCAATTTTCTGCATCATGGTGTTTTCTGGGTGGTCTCCAAAGACGTCTCTTCCCTTGACGTTGGACCACTAAGTCCACTTTTCTTGAATCACAAGTTCATAGATTTCTTCCGAAGCTTCAATGATGTGTACTTACCCAGTCGAGTTTTAGCAAAAAATTGATTTTAGACCGAATCTCAAAGCACGGTGTGTTTACCATGGCCGAGAAAGTAGCTTCTCTACTAGAGGGTCTCCTGAAACACCCAGTAACGTATTTTCACTTGTTATAACTTATTTATACTTGGTAACCTTACTCCTATTTAAAATTCAGCGATTTTTGTGCTTCATCCCCATATGAATGGTTAATGAGTCCTGTCGTATTATGACTGAGAGAGGAGGGCTTTCTATTTTTGCATGCATCCAGGGAATGGATTCTCTTCCTCAATAACCCTTGCATCGCTTTGAAGGCGTTCCCCATTAATCGTCATGTACTCTATGCTGTAGATAGGCATTTTGCATTCATCAAATCACAAAGGGTACGTGCATGCGGGCTCAAAAAATGCAACCCCTGCCATTCGCATGCCCATTCATGCTGTATTGTGTGTTTTTGTCTTTTCTTTTTCCGTCACCTACCCCACCCACCCCCGCAACTCAACTCCGTCAACACTTCCTGCATGTTGTGCCTTGATTTAGCAAGGAATCCAGGACAATGATGACGACGACGACGACGACGACGGTGAATGCTCAGCGCTGGAACTAACGACATTCAATCTCCCCAGCAAATCGGACGCTCTCCAGACCAACGATTGCTTCATTTGCATGCGATAATCGTTTTGTTAACTCCATTTTGCTTGTCTTGAGAATGCAATTAGTGATTATGTATACATTGGATGTGGTGAATTCGTTGCATGGCTTGTGTTTCACTGTACTGTTGTGGTTAAGGATGCGGATTTTAAACTACTTAAATCCTTGATGTGATACTAGTAGCATATAAAAGAGCACCAAACGGAATCGCTACTAATCTGGCTCGAATATCGTGCTGAGAATTATAGCGAAAAGATATATTTATTTCTTATTCAGTTTTCGCGGGAACCTTCTCATCTGTGAATTGTGATATCAACATTCGCAGTGAATTTTTACTTTTTGTCCAGTTTGCCCGGGGAGATAACGATCTTTCGGTTCCTTTTGTTAAGCAGAAACAGCAGAATGGTTAAATTAATCTCCATAGCCAAATTATCTCGCTTGATACAATGCCAGCTTTGCCCAGGGGTAATTTATGATCGTTAGAGAAGAAGTATTTTATTGGCTAGGTTGACTTTAATCGGAGTGGGAAATTTTCAACTTGCAGTCCTCAAAATAACCAAGAAGATTATTGTACCTTCTGTTCCGATATCCAAGTACACGAATAGCGATTCAGGAAGATTGACGGGAATCCGTCACTTTGCTCTTTGCTGATTAAGTGAGCATCATAGTGATTTAGTCCTAAGAAGTGGAATTCATTTAGATTTAAGTAATTATTAGGTTCAAATTCGGGATTTAAATTTGGCTTATTTTGAGCCACAAGTGTTGCATGCCCATTTGACAAGCAGTAATTAACCGCAGTGACACAGAAGCAAATTAGAGCTTCTATAAATAAAAGATGTTCTTCTAATTTACGGATTAAAATACAAAATTTATGTTTAATTGATTAGGTATCAATTATACAATTGGTTACGTGACTCACCAACTTCATTCATACCAGGTTCAAAGGGTTTGTGAAGCTTCATCGAATCGTTATTTTAGAGGCAATAATTGAGATAGAATATCATCGAAATTGGCTTTAAAATTGACGCCAATAGCCTAGGGGAGAAAGTATTTTCCTTTAATGCAATTTAAGGGTTGGAAATATACATTTATATACAATTGGGATTTTGGATTTGCAGATTGAAAAATTTTGCAAATTGCAGGCTTCGAAATAGTAGAAAAATACTGATCTGTATTAAATTGTACACTTATCCATTATCCGATATCAATGAAAATCCAACAAAATGTTTAAACACTCAATGCTAACCCCCGTTTCCTGTAGACCAAAGTTGATTCTGACTAAGCGAAAATATTTTCAACCTATAGACCGTTTAAATTATTGATAGGGTCTCTACATTTTCATTTTGGATTTGCTCTACTCAGGTGGAATTTCAGTTACGCTGGCACATGCCGTTTGCCAAGCAGGATTGATTAATAGCAGCCTCAGGAGCAGTTAGTGATTTTCCAACTGAGAGAAGTGAGTGCGTGACTTCTTGACTAGTAGGAAATTATCTTTTTAGTGATCACTGGCATGATATGCGATCCAGATGATTTGTTTACCCAGTTGGGTAGCGGTTCCCATTAATTTCTTGGGGTTTCCCAAGAAATATATCATTCCATTCACACGCTCAGGTCATTATCAGTTTGCGTATCTGCTTTAAATCTCTGTCCGTATTTGCATTCCTATCCGAAGCTAGCAATTTCCTCCCATTAAATCAAAACGTGAAATGTTAACGAACCAGAAGAATTCGTAATTCCTACTGTTTTCGTTGCTTTGAGGCTTAATTCATCGATAATGAAAATTCGAATGATCAATGCCACGATTAATTGTCTCCTTGGGATATTTCCAGTGCTGCAGCATTTTCACAGAATCTCAAATGAAATTTTAAAGGAAGAGGGTTTAATGAGTCTCACTAACCGGAGCCTATTTAAACGAAAATAACCTTTTATCGAGCAGTCGTTAAAAGTTTGCTTTAACTAAGCTTCGATTGGAAGTTTACGAATCGTTAAGGCTTCGTGGAAGATCGAATGGGGGGATGAGACTTCAGCTCCACTAGTGGATAGCCTTCAATCGATATGTGATTACTCGCATTTCTTGAATCCCAACAGAATGAAACCCGTTTATCAGGAGGGAATATAAATTATGGCGAGAAATGAATCACCAGAAGAGAGGTGATCAGGTCTGGTTCAAGGGGCCTCGAAGAGTTTCAATGAAATGGGAAGTGAAGTACTACAATCTTGGTACTGTGATTAATTTCACGTTGATTGAATTATTAAATAAGTATTAAAGACAGAAAGTCAAGTTCTGGGTCCCTACAATCTAATTAATGTCGATTGAAATCTGGTCGCACTGGGCCCTGAAATCTGCCTATACCTTTCATAACTTAGTGCTTTACTCACAAAGCCTAATACAACACGAGTTGGCCGGTAAGGATCGATTCACCGAGTTAGTTGAACAGCGTTTGCACGACTACTGCTCAAAACTGAACTGAGGTGAAAACACCTGGCTCCAATAACCTCAGTGTGCCAGCAGTATCAGTGGCATCTAAAGGTGTGGTTTCGTGAATAATATTCCGTCCTTTACAGTGTTAATCAAAGTTTAATGTCGCTATTAATGTGTTAAAAACGAAATAATAATTCTTCTCCAAGGATTAGGGCTGAAATACTTTAAGATCTTAAGCACACCACTATAAAAAGTCATGACCGCTTCTGTCGAGAAATCACATGAATTTATTTGTTATATAAGTCCCTCGTATAAATTGTAAATAAATCAAGCATCGCTTTAGGTACCAGTGACGCAAACGCGCTACCTTAATAGTAATGTTCATAAATTTTAGATTCATAAGGTATTCTCTGCAGGAATTTCGGCATGCCTATTACTTGTGCGGGATAATCAAAGGAATATGAAATATGCACAACTGCGTTCTTCATTACCAGTTTAAATTCATGTCATTTTTTGTGGGAACTGAACCTACTGTACTTTGCAGAGGGAATATTATACCGAACTATTAACTGTGATGATTTTTCCTATAAGATGTTACAACAATTCCTAAGTACAACACAAAAATGAGTTACAAGGGGAAAAAATATCCCCTCCCTTGGTGGGATTCTAAATTACACCCTCTCCCCCTTGTTCGGGTTAGGTGCATCTTAGCCGCGGTTTATTGACTGTTAGGGACTGATTAATTTAGAGGCAATACGGATGAATAACCAGTGCCTTCTGCACGGTAGTTGAGAGAAGAATTACGAAGAAGTCTATTCCACAAATTGTCCGAATTCCAGCGCCACGGAAGACATCACATCACCCACTGGAGCCACCATAAAAACTTTGGAAACCGGAACAAATCCTCTGACAGTGGAGACGAGAAGTCACTACGTACAGACACGTCTCACCTCCATCCCCTCGCCCCAGATGACGCTGCCAGCCGACGTGGCCAGGTCAAGGTCAGGCAAGGGGGAGACACCGGCTCCCCTCATCCTCCATCGAGTCACTATCGATCCGTCGGCAGAGATGGCACCGGATGAGGGTGGACTGACGGCCATTCTGCCACTACTCAAGCAGTGCAGTCGGTGTGGGTCCCAGCGTGTGAGGCTGCTACTTGTGGAAAGACCTCCGCTACCGTCACAGATGGTAAGCGTTTCAAACTAGACAATCGATACCCAAGGACCAACTTAGTTTAGAACCGAAATGACTTGGAATCAGGTTTAAAACACGAAAGCCAATATGGGCTACTATTTATCCAGCTCTATGTGCCGGGATTCGGGTAAAATACAAACCTAATATTGGTCAGTCCGTGGTTCCGGATTAGCTATTAACTTTAAACTACGCTATATCAACTAAAGCTGGAACTAGTACAAGATAGAGTTTCGAACTTCTTAAGAAAGCGTAGCTGAACACTAAAGCCGATGGCAGAGGTATAATGATATTCATACCAGCCATGCAAAGAGAGTTCATCGGTCGAGAACTCTTTATTTCATAAGCTTTTGAGTAACTTTCGTTGTTTTGAGAATCCATGGTTCGAGAGATGTATAAATGGATGAGTTTATTCTGACTAATTCAGCACATCTGCAAACACTTTTAAAGAGAACACTGAGACTTAATTTACTGGGTTTTCCGGATTTTTATCGCCCTCGATAAAAATAGAAATAGCGATTCTCCTATACCCCTTCGTTTGCTAGATTTCACGCCTAGAGGCCAAGTTCTATTGACGATATCTCAACTAAGCAGATTTATGACAGTAATTTCCATGATGACTTTTTACCTGGTTTTTTACAGATACCAAGCCAACCACTGACGTCATTGAGCGAGGGATAAACAATAAAAAATATTTTATTTAACTTCACGAAAGAACAGATAACTTGTGTGTGATCTTTAATCAAGCTGAATCGACTTGTAATCAATGCGAGCTGCTAATGTAAAGTACGAAGTTGATGTGCTACCTAAAATGGTATGATTAATGGACGTCACTTTAGATAACAGTTACAAGAGACGGGACGCGTGGTAACCCCGAGGTTTATTTGACGAAGTTCAAGGTGCCATATTAACGACTTAAACAGCAGTACATATTATACAGATAATAACGAAAGGCAAATAAATTATAGTTCGAGGTAATCGGAGAATTATTAATATAATTTTCTGAAGATATAACAGCTATCAATCCTACCAAGCCTTTCCATCTGAATTGTGTAAAAAACAAACAGAATATCCACTGTTTTGAGTTAGCTACTAGTACAGACAACGACGAAAAAAGTTTTAAAAAGATAGGGACAGTGACCGATGAAAGGGAATGGGTCACTTCGATGGTTGCGAGTAGGAGGAATTTGGTCTACCGCACTGCCTTGCATTAGGAGGAAGAAGGGAAAGGGCTTAAATAAGTTAATTCAGTTTGTCGGGATTTTACGAGAATCTTCGACTCATTGAATGATTCTGAAAACAGTTACAAAGACTTCTGAGAGTGAATTATGATGGTTACTCAGGTTTTAAACACATGTGACGGTATATGACACAATATCATTTTTCTACAAATAACCGAATGTTTCTGTTACAACTTAGTTTAACATATTCTCAAACCGCGAGGCAAAGTAATTTTTGACGATATTTCAAACTTATTTACGACGCCTTTCATTCATGGATAAATGGGCTGTTTGATGACTAATAAGTCGTCTATCTTCACATTTTTACCATTTTCGCCAAACCACGAGAGGGCCAGTTAAACAAAAGAGAAAGAGGAGGACGCATTGAATAATTTGATCAGATCCAGACACCAGGCATGTGTTGACGTGTGTCCTCTTAAGTTTCCTGAGTGTGTGCAGCAATTATAAACAATAAACTTTAACCAGGACACTGATTAGATAACAACATTCTGAAATCTCTTTAGTTTGGTTATATTCTTCGAACATGATCCATCTGTTTGCCAATTGTGTGGTGGAGAGTAGAAATCTCCAGATGTTGAGGCTTGGGTCATTCGTGAGACCCAAAAGATCCTATAAAATCCTATCCTAATTTTCGATCGGCATTCCGTAGATGCCATCTCCAATACCAGCACCACCAGCGCCAGCCCTTCTACCAGTTCAACCACAGCCGCAATCGCTAGCTGTTCCTCCTCCTCCTCCTGTTCCCATTCAGTCTCCTTCGGCAGACGTCTGCGTGCCCCGACACTTCCATCGCCACCATCATCACAGGCACAAAATCGAGACAAAGGAACTACCGGTGAAAATGAGAGAGGGAGGAGAAAAGGTCCCTAGTGCTGCGACGACGACTCTACACCGGCACACGCATTTGAAGCAACTGCCACAGAGAGCCATGACTCTACCGAAACGGGCAGTGACGCAGCCGATTACGTAGGTTCGGAATTATTTTATTTATTTCAGCTTTAGATCAAAATAGTCTTTCGATTGCCTTAGTTTAAAGTGTAAATGATTTAACTGAGGAAGATATTCATTTACAAATCGCTCATCCCTGCTGAAATGCAACAACATTAAGCTCGGCTTTTTAATAAAACAGTATCGAGAAGGATTAAACAAGCGAACGAAATTTTGAACCATTATAGCGACTTTTTGGTAAGCATCTTAAGGTGAAATAATATTTTTAAAGGTTATTTAGTTTAACCAGTTAGTGCTCGATGCACTTTAGGAAAGATTTATTTTGTTGTTAATATCTCTTTTACTGTAGATAATTTTCTCATAATCACTAGTCAGGGCATGGTAAAGTGGCAGTTAATACTATTTTTGAAAGGGAAAATAAGGTAACTGTCTATAAAAATACTACAATATGTTACAGATTCGTATTGAAATTTTAATTTACGTGCCATAGAATATTCTGCTTTACAAATGAAACTCCTTTTAACAACCAGTTTTTAATTAAGAGCCCTGAATGAAGATTAAATTTTAAATTCGTTTGCTCTGTTTATTCACAGTTCTACCTTAAATGACACCATCTGTTACCGTGTCTAGACTCCCAAGCAGTTTGGTCACCAGTGAGCGGACACGTGTCTCCCTAACAGCCGAAAAACCGGTACCCACGGAAGCCCTGAGGCGCGAGGTGCCTCGACAGCCCTGCGTACGTCACGTCCACGACTTTCAACCCCATTTGGCCAGGATCTCCCCTTCTCATCACCACCACTACCAGCCTGCTCACCATCACCATCACCATCTTAGGCGAACTCCTGCAGACGTCCGAAGCAGCGCCAGTCGTGGCCATTCCCTCCCCCGGGACACCTCGAGCAGTACCTTGACGCATCACCACACCCACCATCAGGTCCGACAAGCCCACCACCCGCTGCAACCACCTCGACACCACGCACATCATCGACACGAGCCTCAAACAGCAAAATCGTCTGCTGTGGAGTCACAGAAAACATTCCAGCCCACTCCGTTGACGTCTTCGAGACCTAAGTCCAGTAGACGGACCAGACAGAAAGGGGCGCCGAAGGAGCCTAGACTGGAAGGTAAATTGAGGGATTTTGAAACATTTACTTAATTATTAGGGATTATAGTGAACAGAATAGACCAGCTTAATAAAATTAATGAATGAACTTTTCGCATGGAAACAGTGATAGCAGTACACAAATTAAGTTTCCGAATGACTGATGGGCATAGAGATGGCAAAGAGTGAGAGAGAGTGAGTATTCAGCTCGAATCCAAAATTAAGCACCCTGAGATGATGAGCTGGACATCCGGTTGCATATTTTGTTACAAGTTAAAAATTGATGCATTATTATCAGTTTCCTCGATAATTATGTCCTTCAAGTGAGATAAACGCTGTTATTAACTTAAAAATGCATTAAATTCCCAAATTCCATGCTGGAATATATTCTAGCGGATTGCCTGTTCATTTTTTGTGTCATGGACTTAAATGATTAATTAGATTTGAACATCTTTGCTGTTTTCAAACACATGCCAGCAATTAAAATGGGGAAAGTTGATAGTTTTGCTGACACATTTTTTATTCAAATTAGGCATCTATCAGGATTGTTTACTAACATTTATTTAAACCATCAATAATAGCTTGGAATAGAAAAAAATTAGGAATGACTGTTTTAGAAATATTAAAATTTGTTGATAGAACTCAGTCCGTTTGGTTTATTCAAGCCCTTGTTTCAAATTTCTTAGCCGACGGCGCTCCATCGTCTTCCGGGACTCTTCGAGGAGCCGCAGTGGTATGTGTACCGCATCCACGTAGCCTTCACCATTCCCGACACCCTCTCACGCCACCAGCAATGGAAGCTCAACCCGCCCCACCCCCACTGCTTCTTCCTCGAAACCGGCGATCGCTCATTAGTGCACCCGTAGTAGCCCCAACCACCGGCACTCCCATATCTCTGAGTCAGCCTTCACTGCTGAGTCAGGTGGCCTCCTCGGCGACTCGGCACTCACGGCGAACCTATGACGAAGTCGACTACCTCCTGTACAACCTCTGCTTAAATATTGAGAGTGCCCTCTAACACCAACTGGTCCCGTAGTTTGTGGAGGACACGCTTATTGATGTATCACTGCGTCCTGACTAGTAACTACCGATGACTTTCTGGACAGCTAGCCTATCAAGAATTACCATGCTCACCATAGAGAACGGTCACCCAATCTTCTTATCTTTTCAGAAATTGCATCTTTAGAGAATTACCGCTTACTTTCTAGGCCTCCTACTAGGGTTACCATAAAGCATCAACTTCACTAGGAAGAATATGTTGTATTAACCCCCCAAATCCCTTAGTCCTAATATATATTTTTTCTCATTCCGGTATCACCCAAAGATAAGCATGATTTATTCTAGTGATATTTTGTCTTCATCTAGACACCTTTATCGATCATGCTATTTTTGAATTCTTTCATCTATTCTTTCTTCTACGTAGTACGGGAGAAGAATTCGGCATGAGTTCACGGTCTAGATTGCTTGAAAATATGCCTCTTTCAAAAAAATTTGTTGTCTGTCTTCATCCCCCCATGTCTCACATAATGTATTGTGATAGACTTATTGAAATAAATGCCTTGTTTGATTCAATTTTTGATTTGTTTGGCGGAGGATAGGAATAAGTATGCTTCTAGAATTCAAACTTATTCGACTTAGTAGATCCTGAGGTAATTGAAATGGGGGAAGTTTTGTCATCAGCATTTCCAACAATTTGGCTTTTGGACCTATAAATAACAATCCTAGAATGAATTCCAAACTAAAATTGTGGATGTTTCTAATTTCAAAAGTTGCTTTTTCATCAGCCCATATAAAACAAAAATTACTTCGAATCAGTGATATCGTCTGCAATTTTATCGATCTTTTTTATGGTTTCCTTTTGCGTCATAGTCTCCCAAGCACATACCGAAACCCTATTCGGGGGCACTTAACTGATAGATCGCGATTTTGAAATTTAAAATATCTTTTTTCAAAGAAAACAATATCCGTTTGTATTACCTTTAAGCCAGCCTTTGGTGAATGGATGTAGTAGACTGGATTGAAGCAGAAGCAACTTAAAGCCTTTTTACAAAAGGCATAACTTTGAACAAGATTTCTGTTAAATCAAGTCAAACCATTAGTTGTATTTTGGGCCCAAAGAAGAAAAAAATTTGGTCATTAATCAGTTAGTAGAATAAACTATACAAACACTCTGTAAATTGATTTAATCTGATCAAACAAAAAACTAATTAATAAATATCTACCCAAGTTTATTGGATATGGGCAACCAAATTCTCTTAAGTTTAAATAGAAGATATTATATTTAACCGTATACGTTTTACTTGACTCCTACGAGGCGCTCGCTTCGGTTTAGCTTTTGTATATTTGGTCATGTATATAAAACGCGTAATCATACAAGGATTTCGTAGTTATCGGGATCAAACTTGTCCTGAAGACTTTAGCCCTCACCACAATATCATTGGTAACATTTCAGTGTATTTTCTGACATTTGGTTAGTGGGTCGTAATGGGTCTGGAAAGTCAAACTTTTTCCAGGCTATTCAGTTTGTACTGTCAGACGAGTATAGCCATTTGAGCAATCAAGAGCGACAAAATTTTCTCCACGAAGGTACGGGTCCTCGTGTTATTTCCGCCTATGTTGAAATTATATTTGATAACACTGATGGGCGTATCCCGGTATGTCATACATTGTATTGTTTATTCGCATAGTCTGAAAAACATGAGGTGTCTCTTCGTCGTATTATTGGAAGCAAAAAGGATCAGTTTTTCCTCGACAAGAAGATTGTCACGTATGCTCGTGTTAATAGTCTAATTCCACCGATTTCAGAAAAACCGATGTCATGAACATGTTCGAAAGCGCCGGATTTTCTCGCAGTAACCCCTACTACATTGTCAAACAAGGAAAGGTAATTGTCTCTCATTGGGTGTCTTACTCTTTTCGCCGCTTTCTATAGATTACGCAACTTGCGACTGCACCGGACAGCCATCGTTTGAAGTTGTTGCGCGAAGTAGCTGGTACTAGGGTTTATGACGAACGAAAGGAGGAAAGTAAACAAATATTCCGTGAATCAGGTGGCTTAAATTTCTGATTTCGCATTCTTTAATCGTGTAAAGTGTCTAACGGCCTCATATTTCTGCAATAGAGGCCAAGCGGGAGCAAATCTCCAAGCTCTTAGAGAGCATTGAAGAACGCCTGAGCACGCTTGAGAATGAAACGAAGGAACTGAAGGAGTATCAGCGCTGGGATCGTGATCGTCGAGCCCTGGAGTACACAATCTATGACCGCGAGTTGAAGGATACTCGCAGAAAATTGGAAGAAATACAATCTCGCCGTGAACAGAGTAGTGAGAGCACTGCCGAAATCCGACGGGCTGCCAAGGAAACGGCTGCTGCAATCGAGGTAAATGTTCAACTTACTTGCCTATTTCTTTGCAATCCTAATGTATAACGGCAAAAATATACAAAGGAGTCCTTCAAAGGCGCTTGACGACTGCTTAAAGACGCCTGATGCTCAAATAGGGAAGATGAAGCTTTATTTCAAAGTTTAGTATCTGTACAATTAAAGACACTCGCCTTAATTCTTGGTAAATTGGCAGAACAGAATGTAGGGAGCCTGTTGCAGCGTCCTGGTAAAAGTGACGCAAAGTCGGGATTTGGGAAGTCAATTCTGATTTACTAGCGAACTAGCATATCTAAGGTTCTGCTCTTTTTCTGTACCCTAACATGATGTTCGCCTTCCACTCCTCTCCAGCGTTTGGAAAGGGAGTTGCGCGACACCCGACTGAAGGAGGCGCAACTTCAGGATGAGGCTGAGCAGGTGCAGCACTCGGTCAGTGCTATTCTCCAGCGCCGTGAACAGTTGCAGCTGACCTGCGGCGACTTTACCATCACCCTGTGCAGCGGTAAATCGGCCCGCGAGCATGCCACTGAGGAGTTGGCCCGCGTGAACTCCCAGATCGCGGAGATTGAGGGCCGGCTCGGTGAACTCATGCCTGATTACCAGGAGGCCTACAAGAAGGAGGAGACCATTGGAAACAAACTCGCCGATGCACAGCATCGCAGGTGAGAGCTTCTAGTGGCCTTTCTTGAATTCAAACGACTCCTGGTAATTCAAAAGATTAGAGAGGGTAATATCTGAAAAAATAATGGTTTCTAGACACTGCTTCTGAAAAATGGGACTTTTGATTGAGATAGCCTGGTTTCGGACTGCTCCTGTACAAAGTAAAGCTGTTAAGGTTCTGTCGACTACCTGAAAATGTTTCCTTAATGAGCTTAAGGAGAATTTATAAAGGTATACTCATTTACGGCGCCGGAACGCACTTTATACATATCACTTCGTGCAGTCTAAGCGGTTAGGTTACTTTAAGTCTATTGAATCAATGGAGGTGCAATGCGAGTGACGGCTTTGGTGTCTTGCAGGAAGGAGTTGTTTGCGAAGCAGGGCCGCGTGAACCAGTTCGCGTCGAAGGCGGACCGCGACAGGTGGATAAAGACTCAGCTGGAGATCCACGGGAAGGCGCGCGAGGACAAGGAGAAGACCATCAACCGCCTCATCGAGGAGATTAAGAAGGACGAGGAGCGCCGCGAAAGCCTCGAGAAGGACCTTGCTGAGGCCGAGGAAAAAATTAACACCATCCGATCGGAGCTCGAAAATGTGAGTCTAAGTCTGGCGTTTGGGGAATTTTAAGTGGTAGAGATGGTTTTAATGGAGCGAGTCGAATAATAGGCTTAAATCAAGCTAGGTATTTACGGTAGAACGGAAATCGGGCCTTTTCTTGCACCAAGGACGCGTAGACTGTAGAGTCAGTGGAGACACATTATTGTAACTAGGATGCTTAAGCAATATGAGCACTAGTTCCTATTTATAAGAGTCATAAGGTGCCTGGAATTTCTTCAATTCGAACCGAAAGTGTACCTAGTTCTGCTTCGGTCTTGTAACTCCAATTTCAGGTAACGAAGTTTCAAAGCAAGTCCTCACTGATCGTTGATTAAAAGTTTCAAAGAGGTGGATTGCTAGTAGTGTCGAAACTGCTCTCCGGAATTCAACCCTTGTAACTGCTGTTTCATCTCTCTCTAGGTGAGTGAGGACTCGAGGCGTCTGCGCAGGGAGAAGGATGAGACACAGGCGGACCGACAGACCGTCTACAGGGAAGAGACGAGGATCGCCCAGGAGCTCAACAACTACCGCGACGAACTGGCTCGCACGGAGCAGAATCTCCGCTCCATCACCGGAAAAGTCCTCCTGAATGGCCTCGACTCTGTCCGAAAGGTGCGTTTCGAACACTGTTCGGTATCTCTGGGCTTAAGCATTCGAATTCTGCCGCTTTGCTAGAATCGGAAAGGCATCATTTCCCCATTCGCTTCCTGCTTTAGGTACTGACTTCGGTAATAATAGCGCATTATTTCATCGTGGTTAATCCCATACTCATTTACAAGTTCTGATGAAAGGAGTGGAATTTCCACCATATCCTCAAACGTTGATCGAAAATCGGTGTAGGCATGGAGCAAAGGTAAGGATACGGTGCTAACGTCTGCAGTAGAGGCAATTGAAAAATTGTTTCAAGGAATTCTATCGAAGATGATTGAGTTGCGTTGATATGTTTTGGGCATTGACTTCAGAAATTGTGGTGAATCTTTCACTTGGTATCTGTGTATGTGTTGACAGTTAAGTTCGAAAGGGGGGTTAAATTCAGTTTGAATTTGTGTTCAAATGAAGGGGCTGTGATGAGACAAACCCACCGGAGTCGCGTACGTTCATCAAAAATCTATATACAACAGAAAGTAGGGGAAAGGTGTCAACTTCTGCACTATAATCCACCAAAAATATTTCGAAAAGTTTTAACAATGATACTAAAGGTGCGTCGACGTGTTTTGGGGCCAGCCGAAGTCGTTGCCACTACTGCTCTTTTCTAAGGACTCTATCGCTGAAACAGCTGTGCGAATGTCACCAACCGCTTTTGAACTTAGACCTACCCCTTCTTTGAGGTAATTTGAACCTAAATCTATATCTTCCACCATTAAGTGTCGAACCTTTTGACTTTTCTCAATTTTCTTGAATAAGACTTCCACATGTGACTCAACCGGTTTGGCTGAGACCCGATCCATCTGAGGTGTAATTATTGATGAAGCCAAAACGTCCGAGCCCCTGACGTCCGCTTGAGTAGATATTGCCTGCAGTCTCCCAGGGGTTCATGCCGAACGATTTGGTGAACATTGTGCCTGTTGGACAATTCTTTCCTTCACAAATTCCCATTTTTCAGGTTCTGAAGAGCAACAATATTGTTATCTGTTTGTTATTTTTGGGATTCCTTGGTAGGGGAGGAATTGAGGTTGTGTGGTGTGTTGATTCCGTTCATCAGGAATATCTATACGACTTCAGCACTTACATTTAAGAAAACTGGTTGTGAGAAGGGAGGGGATTTACGCCATTGCTGGGTACGAACATACACACTAGGAGTCAGAGGGGGTCTGCGAAGGAAGACGATTGCTCTCGCCCTAGCTAGTTCATTTCTGCCCTTCACTTCGTAAGCAATTGGCTATTTGGTTTGCTGACTGTCTCTAGCGAAGACCGTAAGCTCTGTGAATCGGGAAACGATTGAAACTTGCCGGTGGTTGCAGGTAATAGAGATCTTTCGCAACCGCTACGGCCCAGAGTGCGACGTAGTGCAGGGCTACCACGGCACACTGATCGAGCTGCTGGAGTGTCCGGAGGAGTTCTACACGTGTGTGGAGGTGACGGCAGGCTCGCGGCTCTTCTACCACGTGGTGCAGTCAGACCGGCACGTGATCAAGATCATCAACGAGATCAACAAGCACAACCTGCCCGGCGAGGTGCACTTCCTGCCCATCAACAAGATCTTCGCAAAGGAGTGCCGCTACCCCGAGGTCGAGGGCGCCATCCCCATGATCTCGCGCCTCAAGTTCGACGAGAAGTTCCGCCCCGTGATGCTGCACATCTTCGGCAAGACGCTCATCTGCAGCAACCTGGAGGTCGCCACTCACCTCGCTCGCAGGCAGAACTTCGACTGTATCACTCTCGATGGTGAGTCCCCCTTCCACCTTTATCTACTCCGTGCGTACATTCGTGTGGGATCATCTGTTAGGTGGTCCTGCATCCTACGTTTACTGTTAGCTTAGATGCAAACCCACATTCTACGACTGCTGGTGGGTTTTAGAAAATTGGTAAATGAAGTCCGATGATAACTGGTTTTGGTAAAAGTTTGGATTCATCTAAAATGACTCCCTGTACTTGTGAGAACGGGATTCGTGGATAATGACACTACTTACTTGGGTTATCGAGTGTAAGTGAAGATTTGAAAAGGTCCAGTTACAGATTGAGTAAGCTTGGGGAGATTTGCGCCTCATATTGTGTGCTTCCAGCATTTATTCGTTATGGTAGCGATGAAGGCCTCTTAGGGCATTGATTGGTTAGGAATTTTCTAGAATCTGATGGCTAGTTGAGTTATATCCAAAGTAGGCTTGATCAATCTACTTCCGGTGGATAGAAATTATCGGATAAGGATGCTATAACCTTTTCAAATCCCCAAAAGTTATACCAACTTGTAGTGTTCCAGGTTTCGAAAAAAAACTACCATTTTTAGAGCACTATTGTGAGTACCTGCTGCTTTCATGCAAGAGTTGTGGTCGTTTGTTCGCTGGCAAATCGGATTATAACTAAGTGAAACACGAGGTCGGGTTCACAGAAGTCATTGCTGTAAAGTGATGCACTGTAATCAGTTCGTCTCAACACAGCATAGCATCTCAGCAGAAATGTCAGTGAAATCGAAGATCCCCTATTTAAATATCTGAGTCTATTGGGTCTTCCTCCTCGAATCAAATGTGTGACGTTGCCGGCTACCTCATCTGCCATCGTTGCAAGAATCGTTGTCGTTTTTCATGACGTATTCTTGATTAGATAGGCGCTGGTCTCTCATGGTTCTCTTGCTGTCTCTCTATGCCTGTAAAGGCGATCAGGCGTCTAGGAAGGGCACACTGACGGGCGGCTACTACGACAACCGGATGTCGCGGCTGGAGCTGCAGCGGCGCAAGCAGAAGACGGAGATGGAGATCCAGGAGACGGAGAATGTGCGCGAGAACAACGCCAAACGCAAGGAGCAGGTGGACGCCCAGATCAACCACATCATCGACGAGGCACAGCGCAAGGAGACTGTCCAGTCCAAACTCGAGTAAGTTCCTGCCTCTTAACAGTCTGCCATGGGGCTTCTTTAGAGTGTACTGAATGGGGCAGGGTAGCTTGTGGGGCTCCTTCTTGCTGAGTTGGAACAGCTGCGTATTTTCACTTCGCAAATCGGGAATCGGCAGTTCTGGATGCATCTGCGAGCCGTGGGACCAAGGCATCGGTGGTAGTAACGCCAACCATCCCTGAACTTGGATCTGGCCCGTTTATATGGTGATCTATGCCTGGATATAGACTTGGTCTAGGCCTGCTAATCTGAATCACTAGACGTTAAATGGGTGTTGGCAGTGGAATCTGTTGGTTCATTAGCAACTTGGCAAGTTGAGGTCGATTGAGCTCGTATCTCCATAATTCGATCAGCAAATTTGCCAAATCCGTCAGCTCCGGGAAATTAAAATCTTCCACTGGTATGGCTTGGAAGTGTATGAGTTCTCCTCTCTTCCGGAAATGAGAGTTGGACTCTTCTTCAAGGCCGCCACATGTGAATGGAAGAAGGGGAGCTATCGATGATGGAACCCTTTGATTGGTTGAGATGTTGTCCTCACTAATAGGCAGTATTTCTTGTAGCTACAAGTTGTTTTGGTTGAATTCGACAATCATTAGGAAAATAAAGAAGGCTTGGTAGCTATAAATTAAGTGGATTTTAATGAAATGTAAAAGGCAATGAAATTACACTACGGCCGTCAGAGTTTCAATGGAAATAACCGCTACCATCAGCAACGCCTTTTACAGTCCCGATCCGCCACAACCAGGAATGAGGCTGCAGTAAGCTGCTTTTCGAAATTTCCAGCTTTAGTTCTATTGTAGATTAACTGGACTTCAGTATAGGTAGCATGACATTGCTCAACTACCCATAATAGTCCGTGAACGGGTTAGGTTGTGGGGAGTTCGTTGGAAGCAAAACATTGGGGCTGTTAGCCATACAAATCGGCTGACAAACAAATTCTACTTTCCCTACTTATGGTTATCTGTTTTTGACTGCACGTAGGCACCTGAATTCAACCTAAGGCCCTCAAAAACGTTGTTCCTGAAAAGTGTTGAGTAAATCTACCGCTACGTCTGAAATTCAATTTTCATGAAGCGGGTCAAAGATTGCGAATATGGTCCGTTTTTGTCAAGTGGGTCAAGCTGTCACCAGCCATCTCTTTATATTTTCCTTTCTCCCTCCAGAATGACCTTCGACAAAATGAAAAAAGACATCCACCTGTGGAAGGAGGAACTTCGTTCCAAGAGCGAGTCCATCCCCAACAAGCGCCACAAGCTGAGTTCTCTGAAGCACGAACTCCAAATGATCATTCAGACCATCAAGTCACACGAGGTAAGCTCGTGGGTGTTACTTCCATCAGTCACCCAAAGTCAAGGCCGTTTTTGTCAATAACGAATTAACACATCCACTGATTTGCACTGCTATTGCCTCGTAGGACGAAATGGGAACCGAGTTGCCAAGCCAACTGTCCGTTGAGGAGCAGGAGGAGGTGAACCGCTTGAACGACACCATCCAGAAGTTGACTCGTGAAGCCAAGAAGGCCTACCAGTAGGTGTTTTCGTCCATCGCACAGCCTTCTCTCAGTTCTAGGTATTGACATTGTTTCGCTTCTTACCTACAGGCACCGCATGAAGATCGAGACGGAGAAGACAGAGAAGCAGACCCTGTTGGAGCACAACCTCTTCAGGAAGCGTGAGCAGCTGGAGGCTGAACTCTCTGAAGTTTCTGAGCAGGACATCTCCGAGCGTCTCAGAGAGGCCCAAGAGGAGCTGAAGGAGGTAACTTTACTTTTTTGTGGTTTAACGCCCCTCTACCCCCTTCGTAGGCTGAGCACCGCATAGAGATGGAGAAACGCACGGTGGACGAAGTGGAAGGTCGACTGGCGATGTTGGTGCAGGAGCAGCGGCGTCTTGAGTCCGAACTGGAGGCGAAACGTGCCGAGGAGAAGGAGTACGCGGAGCGCATTCAGGACGACCAACAGAGCCTCGAGAAGATGCAGTCCAAGCAGAGCCAGCTCTTCAAGAAGAAGGAGGACAACATGAAGAAGATCCGCGAACTCGGCTCCCTGCCCGCGGACGCCTTTGACAAGTTCCAGGATAAGAGTGTAAAACAGGTCAGTTTGCTGAGGTTCCTATGATCCACTGGTAGTATATCTACTTTCTCTATACCAGTAAAGAAGCGATTCAGCACAAGAGCGGTAGTACAGATAACAGGACTATATGACCAGGCTCCGATACTAAAGGATTGGTTTGTTGTGCGTAGTGGACTATATCCACGCCAGTATCCAGTGTCCCGTATTTTTATAGTAGTAGTGATCTCGAATCAATACACCCATTTGATGGGAACACGTTGGAACCTGGCGGTTTCGGTTGTGTTTAGCCAGTGATGGTTGGGCTTTAGTGGGTAGGAGTCATTTTTTGTAAACGCTCGGGTCTTTCATAAGCCCTCTACATTACCCCCAGCATGGCCTTAGTAATAAAAATGAATGAGGTGGCAGATAGATCAGATTAGCATAACCGTCATAAAGAGGTTATTTTCCCTTTACTTTTTCTTTAAGGTCAGAAGTTGTGTTTAATGTTTTTAGACGAAGTTGTTTCTAATGACAGATCGCTTGTTTAAGTGCAAGATGAAATTTTGGCCTGTTCTAAGTGTTTCTTTTGAGTGTTTGATTGGAAAGATGGGTTTTCGGGAAACCAGCCGGTTTTCTGCGCATTGTGGATCTGTTTGTGAGTCGGTTAAGGAGGCTAGTAGCTGCAGAGCCAGTTGACGGTTGAAAGAGTTTACGTGGGTTTTTGTCCATGTCTTAACCTTGAGCCAATGGAGAAACTAGGTGATATCCACCAGTCCAGTTATTAAAACTGAACTTGAAGTGTCTGTGACTGATTAGCTTAATGGTAATCGATTGGGAGCGATCAGTTGTTCCAGGAGTCAAGGCAAAGAACTGTATGCTAGTTTGAAAGCAGATATCAAAGGCCTTTTTAGGCGGTACGAATGCCAAAGTGGACCATCGACATGTGATCAGGTTGGCATTCAGTTGGAGTTGGACATCTTTAATCATGCCATGCCTGGAAATTTGCAGATGCACCCAGTGTTTGAAAGAGAAGATCACGTCTGTCTGTTTCGGAATTGTTCAAACCGACTGTTTTATTCCTCGTGCACTACAGTTGTACAAGTTGCTGGACAAGGCGAATCGCGAGCTGAAGCGCTACAGCCACGTGAACAAGAAGGCTCTGGACCAGTTCGTGAGCCACTCGGAGGAGAAGGAGAAGCTGTTGAAGCGCAAGGAGGAGTTGGACGAGGCGCACCAGGCCATTATCGACCTCATGACGGCACTGGACCACCAGAAGTACGAGGCCATCACCCTCACCTTCAAGCAGGTCTCCAAGAACTTCCAGGATATCTTCAAGCGCCTCGTTCCCGAGGGACGCGCCGAACTCGTCATGCAGCGGGGCAAGCGGGTGAGTTCATGCTCTGTCGACGGTGCCCATCGACTTTTGAGAGGTTTGATAGTTAATTGACCTCAGTCCCAAGTGGTATATCGTGGTACTCTAGGGGCATTTCATATTCAACTGTTTGGTCGATTTGCTTATAATTATGACAATCTTGTCTTAACCACAAGGTGATTAAGTGCAACTTCCACAGGAACCAAAGGGAGCTCGGGTATATTCAGTCTGACCCAAGTGTAAAGTAGCAAGTCATCCCAGAGGTTCTGTCCGAATTTTACCTTTTTTTAATTGAACGAAATTGAAAAAGGATTGCATAATGTCTGATGGAGAGGCTAGAAACATTCATTCTCAGCTTATGGAGAGAAATGTGTGAATGAAAGAACTTGCAGAAAGTAGTTTGTGGAATTCAGAAAGTGAGATTTCTCCAATAAGTGAAGATCGAACTGAACGTCCAGCTGAGCTTGATGGTAAGCAGTTTCTTGGAGAATCAGCCCTCGAAGAAGCTTGTCCTGCTTTTTGAGTTGAGAAATTGGCAGTTGAGCTTCGTTCAAACCATACCACAAATCTAGAGTTGACGTCTGCTCTTCTCCTTTTTATTCTTCCCAACTTGTTTCTCTTTTGGATAGACGATCGTGACTGTCGAAAAAATTCCATTCAAAGGCTGAGCATCGTAGACAGCGGCTAGGTCTTAAAAGGGAAAATTCCCAGCCACAACCAGGAAGGGAACTTCATTGGAAAAAGGTTCCTCTTTTGTCAATCTGGTGGGATCGCCAAGGAATAATGCACCTAATGCAGCAACAATTAATGCTCGAGTCTACTCTCAGCAATTGGGGCGTTTGATGCAAGCTTTGAAGTGTATACGTCGAGTTAAGCTGATCTGGGCGGTTCTCAGGCCAAATATTGAGAGACTGGTGTTTTTGTAAACAGTTACCACACCTTCATTACCCAGGCATTTGATTTCGACCCAAGCCTCTCCGAAACTTTTTTCTGCATATTTTAAAGGATATATATATATTTATATTTACCGTGTGAGCCTATTGAGGTCGTCTGTTTTTGTGATCCTAGCTCCTCCTGCTATAGCCTCTAAGTTCCCAGTTCGTGACGCCAGATTGGTTAAACAGTGTCAAGATTCGCTGCTGGTTGAGTAGCCACCATAATCTCGTTATTTTGATGATGGCCGGTGCGAATCACTATGAAACAAGGGATTCTCTTCCTTAATGAATCGTTTGGGAGTGGGGTTTTACACATCAGCTGTGTGAATGCAGAAGGAGCGTATAAGCTTTAGGGGAAGCGTCGTGTCCTTAAACACCTTCAAGACGTATAGTAAAAATAACGAAGAGTTATTCGGTGAAATTTATTTCGTTACAAAAGTTTGATCTCACCAACTTTATGCACTTTTAAATGGCTGTGTATTTACTGCCATCTGTGTTTTTCTTGCCATCAAGCCGGATGAAGGAGGCGGTCAGGGTGAGGGTAGCGACAACGAGGGTCCCTCATCATCGTCGGCGGACCCGCGACTGCCAGTGGCGGACGTGGAGCTGTTCACGGGCGTGGGCATCCGGGTCTCCTTCACGGGAGAGAGCGCGGACATGCGCGACATGAACCAGCTGTCTGGCGGGCAAAAGTCGCTGGTGGCGCTCACGCTCATCTTCGCCATCCAGAAGTGCGACCCCGCGCCCTTCTACCTCTTCGACGAGATCGACGCCGCCCTCGACGCGCAGTACCGCGCCGCCGTCGCCGACATGATCCGCGACCTCAAGTCCGACGCCCAGTTCATCACCACCACCTTCCGCCCCGAGCTTCTCGAGTCCGCCGAGAAGTACTACGGTGTCAAGTTCCGCAACAAGGTCCGTTCCACCGCTGCTCTGGAATGTAGACACACCTGACAGTAATGAAATGCTATAGGACATCAGAGTGTCCGTAAGATTGACCGACAATTGGGTAGACGTGCAACTAGGAAGGTCCTTCTGCTCCGTTCTTTAGTTGCAGAACCAAGGCGGGACCAATTTGGCAAAACTCCGGTTATGTGAGACCATTTTAGAGGGTAGACACATGTAGCAACAAAATGTTAGACCGGGAGTTCACCTTCGCAAGAATGACCGATCACCTTTTCGGTTCAGGCAGACTAAGCTTGCGGACAAATCATACGTGTCCACTAAACGTTTTCCTTAAAACATTTTGCATCGTTGCAGTTTGGCGTTAATGCATACAATAAATTCCGTGGAGATTCAGCATTAGGAGTTTTCGCGGACTTGTCAACTATGGAACCGGATTATTTTGTCGGGCTCTGATATTGGGTTGTTTCTTTCTGCGCTACAAAGCAGTAATTCTTGTCTTCCGCACCTAGGTCTCGCACATTGAATGCGTCACGAAGGAGGAGGCGCTGGACTTTGTGGAGGACGACCAGACACACGGATGAATGGTCGGTTTCCCGGTCCTCACCTCGCTATCTCTCTCTGGTCCTACTTCCCATCGCGTTTTAATCGAGCCAAGTTCACCGAGATTTCCCCTTCGTTTTTTAGCAGCCCCCATGCGTGTGCGCGCGTGTATATCCCCGCCCATATCTGTGTAACTGCTGTTGGTGCTACTGCAGCGGCGGCGGCGGCTTTTATAGTCTGATTGTAAATCATCATGTCTATAACTATAAGCATTTTATGATCCTTCAATGTGTTCCTCAAATGCTCTATTCGGCTATGTATCTGTATCTACCACCCTCCGAATTGGATTAAAAAACGCAAAATCCGGGATTGTTTGTCACATGGTAGGTATGAGTAGCTTATTTAAGGTGGACAGAGTAAGCACTGGACTTATGCGTGTTTATTTAAAACTATCACAGTTGGAACTCCCAAGAACTGAAGAAACCTTAAGGAATAAATGTGAGCTTTGTTTTCAATAAATGATTTAAGTAACTCCAGGCTTAGTCAAATCAGGTGAGTAGTGTTGGGGATCGGGTTAAATTAACCCGAGGTAGCAAATATTGTACAGCTTAAAATTTATTGTGAAGAACATTTCTTGCAGTATGAATGGATATCTTAAATAATCCTTATAAAATTCTAGTTGTTATCCGTCTTCAAGATGGTTTTACCTTCGAAACTAAACGTTTAAAGGGATTTTCTATAGAAAAGCTGTCTCGGATCATAACGAAATTCAGCATAAAGAAAAAGGCGCTTTACCTCATTCAAACATGTACTGAAGTGTTGATAAACGAAATATGTGGTGAGAAATCGATTTACCCGGACACGAATCCGGGTGTCGGTATATTTGCGCCGAATTTAGTAAACGCGCTCATTTTACCACTACAAATTTGTGTCATTTGATATAGTCGATAACAAATAAATTTTAAATCAAGTACCTAAGATTCTTCTCAAAAAATCCATTCCTCAAAAAGCTGATTTGACATTTTCTCTGGAAGAATGGTTTCTTGTGCTGTCGTCAGTTAACTGGCACAGTGGCGATTTCTGTCTTTCTCGACGGTGGCGCCCAAGTGTGCATAATGGGATTATCTGGGGTGTTCGGAAGAACTTGTTTAATACTAAGAGCACTTTGTGTGGAAAGCTGAGTTCAACCTTAAATACTCAATTCACTTGGCGACAACGCTTTAATTTCGGTCCTCCTGCAACAATTTTTTGTGGATTTTCGGAAAATTCCTTCAATAGAGCTCTTTCTAATCGGACACACCTATTTGTCAGTGGAATTAATTCCATATAACAATACTAATGAGCAAATTCGAAATGGATTCGCTAAGTCATTAAAGGCCTTCACTATCTGATTACTGTTAGGCACCATTACTTGAATAAATATAACGAATTGTCAAATTTCTTCGAGAATTCGCCCCAATTAAATTTCATTTCAGATTTGGCCACAGAACAGACGGAAGACTTAACGACTTGTTGCTCACCATGTGCATTACCGAATCTCACGAACTTCCGAAATTCTTCGTTGTAGAAGATGGCTATTATGTCCGATATGGCCACGACAGGGTCAACTCAGTATATTTGGCACCAATAGACTTGACGGATCCGTGCCCATATCACCAGCGATTAGACCTTTACTGCCCCCCCGAATGCAAGGAGACTGACATTCCAGGGACTTTGAAGGAGTTCTTCAGACCATACCGCAAGTACCAGAAGGAGAGGAGACTCATGCATGCAGACCGGGGAGCAGCCCTACTGCCTGGGATGAAGCATTCAGGGAAGTCGTTAAAAGATGATTTGCTGAGGGATTTTCTTGAACTGGCTCTATCATTCCTGCTGAAGAAGGCGGACGTTACCATGAGGGTCCGTCATTTGGAATCCGCCCTACGAATCGGTAGGCACTTTTCTCCTGACATGAGCATGATCTACTCCAACATCATGGTCTTTCTCCGTGAACCTACCTGGGAAAATTTGCTAGCCCTAACGAGTGAGCGAAGCCAAACATCCAGTGTCATAAACGCTAAAGCATTGGAATTTGCTACTGCCCAGTCCGAAGTTAGACCGGAGTTTACCACAGTTCCTAATAACCCGACAGAAGCAACTGAAGGGAAAATCAAAGCATCGTCAAAATCCCAGCGAACTGACTCAAACTTTTGTAATGCCGACGATTTGGAAGCCTCAAAATCACTCTCTAAATATCTCAATAAGAGCAGATTTTATTTTCACCAGGTAAGAAAACTGAAAAATATCCTAGTAAAAATACTAGCAGGATACTGCTCAAAATGTGAACTGGTATGTAAAAACTGCCTTCAATGTGTAACTTGAGCCTATTATGTGACTTTTTGAATAAAGCGATTTTAGAATCAATTACTGGAGTGATTTGTGATTGAAAGTCTTGAATTTAAAGGAACGGAAATAAGTATTAAATTCTCTCCATCTAAAGCAAAGTTGATTTGCATTAGGTAATTTATTTGAGAAAAGGCAAAGGTCTTAACCAACCAATGGGGTGCTGTCGCCGAGAAAGACACCACTGGATTGCCGTTAGCAAAAAAGGCCATTTAATGAAAGAGAGAATCAAAGAAGTTTTAAGGAGACCCTCCAGAAGCTAATGATAGTGGTTACTGTGAGGAAAACGCTGACGACAATAGCAAAATTTCATTGTCCATTATTAGATCACCCCATAAGTTCTTTCCAATATTCTCTTTTTAACTTGAAGGCAATATAAAGCTTAATATCTAATGGGGAATAATAATATTCGAATAATAAAATTAGCGTTTGTTTGATTAAAATTCTGCTAACCTGGTTGTACCCAAGAATCATTTCTGGCAAAGGAATTACATTCTGCCGCAGCCGAAGTGGCTGGAACCATTAACTCAGTTTATGCAGAGGAATGTGTAAATAAAAAAAGAAGATGGTTTGCGAATTTCAGAGGCAGAGATCGCACCCTTCACGAAAATGAGGACCGAAGCTGACGGTGCCCGGTTGAGCTTTATCATAAACTTCTTCAAGAAGCAGTCCTTGAGGAAGCTTGTCTTATATTATTGCAAACTAAATTTCGTACAATCCATACAAATGTTCATGGTGTTTGAACCAAGCTCTGAGGAACTGCTCTGGTAACAGTAGGGGTGATACTTCATCAAGACAATGTAGCATAATTCTGCACAGCAAATGATTATAAGAACTCGGGTTGGGAGAAAATAACGCCTCATTCACCACCTCATTCTGCCGACTTTGCTCCTCCTTCAGACTACCATTTGTTTCGTAGCGGCTTACAAAGAAATTTGGCAGGAGAAAGAGCTTCTGAAACTCAGCCTCAGGGGTAATGTCTGAAATCGAGTTCTTCGAATAAAAATCAATAAATATATCGATACGTTTGTCAATAGATAGGAGGAAGTCAGAGATGATCAGGGAAAGTTCATTGATGAATTAGTTTTCAGATTTAATGTAATATTTTGATACTTGTTTTATTTATAAAAAAGATAACAGAACTTGTGGGATGATATGATACTTTTGCCAAGGCCCAATGATCTGTGTTCATTTTCATTTGAGTTTTACCGAAATCGACCTTAACTTAAAGTTGTATCCTTTTTCCACGGTCAACAATTAGGCTATTTTTAGCAAGTCTAAACAATACGGAGGGCTGAATAAAGCTGATTTCAGGTAACTAAACGCGAGGTTCACTCCCAATGAAGCACTCCACTTGCAGGTTGAATATTTATCAAGTCTTCTAACTTGCAGACTACCTATCTATTCTCCTGGGGAATTACCACCTCCCTCCTCAAATTTACTTTCCTCAGTCGTTATAAATGCAAAATGGAATGTATTGCCTAGAAATTAGTGAAATTGTAGGTCTAAATAATGACCAAGAACCATTTACGAGAATTCCGATATTAGGGATTTTTTTATTGTGGTTAGGCCAGACTTCCTAGTCTGATATTCATGAATACATCACCACACATGAAAATGCCTCCCTGCTTTTCCTAACAGCCCCTCAAAAACCAAAACTCTGTTTCTAGAGGGTTCTCATTCCCAATCAATAATTTAAAATTGTCCCATACTAAGTCTTCGAAGGGATTGTTTAATCTGCTATTTATTAGTCTTTTTCTAAATCACACGAGAACCAACTGAACAACAGGATAGAGCAGAGACTTATTTGGCAAAGCTCTGCTGTAGCGTGGAGACAGCGCGTTTGCAGCTGGTGATGTGAGCACGAAAGCACGTCCAGCATCTATAACGATCGACCAAATGTTCGATCTGTAAACTGACTGAGCGATGGGATTAATCTCATTGTTCATGTATTTAACTAAATGAGGTGAGAAAAATCCTTCATGACTAGAACACCAGAGGCAGTCTATTGAAGCGTAAAAAACCTCGATAATATTGAAAATCGGGCCCTTTACCAGTTAAAAAATGCTCCCGACATCAAGATCGTCATGACCAAGGCCAATAACTGGGCCACTGACCAACCATAATGAGTCATCTTTTATTGATGCTTCACTTTTAAGGTATAAAGTCAACACTAATGTGAAAGAAGAACCTGTTTTGGTTTTATAGTAGGCCCATGGTTAAACTGTCGCAGCCTCAAATTTACAAATACACTCAGCTCATTGCGAAGAGTGGCAATTTCAGGGGAGGGGAGTTGCAACTAAAAGTTTTCCGCTATTCGGTCATGATTGATGAGCAGATAAGCGTTAGAGAACAGTTGTGTCCACACGGCTCATGTAGTTCAGTAAGAGCAGTGACCTGGAAGAATAAGATGTAGCGGCTCTGCGGGAACGCGAGAATATCATGAATAAATCGCACTTATTCATACGCGCCTTTTTCAAAAACAGTCATAAACGAGCTTCTTTTCTACTCTCTCTGGCATTTGGACTTCTTTTTCTTGTCTTGGTATAACTAACCCATCTAGGAAGAGAATCTAGGACTAGCTACTCTCGACAAGAGGAAGCAAAACAGTGCCACAGCCTCCAGATTCCTTTAAATCGAAGTAGTTTTTGATCCCTCGTAGCGAAAGAACGTGGGGAGAACCAATAATGAGCATCTTTATCATGCTCAGTTGGCATGTCTGACAGCTTGGATGGAAGATGGCTATTCACCTGTGAGACGAAGATATGGACGTTCTATTGCGTTCCAACCCTTTCTCTCCTAGCCACTGGAATTGGCGGTAAACCAACATCTTCTTTTTTGCTGCTTGGCTAGTAAGTTACAAAGTCATTGGCAGCAACACGCTACTCATACTTATATTTTAATGGCTCTGCTTAACGCGTTGGTGACCGCCACTAAAGGATACTCCACAGTTGACATTGCAGTGACCTTATTGTGATTTGAGACTACCTCCGCACCGCTATCCATAAACATGTGATTTCCTCTTTGGACAAAGTGCATTGGCACTGGTCTAAATGGCCAAGTTGTTTACCGATAAGGCAGGTCAACCTGACTCACCTACACAGACAAATCCCCCTAATAAATACTCTGGGACGGACGTCTTCTCTTCTTTCTCTTGGTTTGATGAATGGGTCGGTGGGTTCATGTAGGAAGAGAATCTAACAGTGGCTATCCGCTACATCCTGAGAGCCCCGTCACACCGTGAATCGACCCGAATCTTATTGACCTAATAGATGACCAGTGAATCCGGCCAACCCAGTCTCAAACACTTTCCCCTATAAACGCTCTTGTATAGGAGTCTTTTCTCTTTAATTGATATGTCTTGGAGAGAATTTAGCCTACTTATCGGCTGCAATATATTGTCAATCCCATAATATCCTTTAAGCTTTCCTTTTATCGAATGAAAATGAATTAGTTACTGAAATTCAGGGCTGGTGCAGTATATCACTGCATAAAAACGTGTTTTTCTCCAGGGTTATAGCAAATATTTTCATCCGTAAACTATGCCAAAAAAGTGTTGACGAGATTCATTCACTGTGAAATCTCATATAGAAAGGATTACTGGATGGATAAGCTTTTTTTAAAGTTCACTTAGTTTAATTTATTGCTGTAACTAAATTTTGGTGAATTTGATAAGATGAAAATTACCTTTACACTCCTATAAGAGGGGGACTTCACCCAGGAAATCATGTTTATTTGGATTATTATCTACTTCGGTTAATTTGGTCCGTACCCAATAACCGATAAGGCTTATTGTGTAAAATCGACTTGAAATCTTAAGGGTTGCAACGTTTGTAATCTTAATCGAAGTTATTTCTACCCAGGAAATAGCTGCTTCAAACTCAACTCGAGAGTTGGGACTATTTTCAGGCAATTCACTTATTCATGACGGTGAACATTTGTATGATTTAAACTAAGCTTAATTACCGATTCCAACTCAACTTATAAAGCAGGAGAAGCCTCTTCAAGAAGCTTACCTTCACCAAACTCAACTGGACGTCGTCCCGTTCGATCTTCGCCTTCGTGGAGGATGTGTAGAAGGATGCAAATGACCACAAGTGCCGAGTCAGAATTCGTGTTCTGTCGCCAGAATAAGCGTACACAAGACCGAAGCGCAGAGTACAAGCAACACCGCATTCGTCAGCTGCTTGTTATTTCCCATAATACAAGTTTAGACTTCCATCCTCGTTTTTCTCTTGCTTTGGACGTTTTGGGGAATTCGACTTAAAGTGCAAACCACTTTAAGTGGCGAGCAACGCTTGTGCCTCGAGAACATCTTCACATCTTGCCAGTACACAATTATGATGGCTGAGGATTTATAAACCCCTGAAGACGCGCCTGCCCTCCACCATGCTGCAGTCAGGCTACCCATTTTTTGGCTGAACTGTGCAGCAATTTGGTTTGCTCGTGCTGATTCACAATGCCTCCTGGCCAACATCAGGGAGGAAACGGCTAAGTTCGATGCAGTCGTGAGGAAACTGCCAGAGCACGTGGCAAATCAGCTACGTCAAGTCATTCTTTCCCCTCCAAAGGAGAATCCACATACCAAATTGACGGAGGCAGCGATCAAACTAAATACTCCCGACAGTAGTGATGCTTATGTGATAGCAGTCCATCAGCTCGAACCCGGTGATTTAAAACCGTCAGACCTTTACAGGCAGATGGTACGGTTTATTCCCGGTTTCTCCTTGGAGCTTAAATTTTTTCTGGAGATGTTCCGGAGCTAGTCAGCACTCTCATCAAAGCAGCTCTGAAGTCCCTTATCACTGAGGAACTACTCGAAATGGCCGACAGGGTATATAAAAAATCAACACAATGTCCAACAATCACGGCAGCTGCTGTCCAACGTACACAAACGACAGGATCGCCGCTCTGGAGAGGAAACTAAATGCACTGCCTCCTCCTCCTCCTCCAACGACGCCCACATTCGAGGGAGCGCTCACCTAAAAGGAAGTCTGGCCGTTCGCTCCGGCGGAAGGGCTCTAGCAGGACAAAGTATAGACTCGCCACAGATAAAAAATTTGTTTCTACCATGTCAACTTTGGTACCTCAGCCAGAAAATGCAATCCAAAGTACAGATTTTGAAGGAAACGCCCAGACCAAGAGTTGATCGCTGTTGCAAGTTCTCCCTCAACCCAGCCGCATTCCCTTCATTGCCGACCGTCGAAGCAAAATGCAGCTCATGGTTGACTCAGGTGCTGAAATCAGCATCATACCTCCAACTCTCAGGCTGAGGAGCACTCCTCAATCAAGACCTATGGACAACGTCTCCTAGAACTCGATTTGGGCTTACGTGGAGTTTTCCCAAAACGTTATTCGACCTTTGGCAGAGAGCTGCTGGAGTGTTTCTTAGCTGTCAAACAATTCAGATACTTCGTCGAAATTCAGCGGGTTATCATCTCCACCGATCACAAAGCGGTAATAGCAGCTACTCAGCAGCATGCCAGCTGGTATACCAACCTGGAAATACGACAGCTGGACTACCTCTCACAATTCAACCTGCACTTCCACACCTCAGCGGGCGTGAAAACGTAGTAGCAGACACACTTTCTAGAATACAAGTCAACATCCAAGTCAAGCCTTCTATCGATCTGGATCATATGGCCACAGAACAAAAGCGTGGCTTAAAAACTAGTATGGAGGATTCGCCACTGGACACCTCTGAAACAACACTACTTTGTGACGTCTCAACCGGTAGAATGCGAGGCTATAGCTAGGAAGAGTTATTGACAGTAGAACATTTTCCCGAAAAGCTACAGGAAAAGTTTCGGGGTGGGGAGATGAGGGCCTGAGTTCCGACGCCTTGGTGGAATCGGTGACGGTCGCTGTCGGACATGTTTCCAGGCCCTACGACCATATCCAATAGAATGAACAAACATGCCTGTCTACTACATCAGTCTAAATGTTTGGCCTCAGCCGAACTCTCCTGCAGATCTCAACATTATGTCCAGAATGACCTAAAAGCCGTGCAAGTTAATCGCGCGAAATCAAGTTACGCGAGGCAGTGAAGTCAGGCTGTAATAAAGACCAATGGCGGTGGTTAATCTGAGTAATACTCTTTGAGGACACTACAGCAGTTTCATTGTCCATCGGATCCAAAAAGTTTTGCAGTTACAAACTCCCTTCTTCTTATTCCAACTGAGAAAGCCTTGAATGCTTTCTTTAGGGCTATGGAACGGTGAAAATATATTAATACGGGGATTGATTTGAAACTAACACTTCCAGCTGAATCATCGACTTACTTACACTGGTTACCTTTCCTTAGAAATCTAGAAACATACCCCCGCTAAACCAAAGCCGAAAAAATCAATGTCCCAAGGTTAAAAACTACATTTTTTCGCATCGATTTTTCCGATTGAACTAATGCGATGACTGTTGACTAATGAGTAGAATTCAAATCTCTGGCGAATCAGGATGTCTTTTTTTGGTCCTGGTAAATTTTAGGAATAACTTTCGCCTGTTTTTAATTCCACTGTGGGTGAGTATGTGCCCTTCATTACGGTTGAAAAAATTCCACTTTTTCCATGGGATACCCAAAAATCTTTTAGTCCACAATTTGGGAGCCTAATCATAAATATGATTCCTAAAAATCGAGAAGGATCAAACAATTTTGGGGTAAGTCGCTAAAATAATCCTGAAGTATTTTTTCTATTTTTTGGTAAAATCCATTAATGTCCTTGTAAAATTATTAGTTTTTTTCAAAATTCAGGCATTTCTAAGTCATAAGGATTCTTAGATAAAAAATCAAAAAATATATATTTTTGTTTAATTGTTTGCTCATTTTGTTTAAGCAAACTGCTTTTTTGCGCGCCCCCTTCAGGCCATTCTCGTGTTTACTCTAACGAGGTCGCTTTGCACTTTTAGGACCGCATACCCGCATGTACTTTGAGCGGAATCCACACCCTTCAATTAACCCAACGCTGGCAAGACATCTCAAACTCGATATGCAGGTAGCATTTAACGCCGAAAGTACCGATATAATGGCCCCGTACCCGCAGCAAAACGCCTTCAATCCATCCAGTGGAGTTCAACCCCCTCCGAGGACCACGAACATGGTTCCGCCATCTTCTCAATTTGTGCCTCCGAATTTCGAAGTCCTTCAGCGCCAACAAATCCCACATGGAGCCCCTCCTCGTGCTTTTTGCCCACAGGAGATTCCGCCAGAGGCAGGCATACCTCAAGCAATTCAAAGACAGAGATTCAACATGCAATTTAACCCAGCTCTCCAGCACATGCAAGCAGTTGATCTTCATGGAAGTCGGCCAGAAATAATGCAACAACAAATGTCGGGCAACCAGCACCCTCGTCTACCTATGCTGCCTCCGTTTGTACCGCCTGATCTGGAGATCCTTCAACGTCTACAAAGATCCCAAAATCATCCAGAATTGATGGCCCAGTATTCGACAAGGTCTGTCCGAATGCCCCAGCCAGGAGCCAGCATTCAGCAACCTTGTCTTTCACCTATGTCGAAACCTAGATTCATAATGTCACCGCCGCATCTACCAAATAATTTTGAGGCCACGCAACGCATGCCTCTTCCATGTGGCTGTCGTCCGGATTTGCCTGCTTCGCTGCCCTACTTGCCTCAAATGCAGCAACCAGGACACAACACCCATTGGTCTTGTCTTCCGTCGTCGTCGCCGCCGCCGCCGCCGAAATATCAGCACGATTCCATTAGTGGAAATCGCCCAGGTGTTCCTCTTACCATGGCAACATCTGCTTCAATATCAAAGCCGACAACCAGCATTCGACATGCTGGCGTCCCAGTTATTCCACCGAATTTAGAACCTCTCCGGCTTCCAGCAATTATTTGCAAGGCTTCAATGCCAGGAAACAACAGTGGACAGGCCGGTGTTCCAGTTTTTCCACCAAGTTTGGACGATATTCGACCTCTATCAACTCCTGGTGATGCTGCAATACCGAGAGGCAACAAACGACATGCCGGTGCTCCAGTTATTCCTCCGGTCTCAAGAGATATCGGGCCTCCGCCAACTCCTGGCAGTGTTCCAATGACAGGAAACAGCACTCGACAGGCCTGCGCTCCGGAGATTCCTCCGATTTTGGATTTCCAACCTCCACCAACACCTGGTGGTGCTAGAATGCCAACAGGCAACGAGCGACAGACCAGCGTTCCAGTGATGCCACCGAAATTCGACGATATCCGACCTCCACCAACTCCTTGTAGGGTTCCATCGACAAGAAACAGCACTCGACAGGCCTGCGCTCCGGAGATTCCTCCGATTTTGGATTTCCAACCTCCACCAACACCTGGTGGTGCTAGAATGCCAACAGGCAACGAGCGACAGACCAGCGTTCCAGTGATGCCACCGAAATTCGACGATATCCGACCTCCACCAACTCCTTGTAGGGTTCCATCGACAAGAAACAGCACTCGACAGGCCGGCGCTCCAGAGATTCCTCCTAATTTCGACGACATCTGGCCTCCACCAACATCAGGTGGTGTCAGAATGCCTGCGGGCAAACAACAGGACAGTGTTCCAATCATTCCATCGAACTTCGACTACATGCGACCTCCACCAACTCCTTGTAACCCTTTTCAAGGAGATAGACAGTCAGTAATGCCTGGACTTGCAAATGAATCTGCTTTACTGCCACAGCCAAAGATGGGCACTCAACCCAATAGAGCTTTATCGACATCGAACTCCAAGAATATTACTTCATTTCCGCCCCCATCACCTCAAGTACAACGAGATTCGATTGGTCATGCTGTCAGTGGGAACGGCTCGCAATGGATGCCGACAGCTAGAATTGGAAACACCTACCCACCAACTAACGGAATTGCTCCCTATATGAGCAATGCAAGCATGATTTCGCCAGCAGAGAAAGTAGGGACCTTTCCATACCCACAGACTCCCGGCGGTGTTTTTCTTCGTACAGGGGGCTCGCAACGGACCCTTTCGGAACCAAAACCTACTAACAACGGCCGACAAATGTCTCCACCACCCATGGGATTTTCGCCACCAACGACAACTAGAAAAAGGGTTCGGCGGTCGCAGAATCCCGAGCTTCTTCAATGTCCACGAACCCCTGCTAGTTTACCTCAGGATCGTCCGAGCTCTAGTAACCAACCGAATGTAATGTCCCCACCAACAGTGCGCTCTGCCGATCCGATGCTAGGCCTACAGCGCTTACAGGTGCCTCAGGAAACGTGTAATCGAGTTATTTCTAGTAAAAATCAGGCCTTCTCATTGCCGCCGACCCCTTTACCACCACCAAGTCCTTTAGATGTCGTTGATGTGAGGAAGCGTCAAAAGGCTGTGAGACTGCCTCCTGGAGAGTTGTCTGTGATACCTTTTACACCCCATCTCCGTCAAAGAGAAGGCAGTCAGGAAAACTCGCTCTTTCTGACTCCACATTCGAATCGCAGTTCACTATCTCAGCCCTTATGTCGCAGTACCGCCAGCAGCAAAGCTGATTCGGACCAAAGGGGGAATAATAGTGAGCTTCCCTCACCTGACTGTCACCCAAAACCTGCAAGTACAGTGTCCACTGCATCGCAGGAGAGCACTGACACAGGCACAGCCGGTATCAAGATCAAAAAACAAACTCGGCGAAAAAGACGTATTTCCAAAGAGTCGGAGGGAAGGAAGAAGAGGGGAACTAAGAAGCGAGAAAGTGCCGCCGTCGCCGTTGTTGCCACCACCACCACCACCACCACCAAGTTGTCACCTCAACCGGAGAAAGAGGAGGTCACCGAAACGGATCCGAAGGAGTTGGATGAATTGATGGAGTTATTGGACTGTGAAATCCCCCAAGATCTGATTGATTTTGCAGCAGAAATGGATTTAAATAGTTTGAAAATCATTGAGAGTCAAAAATGTGAGAAAGAGGAGGAGGAGGTGGTGGTGGCGCTGCAGGAGGAAAAGGAAGAGGAGGAGGAGGAGGAGGAAGAAGAAGAACCTATCATCAAGAAGGAGTGCTTGCCAAACCTCTGCATCTCTGACGGCCAGGACAAGGGAACCAATTTTCCGTCAATTGAACAGTACGTCAGACCCATGTACACAGCCCCAGTGGCGCGGGAGTTGGGCTTTGTTCCACCTCAGGTGTACAAGTCCGAGAAAATATTGGCGTCGTCTACAGTCAGAGCATCAGAGCTGGCGAGAATCCACCAGCACCTGCGAATGCTGCTCCATGGCATGGATTGCTGGCGGCTGATTGGTTACAGCAAGTGCCCGAAGGCAATTGAAACCTGCATGACTGCACGCAGCATCATCCAGCACATGCAGCGATGTCCGATTACAACGGCCTACTGCTCCTTTCCCCTCTGCACCTCCTCGAGGCAGCTTGTCAGCCATTGGAAGAACTGCTCTCTGCGTGAGCAGTGTCAGATCTGCGCGGGGATACTGTTCGACCGCGAGCTCTTGAAAGGAAGTCTGCATTCTCCGAGGCAGTGATCTCAAAACTAACTCTGTGATTCCTAACCCATGACCTCCCCCCTCCACTCGTTTTTAAAAGATCTATCCTTTGTAGTTTTTAGTGACGATTTCAAATCGATACTTTTTTATTACTATACCAAAGAAATACTAGTATTTTATACCCAATAAACTATACGTGCTTTCATGGAATTGCGTTTTGGGGTTAACGAATTCCAGGGATGTTTCTGGGGTGCTATCTAGTAGCCGAACACGCTTCTCTGGTGCCATAGACAATTATGCTGAAAATTTAGACAAACATGTTTGTCTCTGAAAGGAGTGAGACGCCTATAATTAGGCTAATTGGTGGGTACCTAAGACCGATTTAATAGCCTCCATATAAATGACCCTATTAAGTTGATTACGAAGATGTTCGGTTCCGATAATTACTTCATATCAAAATACTTACGTATGGCTTCTACTGGTTGTACCCCGAATTCCAGACTTATGAAAACCTTACGAGCGTAGATCAAGCATCTCAAGACATAGGGAACTAACTTATTTCTCAACATAGTCACTACTCAGGTCAATGCACTTCTTTGGGGAGTTCTGGGGGACGTTTTCATAACCAGAGTGTTTCCCTCTTTCTTCTTCGTTATCCAGTTGAATGGAGCTAAGTCATGGTTATACCAAATTTCTCGAAGGGTATCTTGCACGACTCTTCCGAAGTGAGTCGTCGCCTTGTTATGATGAAACAGGACCCCTTTATGAAGTTGTTTCTCCTTTTTTTAATCACGGTGTCCTTTAGCCTCCTTTAAAACTTAGTCAAGTGAACTCCCCTTATTATTTGTCGATTTTCGAAGTTATCATAGTCGTCTGCATCACACGCAGAACTCGATCTACTTTGGAGATATGGAGAGAGCCAACACTTTTACTGGCGTTTTTCGGACTTTGAATCATAACGGTTAATCCATCTCTATGGTGATAAGTTTGCCCTAAATTGCTTTTCGTCAGCTTCAGTTAAAGAGCAACCCCTACGGAAACCCGTAGTGCTTAATGCCTGCTCAGTCCATTGTAAGAAATCCCTATTTGCAACCTATCATCTTCAATGAAATTTTGCTCACCAGGTTCGATTATTTCCTCGTATTTTGAGGGCCCATCGTCTTATTTTTTCTTTCTCGAATAACTAGTATTTTTGCGGCACGAGTTACATAATTCATTTTTTTTTCAAGGCCTAGATGATCTGCGTTGCTTTCCATTAGAGTTTTGCCAATCGATTTTGACTTTATCTCCAAATACGCATGTTTCCATAGTCAAGAAGGTAGCTTCTCTTTCAGAGGGCCTGGAAACTACAAAGGCCTGCATCATGTTACTAAAAACGAGGTGAACACCTATTGGAGTATTGTGACTTGATGATTTTACCGCTATCGAAAATTCCGTGAAATTTCCCATGCACCCACCTACATCGGAAGACAGTAGTAGCCCTCGGTGAGGACTTTACTAGACAGCTGCGGTTGAAACCTCAGTCCAGTCTCGAAGAAGGTACCGTCAGGGGCTAATGGAAGAACCACGACACGTAGTTTTGTGGATTTCTCAAAAAGCCCAAACCCCATGAGTGGTTGAATCACATGCAAAGTCAATGTTAGCTAAGCACATTTGACGAAATTTATGGCCCAATCAGCACACTGATCGATCATAACTTTTGCTAGACATTTATCCCATGCTCTCGCATTTCTCTTTATTAGTTTAGAGAAGGTGGTTATTGGAAATTGAAATTATCTTATCTCTAACAACTTTGACAATGATCAGAGGGATCAAATCTAGACATCCTGAGTCGCTGAGGTGTCACCCAATGGTGGCTTAGAAACCACTATCGATTTTCGTTACCGCAAGATATTGGACCTATCAACGGCTTAAAACTAGAATCCACTGTTTAAGCCGGTGTTATTTTTCACCAGCGTGGTCGATCGATATTTTAATTAACAAGTTTTTCGGCTTGTAGAACTGAGAATCACTTTCCAAAAGAAAAATCGGACATCGAAGGCATCAATAAACCCAGATGCCCGGAAATTCATTTTACGAGCCACATCTGACGTGAAATTGTGAGTTTCTGTAATTATTTCATCAGATAAGGATGGGTCATGACCTTAATCAGGTTTTCGGTCTGTGGTTGCTAAGCCATTTTCTGTGTCGGTCATAAATGCATCATTTGTTTACGCAACCGCATTTTTATTGGATGTGAAAATAAAATAATTGTTGTTTTATTGTTGTTCATGTTAATGGTTGTAAATTTCACATGGAAATAGGGTTAACTTAACAACACGCTACAACACAGGTCAAATTACATTGGTTTTTCCATTGTAGAAACTGGTGTTACATTATAGTCAGCTGCAAATTCGATTGCTCGATCAGTAGTGTAATACTTAAATAGATATGCTTTAAGCAATGTTTACCAATTTTCAATTGAGTAAAAAGGAGTGTAAAAAGGATAGTCTTTATCGAAAACTATTTTTTGTTTAGGTCAAATGGACAAGTGATAATGCTCGATCGATAATGATATATTGATAGAGTTTGTATTTAAGGCATGTGTAATCTTTTTAATTACTGACAAAAATGTCAAAATAAAATCGCCTTTAAACGGTTCAGTCGATGCGAAATAATTATGTTTTAACAGTACTGAGGGAGTAGAAAACATTCAAATATTAGTCCATTTATAGTAACACTATTTCAAAAAAACAGTGGAGAGTCAACAACCGTGCAGACTGTAAATAAAACGACTTATTTATATATATTGGAGAGATGAACTATCTGAGTATTTCCCTTGCATCCACTCATTTATTGAGCCAATCAGATCCATTCCGTAAACGCACTGCGTTCCCTTAAGTGCGCTTTGGGAATGCTGCCAGAAGTCAACTTACCTTGCCGCCTTTCTATTGGTGGATACCGAGGGTTATTTGGGTCCTGATTTTTAACAAAAGTATATTTTTATTTTTTAACAAAGGTTTACGTTAGTAATTCCTGGTTACAAAATCAGTTTCCTTTGAACTGAGTCCTTCACTAAGACCCCTCTGAAATGCCGATAAAAATATAATTGATTCTACTCAAATGCGCCTCTATGGGACATTAAATTCTAAATTTGGAGCCCATAGTCTCCTTGTCAACAGCTTTGACTAAAAGAAAGAATCATGAACATTATCAAGGGAATAAACAAAATACTAGAATCCGCTTAGTAAAGCAAACATGCACAAATATTTTCGCGCGAAAAAACCCCCACTGGCGTATTTAACTCTGTATTTCAACCAATAAGGAAGGAGGCGGTTTGGTTGAGCCCGGACATTATTCACAAAATGCACCTATAGGAAGGTTGTGCGTTGGCGGCTTTAACATAATTGGCCAAACCCTTAGGTTAATATGTGGAAAATGTCCCAATCGACAGTCTGGCTCGTTCCAATTGTTACAAGCTAATAGCTATATTCATTTTTTACTTGTCTGTTGAGTTATATTAACTATATCGAAACTGTGTTATATAATAAACATTTTAAGAATGTCTGATATTGATAAAGTGATTATTTGGATGTTTGTCAATTGCTTGACTGTCTCGTATAGATAAGCAAAATCGATGTTTTTTGAATTTAGCAATTCATTTAGAAGATGAAATCGACATTTTCACTGTGTAGTTCATTTGAAATCTGCGCTTTCAAATCAGTTCAATCACAAAAAATAAATGTCGAAGCGGGTAACAACCAGCACTTCAAAAATACCTCCGTTTTTATTTTACATTGGGTTTAAGTTTGCTTCCTTAATTTTGGGGTAAAATAAAATAATAACCCTAAATAAGTTAGATATAATTATCTATTAATAAGTGCATCCCCTTAAAAGATATTTTCATTTATTCAATGAACTTAAAAATATGCAGTATTTACACATAAATAATTCCATAAATAATTATGAGATTCTTATCTTGAAAAAATTGCGAAACATGCTATTTATAAAATACATAAAAATTAAACAACCGCTTTCGACGTTTGCGCCTGTTGTGATAGAGTTCAGTAATCATTTAGAAGCAATTAAACCACAGAAGGTCAATACAGTAGCAACCCCAATTCCACGAAGCTACTAATTAGCTGTAGAACCTTTTGATTAACTTACCTCTGTTCCCATAACGTTTGTAGAGGAGTTTCTGTAGCTGTTATCCAGCAATTACTTATATCAATTAAATAATTTATATATCATGGAAACCCATTGCGTTTTAATTTTTTAACATACCAAAACTGACCCTCAAATGGAACGCAACCCCTATCGTGAATAGTGCATTAAAAAAAACATGATTAAAAACTTTACATTATATTGGGCTTAGGCTTAGAATAATGCAGAAAAAAACTAGAAAATCATGCTGTATCAGGCCACCTTTAGACTTTACTCAAATATTTGAAGGTAGAATTTCAATAACATCGTACAGAGCTGTGGAGACTCAAGTCAGCTCGCGACTGCTCAGGACGTCAGTGCATATGAGGAACATCTTTGATTTAAAGCAGTCTTTCCAGTTCTGCTGAAAGAGTTGACTAAACGAGGGACCATGGTGGAACGAACAGTCCAGTTGGCTGTTATGCAGGTTGGTTGTTTCACAGGGCATTCGAGGAATCCACAGTGCTTCCTGCATCTACTCCCATGGAGGAGGATCCTCAGATGTTGTTGAATCCTCCATAAATCCACTTTCCCGATAATAGAAGTTTTTGTGATCAGGCTGGTTTCGTAAACCTGTGGCAAAACGAACCCGAACTGAAGTGCAATGGCTACTTCGTACATGGGTCTAATGTACAGGTCAAGCGGTAGAAATTTTGATCAATTGACATCTATTTTGAAACCATGGAGACCACCTGATTCCTCCAGGATGTCGGGAAGTTTTTGGGAACTGAAAGCGTTCACTACTTCGACTTTCTGCGGAGGCTCATTTGGTTCTTCTGTGTGGTTTTCACTTTAATCTACTGTTCTTGCCCTTTTAGCGAGTGGCTCAATGGAGGGTTGGTCGTTGCCTGTGGTACTCTCAGTGGTTGGAAAGGGTCTATTTTGCTGACTGAGTCGAATCTTCCCTTAAATAGATGTCCTTCGATTCGATGACTCAGCGGCAATTGGGTGGTGTTTTTCATCACCGAGTGTATTCGCTTCGTTGCTGCCTAGTCGATAGTCCAAATCCGATCTGCTGGTATGACTGGACGCAGCAGATTGAACACTTGGTGGTGAGGAGGATCGAGGCATCACGATTAACTCCACCGATAGAGACTTTACAGTATTCTTATCATTGTTTGATTTCGTCATTTAAAAGCAGTTCATAGTCTTAACATGGGCTGGTCAAATAATATTTGCATTCAGGTGAACGCAAACTACTGCACTACTTTAACTGTTTTTCGTTTAGTTGAGCAAAATTCTACACTAGAATCACAAAAACACAAACTGATTGAACTGACTCGTTTTATGTGGACTGCCGATGAGTTGGGCCTATAGGGAGCCTAAAAACCCCTAGAAATCCCCTCACTATTGTTCCAAATTCCAAAGACGGGTGTTGATAGAGGCTCTTGAGAAGGATTCGAGGCTTATAGAGCAAGAAAAAATGATCGAAGTCTGGATTATACAACTAAAAGAACATGCATACGAACAATTGATTAAATGGAATTATCAGCTAAAGAAATGTTCATGGTCCGTACTTCCTTCAACCCATACTTCATATAAATAAAATATTGAGATTCGGATAATCATTTACTCACATATCCCAAATAAAAGTGTGGAATTTTATTGTCTTATATCTAGGTCATAATGGACTTTGGTATCAATGTGTCTTCAATGCGTGAATTTAGAGACTAACAGCAACATTTTCAAAACAGCTGTTTTAGATATCTTTCTAGACAAATAATGTGGAAATTAATTAATAGTTGTAATTACCTAAAATTTAAATGTGGAGACTGAACACTTTTACGTTTGATATTAGTATCTGTACTTTATGTTTTTTATGTTGGAGGAGGCGATATAAACTGCAAGTTGAAGGTCGACGCTTGTAGTATTTAGTCGTAATGAGATGGGTGTGCGGGGTTTGTGGTCGTATGTTAGGAGCAACGATTGCAACTTTCGCCGAATAAAACTGCAAAACTCCTTCATTGTGCTTGACGGATTCAATTTTATAAATACTTTGTATTTTGATTCACAACTCCTCACCCAATATAATGGCGAATATCTTGCTTTCGATAATGCCATTGTGGAATTTTTGTTGAACCTGAAGAAGTGCAATCTTGAGCCAATATTTGTTTTCGATGGGGTCCACGAGGTTCGTTTCTCAACCTTAACTACCATAACATTAATTGGAATTTATGCACTGATTATTCTTCCCGTCATAGTTTTCCAAACTGGAAACTGTGCTGAAGCGGTCTAGAGATCGGCTATGCACACTGTCTAACCTTCAACTCAAGGCCACACGTGGACCGGTACAAGATGGGACTTCGCCGAACCTACACGTCAGCATTCAACCTCACTTGTCATGCATCACCTTTTTCTCCACTCTCGATCGACTCGGTGCGCGATATTTTGTGGTTGACTACGAAGCGGACCAGTTAGCTGCTGCCTTGGCCATCTATCTGGGAGCCCCGTTGCTTTCAAACGACTCTGACTTCTTCGTCATGTCAACTTATTGGGCTGAAGAGGGTGGTGGTGGTCTCATGTACGTCCCAACTACCTCATGCCATTTTCGCTCCCCCTGTTCCTCAGAGAGTGGCTTTTATATCCAAGCCAATGTGTTTGTCGGTCGAGAGGGGCCAGCATTTAAGAAACTGGCTCCTATTCAGATCCCCCTCTTCGCAGCTCTCAGTGGCAACGATTTCGTTCCTAATGGCTACTTTGATCCCTACCTCCCTGGTGTGGCACCCCAACAAGCCCGTGCAAAGAGCATGGGCGCGACGCAAAACAGTGCAAACTTCAAGCAAAGCCAGTTTCGAGCCCTCACTGATTGGCTCGCTGGCTTTGGAAACGATATTGTGGCCCCAGTGGAGCGAATCATGTCGAGAATGCCAGCTGAGCATAGGCCCGAGGCTGCACAGAAACTCTACAGTGCCCTTGCCTGCTACTACATTCCCTTTCGGGAACTGGAGCCCTATTTAAAGTACCTCTTCGGCGATTCTCCGCCACCTTGTCGTGTCACTCAGAACCTTCCCTCAGTGCAGGTTTCTGACAAGACGAGCTACGGTCTACGCGCTCTGCAGGTTCTGGCCGAAGGCGCACCAGAAGCTGAGTTTCCGCCGCATTTTTCCGATCGTTTTGTGCGTGCTTTTCGTCAAGGCAAGGTTGCCGGATGCGTCATGGACTCGTTGTACGCTTACGGAGTCGTCTGCAATGCAGTGGTGGAGGATTTCCAGTCCCGAGAACCCTTCCAACTGTGCTCTGTCACTCTGCGACGTCTCAGCGCTGGTCTCTTGTACGACAACCCACCGCCGAATGGGCCCCGGTTTCCCGGTCTCGTGTCCAACCCCCAAAGACGTCCTTCCTACAATGAGTACCACCGTCGTGGTTGCAAGGATATGGATAAGCAGTGGGTGAATATAATCCGCGTCTCCTTGCGCGACTTCCAGACTGGTTTCAAACTGCTTCAGCACCACCTCTACCTGCCAGAGCGCCCGTCAATCATCCCCAAGTGGCTGCACACCCTCGCCTGTGTTGTCTTTCTCTGGGCCAGGTTCGACCCCCAATTCACCCAGTCAGACCACATCGCCACCTCACCAATAGCTCTGGCGACTTGTGCCTGCACCGTGGCAGTGAAGATGGCTTTCCTGCAGAACACAGATGCGGATGGAAAGGTGCCGCTGTCGTTTTGCAAGGCTCTTGTGAATCGTCTGGCCTCCTTGAGACGCACCCGGGGGGCGGAGCCACTGCGCTTCCACCTCCTCCACGCCTATGCCCAACTGCAGTCGATATTGCTGCACTTCTCCAACCTGGTGCGTCTCATAGATGCCCTGGCGGTAGATGACAGCGTGGGTTGTGATATGGAAACCCTCCCGGCGCAGGTCATGTTCCCTTCCGGATGCCTAGCCCACCATATCGCCTGCCAACTGGCTGACATCCCATCCTCTGACCGTCTGCCTCGCATTCTTAACCACTGGTTACCCACTCTGCTAGGTCGTGTCAATCAACAGTACTTGGAGCAGGTAAGTCTTCCATCACTTATTTGCCTTCAGAGACCAGTAGAGAGTCCAAACTCCCTTGCTCTAGTTTCGATTTAATCAAATTAACATCTAGAACACATCCTTTACATTTTTCTCGACTAAACTGAAGGTCATTTGGTTCGCTTGGTTACCATTTACGTATTTATGTGGGGGCTTATTCCTTTGAGGTGTACTTAAGTGGTTTACGCGCTGTTCATGTTTTTCTTGTCATGTAATACCATCTTGGGGGTGGATTGCTGGGTTAGTAGCAGATTTCTTCGTGATCACGGATTCAGAATAGAATTGAGTTAAAACAGGACTAAAAGGGAGCAATCTTTATGAATATAGGCACTGCTTATTAGCTCCTGAAGATTGCTTTTTGTGTGCATCCCTTCTGTTTTTTGTCTAAAAGGTCTAGTTAGAGGCGTCATGGTGGAGAGACGCTGTACTAATTTATGGACGGGCACAGGTACAGAATGGGCATCTGGCTTTGTTTGTGAACCTTCGAACGCAGCTGGACATTTTCAGTCGATTTTCAACCAATGAGGTAACAACGTGGGCATCCTCTAATAAATCTGAAGTTTCTTGGTGGGCACAGGGTTGGGGACGGGCTGTATCTTGCCGACCCAAGTTGAGTGTCTACGTGGTCACCTGTGACGGAGGTTGCGGCTCTGTGTTATTTCCCATTCCGACCAGGAGAACTTAGAAAACGTATCAAAATTGCACGATTAGACCCATTAACTGAACCATAAAGCCTGAGGCTTTAGAAAGAATAAAATTGGAAGGTTTTCATCTGTTTAAAGGCAAGATACCGAGTCGGGCAATTGAGAAGTTAGGCTTTTAGTTGCTTCTATAATAAGAGACACGTAGGAGGAGTTTATCAATCAAAGATTAAGCGAAGTGATAAATTTCCTGAGTTCGAATTTAGGCAAACATAGTTATGCCAGAGGTCTTCGACCGACCACTGGTTAGTAATCCAGACTCTTCCAAGAGCTATATCGTCATATTACGACTTTCTTCTTTCTGTGTGTATCCTCTTATCCGTTTTTCAGGTGACTTCGATGTTCTCGGGGCTGGTGAAGTTCGTTGACACACTGCTGCGAAATACACCACCGGCCGAGTTTCGTCATCGACGAATGGAACGTGAAGCTGCTGTGATGGCGGCACCTGGACCTTCAACATGTCTTCCTCCACTTCATAATCTTACTCCTCCCCTAATACCCCAGCCCTATCCACAACCTAGTGGCCCTTACCACCGACTTCCAGGAACGTCGACGAATCAGCGTTTCGGCGGTGGCGGTCATCCAGCTCGGTATGGGGGAAGAGGCGGCGGCGGTGGAAGAGGTCGAAACAATGGCCGCCATGGCTCCGCGATGAAACGCAGTGCCACAGGCGAGGCTGTGACGGATCTGGAATCGATAGTTGAGCGAAGAATGCGAGAAGCTGGTCTGGAGGACGAGCAGTAAATCACGGAGGGACGCCCCTTTACCGACTTTTCTTCTTAACCTTGTATTTTTGTACCGCTTTACTCTTGCTACATGAAGTATTAAGTTGTGTATGGCTTTCTCTACACAAGGACTCCTTTTTAACCCCATAAACCTCCGAATTTTGTAAACTACTTTACTTTATGACGTTACCGCTTATATAGGACTAGGAATTGTTTCAAGCCTTCTTCAAAACATCGAAAAAACATGGTGACTGGAAGTACAGTGCCACTTGAATTTGAAAAATTGTGGTCTAACACACTACGTTAATGGTGGCAATGCGCCGATGCCTAGCACAGTTTATTCTTTAGGTTCACAGGCCTCAAAAAATGGTAACTCGTATATGGAGGCGGAATGACTGACCTAGCAGAGCATTAACTCAAGTCGTCAAGTTTGATTAAGTTTTTATACGTTCATCCAATAACAAAATTTTTTTGATTTAGCTTTTTCAATTAAGCTGAAATTTTAGTATACCACTAAGATTAAAAATAGAATTGAATATTTCATACTGACATATCTACATAAAGATTTTTGTGTTGTCAATTGCAAAAAAATTAAGCAGTTAGATCCATCAATACGTTGGGTTTATTTGTTATGTTCGGCTTAGAAGTACCGCTTATTTGGAATGTCAGTTCTATCGGTGAAAAGCAAGGTTAGGTTTATATTGAAAAATAATTTTCGTAGTACAACGCTGAATTTCGTAGGTTCCCTCTGGATCGAACAGCTGTCAAATCATTCCAGGACCTCTACAATATTGTTGAAAAAGTTCATGGATTGTACAATGTGAAATTTATTTTACAATACGTTGACCCCAAAGAGAATACACTTCTACCTATCAACAATGACAAGAATTGTGAACGTGCTTTAGCGGTTGTTTCCGATCCTTTGAGACTTTTAATCCAACTAAAAGGTAATATTTCGTTTGGCTCTAATTATCTCAGGTGAAAGTTATGGTGAAATTAAGGGCTACAATGCACCGGGAACAGTTTTTCTGCGCAAGAAACCCGCCGATCTCGTCAGATCCCTTGGATCTGAAAAAATCAAACCTGGTCATCAGTCTATAACACTTTGTGATGATTTCCACAAGGTCTCCTCCATAATCGACGATGGTACTGTTCCTGAATGCATGCGAAGGTAGGTCAAAATTTCTGTTGATGCTCACTTTTCATGAATTTAATATTATAAAACTAAATCGCGTTGTACTTTTCAACTATCTATGATTGGAGACCCAGTTTCGTGTTATCAGTTCATTTTACTAGTATTAGGTATTATGTTACTGTTTAGTTTGTTCTGTCTTCACTCGGAATGTGAACTTGCACGGGTAGATGTCTCATGTTTCTTCCACAAGTCCATAGAAAACATTGCGTCACATTGAAGCAGTTCAGCTCACATGTTCCTCACATGCTGGTATTTCATCATTTAACACCACTATGATGGATAGCCGTATATTTCTGCCTCTAGAACTCCATTACTGTTGTTTTATCGTTCCTTAAAAAAATAATTTTAATGCTTAAAATTTTCATAAAGTCACCTTATTTAAAGGTTAAAGTCGAGGTGTCCTTAAACACACTTTCTTCGAACGTATAGTATATTTTCTTTGTATGGTTTCTTAAAGCTATGTTTTTTTCCATTTTCATGACTGCAAATTACACCGGAGATATTCCTGCTCAAAGTGAATTGGACATCTTGCTAGAGTCAAAATTGTTCTGAGTTATCTCACTTTTTCTTTTTCAAATATAAGGTTGACCTGTTGGAAAAGCTCACTAACTTCTGTGTCATCACCCCGGTTACTGATAGGGCTCATTTGTATAGCGTTGGGTTTTGAGTGGTCTTGTGATGTAGACTGATTGCAAGTCTCCTTTGACCAGTGGAAAACTCAAGTTCAGTGAGCAAAAGTATGATCACGGTGCAAGTCAACCTTGACACTCTAAGGCATCAGTTCTCCAACGGTTATCCGTGAAACCTAGTCCCTTCTAAGTACTTTTTCCCAAATGGATCCCCAGCAACATTTTTGAAAAGTTTCTTTAAGCGTTATTCACAATGATACTTCTAATCTGCACATTCATCAACTCTTGTTCAGATTGCTTGTCTTTATGTACCCTCGCAGTTGAAAAACCTCCTTAATTACAAAATTTTTCTTACCTGATTTTGACGTTAGCTTAACAATTCAACCCATTGAGGTTTAAGGCGTTTCAATGACCTCAGAGTAGCTTGTTATGTGGTCCACACCGCAATCGCACCTCAGTTGTCTGTCAACACCCAGTTGAATTGCGGCGATCTGCCTAAAACCTGACTAAAGTTTGAAAATGGCCACTGCTCTGCATAGACGTATTTGTGTCGTTTGTTGTCGACGATTTGAGATCAGTACGATTATGCTGCAACAGTTTTTGGAAGTTGATTCACCATCACCTATCCGTTTACTCCTACGCCGTCAACACCACGTTTATTCATATCAATAATGTAATCTCTTTGTCTGTTGCATCCTCCATCTTCATTTCACAGTTTTTAAAACCGATGATCTGCATTTTTCTGGTTCCCATAATTCTCCTGTTGTTTTTCATTTCACTCTTTAATTTTCTCTTGACTGAAGTAGCATGCTCCACGTACTAATGCGAATCAATTCCCCATGCCAATCGCATTGCAATTTAGCTCGTCTACCTATTCGCCATTCCAGTCCAATTGCAGTGACTGCGTCCGTATACTTCCAAAGAGTGAAATAAGCCACACTCTAGAGCCCTGTTTCGTTTAATAATTTCAAAACTGGTGCTCTCCATCCTCCTGATCTACACAATTCTGGCATTTTGTGTTCACGCTTTAATGTTCTCTTTGCTTATTCGAAGCGCCTCATCAAACTCAAAACCGTTTTGATTACCGCAAAGCGGCATTGAAATGTTCCTTTTGCATCAAGACGTCACTTGGTTCTCTGTCAACTTCCATAGACAAGTCATTTTGGTAAAAAAACGACCCAAGGATTAGGAAAAAACCACGCTCTAGAGCCCTGCATTGGCTTATTTTGCTGTTATTCAGTCCAATTTGTTTGATTTAATCAGATACGAACTGCCCTTTCTGGTAACGTCCGTTGACTTCTATGTTGTTTCTATACTTTCTCCACCGTTTCAATCAACTCAAGGTAGCATGCCTCATAACCTAATAGGAATTACTCCCCATTTCAGTCACATTGTAATGTAGCTCATATATCTTCCCCATTCCGGTTTCGCCACCGAATTGCATTGACCGAATCCACAGGATTGAAGGATACCGCACCGTAGAGCCTTGCATTGGCCTGTTTATGCTGTCATCTGAGCCTACTTGTTTAATTTAACCCACTTAGGCTTGCGCTACGTACTCCGGGCTGTCCTCTTCTGACTAATTTGTAATGCAGCTTTTCGATCGACTCGCTATTCGGTTCTCTATCACCACCCTGCCGAATTGCACTGACCTGCCAGGAATTGGAAAAAACCACGATCTGGAGCCCTGCACTGACGTATTCATCCAGTGGTCTAGGACTCCCTGTTGGATTCAATCTACTCAGACTTGTCCGACACGAACTGTCCTTCCTCCGTAGTAACTTCATTTGACCTCTTTCAACCTATTTGCATCTTCTATCTCCTTGACCTCTAGAGTGTGGTTATTTCGAACGGGCTCTCGTCCACTGCGTTGTCGTATTTATACTGTGTTGTGTAGGCCAACCTGTTTTGATTTAACCCACTCAGACTTGTCCACGAACTATCCATCCTACTTTGACCTCTTCTAACTACTTTGAATTCCCGGAATCTCCTCAGAGTGCGGTTGATTCGGACGGGCTCGCGGCCACTGGGCTTCTACATCCGGGACGGCTTCAGCATCCGCGCGACGCCGGAGGGGGTACAGCCGGTGCCGGGCATCTTCATCTCGCGCCTCATCCCCGGCGGCCTGGCAGAGTCGACGGGCCTGCTGGCGGTGAAGGACGAGGTGGTCGAGGTGAACGGCATCGAGGTGGCCGGCAAGACCCTCGACCAGGTCACCGACATGATGGTGGCCAACAGCGCCAACCTCATCGTCACCGTGAAGCCCTTCAACCAGAAGACCTGCATCCGCCGCTCCCGATTCAAGGCGCCCGCGCCCACCACCACCTCGCTCGGCGGCGGTGGTGGTAGTCAGCGCTCCTCGGCCACCACAGCCTCATCCACTGGCAGCAGGCGGCAGCACCAAAACCAGCAAGGCAGTATCCGCCGTAATAATGGTGGAGGGGGCGGCAATGTGTCCGAAATCCCTGGAATCATTGATATCTGAGAGCGCGAGTGTGCGTGCGGGGTGGGGATCCTTATTGATTTTTAGGAATAGTTCTTACTGACTTTATAAACTCGCCGTCTCTTTCTGCTGTGTGTGTATGAGTGTGCACCTAACTGGCTGTTTTATTGGAAAGCAGTGTTTCTTCTCTCTCTTGGGGTGGGAAGACCGCGTGAATATAAATAGGTGTCAGGTCCTCCCATAAGTTCTGTCCGAATGTTACCTTTTAAATTGAGCGTTTTAACTGAGCGTTATTTTATGATTAGATTCATTAAAGCTGCTTAAGTAACACCTTACACAACAATAAAGTTAAAAATTGCTTGACTAAAACCCTTTAATAGGGAAGCACCCAAGAATCATTTAAGGCACATATGAATAGTTCCAGAAGGGAATAAAGCTCAGAAGCAAATGTAGAAATGACCAGAGGCATCCACTCAGTTAACGGGAGGAGTGTGTGAATGAAATAAAGTGAAGATTTCATTCTCCACGAAGATGAATTTCGAAGAAGAAACTTATCCCGCTCTATCCATGGAGTTGGGATTGGCAATTAAGCTTAGTTCAAACCATAAGATTGTTCATCTTTGTCGTCTTCGAAAACGTGGTAGATGGGTGCCTCGTTAATTATCTGAAAATACTCAACTCAAATCTCGGGTTGGCATCTGCTCTCCTCTCCTCCACACTCCCCAAATTGTTTCACCTTTTTTGAATGGACGACCTGTGACTGGTGACGAAAGATCGGCTTTCTAGCGAATTGTTAAGCGTCGTAGACAATGGTGCCTTCGTAAGTGCCAGGAAGGGCCCCAGTCACAGCCGAGAAGGGAACTTCATGGGAGGAGGGTTATTCCGATTCAATCTGGTGATTTTTCCAACAACCGATTCAGTTTTGAAGTACTACCACTTAATACAGCAACGATTAATGCTCAAATCTACTGCCAGCAAATCAGGCGACTGAACCAAGCTTTGAGAAGGAAAAAACACCTCTAGTGAATCGAAAAGAGGTGGTGTTTCATCGGAACGACAATACACGACCCCACATAGCTGGGAGGGGGGAATTCCTCATCCACATTATCCTCCCGACCTTGCTCCTTCTACAGACCACTATTTGTTTCCCAGATTACAACATCGCTAGGAAGAAAGTGGTTTTGCAAGGCCGCAGAAAGAGGTTGATATTTATGAGTTCTTCAAATCATCAAATCCAAGGGAATTTCACAATGACGAAGGTACTCATAAGCTTGTTAATTGTTAGATGGGAAAATGCGTTGATGCTTTAGTCTTTAATTAGATGTAATATTCAGTCAATCACTTCATTTATTGCAAATTCGAACAGCAAGTCGCCGAATACCAGCGCCCACTAATGCAAGCAGTGATTGAACTTCAAGCTTGTGTTAATTGACGAGTTAGTACACCGTCACTCGATGTCTGTGTTTTCTAGGAAGACGCTGTCATTTTATTCCTGGTCGTTTTGAGATTTGGGACGTGCCACTCAGGACACGACCCAGCTTGGTTGTGTGCGATGAATCACACCTGTGGATTTTGTACCTTGTGAGTGGTTGTGCAGAGAACTCGAAACACGTGTGCACGTGGGAGAACGGTGGTGGTGGTCGTGGTGGGGACATGCGACCTTGTTGCATTCTCATGTGCACATTTCGTCAGTAGTAGGGAGTTACCTTGTTACATTTTCGAAGCTATATTAAACTGAAGCGAGAATAGTGTTAGTGGCGAATCAGGAGCCTTGCACAAGTAACGATTAAATGTTTTCCCCGAGGGGGAACTTGACAGATGCTTTCTCGGCGTAAATTCTGTCTCACATAGAGCAGCATCATCTAGCTTCCGAACAGACAGTGAGCTCTTGATTGTAGAAGCTGTAGGTAGGTGACCTGTGTTCCATGGTCATTGATCTGCTTTAGCGAGGGTTGCCTATAGGACTGAAATCACCACTAATAACTCCAAAACTATTGAAGGAAGTGAAGGGCTCTAGTTGCGCACTTAACTAAGTGCCGTTTCCTTACCCTGCTAAAGAATCATGGAGAGGGTCCATCAAGTATGGGTATAGTCGGCAGGTCTGTTTGGTGAAATAATGCCTATTACTACACAGACCGGTGATTACTTATCAGGTGACCCCATAAATTTCTTCTGAATTTTTTTTAAATCGAAAGAAATTGTAAGAGGATTTTATCAAGTCTAATGTAAATGAATACTATTTTTATGTCACAAAGTATTTAAATTGATCAAATTTTCTGGACAGACTAATAAAAGTGGCTCAATTAAAACCCAGCTAGCATGAAAGTACCCAAGAATTATTTGAGGCACATGTTTTACGAGTTCAAGAAAGGCAACTCAGTAGCGGCAGCCGAAGCGCCTAGAAACTTCCACTCAGTTTGTGGAGAGGAATCGGTGAATGAATGTGTTTGCAGATGATGGTGATGATGAGATGGGGATTTCACCCTCTAACCGAACAGCATCCAGTTGAGTTTGATGACAGGCTTCCTGAGGCTAGAGAGATGTCTAGCCTATTTTAGGGGTGCTGCTTCAGAAGAATTGCTTGAATGCGATCGCCTGCGTATTGTGGATCTGTTTTTGAACCTGTTGAGGAAACCGGTGAGCGTGAGTATACACTTCGTTGCTGTTGACCTCCTTCTATTTATCAGGTAATCTCGTGAGGTCTGTCCTAGCTTTACCATTTTATATTGAACGAGAGGAACATGTGAATGAAAGAACTTGCAGAAGGTGATTTGCGAAATTTAGAGGTGATAAGCTGATTCCTGAATCTGGCTTTGAAGAAAATTATGCTTTTCCAGACAACTGTTCATCATTATCTTCAAAAACGTGGAAAAGTTCCTTAACTTGGAAAATGCGCGCCTCATGAATTGTCTGCAAACAATCAACTCTAATATTGAGTTGATATCTGATTTTCTCTCAGCCACCCTCATGAGCTGTCTTCACCCTCCTTCTTATGAGTTGTGAGGAAAAATGGATCTTTTATAAAAGTCTTATAAGTCGTAGTAGCGGGATCTAAGGGGCAAAGATCCCAGGCACAGCAGACGAGAAGGGAACTTCACGGGAAAAAGCTTCTCCTCCGTTCGATCGGGTGGAATCACCAAGGAATAATCCACTTTGAATGGTCACCGCCTAGTGCTCCAGTTAATGCTCACATCCAATGCCAGTAATTCGGGTTGCGTCTGAACCAAGCTTTGAGGAGGAAAAATTATCAGGACAATGCACGATCCCCAACCCATGCAACAGGAATCACGTCACAAACGATCAAAGGAGAATTTGGTTGGGAGGAAATTCCTCATCTTAATTTGTAGCTTGCGCAATCATTTGGGAGAAAGTACATTGATGACTACATGTTCAAGTACGGTAATATTTGGTCACTCGTTTAATTCACTCAAAATTCGGATAGAACTTATTTGATGGCCAGATATATATCAGCCTCCCTTGAACCACTTGAGGACTCAGCATGCACAGGTTTATTTGAGTGGCTTCTGGAAGGCGTGTGCCTCAGCGTGTGTACTCTGTGTCCAATATTTATCCCTTAAGGTAGCGCTAAACATTATCCAAGACACCGATTGGATGGAACCATTCTGGAGACTTGCGATCGAGTTATGTTCAGCCAGCGTCATCGATCTACTTACCGTGAGTAGAAAGCACCTGTAGTGCCTTTCCTAACAGGCACTTGCACCGATCGAGCTGCGAACGAGGCCGAGGCCGGCTCCTGTGCGGCGTGTGCTCTCACGTACTACAAGATAACGACGCAGATTGGTGTGTGGGCACAACCGCCTCGCCCTCTGACGCTGTTTTTCTGCATTTACCTGCGTGTGTTTGTTTATGTGCGCCTAGTTGTGTCGAGAGTGAGAGAACTGAAGTGAGGACTCACAAATATGTGCGTGTGCACGTCACATGCCAAGGATCGCCACCAGTGGCGTTACTCCTCCAGGCGGGATTGGGCTACGGAGGATCGATAGATCACTTTGTTACCTCACCTTCTAGAGTGGGCAGGGCAAAATAATAGCTACTTGTCTTTTTTTCAGCTGTGTGAAAAGTGTTCGCGCGAAAGGTTTAAGCCCTCCTTCAGTATTTATATGGGATTGAGTGATGGTCGGCACCCGTCACTTGAATCATTATGGAAGTGAATAAGAGTGCATCATGATTATCAATCGCTCCCGACAGTAAAATACGAGGGAAGTTGTGCTCAAGTATAAATCTTTAACTCTCTGGAAACAATAAGGCGGAGCTACTAGCTAAAAATTTGCAATGGAGACCACGATGCGGCTGTGGTTGCATTACGGTTGCAAAGATGTTTTCCACTTCTGAAGTCTTCAGAAGAAAGTGCTGTCTAATCCTCGTCGCCTGAATTGAATGTTACATGGAATTGCTGCGCATGGTCGTTAAGTCCAAGATGACAAGGATAGCCGATAAGAGGTCATCAGTAGCGGAATGGCTACACTTAGACTCCTCGCTAGACGAATCTACGTTACTAAGAGTCTATCTGAGATGTATTGGCTATTCCCGAGAGGTCAATTTCAACCTTTCGAAGAGTGATGTGGATTTGTACAGTCCACTGAATAGGTTTTGCGTGGTATGGTGATAAAGGGGCATGCCTCAGGGTGACAGGGGGTCAAGTTAGTTGGGTTTGAGCAGGCTTGATGTGAGCTTGAGAACGCGATGGTAACTAGGTGGGGAGGGGGAGGGTTAAGCCGTTGCACATTTTGGTTAGATGCTGTCGACGCGATGCATACTAGTCGCCTCAGTTAATAGACGAAAGAAATGGTTTTTGAAGAAACTCCTCCCCAGGGTCCGATTAAAATCAGTTCGTTCCAGGTTACAGTGGACGGATTAAGACCTAACAGGCTCTAGCGTCGTTATCTGTCTGTTGAGTTCCTTTTAAATATGCTACATTTTCCAGTTCACTCTTTTTCTTATCCCAATTAGACTGAGTCATCAAGAGCACCTTCGAGGTTCTTTTTCTTATCGAAATTCGTCCTAAAACCAATTGAAGTAATACGTTGTATGAAATTCAAACCTAGGGCTTTATGCTTCGTCAAGCTCATCGGCAGTCAGGAAACCAGCCAGCACATGTTTCCAACACAACTGATGTCGACTACTTCTGCCTCTTACCTTGGTCACGTTCGGTAGCCATGCGCAATAAGTGACCCCACAAGACTGAAGAATGGTACAGTATGTACTCATATAGCCCTTAATGCGAATTCGCATTATGAGAGTCCAAAATGGAAGTTCAGCCCTCATTCAGATGCAAATACAGCCGATATACACTCCACATCATTGGGATAAGAGAAATAGAAATAAATTCCGTTACCGATTCTTGACCTTGCGTAGAATGTCGGCACATGATCATGCATTAATAGGCCTGGATTGAGTCCCACAAAAATTCAAACGCGATAGGATAATCATCTGACTCAATGATGGCATTCATAACGAAGCAGGCTTAACGATCATTTGACGCTAATCGTGGGTGGTCCTCATTTGATTTTCAAAGAAGTGAAACTCAATCTAACCTAGTCGGCGGTCCCAAATTCTTCGCCAAATGTCCATGATTCGTTTGTAAAAATATGCCTTTTCATTTTCGATCAAGTGCAGTAGTGGTCTTAGTTCAAGTGCCCGGTATTGTGACCAATATCTGGCTGATTGGGCAATTTAGAAATATAGATTTTTAACATCCTCAAAATTTCGATGTACTTGATATGTCTCAATAATTATAAACTAAATAATTGTATCTTCAACTGCAATTAATGCATCAGCAGGGGAAAGTTAGACAATGAGAATATCTTAGTGGATTTTTAATGAAGTCACCACGCGCTAACTTATAAAAAATTTACTCTGATCACTTTGTCAACCAATAAGGCTGTCAAAATAAGTAGTCTACCGCTTTTTTTTCGGGTTTTATTTACTTTGAAACTCATGTTGGCTCGAGGGCACTTATCTTCACAGGTACACATGACGAGATTTGAAGAGCACTTTTCATGTAGTTGTTAGCTCAAGTAGATCGGTGGTGATTTGGCATACTTTAAGGAATGCTAATGAATTTCTGAGTGATGACTCAGCTTAACAACGGATAAGTAGAGACTCTGCATAACTGTGTGAGATTTTAGGCTGATATAATGCAGTAATTTAGGAAATGATAAAAAACAAAATTACAGATAATAATCAAGTCACACATGAACAAGACTTAGGAACATGCCAATGACTTACAGCCTTCATCTTCCCTTTCCTGGACTGAACATCAACGTTTCATTTCGTGAGCAGTTTCGTGATTGTCTTTAGCTTTGTACTTATTGGCCAACGAACAAAAACTCGACGGAGAAGCTTAGACTTCAGAATGGCAACAGGCTTCATATGTTTCAACTGTAGGTGTCTTAACTATAAGACTCTAGCTATGATACGGTTTTTTCAATTGGAAAATGAAATCACACCACAGGTGTGATTTCGCAAGCTAGGACACAGACCTTGACCGTTCTCTCACTTTTTGAACAGGTTATTTCATTGTATTGGCTAAATTCATTTCACAGCCTCGGTATGCACAAGTACCGTGCATATTTTCATTTTCGAATAAACCAGAGAGTCACAATCGAAGTTTATTTCGCATAAATTTGGAAAACTGCAATTTAGACTGTTTTCTGAGCATTAGCATTCTGTGACGCAGCAGAGGGTTCTGAGATTGTGAAAAGTGTTACTTAGTACATTTTAAGTAACACGACGACTAGAGTAGCTTGTTCGAATGCCTTATGATCAACCGGAAAGACCTTGGTAGCTATTACAAAATGGTCTATAAGCTTGAGCTGATAGATGGATAGTACAAAAGCCAGGATGAAGGCAGTCACGTGTTGTAACGGCCACGCAATTCATTAAAAAATGTTAACCAGTCCATCATCATATTTAAGGCCAAAATGCTGAAACCAGCTTATAAATCAGAGATTAAGATTAACAAGCTTTGGATGTCTGTAAAAAAGGCGTACAGTCGCTTCCTATGAATCCTCTTCGGATCCGCCAACGATTTAGCCTATCAATCATATTAATCTACAAGGCGAGATCCCTTCAAATTCCTTACAAATCTACCATAGGCCTGAGAAGAGTAGTTGTTATAAGATGTCATTTTGCAAAAACAAGTTGACAGTTTTTATCACAAATAATTGAGCCATACAAACCAAACCAAATGAAAATCTTTAATCCGCAATTGCAAATGACGCCTTTATAAAATTTTCCAACATGGAACAATCTAGTTAATGTTCACAACACACGATTTTAAGGTATGATTAAACAAAAGTAAAAAATAGTCTAGCATAACATAAACATCATTACTTTTAATGAAAAGGCAGGTATTTACAAATAGGCAGTCACAAAGTCGCAGTATTTACATCCCAGAGTTCTGCTTATCCTCCAGCTTCTTCTTAACCAGAGCCTTAAACTGAGCCTGCAGCTTGGCCTCCCTCTTGGCCCTCTCTGTGTGGTTGAAGCTCTCCAGAGCCCGTTTTTCGTCCGCAGAGTAGATCTGGTTCTCCTTTCGCAGACGCACAGCCTCCATACGATGATGCCTACTGCCTGACATCACGTAGCCCACTGACTCGAACTTCTCAATCTCCTCCGAGGTGAGACCGATCTCACCACGACGGGGAATACGCTTGCCCTCGGCGATGTACGCTGCCATAGCAGCACCTTCACCGGGGAGAAGGGCCTTACCGTAGTCCAGCCTCTGGTTGCCCGGATCATTACTGGTGCCTGGCAGAACGGGGCCAATAATCTCCGTGGCTTGCTCTTCTTCCTGTCGCTTGCGTTCCAGTTCGGCTTTCTTCGCCTTCATCTGACGAATGAAGGACTTCGCCTCGTCCTCTTCATCAGTAACTGAGGATTCCGAACTAGGAGAACTTGATTCAGACGAAGATGATGAGTGACGATGGCTCTTCTTGTGAGACTTTTTATGGTGTTTATGATGCTTGCGGCTGTGCCTGTGCTTTTTACTCTTTTTCTTGTGTTTATCTTTCTTGTCCTTCTTTTTGAATTTGTGCTTCATGTCAGTAGGCTCACTGGAGGGAAGGACAATGGGCGGAAGTGGGCCCTCATGAGTGAATTCGGAATACTCATCCTCTTCAGAATCTGTGTAAGGTTCGGATGGAGGAGGACCCCAGATCTTTTTGTTACCGGTGGCGCCGGCGTCTTCTCGAACCTGACGACGATTCTTCCAGAACTCCGGTGTTTGATAACTGATTTCAAAGGGTTGATATCTTCGATTTTGAATTTCATTATAACTCTCACTGTGTTGGTTTAATTCACTGCCAAAAGGGGATTGTGAGCGCTGACGATGCCTTGATCGCTGACTCTCCCCGAACGGTGAGCGAGACCTTTCCCGCCGATAAGAACGCACAGTTGATGACATTGAGAAAACACTGATTAAACAGACAAACTTCTTGGCTCAAAATTGGCAGCTGCCTGTCCCCAACCCGACAAGGCGAACAACACAGGGCGTACGACAACAACTCAAAACCACACAACTTGTAATAGTCGACTCAAACACGGACTATGTGAACATTAGCTTTAAAAAATCAATATTGCTCTTTGCCATTAAAAAAGGTTTATTTTTTTATTTCCATTAGATTGTGTCTTGTAGGTTGATATATGCAGCACTTTATTAAATACAATATGCTAAGTAACTATCTAATAAAAGTTCGATCTGTTGAGATTTTGGTGATGAACGTTCCCTTGTGAGAAAAATATGGATTTCATATTTGTAAATTGGATAAGCCTCTGGAGCTTTTCCCAGAGAAAAAGACCTTCCACTCTTAAAAGTGCTGATGTAAGTGTGTGCTTTGAAGAGCAATAGATTTTTAAATCGAATATAAGCTGTCAACCCAACGGCCTCAATTAGAGCCAGTTTTTTGTCGAAATTCATGAACGAATTCCCCTTACAGTTAAAAATCGCTTTCTTCTTCCCTGGAAATCACGACTCGCTAGGTTAACGAATTTACTCCTGGAAGCCATTGTGGCATCTGACAAACGTTTGAAGAATTCAATCGAGATTATGGTTTGTGAATACTACATTAATTTCAATTTTTCATTTATTTTAATTAATTAATTCACGGGACAATACGCTGTAGTGGGTAAGGCAACATAGTACTATTTCACGCACAAACTTATTTTTAAAGGATTGGTTACCACCATAACATGAGCTTGATTCATCAACACTCAAGAAATAATAATACGAATGGTCTTCTAATTCCATATTTGAATTCTAATAAAACATTAACATGAGAGTAGTTGCAAGTATTTCCACAACCTAACATGAATTTCAAGGAGTATGGGTCACTAACAGATGATTTTGGCTTGGTCGATTGCTTCTACCCATACTTCGAAACTCGCCTCTAATAGCCAGAGGAATCCTTGGCACTATCAGAAGGTTAACATGTGGACCACAACATGACCTAGCACACATGTCAATACATTCTACTGCGCCCGATGATGATACAAAAAGTTGAGGAATCCCATCACTGTATAGTTTCGACCAGCTTTTGGAGGTTTCGCAGGAAGTCCAATCTGTTATTGTTGTAACTCCAGAAAATCATATTTATAATTTTCTGAGTACTTCAGACTATATTTTATCTTACAATTGCTACTGACTGCAAAATATGTATAGTTGTTTATGTTGTTACAAGGACGCGTTGTACTTCTACGAATGTGTTTTGAGTCGTTACGCATCCGTAACGAAGCACAACAGTATTCAACATCATCACTGCTGAATGCCCACAAAAAGCTTCATATGGGCGCTCTTCTCCTGGAGAGCGTTGGCGAGGTTGGGAATGTGTTCCATCTCGGTGGCGCTGGCGGGATGGCCGGCGCGTGCCCGGGGCTGGCGCAGGCGCACCAGGTGGAAGCGCCACCCGAACTGGCGTGCGCAGGCCGCCTCGGCGAGCGAGAGCTCGAAGAGGTCCCGTCGCCGCCCACCCGACGCGTTGTCGCTCGTCGTCGTTTTCACCTCTAGGAAGATGGGCCCCACATGCAGCAAGCCCCCGGGCGCTTCCACGATCACGCCCTCCTTCACCGCGTCTTTCAGTTGCGGCTCCAGAGCTCCCACGGACCCAGCAACTAAAAAGGGCGGTGAAGTTTTTTTTTGGGGGGGGGGGGCAACTCGGGATAAATCAAGTGCCGATCGGGCCTTGAGGTGCGTTATATTGGCATAGAAGAGGTTTGAGATTTTGGGGAGGTCCCAATACCTGCGCGTTGTTGGCCTTAAACGGTACCTTCTTCTAGACGGGCCTATCTACGATCGCAGTGCTACCCAAGGGACCCACACATTTAGCAGTCGCCCGGTAAAGGTCTTGCCAACGACTTCTTCCGTTATAAGAGGGTGGATCAAATGTTACGCGGAATTTTTCAAAAGTAGTAACCTTATCAACTTTAAACATATCGAAACACTGTAGCGTGCATTTAACTGGCTTGAGTTTTTGATAGCTCCTCACAGAACCACGATATCCCCTAATAACACGAAAATGTGAGGCTCACCTTCGAGGTGAATTTCAATGTCATAGGGCATCAGCGTCTCCCCACTGGCATTGATCCAGACAGCGCTGACCAGCCGCCCGTTGCCGAGGTCGGGGTGCCCGGTGGGGAAGGTGAAGCCCTCCTGGTGGCGCCGCTCAGCGCGCTTCTGCAGGTTCAGGTAGACCGCCTTCTCCCCCTCCCGACCACTGCTCGACAAGGCCGCCGAGGAAGCCATTGCCCGGGAAAACAGGTCGTCGTCCTCCAAGAAACCCGCACGCAGTGACGGTGTTCTAGGATCTGGAGACGCGTTTTCAGCTATCGAAAAAAGCAAAATAAAATGAATACTGATGTAGTTAACGCAGATCTTTAGAAAGGGTTCATCCTAGTGTCTACCCAAACAGCAAGCGGATCGGTCATAGAACCTGAACAAAAAGTTTACGTCCAATCAATGCCCTGAGTTCATCGCTTCCACAATGTATTAATATTGGGAGAAGGTAGGATATTCGGAGTGGACTTCAGAGCGGAATTCAGCAAGTACACACCGAGGCGGACGCCAACACATTTCTACGCAGCAATATTTGGATCTGATATAATTAACATGTGCTTAATCCCCAACTGCCTTGTGTTTTCCATAGAGCACCTTGCCGTATAGAGAATAGAGACATAGCTCATGGACTGATCCGCGCAGACAACCCGCCGGTTTCCACAGAGTCCTCCATTCCTACGAAACTGAGCCTTTTTGAGTAAAACTAAGCTCACTCGTGTAGAGAAGAAAGTCATAAACAGCAGAGAGATAGACAACTAAACGTTTGGTGCTACTTGCCCCCTAAAAGTAGAATCCTATGGGAAAAAGGGAATGAGAAAGAAGCCGCAACTTGTGTAAACTACTGTAACATATCCACTTTAATTCCTTGTTAGGAAGGATTTTCATAAAGCCCGAAAAAGGAAGCAAAATTAATGCGGTTAACACAGTACAGAGCTCTTATTTGATGTTAGCATAAGGAACGAGACGATACCATAATACATCAAAAACTCTGTAGCTAGCTTAAAAAAACATTTTTACAGATTTTGAAATGGAAAATCGCTTTTACGCTAAATGCCAAATTTATCAGATACGCTTCATCTGCTTTGATACCGAAGCATGAAAATCGAAGACCTTGAGAACCTGACGTGAAGACGGCACTCAAGAGCTATGGAAATATTATAAATAATAGATCACAAACAACTTCGAAAAGCAACACTCATCACATGGTGACCTTAGAAGACATTGAACGTTCACTCCGAGCAGAAGAACCGGAATCTGAGACTCCACAAGTACGACAAACGACCGCTATCATGGGTTTTCTTGCTAATAACACATTTTCACTTTATCTACTCACCAATGGCATCGTAAACATGCGTTTGATAGCGGGTGTACGAGAGCATGCTCGGAAAACTCCTTCCCATGCCCTCCAGGGCTCTCTGCGACGCTCTTTCGAACGCAGAATTCGCCTCAGTTGGAGAAGGGCTGGCAGTAGTAGCATCAGCAGAAGTAGGTGGTTGCATCGATAGATCCATATCCACTGGACTGGCATCTTCACCACCAGCTCTTCGGAGCAGGGTATCCAAAAGGGCCGCTTGGCTGCTCCTCTGGATTCCGTGGGAACTCAGGTAGGAGCGTAATTGGCGAGTCAGGCTTTCAGTTGGCAGTTTTGAGGCAGCGAGAGTGACCCACAGATTTAACAGACCCCTCGAGAAATGCCTGAGGAGATAGGGGAATTGTAAAATAACTATTTAACAATTATACGCATTCAATTAATCACTTCTCCTAGAACTAATAGCACCAGAAGAAAAAGACTTCCCTAAAATGTGTTTGTTTTTAAGCCTGTTACAAAAGATGGCATTTCAACCAACTCACAAGAGGGCTGACTGATCACTAAGAGAGGTAGGAAAGACAGCTCTGGTCAGTTCGCTGAGAATCCCCGCAGAAACCTTTGAATCGATGTTAGGGGTACAGAGTACCGGAAGTGGTACACCACCACTATCATCTTCGCCAGTGGAGCGCTTGAAATCATCCTTGAAGCGCTCATTCACGTAGAGTTTTCCGTCGTGGAATCGACAAGCACATTCCTCAACGTTGGCCACCCGACGCTTGGATTTGGACACCGTCAATTGCAAGCCCAGATCAGGGACCTAGGAGACGAAAGCAATGTGGACATCATAAACACTTCATAAATAGAGAGAGATGGGATTCATTTTAACAGGCCATCCTATAAGTTCCGTTCAGATACCACTTTTTTAAAAGCAATTTAAAGAAAATTTTGTAATGTCTAGTGGAGCTGAGCATTATTTGTACGCTAAGATTCATTTAAACTGAGAGTGACCAAGAACTTTTTTGATGAAGCACAGTGTTTCATAGGTTGAAGAAAGGAAACTCATTCGCCCAGCCTATGGGGGGGGGGGAATTTGTGAATGAGAGATGGAGGTAGATGGCTTGCGAAACTCAGTGGAAGTGCAGATTTCACACCCCACGAAGATCGAGCCGAACGACGTCCAGCTGTTTGTTAATAATACGCTTTTAAAGAAGCAGCCCTTGTCCTGCTTTATCAGTTGAGAAACTGCAACTGAGTTTAGTTCAAAACATGCAATTGCCCATCGTCATTTTCAAAAACTTGAAAAAGTTCATAAACATGTAAAATGGGTGCCTCATGAATGGATGTATGGGAACAACCCAAAAGTCAGAGTACATATTTGCTCTTCTCTTCTTAATAACTTGTTTCACCTTTTTAGATAGACGAATTGTGAGTGGCGACGAAAAATTGATCTTCTATCGAAATTCGAAGCATTGTAGACATGAGCAGGATCGCAAAGGGAAAAGACTCCAGCCACAGCTAGAGTCAAGAAGGGAAATTCATGAAAAAAGGTTCTTATGCCAATCTGGTGGGATCGTCAAGGAATAATCCACTTTCAATTGCTACCACATAAGGCCTGGATTCAATGTCAATTTGGGCGTTTGAACCAAGCTGTATAGAGGAAAATATACCTGCTCCAGTGAGTCGAAAATTGATGTTTCATCAGGACAATGCACGACCCTCCACACAGCAAAAATCAACCCCACCCACCTCTTTCTCCTGACCTTGCTCCTCCTTCAGACTACCATTTGGAAGAAAGAGCTTTTGCAAAGCCGCAGTAAGAGGTTGAAATTGAAATTCGCGAGTTTTTTTGGATATTCAAAGCCAAAAGAATTATAAAATAATGAAGGCATTAATAAACTTGTTAAAAAAGAAAGTCATAGACAATCAGAGAAATAGCATTGATAATTTAATCAGACGAAACATTTTGCCACTTTTTTCCTCAATCAAAATCGGACAGAACTTATGGGTCGACATGATATTTGTGAAACAGAAAAAACTCACCAAGAAAGCCTCTGCACCCACCACTTCGTCCATTGTGAGTAACGGGGTGGGATTTCTAGATGATGATGATGATGATGAGACCGCCCTCTTTGTGGAAGCAAGCCAGGCACGAGCAATGGCCCGAAAGTCCTTGACGGCTCGGTTAAGCACAACTGAGGGTACGGGAACCCCAGTTGATAGAGGGAAACCACGGGAAGTAACTACCTCATCCAGGGATTCCTCTAGGACCTGAAAGAAGAAGAGGCACGTTTACAACGGAATGCTAGACCCTGATTACACAAATACTTCATTAGACTTTCGCAAAAGAAGCGCTTTACGTCACAGCACCTGTGAGCAAACGAAGTGCTGCCGTTAACTAATCCCTCTGTCGTGGCCACAAAGGTTTGAAATTGATTAGATAAGACTGTCATTTATTAGAGGAACACGAGTAGGGACGGAATCGAACAACTTAGGAGTGCGCGCCTAGTGCAGCTGTGACCACGTCAGACGTGACGTCCAACTCTCCAGGATTAGCAGCCTAGAACTACCCACTTAACCGTGTTTACCACGGCAGTTAGCTCTGAGTAATGGAATTAGACACGTGAACCAATAAGTTGAATCTCTGGGTAGATAGGAGGAGGTATGTACTCCGACCACCAAATACGTCCGTAATGATGGAGAGGAGAATTTGAAACAATGGCGGATTTTGCACTGAGAAATACGAGCAAGATACAGCGACTCAATGAGCCAGGGTTCTTGTCAAATATTAAGGGGCTCTGAAGCGGGGTCCCTTCTACTCAATACCTATTTACATTTGGACTCTATTGCAACTCATTACTTTCAAGATAGCAGTCTCCCGTCTCTAGCTAGCACAGCCTTAGCTCGAAGAACAGTTAATAGAGGTTATACCTTGAATGAGAGAGCAAATCCCACAAAAGCTAGCTTACCTTGATTTTAAGAACCTTGAGAAGAAGGGAGTGGGAGTCGCATAGTGAACTGCCTTGCTTCTTGGTAGTCCCTTCAGCATCAGCCTCAAGCACCTTCAAACTGTGACCCAAGACACATTTGGGCGGCACCAAACAAGCCAAATCCGTTGCAGACCAGACAAAGAGCTCTCTACTTGCATCTGAAACCTAGGATACAACGGACAAGGAGGGTAGTGATGTATTTGCTTAGCAAGCTAGGGCCTACCACACCCGCTAGATTCACCTGCGGCTTGCGCCAACTGCCTGCCAAGTCATAGAGAAGTGGGAAGTCTCGGAGACGCTCAGTGACCTCCTTGCTAATGTCTCCACCAAGCGACGAGTAGATGAGGGCGTACCACGTCGCTAGACGTCGACCAAATGCCTGCTGAGCAATGCGCCACTTTCTAGCCGAGCTATTGTCGGCCCTCAGAGGCGGTTTCGGTCTCAAGGCCAAAATATCCTCCAGCGAGGATGACTCTCTAATCTTCAAAAGTTAAGAGGGACTGGTGCTACCATCAGGCAATCAATCAACGAATCAATAAATTTTTCACCTACCCCAAGTGTCTCACAAAAGAACTTCCGCCACTTAGCCCCATAAATGTCACACAGCGGCACTTTCCGGTCCGCAGATATCTCTGCCTTCTCCGTCTCCACCTGCTCGATTGCACGAGCCACTGGAGACCTCAAAACCACATCCTCCTCCTCCTCCTCTGCCGACTCATACTCATCTCCCAGCATCACGTTCTCATCCGGATCTGGCAACCTCGTCTGTCTCCAACAAGTCTGCTCAGCAGGAACCATATGGAAGAGAGCCCCACTGGCACCAAGTGAGGCCCGCTTTCGATCGGTTTCAACTACCTTAGCTTCACAAATATGACAACTGGGGTAGGGGGGAGATGAGGCACTCGAATTGATGGTGCGTCGGCGTTTGCTGGGCTTTCGGTCGCAGCAGGGGACTAGGATAGAGGAACCAAAGATACGACGCAAGGCGGGAGGGGACAGGATTTCAATCCCCAGTTCGTACACCTGGAGGATGCTTTCGATTGTCAGTGCAGACGGAAGTTGATCGTCCGGCGTTTTCCGTAGACAGGCCATCAGGTCCTGTTACGAGGAGAAGGTGAGAGCAATAAATCCACATAGTAGAAGGCAGTTATGAAACAGACAGACACCCAACCTCAAAAGTGCCCTCATCCAGAGCTTGTTTCACTCCGATCGCAGACAGGAGACCCGGTTCCACCAATGTCTCTCCGCTCATACCCTCTAGAGCTTTCCAGACGGGACAAACGTGAGCCAGCAGATCACGAGGAATCGGCCGACCATCCTGCTTTGGTTTCAAGGCAGCCGGTGCATAGATGGCCGGGAAAGCGACGAAATTCGTGGGCGAAACTGCGCCGGATGTCCAAGGGACTGGAGCTAACGCCGTGGAGAAATCTTCATTTTCGATCAGGAGCCACCTACATTTACGCAGGGAACGAAGCCATGAAGCAGCACCAATCGAAACTCCCTTGGTCATATCGGTATCCTCGGTTTCAATCGCGATTGCCTCAGTGTAACTGAAAGCGGAACAAGAGGCAAACGATGTACACTATGTACTTACATCTAAAGATACTGTCAGTGTGATTGAAAGTACCTTGAAAACGACTCCATCCAATGGCGACATAGAAAAGCGGCCAACTTTTCACAGACAGTTTTCAGTGCAGCCGACAAGAGATCACCGCATATTTCCGACTCTGTTTTGATCCAGGGAAGGACGAGCTTCTCAAGACCAGGACACAACCAATCCACAACAACCGGGTCTTTCAAACCCACCAAGGCTGGCGAAGACCGCAAGGCGTGATTCTCCGGTAGCAGGGGTAGGGCACTGGGGCTCTCCCCCAATCGATACTTTTGAGGCTGGATTTTGCGAAGCGTGAATAGACCAGTGAGTGCGAACCAATCCACCCACTTTTGGGCGTTTTCAGGATCCACGAGTTGGAAGTAATGCGGAGAAGGTTCTACAGTCAACATATCTTTCTTCACCAAGGAGAGAATTTCATATTCTTCCGATGCAGGGAGGTGTTGCATAAGGGATTTTGGCAGCATGGCATTATCGGTTTTGGGGTCAAAGAACCTCATTGGACCACCAGCGGTTGGAAGACAGACGATTGGAAGACGCGAGGTCAGCTCCTCATCCAATTGGTTCGAATGGACTACAAGTAGTTGAGCTGCTGCAATAAACCAATCAGAATTGTCGATGCAGCTCGAACTGAAATCTGATCGGTGGGGAACTATCCAGTAGTTTTTGACCTCTTCCACGGAATCAGCCACTTTAAGACCCAATCCAAAATCATCTGGAGAGGCTGTCAAAATTCCTGGAAGTTCGAAGGCGACACCGTTGGACGGAGAGATTGCGGATGGGGAAATCAGAGGCCCGAGATCACTCAACAGTCGAATATACGCAGCTAAAGGTGTTAAATTCAAAACTCAGGAATTCTTATAAAAAATTACCAAAATTGTATTTATGGCACAAAGAGTTACAAAAAACGTAGGACTTAATTTTACGACACGACTCAATTACCTTGAGTGTGATCGGGACCATCTGCGGATCTCGGCCTTGGCGGAATCATGAGTTGGTTCCGGTTCTTCAAAAGACCAGACGCTGAAGTGGCATCGGCTGTGACACTGTCCAGACTAACAAGACGTCCATCGGTGAGGGGGAATATCGCCAAGGAGGACAGACGACGCAGGCACCTGCGTTTCCAGGCGGAGATTTGTGCCAACGACATGAAACCACTGCCGCCTTGCGGCGATGCGGAACGAAGACCTGTGTCGATGTTGGTAAGGAGAGCGTACAGCATTCCGTGGCGGAACAATTCACCTAGCATTGGAAGAGTAGCGCGTACAAGTCACCAATCAAAGTTGAGTATGTCGACATCTCCACTCTACCTCGATCATTCGGCAACATAAGAAGACTTAACAAATGAGGTGAAAATCGCCAAATTAACCGGGTGCTAGCAATAACACTAAACGAATTTTGGTTGTTTTTGGGATATTTTGAAGGTGTTCACGCCCGCTGCGCTTCCCCTTCAAGATTTAGAAGAATGGCGACGGGGAAAATGGATGATTACTGGGTATCCACTGTGCCCTAAGAAATTGCCAGCCCAGAAGGGAATAGTGAACCATTGCTACGTGAACCAACAGTACAGCTTGATAAGGAGAGGGCGTGTGAATGAAATCAGTGCTGTGGCGTCATCTGCGCCGTCCTGGGGTTTGGAGGAAGGCCTCAGCACTGAGCCTCAGTAAAGTGTCTCGATATGGCACAGTTTCTTGAAGCCTCTTTCATGTACTTGTTCTTAGTAAGCCTTACAAGGCCTCACCCCCTGGATGTTAATCTGTGGAGGAAGGGTACCAGTTAATTGACGAAAGAGGCAAAGCGGCAGCGTTTAAGGGGACCCTCCAGGCTTGCTCCGGCCTCACTCTTGGGCAAGTGTCATTCCTTTGTCTATTGGCTCCTTAAAATCTATTATATTTTGTAAATATCAACCACTTTTTCTTTCTCCCGAACACCCCCCAATTCCCATCCTTTGACCCATCTATGAAGACTCCACAAAAAACAGCCCCGACATACGTGGCGATAGTTTTGAAGCCAGTTCAATGAGAGCATCAGCGGAGATCCGATGTGCACCCAGAGCCAGAAGCTTGTCCACTCGATCCCTCATGTCGATTCCACCCTCTTCCTCACTCGCCGAGTCTGCATCGGAAGACTTTGCAGGTGACGAAAGAACAGCCGGATCCAGTTCCTGCATTCCAACTCTCTCAACCAGGAGGCGAATCAGCGAGGCCTTAGCAGATTCAGTGTCCGTCGTGTCCTGTAAAAGTAAGATAGTTAAGCTATCAAGGGGATGCCCAGGGGTCGGGCAAAATAGTGGAAACAACATTTTGGCACCATAAGCTATGAGAACATGTTATAAATAATCAAAACTTAACACACATATTAATGCCTTTTTTACTTACAATTTGCATTATTTGATATGTTTATGAAAAATAACTTTTTTACAGATAGTAAAAAATGGTTACAACCTCATAAAAATGGCGGACCTCTCGTACTTTCAAAGAGGCCAAATAGTTGGTGCTCGTATGGCACCCGAATGCTTGGCTTTTAAATTGGCAGTGCCTCAAAAGTAATGACTGCCGCTACCTTTGAAAGATAAAAAATACGTCCTCAGCAAAGCACAGACCTGGCCTAAAGTCAGAGTTGTCCAAGAGAGACCTTCAGACTATTTAAATCGGTTTGTTAGAGAGGATCGCAAGACTACGACTGCTAAATCACTGTCGATCACCTCAGTAAACACCTACAGAACCCGGTTTCCACAAAACTGTTCCTCGACGGGAGCTGTGGAGTGGAGCTGGATTCCACCACGGAAGAACAGTAATTGGAAAACCGTTGCTCTCAAAGACAACTATTTCAAAGCGTTTAGAGTGGTGGAGTAGAAACCTCCCCAATTGGTCTGCCCCTCGAGCAGTAGAATAGTGTGTACTACATTTGGAGACAGCCGAAAGAAGCATTTTATCCCGACTGTTGCCTTCTCCAAGCCGTAAAACATGGTGGTGAGGGTTAAGTGATGATGATCTGGAAATCTAGTGGAAGAATTAACAGACGAGGCTCTTTAGGAACTTTAGCAGGCGAAAAAATGCATCATCCTATAATCGTTCAAGTACTGTGGTTTCAGGAGGGGAACGTCATCTTTCAGGATGATGGTAATGCACCCATCCGTACAGCAGCACGGGTAACGCTCTAATGAGGTTGAATGTACCGCCACCTGGCCACCACAGTCCCCAGAACTCAACATCATTACTGAGGAATATTTATGGCTGATTTTAGAGACTCAAGTAAGAAGTCCATTTCCGCTGCCATCGTCTCTAAAAGAACTGATGGGCGTTTTAACTGAACTTCATAAAATTCCTCTGGGATCAACATTCCCAGTTAGTATGAATTAAGACTCCAGAGAATTAGGGCTTTAATTGTCGCAAAAGGTGGACCGACACCATATTAATTTTTTATGTTCGAAGTGTTTCCACTATTTTGTCCAACCCTTTGAAGGACTCGGCCGTTTAAAGCACACACGACTAGAGACTGGATAAGACCCCTTTTAAATAATCTGCCGTGTGAATAAGGGCATAAATCGACCCTTACCTGAGAGGTGGTTAGTAAAACTTTGCTAGGTGGAGCGAACCGAGTCTCATTTCGGACAGGGATCCAGGCGATGGTAGCCAACATTTTGTGAATCTGTTCATCCAGTCCGACGAAGATTCCCGTTAGAGAAGAGGTCTGAGAAGAATTTCTCCTGCCATGCCTAAGCGGAAGGCATTCCAGTATGCGACCAAGGATTTCACGCTGAGATAGAGGAACAGACTCGAACGAGGAACACTGAAAATGATTGAAGGGTTAGTTAATGGAGAAAAAGACACCGAAGGGTAGGATAGAGCTTCACCACTTACCTGAATGACACTGGTGACGAGGCTCGCAAAGACCAGTGGGATTTGACTGACCAGGAACCGGTTCCACACGCTGTTCCCATCGACATCTTCTCGAGAGGAGGTCAGGTCGAAATCAGCTGAAAGAGGAATTTAGTGGAATGAAGTGTCACAATGTGGTGCAAAAATGGAATCCTTGCCTCACCATTCAGTGAAAACTGGAAACCGATGCTTCGAACAGGGAGAAAGGCGAAGACGGGGAAGGTAGGCAGTGGACCTTGGGTCGACAGTGGGATGGCAATTGCGATTTCCGTCCGATTGGGTAAATTCTATGGGAAAAAAGCAGTCCATTTCAGCGCTCTTAGGAGTACAGATTAGCCTCTAAGCAAAGGAATGTCATCCCATCCGTTCTGTCAGAAACTTACCCTTTCAAATTGGACGAGATTTAAAGAGAATTTTAGAATGTATACTGGAGCTGAACAGTACTTTCATGTATAGATGCATTTAGACTTACCAACTTCTATTTTACAATACAATATGATTAAAATTTTCTAGATTAAAAACCTGCTAATAGGGAAGTACTCTAAGAATAATTTAAGGCACATGAGTTCAAGAAAGGAACCTCAGCAGCAGCCAACGAGAGGAATGTTCGAATGAAGGAACTTGCAAAAGGTGGTTTGCGGAATCCAAAAATGGAGGTTTCACCCTCCACAAAGATGAGTTTGAAGATAAGTTGGCTCTTGAAACAGCCCCTACAGAAGCTTATCCTGTTTTCTCATTTGAGTTGGGATTGACAATTAAGCTTAGCTTGAACTATACAGCTCTTCATCACTATCTTGGAAAATTGGTGCTTAGTCATGAATTGTTTGAAAACAATCTCAAGTGTCGAATTGACGACATCTGACCTTATCTCCCCCAATTCTCGCGAACTTATTTCACCTTTTATGGATAAATGACTTGTGACTGGCGACGAAAAATGAAACATCGACCTTACTTTCCCAACTACCTCGCTCCTTCCTAGGACTCAAATTTCTTTCGCAGCTTGAAAAATCATTTGAGAGAAACAGGATGAAGATGAAACTGACATTTATGAGCTCTTCGAATACAAACCCAACGAATTTTGCAATAAAAAAGGTATTATTAAGCTTATTAAAGGACTGAGGAAAGTCGTGGATAATCAGGGGATTTGCATTGATGATTTAATCTTTAATAAAGTGTAACATTCGGTCACTTGTTTTAGTTATTCCAAAATAGGACAGAACTTACGGGTCGACATGCTATATGAGAAAATGTCTTTGAAAAGAAAATAACGACAGATTACCTTGACGTCGGCTCCAGGGAGGCGACCCAGATATTCGACGTCAACGGAAATTTGGCGACGATGGAGGAGCCACTGGGAAGCCTGATGGCGACCGTTGCGGAGTTCGGAGACTATGACGAGTTTCAGAGAAGACGGCTCTGGGTTGTTTCTCGTGAAAAGCACCCGGCTTTCTCGCCTTAGCTCCAGGTTCAGCTGTGCTGGAATGTTCTTTTAGCAAAGACCAAAATGACACGAGTCCATGTATTCAAATAGAAGGTATTTTGAGATTTAAGAGGGGGAATAATACACCAATTGTTTCACATTAAATAAAATAACGGTGAGGCATTACCCTAACAGTATTGCCCCTTTAAAGTTTCAAATCATTTGAGACCAGAAAAGGCTTACAGTAACGCCTGCCAAGTGATAGATTGCTCCTATGTTCCTTTGTGGAAAACGTCGCTGATTCGTAATAGTCGCACCTAATATTTACCTCTATTCTAGCCACTATCCACGACATTTTTCGAAAACTAAAAACTAAAATCGATAGACATTTGTATATAGTAACTATTGTCAGACATACCGACGCAGTTTGGAATTCAATGCGGTCGATACGTCTCAGGAAGAGGATGAGGTGATGAGTGAGCAGGTTAGAGACAAATGAGATCACAGATTGGGGTTCCACGGCCTTCTCCCGGTTGAATGGAAGGCGAAAGAGGGTTCTCCACTGGCTATTGTCAACAACCTCGCCTTCTGAAATCCACTCGGGTGTCAGGATGGACTGCCCATCGGCACGGAATCGGACGTGGAAACCGTTGGAATGGACTTCCGGGGCGTCAGAAAAGGCGAAGACTGACTTGAAGCCAATGCCCTTTCGGCCTAGACGAAAAACAATTATTTGGTCAGACATACACGGTTTTCGAAATGAGTGATGCAGAATACTATTGGACTGGTTTCTTAAGATGTGTCAGAGGTGTCAACGTACACTACGCTTCCTCCCCAAGTTTATACCCATCTTAATCACTAATACAGGTGACTGAAACACCCGATTCGCCATAGAACAAAATACCTGACGATGTAGTGACCCTACGGTGATCTGAGAGTATCGCCGTAGGAGCACGTGGATCACACCTTGGAGTGCACCTTAACCCTACTCCAATTGGCCTATTTGTTTACCGATAAATCAGGTCAATCAAAGCCTAATACCCACACACACCTTTCTAATAAACGCCACAAAGCGGACGTCTTTCGCCTCCCCCTGGTATTGAGACTCTTCATCTTGGGTAATTGATTCAGCTAGAAAGATATTACGCTAAAATCAAAATAAGGGGGGGGGGGGTTGGTCGCTGCTCCTCAACACTACCCCTGAACACTGGGGATGAAAACTACCGGTTGGTATAAACTAGAGAATTGCAATAGAGGCTGAGACTGCAGAAGTTAGAAAAAAACAGCTTAACACCAAATTTGCTGGAAAATCTAGAGAATGCAATTTTTAGAGAGGCTTGGGTTGAACTCCGATGTCTTCCAAGAACGATTTCGGGTCGCTGTAGTAAAACCTTACATAACAAGGGTGATCAGTAGTAGGCTATACGTATGGCAGCAGCATAAGTCCCCATGTTTGGCATACGAATTCCCTAGATCCTGACCAAGTGATCGGCTACTACGTCTGAATGGGCGTTGACGTCGAAAAAGACACTAATCGCCGCCGTTCTGCCAGAACAGGGTAAAAGTAGTTTATGAGGAGAACCTTCCCCAGGGAAAGTGTAGTCAAATCAGCTTGCTACAGCTTGTCCCGGGTCACGCCGGATTGAGGCTGTAATAGATACTTTGAGTAGAACTTTTGGACGGCAGTTTTGTATTTCCTTGTACTTTTTTAAATTTAATAAACTTTACAGCTACGAAGCACCTATTCAGTTTCCAGATAAACACCCCATAGTCCACTTGGTGAAATAAGAAAAAAGGCGAGTGCTTCAAGGATTACTCACCAGTCATCTCCTCCCGCTTGCCCACCTTGGTGCTCATTCCCACATCACAGAGAGCAGTGATGTCTCTGGAGGAAAAGCCCCTGGCCTCGTTGTTGCCGACAACCAGGTCGGTGGCCGAGAGACTGAAGTGGACACAGGGCACTGTCTCGGGTGCGTAGACGTTGTCGTCGGCATTCTGAATGAGCTCCAGCACAAAGTGACCCGGTTGACCGTACAACTGGCCGGAGAGGTGCTCCAAACTCCTGCCCAGGCGGCTTTGGAAACGCTAAAAGATGTTCAACCAAAAACGTCGGATCCTTCCCTGAATGTGGCAACAACCTGAGAGGGTTTTAGCTCATTTTCACGACTATATCGAATCAGATACTAACCCACCGATGAAGTAGTACGAAGTATAAAGGTATTTAGAGACCCTTCCCTCAAGGAACGTATGCTAAAATCAGCTTGTTCCGGCTTGTGCTGGATCGAAGAGGCTGTAATAGACACGGCTAATGGCGGCGACTATTTCGAGTAGGACCCATGCATGACAAGTGCGTTTCCTTGCCCATTGAATATCTATAAATCTACTCATTTTTGTTCTAATTAGATTTAGACCAACCCGAGTGCAATTACAACACGGCACTCACACCCCGAGCTCTAAAATTAGTTAGTCCACTAAATCACCAAGTTAGGCATCAAAGATGGTGAGGAGGTACTCTTGGAAGAATTTTCGTCGCAACTACGACATCTTGGAGGTGGCCATACTATCGTCTCACTGTATCTGGTGATGGTCGCTACCCATCACGTGCTCATACTGCATCCATACATTGTGACTATATTTTGCTTTGATGCTAACACTTTCCGTCTCTATTTATAAGAAAAATAAGGTCTTAAAATTGAATTACTCGGCTATAAAACTGAGTCATGCTTTCGTTGGGTTGGAGATTGAAATGCCTCAGGAGTGAATCTGAACTTGCTTCCTAAATAATTCGTGTTGGATGAACTCAACATAGTACTATGCACATTAGAGCCAACCTTTTTTACAAAAGTAATTGCTAGATTTAAGAATAGTGATTGATTCAAGTACGAGTAGAAATACAGCTGAAAATACTTCACTTTAAATCTCGAAATCTAATTCAAGTCACACAAAGAATTCTAGTCTAAGTCTGTGACTATCAATCTACTCAAAGTAATAAAAACTTAAAAAATAGCCTTACTTGCAGAATGTCTGAGGCCTCTGCGTCCAAACTAACGCCCAAACCGAATTCCTTTCGTCGTAGGGTCTCAATAAACTCCCTCCTATCGAGTTCTTCCTCTATTGAAGTGGAAACCTCCATGTTGATTACTGGTTCCCGGATTTCATCTTCATCCGGCGAAATCACAGGCCTTTCCACTTGCTTTTGATACTCCGAAACGGAGGGAAGAGGTTGCGGCAACACGACGCTTACTCTAGGCGGAGGTGGTGGTAGGGACGTCGTAGGTCTACTTTTCGACAACCGGTATCTCGTGAAAACCTCTAACCACTGCGACCAACCCAATTGGCCACCGACGGCACCGATTGCGGTCACTAGACGGTCCCTTTCAGGTGGATCCGCCGCAGTAGAATTAAGGAGACTTTGAAGACCATCCGTTTCCTCTGTCATGACTATCAAGTCCTCTGATAGCGCCGGTTGCAATATCTAACAAATATTCGATGGGGGTGAATATTAGCATACTATTAGGGACAAGACAATCGATACGCTTTGAATTCAAACCGCCTACCTTTGAGAAGAGAACCCCGAGAAGTGAGAGAGGTGTGGTGAGGAGTATCCTACGTACCAATTGACACCACAAAGCTTCAGCTGCTCAGAGGGGGTAACTAACATTAAACTTCAATCTCAAACAGGTCTAGGCGAGATCTTCCTCCACTTACCTGAAGAATGCTTCACTTTCTCAGCCACAATACGGATGGAGTCCTCGGGAGGGATATTGCGATTCACGAGGAGGCTGGAGCCAATCAGAAGGTCGCAAAGTGTGCGGCTCCCAACCTTCTCATTGAGCGATAGGCAGTCGGCGATACTGGTCTCGAGATCAAGTAGAGATCCGTTGACGGTCAGGCGAATGTAGCCGTTGTTGACCACCTTCACCACTGCCAGGTTGTAATTCTCATCGACTAGAGAGGCAGACAACTCACTGAATTGCCAGAGTAAGGGGAAAAGCAACCCTAAAGGTCAGATGCAATATTTGCACAGCTGAGGCACACAATCTGACACTAATACACAAGAAGAGAGTCAAGTTAGTCGTAGCTAAAGCAATTCTTGTCGTTAGTATTAAAGACCAACACAAGCACATACCCTTGTGGCTTCAATCGTTAATATAGGGAATACTAATTCCCTAGTATCCTAGGTCCATAGTTTCTTTGCACTAAACACGAAATCCAAACACACTAAAATTGAAAATTTCTTCTAACACTAAGGACAGTTGCATTCAGAAGGCTGAGGCTACCTAGGCATTGTAGATTCAAGATGAATCTTGGGACTTGGCTTTTCGAGGCATAATTTACCTCAAAGTAGACTCAATGATCTAATACGGTATGGAATCATCACTGACTGTTCTATCACAAAGTCTTACCCTCACTGTCCGAGAGAAAATCCTCCAAAGAACCCCAGAAGTAGGCCAACCCGTTGGAGGAAGGAGGGAGACACCAGAGGGTCCAGATTTCGGGGTCCTCAAGTACTGGGCAGGAGGCTAGAAGACTGAGGACTGTGGAGCGGTCAGTCAGTTTCGCGGGCAGGGAAGAGCTCATGGACCCCACGTTCGAGAAACTGGGGTCTCGGGGACTAAAACGTGAAGGGAAGCGCGCATGACTCGACATCTGAGAGGGGGGTTGTGGACGTCCGGTTAGGATGGGCGTATAGGGGGGAGGTAATTAACCTGAGAACGAAGACTTTGGTCAATCTGTCCGGTTTGAGAGTTTCAAAAACGTCGATTTGTTACCACACACATTGCGGTTACAACAGCCATTGCGCCACAGTGCCTGCAATGGCTGCTTGACAGAAACAGTCGCATAGTCATGGTCTGCTCAAACTAACACTCAGTCAGAATACTATTATTTGATCATGTCCAAAGGAAGTTGGTGTACACGTAGTGAGTGGACACCACAAACCGCTGATAAGCATGGACACTCATCGAATATGGAACGGTTCATTAAAGCTAATGCAAGAAATTGAGCCCGTCGAGCACTTACTGAATCAGAAACCGACTTTGGGTGGGAGTATCTATCAGGATTCCTTGAATGAACTTCAAAACTCCCGGAGATGCGGGAACGCTGAGACACTGGTCAACAATTTTTAAGAGATCCTAGGAATGCAAACTGGAAGCTGGCATACCTCACTGGATCGTTGTGCGAGGAAGGTTACGTGTTTGACGAATCGCTCAACGCGAGACAAATCTACTGCTGTATCGCCATCAGCTGCAACTCGCATTTCTTCTTCGGAAGACTTTTGATCCCTTTGTGGACGAGTTACTAAGTTGAGACACTGAAAGAGTGATTTAGGACACAAACGAGGTCCTACTTTTGGTCTAAGTTCTTTAGACTCATCTGAAGAGGCCTCTGCAAGTGCTGCAAGAAGAGATGTGCTCTTTTTTAGGCCGAGATTGTTCTCCAGATTAGCGAGGTTTTGCCAAGACACCTCTGTGACTTCATCAGCGGAGCTCAATAGGGACCTTAAGAAGTCGTTGAATTTTTGAACAACATCAGTTAGTTCCACACCTGTCTCAGCATCAGGGTTTTGCTCTACGTTTCCAACTTGCAAAGACAATGCCTCCTCTTCTGAGAAACAAGACCACGTCAACAAATATGCATTAAAAAGGAGCAATTTTCACTTAAAATAAATCACCTCCGATCGTTGTGGATTCTAAATCCTGCAAAACGGCCTCGGGTGTAATTTCTGAGACGTACTTGAACCTCATCAAGACTCTAAGAAGCCCTGGAAATGGCTAAGTGGCAGTGAAGTCATTCAAAACAAGAGAAATAATGACCTACCATATTCTCCAGGACTGAGTTGAGGGCCTCTCCGAAACAGCGCAGGCCCTCTAGGGCACCAGGAGGCCAATTAAATTGCCGATACGACTTCAATTTCTTGTATAACTCCAAGCACTGCCCACCAAGCCTTAGAAGGGCTTTTCGTGGTTTACCTCGCTTAAAATCGGCTACGGTCCATTGGTTACAGACAACAACGAATTACCAATTTCAGAAGTATTCAAAATCTTCTCAAGCAGCTGCGAGTAGGCTTCCTCTAAGTTTCTGTCTATCATGAGCTCGACACGTCTTTTTGCTGAGATAAGTTTATCGGGAGTTGAGTATTCTAGCACCGCCTGTAATAGAATAGGAAATTTACCGTGACACTATTCCCACTTACATTAAGAAACACTGGGAATTGTTTGATCCGAATTCCATAGGGCGCAACGTCACCAAAGCTTAAATTTCTCGATCGTCCGACGCGGGAATCGTGGAAGGTAGAAAGAAGGTATTCAGTAATGACGGACTCCCACCACTTGTTTCGGGAATATTCACCAGTGTTCGGCTGCTGAAGGCGATTTCTATTTATACAAGCCACGATTCCATTCATAAGACTGTCTACTGAGCAACGAAATTCATTAAGTTCTTTTTTATCGAATGTAGCAACCACGGATGGATTGAACTTGTGGACGCCAAAAATTTGTTGGATAAAAGGAAGACTATAAATTGGACCGACTTCATTTATATGAGGCTAGATTTAAGCGCATATTTTTGATAAAAGACAGCGAACCTCCACAAGTTTATACAAATCTTGAAGTGTGAAGATTGGATTGAGGGAAGCATAACTCCAGCATGATGAATTAACCGATTTAATAATATTCCTGTGATTATGGACAACTTGAATATTATCAGGGCGGATCCGCCGTTTGTGAAGAAAATCAGCTGCCCCAGGAATGGACTTGGCTATTAAGATTAATTCATCTTACTGAAAGTAAATTTTGTAAAATAATATCAGGGTTTGCAAATTGCCCAGAAGCGATTATTTGCGAACGGATAGATTTATATGCCTCTTCGAAGTCATCCTGGCTCTTAATTTCAATTGGTGAAGTTGTCTTATTGTTAAAGTGAGGAAGTCGTTTATACATAGTAGAAACAGAACACGAGACCCCAAATAAGACAAATAACCGGCGATGCGTAAAGTGAATATTAAGTACCTTTATCTTATTTCATCAAAACGTACATGATTTGATTCATTTTTAAACAATTTTAATTAGTTTTGCTATTTGTGGTCATAAGGTCTGGTCATTACAAGCTTTAATGAATCTCTAAACGTTAAATTATCTACTAGAATTTGGAGAAATAATAAGCATGAAGTATTCGAACATTAACTGTGCCTTCTCGAAACATGTTGGCGATAGCCTCTTGGGGTGTGTGGACGATTACTGTTCTATACTGATTCAAAGTTTAATGATTTTTTCTTTCTAAGAATCGCTTTGCGGCATTACAACAGTTTCAAAAATTTTAAGAAAACATTTCAAACATGTAACAATGTGTGATCTGATTGTTTGTTACCCTAATAATTAAGTCGCGCCACGTTTGTCGTTGTGTTTTTCTCTAATAAAATGAGTACACTGCAACATATGCTGAGGGCGTCAAAGCGATGTTATAGTCTTAATTTTCACCGTCATGAGATTATAAGTACAAGTGAGTCTGCTTAGAGTTTTTATACTTATAGAAAAGAAGGTATTCTGGATGTCCGTCAGTTTGGCCGTATTTCCGGCTTGTTTCTGGTCATATGGTTTCATGAAACGATCAAAAGCCAAGCGCCTCGAGGAAGAAGCGAAATTTGGAAAACCATTTTTCAAACCTTTTCCTAGGGATATCGGGGTGAGTGGCTTTTGCCTTATATCACTTTGGTTATAGCCACTACCGTGGGGGGACGGTCAGACACCCTTCTTTCAAGCAATGAAAGAATACTGGGGCTTCGGGGAACACAAATCAGAATAAGACAGTTCTGTCTTTCCTTACATTTCTGTTGTGTTTTAGCGTCTATTAACCATATAATACACTCCAATACCAGCCGACTACAGTCTCCATTTCTCACGTTCTTGGTGGTTCTGTTTTTTGACATGAATTCAAAGTCCTCTCGTGGTACTAAGGACAAATCACATAAATAGCTGGTCGGCATAACTATTTATTAAATTAGATACACAGGTGAAGTGAAAGATAGGGGATTTCCAATGGCGCAGTGCACTTTCACAGTGACAAGTAGGCTGAATAGGTCAACTGGTGACGGTAGTTTCATATCTGGGGTAGCCCAAACTCATCGAGAGGCACATTCCCCTGAAAACAGAAACATACATCGGCTAGGTATTCGAGTTTGCAGGGATATCCAAATGGCTCTTCATTTTTCACTAGTTGTGTGCGCCAGAAGTTACGCCCACGCGCCAGTAAAGTGATGCAAGCATCTCGAAATAGCTGGCGCATTATTGGTTCATCTGACCTAAGTGTGATGAGACAACGGGGTGTTAGGTGATTGAAGGGTAACTTACACCTGTAGTCGCGCTAGGAGCGGAAGGAACGTTAGAAGCAGCCCCGATATCAGCACTCGGTACTGAGGGAGCGGTGTCGGCATCGAGAAAGCCCTCCAAGTCTGCGTCAGCGCCTAGTGCCTCAAGCTCAGCATCCAAGTCGGCCTCATCGATGATGTTAGGAATGACAGATCGACCTAGGGCCTCTCCAAACTCATCATTGAGTTCAAGCATGTCAGCCAGGTCATCTTGGAGATCCTGAAAAATGGCAAAACATGTTAAGTTCAAAGGAACGATAAGCTTATTAGTTAAAGGAATTCATACCTCGATTTCATCCAGATTAACCTTCTTCGTTTCTTTCTTAAACTCTTTGACACCCACTTTGATGGCACTAACAGTCGTTTTGGTATCCTTGACGCTTTGTAAAGCGAAACTAGCCTGACCCATGTTAAAGCTTTGGGCAGATAACGTATCCCTTTGGCTCTCAAGAACTTTCAACTGCTTTAATTTGGCGAGAGCTTGCCGTTTGAGGTTATTTTTGGCCGGGCCTTCGCGCATGCCCTTCATTTGCTGCTGTATTTTCTGTATTTCCGCCCGCTTTAAATTGATAGACTTGTCTAAAGTCTCTATGCGGGAGTCAATCTAAAGAAGCTAGAACTGTTACATTATTCTTACGTTAGCACAAGCATCTGTGAGATTGGGCGGCGGATTCTTAGAGTTAGCGCTTCGGCCAAATACGCGGTGCATCTCCTCACCAGCCAGTCGGTTATAACGCGTAGCTTAATTATGAGCTACATCTGCAGGTTATCTAAACAAATAATAAGGATGCTCGCATTTTTTGTTTTATTAGTTAATACTGAACTGTTCTGGAAGAAAGTGCTTTTGATTAATTTGTTTACTTTGTAATTTTTATTTATTATGTTATTTGAATTGTCGTCGAGGGTTCCGCTCCCACCTATGAAATCTCATTGTGGTATGAAAAGTTCATCCATTTTAGTATTGTAAATACTCTTTCAGTGAAGATTCTATGGATTGTTAGATTTAATTCAATTCTTTATAGGCTATTAGGCAAGGTAAAGAAAGGCGACAAGTTTTGAATAATTGCTATTTATGTTTTGAATGTGTACTTTGTTTAAAAATAAATGTTCCTAACTTCTCAAAATATATCCCTTTGTTTAACATGTTATTACTAACTAAATCAATGTGATTACTTGAGCTTATTCACCCTACCAACTCCGGTCTAGCTTTGCAATAAATGTCCAGGCCATAGTCAGGACCACCCTCCACTAGAGTTGCATGACTCAGACATTTTTAACATCCTGCTAAAATAAAACTAGCTAATGGGATAACAGCACATTACATACTCTGATGGTATTTTCCGTTGCTATAATGTGCAGAAATAAATAAGTCTTCAAAAATCTAACTGCTCTTCATTCTTGAATTTATTTTATGAAATCAGCTAATAAAAGGCTTTCTGAATCTGTACGAACACATACAAAACCAGAATGGTGACTTGAGGTGGAATATCCAAATTTCAGTGTATTATACGTATGCTTTTCAAAACAGAATCCACAGAACTTATAACAAATTAGAAATGAGCAAATCATGTAAATTTGAAAAGTACACAGGTGATCATTTCAGGTTATTACCGCAAGCATAATTCTTGATAGATCCTCTACCTTCCGATGTAGCTCATTTACGATTTTTACACGGTCAGCTTTTAAATGTCAATTTTTAGCCAGCAAATAATGTGACAAGTGGCGTGGTAGATATTGCTCTGAGTTTACTGGTTTGCAAATCAGAAACAGTACAAGTATTTTATATCCACCCTTTACATTTCTATAGAAGTGTGGGCGGTTATCGATTCAAAGGCAAGCTCTGGTACCCCGTTAGTATAGCTAACACTTATTTTTATGCAAATAACTCCCAAAGACTTCAAACGCTGGGACACCTAGGACTAAGTTGATCAGCATTTTTCGAGCGAGAAACGTTGTCATAGCATATTAAACGGTTGGGTATACAGATGATCGTAAAATGATGTTGATGACGAATTCCTACACAGCTCTGACAAAATGAATGCAATTGGTTAGTGGGCATCGCGGTCGACAGCATGATTTCTTTGTTTGATTAGTGCAACTCATATGCTCAGCTCATATGAATTTAACATAAACACACGCACTCAGTAACTGAAGAAAAATCGCACAAAGCGTTCATGCATTCATTTTCAAAACACTGCACAGAATTGCTCATCTCTCCGTGTCTATTAACGAACAACACAAATGCAAAACAAAGACATTTCCACCGTAGCCTACGAAGAGGTTAAAAGTTCGGTTTCTTTCATAACAGCTAAAGCAGGAGATTTGATAAAATTTATTAAATGGGACGATCCTGGTTGGGCATAGAACAAGACAACTTCGGTGTGTTAGCCTGCTGGGTTGCGGTACAGAGTTGCATTGAGTTGTGGAGGACAAGTTGATTGATTATTTCCTCATATCCACCCTATTTTTACAATCCCCAAACCAAAGGAGGCAAGGAAAGAAAAATAATTATTTGAATACTGTTGTTGCGTGTGAGCAGTGTTTTTACTAGCATGAGAAAAAATATCGATTTTTACTAACGTAATGACAGGAGGAGAATTAACTCAGGATGCTGGTTGGATGAAAACATTAGATTTGATTTACCTGAAACCATCATGACTGATCAGTATCATGGTTGTGTTAAGGTGAGTATAAATCCCCACGTGTGGAGGCTTCATCTCTTATTATCGATAATAACGCATAAGTGGATATTAGGAGTCAGCGGGCTGGGCGTCCTGCAGTAATGTTTAATCGAATAGCAAGTTGGCTTGGTTTTCTGGTGTGAAAACACCGCATGGGATCGGGTAGGGGTGGTCAATCTCCTTGGGTTCCGGTAGGAACACTGTGAGACACGTTTTCTCCGGGAATAACAACACTGCCTCGTGCATTTGATATCGATTAGCATGATGACTATTTATTTGCGAGTAAGTACGACAGTTGTCCAGCTATATGATAACCATTCTAAGATCCTGATGGGAATGGAAAACTATCGAAAGACTTCACCAACCTTACTCAAATTATACTATCTTAGAATATCTTCAAGTTGAAATGGTCTAATGACTCTTGATCTAAACATAATTGAGTTGTTAATCGGAAATTGGTGTTCCTACAAGTTCAAAAATAGTTTACCTTCATTAAATAAATTATTTGAAGGGATCCTGTGGTTCTAAAATGTGCAAGTACAAGCTTTAATTTTATAGTTCTGTAATTAATTAGATCCGTTTAAATGCAACTTAATAGAGAAAATGTTCCACTCAAGTAGACGTTAATAAAATACTCTTTAGATTTCGTTCAATTTAAAAAGTTAAAAATAGGGCAGAACTTGTTCAATGACCTGATAAATGTATCATCTTGAAACACCTTTTATAACATCAGTTCACGAAGGTTTCAAATGTGATCTGGTACATTATAAAATAGCGAGTGTGAAATTACTTAATGCTTGGTTCTTATCTGGATCTTGAATAACTTTGCAAGCTTCCATTCCATGCAGTCTTGTCTACAACCAAATTATAGTGCTGCAAATCCATCTAGCTTTCAAAAAGGCGATCAGTATGGTGCAAGGGACCAATACGGTACAGGTCATTCTTTTAACCAATAGGAAGAGAGTGATTGGACATACGAGCTCCCATTTCCACAACAAGAGCACATGATTACTCACACTGTAAGTTTTAATTTAGAGTATACTTTGCACACACTGATAAAATTGGTATTTCTGGTTAGCAGGACGCCTATCTAGCAACAGATGATTTATTGATGTTTGTAAAACCGAAAAACCGAACCGATGGACACAATTTGTGGTCATGGGTTTACAACCATGGTAGATTCCGTATTTGTTACTTCTGTGATAAGCAAGTAATACAGATGATAGTTAATGTACCAAATTAATGAATCTCATTTTATGTTATTAAATACGCACTTAAATGTAACAAGGTACTTGATAATTTTTCAGGTTCCATAATGAAAAAACACTACATCTGCTCACATTTTAATCAAATTATCTAGTTTCGTTATAAAACCTAGCTATTTCGGCTTTCTTAATGGACCAACGTAAATGTATATTCGATTGCTTAATCTTAGGACTTCTATTCAAATATCTAAATATTTTCTCCTTATAAATGCAGCATTTTTATTTGAGCTTGGTTATATCAAATGAATCATTACACTTTTGTTCCACTTACTTAAAATTTTCCATTAGTCTGATAGCCGATCGATATCGACCACCCTCACTCTGACTCAGCTCTCAGGCAAACCAGTGGAGCGATTTCATTGATAGGTTTATTGATCGCAAAGCACTTCCCAAGTGAGCCAATATTCCCAGCAGTCATTCGGAGCCTTATAGGTGCTGCCAGCATGACTACTGATAAACGATTTGACACAAATTTCACTTAATACGTATTGAACCCATCTAAGCATCGCAGTCAACGTGCACTCAAAGATCATTATTTCGTAGCCCTAGGGGGAGGGCGTGGATGGTTGGCTCCTCAACTCAATGTTTAGTCACACGACATTGAACATTCCAGAGGAAGATAAATATACGTGCCCCACCAACAGAGTATCGATTTTATTCTGCCTAGAAGCCAGTAGAAGATCGCTCAGTTGAAGCCGCTGTACTGGGTTAATAGATGTTTTTGGGAACGTGAGAGAAGGTACATGAAAGGACCGTTATATTAACCGAGAATCTCATAGTTAGGTCGTTGATTAGATTTGTAGATTCCACATAAAATTACTCGATAGACGACTATCCAATCAGTCGTTTCTGAGTTGACAAAACTGTATATTCCACAAAAATGTAGGCTTCTTTCGAGGCGGACTACGCATTGAGAAGACCCCCATAATCTAAAAAGACAGCAGTGCTATCGGCCACAAAGGACTATTCAAACCATTATCATAGGCAATTTATGCTATAAAAAACGATGGATTAATCAATGAGGGGACGCTTAGGGCTCTGAGATACTGTGACCAACAAAGGCTGTTAGCTTAGCTGCTTACTAGAAGGGTATACGACGCTCTAAAAACTTCGAAAATACTAACTCGAACAGCCAACCGCATATCGACCCCACTGATGGATCTACCAATCAGAGAAATAGACTTTCGTCCTTCCTCACCTTTTCAGCCTCGATCCCCCTTGGGATTCTCTTCGTCGAACCCTGACGCCCTTCAATAAGAGATCTTGAGTTTTTAATTGACTGTTACAGCTGGTAAATCACAATCCTCGAAATAGACATATGGACACTAAAACAGATCAACCGGCCCATTTGCATAAATCACACTTAAACTGCAACGGATTTGGGAACCGCTGGTTCGAGTAGGACCTCATTAACCCCGAACTCAAACCCCTGTTTTCATTGATTTGTGACCTCACCCAAATCTTGAGGTCACGAATCAGCCTGTGAGCACTTTGTCACGGTGTGAGGACATGAAGCCGTTCACTCATCATGTGAAAATCACCCGAAAGAACATTTGAGAAATAGAGGGACTGGAGTTCTCTTTACTTTCACTCATCTGTGAAAATTAACGAGATTAGTTGGGAAAAGCTCCTGGCTTTTTGATGATATTTTCACAACCCCTCCTAAGTAGCCCCGCATGGCAGTAACATCCTAATTGGCAGTAAAATGGGAAGTGAAAGTGCTGAATGAGAAAAACGGGATTTGAATCAACTAGGCAGCTTTCCTGAAAAAAATCATCTGAACGCTATGTGCATATTCTTTCTAAACAGTAGCAGGGAAACCCCACGTGGAGATAGGATGAACACATCATCCTGTATTCCGATGACAAATGAAAAATCGATTACTTGCAGCTTTACTCAATTTTGTAACATGAGCCATCACATAAATCTTTCATTCGATAAATTCAAAGGTCCGGGCTCACACGAGGTAAAATTGTCCTTTTAATAAGAACTTGAGATTAGCGAGAATATCGCACGAAATCTCCCCTCTGATATTAAAAAACAACGGTAAACGTGCCTGACTTCGTGATAGTAACTTCAGGTTCAAAGGAATCAACCAAAACGAAATTCATCTGATAGTGCGGGAACAAAACCAGCTCGCCTACTCGAGTTTCCACTAGGGAATCATAAAAAATTCTACCGGAAAATCACTAGTTTTCTCCCAAAAATAGGAAGCAATTACTTTTGTTGCCATAAAACTGCTTCGACTTCGGCAGAATGTTGCAAAGGCGAGAAGGGACATAAAAAATTAATGCTAAAAAATTTGATTGCCAAGCGGTAGGTTCCGGACCTGCGTCGTAAAAACCTTCGACGCTGCTGACCTGATTTTTACGTAATTTAAGCGACAAAAAAAGAAAAAAATCTCATCGACCCTCATGCGTCTCGAAAAGGAATTTCTCTTGAAAGTGATCGTCAAAATATTCATCAAGACCCGAATACTTGAACGTCAAAAAAGGTAGATGGCAGTAATTTGGTAACGGAGAAAAAGACACAAGGGAAACCTGGGAGGGGAACACAAGGGAGCTAGTGAATTTAGTAATTCTACGAAGTCATCAATTGATGGAAAGTTCCAAAACAAGTACGGGAGTATTGATTGCCATATCGAGTCAATCAGGCATGAAGAGGAATTAGAAGCAAGAGGCAAACATAAATAAGCGTCGTCACGCGTCAACGCTGGGCATTAGTGAAATGGCTGTACAGGCTAGGGGGAAACTAAGTAAGATAAAACTTCGAAAAGTAATTAGACTATTATTTATATGATGGGATAATAAATAATGAGGCACAAACTATATTGAAACGAAATGCTAGATTGAAAATGAAAATCCCAGATTTTACTTATTTGATTTAAAACCAGGCGAGTGAATCGCTTGAATTGAGCAGAACAATAGGATAAGAAAGTCAAAAGAACTTTTGGAGTATATATGATTATTTCATTGCAAATTGTATAGAAAATTATGACAGAAAGGCGAGTACTGAAGTAACTATATGTTAGATGAGTAAAGATATAAATACACATAAATGAAAAATGGTTGAGAAATGCAAGTTGCCATTGATTGTACATACATAATCAGGGAATACGGGAAAAAACATACAAAAATGCAAGTTAGCATAATGTAGATTCAGTTTTGCCTTTGTTAACACACCACATTATTCGTAGGTGATACCGAGCTCCGTCGCCGCATTTTTAGGAAACTCTCCATTGTCGAGTTCATGGCAAACTTCCAACAACTAAAAACGGTATCATAAAGTCACTGAACTTACTTTTTCTACATCTTGTCTCATTTTCAGTATCGTCAATTCTCGTAAGCGGACGCTCTCCGCTAGGTACTGGATACGCAAGGCTTTTCGTTTTCGGCAATCTCGGGCGCTTTCGGAGCTTCGAGAGGGCATTAAAAAGCCACAAGGAGATCCCTAAAATAGGAATATGGAATTTGACAAACCCTAGAGTTCCTCTTCATCGTAGACGAACTCGCCTTTAGAAGAATGCTAATTTATGTGAATGACCCAATACACTAGTCTTATCTTCGTTAGCACCATTAAACAAATTTGTGTCTTAAGGTGTGGTTAATGTTACACACTTAAACTATGCCATCGAAAATAATAATTGTTAAATAATGTATATTTGTTTCTTTAAAACATCCACGGTTTTACTAAAATGCTTCTGGTCTACTCTTCAGAATATCATAGATTGTATTTATCAGTCTTCAAGGTATTTACCTGTATTTACTCAAATATTTCATTGCAGTTATACTTTAAATATTTTAAAAGATCTTAGTTTTTTCATCTCTTAATCATTGGATTGGAAAATACAGATCAGTTTCAATATTGGATAAAATGGAATATGCATAGCTCAAAGGCATTCATGAACCTGGGCTCCTTTCGATCAAAATGTCAACCTAAGCTAGCGCTGTTGGAAAATGGGCTAAGAGGGAAGAAATTTTAGACATAAAATGTGGACGTTTTAAAGGTAAAAATTATTTGTAATCTAAAAATGAATTCATCTTGTAACGCTGACTCATCAGTTCGGAGAAGTAACATGAGGCGACAGACCTATGTTTTACAATCTTTCCAGATTTATCATTACGACTGAGGTGATTCTGAACTAATGTCAAAAAGGGCAGCACTCTTTTTTAGCATTAATTAACTTTTTTAAATACAGGAACGTTATTAGTAATAATGGATTTTCACTTTGCACGAATTTCTCAAGCATTCATTTGGAAATACTTAAATTTCAAAGCACTTACCATACTGCACTATAGATACATTAATAAGTACCGCTGCTACGATGGTATCTCGGTAGAGATATCCCATTTCTGTAAACAGTCACAGTAAATAGTCCTATTTAACAAGCGAATTGGTAAAATTATCAAAAGGTAATGAGATATAGGAGAAATCCTTCTATGGCGAATCTTAACGCCAACGCACTCATGTACACATTCATACTAGGACGTCAATTTGTTTAGCATATCTGTACATCACCTGCATCGCCTCTTCACAGCTATTCCGGTATTATGTACTGACGCTTATCATACTAAACAAGCTATTTTTAGAATAGTTAACGTTAAATTACCATTACACTAAGTTTATCCGCTGTCTCTGGAAAGGGAAAGATGGTGATAAAGCATTGCCAAATCTCAATAGTCCTGGTTCTATCCATTCAAGCCAACCGATTTTTTGATCTCCTGAGTCGGAATACTGTGTTGGAAGTTGAGGAATGCACCTCTCAGACTGACGTTTTTCATAAAGTATATATTTTTTACTTTATACCAACATGTAACCGACCTGAAACACAATTTTCGGGTGAAATTATCCTGAATTCAATTTATCCTCCCATTCTCACATTTAAAATATCTGGACGTGGGATTTATGAATTTGCCGACTGTGTAAAATATTAATCCTTCTCTGTGGAGCGGGACATACGCAAGAGGGATGCATAAAATGAAAAAAGGGATTTCATGAATCGTGGTTGAGTCTTGGAAGCAGTCAGGTGGATTTTCTGGACATTAAAACGCTGTCAATGTTAGGCTAACGCGACCCTAATTGGCAGCTTCTCGATAGAGTGAGCCAGCTTTATCGATTCTGGCTTGAGCGAGTTAATGTGAGGATATTTCCTCACAAAATTTTGTCTAATCCCCTCTTTCATTGCTCTTTGTTTCAATCTTGTTTGTAGCTCGTAACAGAACGGTAAAAGCCTCATTCCATAGATGATGACTTCTGACACCCGGAAAAGGCTCACTGAGTGACACATAATGAAGAAGAGGTAGAATTCGAGTTGCGAAAATTAGTCCTAATGCGGCTGCTTGTTTGCTAAATTAGACCGATTATTAGTGAAAATCTTCTGTTGATCAAGTTTCCGTGTCGTAGGCAAAGTTAAGTCAAGATAATTTTTATTCATTTTTGAAGGGAGAAAATGGTTCGTTGACTTGAAAAAGACTTCGTTTTTCATTTTTATCAAGATTTAACCAAGCCGTGGCCATTACGCGTCCTCTTTTATAACAATATAGTTTATTAATATCTGTCTCATAGCAGTAAACAGAATTGTCTGCTTCTGACTAATTTCTTTCTTAATGGTTGGAAACGTGACCAAGTTGTATTTGACCGATTGATCTATTATAATACTTGTTTAAGCTCTGTCAAGGTAGATATGAGAGTGAAGGGCTGCTTAAGGTAAAGGGGGGGGGGGTAACCAGAGTGTACATTAACGCCATCGAGACCCTTATACCTTGGAGTGAGGTAGTTTTCTCCTACTATCTACCTTTCGCTTAAATCGGAGACTCAGAAAGGATTTCGCAGCGCTCAACCTAATAAATATTCCCTATTTCATGGGATTATCTCCCACAAAAGTCGAGTACTTTATCCTCCTATTTGTAATAACAAGGGACCACGCTTAACCTTTTATCACTACTAACCTTGTGCGTCTCATAGGTTAAATGTTGTGACGTCTTTTTGACTCACTTAGTCTATAGTGGAACATTTCAATCATATTCTGTCGGTACAATATGGAATATGAACTCAAAACTGCAATAAAATTTGAGTCAGCACTCCTATAACTATTTACTGCAATTCGACAGGGATTGCTATAAATGAACTCTGAGTCAGTGATTAGTCTAACGGGTTTCAGTTGCTAAAGAAACGAGAAGAAGAGAAAACCCGGCTTCTTTTGACTAGTTTACGCAAGAGGTATTGTTAAAATATATGGCCATATTACATACTTGACGGAAGAGAGAGAGAGGGGACTTAGTCGTAGCATCAACCTCAGCAGTAGCAATAGCAGAAAAAGTGGGAGAGGAAGTCAAGAAGAGCAGTAAGGAGGGGGGGGAGGAGGGGCTAGGACTGGAGAGGGCTAGGGTTCGAGATTCTGGCTAAAATACCTCAACACACGCACACGCGCACACACACGATTAAAGTCAGTGAGGAGAGGAGGCGGTGGTGGTGGTGGTGGTCGATAGAGCGAGAGAGAACGAGACACTTGTGTTTCACTTCGAGGCGGTGGTTTTTAGTCCGATTTTGCAAACTCGTCTGTCGCGAGCGTGTGTGTGTGTGGTCTCTTAAGAGTGGGGGAGATGGGGCGTAAGAGGGAGTCTGGACGACTAGTGAGCGGGGGCCACTGGTCGCGCGTCGGCGAGAGCGCGGACGGGGTCGCTGGAGGAGCCCTCGGTGACGCCCAATTCCCGCTTCAGCCAGGTGTGGATGGTGTCGGCGTAGCGTGACAGCCAAATCTGGTCCCGCTTCGACTGGGCCAGAATCCGGTGGATCCAGCGACTTGCTTGTGGGTCGTCCTCTTGCGCTAGCGTCTCATTCATCCGTACCAACTGAAGATGAATAAGACAGTTATTAAATCAGCTCCAGTCGAGTGGGATACCTAAAGCTGAAAGCACCACCGAGGCTACAATCTACCCTTTTCATCGTTTCCGTTCTAGGTAGCAATAAGTGATACTTTATCCATTGTTAAATTATATTTTCGGGAGTTAGATGTCTAACTTCCAGTTCCTAAGCATACAATCGGGCAATATTAAATTCAGTTTAAGAGCATCGCTACTATTTCATAACGCCTATTTCGTCAAAATTACATAGGTAGTATTTAAGAAAGACCCGTACCTCTTCCTGAATCGGGAGGGTTTGAATGATGATTCCTCGTTTCTCCACGGCCTTCAGGATCATTTTGAATGGAGATAGCAACCTATAATTCAAGATATACGTATCATTACTCTCCATACTTTGTTTAGAAGTACATGGTTACATATTTTGCAAAAAGTATATACTATTCGACCTACTAGATTCAACAGGAAGTGTCTTTAAAAGTGCTGGAATGGAACTTTCGACTTTGGCTCACTTCAGTTTTGCAGTTTTCGATAAATGCAACCCAATTTTCTCTCTAGACTTGGGCCAATTTAGAATTAATTACTTTATCTGCACCCTGTGACCAATATCAGTTACTTTGCATTGAAACTTCAAAATCTATTCTCTAGGGAGTGTTTACTTATTCACGACCTGTCTCATTACTTATTCAAACAAAAATGCTCACACAGGGAGACAAAGAGAGGAGGAAAAGTCCGCAACTCACCCCTTATTCCTGTTAGGCCATTCGCGTTTGATCGTGTCGTAGATCGCGTAGAGTCCGATCGGATTTCCGCTCAACGAATTCTGTAGCTCCAGATCGTCGTATGTGGAGATGGCGGTCTCAGTCAGTGTTCGGATGTAACTATGAGTAAACAGGTTCGATTCATGAATACAAACCGTCTCTACAAACGCGAGTTACTTTAGTACGTGGGGCCCTTTTGAGATCTAGTTGAAGAACCGTCCTTGATTTCTAGACCGGCTATTTGCATATCCACTATGCTAGAATCTCTCATCAACATGCTTCCATAGATTCGCCCTTTTTTGGTTATGTATTTTGTTATCTAACAAGCAAACTCTAGGCTGTACTACTACCACAAAGAAGCTGTTCGTTTGCTTCTTCACCCGACTCCTATAGAGCGACCGTCATCAGCCTCAACTAATTCTTTTCGCTTTCAATCTTTTCTTCCCCCCACGCCATAAAGCACCGTAAGATGTCTACGTTCAACTTCTTGGGAGTCGGTAATGGAGGAAACTCACTCTCGGAGGCGGGCGAAATCGCGAGTGCAGCCCAGAGCCTCATGAATGCGGTACCTCTGGTCTTCATGGAGCACTGATTTACTCATTCGCAGTAGGAAGTCCCATTCCTTGGCACCACCCTCACGAATGGCCGTGCAGAAGACGGTCTGTGTCAGGCTGGTCGGAATTCTACCGTAGACGAGAAGAAACTCCAGCGATAGACGGGGGTTTTATAAATGATAGTTAGAGGTGTGAATGGAATTTCTTACTTGTTCTTAACGGGGTCCACCATAAAGTCAGCAAAGAGCTTCTTGGACCGCTCCAGACAATCGGGGTGGTCGGCTTTGCAGGCTAGTCCTACAATCAGTGACCGTGCCATGCTAAAATCGAATAAAAGAATTTGAATTAACAAGCAGGAATCCTCAGAAATTGACAATCGGGACATGGGCCATACTGATCAAACTCGATATATGCTTCCTTTTTTTTTCCATGAATCGCCACTGAGTTCATCTTATCAGACAAGCTATGTGACAAGAAATACTCCACTACTTCTGGAAAACAGCTACATGGGTCTTAAGATTTATTAAAGGAATTAAAGTCGGGACCTCAAAAGGATCCAATTCCACCTATGGTGGGACTCGACTGTACAGAAGGGATTCACGTTTGCTTACTCAATTGTCTAATCAGTAAGCTTGAAGACGATGCACTAACTTTGCGCTTCAATTCTAGACTCCGGAGCGTGTTCTTTTTTCAAATTTAGCCCTCTTTTAAAGGATTTGAAAAGATAATTGTTCCCTATCTTCGACAGTACTTTCATAAATTTTTTTATTAATTAGCCAGGATAACTATTTGAGTTCCCCTTTTTGTATTAAAAAATACTGCCCGTAAGTATATTTGATGATAGTTGCGTTTTCCACGACAAAATATTAATTGCCTTGTGATACTTGTTTGAGTACTATGCACAGTAGTCAATTTAGCAGCAAAGTCATTTCTCTCTCACCGGCTAACTTAAATGCTAAAACAGTATATGAGCTTAAATAATATCATTTTCACAATTAAGCAAAGCGGATTTACAAAATAATCATTTTTATTCTCATCGGAATAATGGACTAGTAAAATGAATGAAACGTTTTTATGGAAATATTCATCACTTTTCCGGATTAAACTGACGTTATGACGTACTTTAGTGGGCAAATTTATCAGTTCCCCCTCTATTCGAATGGGGACCTTAAAAGAAGCCATTGCACTAGTTTTGAGCCCGATAACAACATTTTTGGATGGCAAAAATTTTGACTGAGCAGATGGAGATTTTGCCACTAACTTAGACATTTGAATTGACTGTGGGAAAATAGTGCTGCACCATGAAATAGCCTGTTTCCCTTTGTCGCATAGAGCATTGAATTTAAACCCATAATTCAGTTAACTATTTCAGGTTAGTTTTGAATGGTTAATACAAGGCCACTTTGGAGATTTCGACCACATCATTGCATTACCTTAATGCAGGAGAATTTTTGCATTCACCGTCTTTCATACTTGCTCTTGGAGTTTGCCAAGTTATCCAAGGAACAGCTACCATAAGTTGTATTATTTAAAACACTGCAAAACGTCCAATTGCCTCACATTATGAAAAAATTAATAATAGTTTAATTTGCCATAGATCCTAGTATTTGGTCGTTAACCAGGAAAAGGCCTACCTCCTTCTGTTTAGCTTTGTTCTGGTCGCACATCGAAGTTGCTGACGATACCATTAACAAGGTCGTACGACATTAATTAAATTGCCTTTCATCAACACATGCTTCAGATCCAAATATATCGTGGTAGCAAGGCAGGTAATGATGACTTCTGCTAAACAGTTCTTTACAAATAGTTTTCCCTACTAAGGTGACAAAAAGATTTCCGATGTCAGTGAGGAATCTTGGTTCTCACTGAATCGAATGGACTTAATTGGCCTTAACAGCTAAGTCTACTTGGGGTTTCTTGTTCACACAGATGAGCTGTGTAAATAGAAGCGCTCCATTGGATATCGGGGGGGGGGGGAAGAGAGTGGGGAGTCGGGAACTCACTTGAGGAGGTGGGTGGCGTCGTTCTTGTCGGCGGCCCAGTCGATGTCCTTGTAAGCGTCGGAGATGAGCTGGCGGAGGTAGCGCTGCAGCAAGATGTGGCTCTCGTGCATCACCAGCATGTCCGCCAGGTAGTCAAAGGCCCGCAGCGCAGCGTTCAGTGGCACGTACTCCCGCTCCTGCTTCAGGTAGCGCGTTAGGTTCAAGAACACGTCGAAGGACAGTGAACCTTGGCTGTTGGAGGAAAAAGAGACACAAAAAGCGTTATCAATACTCTACTTGTTGACCTATGTTCTAAACACCCATTGCCTCAAGTCACATAAATCGGAGACAACGATACAAACATGTGTGTTTTTATTCTGACAGCTACGTTTTTCCATCAATGATTAACTTACACTCAGAAAATCGTGGCTACGATCTTGTCTATTGATATATCGATAAGATATTCACTACCTTATTGACGCCATGAAAATACATTTGTAAAAAAGCCAAGGTATAATACGTGCGTTTACCATGGATATTAGTGAAGACCTCCCATAACTAGGGAATGAAAGAAACATTAAAGCAAACGAAGGAAAATAACAGGGTCTACCGTCCCCAACATTTGAAATCATATTAGCGAGATTTCTCAAGTACATTCATTCGCTGATTTGTCAGCCTATTTTCGCAAAGCACCTGTGTCCTACGTGACCCACCTGCGGAGCGACCATCTTTGTATTAAATACATCACCCACAATTTACTCCATGATAGGAATTAAGAAATGCCTAGCACCCTAGAATAGAAGTGTGACGCAGGATTGGATGATTTGGCGACTCCTCTCTCCCCCAACCGCATTAATGGATTCAGCCAGCATATTCACACTGACTCTGTGAACTCAAATCTCTGAGTGCCGTATGAAGTTTAGCCAAACGTCGACACCTGGCTACTTTTACCCTCCGTCGCCAAATAGACAGTTTTCAAGATTGTTCCCAACCAATAAGTGGCCCGATTCGCGATTATCACTACCACAGCGTAGAAATACGAGAGCACACTCTGGATACTGGTGGGGACACGACGGACAATGGGGGAGTACACTTATCTAACCCTTCATACTTTGTAACTGTATTGCCAAAAAACTTGTGTTCTCACCCGTCTGTTGTTCCGCCGGCCTTCTAGCGATTTAGAAATGATAGTCAATTAACGATTACTCCATATTTCTTTCCTGGTTCAACTTCGGATACTTGGTTAATGGAGCACCCTGAATACATACCCTAGCTGGATAATATGCATGCAAAGGATTTATTTGGTCACTTAGGAAATGGAATATTATAAAATCCCTAAGTGTGTAGAATTTCGGGGTTAATTTGGACTCACTTGGTAATGTGGAAGCTATCGTCGATCAGCTGGGCTCGCATCAATCGGGGTATTTCCTAAATAGCAAAAAAATATGGTAGCTAAATTTTTATATTATTTGTGAGATTGAAGGATCTTTCAGGACAAATTAAGCATTGAAATAAAAAAACCCAAATACGAAGGCATTCAAACACTGCCCTTAAGTTCTTACGCATGATTCCTAAGATGGCACATGCATGACTCATAAAATCCCCTTTTATTTGCATTTGATCGAATTAGCCTGATTACAGTCCCAACTTCATCACCGCTCACCCTCTCCGCATGGCAACACAATTAAATTGTCTGCAAGCAAGTTTAACCACTATTCCCTCACGTGGGAATACGCAAATTCGCCAGAGAACAAAGAATCGACTACATGTGCTTTTCAGCACGTTTCTGCTCGTTGAGTCAGACGGAATGATCAATTTAAATATTATTATTTGTATGCCTAGAGGATCCACGAAAGGTGTGAAGGAGGTTACATTTTCACCCTGACTATGAAATAAGAAGGGATTCGCTGCTTTCTCCAACTGGCCATCCACCAAGCGATGCCTACGATGTATTGCCCTCTTCCAATTGGATCGATACGAAACCCGCCACTACTTGTCGTCCTGAAATGTCCGCAATTAATGTTCTCCTCCCTCGTACTCTATGTTTCTGGATATAAAACAGTTCAAAAGGCTGGCCTTTAAGATTGGAAATCACTTGGGATTTCTTCAAGTGCTTTTGGAGATTTTATTCATACAATTCATAAATGATTCATCTCTAAAAACTGATACCGATTGCCAAGTGAAACCAACGCCTTCAGGTCGTTTTTGCCTCATATTCAATTAACACCCCACCCTCGCCCGGTCTCTTGTGGGTTTTCAATTCCCCATTTTTGCTAGTTGTTCTGTACATTTTTCAACAAGAGGTTTGGCATTGCTAAAGCAGTCACCTATAGAGAATTGGCATTCTCGCTAAGGATTTGGAACTAACAACCGAGCACATTTTTTGGTATGTCGAAGAAATTATTATACCAAACCACGCTATGCCCACATCAACTTTTCTTCCAATACAGAAGTGTTCCTTTTAATGCCGATAATTTTTGTGGCATTTAAAGTGCATCATGAGTATTTCATACCGTGTGGTTGTTGTAGAGAGCCTTTGAGAGGAGCTGCCAGTTTTCCAGGTCATAATTCACCCGATAGAATCCGGTTTGCCGCAGGTTCAGAGCATACCAGTGGCCTTCGGGGACATCAATCTTCATTCGCAGCGATTCTGCAGATCAGAAGATAAGGTTAGGCTACTTTCGAACAACCCGATTCCAAATCTTGGTTTCAATCAAAAGGTAAAGTACAGGGGATTGACGGCTGTCAATCCGTGTGGTCTGGGGGCACAAGGCGGAGGGGAGGGAGGATGTGATGATGACCTCTTAGGGGGGTCAACCAAACAATTTCGAGGGACACACGTTGCTTAAGTACCCCCATCCTCCCACAAGGATTAATTTATTACCCCATAAATCACAAATGGCATCATGTCAGCTAATCTGACCACTGCCACTTCCTTTAAAATGTCAAAATGTGCATTTTAGAAATGCAGTTCAGTATTCTCAGGCATTTTAAAAGTCAGGTTTTCACACTTTTTTTCGTCAGAAAGAGCATTAGTTTGTTTTAATTGAGTAAAACAGCCTTTTCGTCGAGAATAATAGAAAGACATCGGGATCTAGTCTATTCTGAACAGAACTATTTAACTATTTAAATGTGGTTTTAGAACTCAAAAACTTTGGAGACTTGATGATCTAAAACGTCTACCGATTTTACCTTTAGCATAATTTATTCAAAATTTTTTGACACTTATTGGGTGGATTGATTGGACATAGTTGAAGTCTGAATAGCTGTGAAATTTAGTTCCCAGTTTTCGCATAAGGATGCAGTAAACTTCCACCCCCAATATTCGTACTTCAAATGCACTAAAGCTTCGTTTTCTATAATCAGATATCCAGAAGGCTTTAGCGTCACGAGATATTTCTGCAAAATAACAGATCAACCGTCTAGTTTTGGATACTTTAAACCCTTGAGGCTCTAACTTCTAGTTTGTTAACTTGGATTAAAAAGGTCGTGAACTTTTAGCATGTCTTAAGGTAGCCGTTAAAGTGATCGAATTGAATTTGCGATCCGCAAAACACAAGGTATTCCAACTTTACCCTATCAAGGCAAGAAGAACTTACGTCAGGACACATCTATATATTATGTCTCTTTGTTCACTTTAGAGTTAGTGGACATAATTTCTAAAATGGTATCATAACTACAAAAAAGGTCAAGATAGTGAACAGAAATTCATAAAATTACCGGATTCGTTAGAAAAATAAGGAACCAATGAATTCGGACTTTAGTTAAAGATTTAGTCGTTGCTTTATCTGCGATTTTTAGATGTCTAGCAATCATTGCAGCCAATTGAAACATCAGTAACAAGTCAAAAAAAGCTGCCGATTGAATCAAAACCAGCGAAAAAAATTATTTTATCACAGCTAACGTGAAAAGAAAGTAATTTGCCTGCTCATTTGTCAAGAGTTAATTAATTTAAAGTCATATTTATACAAATTCCAAACATACTGTCGTTGAGCCAGACAATGCGGCTCTCCATTTCAGCCATATTCTCCGTCTTCGTGGCATAGGTGATGGGAATACTCCATAGCTTGCTACAATGCAAAAATGCACACCATACAGAAGCTATTACGTAGGCTTGATTTTCATTTGCCTTGGGAGAGTAGAGGGCGTTGACCTACCCACCCCATCTACCCCCCACTGCCACTACATATTCATCCTTGACTCTGGAGTGCAGGTGGATCACCTAAAAGTCACCGTATACCCTATAGGTCAACTTGGATAAACAACATATTTCATTATCTAGCGAGTGTCAGTTGAATTGTAGTTGATTTTACAACGCTATTACACTGTCAATCAAATGTACGTATCTACCACACAATTTCCATTGCGCTATTTTCAACGAGATTGTTTTCCTTTGTTTTTCAAGGACCACTGACACTTCCCGGAAAGTAGTCATTAGTCACTGAGGTAATATGATTTCTCATTCAAGGCGAAGGCAGCTCATAACTCACTTGTTTGAGGCATCGTCTGATTCGTTCTTTCGCTGCATGCCAAGGAGGAAGCGTTCTTGAGTAAACTCGAATTGTCCGTCGCCGAGGCGCTTAACGGTGACTAGGGGGTAGCCTGCCTGCTTTATCCACACATTCATCACGGCCTCCACGTCCAAGAAGTTTTCGGACTTGGCGTTGGCCTGCAATGGAATGATACATGGAATTTTGTTCACATGAGTTAGCCCATTGCCAGCATGAACCGGAAGGTCCTATTCACAATAAATAACCGGATGTTCTCTTCCAAACTGAGAGATTTCCATACCCAGAATACATTTGATAAATCGATGGGAAACATTGGCGTTCCAAACCTAAATAGTTTTGCATGTGCGATTTCAGTAACTTTTTTGAGATGGCTGATTTTCGAAACTAAGAAAAGCCCGTTTTCAAAGCATCCCAGCGAAGTTTCACGAGACTTAAGAGAGCTGCATGCTTATTTTTTAACTTTCATGAGAGAATAAAAGGGTCCACTTGAAGTCAATTATCGATCTATTCCCAAGGGGTCTAGGACTCAGAGAACCGAATGTCGTGCAGGGTCACGTCTAAGGTGACGACTGAATTCCTTCAAGACTCAGTGTGCCACCTACCTCCATCACTTTGGGAGAAGAAAGGTTTGCAATCAACCCGTACACAGTGGAGAAAGCTGAATCCGTCCAATTTAGACACGCAGTGGTTTCATCGTGCACCCAAGTGCACAGACGAGTTAGACGACAACGGAAGCCAGCAAATTCGAAACATGAATTAACCTCATAAAAATCAGTTTTTGAACGATTTCCAATTCCATATTTATCTAGTGTGAATGAGCACTATGATAGGAGTACGTAATCCCAAATAAAAGGCGATTCAGCCCAGCACACAATGACATTATAGGAAGGAGATAGAGAGAAATCGTGGAGATGAAAGATAACTCATGTTTTGAATTATTACTATGAAACCCATGCTATTTACCAGCAACGAAATTTTAAATGACGTCAAGAACAGTAATAGTAGTTTTTTTGTTTCATTATTTACAAGGCAGTGTGAAATTTACATCTTAAGTCGATCCCCTAAATATTCAAGAAAGTGAGCATAGAAAGTGACACTAACAATGACGTGGTCTCCTAGCACCGTGAAATTCAAACGTGATGAACGATTTGCAGTTTCTATTACCTTAATCCGATAACTCAGCATAATCCCCACTGTGGCTCCAGCCAGAGTTTTTGATGGTTTGAAATTTTTTCTGAGCCGTAAATCACGATTACGTCAAGGAGCACGTCAAAAATTTGCCTAAGTATTATAAATGCTCTAGAAGGTAACTGTCCAGGTATGGAAGTTTAACTTAAAATCCCAAACATAATCGAGGCGGTTTTGACTTCGATACGAAGAACAGCAGAATGTCAGTCATGAAAAGCCAATAACTCCATTTCAATAAGCTAGTACAAACGAAATTGTTGGCTGAATTCAGTTTATGGCGCGGAAGCACTAAAGTGGAACCATAATGTATGTAAGAGTTATGCAGCGCGTTTAAATCGGAATTAAAAATGACAAAAGAGGACCAATTCCGGGTAGCCAGTGTCCACGACATTACTATTTGGCATTAGCTACTCTGAGCTCATTCCAAAAAAAAAATCATCAGCATTTTGATTTAACGAATTAATCACAGAGGTAAATGTTTTTAGTGACCTTGAAATGTAGATGACGTTATTTTAGGATTAATTGCAGTCTTTATTTAGGTAATAGCGCTGTCTCATGAAGAGCCGCATTCCCCAGTAACCAAGGGAAAATTCAAAGACTATTGCGCGCGTCAAAATATTGTTTTTTTGAGACAGACACGGCCAGGCTATGAGTAACATTAAGCAAAAATATGCAAATTTCACTGACATGATCAAAGATTCATCGCCACAGTGCTCCTCCAAAAGACAACACGAAATCAAAAGCTAATAATAGGTTTTTTGGATACACCGGTTTCTAAGTGCCATAGACTTGGCTGAAAGAAAAATTCTTCAATTAATCAATTTCTTTTAGAAAAAAGGTTTTAGCAATAACTTCTTTACAGATATAGAAGATGTGCTCACCTCAGTTAGAGCGTTCCATAGGTCGATGGGCTTGGTATTCTTGAACTTGTGCCTGGATAGGTAGATCTAACAAAGCAGAATAAGCAATAGAGGCCATGCTTGTATACTAAGGTCCCTAATTAGCTGGCTCTGAGTTGGAATCTACCTTAAGTCCCTGCCGGAAGACCTCACGACCGAGGAATGCTTCCATCATACGGAGAATAGAGGCGCCCTGTGATTAAAAACAGGAGATAATTAATTTGTGCACATGATTTCGATTGATAAATTAATATTCACGGTTGAAATCGGTAACTAAAAATATTGATAATGCCTATTTGACGCCGGGATCTTGTGACAACTCTAAACTAAGCGATATTGAATCGATGTAGTTGGATTTATCTAACATTCATTATTTTACCGGAGTGTTAGACCAATAATCTATTCACGGAAAAAAGTCCCCTTCACTGTATATAAGTAGACACATTACGAAAATAGCATACTTATTAAGTTAACAAGTCATAGTCACCATAGATGAAACTTTGGCAGTTATGAGGTTGCTTACAATTTTATTTGTACGTTTTGCGATGTTAATGTATAAAATTATGATTATCTCCTAATCAACTTAATTGGAACAAAAAAATTAATCAAAACAAGTCCCTTAAATACAAATACCCACCTTATTGTAGGAAATAGCGTCGAAGATTTCATTGATTTCGTCTGGATGAGAGACGGGCAAGAAGACAGGATGCGTTGTCGACATTGAATCAACAAAGAAGACCTTTTGCAGTTGCTGGACCACAAATTGCTCATCCTCAAGAGTGGAAATGACCAAAATTAGTCGGTGATGCTGACTATTCATATGACTTTCTAATAACTACCATTACAGAATACGTTAAATTATTTTATCGCTACCAGAAATGAAGCTTTAGTCGTTTTATGGCACGAGAATGTCTCTGAAATTTGTGAAACAAACTCACCATATTCCATGTGGGTTCGGCGTGAGCCACTCCAATGTACTCGACAAAAGTTGCGAAGCCTTCATTTAGCCAGAGATCGTCCCACCAGTCCAAAGTGACCAAATTTCCGAACCACTGAAATTTGGAGAAATACACACGCAATTCTTATCGATTCCCGATAATCAAAGCCTCGGCGCACGCACACTTGCAAAGCTGAGCGGTGCTCCCAGCTTGCGAGCGGAAGTACCATCACCTCAGATCCAATCCAATCTGCGGATTCTCGTGCATCCCATTCTAATTGGGTGGTCGAAGTAAACGACAGAGAAGTAATTGTGATGTATTTAATGTACCTGATAGCAATTTTTTCATATCTATTGCATTTTAGCTTTTCACTCACCAGAAGCAACAAGATACTTTTTAGTCCTAGTAGAGAGGAAGGAAATGTTGCAGTCACGCCATGCTTAACAACACACGACTACTTCCACCCTAGTGCCTTATTCATGAGAGGTCTCTCGCAGGCAGTTCGCTTAGAAAGGACAAGAGAGGCTATAAGCCTAGATTTGAACGACCGAGTTCACAAGAGAGCCATGGTCTGAAGACAAGGATGCCATAAAGCGCCACTTCCGGAAGCAAGAAATTGCTAATCGGTTTTTCGGAGCGCTAAAGAGACTTTGAGCGAGAATGACTGGTTCTAATCAGCTGGCTGGATCAAAACACTCCAGCCTATATAAGATCCAAAGTTTGCATGGTTGCATTTTTTTTCAAATAAGGTAATAGTGTAAAACCGCTTGAAAGTCAAAGGTTAACGTTTAAATTTGAAACCTTGTCCGTTAGTGACGCATTCGTTTAAAATAAGATATATTTTTCGAATATTATTTCGACGTACATGGTCAAAACCCACTTTTTTCAATTGATGATTTCAAACCATAGCTCATGTTCTTTTAAACGAATGTGAAAAAAAGGCATATATATAAAAGCCATTCTCAAGCACTCGCAGAAGCGGAAGACGTCATCAACACCAACAGATACAGAATCAAATGAGGCAAAAAGTCAACAAATCTCACTTTGGTAACAGTTGCTGTAGCAGTTACGGCGATTATAAAACAGCAAAATATGATTTATTTCGCCCGTTTGCATCCATTTTTAGTCAAATTTTAATTCCCATCGGAACAAATCGTCCTTGACAAAAATTTACAAAAACCACTTATTTTCGACTATTTGAACTAATAACTTGGACAAATTGAGGCAATGATTTTGTTAAAAATAATAAAAAAGGATCCGGTAATTCTTACCAGATGTTTTTGAATGAAGAAAATTTAACATGCCCTGAGGTTCACCCAAGTGTATTAATTTAGATTATTTGTACAATGATCTCAAAAGTAATTATTTTTTTCCAATATGAATGTCTCATGCATTACTTAAATCAGTCGAAATGTTTGCAAAGCTTCGATTACCGGCACCATTTAATTCGAAAAATGTTGAGTTCAAATTTTTAATTAGTACTTTCTCATCAAAATATTTCCCATTCCTGATTTTGTTGCAAATTAAGTCGCATTTTTCCATTGAGTACTCGCCCGATTTCGATTCTAAGCAAGAATCTACAACAAACCATTATTAATTATCAAATATTCCATAGAGAGAATTCAATAGTTCTTATGGTAGTTTTTCAAAGGAAGTCAACGATACCCAGTAACAATTTGAAAATCGGAGTCATTTATGTCAAACCAATTAATATTTTAAATGAGTAGCAAAAAAATGTAAAAAAATGAGAATTACTTAGCAAGTCCACCTATGAAAGGGAGTATCATGGAAACTCATCGCTTCCCAAGTGCGATTAAAAGATTAATTTAAAAGAGCCTAATAGTGCGTAAATTATGTTAATTAACTACCAAAATCTCTACCTGTCAAGATCTTTACGCACAGAAATACCGATTTCCCCGCTATAATATATTATTATATTATGATTATTATTAATATATTATTACTAAAGTCATCCATCTAAGCTTGAGAGTTACACCGCTTAGTCTGAATGCTTCGTAGAACAATTTCATGTTAGACTCCAGAGTGGTGGTAAAGACTTGATGTTATTCACACACACACACACACACACAAAATGAGGTTGTTTTTTTACCTGGTGGGCGATTTCGTGGGAGATAACTGTAGCGACTTTTTGCCGCGCCATTTCTGTCCCGCTGTTGGGATCCCAAATCAGAGTCGCCTCGCGGAAAATCAACAGGCCCCAGTTCTCCATTGCTCCGGCTGCGAAGTGCGGTACCGCCAGCATGTCTATAAATAGGAAAAAATGATAACAAATTTAATTAGGTTAATTCTTTTTTCCTCCATGTATATAGACTTACGACGATAAATTAAATTACCTGAGAGAGTTTTAAACGATTCATTTTTTAAGAAAAAAACTTGTAATCCCTAAACAAAACAAGCGCCAATTTCACTTAATGAAAACATCATTTTTTAACCCATACTTACGAGAAGTAAGAGTTCGCCAAATTTAATGTGTTTTTGTTATTTAATTGATAAAGAGAATTTTCCATCAGTGATTGGGTCTCAGTCAACGCTCTCAGGAAAATACCTATAATTTTTTATCATTTATAATACTTAATGCAACAAAAAATTTTTTGGAGTAATTTTCTGCACAAGATTTGTTTTAGTCTCGAAATAGGAGCGTATTTCTTGGGATTATACATTAATTCTTCCACTACTTTAAAATGGAAATTAAATTTTTAGAAGGTAGCACTTGCCAATAGTTAGGGTTGTACTTTTGTTGCCTTGTATTTTGACTTAAAAATAATTCTTAAATTAAATAAATAATTCCTATTTTACCGAGGTTCTAAAATTAAATTTACTTAATTTCGAGAAGTGAACCTTAATTAATGTGTCATTTTCTTCTAGGGAGCTCAGTAGCTACGCGAGAAAATCCACTCTTCTCTGAAGTACTCACCAGTCTTTTCGAGGGGATAGTCCAACTCAAAGTACTCCTCAAAGAAGTTGATGATCTTCTTGCCCACAGCCATAGCATAGTCAGCAGACGGAATGAGGTTGGGGCGAGCCCAGACCGTAAACTACAAGGAGGCAATGGAGGGGGTGAGGACATTGAGGGAGGAATCAATGTTTAAGGAGGCGGGAAGTAGTGGCGGGGTGGTGGTACTCACATTCCTGCCCTTGGAGTCGACCCCAGGAAGGCTGTCGAACTGGGACACCACGAAAGCAAGGAGGTAGGTGGAGGTATTGAGGGTTGGCTTGAAGCTGTCCTCCACCCAACCATCGCCCAAATAGGTTGACTTCACCAACGGCATGTTGGACATTGATTGGAAGTCGTCCTTACGAACAATCTTTATCTACACATCCAAGCACATAAGAAAAATAAATCATCTACTCCTCTGTTGGCACAAGTATCTTGTCAGATAAATCAACCAATATTTTCCGAAAAATTCCAGAAATATTGCCAGCAAACATCTAAGTTTTGTATAGAGGTATTTTAGAGATTTTCCCTGAAATTTTAACTTACGGAATATAATAGATGTAACAACAAAGTTAAAAACGAAAACATTGGTTTAGTTTTTTTTCTCGATCAACAACAGTGTGATCAAAAACTGTGCTGTTATTTGAAAATACTTTGTTAGGTTTTGTTTTACCGAACATTAAACCAAATGAACAGATACTTCTCAAATTCATTGCCTGAAGCATGGAATGAATGAAAAGATTGAAGTTTTTCTGCTATGGATATCAAAAGTAGTGTTTTCCAAGATTTTGTGATTACCAAGATACTATTTATCGCTTTAATAAAGCCAAGGTCACTAAAATTTAGTACGGATCTAAGATATCAGATTTAATTTATTATTTCTTGTTGGAACGAGTTGATAAATGAACAAAATGAAGAAACGAAAGTGCATCCTGCTAAACGAGCTCCTTGATCCCTTTTATGCGAGAGCTCTGTGGGAAGATTTATCAGCAATATAATAACTCAAGCACTGTAGAATTCAAATTCAAGAAACAGAATTGCAAACGGAAAAAAAGTTACCTCAAAGATGGACTTGAAAGCAGGTTCGTCCCAGCATGGGAAAACTCTTCGAGCATCAGTTGGCTGCAGCTGACTTGTGGCCATATATCTGTTTAAATTTAATAAATTATAAATACTTGTTTCTGATAGATATAAAAAAAATAATACACACATCATATCAGGAACTTATGCATAACACTTGAGATTGTTCATTTTATCTAGGATGAGAAATGTTTATTTAAATGTGCGTATTTACCGAAAACCCCCATTTCATTTGACATTTCCAATGTCAAAGGAGAAAAATAATTACTGGAAGCATTTATCAAGTTATAAGAAATTTTTTTGTACCTCAATTAGAGATGAGCCCGTGTGAAAAGAGATGAAAATTAAAGAAGGATATACGTACTGAAAGGTGTCCGTACTTTTAATCAGAAATCTTCATCTTTGCCCCGAATCATTCAATAAAATTACCATAAGAATTCATTTATGACAACTAAAATAATTATTTAATAAACCAATGCTTGATCTCGAAATGGCAATTTTGTGAAATGAAACATTATCATTGCAAATGATTAATTGCAAAATGTCTTTTTCGTGAATTTTAATATAGGTTCGACTTCATAAGCCAAATGACCGGTCAGAACTGCTTGAGAAAAGCGTCAACTTAGAGCAAATTTTATTCCTAAAGACGTAAGCGGTCTTCTAGAATTCTATATTTTTAAGAGGCTAGACTTAAATAAACAAGTTCACTCGTGTCTCCAAACTCCATCTAAGGTCAAGCTCATCGTGATTAATTATAAAATTGATTATAAAATAATTCTAGTAAAATTAAGAAGCTGAATTTCCGTTCGGAGCCATGTCCCAAAAGAAAAAAAAAGGTTTTGGTTTATTTCTATATTTATTAAACTGCATTGACTATCGGGATGTACCAACGCTTAGTTGTGAATTTCAATAACAAAACTGCATGCATTCCTTTTCAACGAAGTCCCTTAGAATCTTAGCAACTGACTGTGATGAAAATACTGGACGTCAAAAACCATGAAGCTCTTACTTAGTGACGTTGTTTTCGACATAACTACTGAGGTACCAGCCTCGAAGGTTGATGGAGAGGGGCCCCCCGAAATCGCCGAAGTAGAGATTGTAGTACTTCTTCGCCTCGAGTTCTCCCGCCGTCTGTATTCGGTACCACTGTCTGGCGCGGTCGTAGGTCATCTTGGAGATTAGGTTCTGCTCTCCGTCTGGGCTTTTCAACTAATTCCACAATAAATCATAGGATGCACAACTAAATTTCGCATATCGATTGTTAACTATGCAATATTGTTTAAATATTTTATATACTTACAGATACAATTTTGAGTATAATTTTACCTAAGGAGTGCAAAAATACCACTTAAAACACCACTTTCCTAATAAACTTAATGTTATTTCTGATGTATAGAATGACATGAAATCCTATTATAATGACACAGACGTAACTTAAGAGCACGTGCTGTGGTAAAATGATTCAAAATTTAGAATCTGCAAGTGCTAATTTAATAAAAAGAGCAGGTTTTCAAAATAAACTTAGCACCCATAATTTTACTTTTACAGCCCATTTCGAAGCAATAATATGTTATGCACAACTTCTATTGAAGACTTCCTTGTGACGATTTTAAATTTGAAAACAGAAAAGCTTTATTACTCCAAAAAGCATCTACAAAATACAACCTGCAGTAATAGTTTCGCAAAACCAAGATTCGAGTATAGTTTTGATGTTAAAACAATGGCTTTAGCAAACAGTTATCGACTAAAACAGCTTAGATTTATAAACCCATGCTAGCCTTCTAACATTGACAACAATGATACATCTTCTTCGTCAAGAGTTAGATTGATAGAAGCCCTACAAAAAGCACACATGGCTAAGGGTCTCTACCTTGGCTGCTAGGTGTAGTGAAACACAACACAAGTTGCGAAAACCAATTATTAGTACTACTATTAGTCCTCTATCTTTGCAAAGAACAGATAGAAAGAGGACTCTGTTTCATACCCGGGCTTGTTTCCTTTTTACAACTTCACCTTTGCGGATTCTGTAAAAGCTTTACCAATCTTACTTTCCACGTTGGTCCACAGCAACCTACGGAGCCTGACAGGAAGCTTGGGCACAAATAAGCTTTTACCGAGGGTTCTGAAGGGTGTATCTTGTTGGGAGGACATGTCTGCTTACCCAGACAGCGTCCTGATTGACCGTCATGTCCCCGTGCGCGTGGACAAAGAAGAAGTCCGTCGGTTCACGACACAGAATTCGCACAAGTACTGACCCGTTGAAGTTGAAGAGGCTGGCATTGGTGCCGTAGATGTGCGCCTGCAGCCGGAGGTCGTAGTGCGTGGGGATAACGGTGTAGGGCAGGCGCACGTCCTTCACCCGCATCTTTACGGCGCTGTTGTTGAGAGCGCCGAAGCCACCCCCGCCGTAGGCACCACCGATTCCCGGTCGGGCGCCGGTCTTGAGTCCAGACGTCGAGGAGTCAGATTCAGAGGCTGGGGGGGGGGGGTGGGAGGGAGGAGAGGACGTGTTAGACAGGAGGTGGAGTTGGTGTCGAATGGAAAACACACTTACAACCAAGGAGGACTCTGCCAATGCTCCTGGGAATACGAACTTCATGGGGATCCGAACCTTTCAATAATGTGGGGAGGTTCGATAATTTCTATGTTACTCTATATGAGGCTAATCAACTTGGAAGAGTTGGAAGGAAATTTACTAAGCTAGGCGCGTAGATAGGAGCAGAGGCAAAGCATCTGGTCTAAACAAGATGAATAGTAAAGTTCAGAGCACTAGGGCATCTCAGCTCATTCTTGCGTTACTTCCTACCCCAGACTTGATTTTACACGATTCCGAGAAAGTTGCCTTGCGTTTTTAATTCTAAGAGGTAATCTTATGGTTTTTAAAATCAACTGGTGTAATAAAATCATCACTACATGCTTTAGCTACAAAACTACTTTGATGATGAGAGGGAAATACCCCCAGTGAAAAATAATAATATTTATTTTTCATTTAGCCTCATAAATGACGTAACAACTTCCTCCTTTAATTGTCATTTGATCCTCAGTCATCAACATATTCTAGATCCCGGATCCAAAGGGGGTAATAACTAGAATTTGGGAATTGGCACAATAGGTGCTGGCATCACCGTCGGGGATGTTTTGGCGGAACGGGGATTGGCGAAAGGGGAGCTTAAGTGTGCCTCTAAAGTACTCTTGGAAACGTTGTCGCCTCGCCAGACGTCTAATGGGATCGTACATACACAGATTAAGCTCACACCGGAAGCTCTTTCCTGCGTTTGACTGAAGCGCCAAATTGTGTGTCGGTGGCGACATTATTAAATTTATAATACTTCCACAAACCAAGGAAAAGGTTTCATGTGCAATTCAAATATTAAATTTACTGATTCAACGCTAATTCTCTCTAAAAATTCCTTGGAAAAATACACGATCTTAAAATAATTTTTATGCAAGAAAACGATGTTCATGTTCTTTAACAATGTACTTAAACTAAAAATTTGGGATTTTCTTTTTAATGTTATATAAATGGTATCCTATTTGCTAAAAATAATCATTTCTAAATCAAATCCGTAATTAACGCTGTGATTCATGCAGAAAAAATTCTCTTATTAAAAGTTATATATTTACGTTGAGGAATGGCATTTGCCAATACCCGAAGACAGTAGCCTGTCAATCGTATTTTAAAAAGTGAAAACTCCACAAATAGCACTATATTTTGAGGAAATCTCCAAGGAACTTCCCTATCTATCCGTCGTAAGATAGATCGGTCTTTGTCATCCTAATTTCCCCTCATTATAACCCCAATAGGATTGAAGCTTCTTTTCTACAAAACCAATTTTAACCTAATAATACCTGTGAGATTTTTTCTTGAGTCAATATAATGATTTTACTTCCAGATTCTTTATGTTACCAGCGTTGTTATCCGCTCTTAATGAAAAATTTATTGAAGAAGCCTTCATTCGTCATTTTTCTAATTTCCCATGAGGTAAATTCAAACAACAGATAACCACTTTAGTTTAATGCAGAAGATGCATTTTCGCAAAAAACTCTCAAGCAACCTTTTCTGACCGCGATGAGCGGTATTTTGTTTAAGTGGAATAAGTAAGAAGGGAAAGTATTCAAGGAATTCAAGCTTTGATTGGATTTTTCAGGGTTTCTGGTGGTTGCTACTTGAAAATACAAACAATAAAAATAAGAATTTTTATCAAAGATATTATAATTATTAATTATTGATTCCGGAGGTAGTCACAGATATTATAGACTAGTTATTTTCAATCTCAGAAGATGAGTGTTTTATTTGCTGGTCTACCTTGATAGTAGAGGTTTCTGGCTTCAACGAGTGTCAATTTAGCCAGCTTTAATTCATTGAGAAAGTCTTTAGCTTCTCAAGAAGACAATAAAATCAAGTAACCATAATATTAGTTCAAGCTTCACTCTCGCATATTGGCAAATTGTGACACGAACTCCAAAGTTAGATTAAAGACTTTTAGGAAAATATCTTCCTTATGATGTAAAAGACGTCTACTTCGGATAATGCACTTGTACGTCGTCGACATTAGGTTCACTCATTAGCTTAAGATTTCGCCATAACGAATATCTTATAAAGACTAGCTTCTGGGAAATCGAAGATAACAGCAATCGTGCAACATTTAAAGTATCTAAAAGTTCTAATGAACTGAAAGACCTTTCAAACAATGTGCGATATGGAGCTTGATGCAAAGCACTACGATAGAAATATTGTGTATTTTACAAATTGGAATTTATTAACAAACACCTGCAGTATGCAGTAACCAAAATTTGCCGTAAAACGTTGCGCCACTTACTCCCAAGTACTATAAGCATAAGGAGTGTAGATGGTCTGATATTTTGCTGTCCGAGTGCCTTTTCAGGGCCTGCAAAAAGTCGTGATAACGTGGTTTGTCATTCTGGCTGCGTGTGCCAATCAAGGCCTTCTCTTTGTTATTTATTCTCAATAAAATATTGCTGTCATACAGATTAAATCTTCGGCTTGTAAGATTGTCCCATTTTAACTAGCCATAATAAAGTTTTCACAGTACTTTGGATAATATTACTCTGCATTGTCTCACAGATTAAATTTTGGACTTTAAATCCTGAAATTATTTCGGAGTTGTCAAATATTAAAAATGTGTTTATTGTAAGCAATTCACAAGCGCCCCATGCTCCTATAGGAAGCACATGACATAGGATTTATGGAGCCATGATTTTGGACGCATGGTTACTAGTATTTTCACCACTAAATTAATCGTATTTCCGAATCATTTAGGAGTTGATAATCGTACAGCTATCAGACATTTTACGTTAGCTTAGGCCCTGTTTTAACCTGCGATTTTTGACTTCAATAAACAAATAATGCACGCCGAAAATATGTATTCCACTAAGTTGCGTTACAGTCGACATCATGGCAGTTAATATTAGGACTTGCGTCATCATTATAATTCTCAATAATTGCAATTAGTAAATTTGACTCTAAGCTAACACAAAATAGAATAACTTGCTTAAGCATCACAATAATTTGCTATTCTTTCTATTTATGGCGTGAATTAAGAGGTATTTCCACGCCCATTCGGGAAAATTACCGTTTTGAAAAGTGCAATTCTGCTTAACGAGGAAGTCAAAATTACAATTGTGGTTGCTATGCCGGAGTCTTGTGAGGCCACGAGGTGTTCTCGTGTAGTACCAGGCAGTTGCCGCTCGGGAAAAATTCCAAAACACGTACGAGAAAGTTGGAAGGTGGAGCTAACAGGCTGCTGGTTGCAAGACCGTTTGAGAAAATTACGCACTCCGACTTTCGCACCGCTTTATTTTTTCCTGCCTGTTTTCGCACTGAACGGAAAGGGGCCCGGAATACTCTTATGTGGTGGGAGCATTTTAAGATCCCGCTCCAAGCGGCCTAAACCCTAGTAAATGCCGATCAATGCCCAACCTAATTAATCAGTTAAACAACGCCGCTAATTAAATGTGCAAAATTTGAGCCTTGTTGACTCATCAAATGAAATGAAGAGGCTTTGCCAACAAACAGGAGGTTATTTAAGGGATAAGTTGACATGCGTAGCTATGAGCAAAGCATGGGAAGCACGCCTAATGCGTAGAAAGTGCATGGAAAGGACTTACCCCCTTCGGCGGAGCCTTGGCGGGAACCGCCATTGTTTAGCAGGAAGTAGAGAGTGGTGCCGAAGAAGATTAGGGCTATGAGGACTGCAACAGCCAATAGGACTGAAAGGATCACCACAATGCTCTTCCTCGGCTTTCGGACCTCCACACCCGGCGTGTACTTGTTTTCATCCGACATCCCCGGTTGATGACGCAGGCCTTCTAATTTACATCCACGAGTTTGGCGTCTGTTTAGGGAATACTTTTCTGGTAATTTTTTAAAAGGAAAATGAAGAATGTGACATCCCGGACTCACCCAAAGTGGAAGAGAAATGCAACGAAAGGGACCATTCAGCAGACCCTGTGTGGGTATTTATAGGTCTAGTAGACAGTTGTTGCCTAAGAGCTCGCTCATTGGCCAGAGCCTTGACCACTCACAAGTGACCAAATAAATCGGCGTGCGTGCGTGCGTACGCGAGCGTGAATGTATACGCATTTGCTGAGGTAGGTTCGGTGCATACTCGTATCTTTTGCAATTGTGCTCTTTCGCACGCACATACGCACGCAAATGTCCTTGTTGGGGCCTTAGAGGAGCAAAGGGGTGACATTTCAGGGGTAAGGCGGAAGCACCATTGCCCACTTTAGTAGAGACGACGGTTATGGTCAAGCTAAATTGCACCAGGCGCTCTTGGAGAGATTAATTATTCCTTTTACACTAAAGAGCACGTCCCTCCTTAATTGGCAGTTCATATTTTTTCAATAAAAAAGGGTTTTTAGGTCGAGAAAAACTTATTTGAAGGAATGCATTAGGACAAAGCACTTGAAAATAAACTGACCATTTGAAATTTAGCTAAGATTTAAGTGAATGTAAACGAAATAACAAGACTGCAGTCGAAAGATACCTTACACAGTTACATTCTAATATCTAATACCACTATCACTCGATAAATCGAACGGTTTACCGTCATCATCAAGCCCTCAATCCTGCTCTGGTATCAATTTTGTCGAGATTTTCGATAATAATTAATCTAATTGGTTCTCCAAAAACCAATCGAAATTCAGAGTGCATAGAAGCCAATAACTGAAAAAGCATATCTTTTACTGTGCAAAACACTTCATTACTCGCAAGTTTTCATTCCGCTGAGCGATGTATGGCAAAGTTTCGGTCCTTCAAAACAATAGCCCGGAAACCCGAGTTGACAGAAATCTGATCTTCGAAATCGGAAAAGTGGGGTTTTCTGCTCAGTTCAAGCAAAATGGTCTCTCTTTTCCAATGTACCCAAACATCTCCTCTTGAAAAATCAAGAATCGAAGCAGCAGCCTCTAAAAGAAAGCCAAAAACCTTTAAAGGGAAATGGCTCTTAAGTTATATTCACAAACGCCAATGATATTTTGACTATAAGAAATTAGGCACATTTTAAAAGGAATTTCTACTGGACAATGGAATTCCGGTGAAATGAGTTCATGTCCAACTTAAATTGCGAATTCATGGCTTTTTAAATAAATGCCATTTTTCATCATACGTGTTCTAGATAGGGGACATTAGTTTGATCCCTATGGCTTTTGAGAGTCGGGATTTTTTAAGAGATGAAGGGAACCACATAGGAACAGAAGGCCAGAATCAGTACTTACAGACTAAGGGGTTATGCACAGCAGAAAACCAGATTTCCAGGCAGTAGGCGTGGCAACAGTGTTGCCATAGACTCCCAGCCGTTCCAACTTAAACAGTTTACGCAAGTAATCACCTTTGTGACAAGGCCGTCAGCATGTTAACTTTCGCACATGACAGTTCCCACAGCCTGTGACAATGACGCGCAACAATTTAGACTAAAGAAATGCCGGAGGACATCAGTTATAAAGATGAGAATTACTTCCCATATCATCGAGATTGCAACTGATGGATTCACAAGCTACTTTTTGAAGTTCACACCTTCCCAGTATAAATTCTACCATATTACAAACCGAAGTAGAAGAGTGCAATTTTAACACCTATTCGACAATGGTCTAAAACGAAAGTTACCCTTATAATCTGGCTCTGTAGACACGGCAATAAGGTCATGGTTACCACGGAAGCCTAAGCTGATGCTCCAGGGCAGCCAACAGGACCTTGTTATCCATGTGACAGCCGGCTCTTAGAGACTTGACAACAAGGCATGAGTCAGAAAACACTTCATCTAGTAGCGTTTATCAGTTTTTTTTCAGCTATCAAACAAAACAAAGGCAGAGGAATTAGGGAAACCTGTTTCCCTTAATCCGTCTTCGTGCCGCGCCCATCGTTGTCGTTGACTGCTGATGGATCGTCTCGAATGATTTCGTCACGCACATTTGCCTCTGGGGCAACAAAAAGGGGAGAGAAAAAAAAATTAGTAGCAGAAAAATTCAAATTAAACTCTATTTGAAAGGAAAACCTGTCGCATCAAATGATTGAAACGAAATTGCGCTGTGTCAAAAGCCCCTCTGACAGATAAATCGAGCTTTGTGAAGAAAAAAGCTCAAGCTTGAAAACTTGAATTGAACCGCAGCGGAAACCTCGTTAAAACCTCTCTTTCACTACCAACTTCCTTTAATGAACCACCCATGACCTAAAATGCAGTTTTGTACACCTTGTGTAGAAAGTGCTATTACCCTTCCACGACCATCGATTTTGTCCACCTTGGAAAAAGAAGCTCTGCGTTATTTGGTGGGCGATCTGAATCGATCACAGTTGTGGATTTTTTAGCTGAAATAAAGTACTCTAGTTGCAGTTAAAAAGCCGGTTTTATCGTAACACAAACCGCTCTTAAGAACATTTTCATTTAAAAATTATAAACTTCAATTCCCCGATAACATTGTGGAGCTGTCAAACAGCGAAATATTCAACATGCGCCTCAAAAAAGCAAGAATTGAGCAGCAAATCAATAATTCCAAACTAAGTAGAAGCAATAGTAGGTTGATCAAAATTTTAGAGCCAGATGAGCTTGATAGATCACCATCCTCTATCACAACGACATTACTGGATCACTAATGAATCCCCGCACTAAGCTGTCGCTACCAGGAGCACTAAAACCCATAATCCAAACTGCGCAGCCTATAATCCTTTTAATTAGTGAACGCTTTTTATGCGAATTGGCGGCCGTTCATACAGATAGAAGCATCGTACGCTACTTCTGGTCATAAACGCACACAGTGATTCCAATTGTCCACTAATAGAGATGAGCAGGTAGAGGAGTTGAACAAAAAGGAGGGGGAAAGGGAACACCCACTGTAACGGTTTTTTTCCGCGTCGTATTCGCACTGAATCACCGTTTTCCTGAGTAGCAGATTTACATCCTCGCCGAATTGCCAAAGCTAAAAAATAGAAAAAAAGGCGATTTGTCAATCAGCCATCGACCGCAGACTTTTAGAACCCCCCACAAACTATCAGTTCCATTCGAATGTACTGACTTTTGACGTTGGTAATTGTACTGATATCTGATTAGTTTGCCATTAACCAATCGACTCATACAAACACATTCTGATCCCAATTTTTCACTTTTGCAATTTAAAGCTTTATTCTGCCTCTATGCATTCATATCGGATGCTCGAAGAGGAAAAGAGGTTTTCTGCTACATTTTCAAGCCATCTACTACAAGTTTACTTGTGGAAATAATATCTCTCTTGATAAGTTAGACGCTTTCGAAGCGCAAACCTATACACTAGTAAGTGTTCACGATAAAACCCTTGCTTACTCCCTAGGGAATACGTAAAACGTTTTACAGCTCTAAAAGTACCATCTTCACGATTATGCACATGGACTTCCAGCCATTTTAACAATCTCTAGAACTCGCGATACACTACTTTAGAAATTGTGATACATGTATTTTTTGATTCATTTATGCTAACATATATTGTCATTCGATTAGAAGAAATTAGCCGACCAGCATCCAACTTCCACCACAGGCCTAAATGCTATCAACTTTAGTCCTGTCTTTTTCATTCTAAGGGGAAGCGGTCTTTGATAGGAATACCGAAGCCCCGGCTCCAACAACTTCAAAGCCCGATAATGGCCTTCTACAACCACTCCCCCTTTTTCCGCCTCGTACGGAAATTCGTGAACCCTGGGGGGAAGCGATTAGTGGCTGAGTAAGACGACAGAAACGACAACAACGTGCATTTGCGCGTGTGGGAGGTCATTTTTCATTTGCGAAAGGCCTGGAAACGCGGACAGCACCGTGACCCAGCCTCCGCAGATTCGCGATGAGGGCGTTCGCACCCAAGGAATGACGTCGGTGGGGGCGTGTTTATGCAGGTGTGATTGGGACAGCCACTAATCGTAATTAAACTCACACACCTTTTTAGAAGGTGAAAATTTATTGCCCTGCTAACCGATCAGGGCGTCGGGGCCAGGCTGCTTCAGAGGTTCGACCTAATTCCACAAACACTGGAGCGAGATTGCTCGTTAATAAATAAGCAAGTCGTTTTCACGTAGGGAGGTAGGGAAAGGGGGCTTACTTCTTGCAGCTTCTGGGTGTCGGAAACGTCGATATTCTTGCGAAACTCCTCATTAATCTTTGTCCGCGTTTCTGGAACACAAAATAAACCCGGGGTTTGAGAGGGGTGGGGGTCGAATTTGACAGCGTGGGAGCTGGCAGAGAACACACATGCCTCTGGGAGTTTTTGCTAAATTCTGGGGCTGTGGGTAAAAGTGAGTGACCAGGGCACAGAGACTGGCCCAAGTCACACTTCCTCTAATGGGTCATATAATCGGGGATATGGGATCCGGAAATCCATAACTGTATGACCAGTGCTACTGACGAGAGCATTTTCAAGTCACGCATTTCCTGAGTAGATAGATTACAACGAAGTTTATGACACTGCACTAAGTGAGAAACTTATAGGGCGATTGCAAAGCCAACCAATACTACTCAAATGCATCACATACAGGGTGGTCCTTAATCTTATTCAACATATAGGTAATGACTGGAACCCAGTTGATTAATAATGGAATATAATAGCTTGTGTTATGGTGAGTACTTGTATCGACCATCAAAATGAGGGGATTGTGACCGCTGTTCCTCAATGCTCCTCTTGAACACTGTGAAAATAATCCGGAAGGAGCTATAGACCTGAGATGAAAACCATGGCTAGAAAGGGTAGCAACGGATGATCTGATTGCGGTCCGTCTAGCGACCATGCTTTTCTGAAGAGTGAGAGACTTTATTTACAACAATTTCTACTTCTACTTGGTCTTTTTTAATAAGGCTGGCAGAGAAACCCGTGTCATAGTGAAAGTGATGTGCAAGCATATAAGGTTGCACTTAGAGGTAATTTCCTCGAGATCACACATCAAAAGAAATCCCGCTCAAAGAAATCCCATTGTAAATTCAATGTGTGTACCTGAATCTTGACACAACCACTTGGAAATACATTGCGCATTTATTATCCTCGTCTTTTGACAAAGTAGCACTACTACCACTGCTGCTCCTATGTGCTGTTGACGATGTAGCGTTTGGGTGCATTACTAAATTGCAAACAACCGTTGCTTTCACGGCGCTTTTGATCTCTTCCAATCGCACGCATACATCAGATGCTGAAGGCCAAGTGCAATTTAATCGCGTAAAAGTAATGTCTAAGGCACTCGGAAAGGACATAGCCCTGTCAAATCGGGATCAAGGCCTCGGCATTTACGGATCAATAGATTGTGTGCAAGACAAGGCTCTGAGTTTTGAAACTCTAACCTATCGGAAGTAGGAAGGGCTACGGTGACGTAAAGATGAGTTATTTTTCACCCATTAAGGAGCTAGTCGTAGTGTACACATTGGATGTCAACTATGAAAAACAAGTATCTGACACTTACTAAATATATTAGGTTACAAAGAAATTAATTAGACAAGGAAATTATATCAGGTCATCCCATAAAATCTGTCCGAATTTCCTCTTTTTATGTAAAACGAAATTCAAAGAGCATTATGTAATACCTAATGAGCTGAACAGTATGTTTGTTTAAGATACAGTTAAACTGATCAAATTTCGTTTTGCAGAACAATGAAATTAATATTTGCTTGGCCAAAGACCTGCTAACATGGATGGGTGTGAGTTCAAGACAGGAATCTCAGCGGCAACCGATGAAGCAGCTACGAACATTCATTCTCACTTGATGAAGAGGGACGTGTGAATGAAAGAAGCTGGCTGCAGAAGGCGGTCTGCGGAATCCAGTGGAAGTGGAGATTTCACCTCCACGACGAGGAAGAAGATCGAAACGGACGACGTTCGGTGGAGTTTGCTGATAAGCAGCTTCTTGAAGAAGCTCCTGATGGAGCTCTTCTTGCTTAATCAGTTGAGGAATTGGCAATTAAGGTTGGTTCAAACCACGCAACTACTCATCGTCGTCATCTTCAACAACTTTGAAAAGTTACTCAGCTTGCAAAATGAGTGCTCATGAATTGTCAGAAAACAATCTCAAATCCCGAGTACACGACATCTGCCCTTCTCTCCAATATAGGCAACTTGTTTCGCCTTTACGGACAGACGATTTGTGATTGGTGACGAAAAATGGATCCTTTATGGAAATATCGTTAGGCGTCATGGGATCGCCAAAGAATGATGTACTTTGAATTGCTACCACCAGGCTTTGAGGAGGGAAAAAGATTTGCTCCAGTGAATCGAAAGGTGCTCTTGTTTCATCGGGACAGTGGAGCACGGCCCCACACAGCAAAAACCACGTCGCAAAAGATCGAAGAGGAACTTGGTTAGGAGAAAGGTCCTCCTCATCCACCTCCTCCTCTCTCGACTCTCAGAAGCAGCTTTTAAAATGCAACAGGAAGAGGTTAAACTGACATTTGTGAGTTCTTCGTATTGCTACCCTTGTTAACCAGGAGTTAACTTCCGTGTAGTCAGAACTATCATGTATGCATCTGACTTATTCAACCTAAATCTATCAAGCACACTCGAAAGAACTGATTTTCGAAGAAACCTGCTGTTCTATTGAACGCGATCAGATCTTCAGCTAACTTCTAGCCATAACCGTCTTGAAGTCTCCAGTTCATGCCACCGGCTTTTTTCAAGGAGTTAATTGAGCAGAGACCAAGAGCTCCTTATTTCGATCAAGGCGGGAGCGGTGAATCATGATGAATCAGGCGGGGGTTCCAATCTAGACGCATTCGCGTTGTCGCCATTTTTATGAATGAAGAAGGAAGCGTGAACACTTTTACCATATTTTGAAAAAAACCAATACTCTTTTATAATCCGATGACCCTGTAAAATAGAAATACACAAGTTAAGACCAATTCCTAATTTTTAAATCCATTTTCGCTTACCCACCACGATAACCAGAGTAACTTGAGTCCCACAAATCGAATGACTGAGAAGGTACCAGTTTTGAGTTCTTTCGTCAAAATTGGGGGGTTCCCTTGAGTTAAACATCAGAAAGAGATGCTAACACGGACTCTATATGGTTGGAATTGTGAATGTGCTTTGCACTGCAGCGTTGAGAGTAAGCCAAGCTATTAACGAATGGTGATTTAATGCGATGCAGTAGCTGCTGGCGACATGAAACAACAGTGTTTCATGTCATGCAGCAATAACTATTAGTTCGATGCAAAAGTACTACAGGAGAGGCTTTTTGTTTCACAGCCAGCCAGCCCAAAACACACACACATCAAAGCAGCTCTTGGTGAGAATCGCACATAGTCCAGGTTATTAATCATGTAGGGTGGACTGTCTAGAACCTCAAAATATCCCCAATTGAAGCGTTTAGTGAGAGGCTGTGACTTTATTCAGGACTGATAAATTGTACATATTAGTATAATTAGTGAGTTTGAACCAGTTAAGACACGTCAGAAAACCTCATCAGATTTTTACCTTGCTTTTGGTTAACTTAGAGCAGTTTCTTGTAAGCCTATGTATCGTTCACAGCCTCTCAAAGTCAAGCAACTTTTTCGACCATGGGAAGCAGATGTTTGGAGATAACGAATTTCTGATAAAAATCGACTAGAAAGGAAAGCAGATCTTTGAGGTGTTGAGCAAAGTCTATGGAACTCGTGCTCTAGAATAAAGTAGCGGACGACGTTGAAGAAGAACCTCGCTCGGGAATACCCAAAACCTCCAAAAAATATGAAAAAAAGTAAACAGCTCAAAATTATATTGAAAAAGGATCAGGCGTTCATAGGCGTTTCATACTATGGGTTGATCATTTTAATTCTTTATAACTTGCGATTTGGGATTGAGAAAGCTCTCAGCAAGATGGGTGACTGTCAAACGAATCTTCGATTTCGCATTGAACAAAATGGAAGTAGACGAAGAGCACTTTCTTCCGTTTGCCAATGTGAATCTGAGTCGTCTAAAAAACATTTAAAGCAAGGACTTCCATGTGGATCTTCAGGATTCAGGATCAAGTTAAAATTAGCCCAAAACTGGTGGCCACGGTTTTCGAGTGCGATAATGAAAAATTTACTTGAAAATCAGAGAACAGTGGCAAAAGTTTTCTACGCTGAGGTGCCCCGAAGTCAGCCAATGGAGGACAGTTTAATCAATTAAAAACGGAAAGGGAAAAATCTCCATGGTGGGGTCCCCTCCTTCATCAACATGTCGACAACGCATCAGCGCATTCTTCGGGGATTTCAAGTGGAAGTGCTTGCTCGCCCATCGAAGGAGTATAGACCAGACTTCTTCATTTTTTCAAAACTCAAAAAACTCCAGGGTTTGGATAAAATAGTGGAAACGAAGCGATTGCGTTCCAAGTGGATCTTCAGAAATAATCTAGTTCAAATCTCGAAAATAGGCTTTTCTGAGTTGCAAAGGTGCGATACTGTGACTTTGATCCCCTTTGAAAATCAATAAGTAGTAACAAAACTTTAATGTGCTGAGTTTATAAGGAGGCTTATGGACGCTTTGATTAAAAACGAAATTGGAAAAAAAACTCCCTCATGACAAAGCGACAGCGCTTTCTTCGAGAGTTGCACAAGATTACCTAACCCACCATACACTCCCGATTTAGCTCCAGCAAACTTACATATCTTTTTTCCGAAAAATCAAAGTAATCTTCAAAGGGACCCATTTTAACGACATAGGAGAAAAACAATATTTTACTTCTTAGTTCCGAATGCTGCCCCTAGAATTGTACAAAATCAGCAGTCTTTGAACCCGGAAACATTGACCTGAGTGGCGACTTGGATGTAGAAAAGGACAAAATAGTGGAAACACCCAACATTTAGACATCGAAATCTCCGAACTAGTTATAGAAAGTGCAAACTTGACATGTTTTAATATTTGCTGTTTAATTTTTTATTTGATGTTTATTTGAAATAACTTTTTTTTGCAGAAATTTGAAAAATGGTTATAACTTCGGGCTTTCAAAGAGGCCAAATTGTTGGTGCTCCTCGTAAGGCGCTAGCAGGCGCTAGTGCAACCGAAAGTGCCCTCCTTCCGCGTGCTTGGCGTGCTGTCAAGAGGTGATACACTGTCCTAAAAGTACTGACTGCCGCCTTTGAGGCAGAGAAGGAAAAACGTCGTCATCCTCAACAAAGCACAGGTTTGGCCGAAAGTCGAAGTTGTCTGAGACTGTCGGACTCTCGCAAATCGACTTGTTAGAGAGGACCGCAATGCCAAGGCTTCTAAAAGCACCTCAGAGCTCCTCGATGAACAATGACAGAACCCAGTATCCACATAAAATGTTGCGTTTGGAAAATAAATTAGGATCGGAAAAATTCCGTGAAATTTTTAGTCTACCCTCAGTCTTCAAACATCGAAAGTCTTTTCTGTCTGAGTGTTTGTTCACACTGCCAATCCACGAATGCCCCTTAAAGTCGCTCGATGTTTCCTGCATTTGATGTGCGTCAATCGTTAAATTGACTGTCTTTTATTACTGTAGCGATTTTTTATTTTCCCTGCTCTCAGGAAGTCTGTTTCATTGCTAAGAGGTAAGAAAACGCTTCAGAGACATAACAAAGACATAACTCTACCCAATGTATTCGGATTTTGGGCGGAAAAAAAGAAGAGTTAGGTGGTCTATCGACGAGACTTCGTAGCTCTCGAGTAGTGCGCGTTAAAGCTTTTCTTCGAATATTGGTCACCTTAACGCCATAAGCTATGGAAAAAACCTAACGTGCGGCCCACTGAATAACTTAGGCGAAGCTATCAATCACTTGATTGGCCGGTGTGTGGTTATTGAACTTCCAAAAACGGCGCTACTTTAGATCCGTAGGGCTTTGATTCTCAGGACCTTACAAAGGGTTCAAGTACCAATAACCCATGATTTCCGACTATCGTCATATGTTTCCAGAGTGCTCTGATTCAAGATCATCGGTACCATAACAAATACAAACTGGAAACAGTGTCAATAATGGTGAAGACAAGCGTTAATACACTAACCGCGACGCAAACCTGTCCAACGACGATCAGCGTCGTTTTAAGTGGGTCTTAAATGAAGTTCAACGAAGTCGCTCAGTTGGTGAAAGGTGATGGAATGCATCACCTCGAAGACATTAATTGACTAGTCAGTCTAGGTTCAAAGTCTCGTTAGAGGAGCTTAACCACTCCCTGTTTGATTCCGTTTGCATCCAAATGACCGATTTTTTTCTTCTACGAACCCTCTGTATCACCGATTGTTTAAACGAAGTAACTAGCAAAGGATGAGGTGTCTTTCTGGACATTCACAAATGCCTTTTTACTCTGTTTATAAAGATGTCATTCTGCCTGATGAAAGTGGTTTACCGCTTAATAAACTGCTTGGTTTTATCAAACACATTCTATCAACCTTGCTCGTGGATACATAAGGTTAGCCTTTTATTGAAAAAAGCTAATTTCTACGAAGATGACTCCGTGCGTATTCACCAATCGATATCAGTGTTGCCATTTAGCCTCAGAATAGCGGTGAATATAACTCCCACACAGGGCCTGGAAGAGTCAAATTTAAACTTAACGGGAAATGCTTTGCTCATTTAATTATTTAACGGAATATACTTGTTGACAAAATTCAGACTAATGAGGCAATAATCAATTTAAATAGTAACAACGCCATGATGCTTTTGAGCACAAATGCGTCATTGAAATGACGCATTTGAACAAAACTTTCAACTAATCAACAAAGGTAAAAATATTTTTAATTCGTGTAAAAATTGCCGAGAGCTTACTTTCTAGAGCGAAATTATCTCCCTTGAAGACGATGAGCCGGGTTTTGTGGAGTTTTCGAAAAAGGTCCAGGGTCTACGAACAAATACCATTCATTTTTTGTCTTTCAAGATTAATAAAAGATGAATGAAGGATATAATTAAAAAGAGGCAAAGTGCAACCAATAAAATAATGTACTACAGAAATTCGATGTATACCCTAACTGGGCAACAATAAAAACAGGAGAAATTGAAGTCGGATTCTGTTAAATTTAAACTGCCGATCACGTAAAACTTATTAGAATTGGCGGGAATTGATACTGTACAAAGCCTAGGAAAGAAATTGCTTCGGTGGAATTTTAGCACACTATCAATCACCATTTCGTCTAATCTGATAAGATTTTAGTAATGCAGTTTTTGACACAATAGCATCCATTTACTTGAAATATAGATAACTTTTATTCCAAAATTATTTATGAAAAAATAAGTATTCATTACCTTGCTTCTTGCAACCGTCATAGGAGGGTCCTATCAAGGCACTAGAGAAGGAAGAAGAAAAAGGAGGGCTTTTGAATAATTGAGGAGGAATGCACGGTAAATAAATAAGTGGCGCAAAAGTAAGTTTAGAAGGCTAATACAATAAAACAAATTGAAAAAATGGACAATTAACACTCTTTAAAGACGTGGAACTTCGGTCTCAAAAGGTTTAGCCGGAATAGCCACCTTCGAGACGCTAATCGACCCATCAAAGACTTCGTTCGCGGAGAGAGATTATTTTCGTGCGACAGGATAGAGCATGCTACGAAACTCGTACATATAGCGGCAGGCATAAGTCATTTATAATGCTGAGTGAGGCCTATGTCCTCGTTAAGGTGCGTATATGGATGTGTTAAACTGTTTCGCTTCCTAGGTTATAAAGAGAAAGACTAGTCCTGTTATGCCCCCAGTAGTAGATACTTTAACAAGATGTAGAATTATTAAAATCATTCCCTAATTTCCTGCAACTAAATGCGATTTACGTTGACTTTAATCCAGCTGACGTAAGAACGTTGAAGCCGACTGATAAAGTCAGCGGTGACTCCTTTATTCTAGGAACAAGGAGCAAATTCATAGAGGAAAACAACTGAATCTCAGTACAGAGTTGGGTCTTAGCTTCAGATGCCCTTGTCAGGGCATGATACTAGCAGGCACTAAGCAGGTATATCTTGTTTACTAATAAATAATAGCAGCAGCTTGAGGATAAGTATTTAGCATTTTTGTGAACATAGCAATCAGACAGTTAGACCTTCTGATCTGATGCTGCTAAATCTTCACCACAGCTTCATAACCGTACGGAACACGAAATAAAACACAGACGACCCCTCTGGCTAACGATTAGGTTTTGGGTTTGCTTAATTAAAGGGCAATCTTCCCTAGATGATGAAATCTCCAAGTGGAAGGCAGAAAACTAGTAGCAACCAAAGTACCACTTAGGGAGGAAAAGTGGGTTGAGTCATGTCCCTCAATTTTCGGGAAGAGGGCCCCTGGTAAAAACCCCAGGGGTTTGAGGGCATAAAGTTGTTTGCTCAGCAACAGCAGCAGCCGTGGCAGCACATGGGCAGTTGGGGGAAGGGGAGAGGGATTGAGTGGCCTACTCCGACAGATGGTGGGAAATGTGACCCGATTTCCGTTTGAGCGACCATTAACTAAATTCATTACGACTATTACCAGGATATTATGAAACATATTGAGCAAACATGCCGAGGGACGCGCGGTGATTACAAACGGCTCATGGACAAATGGATTTATAACCAAGTAAAAAATTGGAGTTTTTGGAAACTGGCGGTTGAAAATCCACTGATTAGCCTGTAAGAAGTTATCCAATATTTTGTACTTTACGAGTTTTCTCGCATTCAATAGTCTAATGAAAACAACAGTGGACTTTGAGTAAACAACCCTGAAGTCAAAATGTCTGCAATCACTGGGATTCGAGAGACTTGGTAATCCTTTACAATTAGTTAGGCATTTGACACAGATATCAGAGGCAGAAAATAACAGACCCACGTTTCGATCGGTCCCTGATTATCCAACCTCCTCCCACCTCTTAATAAGCCTATTAATGACTCCGATATTGTGAAATTCTTTTTGGTTTTGATTCGAAAAACACAAATTTCAGTTTCAACGTCTGCTTTGCAAAATCTGTCTTGTTACAAATTACTTGGTAAGCTCGAAACAAGTGGTACTCTGAAGGGGCAAGGTGGGGAGAATAAGGTGCGTGAGGAATTCTGTCCCACATTCTTGTTGTGGGGGTCTCGTATCGTCCTCATAAAACATCCCTTATATAAACACTACAGTGCCGTTTTTTCCTCAAAGCTCACTTGAAACGCCTTACTTGCTGACAGTAGATTTGAGCATTAATTTTTGCTGCACAGGTGGCAACAACTCAAATTGCATTATTCCTTGGAGATCCCACAGGAAGAAGAACCTATTCCTAATAAGTTGTCATTGTCTACGACGCTAAAAATTTCGAGAAAAGATCCATATTTTCCTCACAAGTCAAAAGTCGTATATATAAAAAATGTCAAACAAGTTGGCGAGATAGGAGGTGAGAGCAGATGCCGTCAACTGAGGATTTGAGTTTATTGTCTTCAGACAACTCATGGGTGGGCACCCATTTTCCAAGTTTTTAAAGATGGCGACGATGAACCGGTGGTACGGCTTGAACCAATTGCCAATTCCTCAACTGATAAAACAGTAGAAGCTTCTTCGAGCACTGCTGCTTCAATAGGTAGCTTATCATCAAATTCAACTCGATGTCGTCCGGTTCGATCTTCTTCATTTTCGTGGGGGGTGAAATCCCCACTTCCATTAGATTTCATAAACCATCTTCAAGTTCTTTCAGCACTGAATAAACTGAGTGAACGCTTCCAAGCCGCTTCGGCTGCTGCTGGGTTTTCTTTATTGAGCTCATAAAACATCATATCTCAAGTAATTCTTGAGTACTTCCACGTTAGCAGGGTTTCCTTCTGGTAATTCGTGAGGCATTCATTTTCCAGGTTCTTTAAGAACAACTAAAACTCAACTGGACGTCGTCCAGCTCGATCTCCATCTTCGTGAAGGGTGAAATCTTCACTTCTGGATTTCTCACACCATCTTCTGCAAGTTCTCTCATTTTCATATCCTCTCCATGAACTGAGTATGAATGTTTCTAGCCGCTTCGCAGGTTGCTGAGTTTCCTTTCTAGAATTCATAAAACACCATATGCCTCAAATGACTCTTGGCTACTTCTACGTGGGCATGGTTTTAATCAAGCAAATTTAAATTTCGTTGTTTTGTAATACAAAATTTGATAATTTGAAATGCTCATAGACACAAACACAATGTTCAGATCCATTTGACATTATACCACACTATTTTAATTTTAAAAAAGACAAAAATCCAGGCAGAACTTATGGGGTGACGTTTCATGTAATACGAACGAGAATGAGAATTTCAAAAGGTCTCAGCCACCGATTCGTGCTGACAGACAAACCCTGCATACTGGGAGGAATAAAGCTAGCCTCGGGTTCTAGAGTGCAGTCACATTTGCTTGAGTAAATTTGTTCATTCCAATGTTGGAAACTGGTTAGCTGATTTTACCTATCAAATGCTGACCGGAACCAACGAGAGAGTTTTTCACCAAGTTTACACAACCGTTTGAGGAGTAATTTTGCTTTCGCAGGAGTGAACCGAGAAACTCTGGCTCTAACAGGCACTGATCGAATGTTCCAGGACTTCGAGGGAAACCTTAAAATCTGCCACATGTCCTTACGCCTGCTGAGAACGGGAATTCAATTCTAGCGCCAAATATAAGGCAGAAAAAATTAAAACCAGTGAACCGATTAGCAGACAAGCGCCTCCGTGAAGTAATTGGGTGGCCATAACTCAGAAGCCTTCATCACGACGACCGACATAAAAATGACGTTAGTAAAGGGCACAGGCAAACGCGCACACACATTAGGGCTTTTGAGAGTATTGCCAAAAAACTAGAGACATCACAGAGGGGAGACAAAAGGGCAAAGCGCTGCTCCAAACAACATGTATTTTCAGTTCTTTCAAATCAACACAAAAATGCCGGGAGGCGCTTACAGGCACGCGCGCCTGTGATTTGAATAAATAAATAAATAAATGCACATCTCGGTGGTTGCTGGATTCAGATCGAGAAGGCACCACGGCAAGCTCAGACCAGATCTAAAAGAGACACAAAAGCAAATAAATATACCATAAAGAAAGCAAAAAAATTAAAAAACCTGTGCATAATGGGTACAATAACCATTATACCATTCCGTCCTAAAATTTCATTATCATTTGATGAATGATTGAGTCTAGCTAAGATGTAGTTAGACGTGCCAAAATAACGAATGAAAACAAAGAGCAAACGATTAGAGAACGGGCAAAGATTCACACGAGCAACAAAAGCCCGTCTACAAAAGTATGCTCGTAGTTAACTTATAACTTAGCATAGAAAAAATGAAAGCATTCACTCCCAAAACAATCGATGGAGGGTTACCTGTAGAGACACTATTGTTTCAATACCGATTTACTGCTTCTAGTGAATTCACAATGCGTAGAGGATCTATGAGTAAATTTGGCACACAAGACCAATGACTAACCTGGTTAGTCAGCAGATTCGAAAGTACACTACCGGCTCACAAAGCAAACACCAATTTATTTGGGCCCACCACCACCACCACCACCACCAGCCAAACTAACTACATTGCAAAAGCCTTTCGCAAGCACAAGTCTTTCGAAGAGTACTTAATTAACCACACATTCACCCTGGGTCGAAGGAAGTTGGCGCCTCCTATTTGAGCAGTACAGTTTTGGGAATGAAAGAGCAAATAAGAGATTTCTGGAGCTCCACCGTTGGATAGAGATCACGGATTCCGAACTAGTTGAAACAAACTCACCGTACAGGGGTTGGATGAAATGGTGCAAGCATCTAACATTTCGGCATCATAATCTTTGAACATGCTATAAACAATGAAAACCTGACATATTTTAATGTTTCTTGATATATTCACTTAAAAACTTTTTTTACAGATATTTAAAAAGTGGTTCACTGCCGCCGGCCTTGAGCGCTTGGCGCACTGTCAAGTGGAACTGTCTCAAAAGTAATGACTGCCGCCTTTGAAGGAGAGAAGGAAAGACGTCATCCTCAGCAAAGCACAAGTCTGGCCGAAAGTCAAAGTTGTTGGCCGAGAGACTCTAAATCAGTGAATTGTTATAGAGAATCGCAAGACCTCGCCTCCTAAAATCACTGCAGATCTCAATGAACACCTTTTGAACCCAGTTTCCCCCACAACAAATGTTCCTCGTCGGGAGCTGCAGAGCGGAGCTGGATTCCACCACGGGAGAGCAGCAATTGGAAAACCTCTACTCTCAAAGGCGACAAGTGTTTCAAGGCATTTAGAGTGGCGGAGTAGAAACCGCCAGAATAGTTGGTCCCTCGAGCAGTGGAATAAAGTGCTTTTCGCTGACGATTCGTCGTTTACCACCTTATTTTCGATCACCGGCCGAGTGTACTGAATTTGGAGACAGCCGAAAGAAACATCTAATCTAGACTGCCGCCTCCTCCCAACAGTAAAACATGGCGGGGTTCTGCCGTGATGATGAGCTGGGGTGGTGCTGTTTCTTCGAAATTCGCCGCTAGGGCAATGATCTTTCTTCATGGTTCAAGAATTAAAGCAGAGATTATTTAGGAATTTGGGGCTACCAAGTTCATCCTATGATTTAAGAACTGTGGTTTCCGGAGGGGAACACCGCCATCTTTTAAGATGTTGGTAATGCACCAATCCAAAAGTGGCTTGAGGAACAATCCCACCACAATCCCCAGACCACCTCAACCTCGTTATTGAGGGGCATTTATGGTTCATTTTAGAGATACGATAAGTCGATTTCCGCCATAGTCCATAAAAAGAACTGGGTGAGGAGGTTTTAACTGCAGAAGGATGGGCTGTAATCCCTTTGGGACCAACAATTCACAATCTCGGGGAATTGAGGCTTCAAATTTCGCAAAAGGTGGACCTACATCATACGAAAACATATTTTGTTGATTTTTCAAGATGTTTCCATTATCATGTTTAAAACCCTGCGTATGGTATCGTAACAGGTTCATAAATAAGGAGTAATCAGCATGTGACTCCACCACCAATAAAGGTTCCCTTCAAAACAAAAAAATCCGCTCCTCCTGATTAACAAGACACTTAATTGGCCTTAAAAACTCACCCAAATGTTATTCGTTAATGCCAAGAAAATAAAAGCAGTTCCGAGTAAGTCATGAGAGATTTATTGCCCTAGGTTTGTAAATAAACATAACTAGGGGTCAGATAGGACTTGCAAAGTCCCGGGAGTCGAAAAAACACCCACAAAAAGAGCAAAAAATCAGTTCGTACACCCGCGTAGTCAAACCCGCCCCCCGCTCCGACAAGGGGGACGAACAGAAATGTCCCTTCTGGGTGACCCCAGGTTGACGCTGTCGCCGGTGTACTATTAGGCGCCAGATTAATTACATGTACTTGTTGACAGTCGACAGAAAAAGCCGCCCACTCAACTAATGACAATGCGTAATACAACTAGGGGGCAAATCCGCATCCCAGAGCATAAGGTGGAAGAAGATTGAGGGGAAATTGGTGTGAGAGCACTGAGCAGTCGGACCAAAGTAGCTTGAACTGGTTCCCCCTTCTTGGAAATACTGCTAAAAATGAAGACCAGTACCACTAACGTCCGCTATCCTCACGACCTCAAATCATCAACGTGACTATACATGGCAAATAAGTTTTAAAAGCTAAACCTATTTTTCTAATGGGGTTTCCTTCCGTAATGACGCAACTAGTTATGGAGATGCAAACTTCTCAAGAACTCCAGGTCTAAACAGGCTTTAAGTGAACAAAGTAGCATAAAATGGAGGCTACATACAGGAAGAGCCGAGCAGTAGTGCTAAAAACAGAGAATGCACCTTTGGGTTGAATAAAACCATGGGTACTATACGAGAAGAAAATAACATCCAGCAAAAAATTCTAGCATACACCGTCAGGAAACCCGATCGGTTCAGACAAACCTGCTTAAACAAAACGCCTACGCTTGTTTAGACAACAGTGGCGCTTGACAGTCGCAATTTTAGCCCCCTATCTTTGTAGGAGGGTCAGGTGAATGGACAGGGCATCGGAGGGTATTTTAGTGAGTCAGCTGGCACCAGAGCCTACGAGATTTTTAGCAGTTGCGTCAGTGCATTGAATGTTAAGTGGGAAGGACTTTCTAAGAGGCATAACAACTTTATTAGCCCTCGTAGTCGGATCAACAATGAGCAAACTCTGCATGCTTTTAGGTCTATCACACGTCGACTCAGCTACATTTTGGCACTCCTTTGAAAAGCCATTTTTTGTTTTATAGAACTAAGGATTCAATCAAGATGATGTGATTCCTGTGTGCGTGGGAGGATTAGTCTGCTTGTCTGTCTGTCATGATTCAGCTGTTTGTGGCTTGCGGGATTGGCAGGGGAGGATGTGGAGACAAGAAAAACGAAAACATGACACGCACCCCTTGTGTGAATAATACGCTGAAAATGCGCTTAAAGATGTGTCAGCCATTCCTTATAACATCTGGTAAGTTGTGGCTCTTCTAAAATAGGTATGATAATCAATCCTGAAGATAGTCTAAGCCAACAAAGACGTAGGGTTTCAATGAAGGCATATTTCTGCCTCCAAGATTTAAAATTTCCCAAGCAGAGATCAAAACGACATCATAACTTATAGACTCAAGGTGCCTGGCTTCGGTTGCTTCATATTCACCCTGTACTCCGAAATTGTAGGTACTACTTGTTTAGTCACCCTAGACGAACATCGTAGAATTCCGGTGAAGTCTACGCATGGCTCATGAGGAGTGGTCACATTCAGTCAGACAAAAGGCGCTATCCCTTGCATTCAAATTAAGGAGGGCAATATATCTTAAAATACGGCAAGGAGGTAGTCCTTAAGGGAAATAATGGTGTGTAAATAATATGAAGACGCCATAGTAGATGGCTCCAGGTTATGGGTTGAGTCTAATTGTTGAGGCTGTATAATAGACGTTAATGGAGATGGTTATTTTTAGGAAAAAGGTTGAAATTCTTTTGAATCCATCAAATATCTCATTCACCATTAAATTCAGTTCGAATACATCGCAAATGATATGCTTAATTCTCCGATACATTGTGACTCTTCAGAGATTAGTATGACAATCGATTCTAAAGAAAATCTACCATACAAGTATGGGGTTTCAATGCAAACATATTTTACGCAAGGTTTAGAATCTCCAATACACCAGCACGAAGCCTAACTACAGGATTGGGAGCGCTATCTCTTAAAATTTATGCGAAGGTTCCATACCTAAGCAAGAGAGCTGGTTCTTACCAACACTATCCCATAAGTTCTGTCCGAATTTTCCCTTTTTATGTGAAACGAAATTCAAAGAGCATTTTGTAATACCTAATGAGCTGAACATTATTTTTGTTTAAGATTCAGTTAAACTGATCAAATTTCGTTTTGCAGAACAATGAAATTAATATTTGCTTGGCCAAAGACCTGCTAACATGGATGGGTGTGAGTTCAAGACAGGAATCTCAGCGGCAACCGATGAAGCAGCTACGAACATTCATTCTCACTTGATGAAGAGGGACGTGTGAATGAAAGAAGCTGGCTGCAGAAGGCGGTCTGCGGAATCCAGTGGAAGTGGAGATTTCACCTCCACGACGAGGAAGAAGATCGAAACGGACGACGTCCGGTGGGGTTTGCTGATAAGCAGCTCCTTGAAGAAGCTCCTGATGGAGCTCTTCTTGCTTAATCAGTTGAGGAATTGGCAATTAAGGTTGGTTCAAACCACGCAACTCTTCATCGTCGTCATCTTCAATAACTTTGAAAAGTTACTCAACTTGCAAAATGAGTGACTACCCATGATTTATCTGAAACCTCAAATCCCCAGTTGAAATCTGCTCTTCTCTCCGCCATTCTTGCCAACGTGTTTCGCATTTTTGGGGGATAGACGACTTGTGACTAGCGACGAAAAATGAGCTTTTATCGAAATGTCATTAAGCCGTCGTAGACAGTGGAGGAGGAAAAAATCCCAGCCGCAGCTGCCGAGAAGGGAACTTCATCAGAATAATGGCCTTTTAATTGTTGCTGCATAAAATGACAGCAGTTAACGCTCAAATCTACTGGGATCTCATCAAATCCCAGAAATTGGCATCCGCAATCCGTTTGGTGAACCTGTAACGATCTCATTCTCCCAGACATTTGAGCATCCTCCAGTGGTCTCATTAAATAAACTGCCACCCTACTAGTTAATCTTTGGCGACGAGACAAAGTCTACTTCGACATTTCCGACTCTCTTCTTCACACCAATGAATCTAGCGAGTGCCCATTTCCTTTCAAAGGGCTTCCACCATTTCACCTCTATCCCATGCTCTGGACATTTCCCACCCAATCCGACCTAGTTTTTTACAACATCAAAGCCATCAAAATATTTTCTACAATAGGCGCACACAGCCCATAGGTCGCCTAATTGCATAATCAAGGTGGCCGAGAAAAACCAGCCTGGGGACACATTCAAGCAAAAACACGTCCCCAGAGGGAGCTCTGACCGCAAGTCGACGACGTGTGTTTGTCAATCAACAAGACAAACCTCGAGACGGGGAGAGGGGGAAATGGGGTCACGGGACTGGCGCCCACCACCCCACACTCCCCCAATAGCCTCTATCACCTTGGCCTGGTCGCTGAGACGCGCAAGCAGGCGTATTTGCAAGTGAAATGAGATGGCCCATCGTATATGCGGGGACCCATATGCACGGCACATCACTCTCCGAAATGCTAAGCAACTGAATTTCCGTGATACGCAATAGAGCGACGATGATGATATACCACTGAGAATGACGGCTAAGAGCGGTCAGAAAGTGCCCGACAATTGCTACTATCAAGCCATGCCATAAGTTCTGTCTGTATTTTACCTTTTTAAGTTAAACAAAATTTAAAGGATATTTGAAAATGTATGATGGAGCTAAACAACTTAATAGAAATTTTCCTGATTAAAACCACGCTGTCATGGAAAAAGCAAAAAATGCATCATGAGTTCAAGGAAGGAAACCCAGCAGCCGCCAAATCGGCTAGAAACAATCACACCCAGTTTATGCAGAGGAATGTGTGAATGAAAGAAGATGGTTTGCAGAATTCAGGAATGTCTAGATTTCATCCTCCACGAAGATGACGATGGAATCCGACGACGTCCAGTTGAGTTTGACGACAAGCTTCTTGAAGAAGCAGTCCATGAAGAAGCTTTATCTTTCAAATTGGAATTGGCAATTGAGCTTAGTTCAAACCATGCAACTGTTCATTGCATTCATCTTCAAAAACTTTGAAATTGGCTGCCTCATGAATGGGTGTCTGAAAACAATCACCTCAAATCTCGAGTTAACGACATGCGTTCGCAACTTCACTCCCGCCAACTTGTTTCACCCTTTTTCGTTCTTGGACTTGTGACTGGCAACTGGCCAAAAAAATGAATCTTTATCGAAATTTTAAGCGTCGAAGACAGTGTCCTTGGAAAAGGAGGAAAGATCTCAGCCAAAAGCCACCGAGAAGGGAATTTCACGGAAAAAGGGTTCATCTTCATTCAGTCGGGTAGTATTGTCAAGGAATAATACTCTTTGAATTGTTACCACCTAACACTGCAACAATTAGCACTAAAATTGATTGTCAGAAATTAGGGCACTTGAACAACCAAGCTTTGACTTGGAAAAAGACCAGCTCTAGTGATTCGAAAATAGGTGATGTTTCATCAGGACAATGCAGGACTACCCCACACACCAAGAATCACGTCAAAAAAGGCCCAAGAAGAACTTGGATGGGAGTGAAGATCTCATCCACTTCATTGTCCCGACTTTGCTCCTCCTTCTGGCCACCATTTGTAGCTTCGTAGCTTCCAGAACCACTTGGAAGAAACAGCTTTTGCAACGCCGCAGAGAGAGGGTGTTTGAACTGACATTTGTAAGTTCTTCGAATCAAAACTGAAGGCACTTTACAATATTAATGGTATTAATAAGCCTGTTAATAAACTGATGAAAGTCATCGATAGATACGGAAAGTGTAATAATGATCGAATCTTCCATTGTAAGTAACATTTGGTCATTTGTTTCATTTGTTCGAAATTCCGAGAGAATCTATGGGAGGACCTGATACCTAGCGACTTTGAAGCTTGAAATTGAGACTTCGTTATTTCCAGATGATGATTATAAGACTGTTTACTTGTTCTCTCTCAAGTTTTTACGGGTGATACTGACAGCGGTCTCAAGCAGCAAAAACGGTACCTTTCACCTCAGTCATACGTACAGAGAGTTGTTAAAAGCATCAATATGGAAACGGCGCCGGAAAAGTAGGTGCGCATGGGTGCTCAGTTTCGCCTGCCATTAACGCGTTCTCACAGCACACACACACACACACACACACAGGAAGGTATCTGATAACTTCAAACCCAGGGAAAAGGAGCACCGTGACTCACAGGCTGCTTTACTGGGGAGCAGTGTCAGCTTTTGACAAGGACAACCAAAACGGAGTTGACGTATTTCGAGGACCTCACTGAGAGATGCTCTTAACACCAAGTTTTAGGTTTGATCAATCAAAATCCAGATTCATATTTAAGAATTATGACCCCTTACACAGATAAGACATTGTAAACCTTAAACGCTTCGAATCTTTACCAAACTATCGGTTAAAAATAGGGACGAGATTAATTTAATCCAAACATTGCTGCAAAACTCCGGGTCTACTAGAGAAAGAATTGAAGCTCGATAAAGTTCTAATGCACAACAAAGAAGCCCTAGAAACAAATGATGGACCGACCAAGTAACATAGATGCATGTTTGGCTAACTTCGACGAAACACCTGAAAATTGCAATTCACTTCGTGAACCCAGCAACGTTAATTTAATAGCTTCTGCTGTTATGCAAGAAATGGTGCAAAAAACAATGGTAAAAAGGAATTATATGCGTTATGAAGACGCAGCAAAAATAGCCACTTATCAGATGTAATGGCAACAATCAACAGGACCACATTAGTCGTGCAGTCACTTAGGTGCACAGAAATCGAAGACATTCAAAAGAGTACCTTCAAAGACCTAACTACGATCGTTACAAAGAAGTGCATGTACCGAGGAATCATAAATCCTTTACCACGGTACGATCTAACGTCACCCAAAAGGGAGCACTGGCCACTTAACCAACCCATTTACTCACGATAAGCTTTACTTCATGGTTCATCTATTCTTGACACTCACACACACAAACGCAGTCAAGCTTTTCGTGTAAATAATACGCAGTAAATGGATTCATTAACATGTTAAGGCCTAGGCGTCAACACCGCGGTTTCTAGAATGTTTCCACCCAATCAGTATCCTGATTAGAGTTCATCAGAAGGGGACACACCAGCACACGACACGACGGCCACTGGGGACGCGCATTAATGAGCGCACGTACTCATTTCTACTCACACAAACTAGGTCTAGTCAAACAGCATATCTTCCTCGTTTAACCGGTCCTCTCGCGGTATGGAGAAGTACGATATTAATGGGAGGAGAGCGACGACCGATGGACGTATGGAAACTCTTACACATGCACAAAATACAGGGAAAAACGTGTTCAGCAAAGCACGGATCTGGCCTAAAGTCAGAGTTGTCCAAGAGAGACCTTCAGACTATTTAAATCGGTTTGTTAGAGAGGATCGCAAGACTACGACTGCTAAATCACTGTCGATCACCTCAGTAAACACCTACAGAACCCGGTTTCCACAAAACTGTTCCTCGACGGGAGCTGTGGAGTGGAGCTGGATTCCACCACGGAAGAGCAGCATTTGGAAAACCGTTGCTCTCAAAGACAACTATTTCAAAGCGTTTAGAGTGGTGGAGTATAAATCTAAAGAATTGGTGCCTCGATCACTAACCAAATGTACTACATTTGGAGACAGCCGAAAGAAGCATTTTATCCAGATTGCTGCGGGGGTTCCATCTAGATGAGCCTGGGCCAATGATTGCCCTTCATGAAAGAATTGACATCCGAGACTGTGTATTTAGAAATTTCGGGGACCAAGTTCATCCCATGGCTTAATAACTGTGGTTTCCGGAGGGGAGCGCCACCATCTTTCAAGGTGATAGTGCAGCACCACCAATCCATACAACTAGAAATGTTAGAGAATGGCGACACGAGGAGGAACATTCTCGTGAGAAGTTGAGCATCTCATCTGCCCACCACAATCCCCAGACCCCAATCTCATAATTGAGGAGCATTTATGGTGGATTTTGAAGACTAAAGTGAGAAGTCGACTTCGTCGCCGCCATTGTCTCTAAGAACTGGATAGAGGTCAAAATGCCTTCGGATTCAACAATTCGCAATTTGTATGAATCAATATCTCAGAGAATTAAGACTGTAATAACCACAAAAGGTGGTAGACCTCTACCATATTAAAATGTATTTTGTTGATTTTCCATGGCGTTTCCACTATTTTGTCCAACCCATTTGACGATTGACATCAACAGGATGAGACCACTAATTCCTACACAAACGTGTGAAAGCTCTTACAAATTTACAAAAAGGGGGGAGGGTGACTCACTTGGCCGAGTAGGGTTAGGTGGTGACAGGGGGGAGGCAGCCGCGTTGAGGGAGCGGAGGAAGTCCATGAGGATGGGCATGAGCTGCTTGCGCGTGGCCGCCTTGTTGGTGATCTCAGCGATGTGCACTGAGGCGGCGTCAGGCCGCTCACCGCACCCGCAGCCCATCTCGCTCAGCGGGCGCCGCAGCTGCAGCTCCCTCGAGCCCCCCATCAAGTAGGCCCACAACTAGGCGAGGAAGAGAGACGCTTCACAAATACATACCTAGGAGTTGGACCCTTCCTCCTCAGGATAAACATCCGAGGGGTCAGGTCTGGCAAAGAAACTGTGTCAAACCGAGGCACTCACTGAGGCTTAGTACCGGGTCGACGTTGTTGACGCTACAGCAATTTCTTAGAGCACAGCGGACATCCAAAGCACGTGAATCTCACTGCTTTACGAATCAGGCATCTCGATGCCTGCCGACTATCAACTTGTACCAGCTTAGGCCCTTTACCGAGGCTCAGCGCCGGGGCCACAGCGAATTTGACGAATACAGTGAAAAAGGTGTATTTACACCTACTAACAGACTTTTAGTAGTATCACATAAGCAAAATACTTTGTGATTAGCGTCGGTCAGACACATCTAATGCTAATCACTAATAAGGTAGTGTTGAGTCCGCCTTATATAAAACCCAAGAGTCTAAACCCGGTGATTTCGATTCACTAGCCAGTAGATCGATCAGACTGTTCGAACATAACTCGCCAGTTTCCAGAACGTTCCCATCCAATCAGCGGTCCTGTATTCAACTGGACCTCTCGTATCACAAAGACGATTGATCTATCAGGTCATCGCATAAGTTTTTTTCCGAATTTTGCCTTTTTTACAACGTCTCATGGAGTGAAATATTTTTGCACTAGATGTACTTAAACAAATCAAATTGTGATTTACAGAACAATAAAATTTACATTTGCTTTATTAAAACTATTCTAACATGGAAGCACCCAAGAATCAGTCGAGGTACATGAGTTCAAAAAAGGGAACTCGGCAGCAGCCGAAGAGACTAGAAACATTCACCCGGTTTATGGAGAGGAGGAATGTGTGAATGAAAGATGATGGCTGCAGGAGATGGTTTACGACATTCAGCGTGGAGATTTCAACTCCACCCACCCTCCTTACCCCAAAACGAAGATGAGTATTGAACGGGATGACGTCCAGTTGAGCTCGATGACAAGTTTCTTGAAAAGAAGCAGCCCGTGATAAAGTTTACCTTAATTTATCAGTTGAGGAACTGATAATTGAGCTTTATCAAACCATAAAACTGTTCATCGTCTTCATCTTCGTAAACTTGAGCAAGTTCCTAAACTTAGAAAATGGGTGATTACCCATGCAGAGCCAGAAAACAATCTCAAATGTCGAGTAGGCATCTGCCATTCCCCCCATTCTTGCCAACCTGCTTCACCGTTTTTAGTGGATAGATTTATAACTGTCAATGAAAAGCTGGTAATATTTCAAAAAATGTTAGGCGTCGTGGACAGCGACGACTTCGTAAGTGGGGAAAGACCCCAGCCACAGTCGAAAAGGTAACTTCATTGGAAAAATATTTCCCTTCTGTCAATCTGGCGAGATCGACAAGGAATAATTCACCTTAAATTGTAACCAACTGATGCAGCACTATTGAATTAGGCATTTGAACAAAACTTTCGGGAAAAGAGACCTGCTATAGGGATTGGAAAAAGAGGTGATGTCTCATCAGGGCAATGCAGCACGATCCCCCCTCCACACAGCAAGAATCTCGTCACAAAAGATTGAAGAAGAACTTGGATGGGAGGAAGTTCCTCCTCACCTACCCTGGTCTCCCGACCTTGCAACTTTTTCAAACACCCATTTGTATCGTAGCTTTTGCAACGCAGCTACATTCGTGACATTCGTGAGTTCATCTGATTATATCCAAGAGAACTTAACAACAATGCAAGTGTAAATATTTTTAAGATGGATGGAAGTCATAGGTAATCAGGAAAAATGTATTGATAATTGAATCTTTAAGTAAATGTAAAGAGACAGAACTTATGGAATGGCCTGATAAGCAGAAAGAGACCGACGAAGAGTAGATTGAGTAATTATCCACAATAGCTTTCTAATGAAGCTCAGACGCTCACAGTTCGTCATCCATTAAGGCGGAACAGACTTGTGAAATAACCTAGCTCGGTGTCAATATCACTCAGAAGGGTAACCGATACCGTTGCTTGAAGCGAACACAAGAATACGAATAGGAAGATGTGGAGGAAAGGGGAAATGAGCTCTTCTTAATAAAATTACGGAAATAACTGGTGGAGAAAAGGAAGACCCACCCTGCAGGTGAAGGCGCGGTGCTCATCGGGGGATGTGACGACGATGCCACGTCGCACGAAATTGGGCAGGTCGGTGGTGCCGGCGGGGCTCTTGTGGGGGCAGTGGCAAGCATCGGACCACGCCGGCCCCACCGTCACGCACACGAGGGTGCGCGCCCCCTGCTCCTGGCAGAACCGCGCGGCCTCCGACTTGAAGTCACTGTGCTCGGAGAGCTCCTGCAAGGCAACCAGACAGAGCCTTACTTAGACTTGCGGTGGCTTGACTGAGCCCCCGATTCTCAGTCGCGACAGTCTGGTGTAGTGGCTCTACAGTGACACCTGAATCACCTCCTGTATTAACCAAAACCTAATTGGCCCAATTCGTTTATCGATAAATCAGGTCAACCAAAACTTAACACCTACACAGATCTGCTACTGACGTTTTCTCTTCTACCTCTGGCGTAGTTTTTCCATCTAGGAAGAGAATCTAATCGTAGCTATCACATGAGTGATGCCAACCAAGAGTTTGTCAGAGTCGGTACGACTCACATTGGAGCCTTTGTGCGCTGAAATCCTCAAATATAAGCACAAAGGCCAGAGAGCATGACCACGAAACGACAATCGAATAAAATAAATACACTCAAGAGCGTAGGATAAAAGCACAATTTTGTCGATACCATGTAGCGAGAGAGGTACATCGGACTGTGAATGCCTACCCTCAAAAAAGATACAATAAATAAAGGTTCGAGGCCATTTACATGGGATCAGATGCTCAAGCACATTTATTGACAGGATGAATACGCAAAAGTGGATTTCAACATTTAGAAATATAGCAAGGACATCCTCCATCAGCTATTCACTGATACAGAAAACTGTGAATCTGCTACAACTTCCTGCAACAGGAACCAACTACCACTTCAGATACTGATAAAGTACACTTTAAGCTCCAGCAAAAATAGTTAATATAAGAATTTTGATCTAGCATTGATTTACATTAAGATCACCAACCGACCAGCGCAAGATACCCCCTATTCAAGCCAGGGAATAATGAATATGGTGGATATTTATACTGGTTTTACAATATTAAGATACATTAAAGATAACAGCAAAGGAAATATTAGGCTATTTTGGATAAAGACAAACAACTACTTACCTTGAAGTCCATTCCGGTGATTGTAGAGCAAACGATGTCGGCTTTAGAATCCTTGTCTATTCCAACCCTCTTGCAATCTCGTCTAAATAAATCCCACAGTGAAAGACCTAAAAAGATCGCGAATTTCAACGAGGAATTAAAGCGGAAAGCACAACCAAAGGAGAACGAAGTGCTCACCAGTTATGTTGAACTTGGACTCCATAATTTCCTTGAAGACAAAGGCTCGGGATGCACCCTCGGTGAGCAAAGCTTCGCCAGCAAAAGCCTCGAGTTTCCGAGCGGCCTCCAAATCCCTTCGAGTGGCTTTTTGTATCTCCAGAGCCTTTTCAGAGAGCCCATCATTGTCAATCAGGATTGCACCTACATAAGTTAGCATTAGATAACCCAAAACCGTACCATAAAGGAGCTGGCATAGCTCTATAGGTATCATCTCCTTTGGTAGACGTTTAAACAGTTCTTCGGCTATGAGGGACGAGCAGGAACCAACTTTCTCAACTATAAAATTGGTGCAGGATCCTGGCCTCTTGTAGCCTGAAAAAATGGGATGATGATCAATTATTTCTTCCACAGGACACTTATTAAAGGCGTTGCCCGATTCGCTTTCAAGATGATCCACCAAAATCACGGCAAGCTCTTTGGCTGCCCCTGGTGCCAAAAGCCAATCAAGACTACCAGAATAGAACAGGTCAGTCTTGTCTATTTTACAAGTGTTAAGCCAAAATGTAACTTCAGTTCTCAGATTCATATCAAATTCTGGGATGTTGCAGAAGGGAATGTACGTGACATTATTTTCTGGGTTCTCCTACTAGCGTGATAAAACTTCGAAATGTTCACCTTAGATTTTATATAGGCATAACTTGTAGAACACGCGATGCTGTCCAGATCACAAGATTCATTTCCAGTTACGATTACGAATTTAGACTCAGGGTTGGGTTTCTAGAGCAGCGTAATCGATTGGAAAATACAAAAAATACCAGACTACAATGTAGCCCTCTTAAAAATCTGCTAAGCATTGTAATTTGTTAAAGCTAACGAAAATGTATAAATCTGTCAAGTTCTTTCGGCTGTTAAGTTATAAATAAGAGATTCCGTTATTGGATTAAAAAACCACTATCCGGCGCCGACTAGCTACTGAACACGATATTAAAGTTGTTGCAACAACCAAGGTGCAAAACATTGTACAGATTGAGGCCGAAAAAAGAGAATCTAAAATTCAAAACAAAGACAGCATTTGAATGCATTATATAGATCATTCAAATGAGTAAAGGCGTCTAATAAATGTTTTGAAACACAATTAACAAAAATAATTATAAATACAAATAATATAACTAATGTTTAAGTGGTAAAACTGAAAAATATTGTTTTAGATGTCCATTCGTTTGCATCACTTGCACAGCCTTCAACATTTTGAGTTGTTTCGGAGAAGTCAGGTTCGTCGGTTGTGTTTCGATGTCTACATGCTTACTTAGTGGCAATATTCGTGTTTTTACCTTGTTGTGCTTGATTGATACTGCAATTTTTACACAATACTAGCGGTTTCACTGTTTTTTAATGTGTACTAAAATCATGTGTTGTAGCAATGATTATAAACTGTAACGACATTTGCATGTATCGCACGAGTAAATGTGATTTCGAAGTGGGGCGTGTACTCGAGACGAGAGATGAATGTGATATGATCCTTGTTGGATCGTACGATGGAGCTGGTGACTCTGTTTGGGTAAAAAATCGGAGGGTTGTTGGGCGTGTCGAAGAGCCCACGAGCAGCACTGATCTGAATGTACGCCTTCTTTTGGATTTTGACTGTCGTAAAAGTCTTCGTTTTATAAAGTGTTCCTTTGTGTCTATTTAGCTTTTGAATGCGAACTTTATTCAAAATTCACTGGAGAAACTCTGTAAATTGCATAATGTAAGTTTCCTACTCTTCGTTTGATGAAACCTCATGAATATCAGATTACTGTTATTTGCAATTCTGCTTTTTACTAAAAGGCGACTCCTGAAAATTCTTGGGCTGTGGGTGATTTCTGCGTCTGCAGGTGGCAAGAAGACGGCAACTACTATGTGGCTAGAATATCCCGTATCTCTGATTTGGAAGGGAAATGTGATGTCGAGTTTCTGTACTATTACAATGCTCAGTATGATTGGCCTCTGGGGGACCTTGAAGAAGCAGATGATATCGGCCTGGAGCTAGTTGAAGACGAACTTAATTTGGAGGATTACAGAGTAGTCAGGTCTGTTTCTACATCTCATACTGCTTCTTCGTTTCATTCTATTGATCTTCTAACAACACCTCTTGTTTGTGCCTTTTAGTGAAAGGGTTCCACGCGCTGTGATGGTGTGTATATGCTCCGAGCTGATTTTCTCCAGTGCTTTTAATGGTCTTCTTTCGCACGACATTCTTAACTTTTGAAATTACTTTTATTTCAATGTAGCTCTTGCATTACAGCCCAGCGTGATTCTTATTCCATGTATCTTTTTGTAGAAGTCCCCAACTGAAAAGGGGAAAGACGGCACGAGTGAAAGGTGCGTTCATCTTCGATTCTTAAATATAACTGGTTTATAGTTTTCATTAGGAGCTTTTGCTATTATTCCTGCGCTTCCAACAGGTCTGACAGTGGTGTCCAGGTGTCCGGTTCTTCGGGCAAGGATGACTCACTGTCTGCTGGTGGTCCGGCGTCTGTTAATGGAAAACCCTCCGAAACGGTGCTCGAAGAAAAGGTCGAGTCTCTTGGTAGTAAAAGTTTTGCAATCAAACCTGCGGTCGGTGCTCAAGTAAGTTTTGCCTCCATGCCTTTCTTTGGTGGACTTAATTCGTCTATCCTCAATCCTCTCATACTGTGACCAAGTGTTTTTTGTTTGAAGGAGTCACCTCTAGGAGAGTGGGGTGTGGGGGACTTTTGTGTGTGCCAGTCGGAGGAAGACAAGCTCTACTACGTGGGTAGAGTCATCGGGGTTTGCGAGTTCTCGAAAACCTGTGATGTGGAATTTCTCTTCTACAACAATATTCAATACAATGTCCCCTTAGGGGAGATGAAGGATACAAGTGCTGCTAGTCTGAAGCTCGTCAACGATAAAAAGAGTATTGAAGCCTTCAATGAAGTTCAGTTAGTCGTCTCTCTTTATCCCACCCCCAACACTATCTGCTCTTTCTAACAGTTTTTCCATGTGTTTCCAGAGTCTCGAAGCAATTAGCTGGGCGGGTAAGTACATGGCTCTGGCATCATGTAATATTAAAGTACGGTTACCAATATTCCTGCTGTAATGCTTTCACAGCCACCTCTGGAGTCCTGGCAAGTGGGCGATATTTGCATTTTCGAGCAGCAGGACTCTCATCAGGGACTGTTTGCCGAGATAGTCGCTATCACACAGGGAGCATGCAAAGTCCAAATACTGCACACCCAAGAAAGGCAGACAGTGCGCTCGCCTTCGAACCTGAATAAGCTCGATCCCAACACCATGACTCACGTCTATGACCCCTTCAACATCGACGCTCTGAAAAAACTAAACGACCCGTAAGTGTGTGTGTGGCCTCGCCGTCTTATCCCTCCCTGACACACCTTCAACCGGTAGCCCTTCTCTCCTAGAAACCTTAACGAAATGCTCGTCGTCGATCCCTCCCGTCGTAGTCTCAGTTACTACTCCAGTAAAGGTAGGGGCAACAATAAAAACCTCTGGATCTTTAAATCTCTTCCACGGTCTGAACTCATCCCTTGTCTTGTAGTTTCTGTTTCCTCTGGTGACGTGTGCATCTACAAAAAAGGCCGTGGAGAACTCGGCATCGGGATCTTTGACCAGTACGACGTGCTCAAGTATCAGGTTCGGATAACACCCGCTTTGCCCAAGAACAGCACACCAATGTGGTTGTCTCCACGACGCGTTGTCAAATTCATGCCTCCCACCTATTCCGACCGTGACAAAACAGTGCGTTTTTTTGACTAATTTCGCTAGCTCATTTGGTCTACTGTATTATGACCCCCTTTCTGATTGGTGCTTCCAGCAACTTGCCCCGACTTTTATTCGAAGTACATTGAAAAAACTCAAGACTTTCCGTCCCGAAGATGCCGGTTTCGTAAGTTGTGCTACCCAACCTTTTTTCATCATCCTGGAATCACTTTGTTAAGCTCACCCCTTGGTGATTATCTTCCTACAGAAATTCTTCCCATGCCCAACGTGGAAAGTTGGGGACCTGTGCGTTTCTCAGTGGGACGGGGGTAGAACCTACTACGTGGGGAGGGTGGCGAGTATCTCGGAGACGCGGGGCACCTGTACCGTCGAATTCCTCAACTACGGAAACCTCAGCGTTGGGGTCCGTCTAGAGGACCTCGAGTGCCTCGATTCAGTCGGTTTGGCGCTCGTGATGGAACCCGATAACCTCAAGGCCTTGAACTTGGGGTAAGCCGGTCTCCTGCCACCTCATTCACCTTTTCTCACCCCTTCAACCGTTTTCTATTGTTCTCTCAAAGTGGGGAGGAGGAGGAAGCGAGCCCCTGGTCTGTGGGAGATGTGTGTCTTTGGCCTAACGAGACTCCGCGTGATTTGTACGTGGCGCGTATCACCGCGGTTGATGCCGCCGCACACACCTGCGATTTGTCGATTTTGCACTACAAAACTCCCTACGAGGACGTGCCTTTCGACCGTCTCCAGGCAGTGACGCCAGAAAGCCTACGTTTCTGCTCCGACACGGACAATCGACGCGCCTATGACAAGTTCATGTGAGTCATGGCTGCTTTGTTCCCTCCCCCCTCTCACCGATTTTGACGATTATTGTGTGGTGCTTTTGAAAGGAAAAAGAAGCAGAAGAAGGAGCGAAAGGAAGCTGAATCGGCAGCAGGGAATGTGGATGGTAATACATCGAATGTGAAGCCGCCGCAATGGTTTGATGAGGGACTCAAATCTCTGAGTGCTTCCGGTGATGCCGTTCGGGACATGCTTGTTGAGACCTACCTTGCCGGCTACAAGGCTGGACAGTCTCTGGTGCGTTGACTTCTCCTTATTACTCACCTTTTCAGCTGTGGACAGCTTAAACTAATCGCCCCCATTTGCTTTTGCAAGCCTGTAACCATCTGTCAATACTAAGGTAGAATTTTCGGAATTTTTTAAAGTAGCTGAATAGTTTTTTCCAAATGAACAACTGGATGTTTCCAGGTTTGGAAAGTCGTCTTTTAGAAGGTCTGAACAATGTAGATGCGGTGAAGTGGTTTGACTTGTTTTAACTTTATAATGCTACTTCTATTGAAATTTCTGTTAAATTTCCGATCCACGTTCCTATGTCTTACTGAGTCATTGTCACTGTTTCTTTATTATCGTTTTTGTTTGTTGCATTCTAGGCACTTCTCAATGCCACCAAGAAGTGATGGCTATCGTGCAAGAGGTCAACCGTTAGATGATCATCGTCATATTTTTGTACTTTACCACACATGCTTTGTCCGGGAAAAAACTTTTTTTAAAAACCACGCCTTTTTCATTAGTGCGGTGATGCAAAGTTAGGTTTGTAACCCGATTTGTGCCCTTGCTGTGAACACTAGTCCAATTTGTAGGTGAGGGGAGCTGTTTTCGTGTGTTGAACTATTTCCATCTTGAACTCGCTTGTGACCTAGATTAGTACGCCCAAGAGACCGTAGTTCTCCTGAGATTCAAAGATTAGTTGATTGGCAGAACAGTGGAATGAAGCTAGTTGTAATTAATAGCCCTCGATTAGGATTTAGGTAAATTAACTTTTGTGGGATACTAGTAGATGAATATGGTATTCACTTGCATGTGGACTAAAAACACGTGGCTTTCGATTATCGATCTATTCGAAATGTCAAACGGGCACTGAGTAGACAATGTTGGACCGACGTATGGTAAGTGCATCTTGAACTCATTGCAATCATTTTATAAATAAGAAGCAAACGAATTTAGTTCTAAACTTTATTAATTTGGCGGTCAATTTGCTTCGAATCTCTGATGCTCGATGTTCTTTCATCAACACGAATACCTACTAAAATGAATTCGGTAGAGCACATCAGATCATTAAAAGTAACTATTGGGATTATAGTTTTCCATCAGGATTTTGAACCTAAGCTTTAGTTCTAAAGATCTGCTCAATTATTGTCTCAATTCTGGGTAAGTTAATCACAAGTAAATTCAGCATTTGGTAAAAACTGTAATAAGAAGTATTCCTCTAACCGCTTAAGCTTCATACTCTTTAAAGCCCGTATTTTTTTCCTATTTTTAATATCTTGAATATCACTTTAAAGGCTGTTCCAGGTTCGTGAATGTGTACTGAGTTTTACATTAACAACAATCATCTGACACTATAGATATTTGCATACCCCATCAACTAACTTGCTAGTCAACAGATTCTGGTCGAATTAAAATGGCACTGGCTCATCCAGTAACTTTTATTTATTTGCTCTTGCCTTTAGCCTGTAAACATCCCCATATCAATTATCACGTGATCTGTTTCTTGAGAGCGGTTATTCTCACGAATCAATAGTTTTACACTTTCTTAAGATCTTTGATTTACCTATGCCTTTATGCTGGTGACGACGATGTTTTAAAAACGCATGATTCATGCCACTCAATTTTCAGTGCAAACTGAAATTAAGTTGAGTTTTTAAATACCTCTAGGGCATCTTATTGTATTCATTTAAAGAGTTCACTATGTGATCGGATTTTTATTCTACACTGAAAGAAAGGGTCACACATCTTGTAATAAATGGCTGGATCACCAAAATTAAATAGAGCTAAATAATTTCCTTGAAGAAATAAGCACCTCAAGGAGACGTCTGAAATACGTTAAGAGAAAAATCATAAAGGGATTTATTAAAGATCTGGTACCTAAAATGGCTATCCTAACCCCCGAGTCTTGTTAACATAGGCAAAACTGGACCCTTCCTGCTATTACACCCCACGCGGTTTCGTGATTCTTTTGAGTGCATGGGCAGCGGATGAATCACAAGGATCGAAGTCTGCACATGAATCAGAGCCTTGAGGCAGTATATTTACAAAATGGACTCATTTAACATTTGATACTTTTCTGAAAGTGCTGATGACTACTTTTCTGACTTGATTTAAATTAGTTGTTCATAGAAGCACATCCAAATATTTTTAGGTAAAACCAATTGCCTCTTCCGAGAACCCACAAATCTCCATTGGCTTACTATTTAAAAATGGAAAGTGTGAGAAGAGTTCTTGCTATTTATAAATTTGTTTGATTGGATAAACGAAAACGCGATATTAGCGACCATATTTTGGAGGAGATTTGTTTGGCCTCAGATTCACTTTACCTGATTAAAGGTATAATTCTAATTTCTCTTACTGGTTGATCCGACAACTGTTGATATGGGAATAAAAAATATCTTAGCCAGTTTATTCATAAAAATTTAACATGAATCTTGACGTTTTTAACCACCATCATGGGTGTCCCGTCCATTTGACGCAACAAATCTACCGTACATATGGTCTGTATTCAGCTCCTTAGATCTGATTCCTTATCCAAAGTCTCATTTAGACCTAATATCCTTATAAATTGTAATCTCTATTTCGGATAGCGTTACTATTGATTTTAGTAGTTTTTAATTATTTTCTAAAATGATATCTCGGTTGACATGTATCCAACAGTCTTAGTGTGAGAAAAGTTTGCAAGAAGAGCAATACCTATTAAAAAGGAAGACGTTTATTACCCAGTAGCCTTGTTAAGGACCGTGAGTCGGTGAGATGGGCCTCCTGCTTTGCTTAAAACTTTTTCTTTCCCATTAAATTTGGATGCTTGTGGTTGGTTTCAAATCCTACAAGTCCGCCACGTTTTTTGATCATATACTAACAAATATAAGGCTTATTCGATTTATCTGGATATTAATGCTTCGTCCCCGTGATCATATGTCACGAAAAATGCCTTGGGCTGCCTTCTTGTTAATTAAGGTGGTTGAGGTCATCTTATTTCGTCGGAAAAATATATGCTTTTAGCTTTTACCCATAGGGTAGGTCTTGTGTAAGTTTTGACAAACTTTGAATTGCCATATCGGGAGTAAGTGCTAGGTATTCTTTCATTCACAGATTTGAATTCCGGATACATGGAGGAAAAGCCTTCTGTATTTTTATTCTCTTTTAACAATATTTTATCTTCGTAGAGTTTGTGTACTTATTTACATTTTCACAGGAGTCACAACTGGTTGATGTACCCATTCATTTAATTTAACCATCGTTAACATGCATTTTGTTACCTTAGCTCAGTTTTTAAAAGACCACAGACGATTGCTACCATACCTGTCGTTCGTCGATTTGAGTCATTTTAAGAGTTCAGCTAAAAGCGCTTGGGAAGTTATTTGACTTCATTTGAAAATAATATTGTATGTAAAATTGAGTGAGCGGAGCGAGCCATGGCATCACATACAGTCAATTCAAGTATGACTGCACTTAATGTGTTTATTTCGTTCTCATTCCTAATTCTACATGAAATTGCTCTTACTGTTCTCATTCTAAAAATTACTTTACCCATAAAAGGCGAGTTTTTTGTAGCCTTGCTTGTGAAGCAAATCAAGGTCATATGTTAAAAATACCTCGGATTTTGTTTTTCTTTCGGATCTAATCTCAATTTGTCTTTATAAGTTGTATGAAAAAATTCAAAAATGAACAAGCTGTTTAAAATTACATAAATTGGTGATCAAACTGGGTTTTAAAACGTAAGTGGATCGAATTTTCCCATACCTTCACTAATATGACTCATTGAAATCAGGATAAACGAGACTGTTTCTTCGGAATTGTGATTTAGGGCGGGTTGAAAAAAGATGCGTTTGTTCAGAAAAAGCATTGATTTTGCACAGGAAGTTAATCATGGGCGATGCTTGCCAGAAGACCAAATTTGCATTCTGTGAACCCACAAAAAGTCCAAATCCCTCTTAAATAGGGATTTCCTGTTTTGAATGTCTGGTAAAGATTCTTCTAGATCAAAAAGGGACTATGTCTCCACTCCGTGTCGTGTAGGAGCATCTGTTTTTTGTTGTCGTTGTTGGCTGTTGATTGTACATTTGGTGATTCTACTATTGATCCCGATATAAATTACTTATCTTGCAGCATTCACCAGAGGAACCGGTTTATCCCACCAGACCCAGTCACTGTGCAAGTAGGTTTAACTTGTGTCGGCACCAGTACCTAAGCTACAGTGGTTGGGCAAAATAGTGAGCGCACCTTGAGAAATTAGCAAAATGTATTTTAAAATGGTGTAGGTTGACCTTTTGAGGCCTCAGGTGCAGCCTCAATTCTCCGAGGTATTCATTCCTACATACTGTGGATTGGTGATTCCAAAGGAATTTGAGCCCATTCTTTGGTTGAAACACCCTCACCGATTTCTTTTAAGGACGATGGCGGCGGTAAAGGAAATCGACTTCCTACTAAAACCGACCCTAAATGCTCCTCAATAATGATGCTGAGGTCTCGAATTGCGGTAGCCAGATGAGATGCTCAACTTCGTTAGAGTGTTCCCCGCCAGCTAAAATCCTTAATTCTTCGATTAGGGAGAGGAAATCAGCCTTTAATTTGAGAAAATACCTCTTGAAAAGCCAAGCATTCGGGGGCAGTCTCTGTTACACTAGCGCCTGTCATACGAGCACCACTTATAGGGTTATGACCATTTTTTAAATATCTTTGAGTTGATTAAATAAATATCATATAACAAAAATGATAGACTGAAAACGTTACAATGTCAAGTTCTGACTGTTTAAGCATGTTAAATGAATATATTCAGGACACTGATTGGATGGTAACATTCTGGGGTTGTGCTCAACAAGCAAGATTGTGTTCCTTGGTGCTTGAGTGACGGAGGGTGAAAATCATTGAGTGTTGAGGCTTTACCTCAAATTGTCTTTCACGATTTTTGGTCCATCTTATATCAACAAATCTTTTCCATAATGGGTTTGGGTAGATTTATGTATTACATTTCTGCCATCCAGATCAAGCTATTACCATGATTTATATAAACTTACACCCTTCATTAGTAACTATTTTTGTACTCCGTTCCTGCTTTTACCAATCGCTCAAAAAATAAAAGACGCATGATGTTATGGCAAAAATAAAATGCTGCCAAACAGTTAGGGTTAACACATGAACCAACCATATTTAGTCGAATATATTCAGGATATCTATTATAATTTTATCAAAATCTCAAACCGTTAAATACATCGCTTCAACTATTATCATTTTTTCCTATTCAACACCCTTAAAGTGCTCAGTTTTTGAGTTGTTGAAGGAAAAGTTTTGTGAAATTGATGCCAAAATGTACGGTAGAGATGTAAAGGGCACAGGTCACATCGAAATTTAGCCATAGTCAGTCTATCGTTCTGACCTCAATAGCGGGGTTTTGAAGACTTGGTTACAGAAATCGTTTTTGAGGTAAAATTTCTGTTGGCAAAGCTACTTCATGAACTGATTTAAGCCAACGCTGCTATTTCTTGGGTCCATTTTGATGAAGATTTGATGAAGGCTTCAATCGTTAATGTACTTTGTCACTATTGCAAAGTGCTTTTTGTTTTGACTCCAAGAAGAACTTACAAACACCACTTTCAACCTCTCAGTGCTTCATTGCAAAAGCTATTTCTTCCAAAACATTTTTGTAGGCTACGAAATCTTTGATTGTCTGAAAAAGGAGCAAGGTCGGAATAATAAGATGGAATAGGTGTTTTCCCCCAAGCAAGTTCTTCTTGGACGTTTTGTGACGTGATTTCTGCTTGATGAAACATCATCACCCCTTTAGGATTCACTGGAGCAGGTCTTTTCTCCTCAACTTGGTGCAAACGTCCAAGTAGTGGATTTGAGTATTGATTATTAGGTGGTAACACTGCAGAGTACACTATTCCGTGATGATTCCACCAAATTGAAGAGCCATTTTCCAGTGAAGTGCCCTTCTTGGCTGTGGCTGTGGCTGTGGCCGGGGTCCTCCCTCTTTGCGACCCTACCACCTTCTACGACGCCTTCCGTTTCGATAAAAAACCTTTTTTTTTCGCCAGAGAGCAGATGTCGTCAACGCAAAATTTGAGGTTGTTTGCAGACAATTAATGAGTGGGCACCCATTTTTCATTTTTTTGGAGAAGGAGATGAACAGATGTAGGGTTTGAACTAGGCTTCACTGCCAACTCCTCGACTGGTAAGGACGGGCTGTCTCAAGAAGCTCATTATCGTCCGTTTCGATCTCCATCTTTCATTCACATAATCCTCTCCATAAAATAAGTGAAGGTTTCTGGCCGCTTCTGCTTTTAATCAAACAAGTAGCAATTTTATCAATCTAAAAGATATAACTGATAAGACCAAATGAATCTGAACATAAATATCATTGAGCTTCATTGTACATGATAGATCCTCTCTAAAATGCTTTCAACTTAAAAAAGGTAAAAATCAGACAGAACTTATGAGATGGTTTGACAGGCCGTTTTATCAATTGCAATAATTTGTTAACGAACCATACAAAAGCGGTTAGACTTTAAGGAAAGACGTCGTTTAGTCTAAAGTCAAACAGACACTGGTAGACAAAATGAGGAGAACTAGAAAGCGAAAAAAGGTCGATCATTTTATTAGAGATGAATATGACTTCAATAGAAAGTTATGTCTGACTTAGATGCTAATTCTCAACAGAAAACTTATCTTATGATCAGATTAGATTTTACTATAGTATTAGCAATGAACCACAAAAGCCAGTCTTTTCCGTCACTTGAGTTTGGGAGGATACAAAATAACCGAGTTCTATATTTGGGTCCAGAAGTGGCTCCCTAATTCAATTTAATGATTCACATTGATGAAACGTTTGTGACATGATGAGCAAATGTGCTGACGTTTAGGCTATAATTGTGTGGTAGTAATCTTTACATTATTCCCATTATGAGTTCACGTTGTCATCTCAGTTTTTTAAATGCAAGCAATTTAACTGGCTAAAATCTAACTGATTTGTTTGTTTCAATAGGATGGTGCCAAATCAATGTGTTTTGTGGTTTCACAAATCAATTAGAACCGATATTTTTGGAATTGATTTGATGCTCCTCCGATATTTCCGGTTTTCTGGTTGCTTTTCGGCAGGACTATTTAAGGCACCAACGAATGCCTCTAATCAGCACTAAGTTCACTCTGAGATGTGTTCCTGAGATTTTTGGGTTGGAAAAAAAATATTTTCCAATATTTTCCCATATTACGACTTATTCTCTACCATGTGGACGAGCATTTATCCAATTCTTTTTGCAAATGTGTGGAACGGTGTCAAATTTTGGTTGCTAGGTCCAAAGCACACCTGGTCACTCTTACTTTTCCCATCGATTATGGAGTCCCATGTTTTTCTATCCGTCTGTTACTTATTTGATGCTCTAAAACTCCTATCTTCACCCGAATTCTGCAATCCACTTGTTTATTCATAACCTTTTTTATCTCCATTGCTTTAGACCCTGTAAGATATAACTGTAAATGAAAATTCCACAAAGAAAATTTGTTCGTCTGAAGAAAAGCTCATTCTAAATTGGAGCTGACGTATATTTTGCCTCAAAAGCTAATATGCCTTTTGGAATTGGCTGAGTTTGCAGTCATGGAATTTATCAATAATCTGATTTTAGTTAACGAGTCTTGATTCAATGGCTATTCCAGAGATTGTAATGCATTGCTTTCAAATCCACTAATCCCATGAGAACCCGAGAACTTTCTCAACGGGATGGTTATTGATTACGTAGCCCAAGGGTTATAGTGACCTCTAGAGTGTTCACTCCCCCTCAAATCCCAGTTTGTATTCCCCAACTCAGGCATCCCCCACTAACTAACCTTGAGTGACTATTTGTGGTACTTTACAAGCATTTTACCATCAACTTTTGTCGTAGCTTTGATGTAGGCTATCGTGATTGGGTTTCTGTGTGCAGTTTTAATGGCTACACAGTTGGGTATCACCTCAGACTTGCACGACACAGCCTTTCATGTGAGCTACTTAAATAAGTGCTCTTGAATGAGTCTATGCATCGATTACTGCTTGACTTTCACGACGACTGTGGAAATTTTCTTTTGGTTATCGTAAAGTGTTGCGTTTTTCAAGAGAACTAGATTCGAAAGACATTAGTAGAGGTTTCATAAATCATTTCACTTTTATCCGCTTATGAAAGTGCAGGTATGAAATCTGGAGCAGGTCACTTGTTTATAGATGAAGTTCTTACAAAACTCGGGAATGCACTGTCAAAAAATCTGTGGTCTCAAGTCAAAATAAATTTATTTCCTACAACGTGAACAATTGTGTTTTTCATTTTTTTTTAGTATCCTTAAATGATGCGAGATATTTTTATTAAGAGGCAACATTCACCTGATCCTTTTATTAAATTTCGGTCTCGAATTTTAATGATTAACACAACATGCATAATCAGCAACATACCAAATCAAAGCACAGTCTACCATTTGATTACAATTTCCTAGATAAGTTTAACAAATATAGTGCAATAACGGAACTTCATAAACGAAAATGCCTTGTGGAAGGATTCAGTGTAAACAAATTAAATTGCTTCCCTGTTGTATGCACCGAAGGGGAGTTAGAGATATGGGAATTTTGTTACACGGATGTTGTCATGTGGCTTGAAAGCTCCACTCATGGGACCACAAAGCCACAAGCAAATCCTTGTCAGAGAAAGCTATCCATTCAAACATATCAGCACTTGAAAAACTGAATCATGCTTGAGTAGGGAGAAAATTATGGGGTTTAATGTTTTGCCTTAAGGAAGTCGTGAGCACTTCGTACTTTTGAATCTATTTTCTAAGTGCCCGAAGCGATTCCCTAATGAACGATATTTTTAAACAACAAATACACATACATATTTGTTTTTTCTAAATATTTTTCATAAAATATCCTTTGGCATGTTCCACAACTTACGTACTTGTACATAGACTTAGTTTTCCTTCGCACTTTTCCACTAAATTCATTTCTTATTTACCATCGTATTACATGGCCTTCTTAACTACGCCACGGGTAATGCCACGGCAACGAAAGATGTTGCATTTTAACGTTCTCGCTCACGTTATGTATATCTTGCAATTTTAGCAATGAGGAATGAGCTTTGACGTTTAGAGACGGTTATATTCCATGTAGTTTGCTTAACAATAAAGGATTCTGGAGGAAAATGAACAAAACTGTGTAAATGGTTTTCTAATTCACCGCAATCAAATTATCTATTATTTCTCTAAACGGGCGATACACATAACGAATTGCCTTAGGCTCTGTGATATGTTAGGAAATTTGGCTTATCAATCTTTATTCAGTTTTCCAGTTTTGGAAAGGCATCATCTAAAAAATTCAAGTTTCATAAAGCCTCTTGACATCCAAAAGTCACACTACTTTGCCCCTTTGTTATGCTTGCAAGACTCCGTAAACATTTTCAGAACTCTATGTGAGGTGCACAAAATGGTTCATTTGGGACATGTGCACATTAGCGAATCAATTTTTGCATGGCACCAAGCAAAACCTTGAGTAATATTAGCACACTCATTTCGCAAACATACTCGTGCTCAACACGTTTCAGCTGTCTAATCCACATTCATCTATTTGCATAACACACATGCCGTGTTTGCAGGCTCTTATCTAACATCCAATAGCTCTGTGTAGTTAGATCTACATTATCTTCTTACACCAAAAATATCTTTAATGATGATGATGATGATGAGGAGGAGGATGCAGCAGGATAAAGGACAAAAAATCAATTTCCACTGGTTTCGTAGTTAAACAATGCGCCTGTTTTTCAGTTAGGCAAACAAAGCATTAGCCTGTGTTGGAAAACCTCAAGAATGTAAGAATGCATAAGTTCACACTCGGTGCGTGTACCAAAAGCACTAATCCAGCATTACAGATGTAGGGAGAGAATTTCGGAAGGAAACCAGTTTGGCATTTGCGTAATCTGAGCGTTTGAAGCAGTAACCGTAGATGAAGCCACTCATAGGACCTGAGCTTAGGAGCATTTTAAATCGAAGCAAAATAAGTCTACTTATCCTCCATCTCTTTCAAGACATCGGAAATGTTTTTTTTTCAAAAAGATATCTGATCTGGAAATGGTTTCGAATAAATCAGAGGATTTTGAGAAGTTTAGGTGCGATTTATCTCTTGCTAAAAAACTGAAATAAGCTTTATTTGAGCAGCAGTACAGGGTTGTAACTGTTCACTTAAAAGCGCAGTAGGGGAAACAGGTGAATTAAGTCCGTGATACCAATTGACGTGCTCAGTGTGGAGAGCTAGGATGCGTATCCAACTGAGTTTTGTTACTAGCAGTCAGAACTAGACATTGTAGTCGGGTGAGCTTGGCGTCCCGCTGTATAGGGCCGCCTTTGACTAGTAAAAAACGAATGCAAATTCACTAGAGGATTTCGGCAGCTGCGTTGCTTGTCTGTTAGGCTCCTTCAGTATGAAACAATGCAAACAAATGTAAGCACGACCCGCAAACTGAAACAGATTGCTCTCCATTGCCTGTCAAATGTCAACGTTAGCAGATGTAAAGGTGCGAATTCATTGGATCGAAAAACGTCCGTGTTTTTGTTTGCCCGTTAGATCGATTTTTAGATCGATCAAGAATTTGTTTGGTGGCTCACAAGAGGATCGATAAATATACTTCTGAAATACTAGTTTCGAGATGGCCGTCAAATAAGATGAATGAAAGGGAATGAGTTGCAATATGTTCATTAACCTTATTCACTAGTTGCTGGAAAGATTAAAATTTGCATTCATTATACGAAGTATCAAAGTAATATTCCAAAACTCAGGTACCCTGGGATTTAATGGGCTAATTTGTCAAGAAACCTGCAGTGATCGTTACATAGCAGGGAAGTAATGTCGTCTCCTGACCGTGGCTCTGATGGCCGTTATTTGATAAAAATCTGGTCCTATTCATAAAGCATTCTCTTAATTCATTAAGGATATAAATGTCTATATTCTGATTAGTTAGGTGTAGCTTCTCTCGTCTCCGGCTTTTAATTCTAAAGTGAACTGGCATATGTCTGGGTGTTTGTGAACACTATTCCCAAAAGGACCACCACCCAGCAAAAGCAGTTCCATCTCCGATTCCAAAGCCATATTTTTGAAAGGAGATGGATCGTGATATACCGTTTGGCGGATCCTGTAACTGCGTCAGGTCCTATGTTTAGCTGTTCTTCTTGTGGAATAAGTACGAGCGATATAGATGAGAGGAGATCGATAGGCATTCGATTACATTAGCCCCCACAATTCCTCATTTAAATTCACAACTTGACAGATGAACCGATTTCTCGAGTTTTTTTGAGCTAACTTAGTGCAGTAGTAACAAGTCACTGATAAGTCGAAGTCGAAGATAAAGCAACTGTATAAAATCCGTTATTCCGGTTTCGTTGTCGGTTATAAGGCATCTCTGAATCAGGAAACATCGTTAAATTCAACTGGACGTCGTCCGGTTCGATATTCATCTTCGTGGAGGATGAAATCCCCATCCAGTTCTGGATTGCACAAGCTCCTTTATTCGCACATTCCTCTCCATTAACAGAGAGTGGATGGTTCTACCAGCTTCTTCGGTTGTTGCTGAGTTTCATTTCTTCAACTCATATAAAACATTATGTGCCTCACATATTTCTTGGGTGGTACTTCCATGTTAGCAGGATTTTAATTAAGTAAACTTTAAACAAGTTTTTCTGCAAAACAAAATTTGATTAGTTTAAATGAATCTAAGCATAAAAATAGCGTTTCGATCCATCAAACATTGTTAAACGTTCATTAAATTTCCTTTAAATTAAAAAGATGAAATACGGACATGATAGAACACCCCAAACGGGTCCACTTAAGGGTTGATTACTGTTGCATTTGGTCTGAGTGTGCTAGCTTTGCCCTCTCATTAACACTTTCTGCTACCTCGTAACGATCCTTTTCAACCACTTAAGTGTTGCCAACCTGAAAATTACATTTAATGAAATCTACCTGTTGAAAAGCCTTCAAAGTTTTACCGTGGTCTAGCGTATCGAAGCCTAACTGGGTGGTAGCAAGAACACGAAGTTGAGTAATGGTTTTCTCTAGTAGTTCCACCACATCGTGAATTCCATTTCAAGCTCCCTAAGCATCTCTATTGCTTTACTCTAAGACCATTTTAGCTTATTAATTTAATGCTTTAATATCATACAGTTGCAAAATCAAGAAAGAACGAAGAATCGACCACTGGGGCCCTCATAGTCCTGATTACTTGGATCAATGGCTTGGCACATCAGGTTTGTATTTACATACAGAACAAGGGTGTTTGTGACCGTGTTGGCAGTAGCAGTGCTGTAGGGTGCTAAAACATTGCTCTGACACAAACCAAACATGAGAGTATCCAGAGGAAACTGGCAGGCTCTCTTCGTAAGTGTTCATGCGAGCACTGGTGAGTTAGAAAGCAAGTAGGATAAGGCGGGCTGTGAAATCATTATCATTCTTGTGTGTAGCAAAATACCAAACGAAAGAGGATATGGGGGACTGAAGCTTGATTTGGGCTGATGATTAGTCAATCAACTCGACGAAACCAATTGGGAAATGGCCCCGTCTTCCATCCTTTTCACCATAGTACCAATCGTCATCAACCTAAAGTGATTTAAAGCACTTGGTTAGCTAGGACATGATGCAAGTATTTTGTGGTGACACTGGAACGTCATAGTGGCCTTGTTAAGTTCAATTATGACATCACTATCTGTGTTTGCTCCTCCGTCTGATAATTAAGGGTTTAAAAATAGCAATTTTGAGTGATTAGAATTGAAACCTGGAACATTTCCGGTGAAATGAATTTAAATTGTGTCAGGATTTCCACAGGTGATTTCTATGAATAGTATCTTTGTAGCGTGATAGACTGGTTAATTTGTATCTGTTGCCAAATTGTTAACGAATTCAAGAATTGTGCATAAAGAATAAAATGACATAATTTAAATAAATGCGTTGCTTCTGATTTGCATCTTCCTGTGACACTTTTAAGAAAAATACTGATGTGACCTTCAAACCTACAAGAATTAGACCCACCATGGGTTAAAATGTAATCTATAATTATTACAAATTCGTATTTTAGAATTTGAAGACTATTTACAACGATTCAATTTAATAAGACTGGAAACCGATTACCTTTAAAATGACATTTGCCAGCAGCAAGACCGTTTCAACACAAAGAAGTTGAAAAATGCTTACCTTCTCGATAATTGTGGCAATGTCATCCTTTTTAAGGCTTAAATCATCCTCCTGTTCGGCGTTAAAGTCGTATAGCGCTCGGCATCTACTCCCGGACTGATTGATACTACCGTTTGCTGAAATAAGAATTGATAGGATTGGAGATTTGTTAGGTTTGTTAAATCATAACAGATGCCATCACTTTTAACATAGTTTGGTATACAAATAACTTGAGCTTAAGATAAGTAAAAGTCCTACCTCACTTTACCAGCACCAGAACATTAAACGGAAAAAAAGTCATATTTGGAGTTCTACTAGATTTTTCTAACGTTTCAGCATGAATTGGCAACATTGCAGCACAGTCTCCTAGTTACTTTAGGCGTAAAATTAATGCAACTGTTCAAAGGGTTACATTGATCTGATCGATTTGAATGTCAAGAAGGGACTCACTAGTTTCTGGTGGCATATTCGACCTTCTCTCTGAGCCAGGCGACACGTAGGACTGAGGAAGACCACCGCCAGCAGCGAATGCCGGTCCTGAATTGAAAGTTGGGGATGTGCTGTAGTTGTCTGTAGCGTTGGTCCGACTATTCAGGTAAAAGAGAAATTCAATTAATTGGGCTTTCAATGGTGTACACTCTCGCTAGGGTACTTGTCGCAAGAACTGCTTTATTGGCTTGTATGGAGGTGCCGAAAACCGCACTTGACCTGCTGTCGTCACTTACCAAGACCTGGAAAGCTACTCTGTTATCTACACGCTGATGATATTTTAATCTCGAGCTTTGAGGTGTGGTGTTTATTTGTTAAACTGAAAAGTACATGAAAACGGAAAAAGTATTGATTCAAATTTTCCCACTTAAGCTTCAAGATATCTGTTAATTGAACAGAAATCTATTCTTATCAGAACTTTACTTAATGCTAGAGATATTGACTATTTTTTTATGCTTCAATAGCTTTCCCATTTTGATTGATGAACTTACTCATTCACACCCCCTAGTGCTGCATTGAGCACTATGACAGAGTGTTTCAAGCGTTGCAGCTGACGCAGTAGTTATTTCAAGAATTAATTTATAACTTAGTGGCGTGTGAGGGGAGGTTTCTGCAACACTTCTAGAACATTCTCTCTATCGTGCTTGGATCTAGAGACTGGAAGTCTTGTTAAGCCATCTTCACCAAACTAGATAGCACTAATGAAGAATTTTTAAATACACTTGTTTTCCTAATAAAACAGGCAGCAATCAATGCGCATAGAGGTACTTTAAACGGCACCGGGGTAGAAAAAACGCCATGATCCCATCTCAGTAAGGTAACACTAGGACCGCTTCTCACATGCCGTTCCTAGAGCAAACCAATTGCACTTGCGTCAGAGCACAAAAAAAGAACTCATGACGATTTTATGAGGCCTCTATTGCTGCTTGTTAGAGTGGTAAATTATTCAACCTGAACAAATCTAATCTGACAAGGACTAAAAGCATGGATTTAACCTCCCAATAAACCCTGGTTTTGAGCTCCTGAACCGGCTGTGAGATCAAAGAATCAGCTGACTTTGTGGGGCTCTCAATTATTTTGCATGGTTAACAGCGTGTTCATCACAAATTTAAAAGGTATGACAGTTATATTTTTCAATAATTTCGCAAAAAAACGCTTGAAGCCAAATCAAATTGAGAAAATTTTAGGTGTTGCTCAATTCCTTCCCAAGAACACTGAGAACGCAAAAACAGGCGGCATAAAATGAAGACTAGAAGCGGCTGTGGCTGGAAGAAAAGCACCGTAACATGCGATCTACCGGTTACGCACGCATAACAGCCGATTTCCTTGAAAAACGTTGTGGTAATCTTTAGGTTAATTTGAGATTCTTATTGGGAACCGTTAACGACCACTGGATAAGGAGGGTAGACAAAAATCGAGTAAATGTAGCTCCCCTTAGCCTCAGATAAATGTCAAAATGGTTGCCAACCTGTAATTTTTACGATTCCACCTGCAACAAAAAGCTTGACCTTCACCGAAATCCCAAAATATTGACCCACTGGTGGGCTAATATGTACGTGGTACTGCTGAGAATGACACTAATCGTCTTTCAATCACCGCAAAAAGCAGAATTGTAGAAGTGTTTGAGACCCTGATTGTTTTAAGATCTTCCGGTGTAACTTATTGTCCATTGAATTACGTTTGAATTACATAATTTTTGTAGTTACTAACTGCCTTTTTCCCTTTTTCTGAGGCGACTATTGCAAACACCTCGTACGTGTTGGTTCAGGGGCCTCATTTGAATGTTAGAGAAGACAATTCAAGCAAGGGAAATCACACACATGCGCACTGCTCACTGAAAGCACAGAAGCACACACCAAGGTTGCATAAATAGCCCCTCTCTTTTCCATTTCGATAAATGTTTAGCACCCTCGGTTCTCGTGTTGTTTACACCCCCATCAACTCTGAGTGACTGTTATTGGCTCAAAATGGAAAGAGACTAATGAGCCATCTACCTATCCTGCCAATTCGAATGCACTAAATGAATCACAAGAGGGCTTGTAGCCTGTCATACGCACAAGAACCTTGTTTTCGACGTATCCATGACAAGACAATAAGTGTAACTTACATGTTGTTTAAGTCCACAGTTAGTTTGGAGAATGCATCCAGTGCGCTTTTATAGAATTCCTGTTGAGCTTGGGCTGCAGCGCAGAGAACTGCAAGGCGACTGGACTAAAGGAGAGTAACAGGAAACATCAGAACAGATGGGAACGTTTATGAGTGTCTGGAGGGTAAAGAGAGGCACCTCATCGGCCTTGAATTCCTTGGTGGCCTGGTCTAGGCTGGCCTGGGCTCTATCGCGCTGACTAGCAGCTTGGTCGCGCTTCAACATGGCAGCCTGTTCGCCTGGATACAAGCCAAGAAAGGTCATAACAAGCGATCATCGCAGATAAAATTCCGAGGCCTAACTACCTATCATTCTGAAAATGCATTGACTACGTCGAAAGCCCAGATATTAAAAATTGTGGAAGTTGTTTAACCACCATTCACCAAAAAATAAAAATTGGATTAAAGCCTGTGAATGAGAGAAATAAACCAACCGCTCTTGTCCACGGACTTTTGAGCAGATGAATATGCACTCTCTGCAGAAGCCAGTTCCTTACGTAGTTTCTAAAAATGACCACGTCACATTATTTAAAAAATCCATCATAGTAGTTGGAATATATCTTTTGGACACTGGTCCTACCGTAATATGCTCCAGTTGCTTCATAGTTGAATTATTGATCGGATCATAAACATCGGCCTTCAAAGTGCAATCACGGCGGTATTTGAGTGCAGCAACATCATTATAACATGTTGTCATACAATCCAATGCATCACCTTAAAAGCGATGGAGGAATCCTTTAATGCCTAACCGAGATCATAAGAGCAATTTATCGACTATTTATATCTGCTAACTAAGGCGAAAACCGATCATTAAGCAAAGTCGACCACACTAGTGACACTAGGATCATAGTTACACTTACGATGAGTTTTCGTCAAACTCGAGCCATGTTTGTTCATGAATTCGACGAAAACATTCTCCTCATACTTTTGAGTCGATTCCTTTTTAGACTTTACCCCACCGATCGCTCGGAGACGGCTTCCAGAATGCATCATGGCGGCTAGGTGCTTCTCAAATCCACCATAAAATTTTCGAAAACCATCCATCATCTAAAACATGTAAGAGCACACGAAAGTATTAAAATACAAAATTCAAAATGAAGAATCGAAACATATTTACCGATGCATCACTTGGAGTTCCGGCATGGGATTTCGCTCTTTCCTTTTTACCCTAATTAATAACAATAATTTTATGTTAAAAATAGTAAACGAAAATTTATGAATATGGTGGCTTGTTCAACCTTCAAGTAAATTTATAGAAAACGTGGACACTAACCCCTTGAAGTTTAGCCTTCAACTTGTTCATCGTACACAATTTATCGCCAAGGCCAACAGAAAATAGATTTGAGACTAGGTCAACATCAGTAGCACTTTAAAACAAAATTCAGATTATTTATATGTTCAACAAGAATATAACTGATGGTTGCGTCATAATATTAAAATGATAATCTTCAGCAATTCCCACTAAGCTCATGTATGTTTCTGTTTAAGCAATTCATAAGTTACATTAAATCACTATTAATAGGTTCTTGAAATATTGTATTGCTTCCGTTTAGTATTGACATGCATAGGTGATTCATGCAACTTCATTGCGATCGCAGGGCAAACTTGAAGGATATATTCCTTGCGTCCTTAAAAAGAAAACTCTGTTTTTTTCCATTCACTCTTAGATATTGAAATGTACTCGTGAAAACAGCAAATGAGGGCTCAGTATTGCCGATTCCACTTAAACTCACCCAATCAATTTCTCACTAAAGGGCCTTGGCATATGGCGGCCTGACGCCAGCTAGGCAGTCCAGGCAGCATAATCAATATCATGTTCTCAGCCCCACACAAAGCCTGCCCAAAACTAACTATTAGACTTCCCTGTCACCTAACCAAGTTTGAGATATATCCCATTGTTCCTTTACCACAGAAAGCGGCCTGGTTGCACGACTCGACACTCGATTCCAATAAACGTTCTGGGACGCGCACGCTCTTCTCTTCTCTCTCCGGTAGTGGGACCATCTTAACAGGGTAGTTAATCCATCTTGAGGGGAATCCAAATGTAGCCAATCCGCTACAGGCATGTATCACTCGGATTCAATAGTTTTGTTACAAATGTCTGATGGCGTGTTAATGAGGTAAATAATGTTTTGAAAAGGCTTTAGCTACTTGAGAACTCGTTTATCTATTCTCTTAAATTGTTGGTCAACATGATGGAAAAATTCTGGCATGATTAAGATTATCCACTCCTAATTCGCAATGCACTTCTTATTCGGCCAAGTACATAAATATTATTTCAGATTTTGTCGAAAAAATGCAAATAATATTTGTAGGTGTTCTGCATTGCGATATGCAAACAAATACCTTTGCTACCAAAAATTATTAAACACTTTTCTTGTTGTTGAATTAATAAAAAGATAAATAATCAAATTTTCGACAACATAATCACTAAATCGACTTAAAATATTAATGGCGAAATCTAATCTTGGTGTAGAAATCTAATCTTGGTGTAATATGCAACATAGGAGCGCATATTCAAATTTGTTCGCGGTTGTGTGCGGTATGTTTGACAAGGATTTCATTCCACCCAAATATGGTTTGCAATCTCCTTCAAAAGTAAAAAGCATGGAGCCTATGAATGTTGGCTCACCTTCAACGCCAAACTCAACTAGTCGCCAGTATTTGCCCGGTTTTCTTATGGGTGATTCCCCTACTTCTCCAACACATGGCTTTACTTCACCTCTACAAAAGCCTCAACCGAAGCCTCCAACCCCTCACAGTGGCAAAGTATTACAGGTAACTTAGTTACTATGTATGTGATCGTTTTAGCCTCGGTTATCAGGAATGAAAACAGCATCAAACGAACGTAGTAATAGGCGTCACGACTCTCCCCCCATTCAGGGCCTTTGGAATGTTGATTCTAACGGAAGAAGAACTGATTCATCAGATAAAAACTTGCAAAATTCTTTGAGTCACACCCCGAACGCCTCTGTCGTGAATGGGCCAAAATTTTCTTCCCCCTTTTTCTCCCCTCAGCAGACACCATTCAATAAGTCACTCAAAGAAAGGTACAGCTTGACACACTTTATTAAACCCCCATCATAGCCAACCAGATGATGAATCAGCGACGTGGGTTACCGTCTTCGGTTACGAACAGTCGCAAGCGAAACTAGTTTTGCAGCAATTCGGCCGCCTTGGGACTATTGAAAAGTATTCTGTATGTTTGTGATCTTATGCCGTATTTAATGCTTCTCGCATGTATATAGTCCCTCTTTCGCATAGATCACCAATGGTGGAAACTGGATGAACATAAAGTACGCCAATAAGATTCAGGCCCGGTGTGCACTAAACAGAAATGGTCGAGTTCTTGACGGCAAATTTATGATTGGTGTACGGCGATGCACGGATTTAGTAAGCTTTCTTCCTATCAGCCTCATGGTGCATGCGAAAATTTGTTAACTCGAGATTGTGCTTTTTTCTACATCCTAGTCAACTATAAACAGCTCTGATTTGGTTTCGAGCACCCCAGGTCTGTTGAGTGACGGTTTCGATTTGAGTGAGAGCGCCGAGCCGTTCTCTCGCAGCGCCTTCAAGTCACCTGCTCCCTGGACCTCGGATTCGCCGTTGGCTCGAGGCGGTTCTCAAGCCGCCACGGCTTTTGTAACAGACTCACCCGGTCTAAATACCAGTCGAAATGACGTCGGCCTTGTCAACCGGAGCTTCAGCGGTGGTGTGGGAAGCTCCGGACCTCTGCGTTCTGGAGTCGGTTTGTCCCGGCACAACTCAATGAGACCTCTTGCAGTCCCCTACCAACCACCTCCAAAGTTACAGGCTGCGCGGGCCAGTAGATATCAATCATTTAGAGTGAGTGGTTGGTCTTGGTTTGACAACTGACGCCCTATGGGTTTTCATTTGTGATCCTTCTATTCAATTAATCAGGCCAGCAATTCAAACTCGACCGGGCTGTTCTCGAAGGCACTGGACTATATGTTCGGCTGGAACTGAAGGGAATAAACTTATTCCGCGAGCATGCTTAGTCGTGTACTTGTGTACTTTTTAATCGTTGCATTATGTAATTATATATGTATACAAATTTCTCGAGGTTTTTTGTCTTTTCGGAGTGTTGTCAGTGCGTGTGCGTTGTTCGTGCATAAATTAAAACTAGCGTAAGTAGGCTCGAAAAGCCAACTTACTAAAGAATTTTTCAAATTTTATCCTCGTCTTGACTTTGGATTTGCTGACGGTTCGATTATACTCGAACCGCTGTGCTAGCGCAGGTAACCGACGAAATTCGTATGTAGCCAGGTCTACCTGCGCTACTGAACTTACTGCCTTCATCCCTCAGCTTCCCAGCAGGTCCACAAGTTTGTTTACACATTTTAAATTTGTGGGAAGGCATTAGTTGTCGGCTGATCTCGGGTGCCATGTATTTAATTAATTATATGGGAATTGGGTGCCCATTACATGTTACTATTTTATCGAAAAACAGGGTCATAATTAAAAAACAAATTAGTGTTGGTCGATCTAAAAAAAATTCAAAATAGACCATTATGAAAATGCAAATTTGACAAGATGGTTCATCGGGTGTAGCTATATTCCTACATTAATAAACAGCCAGTGCAAGCAAACAGGACTCAAATGTAAATGCACCCCTCATGCTACAATCTTATACTTACCCCTAACAAAAAAGTTGAAACCTGATTCAATCGTAATCAATATACGTTTTCGTAGTTCAGCTCCAAAACAGCTAGGCTAGGTGTACGAATGTAGCAATTGCACTTGTACGGTATTAGTATTGATCTTATCTAGTAACGTGTACTTGTTCATTGTTATTGTGGGTAAAGATAAAGTTTAAGTTGCAAATTTGTTGCATTTTCATCTTTAAAATGCGAAATAGGCAATGAGGAACAATTTTTTTCACTTGGTTGCACAAAGAAATGAGTGAAATTATGCCAAACATCAACGGCAAAATTAGGCACTATTATAGAGAATCCTACCTTCGATAACTATTACTACCGGATATTTACTTTTCAACTTTTTACCACACTACTGTCATAAGTGAACCAATTTTCAAAACATTCTAAGCCCGAAACCTAATTTTACAAGCAATCCTCTGCTTTATGGACCTTTGTCGATAAGACTTTTACTGTTTCTTGTGTATTTATGTGAAGGTCGATAAAGCAATTCAAATAATCTTCGGGCCTTCGCACTCAGTCGTTTATAGCTTGTGCATGGTGGACCCCGAGTTATTCGCTGTAAAAGTCGAGCTTTTAATTCCTGAACTCATTCGTAGACAGGAAAGGGCTCTGATCAAGAAACATGTTCAACGTCAATATTACCCCAACCCTTTCGTTCATGGAGCCATAAAGTCATTGAGCCGTCAAATTGATTCTAGCTCAAGAAGTCGATCTCAGGTTGATTTTGAGCAAGAGACTAGAGATCGCGTTAAAACGCTCATTGCATCAGCTAAGAATGGCTCATTTGGTGCCGATGAATCGTGCGTTTCGCAGAAAAATGCACAGAAACTTGCTTCTTTATCAAAAGAATTATTCGACACGGAGAAGCGATATCTTGAAACTCTTAGGATCTTAAAGGATATCAGTGATAAAGTACAAACCACGGAGTCGTTGCAATATGAAATACTGAAGGATGTATTTAAAGAAATGCCTTCACTGTATATGTTGCATAATTTCATTGATGGGAAATTCTATCGTGATTCTTCCCAGGACCCAACCTTCAGTTCCTGGGTCGAAATATTTACCAGTGCGCAGATTTCACCATTTTTCAACATCTACAAAACATTTTTAACGAGATTTCGGACAAAAATTGAAGCACTTCAATCTATTTACGACAAAGACAAATCATTTCAACAATTTTGCCAATCGCTAGTGGTAAGTTTGCAGACCATTTAATAAGTTATGTTAATTTTTCAAACTGAAGTGACATTTTAATTTTTTAGCTGACGAGTGTGTTCACAGAGCAACATATCCAAAGTATTCCTGGGTTCTACATTGGTATCCAAAGCCGACTCATGCGCTACCAGCTGCTACTACAAAGTAAGCGCCAGATTTCGAAATAACAAATCATTTTTTAGAAATATCGGTCCTAACGGATGGAATCGATCACGAACGTTGTGAAAGTAAGACACACATTTTCTGGTATTTTTAGTACCTAGGCGCTCTAAACATGATCATAAACATCTTGAAAACTTCGGAGGAGGAAGTTACCAAGAATGTATGTTTAGATTATCATGTTCTCTCATTTGATAATCCACTGATCTCTCATTCGATATCCATGATTTTGAATTTAGGAAATGATCAACCAGGCCATCGAGATCAACTCAAAACTTGATGGACGCAAGAACAATCTTGACAGACTTTCGCTGTACATTCGATCAGGGCCATGTCTCAAGATTCCGAGACGTTCGGTTGGGAAGAAACCTCTCAACCGATATCTGTTTTTGGTAATGAAACATGATGCTATTCTAGTCTATAGCGATAGTTATGCACTCTAATCTTAATCTTACCTCAATAATCTTAGTTTTCCGACTATCTCGTCATGACAGAGCCGGAACAAATTACAACCGGCCACTTTTTGGTCAAGTCGGAATTAACTATTGTCAGCATGATTGTAAGTTTACGCGAGAGAAAGTCCAAATTTTACGAATTAAAATAGATATTTTGATTGCAAATTTGGTTAATTTCAGCTGGAAGAACCAAAGCTGGATGATGGTATTCCAGTGGACAAATGCATTCGTGTTCGCGCAGTCGAGTGCGTTGTGGAGCTCATGTTCGCGTGAGTCTCCATTTCTAAAACAATATAGTAATAATAATTAACACCCCGATAAGAGTATGTCCGGTGATATTTTTACAAGTAGCTAACTGAGAATATTGCCGCAGTCGACCCTGGTATGCAGATATTTGATCAATTGTTCTGTGCAGAAAATTGTAAATTGAACCTTAATTTCAATTGCTTTAGCTCAAGTGACGTCTATATTTTACCTTAATTGCCACTTTATACACCATAAATGCATGCAATTGACGTAGGAATGCCCCAGCATTGTACCTATATCTTGGGTCGTCTGCATTCATGGAGACAAGACGTTCTTTTAGAGAGTATTTTAGTTATTATTCACTTTTTTGAACTCTTAGAAGTTGTAGTACTCGGCAAAAGGCTTGGGAAACAACTCTGATGAGTAATTATTGATATCGGATTGTCAGCCCATGTGAGCCAAGTATATTGAGCATGGAAAAAATTAGTAAAACCACACGCTGATTCAAGTGGTAAAGGTCGAAAGGCACGTGGTCATTATTTTCTGGTGTCAAAGGGAAACTGCTCTCGACAATCCACCATGGTCTTACGACTGCCACATCTATTTTGTTAGGAAAACGGCGACTCATTTATAAAAAAACCGCATCAATAATGTCATTCATCATAAATCATCCCCCGACTTATCGGCATTTTAAATATCATGCCCTTTTAAAAGGCGTTCATTGTGCCAATTTCAGCAACGCCGAAGAAAAGATGAGTTGGTGGAAGAGTCTGACGGACGCTATTGATCAGGAACGAAAAAGGAATACTCAAATACCCTCAGCGACACCTCTACGGCCTTCGGTAAGCCAAGAATATCACTTAAATTAAAACTTACATATCTATGGGGCTTTTTGACCTCTTAAAACAATCACCCGCTTAGTTGGTTCCGATTGAATGTAATAATCCTTTTCATCTGCAACTGACTACCTCATTACAAGTCCTTTAAAAGTTATCCGCTTCGTTGAATGTTAATCTACGTGGTTGAGTTTGTTGTTACTCGAATTTTGCGTTCAGTTGGCTTAAATTTCGTTCGATTTTGTTTTTTTATATTATCTAGCTCTGAATATCGCCTTTGCGCGAGTTTCTGGTGTTTAAAGAGTTGGTCTGACCTAATCGGCACCACTACACAGCAAAAGGGGACAGTAGTCACTCGCCAATCGATATATTGACATAACACTGTCAAAGGCAGATGTTGGAGTCATTTGAATGTGCCGGCAGATATTGTTTGTTGTAGAAAACATCCAAGGTGGTTTTTAGTACTAGGAAGCAGTGCTAGCATTTCACTAAATTTTGCTTTTTAAATACATGCAAAGCGACGTCCTACCAATTGGGATAAAGATGTAAAATTTTACGATCGATGATCTGTTCACAAGTCGCTAGTTTGATTTCACTTTTTGATTTTTTAGTAATTGTAAATACTACTTTCAATTAACATCTATCTCTGGCTGCATATATGATCGGTTTTTTTACAAAGGATCCATTTTAAAATCGCTAATATTATTCATCGAATTCTGGCTTCCCACTTTCAAATGATGAATTTGTAGCCACAAGGGCTCAGTGTCTAAACCAGCCTCTTCTGTCTAGCAACGATCCCTATTAAAGTAGGACTTTGGTAGAGTGTGTGAGAACGCGCAGTCTGCGAAGTTTGCGAGAGAAAAGGTAAACGTGGGTGGGTCTTGCGGGTGAAATCGAGACTTGAATAACCTCTCAGTGACCACAGACACGAAGATTTGCGCACACAAACGCGGAAGTGCATTCGGACACGTGAAAGCATTCATGGCCAGTTAGCTTCGATTCCAAGCTCTTTACTGAGGCGCCGGCTTGTTTTGATAATCTTACCCGGTTTGATCGAATTTCTTGCAGGAGGACCCACTAGAAAAATCTAGTTTCTGTATATGATAAACAAGAAACTCAGGATGTGGTTGGTTAAAACATTAATAAGAATATCATTATTATATATTTTTAATAAATCTAAAACGCTGGCCTAGGAAAAAAATTGAAATTTGTAGAATAACTTAACTTAAGTTCAAAATAAAGAGGGAGAAATTACAGATGCAGATTTAAAACCGCAGGTATATATGTTTGGTGTATAAATAGTCTAGAAATTTGAAGATTTTACTTGAGTTTTTGCTAATCTTTTTGGAGCCTCAGTGTAAATGACTCAAAATCCTGGACAAAGTTTGCACTTGTTCCAAGCTGCTATAAATCATTTTGGACTAGTTTTCAGTGCAATCAGCTGTATTTTGAACCCTGATTTGGTTGTGATTTTGAAATGTTTTCGTTCTGTCAGCCTGTGGAATGCCCTATTCACTGAGCAAATATCCTGATTTAACTTATGTCTCGTCTTAAAGTTCTTTTTTTGTGTTTTCATTCACCAAAATTATGGAGGAAAAGCTACGCCTTGAGGTTGTATATTTTTCAATTCTAGTACTCTAATGATTAATCTATTCATTAAAATGCTGAATTCGCTCCTTGTATGTAGCAATTACTATTGGTCATTTGAATAATCGAGAGAGAATCCATTAGATATTCCCACTTCCTCTGGTGTCATTAATTAGGATAAAGTTTTCACTCCTTGCAATTCAATTATGGTTTATTTCTGAATTATTTTTTAAAGTTTTTGCGTTCATTTTGCTCCAGTCGTCGGACTTGAACGGGGAGAATACATCACGAGCCGCCGAATGGGTCAAAGATGAGCAGGCAACGATGTGCGCTCTCTGCTACAAGCAGTTCACCCACATTCGTCGAAAACACCACTGTCGCGCCTGTGGCAAGGTGAGGAATCTCTTTCTCTCAAGGTTTAAAATCCTTTTTTGCACCATTGACTTATTCGTAGAAAGTTTGGTGGGCACCCAGGTAGCTTTGGAAGAATTTTCAGGGTTTGTGGTCATTCGAACCCACTGCTATATTGTTATGGGAAGCTAACCACTTCTGATGTACAGGGAGTGGTAGACCTCATTGGTATTCAACCCCCCTTGGGAGGTGTCAATTTCTTCGAAACAAATTGTCTGGATCCCATTGTGACAGAATAATTGTCAGGCTATATGTGGATAAATCAACAATTCCTTTGTGCTGTGATGTGAGTAAAGTGTATTCTTCTGCACCACATTAATGAATTTGTAAATTCTACGTTAAATCTATCTTCTCAAACAAATTGGATTTTTTAATTTTACCTGAAGCACTAATACAAGATGACTTGCATAACAGACGTTATCGAGCAAACGTCGAAAGTTTGCTTTGACTTCGCAGGGACAATGAGTGGTTCTTTCATTTTTCACAATTGACCTTGATTTTTATTCAGATACGTTGAAAAAAAGACTTGTGAAATGGGTGAATTAGTTGATTTTCCCGAAACCTGCCGTTGAAATCGGATAAAAGTTCCACTGAGAGGTTTCAAAGATCACATATCATCTGATTTCTTCGCTTAATCGCATTTGCAAACGCTGTAGCACATGACAAACCAGTAATTTTCGGATAAAGTGGCTTTATGGTCTATTCACATCTTTCTCAAAGGACTTGCTCCAATTCGTTCCATTTTTCGGGTTAGAAACACTGAAAGGAGAGAGATGTTTATTGTGAAAAAAATTGAATTATAAAAGCTTAATCAACACGTAGACATTTGAAGATAGTAACTTGTACTTAGAGATGAATCATTACCAGTCAGATATGATTTTTCGGCCCACAAGGTTGCATTAACAGGGCATTCAGCATCCTTAGCCAATAAAAGCGTAATGAATAGCAAAAATAGGAATAATGTTAGTGTCCCACTGTGTATCCAATGTAGCAAACACTACAATTTTATCCTAAGTTCATTTAAAAATAACCCTACAAGCATAAAGCAATTCGCTTTTAGCTACCAGGAAACGATAGCCTTAAAATATCTTATTTTCCAGGTTTATTTTCCATTCTATGGAATAGTCGATTTTTGAGGCTTCTATAAACAAATACATGGATATCCTGGTTTTCACATTTCTAAATAGGTGAGTGAATACAACCTGAAGCCTCCATCTGAAACCACTTTATTTATTAAAGTCATTAAGGAGGGCGCCATACAATTTTGTGGCGTTAAGATGCTGTGAACCAGATAAAAATAATGTTTCCTTATCAAGTCCTGATTAAAGTTAATTGTGGGTGTTTTAAGTGCTTCTGCTACACATCTGGGGGTTCATATTTCACTACCTTAGCATGCTTAACACGTAAAGCAGAAATACGTTGATTGCATATGTGAATTGGCTTGTCCATAATCTGATCTTCCAAGCAGTTATAACCGTGATTATGCGTATATTTAAGATATGAACCCAAGAAATCCCACCACAGACTGATGACTCCGGGTGCCCAAAAAATCTCCATGTAACTTATCTTATTCGATTTGTTTATTTAAAATGTCACCTGTATCGAGTCACCGCTTAAAAATGTTTACATTTAAAAAATAGAAGCTGTAAGAAGAAGTGTCAATAGTTTAAACAAAAATCATGATCAATAGCATCTTATCAACGGCATTCAATAAATTAATAAATCATGGGAAACAGAGGAGCACCGATTATTCAGCTTCCACTATTGCATTTAGTCATCCAGTACGTATAAACCTTATCACGTAATAGCAAAAATCAATAGCTATCGATTGATTAATGGCCGGGTTGGAAGTAAGCCTTTTAGGTCCAATTTTCGCAAAAACCATTAGCATTATTAAGGGCTAAATTTACACTAAGTTTGTTAGGAAATACTATCTCCAGATCTAGGATGTTTAAAAAAAATATTTTTTGGTTTCGAATCCGTTGGTAACTTCTACTTTACTTGTTTGATATTTCACATTGTAATAAGAACAAGTAAACGCACGACTTGTGCTTCCATCACATTTCGGTCATCCTTGCACTAACTTCACTGTCCAAAAGCTCCTGTTCGATCAAATCTAACAGAATGGAACTTTAGGCCTTATCAATGTCACATGCTGTAACATCAACTTTGGGGGGGGGAGTTTAAACAAAACGAGGTTGACCTAGCTCACCTGAATGTGTTTACACTAGGATTCGTTCAAACTGTAAGATCGTGAAGACAGTGTATCTAGGTGCATGGCGTATTTCCACTAACACCTAGTTTGAGATAAAGACAACAATTTTCCGTATCTCAAAACGTGCAACGAAATCCTACCATTTTTTGGGTTTATTTAGGCAAAGCGGTTTTCGAATTCTGCTGGTTAACGGCGATTGTGATTGGTCGCACGGACATTCAGCTGCTGTGTGGGGACCTCGGTGCTCACTAGTAATCAGATGTATCTGTAAACCCAGTATATGATAGTATTTTGCAAGTGGTAGTGAAGTAGCAGGACAGCAATTTCAATCGGTAAAATACAATTATGTCAACGAATTTTAACCTATGAACTAAACTGGATGATGGATTGGTTAGTCGATAAATCATTGTGCATATTTGAAAGTTGTTTTTTATTTTTCTAAAAGATGCTTTCGATTCGCTGTAGCTCAAACTTATTCGGGGACCTTTGAAATTACGATGGATTGACAATTGAGTGCCTTTTACAGAGCCTGTACTATGGGAGATTGCATAAATAGGAGGTTTTGTCTAGTTTAAAAAGTATATATTTACGTGATCTGGAATATGAGGACCTACAAAGGCGTAATAGTTGAGTTAAAGGGAGACAAAGAAGTGAATTCTTCTAACCCTTCTCTATTTTTCATTTTCCAGATATTCTGTGGAGTCTGTTCCAACTATAAAGCAGTCGTGGAGCACTTGGGAGAGGTGGAAGTTAGGGTCTGCGAGATCGATTATTATCGACTAAATCCCAACATTAAACCCAAAACTGCCGCCGCCATGGAACGTGTAGCCCAGTTCTCGCAATCGGTAAGTTTTCTTTTAGACAAAAGTCTAAAAAAGGAGGCCACGCTTTACGATGTCGAGCAGAGAAGTGTCAATAGTGAAGATTCAAAGTGGGTTGTCACCCCCTGTCGGGAAATTGACAGGAGCTTGAAAAAGGTGGACGCATCATGATAGTAAAAATCGTCAAGTCCGAGTTAAGGAAACGATTACATCCGATAGGAGCTGCTTACGAATTCTGCACGTGCTAAGACCTTGTATGCAATTCTATTGTCAGGCACTTGAGCATCGTTTCGGATCTTATATCTACAAAAAATACAGCGTTTCTACTTAGTTAAGCAATTAAAGTGGTCAAGTTTCCTAGATTTTGGCCTATCAACTTGTACTGTTGTCTCCAATTCCAGAATCTGCACATATTCTCAAAGAATAAAGTGCAATTCTATGTCTTTTCATTGTGTGGCTTAAAACCATGCGAAATTTGTCAGTAAAATGCACTGAGTCAGATAAATGTATTTTTGTTTGTCGTCATTGCAGCGAAACCGATTGCTCCAAGCTTTCATAAACTGTGCCTATCTTGGATGTCACTATTTCTTATTTTAATTTGCTCAATTAAGATTTAATTGGAAGTGCGGAGAGAGTGACATGTAAGTTTAATCTAACAAATAGTGAATGCTCTATTTAGAGCCAATAATGGCGTTTGTACACAACACTCAAGTCAAGCGCAAGATTGTAAGAGGTGTATTTCAGACTTGAATCACTAATTCGAAGCGTATCGGTTGATGACTAACCTCTGCGGAATAAGATGTTTGTTAGATAAAAAGAACGTTTGAAAATAACCTCGTTAACGGATCTCTCCATGTTTAGACGTGTACAGACCCGAGCACTTCACTCGGTATCTGTACAGTTTATAAATCTTCGAATCAATCTTACCATATACTGGGGGTTGCGGTTTTACTAGGGAGGACGAATTCGCCAATTTTCGAGAGGAAAAGGTTAAATACGGGGACCAGATTTCAAGAATCATGAGGCGATTAATAAAAAACCTGAAAAAATAACAGTTTTGGTTTTGGTCTTGATGCAAATCAGAGGGATGGGTGGTGTTTGCCGAGTCCCCAATGAATTTGAGTTTCCATGAGGACGGTTCAACCTGCCAACCAAATCCATGATACGCCTACACCTCAAAATATGTGGCCCTCTAGCATTTAATTGCCCAAATAGTTGGACTAACCTTATAGAAAAAAGCAGGTCCCCTACTTTAGAATCCCAGAGGTTGGTGTGTCATACAACATTCGGAATACGCGAATCTGTCTAACAGAAGATCTAAGGTCCAGTAGGGCCCGGCAGTCGATTTGTTGCTCGAAATCCTTCTACTTGCAAATGCCCTCCTTAAACCCATACTTTCGTTGATCCAACGTGATTTTCTCTCCCTTTCGAATCAATAGCAAGAGAAGAGTTATCTGGAAAAACCACAGATTTGGCCAATAAGACAGAGTTCCGGCGTTTGTCCAAAGAAGTCTAGTAGGATACCCTATTTTGATAGTAGGGCTTTAGAAAACGGTCGACTAAGGCGCGCGATGACCTGCATGCTGGTTGATGGACCCAGGTTATGGATAACCAGACGGGGTCACGTTTGTTTACCGTACAGGTGTGTCAGCCATCGAAGAAATTTTCGCATTTCGGGGGGTCCCGACACCAATGAGTGACTGTGATTTTCCATATCCATCTTAGAGGAGGCGTTTCATGTTGCGATCCCCTCAAGGTGCTCAGATGTATCAGGTCATCCCATGGGTTCTGACCGAATTTGAATAAATAAAACAACTCAAAATGCGTTATTCCTTGGCGATCTCACGAAATTAACAAAAGAATAGTCTTTCGCCATGAATTTCCCTTCTCAGCGACTGTGGCTGGGTTTTTTCATCTTTACTGACCTGCCACTGTCTACGACGCTTACGATTTCCATAAAAGATCCATACATTGAGTAAGTTTCAAGCCACTTCGTCAACTGCTGAGTTTCCTTTCTTGAACTCATGAAACATTAGGTGTCTCAAATGTTTCTTTTTGTGTACTTCCGATGTTAGCAGGGTTTTTAAATAAAATCTGATCAGATTTAATGCATTTCAATAAACATTTTAGTTCTCAGCTCTAAAATACTCTTTAAAATTCCTTCAACATAGAAAGGTAAAATGAGGATGGTATGTAGTGGTATTCAAGTCTATTTTACGGAGTTATCTTCACCAAAATATAAAAGAACAGGGGGATTATGGCAAGAGGGAGAATGGAATATCCGGGATATTGGGAGATTGCTTGCACATCGTAATTATGTCAGTTGAGGAGGCTTGAGATGCTGTCGAGGTTCGACCGTGAGAAGACAGCCAGTGATTGGTCCCAACTGTTATGCCACATCTTCCGCCCTAATCAAATGACTAGTCAGGCTTCTTCCTCTCCTCCAGGGTCAAAAGAACGCGCCGTACCACTGCAGTTTCCTGATGTACACCAAGAAGGTGCGCAACCACTGGCCCCACCGTCGGACGCACGTGCGCGTCGAGTACTCCACCGGTGTTGTCCACAACCACCACCAACCCGACCACCAGCACTCCGTGGAAAAACCCCCCTCCCACCCCCCTGCTACCCCCGCCTCCCCCGTCACCACGCCCCACTCGGAGCACAACTCCCCTTCCATGTTCCTCTCCACGCCTCTGCGCAAAATGAGCCTCGACTTCGCCTCCGACATGCTCGCCTCGGCGGCAGCGGCGGAGGGCTCCGAGTCGACCACGATCTTGCCGCTGCCCGCCGCCAGGATCATCCTGCGACCGCAAACGTCGCGGGGGTTCTGTGTCCTCCATCCAGACACCCTGCTGGCCATCTACGCGGCGAAGGAGGACGCGAAGAGCTGTGATAGCACGATCCTCCTGGGCGCGAGACTGGTGTACCTGGTGAGTCTGCGCAACGAGGTAAAGAAACAGGACTCGGATGTGTCGATCCCGAAGTCGACGTCTGCGAGGAGTAGTTCCTGTGGCAGTGACCCCCGATCGATACATGGTAGGATCCACATTTTTTCTTATGCAAACCGCTTGGGGTAAATTTGAAAGTCCTGTCAGGCGAAGGAAAAGCCTTTGGATTGTAAATGGATTTATGGAATGAGGGAAGAGACACAGCGGTTGTCGGCGGCTGTACGCGCCGGTGACTAATATGGCTTATATCAAGTCAGCCTATAAGTTCTCTTAACGTTTTTGAACAAATAAATCAAGTGACTAAATATTACATGTGATGAAAGGTTCAATCATCAAGGTACTTTTCCTCGTTATCTAGGACTTCCTTCCTACTATTAACAAGTTTTTTTGTTGCCTTCATTTTAACATTCTTTTGGTTTTATTTGAAGAACTCACACGTGTCTGTTTCTTCTAAGTGATTTTGTAAACCAGGCAGCAAATGGTAGTCAGGAGAATGAGGTGGGTGAGGAGATCTTACATCTTTTGCGACGTGATTCTGACTGCGTGGGGGATACTACATTGTCCTGATGAAACACTACCTTAAAATTAGCTAAAGCAGGCCATTTTTCTCCTCAAAGCTTCGTTCAAACGCCGGCCTAATTGTTGACAGCAAATCTGAGCATTATTTGTCGCAGCATTAGGTGATGACGATTTTCCATTGTTTTTTTTTGGAGATGACGATGAGCAGTTGTGTGGTTTGAACTAAGCTTAATTGTCAATTCCAATTCACATGATAAAGCAGCAAGATAAGCTTCTCCAAGGGCTACTTCATCAAACTCGGATGGGCATCGTCCGGTTCGTTCTTTATCTACGTTTCGTAAACTATCGTCTTCTGCAACTATCTTCTTCGATTCACACGCTCCTCTCCAAACTGAGTGATTGTTTCTAGTTGCTTCGTCCGTTGTTGGGTTTCTCTTCTTGACCTTATTCATAAAGCATTTTGTGCCTCAAATGATTCACGGGTACTTCCGAGCTAGCAGGATTTTAATAAGGCACATTCTAATTTTTTTTGTTCTGTTAAACAGAATTTTATCAGTAACCATACATAAAGTGGTACACCTCATTCAAATTTTAAAAAAGGTAAATTTTGAACTTGTGGGATGACTAGATATCGAGCAGGGTGATTCCGAAAGCTGCCTAATTCTGTCGTCAATTAATTGGAAGACTGTTTTGGGATTAGCAATACGGCGGCGATGAGTGCCATCCTGACAGCGTCCGACCATACGCAATGGTCCTCTGGGCCAAAGATCGGGGAGAGTGGTGTAGTCTTGAAATTTGGCTGACAACCTCTTCTGTCGACCTCTGCGACGCTTGTTTGGGAGGTAGCAAAGGTCTTCATTGAACTCAAACTTCGTGGTAGAAGCTGAACCATTGAACCTATGCGTCAAAGCTCACATTACGATGCTAGTGTCCTCTAGCACCTTTGTCTACATATTTTCGAGGTGGAAGTCTGCTTTGCGAGCGCAATCAAATCGTCCTCTGTTAAGTTACAACACTCTAGTTGTGTCTCCAGATTTTTTCCACAATGTGTTTAAATGAGAGCATCAACCAGTGTCCATAATCTACTACTCCTTTTGATGACTCGAATCACCGTGGCACAAGTTACTCACTATCCTGATTCACTCGAGTTCCCGTTATTATCCATTCTCAAAGGAGGGCTTTCACACATCTGAAAAAGCAACTAACTTTTATTCTTTTTAATTTATCCCAGAGGGTAACCGACTTACTTCAGAGACTATAAAAAAATCTCTAAAAACCACTTCTCAGTACACTCCATCACTGCAGCCCTTACCCTCGTCTACACCATTCACGTGTCAAAAAGGTCAAACGAAATCTTCCATCTCTCTTCTTCTGTTATCACCATGACTTCGAAGTTCACTCGATGGTGATTGGTTGAACGTGGATTTAGCCTCTGTGTGGGTGGCCGAGGCGCTGGTTACTAATAGACGTGGTGTTCCGTATTGATATTTTGGCTGGTAAAAGTGCAGCAGCATCGGCAGCAGCAGCGCAGCGAAGTTCGACCAATAAAATGAAGTTTGTGCTTGAATGTCTTCACGTAGAATTAATGCGAAGATTCAAGTCCTAGTTATGTTATTATTTTCACCATTTCAAGTACTTTGACGTTTTGTATACTCATTGTCTCACATCTACCTATTTTAGAGCATTGCCAAGCCATTTTAGAACGTCTCAATCCACAAAAAGTTTTGCATCATTCTAATTGAATACATTTTTTCAGAGGCTAAGAGTTCACTCGTCTTTCCAGTTACCAGTTGAGGGATCAATTAGACGGGAAAGTGCTCTTAATTTCATTAATAATAAGGCATGGTTTGCGTTATTTGTCGTCTGAATTCCACATATCTTTTCAAGCGCTGAAGTCTCAAATATTCCGTGTCAAAGAAGCGTGCCGTAGCTCTAGACAAGGGAAAGGGTGTTGCTACCGAAATCCACGCATTACATCATCGGCATTGCATCAGCTTGAGGTGCTGCTAACTTCTTGTGTTTGTTAGAACCCTGGTTTATATTAGGTGCACGCACACTTACAGTGAGAGAACGTTTGCGAGTAGAATTGTTGATGTTACAAATCTGAGCGTTTCTGATACATATGTTTCTTAACAGTCACCACCGTGTCTAGTCACGTTCAGCTGATTAAATAACTCTGCTTATTTTAGTGTTTTTATAGCAACTTAATTGAGTGACTAGTATGTTTAAAAGTAGTGAAATGGTTGGTGAGAGATCTATATTCACCATTATTTGCCTTTTATACATCTAAATGCTATTAATTCCTGTGGGATATAATCCCCATTTGGAATGAATATCTATCTAATGCATCGCAGCAAAATGCGAGCAAAATTTCTGGTTTAATTAACGTGTTATTTCAGTCGACGAACTGAACGCTAACAAGAAAATCGATATCGGTCAATAAAGCTGCGCGGTTTGAAAACAGGGAATGTCACACTAACATTCATCCATTTTGATCGATAAATCGATAGGATTGAATCGTGGATGAGCTAAGACACAATTTGGCTAGAAATGAGTCATAATTTTGTCACATTTGAACAGGTATTGCGGGCCATGAGGGCCGGTTATGCAAACCCGAGGGTAAAGCCTTCGTAGAAATCCACTCGGCGAACTTCGTCCCCCGAATCCAGAGCCAAAGGGCCGTCTTTTCCATGCTCACTCCATCGACGGATCAGCTTGACAATGACTCATTCGATGAGACCGACGGGAGCAGTGAGAACAGTGGGGATGCTGACGGAACCAGCATGGTGGTCGGAAGGGAAGCCAAGGTAGCGACAAACGGCGCCAAGAATGGAAAAAATGGCATCGTACAAAACAAGCTTGGCAGTCACATTTCGATGGACACTTTGTCTGTTCTCTCGAACATGAACGGGTTCGTGGTATTGCCCAACAATACCGACAAAATCGCGCATTACTTTGAGGCACCTAGTGAGGACGTTCGTAATGAGTAAGAGAAATTTTTATTATAAATAATTAAACATGGTTCCAAAATATGACACTTCATAAACCTTAAATATGGTTTAGTTCCATATATATTGCTAATTTAGAACTTTCTAAATTTGAACTGTTATTTTATTATATTATATTTATGGAATAGAATTTATCTTATTTTGCTGTTTACGTTATCTAGCTATTCGAAATTGAGTGATCGATTTTGATTAATTCAAAAATCGATGTAACAAAGATAAAGTGTATTTCTTAGTAGCTAAATGATTTCTCATATTAAAATAAATGTATCAGATCTGGCTTATGAGCAATTAAGAAGATGGGTAGAGTTTTCAGAATAAGGGTTCTAATCCTATTCTCAGAACTGTAAAATTTCCAATGGCTTGAAACTCATTAAGACGTTCGGCTAGTCTATCGATTACCGATAATTCGGGTAAACAAACCGGTTTGATTTCTCTCCATGACACTTTAGATTTCATTCTTTAAGACATTGCAACACCCGCAGCCGGTCAAACGTTTACGCTAGTTGCAAGCAAACATATACATATGGTAATTAACTAACCAACTTGTCTTGTATTGCTTTCATCATCTGCAGTTGTTGACATTGAAACGAACTAGACACTATTCCAAGCTCCAGAGATTAGGGTGGGATTACGGTGATGCTTCTCCACTATTTGTGGTATTGAAATTATTCAAGCTTTGACAAAGAAGGGGACATTCAGGCGTGCGATCAATAACCGCTCTCTTCTACCCCTTTCAGGTGGATCGATAAGATCAAGAAGTGCATCTTGGATTTCGACCAGCAGTGAATACTGACTCACAGCTGAAATGAAATCTGCTTCCAACCATGACTGAAATACCTCACCACCGCTTCAGAGTAGCCCCCAAACCGATCTGATTTTATTTGACATGGCTGTACCACTGATTGTGATTTGTCAATCCATGCAAAGTGCCTTTTTATCACCGAAATCTAAATTTGACTGATTAAAACCCAACTAATAGAGAAGCAACCAAGAGTCATTTGAAGCACATTATGTTTTATAAATTCGAGAAAGGAGACCTATCAGCCGACGAAGCGGCAAAAGACAGTCGGTTTATGGAGAGGAATGTGTGAATGCAAAAGTGACTAACAGAAAATGATTTGCCAAAATCAGAAGTGGAGATTTCATCCTCCAAGATGATAAGCTTTGTTAGTTAAGAATTGGGCATTAAGCCTAGTTCAAATCATACAATAATTCACTAATCTCGGGTTGACATCCTCTCTTCTCTCCATTCGAAACAACTTATTTCACATTTTTGGGGATTTGACTTATGACTGGCGAAGAAAATGAATCTTTTATCGAAATGTTAGGCGTCGTAGACAGTGGCAGGGTTTCAAGCCCGGGGAAAGACCTCAGCCCACAGCCAAGGAAAAATGGACTTTGATTGTTACCAATTAATGCAACAATTAAGACTCAAATTTACTGTCACCAACTAGGGCGTTTGAAGCAAGCCTGGAGGAGGAAATACGAACCGCTCTAGTGAATCGAAAAGGGGCGATATTTCACAGCAAGATTCACGACACAAAAGCTCGAAGAAGATGTTGGTCTAGAGATTTCTCATCCACCACTACCTTGTCCCTCCAGACCACGACCATTTGCTTCGTAGTGGCTTACAAAACCATCTAGAAGAAACAACAGGGGTCTAAACTGACATTATGATTTCTTCAGATCAAAACGAACAGAATGCTACAATAATGAAGATATTAATAAGCTTTTTTAAGAGACGGAAAGAAGTCATAGATAACCAGGAAAAGTATATTGGTAATTATGTCTCTTATTAAATGTTACAAAACTTATTGTATGACCTGATAGGTCTCCCGAAGTTGGTCTAGTCGTCTAAGTCACTGATCACTATGTATTCCAATAACTCACACCACTAGCTGGTTCTTCTCTGGAGCAATAGCAACATCTGTGGGCTGTCAAAATGACCACTGCGGATTACAGCCTATTCAAGTTCGATATTTTGCAGGCATTCAGGGAGGCGTAGCGCTGAAGCAATATCTATTCCGAAATTGGTCTACATTGGAAGTAATAAGCCCATTTAAGAAACTGACTTCTAACTTCTCTGATTGGAGCTAATTAAAATTCAACTGTTAGCCAATCATTAAAACAAAAGACTTAATGTTATGACCATCGCCAGAAGGGCACACATTCGATTTAAGGTGGTATTGACTCACAGAATTACTTCCCTTTTCTATTACACACCCACGCAATGGCACATTTTAAATTGGCTTTAGAAACCTTGAGAACCATGGCATTAAAAATTACCCAGAATCGCCTGACGGGGGATAAACTTAGATCCTAGAAGATGAAAGCGATTATTCGAGTATTTTATTTTGATTGTTGTTTAGAACCAATCCGTGTGGTCCATTTTTATGCGAATCAACATCGTTTGCCTTAACTGACATTTACGAATTAGATTGATCACGTATTAGAATTACATGGACTCCTCATTCACCATCCCTAAATTTGTATTTGATGCTAATACCATATTTGCGTTAAACCCTAACTGCTCCCTTATTGGTTGAGACCCTGTTCACTAGAAAGGCTTGATTAACCAGTTAGTAGGGTCCCGATACACTGGTTAGCTGTAGCAGTTCCCAACTGATATTGCCGGAGGATTTAACCAACCAATTCAGCATTTAAACTAAGTGTTGTTCAAAGTATTTTTTAACTACTAATAAGCGCGCTTTAGAGAGGATTGTAATCAGCTACTACAGGAAATTTCCAGTCAGGAAAACAACCTCGGAGAGAATTTCCCATCAGCAACAAAACCATGGAAAAAGACTGTTCTCATTGAGTTCAACCGATGGAAACGATCACTTCCAACAAGACAGTACTTATTTCGATGGAAATCCTTTGTGTCCAATGGACAAGTATGAATAAGCCAGCGTATAGCAGGATAAAATCACCACTCCAAGTAGTACATTTTATTGTTAATGTAAGAGTAGTAGTGAGTCTGACGAGAAGTAAGGCAGTAGTAGCAACCAACAGCAAAGGTATGTTAAACACTATAAATACTACTGTTTTGAACTAAGTAGGAAGCTCTCCGCTCTCAAGTACAGAAATGCAAAGAAATTGAAGAACTTTGTCAACTTCACTATCACTTACCAAGAGTCTACATTATTTTACTTGCTACTAGTTATACCAAGCGTTGACCTGATGGGAAAGTCAAGCAGCATTCAGGACCTCCCAACGCTGCAACTCACGTGCCGAGCATGCTAGGGCAGATTTGCACAAAGCAGAGGCCGAACGTCAACCACTCGCAACGTCCCAGAATCTCTGTGCTAAAACCCAAACGTGCCCGCATAACATCCGGGCACATAGCTCAACAAACCATAGCCTTACGTATGCGCGCTGTACCAACAACCCCAAAGTGCTGTCACGACCTTGTGCACAAACAAGGAGGCGCACACGTGCCCTGTAGCTGAAATAGCCCGTCTACCCACAAAATCAATAATCAAACAGTGAAATAGATCAGCGGGACCTGGTTAGACACAAGTGAGACTTGTCTCGGACCACAAAGTAGCCGAGTTCTTCAAATCGAAGCACGGGCAGGACACAAGAATCACAAACGCCAGACTTGTCCGATTAGTACAAATTCATTTATTTCCACTACTGTTGCATGGAAATGCAAACGCTAACGAGAAGATAAGACTATATTCATAGTTTACAGCAACCTTCTTGCTTCTAGAGAGATTGTTCAGAAGGCGTACAAGATCAAGAAAGCCATCATGAGGCAGAAGAGACCCATAGCTTCACTGAGGGCGAAACCGAGAATGGCATAGGAGAAGAGCTGCTGCTTGAGACCAGGATTGCGAGCATAACCCATTACAAGGTTCCCGAACACGGAACCAATTCCTGCACCGGATCCAGCAACACCGATCGTGGCAGCTCCAGCCCCGATGTACTTAGCGGCCTGGTCGATGTCGCGATGAGCAACAGATGTGTGGAAATTCTTGCAAACGACTTCAGAAGATGCAAGGGGAGCGATCTTAGGCAGATTGCTCAGGGCAGCACGATAAGCAAACGGCCTCGATGCCATAGCCAGAGATCGCACAATTGAAACGGTAGGGATGATCTGCATTCGAGATAACACATCACGAATTAAGGATACCAACGGCAACACTAATACACTACAGGGCTATTTCAACTCACCATGATTTCACGGAACACAAACGAAAGCAGACACAAGCCGCCAAGTGTGATACGACTAATCACTTATGCATAACTCAAACAAACATTTGACAGGTGTTAATGCATTAATAAAAGCACACAACAAATTAATCTTGATATTAAAGCATCTTAAATAAATTTTATTTTTTAATTAAGTTTACGTTTATATAGATGTTGCATAACTATACTCTAACGTTTATAGATATGCTCAATTTGTGAATCGATATTAGACTAGCTATGTTTTTATAAAACAAAACTTTTGAAATCGCAAGCGATAGTGGTAAGGCAATCCTGACCACTATTATTATTAATGAAACCAGCGCAAATTTTGCATCCTTTCGCAAAAAATGAGTCAATTTAATTTACCCCATTATGCACTTCGGCATTTGATCTGGCATCAGAAAAATGAATCGAGTACAAAATTTCGCAATTCAGTACAAATTTAGCTATTGATTAATTGCATGTATTCTTACGATAGCAAGGACTCTTTGAACTACTAGCTCCACTAAGCCTAATCCTATTAAATTTCAACAATAACTCTGATAATTCTATCTGGATGGTGTTTGCAGTGTTCAGATCCTAGCTCATCACACCCCATTGCAGGCTACTACCTGGTTTTTACATTTCATTATCCATTACATTGTACCTAACCAAAATGAAATATCAGTTATATTTACCTGCAAAAACAAGAAATCGTATTTCAGATTCGGTTATTCCTTTGTAGCGGTGTACAAAGGCTTACGTTATATAAGAGGAAATTTATTAACAGCTTTGCTTTCCAATAATTGTGTTTAACAAATCTTCGCCTACGGAAATCTTGAAAATCAGATAGTAACTTTACCGAAATTCCAAGAAATAAGATTTTGGTGGCTTGCCCTACCAGATTTGTTACTTTTCCCAAAATTACCATAGCGAGTGGGCCGATAAGCGTTCATATTTCAATAAATTCATTAGTTAGAGTTATCTTTAAGAAATGAACAGACTTCAAATACTGAAATACGGTCAAAGACACTGACACCAACAGTTTAATTTACCTTCGATTAAATAATAACAGACATTTTTAGGAAGTCTTAGAGAGTTGAAAATCGATCAACTGATTTCGAATGACGATTTTAAATACATAGTCAATGCCCCAATTGCTTTGTTAATCTATGGCTTGGTAGTATATATTTCGGTTAAAAGGGTGGTAGCTTTTAAGTCTTCTCACTAAGTCAAATCACTCAAATAACGGAGTCCTTTTGAACTATTTTTAAGTGAAAGATGGTCTCTAGAGTGGCTGATAGAATGTTCTTTGCAACCCATAGTCTTAGAAAAACTTAGGAGTATCTTCGAATACTTGGATTACTGTTCGAGCTGTGACCTAAAATAAAATACTTATTTAACCTAACAGCAACCTTTATCTATATCTCAGAAAAATTATTCTGTCTACATGCATAAATAAAACACCAAGATTGTTTCTGCGCATTATGCTTAATCTCCATTTTACACAACAACACGATTCCAAAAATTCTTCCGAAAAATTCATTAATTCACATTTTGATAATTTTTGAAATGATTGCATTGTATTCATAGAGAGTTTTAACAATAATATAATCTTTTAAGTCTGGTGGAAGTCTATCCTTAGAGTCATTATCTTAATTGACCCGTTTCCAAAGATTTATCATTGACGATTTTAGTTATTCACTATTAGACCTGCACCCACTGACTTCTCATCAATATTGTTTTAAAACTAAATTATGTATTTTCCAAATTACCCCTCCCTACATATTCTGACAAATACCGAGGATTTACAGAATGATATTTCGGATTAAAACAAAAACCCTAAAAGATAAACGAAATAGACTACCTTCTTCCTTCTAATTAAGTCACACTGAAAACTTACTCCCCGCAAGTAGTAGAAAAATCGACTATCCCATCGATCGATATCCATGTGCTGTCCATTTATTCTCTAGAATTTAAAGAGGCACTGTTTACTGCATTCCATTTATCTACTTGTAGTTTCGCAATGCATTTCGGAAGAATAGAAGTATGGCGACAAACAATGTAGAAGACCCTAACCATGAATATCGATCGATACCTTAACATCACTGTTCGAGCATATTGGGCCAACCACCCTGCGCCCCTTGAAATGAATACACCGTTTCGGCCTTCTCCATTATCCCCATTACAACGCCCTGATACCAAAATCGTCAACCCTGAATCTGATCGCAAGGAAACTACTCAATCTCCTCACTTTAACATAACGAAAAACAAAAAGAAATGGTGCTTATTGCCTAGTTTTCAAGGGGACCAGATAAGAGACAATCTCTAGGGGAATAGGGGAATCGATAGAAGAAGGGGGCGAAATGTTTTTCACTGAGGCAGCGGACCTCTTGAGTCCCACGTTACCACCGATCTCCCCGTCCGGGTTGAAGGGGTCCTCGGAGATCTAAAGGGACTCGGAAAGCGAGAACTTACGATCTCAACGCTTCTCGAAGAAGTTTATCTACAACAGGAGCACGTTGTGACTATCTAAGTTCACAACTGTTCGAAGACGGTCACTAGAAATGGGGGAACAAAAATGAACCTCTAATCATGAAATGAAGATGTATGGCCGTGATTTGAAAAAAGGCCCCGGTAAGTGTTCGGATTCTCCCATACTGCTTCTTAAAAAAAATATTTAACGCCAGAATGGAGCCATGTTTATTGGACCAATTGAAAGTTCAAATTTTGGAATATTGGCCAATAAGGTTAATGATCAAATTTTATTGGCTTACGTCCGAGCCAATCAGTTGAGTGGATTAAGTCTTTGCACCACAAATTTATCCAATGATTGCAGAAGTCTTTGAAAACTGAATGTATTTAGGAGACCGAGAGGAATTTTTGCACGATAATACTTAACACCAAATTGAGTGCTCTGGTTAGAATACTCAGTGGTATTGGGATAGTTTTGAGCACCCATTTAAGAACTAACCGCATTCTCACTAAATTCTGAGCATATCTGATAGACGTTTCATGGCTTCGTTTCGCTTAAAATATGTAAAAAGAGTCACTAAACGAGGTAAAAAAACAGTAAGCTAACAAAAGTGGAGAAATTGGGACATTAGACATTCTTGTCAACGTTTTTTGTCAGTGCGACAAATTAACTAGAGCAGAAAGCTATGGCCTAGGGACCTAGATTAATCCTTGTTTACATTAATGGTTTCTATATCCTTAGTAGTTCTATTAGTGATGGATTCCGGTTATCTACATCATATTTTTACTGTTTTTAAATCGGGAGCTTCATAAGCGTACAATGAAAACTCCGCGTGTTTTCAAGCATATTTTCGACTTTAAAAACAGCTCTTGATTTGAAAAATTTGTCCTATGGATTGACTGCACTCTACCAGTAGGAGATGATCATATTCCCCTCCCGTTACGACCAGACAAAGTCGTTTCCCCTTTTTGTCTGTTAAAACCTGAATGGAGAAGCTTTTATCGATTGATTTGCAGGAGATTTTAAATGAACATCAGAATTCGAATCTGAAGACAAATAAGTCCGGGTCTCTCGCACCTCCACCTTTGCTCTTTTGTTGCTAGTCAAAATACGAACCTAATGGTAGTTCAACTAAACTGATCTACAAACTACACAGAGTATTTATTCACGATTCAGGTCAAAGCCGTCGACATCGTCAAACTACTAATTAGGTGAACTTTCAAGGGCCCTCATCTTGATGCAGGACAGCGCTTTCAACGTCACAGAAAAACAGAAATTATTCTGTGAAACGATCAGTACTTCATTGGCCTCGGAATGTGAAAAAGTACCTATTGGTATTGAATTGACTACAAAGCAGTCCCTTGAACGACAATCTATTATCCTTTCAATGAAATACTAAATTTCATACTCGTAAACGTTCAACTAGATCTGGAACTTGTCCTTTTAGAATGAAAGCAGAAGTACCCCTCCAACTTCCCTGGTCACAGAGTGCAAATGATATGATTGAAATGGGATCCAACGATTTTTCTTCTCCTTTTCTAACCAACTCGAGGATCTGTTTCTATCGAAAGTGCTTTAAGGGAACACTTGGTTAATGGAGTCTTAGACCTTAAAACAAATATCAGTCTATTGGGGCTTAGTTTAGCGAAAGTCGGTATTTTAGGAAAATCATGCCGTTTTATCTCTTCAAACTCTCAATTTGGCGATGGCTCGCTCGATTTAGACTTCACTGAATGATCAAAGAAGCCTCCACATCTCAAGGCTTAATTGTCGATCCTTAATTAGCCTTGGTCGGAAACTGCTCCCACTAGTAGTGTCAAAACGCCATGGAAAACAGGGCGGAGAACTGACTGTGTTGAGCTTAAGGGGCCCAGTGTTCTAATGAAGTGCTAATCAGGTTACCGAGTGGATCGACAGAATGGACCCGATGATGACCCTTCATCGTTTGTTTCTTTGTGGTTTACCGTCTTGAATCATACTTCTTACGCAGACGACGATCACAGAATTACACCACTTAAGCGATTACCTTTGAGGTCCAAATTACTCCAACCAGGTAAATTCTCTTTCCATTTACTGAATGCCTCAATCCTGTCGCTGTTAGGGGTTCTAGCATCGAGTTTAACAAAGAACCACTGTAAGTTATATCATGTATGTGAAGTACCACATTTGTCATGGCACTAATACCAGACGATGGTGGAAGTAAGTTCTTCATCAGCGATTACGAAAACGTGAAGCGGTTGGTTGATGCTCACAAACTGACTAGAGCTGCATACAACCTTTTTGATTATTTGATAGCTATATAATTGTTCCATCACTAGGGTTGATTTGCACCTGGTTTGCCAGCATGAAAAGCGAAATATACTGCTTCTGTGTACTTGAGATGCATTCACTTTTGGAGTCACAAACATCCAATTCTGAAGGCAAACGGTGGCTATCTTGCAGCTATCACGAGCCGAAACAACTCTGATCATTGGATGAAGAGTGATGGATCGTGTGTCTGTGATCTGCCCGTAGTTCGCAACACCGAATCTCATACTCGGGATCTAGAGCACAATGCACCTCTGTCGCTGTATCAGGGGAGGAATTGTCAATTAAGCTTGGTATAAATCATTCAGCTGTTCAGCGTCTTATTCTTAAATTGGTCCCTCTTCATGAATTGCCTAAAGTGATCTCAAATCTTGGGTTGGCATCACCTGTTCATCTCCCCTTTCTCTCCAACATTTCTCACCCTTTTGATCAATAGACAACTTGTGACTGACGACGAAAAATGGATTCTCTTTTATGGAAACGTTAAGCGCTGTAAACAGTGGCTTCGTGAAGGGGAAGGAACTTCAATCATAGCTGAGAAAGGAACTTCATGGAAAAAAGTTCTTTTTTCTGTTTGTCTGGTGGGATCGTCGTATAAACATTCTACTTTGAATTGTTACCACCTAATGCAGTAGCAATCAGTGCTCAAAGCCAGTGTCAGCTATTAGGGCGTTTGAACCAAGCTTTGAGGAAAAAAGATCTGCTCTAGTGAATCGAAAGGTGATGTTTCATCAAGACATCTTCAGCTCAAAAAATTACGTGTCTCACATAAGGGGAAAATTCAGGCAGAACTTACAGGATGACCTGATGGATACCACATGCCTAAGGTTAGCATTATCGCAGAAGTTAGGCTTCATGAACTGAGTATCCTACACAATGTTGACAATGGTTTCCATGGAGGCCCATAGAGGAAATGCACCAGGTCTTCTTATTCAGGAGTAGGGATGTGGGCAAGTAACTGTTGTGGCCTTACTAAAGGTCCAAACGTCAACGCCTGGGCAATTCTACTCTCCGTCGCCCAATCAGTGCGCAGGCCGATCTTGCTGATCGAATATGACTCAGTCGACCGATTCCCCGACTGTTACCACCCAGTTAACATAATGGTTAACTACCCAAGAACAATCGATTGATGATTGTCCAAGACAGCGGGCCTTTGTATAGGCTCAGATAACCTCGGGGTAAAATAGTGACTAGTCCAGTCGTTAGGTGTGTCATTTTTGAACAAGGCGAGCCAATGATTGGCTAAAATATTGAACAACTGATTTATGCGACAACTTGTAGTTTAGGGGACCTTGCATTCATTCTGATGCGCGCTAGGGCGTCTACAAAAAGCCTTCTGAGATCTGTTTAGATAGCTAGCAGAGGGCAGTCAAGAACCTACACTTTTTGGGATTTCTCAATCCAAGTCGGCGATACCTTTCCAGAATGTTCGCAACCAATCTGTGTCACGATTAGATTTCAGCGCTACCATAACCAGTAAATACGGGAAACAAACACAACATTACTCCTACTCTACTTTAAAGTCTTGAACGACAACTGCTACTCTTCATTACCGATTGCAAAGGACTATTGAATGAGTAGAGGACTGAATGCCAATATCCCCATTTCTGAATCTCTCAAACCACCTACTGCAGGCACTTTCGTTCACACATTTTTCTCCATTGTCTTTCAGCCGCTTCCGATCTTGGTAGGGGAGGGTATTGTAGTAGCCCAACAGTGACCTGAGAGCATCACCGCACCACTAACCAGAGGCACCTGAATCACTCCTTGGCCCATTTATTCACTGATAACTCAGACCAATCAAATCTTAACACACTTGCACTCACTTATACATACACACCTTTCTTATAAACACTGTGACGGAAGATAATGTAAGAGCAGTTATCGCTACACTCTGAATACTGTGAACACAACAATCTAGTGCCTTAAAAAAGAGGCTGCGAAGCTACGAAGTTGATAACCTAACGGCAAACATCCTGATTTCCTCCTCGAAAATCTACAGAAAACAGTTTTGGCAGACCCTCGCAACGAAATCCGGGCTTCGTCAGCCGGTGCATTAAATGCTTTAATCTCGACCACAAAGCTTCCACTCAGCGAAGAGCTTCGCCACCACAATGCCGATGAAGGTAGTGGCTGCTAGCCAAATATTAACGCCTGCACCATTTCAAACATTAACCCACTGGTGGATAACTGCTGTGTATGGTGATGGACACTAAGCGCTGCCGTGCCATTAACGCTAAAGTCCGATTATTCGTTGGCAGAATTAAAACAGGCTTTGAGGAAGGAAAAACCACCCTTCTACAGGTTCCTGGGGGTGGGGGTGATAAAGGCTCTAATGGACACTGATGCCGGTCATTTTGAGTCAACCTATGACTACTTTACAACTGTTTACATCACCCACTTTTACCTCACTAAAGCAGGTCTTTTTTCCTACTCAAAGCCTACTTCAAACGTCACCACTATCGTTAAAAGCAGATTTGGGGGCATGAATGGTTGCTCACTATTCCTTGGCTAGTCTACCAGACTGCGATTCCCCTTCCAGCTGTGGCCGGGGCCTTTACTTCCCCCCTTTCCGACTGCCACTGTCCACGACGCCTAACATTTCGATAAAAGATCCATTTTCCGTCGCCAGTCACAAGTCGTCTATCCCCAAAAAAAGTGAAACAAGTTGGCGTGACTGACAGAAGAGTAGATGTCAACTCGAGATTGAGTTGAGTGTTTTCAAAAAATTAGTGGGAACGCACCCATTATCCAAGCTATGGAACTTTTATAAAATTTTTGGAGATATCGATGGACAGTTGTATGGTTTGAACTAAGCCAAATACCCAATACCAACTCAATTGATAAAACACGACGTTGTCCGGTTCGACCTTCAACTTCGAGGGGAAATCATCACTTCAAGTGAATTTCACAGGCCGTCTTCTGCAAGTCCTTTCAATCACCCATTTCGCTCCATAAATTCAGTGAATATTTCTGGCATCTGCGTTGGCTGCTGCTGAGTTTCCACTCTTCAACATTGTATGGTACTTAAGGTTAGCAGGCTTTTAAACAAGCATGTTATATATCATTTGTTCTGCAGAACAAAAGTAGATTAATTTAATGAATTGAATCATAAAATACTCCTCGTTTCCACTAGAATCCAAATCTTTGTCTATTGATTTTGTTTGAAATCTACTAAATATTGTAGTTACAAGCCGCTTCTTCTACCTCATGAGATTTTCGAATCTGCCAGGAATATCCCACACATCAGGATGTTTAGGTGCAGCACCCTTATGATAGCAATCATGTTTCCGACGCTGATCTTGGTATTGAACCACAGCGCAGAGAAGAAGATGCACGCGGAGATGAAGGCAGAGGAGTTGTTGACGTTGAAACTGGTCAGGAAGGGACCCAGAAGACGGGAACTGGTCGGATTCATGTCGAAGATGTCTGGCAGTGCCGTCAGTCTGTCAGTGGTTGCGAAAAGAGATAGCCGATAGCCGAGATCGAACTCGTTTTTGATGACCCCTTAACATGAAGTTAAACATGTTAAGTAAATTGCCTTCTTGAAGAATCCGCATTCAATACGCAGAACTGACATAACATATTGTGCACATCATTTTCCACCTGGGCTCTTACACACAAGCTGTCGACTACGAAAAATATGCACTTCCACCTTCTACGTGCGAATTCAGGTGGTGACTCCGTTCGTACGCTCTCAGAATTTACTAAGTGAGGGATATTGGTAGAATGGGCTCCTCTCATCAATGGACGTAATGAATTCGATTCGGAGAAGGGGTTCGTTTTCCCCTTTGCCGTCCAACAACCTCTCCTCTCTCTTTCGTGTTTCTAGTGTGTTTCGCTTAACCCATTGGGTCCCAAATGTCCTATAAAGAGGCCACAAAAATATATCTTTCTAACGTGCTAATGCATAATGTTAATATTTGCCATTTTAAGAGTTAATATGTAGTTAAAAGTGACATTACATATTTTAATTTTATACATTACCTTATGCAATGTCTTATTTATCCGTTTCAGGAGGTACTGTCTCAGAGGTAATGACTGACACCTTTGAAAGAGAATTAACAAAACGCCGTCCTCAGCAAGTATAGGTCTGACCCAGTGTCGACCGTTGGACTTCTCAAATCGATGTGTTAGAGGAGATCACAAGACCACGGCTCCTAAAGTCACTGCAGAGCTCCTCAATGAACACCTAGAGAACACAGATTTCACAAAGACTCTTCTTCGGGAGCTGCGCAGGGAGACTAGATTCCACCACGGAGGTGCAGCAACTGGACCCCCCCAAGGACGACAAATGTTTCTCAGGGCTTAGAGCAGAAACCCCGACCGGCGCCCCGAGGTGTGGAAAAATGTGATTTCCTCTGACGATGAATCATCGCCATTTACCTTATTCCCGACTCCTGGCAGTCGAACGTACTTCACTTAGACTGCTGCTTTCCTCCAAACGGTAAAACATGGCCGAGGGGGTTCTGTCAAGATGATCTGCGGTGCTATTTCTCGGAAATCCGCCGCCGGGCCAACGATTTCCTTTCCTTCGTGGAAAAAGAACTACCAGACGAGACTATTTAGGAATTTCGGGCGACCAAGTTCATTCTATGGTTGTTGAGGAACTGTTTTCGGAGGGGAACATCGCCATCTTTCAAGATGATGATTATGCAGTATCAATCCATACAACAACTAGAATTCTTCAAGATTTTTTCTAATGAAGTTGAGCATCTCATCTGGCTACCACAATTCCTAGACCCTAACCTCTTTATTGAGGGGCATTGTGGTCGATTTTAGGGATTCAAGTAAGAAGTCGATTTTCGCCGCCAATCAAGTAGCCAAACCTTAAGGAAAACGACCAGCCCATTACTTCACACCTGGAGAAACAGCCACCCCACTCTATCCTGACTTATTATCTACTCCGGTCCGGTGGGTGATCGAGTTCCTTCCTCCCAAGTAGCTGTTCCTCTTATTTTGTGTCTGTAATGAACCCTACTCAGTGTATTGATTCCAGCTAATATCTGAATCGAGGTCGACTGTTTTTTTGTAAATAACTTTTGCCGAATATGGAACAGATGAGATCTTAGACTGGGATTACCACATAAATATTGCATTTTAAGTGCCAGGATAACTAAAAACAGGCAGTGATTCGCGTTTGACACAACTACCTTCTGGTAAGCGGTTCCCGTGCTTCTGGAAAATTGAGTTACTTTATCTGCATCAATTTATCGAGTTCCAGGGATTCCAATTCTTCAAACTTCATTGATTTCCCTATTCCCTAGTCCCCAAACATATTTTCGTCATTACTGTCTTTAGTTTAAGAAATCCAATGAAGAAATTAGTGAATAATAAAAAAGTCGGATATTATGGCTAGAAGAGGTGGGATGGTTTAAATATGCACCAAAAATGCTTGCTAGGATCAAAAAACCGAAGTAATTTTTCCTTTTGCGAAATGTAGAAATGGATGAAAATGAAATTTACCGAAAGAGTATTTTATCGACTGACTTGAGTCCATAATGTAACTGGAAGTCAAAGTATAATAATCAAAATAAAAGTGCCGCCTTCCTCTAATTGCTATAAAACTCAAATAATTCGCAAATTATACGTTGCGTCTGATTTGCGGTAAATAATCTGGCCTCAGAGTCGAACGCGTAGTAACTACAAAGGCACATTCGACGAAGTAAATAGGGTCATATCAATGATTTAAACAACTATTCATATTATACAGTCAATACCAGAAGGGGGTAAAATGTAAGTTCAGGATAATCATTAAATAATAAGTTTGATTTTCTGTAGTTACAACACCTACTAAGCATACATTGAAAATTATTTAAGATATGACGCTCAAACGATATTGGCAACGTATATACTGTGTATTCGTTGTACCATCCAACTAAACACAATTGCACAACACGGTGCTACCTCCATCATACTACCAAAAAGCGGACTTCTAAAATGAAACACAGGATGCTCGAAATGCATTTTACATAATAAGTCCTGGTTATTTTTTTCAAATGCCTTAATGCGTTTTAGTCTCTTTGTGCAATCAACATTCGCAGCAAATGCTCTAAGGCCTTAGCTAAGCAAACTCGGGGCTGCCAAATTTTCGGATTCACCTCATGTGTGGACTGGGGACTTCGTGATTGGCAGAATCTCTAACGACCAAGAGCAGGTTTACATTTATCGAAGAAAAGTGCGATAGAAATGTAGGTAATTGTTGAGCCGAATGAAAGTAGCTTTTAGGGAGGGTATCTCTCCTATCAATTACTGATTCAAATGGGTGCGTCTCATCTCATCACTTGCCGTGGATGTCACCACAAGTCAGTTCTCTGGATAGCATCCCTTCGCTTTCGATTTTATCACTCAAACATTTTTCCATCTCACGAGCTTATTCTGAGTTGCTACTATTTCAAAACGCTTGACAACTTTCGCAATCGTATTTCATCGAAATTCATAGGAGACGAACTCCTTATGCCAGCCATTTGAAGATTCAAGTCTGCTTTAATACTGGCGTTTCATTCCTAGCTAATTAAAGCATAGAAAATGCAGCCAGGCTTTCTTACAAGGTCTATTTAAACTAAGTTAACCAAAGTCACATTTCTCCCGATTAAAGCACCAGATAAACTCTAAAATACGCCACCGTAATCACTTCAAACGAAAAAATAGCAACCCCATCGAGGCAACTTTACCAAAAATTTCGCTCGAGACAATTTCCTATCGTGTAAGACAATCTTGCTTGGGGAGATCAAAAGGATATCAGTTTCTTAACCCGACTAACCTCATTACAATGCGAGAACATTCCTCATCCTCCAGTAGAACTTTTAGAGGTTCTTTACGAAAATACAAGCATTTCAAAATTGATAATTTTGAAGTAAGTGGGCAAATTCACCTGATTTACAAGCGCTCAAACTAAGAAAATAAAGAAACGAAGAAAGCGTTTAATTTTACTGGTTAAGCTTGAGCTTACTATGCGCAGACACCCGTGTTCATTTTATCACATTTACTTTACATGTGCAAGATGTGCAATGTACAAATAAATATTAATACTTCACGAACACTAAGGTGACATGAACTGGAGACTACGTGGTGGCTGGTAGTTAGCACCCTAACAGACGGTCTGACTCTACCCTTACAGCAGAAATCATCAGAAAATCTGCAGAAAAGAGCTTTGGGGGCCGAGTGGGCTGAACTCAGATGCTTACTCGGAATTTTAGAAGGCCTTGAAAGCGACAATAGTAGCCATAAGAGATCGTATTCATGACCGCAGGATCCGTCATGCTTCCAGACCTCAGGGAAACTCCTAAATGTTTGTTAGCAAGCACTTTTCAATATCAGACTATGCCATAAGTTGTGTCAGAATTTTGATTAAATAAAACAAGTGACCAAGTGGTACATTTAGCTAAAGACTCCATCACCAATGTACTTTCCCTGATTATCCATTACAACGTTCCATCTGCTACCAAGCTTATTGCATTACTGATGTGAAATTCTTTTGGTTTTGATTCCAAGTACTCACAAATGCCAGTTTCAACCTCTCTCGCGTCGCAAAAGTAGTTTCTTCCCAGTTTTTGCAAACAATGAAGAAGGAACAAGGCCCTCTGGAGAATAAAGTGGATGAGGGGAAATTTTCTCTCTACCAAGTTCGTATTCAATAATTTGTGACGTGATTCTTGCTGCGTAGGGTTCTACTGCATTGCCCTAGTAAAACATCACCTCTTTTCGATTCACTAGACAGGTTACTTTTTCCTCCTCGAAAATTAGTTTAAGCGTCCTAATTTCTGAGATTAGATTTGAGCATTCGGTGTTGATGCATTATGTGATAAGAATTCGAAGAGCGTTAGTACTTGGCGATCCCACCAGACTAAAAGAGGCCTTTTCTTAAGAAGTTCCCTTCTTGACTGTGGCCATGACTGGGGCCTTTCCCTCTTACGAACCTGAAACTAAGACGCTTAACTTTCCTATTAAAGATCTGTTTCTCGTTACCAGTCACAAGTCTATCCACTCATAAAAGGCGAAACAGGTTGGCGGAAATGGAGGAGAGTTTCGAATTTCCAGAGCTAAAATCTTGGTGTGGAACTGAGAAGCATTTAAATGTTCATCATTTAAATAGGATTGAGATGGTGTTGCCCAACTCCCGTTTTGTCAGCGGCAAAATTAGCAGTGGATAACTATGAAACAAACAAAAATGTGCAGCTTCATACAGATTTACGACTTGAAATCTGTTGTCAATTCAAACCTATAAAATTCAGAAACATCTCCTCAGCGTGGATAGAGAGAAATGAGATTTCCCGAGGTAAAGACCGCATTTTTGAGTCAGGTATTAAGGTTTGATTATATACTAGGACTTATATTACTTAGGGTTAGTGATAAAGGAGATGCCCATTTTCTACATTATATTAGCATAGGAAGCAACGATCATACATCTATCGAAAAATGTTATTTGCATTTGGTAAAAGCATAAGCAAGAAATAATTTCAAAAGCGAATATGCTTAAATATGCTGGGTAGGTATGAATTTCTGGGGATATTTTGTAAAAATCCAGCTTTCAACTTTGTTTACATACACAACTCAACAAACCCTAAAGAATCCGTTGTTGTATTGACCGTAACATACGCCTTGACGACCTTCATTAATTAAAAAATATTGTCACTACCGAGTATCATTTTCCCATTATTTCATTTGTAGACTTTACTGGGTTCCCAAAGAGACATTTAGTTTTGGAGAGATCAAATTTTCGTAAACGTCGCACTATTTTCAAGAAACTGGGTTACAACCATAACTGGTTCCAGATAAGCTTTTTTCTGCGATTCGGAACTGCTCTGTGACTATACTGAAAATGAGAACATTTTCCACGTGGTTAGGAAAAAACTGCTAACATTGAGATATCGGAATAATTAATAGAGTTCCACTTGTTGAAATATTGGAAAAAATAGTTGCAAAATATGGGTTCGAAAATTTACAATAACTCGCCGCTGAGATGAACACCGTCATTATGTTTTTCGGTAGTATATTCCTAAGAAATTAATGAAATTGCCGTTGTACATTTTTTATATGAAAAAGCCCTATCAGCACTGAATCGCTCATTATTTTTGGAAATAAGCTTAAACAGCTACCAAAAAATACTTGCGGTCTAAATCGTACACTTTAATCCAATAACCGAACACTCAATTCCCTTTTCATAGGATATCAGGTGGTAAGTAGAGTAAATCAGACTGATTCTCTGTATTTTCTGACATGCCTTACCACTACCTTAACATATCTGCGATTATGTCGCTAATTCCCATTTAATCCACCGTTTTATTATCCACTTTGTTATCGACCACCTTCGCGTAGGAGACTGGAACAAACCAGTAAGCGAAACCTCCAATTTGCCCGGATTAATAATAAATGTTATCAAACCACCGATGAATGAAGACACGATGTTCATAACCAAAAAATACACAAGTGCTATGAGTGCAGTAGAGCCTTGGGTTTTCGGATTGATTGACGATGATGCTAAAATTTATAGAAAAGAAGGGTGGACTACTATATATTATTTTGCAGATTAGCAAGGGAATGACACAAAAAACAATGCCCTAAGAAGCAGTTCTCCAGGAAGGCCTAAAATTTAATTAAACGGTACTCGTTTTACCAAGCCAATCTGCTGTCTCTCCTAGAGCGTCGAAAAATTTAGTTATTATCCCCAAACCGATAGCGTAGGGAACTATTCGATGGCCTGTGCTTAAACGGATATCTAGAGCAGTTTGCACACTTATAGATTAAGAAGTAATGAAAAATACATTTACTTATAATTTACAGACTATTTAATTTTCTTCATGATCATTCCGACTTAATATCATATGAAATTCAAAACTAATTAAGGATTTGACCCTTAAAGTTCAGTGCTAACTTTTAGATCATATAGCAAAATGATTGAAAAATTCATCTTACAATTTTGTCATTTTTGAGCTATTTCGTTCCAATAACAAGGAATTGCTCTTCCAAAAGTTAATACTCTTCTGATGTTTCGAGTTCTTACCAAAAAAACAACACAACAACAAAAGCCAAAAAATTGTTAAACTAAAATAATTTGTATATTTTTGTCCAGAATTATTGATCTGTAGTTACTTTTTTTGTTTGAGTATCTTGGCTCATCATTGCTCGGTACGAGTCTTTCTACTGCTTAATAATGGTTAGGTTGATAATAAAATGTAATTTAGTTGTTAGAGCATTCTTACATATAATGGATCGGCAGTGATTGGAATGAAGGGAAAGGATTGTGTTGCTATCGCAACCGATATGCGCTTTGGTGTTGGTTATGAGACGATTTCGACGAATTTTCCTAAAGTGGAGCAACTGGGACCTCACCTATTTGTTGGTTTCCCTGGTCTAGCCACAGATAAAGAAACTGTGTAGGCTTTTCGGATAGTAACGTTACCTGATCAAGTATTGAGTTTTATTTGAACTTGTGTTTTTCTGCTCGTGTTAAGTTACCAACGAATTCAGTTTCGCAAAAATATGTACGAACTTCGCGAGAACCGACATATCCGTCCAAAGACTCTCTTGTGTATGCTCTCTAACCTTCTTTACGAAAGGAGGTATGCATTTGCTCTGAGGTTATTCTTAATTGTATAGGTTTGGACCTTATTTTGTCGAACCTATCGTTGTGGGCATTGACCCAGTTGACAACACCCCATTTGTCGGTGGGATGGATTTAATTGGCTGTTCCATGGAATCTGAAGAATTCGTTGTAGCCGGTTCTTGCACAGAACAACTGTACGGCATGTGTGAAACTCTATGGGAAAAGGATATGGTGAGTGTATGCTTCGAAGTAGTACTTGATCCTTTTTTTCTCTGTTCCCATTAATTTGTTTACGCTGTCATACTTTTTCACGTACTGTCAGGCAATGAGGCCAACTTGAAATGTGCTAGAACTGAAGCATCATCTTAAGCTAATTCTGTTACTCTCAATTGTGTTTTCATTTTGGTGTTTTCCTTTATTGGCACCACCCCATGTAGTTGGATGTTAGTGTGATTCATTAATTAGGTATACTCACCCAAAATCGGAAGTCTGAATGTTTATATACTTTTTCTTCTGCTGAACTGGTTTATGTGACAAAGTATAAACTGGTTATAGTTCCCGCTCTATTGTGACTAACGCAACGTTCTGTAGCTGGCTATGCAAGAAAACCGGATTTCTAGAAGACGGTGCATGAATCTGAGTTTTCTAAAGTGTTTCAGAAACCCTCCTAGAGCAGCTATTTTTACCGCGATTATGCCATAAGTGTAGTTGTATAGCAAGACTAGTTTTCTTGTCCTATTGCCCGTCCTGTTGGTTTTTCTTTCATTCCAGCGGTAATAAAATGAGCAGCTTTTGGGCTGATCTACTGGGTTTGTTTCGTTTTAGGAAGCTGGCCCTCTTTTCGAGTGCATTTCGCAGTGTATTCTGAATGCCATGAACCGTGACTGTGTCTCTGGTTGGGGTGCTCGTGTATACCTAATGTAAGTGCCTCGTATTCCCTTAATGTCTCTTTAGTGAAAAGGATAGGGTTACTATCACAGATCTGAAGGGACGTATGGACTAAGTTTTTCATAACATTTGCAATGCAAAATAAATTGTAATTTTGAACACGCTTTTCATCAATCATTTCGCAGATGTCGGGTGGGTGTTAGTTAAAAGGCAAGTTTTGGCTTATTAGAAAGGCACTCAAATACTTAAAGATGCATTATTCTGGCAGCAATTGGAAAATATAAAATACCGCTTCATCTAGAAAGGGGACTCGATTTAAACACTGGTTGGTGTGTTTTCACTGCTACTTTTCCACTCCCGCGGTACCGTGACGTACTTTGATCTCGAGTTGCGCCTGACGACTGTGAGGTAGAACATCATTGTGAGAACGAGCTCCACCACCTGGAACGATGAAACACCACTTTCACATTCTCGGGGGATGTAGCTTTCGCTACAGCACACCGCCCTACCTCGTAAGCAGCTATGGCAAGAGTCACGACTGTAAACCCTCGAAAGCCGACTTCTATGGTTTCCGAGGCCTTTTCGTTGCAACCCTGAAAGGCAGACCAACAAACTAAGCGATCCAGCCAGAGTTCGCTGTTTACGGCTGCAAGGTAATATTTCATTTTGGTGCCTGGGCAGCTGTTTGTATGAATCAGACTGACACTGTGAGTGGGTTTGGAGAGGGACAGAAGGTGCAAAAACGTGTGGTGGGAAGTGCGTACCGTGGTATAGGCGAGGGCGGGATTGCAGGCGCCAGTGGCCGTGGTTAATGGGCAACAGGACGCGGGTAGAGGGGAGCCGCCGTACTCCTTGGGTCCGTCACCGCCACAGCACTCAAACTGCAATGTAATGGGGGAACAAATGTAGCTCGTCAGTGGCCGTTTGCCGTAGCTTTTTAGAGTGTAGACCTACTGTGGCCTGGACAATGTCGCGATAAACGAGCCTTTGAACCACCGTGTCTGTATCATTGGATTCTTCAAGCCACTCACTGGTGATGTTCCTGATGGAAATTGCCATCTTATTATCAATCTAGTAGGGTATTAACGAAGTGCTAATTTTAAACAAACATTTTGTTGGTAGAGTATGCTCAAAACACCGATGGTGATTTGAACGCATAGTAGCAATGTTAAAACGGCTTCAAACAAGGCAATGAAGTAGGTTGATTCGTGGGAGATACTGTAGAATCCAATGATAGCAACAACAACGGTTGTTGCTCCAACGCCCATCAGAATGCATATCAGTATATGAATCTCAAACAATATCCCGGCTCTCTCCATAAGGTTGCGTAGCTCAAATTCCATATAGGCAAATATAGAAAGTCCAAGGATGGTAAGGCCGATAATCTGCGATAGACATGTATAAAATAATACAATAGGAATGAGTGGTTGCATAGTTATATAGGATAGACCTTCACTTACAACCAACAGCATATTTAGCATAAGGAGAACATAGAGCTGAAAATTTTGCAAACATTTGCCTCCCATTGTTCTCGCGATTCGGCCGCGGCGTAGTGGTGATTATTCAAGGTAATAGGGACATTGGTTCTTGCGAAGGTACGACATAACAAGTGCAATCCTAATGTTTTTAAAATATATAGACTTGCTGTCTTGCAAAAAATAGTCTTATTCTAAAATCCTTCACACACTGAAGTAGTGAAGTAAACAACGTAATGAATAGAAGATGCTCCATGAAAATTGAGCAGCTCTGTCGATTTCACTCATGCAGCAAAACGTAGTTTTTCTAGTTATCATGGGTTAAATTACTGTTAGCTAAATTGTCGACATTCATTTTCGAACAAGTGAGTTTTGAAATTGCTCATAGAAACTACTAAGCTTAGCGGAAAGCCTGACTGGTTCCCACCCCAGTAGTCGGTTTGTTGTTCAGTATTTGGGCCATGAGAAAATAGCTGATGTGTTTGCCTGATTGACCGGTTGGGAGAACCAGTGGCATGGTAGCAAAGCTCTACGTTGATTTACAAAGATCAGATAAGATTTGGCCTTGATGATCCACGATATGGAGTATCTTGGACCATCAAGTTTAACCTATATATGGTTCTTGAATAGGGATACCTGAATATCTTCTAAATATGTATCTTACTCCCTTGGTCACACTGTTAGCCGTTTGAAAGCTGGACTAAATATATTCTATTTAGTTGACATGTGTACGGAGAAGTTAGGTTTGATTTATAAATTTAGTTGAACCCTTTATATACGTTGAAATATAATCAAATCATTGTGCTTAGATACGGAAATCACACGAAAACGGGAAAAGTGACTGTCTACATACAGTAATCATTTGCAAGTTATTTGAGCAATTACCAAATTGGTTATTGACTAACGTTTGCAGGAAGCAAGGGCACCACTTTCTTGAATGTGAATCCCTTAACTTCAGTCGCGAGTTATTTTAAAACAGTCACAAAGTGTTTTCACGTGATTATCTGAAAGACTATGTACTACTCACTCGAAAAAACAAATAAATCAAAATGAACAACACTTTTTGCATGCCGGAATTAATCAAGAACTGAAGTCCGAGTACTTCAGGGTAGCTGTACGTTTGACCTTCGCCTTTACTACCTGCTTTTTGAACGAGTCGTTCGCTTGCTCTCTTCTGGTTGCTTTAACTGTGCTTCTTCCATATTGTTTACATAAACCGTATCAACCTCTTTTGGGATATAGGATCTTCGTTAATATATCTATTGGTCATTTAGTAAACTTTCAGAATTTATTTATCGATGAGCACATATTCCAATATGATATAGGAAACGGAGATCATTTTTCCTTAACTTATTGGGAATTTTTCTGTTTAATAAAGACCCAATTTTGTCTCGATTTAAGATTATAAATACTGGTCAAAGATGTCTTTTGGAATGGAAGATTTGAAGAAAGCACTTGACAGCTCATCTACAAGTCCGCCTTTAGAATCCCTGGATATCAAAGGCATTTTTCGACTCATTTATAAAATTTTTAGGCATCGCAAAGTACATCAAAGCTGGAAAAGCTAAAAATATCATTACTGCCGTTGGGGCTGGTATATCAACTTGTAAGTCGTGGTTACTCTAAGTATTAAACTAGTTGTATGTTTAACAAATAACCTATTTCATCAAGAAACTACTAAACGATCTAATTCTAGTCATTTGAGGCTCATTGTTGACCATTTGAATCAATCGTCTGAATCTATTTAACACTTGATAGTGCCATTGTTCTTCAATGATTTACCATGAACTCAAAACAGTGTTTAAGTATTCTTTATACTTAGTTTTATTTCTATGGAATATGCATCTGCGTAGTCATCGTTATCATAATTTAGTGTTTAATTATTTTAGCGGCTGGAATTCCTGATTTTCGAAGCCCCAACACTGGAATTTATAGCACACTTGGTGAATTCGACCTAGATAACCCAATGGATGTGTTTGATATTGATTTCTTCCGTGTAATTTCTCGTGCCATTTATAATACTGTCTTCCACTCTAGGAAAATCCAAAACCCTTCTTCGAGGTAGCTCGAAGACTGCACAGACCCGAGGCTAAGGTTTGGCAAATTTTTCTCTTAACCTTCCTCTGTAGCCCACTATCGCGCATTATTTCATCAAGCTGCTACAAGAAAAGGGTTTGCTTCTGCGTGATTATACACAGGCGAGTTTTGCATCTATTTTTACAAAAAGTACAACCAAATATGTATATGCTTAATTTACCAAGCCAACTGAGGTTTAATTTCTTGATAAAATTGTCATTCAAATGTACAGAGGCTACTCTTATTGTGGGCGAAATATGGTAATTCATGTGTGCATCGTTAGTTCCGCTGTTGTTGTTGTACCTGTTTTCTTTTTCTTCAAATATTCTATTCAGTGCTTGAAACCCTCTTCTTTTTCTCAGAATTGTGACCAGTTGGAACGAATCTCCGGACTGCCTGAAAATAAAATGATCGAGGCACACGGCTCATTTTACACGGGACACTGCATGAAATGCAGGACCAAGTATCACTTCGACCAATTTAGTGGTGAGTTGACTGTCAAACACACTACTTTCCAGAGGCAATTCTCAACCAAAAAGTACCGAGATGTTCAACGGGCAGCTGCAAGGGCGTTGTTAAGCCAGGTAGGGCCTTCTAGCTTTTTCGTCGAGTTACCTGTCTTTCTTAGATATCGTTTTCTTTGGCGAGGATCTTCCGCCCAGTTTCTACACCGGTGTTCCGAGGGTAGATACCGTTGAATACACCAAAACCCCTTGATTTGCGTGTTCTAGGACTTTCCCAAGTGTGACCTGCTGATCATTATGGGCACTTCGTTGCTAGTAAGCCCGTTCAACAAAATCATTGACGACGTGCGCCCCGGTGTCCCGCGGTTGTACATAAACCGAGAACTCAAGAAGAGCGTCGCTAGTGTAAGTCTACACCTTGTGACTAGCATTATCCCAGGCTTGTCAGTGACCGTTTCTCATTTTAGCCTTGCTCAATGCGAGACGTAGTATCTACTAGTTCACTGCCTCAACAATATTTGTTTCCAATTGTACTGGCCTTACAAACATTTTCGTCATAAAGTAGCATGGTAGAGCCCCACTAATTGTGAAACAATCCGATTGATTTAATAGGCAATTTTCAAAAGTCAAACGAATTTCCTCTGCAGGTCGCATTTGCACGCCGTAGGATAAAAAAGCAAGTCATTGCTTGTCTTCACAGTGGGAGGCAGGTACTTGTAATTATATTATGAGCTTCATTTATTACCTCTCACGATTCCCTAGTTCTACTACGATTTTGAATCATTAAAAAAGACTAAATATTGGCCCAAGATTGAGATTTTGGCGAGACCAAGGTTTGGGCTAGTACTATTCTGCCTATAATGTCTGATCTCTAGACTCTCAAAACCTCACCCAACGTGTGCTTGCACTTCGGTAGTAAGTATTTTTTGTTGTCAACATGACCACACGGTTGATAGGCTAATATTATCTGCGGTCATGCTGATGTCTCTCAAACAAGACTTTGCGTACTGATTCTCAGTCCTTCCTCCCTTTGTTGTCGTAATAGGCCATTTCAAACTCGTCCATCTTACTTAGGTAATACCTAGAGTTGGTTTCAATCGTAGTAATCTTCAATTTTGGCAAAGGTGTGTAACTTTGGTCCGCTGTTTGGTCTTTTTGTTTTGTGGATCGGCTATTCGACGTGCTCACTCGGGATGTTCTTAGTGTTTTTTGGCTTGGAATTCTCCTTACTTTTTAGTTGTTAACGCTTGTCAATAAAACTGACATGTCCCATTTTATTAGTATTTTGAAAACAGTATTTTTCTTCTTTATTATTCATTCAGTGCTAAGTTAGTTAGTTTGTTGGCTCAAGTATTGCGGTGACTTTTTCCATTTCAGGCCCTATCTTTCCTCTGGGGTAAGCCCGAGAACTTGGCCGATGTATTTGTACAAGGCGACGCAGACGATGTCTGCCTAAAACTGGCCGAGTTGTTAGGCTGGAAGGTGGGAATACTGATTCACCCAGTCTTGTTTTATCAAGCAAGACATCTACTTAACGTAGTCTGTGCTCTTTCCCTCAACAGGACGACCTGTTGAAGCTTCAAGCAAAGAGAAATGCCGAGTTGGATCGCAAGTATGAGCAGGCACGGAAAGAAAAGGAGAACAAATAAGATCTCACCGATTGGTCTCCTGATAGCCATTTTTCAACCCTCATCAACTATACTCCCTTTTACGCACTCTAGCAGGAGGCAGCGTGTATGTCAGCTGTATAAGTCCGTAGCTGTACATTTTAACGCATGTATTGGATACGTTTCAACCGCATTATATATACTTGTGTGATCACAATGACTTTACTGGATTATCTTGCGATGCTGTAAAGCACTTAGCAGGGTTTCCCAGAATTAATAATAGTCTCAAATAGGAATCAAGTCCTCATGGGAGATTCAAAAACCGGTTAGTAGTTTGAGTGGGATGATATCAACTTGCGATTCAAAGCCGCTATTGAGTTAAATAGAAAAACCACGATTTAAATCATTGAGAGATTACACGAGGAAGACTTTACCTAGCATAGCATATGAAATTGACAGACAAGCCATCAATTTATCGACAATTGCTATGCAATTATTCTTCCAATTTTGGTGTTTATAGGTTCAACTTATCACGGCTTGCGTGGTTGTAATGTGTGGTTGATGAATGGACTAAATTTTAGCCTTCATAATACCTGAGCATTTGACAAAATCAATTTAAAACAGCTTATGTTCCTCCTATTTGAATTATTATAACCATATAACTGTGTTTTTAGGTTATTTTTTGTATTGATTTTAGATACTTTAAAAATGTATCTCTCAAGGTTTCTGTAACTATCTAAAGGTCATGAAGAGTTCACATAACGCTAAGTGCTAGGTTGTCCGCTGGTCTTGTAACTGGTCTACAGTATTTAAATTGCGTATTTTATTGTTATATATGCATGAGTGAAGTTCATTTCATTATTTAAAAACCCATATGAAGCCAGATTCAAAGTTGCTCTCTGTCATAATCCCCAAATTGTCATTTGCTTAATTTAGATTTATTAGGGCCTTAATCTAAAGCATTTAGTTTGTTTGTACATTTCCATTCATTTGCCTAAATTCATTCCGAGTATCTGCTTTGTTAGCGGTACTCCATCTGTAGGACTGATATCCGAAATTAAGACATTTGCTAACTGCAGCTCCGATTTCTCAAGCATATAATGGCATTCAACATGGAATCCATCAAAAGGGCCTTGGGCATGGGCCCATCAACTGATCCCTTGGAGTCTCTTGATCTCGAAGGTGTATCGTTGTTCAATTAATTATATTTTGCAGGCATCGCAAAACTTATTAAAAGTGGTAAAGTTCGGAATATTATAACTGCTGTGGGAGCTGGGATCTCTACTTGTAAGTCCATTTGCAATTCACCTTCGTTCTTTAATTGCATTTTGTATGGTCTTACAAGTTTTTGTTACCCATATATTCTTAGCTGCTGGTATTCCTGATTTTCGTAGTCCAAGCACGGGAATATATGACAACCTGGAAGAATATCACCTGCCTTCTCCCATGTCTGTATTTGACATCAGTTACTTTGAGGTATCTGTTTATTTGCCTCAAATACATCTTTAGAAAAACCCAAAACCGTTCTTTGAAGTTGCTCGCCGTCTCTATCGGCCCTATGCCAAGGTTTGATGTTGTTCTAGCTACGCAAATCCCAATCCTTCTAGCCCACTACAGCGCATTACTTCATTAGGCTCTTAAACGAAAAGGGCCTTCTTCTGCGGCATTACACTCAGGTTTTTACCCTTAATTTGTAGCTACCTCAAAGACTAATTTGTACTAATCTTCCTCTTTCCCCTCAGAATGTTGATCAGTTGGAGCGCATATCAGGGCTCCCCGATGGCAAAAACATTGAAGCTCATGGCTCATTTCACACTGGGCATTGTCTAGCATGTCGCAAGGAATACCCCTTTGAGTTCTTCAAAGTTCGAATTCTCGACAACGAGGTTCCCAAGTGCACTCAGGCCAACTGTGATGGAGTGGTGAAGCCTGGTAAGCTAATCCATCGATTTACAACAATCGTACTTAGATGTGGTGTTCTTTGGTGAGGGACTACCATCGAAGTTCACTCGCAGCGTCGCCGCCGTAAGTTCCGTAAACCTGAGTATTGGTAGCTACTCAAATCATTTATAAGTAGCGTGTGAAATTTGCAATTTATAGGACTTTCCAAAATGTGATCTGCTGATTATCATGGGAACTTCTTTGCAAGTTCTCCCCTTTTGTGGGATAGTTAATTGCACCAAGAAGGGTGTCCCGCGTCTCTACATTAATCGCGAATACATGGATGGTAAAACAAGTGTAGGTTTTAATAAATGTACGATGCAGCGTGTATGTGAACGTAATTTGACAGCTTCGATTGCTTTGGTTGAAGGGTTTCGTGTCGTTCGTCATGCGATCCATGGTGGCTGGATTTAAGAGTCGACCGCTGCAATGCAACAAGCCGGGGAATAAAACCGATGTATTCGCACAGGGTGACACCGATGACACATGTCTTCGATTCGCTGAGCTACTCGGATGGAAGGTAGGTTTCTCGCTCTAGCGTTTTTTTCTCATTAGCTTGAGTGCATCCACCCTATTGATCCTTAAAAGACTAAAAAGCTGTTATCACCTCGAGTGCCTGCACAGTAGAGCCCACGATTGAATTTTAATCAAGTCCTGATGTCTTAAGGACTATTGCCATTTTAGCCTTTCGACGGTGCTGTTTTAGTTATGCAACAGAAGTGTGCATTTTGCATTTCTGTAGAATTCCGATCGGCTAACTTAGCAGAAAATACGTCTTGGACAAACGTGCCCATTTACTCAGTGGGATAATTATTATAAATGACAAATTTTGGATCAAGGTGAAAAGTCAATGTTGTGTTACGATTTGCCTGTCTTGATAATATCGGGACACTCCCATAAGTTCTGTCTGACTTTTAGCTATTTGGAATTAAACGAATTGTAAGAATTATTTTATAATTTTTGAAAAAGCTTAACATAATTTTTGTGTTTTAGGTGCATTTAAATTGGCCAGGTTTCGATCTAGCGAACAATAAAATAAGATTTTCTTCGACTAAAACCTTGCTAACCTGAGAGTACCCTAAGAATCATTTGAGGCACATAGTGTTTTATGAATAGTTCAAAAAAGGAAACTCAACAACCGAAGTGGCTAGGAACATTCACTCAGTTTATGGAGAGGATGCATGAATGAAAGATGGTTTTTTTAAATTCAGAAGTGGAGATTTCACCCTCCACAACGGCGAAGATCGAACCCGAAATGCTCCATTTGGGTTTTTAAATAAGCCTCTTGAGGAAATTTATCCCGCTTTATCAGTTGCGTTGGCATTCGCAATGAAGCTTAGTTCAAACCATACAACTGTTCATCCTTGTCATCTTAAAAATCTAGAAAAGTATCTAAACTTCCAGAACGGGTGCCTCCTCTCAAATCCCGAGTGGACATCTGCTCTTCTCGCCAACTTTTTCGCATTTTTGGATAGTCTACTAGTAACCTGCGACGAAAAATGAATCTTTTATCGAAACGTTAAGCGTCGTAGACAGTGGTGGCCTTGTAAGGAAAAGGATTCTTTCAATCTGGTGCAACAATAAATGCTCAAGTGTAGTCAGCAACAACCAGGACGGCGTTTGAACCGAGCTTTGAGGAGGATAAAAAGGTTTCGTAGCCTACAAAATCATTTGGAGGAAATAGCTTTTTCAACGCCGAAGGAAGAGTTTGAAGGTGGCATCTGTGAGCTCTTCCAATAATAAAAACCAAGAGTATCGGACAACAATGAAGACATTAATAAGCTTATTGAGAGATGGAAGTTATATATAATCACTTTTTACTTATTCAAGACTCTGACAGAACGTATGGGATAAACTGATAATTTATTGCAGCAACAGATTTGGGGGTGCCTTAAATCTTTGTTCCTACATTTTATCTATTTTCATCAATAAGACTAGCGAAAATGAGGAGGAATAATCGCTTCATGTATTCTCTCTTCAGCTCTAGAGTTGTTTGTAGGGTTTTGTATTCATCTATCCAGCTTTTTAGGAACAGTAGCTGTTACTGGTTACATCCAATTTCGCTCTTAATCAAAATTTCTTTGACATGATCAATTCTCTTTAATTAAGGTAGATTTTTCTCTTCAATTTACTTTCAGGATGATCTTTTGAAGATCCAAGAGACCAGGAACGTGGAACTCGACCGTGAATTTGAGGTAGAAAAGCGGGCATCCTCTAAGTGATCTTGGGTTTTCTATCTAACACTTCCTACCATCTCAAAATACTAGTGTATTATTCGCCTTAATACTCATGACAGTACCCATGTATTTTTTTCTAAATTACTTACCTTTGAGTTATACCTTTTCTAGAACTCAAGTATTTTCAACCTGAACTTTGGTCTGTCCTGGACCTTTTTGCATTTGGCGATTTATTGGGGGGAATGTTCCCTTTTGGTTGGTTAATTTTTCTCTTAAAACCTTAGGATGTCACAAGAAATATACATCATGCATGGTTGCATTAATGTTCGATTTAAATGGTAGCTAGAGTGTTTTTTAAGATTGGTGCTCATTTGTAAGCTGAAACCTACAATAATATCGTTTCTAGGGATGGGCAAATTACTTGTAGACAGTATAATTTTACGATATGACAATTATTCCAACGTTAGTTGCGTATTTGGTGCATATGCCTAAATGTAGCTCATCGTTCGATTATTTCCCAGTTAAATGTCTGGCTCGGTAATTTGCAACTCCTTCATTCCATTTCCTAATTTTACGAAATGGTGGAGATAAAATACAAGGAGCTACTCATTGAAAGGGCATTGGGTGGAATCGAATACTTTCAATAGCCTTAAAATGTACTTATTATTGGCTAGCATTGACTAGGTCTCATGAGAATCTAAGAGTACGTAGATGTGTACCAAAATCAAATTAATTATGTTTTAATGATTTTTTCCTATCTGAACGACGTTTTCATAGGTGATTTTGATTGCTCAATTGAAAGTCAGTCAAATGGTGAAATTCGATTTGCGTGGCAAAATAACTGCACTGAAAAGCCTTTATCTGACAAAAATCGTAGCTGATTAACGAGGAAGAGTGATGTGTACCTCATCAATTGAAGTACAAGTGACTGATAATTGTTAAAGCGCTATTGAAGCGATTTCTTTTGAATATAAACCCCAAAAGAAGTTCGTAGTATTTGTTTAAAAACCAGCTATTAAACTCTGGAGACCGAGGCTGTTGTGCAATGTGATTTACCATGAGCACAATCGAAGGAGTGCATGTTTCTCTGAGTCTCATTAGACTCATTAAGGGTTTATCGCAAATCTAGCGAAAATTTTTTCGATTAAATTCTGAGCAACCCACATTTAAGAAGCACATGCTCCGCTAGTCATTCGTTTTCGTATATCTTCAGCTGATTCGGACTGATTCAACCTCGCTTTTTTAGAAACCTTGTTCTGATGTGATAATTTTCACGCGTAACTTAACATTCTACTGCATGATGCAGTGCAAGTTAATAAATAACATGTCTGAGATTGCTTTTTGGAATCTAATCTTATACTAAGATACGCCTATGTTTAAGCACAAGTTTATGATTTGAACTCAAAAAAACCTACGCATTATATAGCTAATTTAATATTTTCAACTGTATTAGATATTACCTAATCGGTATTTTGGACTTAAAGGGGAAAATTCCTAGCAAAATGGAAAGATTTTTAATTGTGAAACCAATATTATTCCCAAAAACACAGTGACGGAAAAATTAAGTTGATGAAATTGCCACCGCACCACACGCTACCCAGCCCATTGCCTCATTGATTTATTGACTCTAAGATTCAAAATTTCGGATATTCCCAGGTAGATAAATGCAATATTTCAATTGAATATTTGGCTTTTACCTGTACCAAAGCCATCAATTAAACGTCGTCTATAAAACTGGAAATATAAGCAAATCCAGAGAAAGGAAGCCGCTGGAAAAGAACACAATGTATACACAACGGGCGTGATTCATCATCCATATATATACTTATTTTTTAAAATTAAAAAAGTTACTGCTCTATTGGTGGGTAGGAATTCGAGAGAGAATTAAGCAGTACAAAGAAGAATACCTTAAAAATCTGTGCTAAGAGAGACTGGGTATCCAAATGGCGTTGGCTCATTATCGCTCTATTTTGTATGAAGGCAATGGAAAGAAACGATATTTAATTAATAATTTAAAACTGACTTTATCTGAAAAAATTAAGATGGCCATTAAAGGCAAGAAAAAATGAGTACAAACTCTTATGTCAATGGACGAACGTTGTATCGGCTGGGTACAAGGAAACGCTTTGATATTTTAAGTAAATCTATTTATCGCCTACCGCTGGAACTTTTAAATTAATCTTCCTTCATATTTCCTCGTAGAAAAAAATCCTCTCCTTGAGGATGCCCAGTAATCATATCAATCTGAACAAACTCCTGCACACAGCACGTTGTAAGCTCAGTAATCAAGTCCAAAGTCTAGACTAGGGCAGACCTTTGAATCATCCATGGTCTTTGTTTCGGGAAGCCTGTGGATTGTACCTTTAGCTTGGAAACCAATCAGTAACAAGATGTGATACTTTGATTAATTCCTCAATTACCATTAAGAAGTGGCACAGATCCGCAATCGTTGCAATTGAGCATTCGTTTTAATTTTAAAAAGCAAATCCAAAGTTACTTTAGGATACTTTTGTGGTTACATTACAAGCCGTGGATACGCAGCCCAAAGTATCGATTCTTATGACCGAAGCACTAGCTTAAGTAGTGGCCTTCTGGTCAAGCGGGCTAAAATTGATCGATACTGCAATCAATCGCAACTATAGCCCCGAATCTTTTTCAGAAAGCGAAGTTTGTGAATCAAGTTCTCATAACTTGTTTCGGTTGGAATTTTTCGCTCTTTTACATTTAGCTTATCCAAAACGATTGGCAGAAGTTGAGCTTAATCTGCTTTGAATTATTTCAAATCACTAGTATAGCATGGTTAGTGCTTTAATAAAGGGTCCTGATGAGTACATGCAATTTTGGGTTTGTTCAAAGCCTTGATGTGTGAAATATTAGCCTTAAATAGATGCAAACATTCAATAATTGAGACAGAAACTAAGTGTAAAGCAAGGACAAGGTTCATTTTCTACTACCACCCACTCTCTCTGATCTAAGGCAAAAAGACCATCAACCAGAGTCTAGGATGGAATCCTATTCTCTTCAGGCTTACCATGGGTTTTAACTCTTCACAAAGAAAGAGTGAAAAACTTGTGTGAGGATGACTTTACGAGTTTCTCTGACCGACAAATCAATCGACGATAGTGGACCACCCACGTTGATCCATCAGGAAAGCCAGAAGTAGCTCTAATGGCCTAAACGATGCAATAAGTCGTTACTTAAGGCTTCATGATTTTTACTACTGATTTAGCCGTGCAGAGCAATCAACCGAGTCATTAAGAGTATTAATCTACTGAGAAGTTTATAGCTATTGGAGTTGCCGTGAGATCAACATAATGAGTTTGATGTGAAGAAACTTGACTGCAAAAACTAAGGGAGAATTTGAGTTCACAGCTCAATTCTTTTTGCTTCTTGCGTTTGTAACTCTAGAACTAGCCCTGCTGTCAGTCTCTAGCTCATCATACTTAATCTCACTGTTGTTTACATTGGTGAGGGAAGAAGAAAGATATTTTGATTCACACATGAGTAATGGGGAAGTTTGATTGATTTAATTAAATACAAAAACTGGAAGGGAAGAGGAGTGTTTTACGAACACCTCCATCCACTTTTATTGCAATGTAGATACAAGACTAAACGGGGACAAATTTTATTAAAGGGGAGTTGGCCAACCCCTCCCCCAAGAGAAGGATAGGGACATGACCGGACACTACATATTTTATCTGGAAAGTCAATTAGAAAATTTAAAAATCTTCCTGAGCCTTTGTGGGGTAAAAAACTCCCCTTTTGGGTACATTTAGTCAATTATGAAATTGGCCACCCGTTTTGATGACGTCTGAACAGGAAAAGTTGTCCGCGCCAAACTCACATAGGCAAAGTTAATGGATCAAGCTCATGGGAAAAAAATCTAATTAAAACAAGTAGCCCAGCACCTTCGCGTAATGATATGAGCTTCTACAGGAATTAATACACAATATCGGAATTATCATCAATTTATCTGGAATCGCAAATCTATCGATCGTGTTGTAAAAGCACGCAACCGAACTAATTCTAACCTTCAGTAAAATCAGTCACAATCCGTCTAACAATAATCGATTTTTCTCAACTACCAATCAAATGCGAATTCCAACATTGCATTTCTTACACTCAAGCTTTAATATTTCATGTTTTGAGAAGTCAGTGTTAGCTCTAATTTGGACATATATAACATTGTGGCATGTAAAACACTCTTTGAGTAATGTAATTTTCATTCTGGTAAATCGAATTTCACAGTTATTTTAACAATGTTCCGACATTCTTCATAGTCCCGACTGACCGAATCAAAGAAGGGGTCAGATTACCTTGGATTCTGCACATCCTAGCCGTAGCTCATGGAGCCAATAGATGGCCTAGATTGAAGGTTACAACCGTCCAAGGGAAATCGATAAAAACAATCTACGGTGTCAGTGATTCAGCAATTCTCGGTAAAACCCAAAAGTCTATTAGTCTGTAAAGGTCTGTGGGGAAATGTAGCGAAAATTTTTGGGTCGAAAATTTTTCCTGGTACAAAATATCGAAAAAGCGTCGATTGGGAAAAGCTGAGTTGTTATTCATCACTTCAGTATTTTGTTTAGCCTACACTTGGAGATGTCGCAACCTGTAGCACATTTTCGTCTTTTTGACTCGGTGAAACTGAAATATTTTAGAGGATTTAGCTGTCTAGTGTACAAAAAGTGATTGCATGGTTGACATTGGGTCCTTGAAGTGCCAATTGGGGAATCTTTAAAATAGTCTTTCTCTCAGCTGATACTTCTCGTCTTGAAACGTGTGCTGTTTGTGCTCATTCATAAAAGTCTTATTGTAGCTTGACGCACCGTGGAATTTTTAAATCATTTACGGGATATCAAAAATTTTCACTTTATAAACGTTGTTCGAATTCAGGGATTCGGAACGAGAAAATCAGAAATGGAGAAAAGGGGTATGGCATATTAATTTTGGTTTTTTTTTCGCCACAAAGGGGTCTTTTTCCCTCCCATGGGACTAGGATATTTATACCTACCATTTTTTTCCATCAAAAGGCCATATTTTGCCGTTAATTTCCGGAATATTGCTTATTGAAAAAGCAACTAGCAAACTTAAGTCAGACGAAGAAAATAAGTAGCAGTGATTCCTCTACAACAAAAGCCTTTCAATGATAAAAAACTGCTGTTTTTTGGTTGGATTGACATTTGACACATCTTCAGCACACACAAATGAGTGGGGCTCATGAGATACCCATTTATACATGAATGAGCAAAATTAATGGGTTGATAGACACTTACTAGCTAGTTTATATACACCAAACAACCAGACTTCTGTTTTTCCATGCTCCCTGCATGGTGGTATCCCACGTCATATTCTGTTCAAACGAATCAGAGCACCTCTCCACTAGGTCAAATCCATTGGCCGTCTAAAATGGCATTCGGAATTTCAATACTCAAGAATTATGAGCAGGGACTAAAAACCAAGAATCGCAAAATTCCCAACTAAATCCATTTCTTCCTGCGCCTTATAACCACATGTCATATTTGTCCATAATAAGCCCAATAAATAACTTCTATGTTAAACCGTGTTATAAATCTCAAAAATTTACCGAAATTCTCGTGAATTCTAATGGCGTATCTTAACCATACGACTTATGGTAGCTAATAAATAAACCGACAAATAACCACAATTTCGGCCACTAATTGGGAGAATTTTTGTTTTCTAAAATACCTAACCAGTCGTCTGGTGCTTATTTGGCAAAAGGCAAAACGCACGAGTCTCGAAAGCTGCGCATTCCGTAACCGACCATGCAACCAATCAGAATGGAGCTAGGAAGGGAGCTTTTCTGGAGTTCAAATGGAAGGCCATTTTTAAAACAGTGAAATTTTAAAACTTTTACCTAAAAAATAATCGAAATAATTTTTATTTGTGTGAATGTTGAAAAATACTATCATTACATTGCTTTTATATTACCAATTGGTGAGTTGATGTTTTTTGTTTATAACATCTGGTTTGACGGCCATTGTGAAGGCTAGTCAGCAGTATTGACCGGATAGATCGATGAACCACCATAGTGAGCGCTTTGCCTTTGCGCTGTTATTGACGGATTATTGATTATTAGTGCTTGTTCAATAAATCGATAAGTTTTATTAGGGAACGTATGGATAATCACCATTTGATAAATAATCACGACGAATTGGTACAAAATGGGCGCACTTCTATCCCTGTGACACCACAGAAGGAAAATTCGCTGGAATCTATTTTTGTCACCGATTCTCGCGCTGCTCCTGCTATGATTCCAGCTCCAATGAATGTTAAAATTACCACTGAGGGATTAAAAATGGAGCCGGGTATTGAGGCCCAGTTGGCTGGACTCCAAAATTCCGGGCCAGTTACAATGACTTCGTTGCCCATCAATAATCTAAACTCCAACGAAAAGCTAAACGTCCAAGTTGGTGATCTCGAGAATATACCTATTGTGAATTCCGGATTGGATTTGCAGTCTCTCACCGGTAACAGTCAGTCCATTCCTGGTGTTCAGATGGTGAAGCTCACGCTTATCAATTGTGGGGATCAACAAACGATCCTGCTAACCACGCCCTCAGGTCCTCTGAGTGGCTGGGATCAGTCCGCAGATGGTCTCACTATCACGATTCCTGAGAATCTCTTGGGTGGAAATGACTTCAACTTTGCTGGCCTTCAAAACATCCAGGTGCCACAGGCCCAAACCATCCCTCCTGCACAGAACAGTGGACCTGATCCCTCTAGCATCAATTCACTTCCCCCTATAACCTCGGTATCAGATAAACTCTGTGCCCAGCAAGTCCAAACTAGTGTTCCCACCACGGTGGTCGATACCACCACGCAGAATTACGCCCTTCAGGACCTGGTTCCCCTCCTCACAAGCAATGGTGATAAAACGAAGCTCCTGGACAAACCAGCTTCTAACTCGAGCGTGTTCCCGACAAATACGGCAGATTTCTTCCAAAACGCCACCGTGCCAATCACGCTGAATATCCCCTCGGAGTCGCAAGTCTCTTTGATGGATTATACCAGCACGGAGTTGAAAATCAACCGACCAATCAGTCCAGGTATTGTATTTTGTTGATTCCAGTTTGACCCCATTGCCCTCATTTATACTGCTCTGTTGTCATGTACAGATGACCCGAGCCCGCCGAGTAATACAGCTGGCAACATGAGTGATGGCGATCGTGATACCATGAGTCCTGGGATTGATTGTACGGAAATTAATACTAAGGTAGGTTCTAATTTTCGTCTGCTCTCATCCTCTCTGAATAGGAACTGGCAGTGCAAATCAGCAGCGAGTTGAAACGTTTCAGCATCCCACAGGCCGTGTTTGCCCAAAAGGTGCTTCGCAGAAGCCAGGGCACGCTGTCTGACCTCCTGAGAAATCCCAAGCCCTGGAGTAAACTCAAGTCCGGCCGTGAGACCTTTAAACGCATGTGGAAGTGGCTCCACGAACCTCAGAATCAGCGTGTTGCTGAGCTCAAAGCAGCAAGTAAGTTGTGCTTCTGTAGGCTTAACCACGCCCTTGTGTTTTCTAGCTGCTGAGGCTGAAATTTACCCCTCGAAACGCAAGTCGAATGAGGCGAAACCAGGTGAGGAGAAGTCTCTCAAGCGACCTCGATTGGTCTTCACGGACATTCAACGACGCACGCTACATGCCATCTTCAAGGAAACCAAACGACCGAGCAAGGAGATGCAAGTGACCATAGCCCAACAGCTTGATCTAGAGGTCTCCACTGTGGCCAATTTCTTCATGAACGCACGGCGACGCTCGCTTGACAAGTGGAGGGATGACAATGAGTCTCGGCCCAACGACTCCCCCTCTCCGTCGCACAGCATGGATGCTAACTCGTCACCCGCACAGGCCTCTCAAGTCCCCACTTCGAGTTCGCAAGGCGGAGGCGGCAACCTGCAGAACGTCTCGCTTTCATCCTCCTCCTCCTCTAATGACCCCCTACTGGCCTCACAAGTCCTTCCTGCCTCCGACAGTCTGTCAGAAAACCCCCTTCTTTCTTCCTCTTCCTCGAATGCAGTCACCGGAGGAGTCGACTTCCCCGAATCCCCCGCTCCTCCGCCCAGTGTTGTGGCTCCAGCCAGTCTCAAATCGGAGACGTCAGCGACAGGCATCAGTAGCAGTCTCTCAGATCTCCCGACCCAAGTGCCCGTCTCCAGTGGTTTGTTTGTCACCACTTCGACTGTCACTGGCGTCACTCCCGAGAGTGGCGCTGTGGTTGCCGACACTGTTCCGCAGCTCCTCACGCATTCAGTACAGTTGATGCCTAACTGCCAGAGTGCAATCATCATCAATACTCCCCTGGAACCTGCTGGTGCAGCTGTTGGAAATGGGGCAGGAACAGGAGGGGACGACCGAGCAAATCCCGCTGCCGCCGCTACCACCTGTCTGCTCTCTGGGCTACCAGTCTCTTTGGATTCGTTCTCCCTGCCTCCCGGCCTCTTCACCAGTAGTCCGAGTGTTAGTAGCCCAGCGAACCTGTTTCGGGCTGAACCCACTGCCACCGCAACCAACATGATGGGCTCCCCTCCTAATTCGGGTGGAGGGGGTGGACTCGTGCTTCCCTCGGCCTCTACGCTGATTGGCCACGACAGGGGATCAGGAGGGCAAACGTCGAGCAATTCTGTTTCCTCCACGGCCTCGATGCCTCTACGACACATGAAACAGGAAAGTCCAATATCCGTGGGTCCGCCAACTCACGTTGCCATCCCCATTAATCCTAAGAAGTAACCGCTGTGTATGTGCGCGCATTTATGCTCGCTACCCTGCCCTTATTTATCGAACCACTGCCAAGACCATCGTCACCGTCATCACCTTGTTCCACCTATGTGCAATACGTTTTCCCAGCTTTCCTTTTTCCCTCCATACATTTCTCATTCGGTGGCGGCGTCGGCGCGTGCATTGTGGTTTGGCTTCCTGTGTACAGTTGGGCTTTGAGTAACGATGCATCTATCCCCCACCCTCCGCCCCCTCTACTTTTATGTTTCTGTGTGTAATAATGTGACTAGCGCCACCGATAGCCACTGCATTGTATTCCCCCCCCCCCCACCAAATCCACTGAGACTGCGCCCGAGAGATGTACATCTCATTCTCGCGTGCGCGTACTCAGTTTGTAATTTTTGCCCCCTCCACATTTCCACGTGTAGTAATATTACTGTCCATCTGTCGATTTCACCTTACGTTCCATCGATTTGCTCCTCTTTTGCGCCTACCCTGTCCCGCTCCCTGGTCTCTTTCTCAATCACGACTTGTTTTGGTTCAATGTTTTCCACCCTGGACGAAGACGACGAGGTTCGAGCAACAACAGATTGACATGAGGACGACGAAAGCCCCTCTGACAAGAACCACCAGTGCATGTCTGCGCATTTCTGTCTCAGCATGTGGTCCCTCTGCACACAGTTAACAGTGCCCGCCTCTTGTTCCTTCGATTTCTCCTACCCGCTTGCTTTGTCTTATTGGAAAAGAAAGTTCAATTATCTTGCATATCGTTGCTGGTTTTCGGGGGGGTTGCTGACGTGGGGGGAGTCAGTTACCCGTTTTACGCTAGTCGAGGTCATGGACTCGAGGTTACCTCAGCACCTGGAACCGTTGCTGTGGTATGTGGTTTTGCTCCTCTGGCTAGATTTACACAAGGTGGTTTCTACCATGCGACTGGTAGGTTTGGATAACCCAGAAGTCACTTGTTATTATTAGTAGCTGTGAGCCTTAATTGGAGTTATCTAGTGGATAAAGTGGAACAGTTTCATAAACGCCCTTGGGATGTGTATCGGCGCTTTCAAGTTCTAGAAATTTTGTAGCAGAGTTCGGAATAGCATGTGAGGGGAACTCATTAAATATTAACTGGCCAAGTACAGCCTCGTCCATTTTAAAGGCAAAAAAGTTCTCAAATGCGCCTACTGTTCCTTGCTTTGCACGGAGCTCTGGTCTTCATCGATACAACTGGAATCCAGATCAAAATTAATACCACTTCTCCGTGCACTAGCTTAACTTGAAAGGTTTATAGTCATTTTATTGCCCTTTAGTTCGTCAAACTTTATTAAATAAAAGAGTAGCTTGAGATCAATGGCGCGGCTTAGGTATTGAATTAGGTCGTAAAAAATAAGATGTGGTTTCTTATCGGTGACGATGACGCAATGGTTTGAAGCACTTCAGAAGCGATCATTTACGACACCACGAGCTTACAGCATTTGCCTTCCGTTCTGCGTACTATATGCCATAAAAAACCAACATTTTCAGCTTCCGGTGAAGCGCATTGTCTAAGTCAACATCACATGCTTGGGAGCAGAACCTCCTTTTTCCCGAAAACCCTAATGCCGACTACGGACTTGACTTGAGCTGTAGAAATCTTCCAGGTTCTCTTTAGGGCTCAGTCGAACATTGGGTATACAGATCTTACTTATAGGAAATTTTTCGGCTTGAGTAATCATTTGTACTAAGTTCTCTGAGTTTCCAGTTGAAATTCAAAAGATAATATTAAATGCGTAATATGAGTAAACAGATGCGCGTTCTATGCCTATTGTACAGAAACCATTGAGTTCTATGGGGTTTATTTTAATAAAATCGGGTATTATAACTCGAAAAGAATTCCAAGCTCAGGACCAGGGAATATGTTGTTATTAACAAATATTATGATGCACCAATTGAAAGTGTTAATAATAGCTTTCCTGCCAAAGCTCAGTTATGCAACGGTAGGTATGTAATGGTAGGATGAAAGCGCATCTTGGTAGACCTTTAGCTAAACTGTCTGTCAAACTTTCTCTGATATTTTCACACCAGTTGAACTGAGCAAAAAGTCAAAATCGGACCAGATAGTGCAACATTTCGCTTCAAAGTTGATAAACTCCCAGAAGGCTCTAGGTTGCGCCATCTTAATAGCTGAAACAATGGGTGTTGACAGTTTTTTGGTGGTCCGATTGACCTTAACATTAAACCATTCTATATCTTAATGATTATCTTAATCAAACCTACACATTTTTTGACATTTACGAAAAAAGACTTCGATGAAACACACAGCCATTGAGCAGACGTTTGTGTCAAATTCGAGGCTCCAATTGGTGAGAATATGCAACGACAGCAGAGCTATCAACCAAAAGATGGATCACATGCAGTGATGAAAGATTCTACTCGCTTTGCCTGGAGCAGCTGCCTCGGATTTTCGCCGCCCCCCCTCCCCCCCGTGGGCCTAAATCAATACAGTGGGTGGATCACATGATCCAGCGTATTGATTGGCGACAAATTAGATTTGTATGTGCAGTGCCCTGGTTGCGTTGCTTTGCACAGTAAAATCGTTAATTGAATCAATAGAACTCCATTTGCAGTACTGGTCTTCAATGAAAGCGAAAGTTAATTAATTTGAACGATTCTTGAAAGAGACTAGCAACACTAGTTATTATGGAAGTAATTAACCCTTGGCAAATAAATAAGACTTTGGGATTAATTTCTGGGTAAGGCGTTTAAAGAGGTTGTGAAAATTACATTGTTCTAAGCAATGCCATCTATCCGACAAAATTCCTCCTAAAATTCAGTACAAACCGAACGAACCATTCTATGCAAGCCCATCCCTTATCTCGGTCAAAATTCTTTTGTAGTCTAGCCGACAGTCACATTTTATAGCTTTACAATCTAGACGTGCCTAGACGTTCTACGTATTTCAAAATGAGGGCTATTATGGAAAAGGTAGTGATGGTAATTACCAGTCGCCCAATCACTTCCAAGTGCCTAATCAAGCAACTATGCCTTCTGCTATTGGTCGATGCCTAAAGTTCTTCGTGGACCAGTAGCTGGGGACATTGAAAAACCGAAATAGTTTATATTAATAACATGCACTTCACAAATGAGTTTTTACAATTTCTCTGCCATTTCACATATGCTAATGTTTTCTCTAGAAATAAACTATTTCCTTGGTATTTGTTAAATTTCAGTCCTCGTGGTTAGATAAAATGACCCATTTAGCTTTCTAAGTCTTCTTCCATGCGGAGGCCATCTCAGATGTATAAGCTAAATTTACTCCAAGCATTCAAACTATAGTAATACAGTAGAAGGACTTGGCTTCGAATTTACCACAAACTATCCAAATGCAATCCTTACTTCCACCACCGAGACCTCATAAATAGAGATTTGGTGTACCTATTTTTTGTTGTCATTCCAAAGCAATTCAATAGGAAGTAGCTTTCAAAAGCTCTCAAGTGGGTAGGATTATAGAAGCATGCTTTAAAAAAAAGAACGGACTCCAAGAGCCCGGGATGTAAGTCTAATGGGAGCATGTAAAAGGGGAATTCGCGGATAAATCAGGTCAGCGTGTGTTTGATGGTTCTTCCTGCCTCGAGGAGGATTGTATAGAAACCATAAGGTAGACATTAATCTGTCTGTCTGTCTATTTCCCAAGATAAGTATCAGGTCACCCCATACATTTGGTCCGAATTGGGTCTCTTTTTAAATAAAACGAAATCTAAAGATTATTTTATTATGCCTAATGCAGCTGAACACTATTTTTGATCATAGATGCAATTGAGGCGATCAAATGTGATTTTATAGGTCAATAAAATTAAAAAACGCTTGACTAAAACGCTGGCAACATGGAAATACCCAAGAATAATTTGATGCACAACGTTTTATGAGTTGAAGAAGGGAAACTCAGCAGCAGCCGAATAAGCGTTTACAAACATTCATTGAGCATATGGAGAAGAATTACTGAATGAAAAACTTGCAGAAGATGGTTTGCGAAATTAAAAAGATGAAGATCGAACAGGACGACGTCCAGTTGAGTTTGATGATAACCTTCCTGAAGCAGCACTTGAAAAAACTTATCCTGCTCTATAAGTTGAGTTGGAATTGACAACTAAGATTAGTTCAAATCATACAATTCCTCATCGTTGTAATCTTTAGAAATTTGACGAAGTTCCTTAACTTGCAAAATGATTTGCCGAGAAAAATGTTAAATCTCGACCAAACATCTTACACAGCAAAAACCACACCACAAAAGATCGAAGAACTTGGTTAAAAGAAATTCATCATCTTCCACCTTCTTCTTCCTACCTTGCTCCTCATTCAGACTACCACCACTTATTTCGTAGCTTACAAAATCATTTGGAAGAGAGAGCTTAAGCAACGCAGCTAAATGAAGTTGAAACTGAAATCTGTGATTTCCTCGAATAATCAAAACCAGAATGATTTTACAATAATGAAGTTATTAATAAGCATGCTAGTAGATGGAAGGAAATCACGGATAATCATGGAATGTGCCTTAATGAATGTATATTAATTAAATTTTAGCAATTTGTTAGTTGTTTTATTTATTTATTCGAAATTCGGGTGAAATTTTCGCCTTAAGACGTTTTCTATGCTTAATATTTTGAGGTGGATTGTAGAAGGATGGAGGTCTAATGTTAATCACCTAAAAAGGTCATTCGGGGATAAATCAGGTCAGCATGAGTTAAGTGATCTTTTCTGCCTAGATGAGGGGCTACAACAAACACTCGATTTGTCTATTTCTTGAAATAAATTGAACATCTGCACCAAGTTTATTTAAACTATTTTAAACCTGGAAATTTTTTTACTACCAACAGATAGGCTAAACTTGACTGCGCCTTGCTGCATGGCAAATGAGTTCACATTTATAAAATTATGCAGATACCGCGGTGAGTCATCGGCTGACGTTACGGCAACAGATGTCTGCAGACAGACATGGGCTGTGTGAAAATCAAGGGATTAGTGAGAACCAGATGATAATGCACATATGGACAGACAGACAGACAGACAATCAGTTTTGATAGAGCTTAGCATACAATGGGATAAGAGGTGCATGCTACACATCCGCCCCAAGCGAGCCAGACAGACTCATTGACCAATGTCTGCCTTGTCACGCCTGAGGAGTCGGTTACTGCCAGGTCTCGAACTGACTCCTTGACTCCCAATAGTGCAAACACACCATTACTGTAATCCCTAATATTTCTATCGACTCAAAGCCCAGTAATCCGACTTAGTTTTCTTCACTTAGCCATGAGAACCCAAGGCTACATACTGGACGTGTTCATGCTTGTGAATGCACACACGTTCCCCACTTCGTGGTGAGGATTACTCATCCAACTTCTCAGTAGTGGACTAGCCAGTGCTGGAAGGTAATTTACATACAGGTGGTCCCGTGTGCGCCGAGGCCTAATAAGCAGACATTGCGTTTCCTATATTAGAGCGCCTGCAAGTGGCTGTGAAGGCGTGAATTCACTCACTTAGTTTGCCTTTTGATAAAGGGATTGGAGACAATGCTGGCCTACGGGAAACCAGATAGCCCCATCATGTGATACCAGATAGAAATCAGCACTTTCACAAAAGGCATCCTTATACGACCTTAACAATTTCTAAGGTCAACTAATCTCTCAACCAATCATATTGAAGTATGCCAGGTGCTGATTGGTCAACTAAGGAGAGCAGTTATAATTGGTTAGTGCATGATGACCTAAAACCGAACTCGGGGCCAAAACGAACATCTAATTGGTTAGTAGATGTGGACTAGACTGGCACTCACATGATACCACCGAACTCCAAAGCGCTCATGATCGCTTTTAGAAGTAGAATTAGAATGCCGTGGGTATCCTGGTCTGCCCAATGAGTTTTCAGTCAAGCTTGTGGGGATTGGGAATTACCAAAAAGCATTTTGAGTGCATGTGTGACCCTCTAATAGGCTAGTGTGTCCAATATTTGTCTCAACATCCAGACATCTTGTCCATTCTCGGCTTGGTTATTGATTCTGATGTTATAGTGTAATGGCAACTTTTAGCTTAGTTCAGAACAATTTTATGAAGAAACAGAAATGTGCGCTGGATGGGTTTGACCTCAGGGGTCGTCCTAGTGACCTTCCGTAGAAACCAATCCAGCTGGTTCGTTAGACATATTTTCAATGTGAAATGCCTTTCCCATCTATGCTCATGTGTCAAGCAGTGTAAGCTGCCAAAGATTTTTTGAATCACCAACCCGGAGGTATAAACTCCTAGGTGGTAGCCCTGGCAGTGGCCTTAGTAAAAAAAGATTATTTGTCGAAAACGCTGTGCATCACGTGACCCAGGTAGACTTCTAGTACAAATGAATCAGTGATTAGCGAATAACTAGCGTTGTTTTTTATTTAGACCTTAGTATTCGGAAATTGGTTAAAAGTCAGTGACTCATCTTTCAACGTAGGAGAGCAGGCAACCTCTGAAAGGGGAGTTTTATCCCAGAAAGCAATATTGATTTATTACTTCTAGGGGTGTAGGCTTATGATTGCTGGCCTGTTAATTTTTGCAAACATTTTGAACTTTTGGCAGAGTTGCTTAAGTCACACACTTCCTGAGCAGTGAGGTAGGTTACAATTTTTTGACCGAATTAGAGCCATGATTTGCAGAATTTTAGCTGAAGTTCTACGCCCCTAGGATTAATGTTCCTTGATAAAAACCTGTAAATTTACCAGACCACCGTTTAGAGTCACCAATTGGTTAATATTTGTTTTCTTCAAGCAGTTAAATGTTTTTATAGTTTGGCTGGGGGCTTTTGCCCACGGGGAGACTACGAGATGTGTGCGTGTGTATGTCTGGAGGGGGTAATTTCACTGCACGAAAAAGAGCCATCGTTCATTCGTCAGTCCCCCACACGTGTGTAGGTCATCCCACCCACATATGAGTCACTGGGCGTGGGGAAGGTGAAATGGGAAATAAAACATCGCATTTGCAAACACGCCTGCACACCATCTGCCTGAAGGAATTAAACGGCAATAGCGCCTCCCTTTACCGTGCCTGGTGCTAGGGGAGTGTATGAACCTCTAGTGCTTGTGGGAAAGCATTGTAAATGCCGTCTAGTACCTTGACGTAGTATTGGAATTTTTCCTAACTTAGCATACTGGGTGAATTAGATGCCTACATTTTCGGAATTCCAATACCTGGCCATATAAAGCAGTGACGGAATAGTCAGAGAACATCCTAAGAATTAATTGGGGAAAACGATCACATTCCGGAGGCTCGGAGGGGTGTGATAATTTCCTGAGTTTATGAGGGGAGGGAATTAGTCATAAGTAGATGGATCAAGTCAAAATAAGAAAAAGGATTCTTCTCGATGTGTTGGTGGAGCACTTAAAGTACAAACTGTATATATAAACGATGAATTGCAAAAGAATACAAAAAACTGAAATAGATTTTACGTAGATCAGATTACACTTTCTTGTGCGGGAACTTTGTCTTTATAAGTCCAGCTGTTGCAAGAGGCCTACAACCACTTTGTACCATTGTTAAGGGGACTTAGCACTTAGTTCTGTTCATTTAATCCTTTGTTTTAAAATAACACATTTTGTTTCCTAATAATGCTTGAAACAAAATCGCGAGAAAAACAAGTACTTAAGTCGCCAGGCTTAGCTGATCGATAAAATTAGTTTTTTGGGGTTTATAAGGTGTACTGGAAACCTGATTTAATCGAAATAACTCTATTCAATTTCATTAGTTGACATTTTGATAGTAAAGCTAATGAAACATAGTGCATGATATTAAGATCAGAAGCTTATAACAGTTGAAAACGAAATAAGAGCACAAAATCTGTATCACAGATACCATTCATCAATCATTCCACTCCAAATGATCTCAAAACTTCTCGTTCTCTACTTTTATTTCCAAAGACAAGAAATAAGGGCAGTAAATAGCATGCAGTTGGATAATAGAGGCCGTGGGTGCTAACTGTCTGCCCTATGTGCGCACAAAGAAGCGGACAGGTAGGACTCGTTAAAGGACAAACCGAACTGATCGATGAGCAACTTTATCTGCAATCGATAATATGTGGGTGGTCGAAGTAGAACAAAGTTTAGCTACAAAAACTTAAATGAAGTTCTAAATTTTCCTTCAACGCCCCTAAAACATGAGTCAGCAGGCGTTTGAATAAATTCAATTTACCATGTCCTTTTATCTACTTTGTTGAGTCTACTAACAATTATCAAAACAGGGCCTAACAAAAACATCACTACAAATTGCGTCGCATTTTCGGCTGTTTCATTCAACTTTTCGAGAAATATACATTGTGCTTAAATTGGCATTACAAGAAGCCACTTAAACAAGGCTTTCGGTAGCCAAGAAGAGTCTTTTCTCTTGAGAATTCTACTCTCCATTCACACTACTTCTGTGACACTGACAAGTCATATCTTTTAGAGTGATTAAAGAACAACAGTTAGCCGAAGCTCAAGACTTACATTATGTTACGCATCTACAGACTCCTACCTCGTGCTCTAGAATCTGGTCGTTTTCGTTCAGGAGGCGATTTCTAATCAACTCAACTTTACGAGATTCCACAAAAGGTCACAGAATCCGGACAGACAGAAAGTGGTCTAGCCATCTTTGCCACTTAGAAATGTACCCAACGTGATTAAAAGTTCTGAAAAATGGAAATTAGAAAAGACGAAACTGTTTACCCAAGTGTCTCAGTTCAGTTTCACGGGAAATGAGTGGTATGTTTTTTTTTTAATTTCTCACTAAATTAAAACGAAGGCCTTGTAAGACCGCTCAAACATAATTTCGATTTGGAAACAGCTGTTCAATCAGACTGCAAAAGGCCCCTGTTTTGAGAGAGAGAGAGTCTAGAATGTGCTTTGTCTCTATGGCGAGTAGAAAGTTGGTGAAACGTGAGTTTTCTCACGAGGACTTGATTCGAAGGTATTACTTATGCATTCCAACGAGTGGTTTAACAAAACACGCACATATTCGAAAACTCAAACGTCTTGTTCACATTGCATTTTTCACAATTCTTGCCTTTTTCTTTGCCAATTAATAATAGATAGCTTAGAGAAAGTGGCAGCGATGGCAAACTTGCAAACCATAGAACTAAGCTTTGAGAAGGAAAGACTCGCTTTAGTGATTCGAAAAGGGTGATATTTCATCAGGACAATGCAGCATGACCCTACCCAGCGACAAGAATCACGTCACGAAAGACTGAATAATTTGGTTATAAGAAAATCCCCCATCCCCTCATTCTCCCGACTACCTAGCTCCTACATCAGACTACTACTTGTTTCGTAGCTTACACAATCATTAGAAAGAAATAGGTTTTACAATGCCCCCAGAAAGTGGTTGAAACTGATATTTGTGAATTCATAGAATCAAAACCAAAATAATTTTGCACAAATGAAATTAATAATAAGCTTGTTATTAGATGTAAGAGAGTCGTAGATGGCCATGGGATGTACATTGATGACTAAATCTTTATTTAAAAACAGTAACACTTAGTCACATGTTTTATTAAAAAATTCGGACAGAAATTTTCGGATGACCTGATATTTAAGTGTTCTTTAGTCTTAGTCATTTGGAAATCCTCTTACACTCAATTTTGGAAGTCGGAGATTGATTCAATAAGAATAGTAAGAGCAGAATTTTATTGGAACAAATTGCAACGTACTTGGATAAAGAATTATTTACTGACGCCACAGAAAGCATACAATAATTATAAACTAGGAGTCCCTTAACCGATAGTCGAATAGCTTTAGACTGTGTTTCAATGAATAATTAAGATCAAATCAACTATTAAGCCACGTTTGTAGCACTCATTAGATCCCTCTGTGGCTATCCGGGAGAATATGGGTCTGAGACAGTTGAATATCAGCTAATCTATCAATCGAATTGGAGTTAACTGCCTCCCTCTCCGTTAATTTGAACCATGCTTCCTACTCATTTATTGATTGGGGGCCTGATGGTACCCTTCTGGGTAAGCTTTTATTTGCCGCTGTGTACCAAATAACGGCCAACTACTCGTGTTAACTTAAGTCAACTTTACAAGTAAATTAGGCTTCAGGAGTCTCATATTTTGCCCCTTCAGGACATTAGCCAAATCCCATTGCAACAAATTATCGTGTAAGCTCTGTCTAGCTGTCTATTACTACCTGGGTGATTCAGCAACCTGTTGTATTCTCATTTAATACGTGAGCACTACCGGGCTCTTCAGGTGTGCAGTCACTCAAAAAATGATGGTCTTATTTTGGGAAATTAGACATATATCTAACCATGACAATGAATAATAGAGAGAAAAATCTGCATAACATTTCGAGCGTACCTTGGTAATGTCAAAAGATTCACATTTCTGCCGTAGTTTGGACTGACCACGCGTGGCGTATACAAGCCTGCTAATTTTACGCTTTCTGTACACAAGTCTGAAATAGATATATTGATTTCCTCTTAAATAGCTAAGTTCGATCAATACTTGTGTAAACATTTACCAGTTGTAGTTAATTAGCATGAATGAGTACATAAAAATACTAGCTTATTTTGAATCCCATTTTAGGGTTGGAAATATACACTGACCAGAAAACGAATGCGACTCTCTTTTCTTCAACCAATACCTTTTATGACAACGCCCATAAAATGGAAACAGTATGAGTCAAGTAGCCACATAGAATGAATTGAATGAGACAAGATTAGTGCAAGATAAAAAAAATGTTGATGGAAGATGAAGCCCAAACGCATAGGAAATATTTATTGCCTCTACTCCAACGATTTAATCCCAGATAAATCATTTTATTGTTATCTTCAAAGCACTGGTAGACAAAACTCCTTTAAAAATCACTTGATACTCTCAATTAAGGAAATGCACTTTCGCAAATAAGGCGCAGACCATGATTTTTTTGCTAAATTTATCATGGCATGAATAAGAAACAACAAAAAGGGCCTGAAGGCATTCTCACTCTCGCTGCTCACAATGCGCCCTCGAAGCATGGAGGCACACTAATCGCTCAACTTTGGTTTTGCCCCCTCACCATAGCAACAGGGCCACATTTTTGACCTTGAAGATATGCTAGAAAATGTATCTCGTCTGGTATGTCAACTACGCGGAATATATCAATTCAAGACTGCTAAGAGCTCTTGTATGAATTATACCTAATAGAACTCGACAGATCGACCAAAAATTTTTTCCTATTCTTTGGCCTCAAAAAGTCGCATTGATTATCACATGTTATTACGAGCAGCAAATTTGTACATCAGTGCTTAATATTGCCTTTATTTCTCATGAAATTCCCATGACTCACATAACCCATCATAATGCAACCCTGGGTTATGGGGTGAGGGCTTTTTATTTAGGTCACTATTATGAAAGATTTTGGATGACCCAAGGCTATTAATTCCCTATCTATGGTGATTCACTAATTAAAAGCTTCATTTTCGTAGTCATTTTCACCATTCGAAATATGCTCGATTAATAACACAATAAATATAATCATTTTTTTTACATCAAAATTTGGTCTTTAAAGCAGTGTTAGGCGAATCTGAAGACTTTTTTCGATTGGTCAGTTAATTTTGAATGAAGGATTTGCAGTATCCACCCTAATGAATTTTGAGCATAACTCCTCTAACGAACCTTTGCTACCATACGTAAGCCCAGCTTTGAACAATGACTTCCGTTAATTACTTTGCTCTTGGTACCACCCTCAGATGTACATGATTCATACTGTTGATTCTTAAGCCGTTATGAACCCTACTGAACGGCTTCTACGAAAAATACTACTAAACTCCATAGTTTTAATGTTTCGGAAAAAAAATAAAGATTTTCCTTTCAGTACCTCCGTGAATCTACCGAAAACTGCTTGCACTAACTTTAGCTTCAGAGTCTATTAGTGCCTCAATCGCTACTTAGGTTGGACTTATCACTTCACCTCAAATTTGCAGTTAATAGTTCAAATAAATCTTCCATGAGCTAAAACATCATCTATCAATCGCTTCTTGCACCAACCATGGGTTAGCGTATTCCTTCTCCCTTACTTACTGGTTAAGACAGTTAACTCAGTCTTTTTGCGAATAAGGCGCAGTTTCTAAGACATCTCAGCCTCTCACTTATGTGTGGAAGTCTTCTTCATTGCATTGAAAGACATTGCGATTTCTGCTACTTTTTAAAGCTCTAACTCTTAATGATTGAGCAAATTTTTTAAAGTAATGTTTACTTTTTTCACGCTTCCTTTAAAAGTTTTACCCTTCTTCAAGATTCATTTACAAAGGTTAGAAAAAAAAAAGTGGAAACACCTAACATTTTGGCATCACATTCATTCAACACGTTACAAACAATCAAAACTCGACATATTTTAATGTTTTTGTTTTATATTTTTGCTATTTGATAGGTTTAATTAAAACACCTGTTTTTAACTGCATTAAACAAGACAGACCTCTCGGACTTTCAAAGAGGCCAAATTGTTGGTGTTCGTATGGCAGGCGTTGGTGCAACAGAAACTTCCAGAAAGCTTGGCGTTTCAAGCGGTACTGTCTCTAAAGTAATGAGTGCCGCCTTTGAAAGTGAAGCACAGGTTTGGCCGAAAGTTGTTGAAGTTGTTTGAGAGAGACCGTCGGTCGGACTCTCGCAAATCGACTTGTTAGAGAGGACCGCAATGCCAAGGCTTCTAAAAGCACTGCAGAGCTCAGTGAATACCTACAGAACTCAGTTTCCTCAAAAAGTGTTCCTAGTCGGGAGCTGCACACGGGTTCCAAAACGAAGAGGTGCAATTAGTAAACCTCTGTTCTCAAAGACAACAAGTGTTTCAGAGTGTTTAGAGTGGTGAAGTAGAAATCTCCAGAATTGATCTGTCTCTCGGGCAGTGGAACAAAGCAATTTTCTCTGACGAATCCTCGTTTGCCAACTAAATTCCGACCTTCGGCAGGCGAGTGTACATTTGAAGACAGACGAAAGAAGCATTTGATCCAGACTGCTGCCTTCTCCTAGCCTTAAAACATTGCGGGAGGGGTTTTGTGATAATGATTGCCCTTCATGGAAGAATTAACAGCCGAAGCTATTTGGGAATTTCGGGCGACCAAGGTTGTTCAAGAACTGTTTCCTCAGAAGAATGCCGCCATCTTTCACGATGATGGTAATGCATCAGTCCATACAACTAAAACTGGTAAAGAATGGCGGCACGAGGAACATTTTGATGAAGTCGAGCATCTCATATGGCAACCACCACCACAATCCCCAGACCTCAACCTCATTATTGAGGAGCATTTATGGTCTATTTCAGAGATTCAAATATGAAGTCGATCTCCGCTACCGCCATCGTCTCTAAGGGAAGCTCATGAGGGCGTTTTAACTGAAGAATGGGCTGAAATTCCTTTGGGACCAGTAATTCACAATTTATACGAATCAATACCACCTCGGAGAACTGAGGCTTTGATTGCAGCAAAAGGTGAACCTACACCATACGAAAACATATTTTGTTGATTTTTCTAGGTGTCTCCACTATTTTGTCCAACGTCCGTAGATGGTGACAATGAGGAAAATGAATGACTGAATCCCCCCTATGAGTTATGGAGTAGATAACTTGGTTCATAATGATCACTTGCCTCCAAACCCCAGGAAAAAGTCACAAGCGGTTGTCGTCAGCCAATTTTAACTACCCCAATATTCCCCCCCCATTGTTTGGCTTCAAAAGTACTCATCCGCAGATCTCAAGCGGCCGATGGCAAAAGACAATAGAATTAAAATAGCTTTTAAGGAAACCCTTCCCTAGGAGAGTAGCGTAATTCCCCTGTCTATGGAGTTTTAGACAAGCTGTATTTTGTGTTCCTGGTGGTATTGTCAAATTCACAGCGAAAATCCTGCCTAATCACTCTTGTACACCAGCCTGAGACGAAAACACACGTTTATGCAAAAACGGAAATATACTCCAACTTGTTTTATGCATTCTGCAAGAGTTTCTTTAAGAGGCTCACAAGACATTGACACTTATGTAATTGTCACTGAAATTCTGGATAAGAGCTTATTACGTAATGGTGTGTGAGAGAGTAGAAGCAGATTGCCATTCGTCTTACTCGTACGTCATTCAGTCTTCCTTTCTCCCATACTCATGGTCTTAGAGTTAGTCAATAAGGGTTGCTAGTTATACTTCACAAAGTGCATGAGTGGAACAATATGAGGAGCCCGTAATTATAGGGGATTGGATAAGACATCACAAGGCCTCAGCCTGACAAAACTTTGTCACTTATCAAAGCTTGCAATCAATAAGAAACAGAGCTAAATCTACATAACAGTCAATGAGCGTTTTGCACTGTTTTGCAGCATCGAATCAATCAGAAATCGGTCTTGCTTAAGCCATATATTGCTAACATTTCAATCTTTCATAGAATTAGAAAATGTTACAAATATAGGTAAAAATGAAAAGAATTCAACAATAAACTCCAGGCTTTCATGTGCATGCCATGATAGCTGAAATGATATGATTGTCAGCGGTCGAAGTCCTCTTCTACTTCCCCTTCTTCTCCCTCAGTGACATCATCGTTTTCTTCTTCTTTTTCTTCTTCAAGCTCATCTTCTTCTTCTTCTTCTTCGTCTTCAACCTCTTCTTCATCTTTGTCTACCTCTTCTTCTTCATGTTCTTCTTCTTCTTCTTCTTCTTCTTCTTCTTCTTCTTCTCTCTTCTTCCTGATCGGCAGTGTCACAGGGTTCTGAAGAGAGCCCATTGAGACGGTCCTGTTGCCTTTGCAACTCCTTCTGATACTGTTCCTTCGACAGCATTATAATTTTCTGATCCACTTCCGGAGGCAGCATATCCACAGCTCCAAACATAAGTTCATATTGTCGGTAAACAAATTCATACTCAGCGCGTAGCTTCACTATGCCTCGCTTATAGTCCCTCACACAGTCACGGAAGTCACAATAGAGGCAGAAGCACTCTTTGTAAGCGAACGTGTACGGCCACAACTTCACCCAAAACGACTTTGGCCTCAATTCCCACTCGAGTCGCTTGTAAATCAACTCCTTACGCAGTTTTGCGTCCTCATCTTTATCTCGCTTGATTCTGGCAGATGAAGATGTTATGTCATCCAGAGTTGATGCGCCGATAGGCGCGACTTTAATGGCATTGGGATCCAGGATATTCGGCAACAGGCTTTCCGATGGTGGCGGTTCATGCGTGGAGTATAAAATGGTTTCAGTAGGATCGTCGTCAAGTTTGTCCTCCTCCTTTTGGGTGTTTCCTTGGCTTACATCTCCTTTGTGCATTACAAACCCCGAAATTCTATTGAAAAGCGCCTTAAGGTTGGTTTTTCCTGTGACTTTAGGTACATTTGCGTCTTTTTTTGTTGCCACTTCTTCCTCTTCTTCCTCCCCGTAGTCACTTTCCATCTCAGTCGTAAATCTTTCGACTTCCCACAGTCTGTTAGATGTTGTTGGGGCACTTTCTCCACCATTCAGGTTCAAAAGTTCACTGTTAGTACCAGATAATGTTAAAATATCTATCTCAGAATTAATTTTAGATTCCCTAATGGTAGTAGCATATTCGCTACGTGTTGCCGGTACCACGTCTTTTGGCTGTTCAGAGGTTGGCTCCGTATGTATCCACAATTTAGATGTATAATTACTTCCCTCCAATACACTGTAGCCTGCTCTGTCGGTTCTAAGCTGCTCGCTTTCACTTGGAGGGGCTGTTTTAATGTTGGTCCGTGGTCCGATTACGATAACATCGTCTTCGGCGTCTTCTTCCACCTCGTCATCTTCATTCTCTTCCCTTCGAGTGTCTTGTGATTCAATGTTAGAATTCATTTTATCCCATAGGTTACTAGTATTTTCATTATCTCGTTTCGTGGAATCAACAAGGCTGTCCTTTGTAAGTGATTGACTGGCACTTGCCTGAACAATCTCCTCCCTTTTATCTGCTCTACCTTCTATCCTAAACTTCTTCCTAGCAGTTATTACTTTGGGCTCATTATTTTTCTGTTCTGGGTTAACAATTTTCTCAGGTCGCTTGGGTCGGGACCATGTGGCATTGAAAAGTTTTGTGTAGTCACGGTGCAATTCTACATATTCAATATAAAGTTTGTCAAATGCAGAAATAATAGGCTTGAGGTATACCGAGTGAGAACATGCGACCCCACAGAGGCAGGGATAAGGAGTTTTCTTATGCTTTCTCAATGCCTTTCTGTACTTTCGCTCTTCCTTAATAACCTCATTGGTTACTTTCTCCACGGCTAGACAGTATCGCTCATCAGGGCTTGGCTCAACTTTTGGGCGTTTAACTAACGTTAATATTTTTGAAATCTAAAATTAAAGAATGATAAAATAAAATAGCCAAGGATAATAATATAAATACACAAAAATAGCCAATATTCAAAATTTATTTTAACATCATTTGTTAAATGTTTTAAAATATTATTTTAGTTTTTAAACAGATAGTTTACAAGACAAAGACACTAGATTCTGATTTATTTAATCTCTAAGTGCTGGTGTTTATATATACTAATAGTAGTCGTTAGTCATCTAGAACAGTTACTTTTGGCGTGTTCTCTGCTCTATCATGCTGCGTTACCTGACTGCCTTAAACCAAAAAAGTGCTGTAAGTGGAGCCACTTTATAGTAATGCTTTGTAGTCATGCATTTTCAAGTATATCAGCAGCGGGTTCTCGTCCGCTCCAAAAGGTTACGTCATTGGCATTGATCTCGGGACCACCAACTCATGTGTGGCCGTGATGGAAGGAAAGACACCAAAGATCTTGGAAAATGCTGAGGGAGCACGTACAACTCCTTCTGTTGTTGCCTTCACCACTGAGGGTGAGCGATTGGTCGGTGCTCCTGCTAAGCGCCAAGCGGTGACCAATTCGAAGAATACTCTTTATGCAACTAAGCGTCTTATCGGCCGTCGCTTCGATGACCCAGAAGTCCAAAAGGAGAAGAAGAATGCTTCTTTCTCTGTTATTAAGGCTTCCAATGGTGATGCATGGGTTGAAGCTCAGGGAAAGGCCTACTCCCCTAGTCAAGTTGGTGCATTCGTATTGATGAAAATGAAGGAGACAGCTGGTAAGACATTTTAAGTAAGATTACTACTTTCCTAGAGAACTATTTGGGCTCGAAGGTCAGCAATGCTGTCATCACTGTACCCGCTTATTTCAATGACTCGCAACGTCAGGCTACGAAGGATGCCGGTCAGATTGCTGGTTTGAACGTCCTTCGTGTCATCAACGAACCAACTGCCGCTGCTCTCGCTTATGGCTTGGATCGTGTTGAAGATAAGACGTAAGTTGATTTGGTGACTTATTGGGAAATGTATCTAGTATTGCTGTCTACGATCTCGGTGGCGGTACTTTCGACATATCCCTACTGGAAATCCAGAAGGGCGTCTTCGAAGTCAAGTCAACAAACGGTGACACCTTCCTCGGTGGTGAAGACTTTGATCAAGCCCTCCTCAAGTACTTAGTTGACGAATTCAAGAGGGAGCAAGGAATCGATATCACAAAGGACCCAATGGCTCTACAACGTGTTCGTGAGGCTGCCGAGAAGGCCAAGGTTGAACTCTCCTCCTCTCTCCAAACAGACATCAACTTACCCTACCTAACCATGGACCATACTGGCCCCAAACACATGAACCTCAAACTCTCCCGTTCCAAATTTGAGTCTCTTGTTGATTCGTTGATCAAGAGGACCATTGGTCCATGTGAGAAGGCCATGAAGGATGCTGGTGTCAAGGCTTCTGACGTTGGAGATGTCATCCTTGTTGGTGGCATGTCTCGTATGCCCAAGGTCCAGGAGACTGTCAAGACTATTTTCGGCAGAACTCCTAGCAAGAATGTAAACCCTGATGAAGCTGTTGCTATGGGAGCCGCCATCCAGGTAGGTATCTTGTTTTATAAAGTTCCGAAGTTTCTTCAATCGTGAAAGCCCCTACGGTATTTTTTTAGGGTGGTGTGCTTGCTGGAGACGTTACTGACGTTCTGCTCCTCGATGTCACTCCTCTCTCCCTCGGTATTGAGACCCTCGGTGGTGTCTTCACCAAGTTGATCAACCGCAACACCACGATCCCAACCAAAAAATCTCAGGTCTTCTCCACCGCTGCTGATGGACAGACCCAGGTCGAGATCAAGGTGTTCCAAGGTGAGCGTGAGATGGCTGCTGACAACAAGCTTCTGGGCCGCTTCTCGCTGGTTGGAATCCCTCCTGCTCCTCGTGGAGTTCCTCAAATCGAGGTCACCTTCGACATTGACGCGAACGGCATTGTCAACGTCTCCGCCAGAGACAAGGGAACTGGCAAAGAGCAACAAATTGTCATCCAGTCGAGTGGTGGTCTGAGCAAGGATGAGATCGAGAACATGGTCCGCAACGCCGAACAGTACGCCGCTGCCGATAAGGAGCGTCGGGACCTAGTTGAAGCTATCAACCACGCTGAAGGCATTGCCCATGACACTGAGACCAAGATGGAGGAGTACAAAGAGCATCTGCCCCAGGAGGAGCGTGAGAAGCTGAGCAAGCTCATCGCTGAACTTCGGGAGTCCCTCGCCAACAAGGATAACCTCACTGCCGAGGGTCTCAAGAAGGCCACCGACAACCTGCAACAGTCGTCTCTGAAGCTGTTTGAAATCGCCTACAAGAAGATGGCCGATAGTCGCTCCTCTGGTAGTAGCAGCAGCAGCAATGAGAACCAGGAGCAGAACAAAGAGTAGAAAGAGTTTGTAGTCAAACCGGTCTTTTAGCGCGTGATCATGCAGTAGTTCATCGAATTCGTATGCTGTAAATATACGTTTATTTTAAGAAATGTCATTCCGTCTTGACTAACGTCTTGATGTCTTTTCTTGATAATGATTGTGGTTAACGCTGTCTTAGGCCCTTTGTTAAAATGCTGTACTTTATCTGATTTTCTATCAACCCGTTAGATGAGGTATTTCTAGCTACTCATAGTTGCGTGAACTCACGTTGAAATAAGTACTGACTTACCAGCTTGTCTATCCACGCAAGAGTTTTGATGCGGAGAAACTGGAAGGAACATTTTGATAGGTTAAATTGGTTGTTGTAGATGCCTTGTTCTGTTAAGAGCAGCCGAACAACGTAGTAGTAATGGTCTTACCAGCTTTTTAAGCCACTCAGGTTTTTCACCTTTGGATGCCTGAAAATAGGTAGTTGTGTAAAGCCTGATATTCAGTCTAGTTTGTCTTACCAGTTTCTCAGTCCTTGTGGGCTTGTTTCTAAAGAAGGGCTGAAATTTAAGACAGCGGGCATGAATGTTTAGAACCCTTGGCCTTGTCAAGTAGCAAATAGGTGGACAGAAGTCTTACCAGTTTGTTCAACCACGCTGGCTTTCCACAACGGAACGGCTGAAATTTTAAGGTGAATAAAATTGTGAACTTTTTAGTATACGATGCATCGTTTACATCAGTGGACCTGCATACAGTGTTAGCATAGATTGTATTATAAACCGAAATATGTTTAATAAAACGTGGAATAGCTGTAAAATTTTCTGTAATCGCATCTAAAAGGTTGACGAGAGTTGCGTCCGTGCATGATGAAACCCTCTCGTCATTCAAGATAAACTGATTAATGGACGGCCACGAAGTTGTGCATTATAGTCGACAATTGCTTCACTTAGGTCCTCCTATGTGTTGAATGGGAGCTACGAAATTACCGTTATTCCGCGGGGTTAAAATTCGATCGACTAGGCGCAAGACAGAGTTGTTCATCAGTAAATATGCTGATCAGCATAAATTCCCCCAAAAACAGTAGTTGAGTGTTTATTTGAAAAAAATACGGCGTCAGGTTGTGTGCCTTGAGTGGCAACACAGCAGCTTGTGTGAATTTATGCAGAATGGAGAAATGTCAATGTTATATACCCGTTGTCAGGTTTCATCTGGAGCAAAGAACTCGATGCTTGTCTGCAGAGTAGGGACTAGACCAGCCCAGGCCTGAGCTTAAATGAATGTAACAGATCGGCACGTGCGGGGCTGCTTCAATCGATAGAAGGTACAAAGCCCCCAGCTTTCGAACGTAATGGCTGCAGGATGTAGTTGCTAGAAAGTGTTCCCTATTTGCTTAGACTGATAACTGCAGTTAATCCTCGGATAACGGAGGTAGCCGCCAAAAATAGGTCAGATGTATTGCAGTCCCCGATGTTTGGCCCCGGAAAGATCTCCCAGATCTTAACCCGCCAAGGAGAAAGAAACTAATCGCCACGAATTCAGTACCGCCATCACGCCAGGTAATCGACGGAATAAAAGTAGTTTTGGAGGCACTTCCCAATATGGGAATTGTAAAATCAGCTTGGCAGGGGATATTCGGAGTAATTTTCTTGAACATATTGCTTTATCTTCGTCTAGTGATTTTCTTATACATCTACATTTTCTAGTTATCATTCCCCTTTTCATTTTCGCGATGAGACTGTCAAATACCTGACGGATTTTCTGTAGTGCGATTGACAGATTGAACTGCATTTAACTAATAGTCTAGTAATTAAAGCTGTCGAATACTCGTACTCAAGGCTGTAGGTAATTTCAAAAATGTGCAACATGAGCATTTTTTTTTCAGAATGGGACTAGACCCAAATCCTTCTTTAATATGCTAGTTAATCACCTATCCATTAGTTCGTAATGCCTGGTGTTTACGATGAACAATGCCGCACAGATCTCAAGTTGGCAAAGGCATACGGCATGACCATGACGTCTGAAGCGTGCGTGCTTAAAGACACGGTAGATAATGGTCGGAGAAGCGCACAACCCTTCAGTAGGCCTCACCCCGCGGATCTTTATCATGGAGGAAGGGTCCACGAATTGTCATTGGGGATCATAAAATGCATACGAAAAATGCTGTTCTACCATATCGGCTGTTTAACAAGCGTCAGGAGGACATACACTTTGCACCATCACCCACTTTTACCTGAACCAATAGGACATTTAAAGTAATACTTTGCACTGATTTTCAAGTAACATCCATATTAATGAACTTTTGAAGTACAGTTTTATACCAAAATTGGAATGTTCCAATGAAAGAATACTCAAAAAATTGTGCAAAATGAAAAATGTAATGAAATAGGGGAGTCAAATATAATAAAAAAATGTTGAATCTAACCAGCTTTTTTAGCCATGCAGGCATCCGCATTTCGGTGTTTCGATAAGCCAAGTCAAAGCAGCTGAAGTAAAATTTATTGATTATTCCCTGCTGTGCGAAGTGAGGTATCGATTAGACTGAATTGCAGAGCCGTGCCACTTGGCAGATTTACACGCGGTGGAGTTTGTGAAACCTAGTTTTAAACTAAACAATTATCTAGCCGACGAACGAAGAAGCGAGCTTGAGTGTGGGGCATTTATTCAAATTGTGGATAAAGCTACGATCCTATAGGAAAATAAATCTAACTCTTATACATACATTTTCCAAAAATGTAACCCTGAACCGGTTCGGTGTTTCGGTAGCCCAACAACCAGGTGATCTCGAAGTTGAGGCCAGAAATAAGGGTTAACCTGCAGTTAAGACCGTACAGCCCAAATAGTCTGGTGAATATTAGTGCCCTTATACCACGTCACCTTAGACTGATTCAAAGATATTCTAGAAACAAGCCTGTTAAAAATGCAAAATGTTGCTAAAAAGAAGTCCATGCACACTAAATAGACTCAATTTCATTAAAACGATTATCTTCAAATTTATTATACTGTAATATTAGGATTTTATTAGCCAATCTGGCTCGATTCGCCAGAACAGTTTAAGTATTTTTTTGATCTATTGAGAGGGTTCTAGAAACAGGACTAGCATGAGGAAATGAAGTGATACAAACATGAAATTTTACATTGAAACACTTAATTTAAAACTAGAATCATCTTTGGAGTTTGGAAGTCGAGGACCCAATTACGCAGGAGTCATTTGGTCTTAAAATGGGGAATGATGAGTTGTCCTGGCAGTCATGGTGAAGAACCGCAAACCAGTCCAGGAAAGAGATATTTTATGTCTTCTTTTAGTACTGCACGAATGCCAAGAAGAACCATTTGTAAATTCCCAAGCATTAATCCACTTGGAATTGTTACCAAATGATGCAGCAACAACGAATGCTCAAATCTACTGTTAGCAAATAGGGTGTTTGAAAGAAGCTTTGAGGAGGAAAAAGACCTTCTCTAGTGAATGAAAAAGGGGTGATGTTTCACCCGGATAATGCACGACCCCCCACACACTAAGAATCAGGTCACAAAAGAACGACGAAGAGCTTGGTTGGAAAAATTCCTCATCCACGTTGTTAGCCTGACCTTGCTCCTCCTACAGACCACTATTTGTTTTGTAGATTCCAACATCGTTTGGAAGAAAGTGCTTCTGTAGCGCTGCAGGAAGTGGTTAAAAGTGCAATTTAAGAGTTCTTCAAATATTCAAAACCAAAAAGAATTTTACAGGAATGAAGTCATTAATAAGCATGTTAATTGGTGGAAGCAGGTCAAGGACAATCAGGGAAAGTACACAAATGATTGAATCTTTAAATAAATTTGACATTTGGTCACTTGTTTAATATAGTCAAAATTCGATTAGAACTTACTGGGTGAAGTGGTAAATGAAATTTAACTTCGAAGTATTCAGTTCAAATCTGGAGCCTTTTTCAGTGCTCTGTTATAATGGTCGAATTTTCTGGAAATCTCTTGTAGTTAGACACCATGATTAGTTGGTTTTTATGCTCTAATATATAGCTGATATATATCTGCAACATTTCCATTGGACAACCGGTTTCGGAAAGTGATGAGGTGCTTAAACTATTGCCAAACTCGTTTCTCCTTCCCCCCATACTAAGTCAATACCAAGGTTATTCTGTGTTGGTCGCCTTCGGTATCGAAGGGTGTGGAGAGAGGTAAGATGAAAACTCACAACAATCTGTGCCCACAATACACTACACCGAATCAGATAAGTCTGAAAACATAAATTCGTGATGGATATCCTTTTCTGAATAAGAAAAAATCACTTAGATCACTGTAATTAAGTTAAAATAAATGATATAGCTTCTTTAAAATTTAACAAAATCAAACATGTCCTTATTACTTAATTAATAACTCTAAAATTGAAATACACAATTATCCAACCAAAAATTGTTTATTCTCAATTAGCAGTATAAATATCTTAGGAGAGTTGTAGTACAGGATTGAAGCAGATTCATCTCCAAACCATGGGCACACGGTGGCTTCTTTAAAAAATTATCGATCATATTTTCGATCGACAGATTCAAACAATATTTAACACGAAACTCTCTTGGAAGATAACAGTCTGGTTTGGAACTTGTGATGGCCATGTTTTAATAACCAAGGCATCGTAATTGTTTTGGAGATGAAAAAATATCATACATTCAAATTATACCACATGAATATATTCATAGAATTGACGTATTTTATCCAAATGAATCGCATATGAAATCATAGATATTTTTACTGAAGGAGAATACAGTGGATAAATCTGTCGATATGTAATTAACGGATGCACTTTTGGTCTTCATTACTCCAATTAGAAGTTCATGAACTAGAATCATAAAAACTGGAGTTTCAAATGACCAAATTATAGGTTATCCATCGGGATTATTCCCTAGTCCTCCAGAAAAATAAATGAACTAGTCAGTTTTAACTGAAAGCTTTCAACATTTAACTTTTATTGTAAAATATTCTTCATATAAGGACTGAATTTCACAAATTCAGCTTAAACCTTAATGTCTAATACTGAGCCATCATTGAATCACCTCAGACCTTAGCATGCATTTCCACACGCAATTCCCATTCCAATGCTAAATATTCTTGCTTTACACAAGCACCAGCATAACATCGATTCATTTTTTTTGGAAATATACGACAATAAATATTTATTTTAACATATGTAGGAGTAAGCTACACTAGAATTCTCTTTAAGTTTGATTGACAACCCCGTGTAACATGAGAAGACTTAATACCGTAGGGGGAATAGGAGACGTCCGTGCCAGAGTGTTAATTAGGAACGTGTGAATACGTAGGAGTGTGCTGAGGTTTGATTGACCAAATTTATTGGTTGACTCCTGGTTCAGTAAGATTTTGGGTCAATGAAAGCAGTCCTAGGCGTGTCCCTCTCTAAAAGGTGTGATGATGCCATCAGGTCACCACAAAAGTGTTCCCTGTTGTGAATTTACATTTGTGAATAGCAGCAGTAGTTATTATTGCTATTTGCAATAAAACTACTCATCTAAAATTTTATTAGTCATTTATTACCCAAAGAAAGGAGCAACTTAATTTAGTCCCTGTATTAACATTTGGGTAATCAGAAATATGTGTAGCGCGCCTATTAACCAGATTTACGCCGTCCAATAGCAACGACCCACGCACGTCTCTCAACGCAATTAAGGCTACCCAATAGGAACAACTCAAGGAATCACTCTACCAATCAACGAAGAGTTTTTCTTAGCCGAAATAAGTTGTAGCCTTAATAAAACAACGTCCGGTGTGCTAAATACACCCTCGTACGCTACGAGATAACGTGGTTCTGTCTCTCGTGGGTTGGAGATTATTGTAGTAGGCACAAACCACTACAAATTGGTGACCCCGACGTGCTTTTTAGTCTAGGGGTAAAATATAAGCATTACTTTGTGTATTCCACTCTTCAGAGTTAATTCATAATTCACGGTAGTTAGAAATGCAAAGTCTGATGATTTTGTAGAGAAAAAAACCTACACGTACAAGTTAGTAATATTGTTTGTTTTTTCTCAAAAATAAAGTCACATTGTCAGAAACTTCATAAGTTCCTATTTAGTAATGCAAGAGAGAATCGGCGCTGAAGTTTCTGTGAGTAACGCAATTAGCATCTTCGTTATTTTGCTCTTTATTCAATCAGTGACATTTTACATAATACACTTTCATTCATTTAAATGGAAGGAAGCGTGATGGAATTTCGGAATCCAGGAAAATTTTTTCATGAAAATCTTATTTTTCCGTGCCATAAAGAAGCACAAATAGTGTTTATTGAAAGTATCTGCCTAAATTTTGTAGTCCCAGCTAGAATCATTAAAAGTCTTCCAAAGAACTCTCATCACCAGGATCTGTTTAATGAGGCTGCCTCTGCCTACATGGCCCGTGGACAGGCTCCGAATAAAAAGAGAATGTAAGAAGCGTCTATTCATAGGCTGACCGACTACTATAGAGCTGCTGTATTTGATTTAGAAGGAGGCACTTTTGACATCACCATATTGGAAAATACCGGCGGTATTCCCAAGACACTAGCAACTGAAACTGACTTTTCGCTCGGTGGGGGAGAATTCGACCTTGTAATAGCCACCTACCTGATCGAAGAGTTCAAGAAGGAACACGGGATTGATATCTCCAAGGACCTGGGAGCTCGCTTGCGTGCCCAGGATGCCTCAGAAAAGGCGATGATAGAGCTATCAACAGCCCTAGAAACTTATATTAATCTGCCTCTCTTAGCATCGAACGAAACTGGTCCCAAGCATCTAAATGTTAGACTCACGCGATCGCAAATTGAGTCACTCTTCGATCCGCTTATTCAGAGGCTGACTCCACCTTGTGAGCGTGTAATGCGGGCTGCAGGTGTTACACGTTCTAATATCGATAAAATCTTTCTCGTTGGTGGCATGGCCAGAATGCCGAAGATGTAGGAGGCCGCTGAGGCTATCTTCGGAAAACCTCCCTCCATGAAGCTTAGCCCAGAGGGATCTGCGGCGCTGGACGATGCTATCCTGGTAACTGAGTAGTATTTTGTTTGAATCCGAGCACTATTTTATAGGCTGTACATCTCGAGCGCAACACACCGACTGTGCTTCCCGAAACCCTCAAACATTCCCTGGGGATTGAGGTGAAAGGCGGTAACTTCTTGAAATTGATTCCTTGTGGCACTCCTTCCAGCACAGGCGGTCACAGTGTTATCGACAGAACGTGACGATCAAAGTCAGCTGGAGATCAGTGTTTATCAGGGTGAGAAAGCCTCTGTGGCTGAAAATACGTTCATAAATCGATTTTTGGTTGGAGAAATCTAACCGGCACCTGCTGGCTCACCAAAAATTGAAGTGACTAAAAATCAATGTCAATAAACTCATCCGCATAAGTGCGAGGATTAATGGAAGTGGCACACCTCAAGATATCTTCTTTGAAGCCATGGATATAACAAATGATGGATTACGGAAAGAAAACGCCACCGCAGAGGCTCGTGAGACTTATGACGCATATCTACTACAGACTACCAGCAAGGACTTGAATAGCATATTGGTTGTGTTGAATTCACATTTAGCAGTGGATGATATTAAATCTGCTGTTACGAGAGTTCCAAAAGCTAAGCTAATTCAACTGTTAGGAAAATGCGCGTTAAAAGTGAATAAAACAAATGTTTAATAGTTATTTTCTTAGTAATCTCATCGAAAACTTCTCATTAACTATGAATAGTTGCGTGGTGCATTTGGAAATCCCATTATCCCACGAAGTCACATTATTTTCCATGAAATTGTGTGATAGACGTCTTGGCTTTGCGCGTAAAGTTGTGTTAGGATAGAAGCAACCACAAGGAATCGCCTATAGTGCCATTTTGAACTGCTACAGGGAAATACGTTGCAGTAACATTCATGCTTTTAGCAATCACTTGACAGCTTTGATATCCACCACCACCTATTAGCTAGTGTGATGAACCAAACCAATTGAGCTTCTGCAATTTCACACTCATTGTGCAAACACTAGCTGTTTGTATGTAGTTAAAAATCGTAGACACGAATCAAAAACAAAACACTTAATTCAAAACTGTTTTTCGCAATGACGAAGCTTGGTGATTGAAAATTACTATAATGTATATTAGCAAGCAGTCATCTGTCTCATAGGGAAAATGTATCAATCGCTGTATTTATATTGTATTGCGAGAGAGACCACTTTGTTAAAAGATTTATTTATTCTCCAAAATTACTATAACGCGGTTTAAAAATGTTTGAAGAATATTATTCCCTGTGCCAGAGAAGAGTGAATTGTACTTGAATTTTATTTTCCAACTGAAAAGTTAGGGAATAAATACTGATAAACGTATTTTACAAGAATGAGTGCGTAATCAGCTATCTTCTTTAAAGTAGGGCAAATTCTGTGAAGATATCAAACACTTGTTTCTGTTTTCACTGGAACTGTTGAAAAAAATAAAGAGCCATTTTCAATTAATATTTAACAATGACGCCAATAAAAGTGAATGTGTAGAGTTAAAATAAATAATAAAAAGATTTATTAAAAATTTAATATTACTACAAAGTAATTTGTTCTTAAATATTTGCAATTTTTTGTTTTAAACGATAAATTAAATTAACTTTAATGCAGTGGCACACATACGAACTCGCTATCGTACAAAATGACAGCTCCTGCAAAGCTCCAGGTAACTATGGTCTCTTAATTACTTATCATTGTGCAATTTCGATTTAGAAAATCACTGTTGAAACAAAAGCTTGCGGTCCTATTTCGGCCTATATTCACGTAAGATCAAATTATATCTAATTCCTAAAATATCAGGGTGGCCGTGTAGGAAAGGATGTCGCAGCTCTTACTGTTCACGATCTGGGATGCAACTGTATGTTTAAAGTATACTTATTTCCTCAGTTAAAGAATTCTATGAATTCGTCAACCATGAACACATGAGCCAACTCACCCAACGCGTATTCTGGATTCATGTTGAAGTTCCTGGTCAGGGTGATAACATGCCTGATCTTCCCGCTGGGTAAGGAACGCATAACGGTATTTTAAAGCAATAAACTTTAAATTGTAATATGTTAGTTTATTTATCATGTTTTGCTCTATTTTAGCTTCAAATTCCCGACCATGCAAAAAATTGCCGAAGGCATTTCGGAAATTTGCGACAGTCTTGAACTGAGACACGTTGTTCTTATTGGTGATGGAGCTGGTGCCAATATTGCCGCCCGTGTTGCTGTAAGTTGGTTTTTGTGATTTCCATTAGATTTATTTAACTGCAGATGGCCCGTGAGGATATCACTCTTGGTGCTGTCTTGATTCACTGCACTGGTACTACCGCTGGTTTCATGGAATCGCTCCGCGATCGGGTAAGAAATATTAAAAAACGTCTTTACTCCCTAACGAATAATTTTAATTTAATTTAACTTTATTCTGTAGATGAATGCCTGGAAATTGAACTCTATAGGTATGAATCCAAGCGTGGAAAACTATCTCATGCTGCATCGTTTTGGTGTGGTAAGTTTAACCTGTCCCTATTTACTTTTGAATTATTTAAAAAACATTATGCGGATAACTTTTCTATGCATTTCAGCAAGATCCGAGCGTAAGTAGATTAAATGTATATAAGAGAGAGCGAATTTACTTGGATTTATATTATCTTGGGCATTTTTTATAGTTTGTCGGAGCCACCAACGAAGCCGAGCTTCAGGGAGCCATCAAGAATTTCCTTCAGAGTCTTCGTGAGAACATCAACCCAAAGAATTTGAACAAATTCATCAAGGCTTTCATGGAGTGAGATTTTTAAATACTAATTTTCGTATATTTTATTTTTCCCTTATCAACTGATCATTCTTGATTTTCAGACGAACCAACATCACGGAAACCATAGGGTCCATGACGTGAGTCCCGCGCAAGACAGATATGCCATTGTGTGTGATATCTACTGAGTGAACTTGTAATTTGCTCAAAAGGTGCCCAGCTCTCTTCATCACGGGTTCCCTGGCGTCTTTCAACCACACCGTCTACACCCTCTACAACGCTCTCATGAACTCTCTCAAAGACCATCCTGCTCGCAAGGCCAATGTCGAGTTATTGGAAATCGATGGAGTCGCTAATGTCATGCGCGAAAGGGCAAGTCGTATTTTTCTCTTCCACTATCGCGTCGTAAATCGACAGCGCTTCATGCAATGTGACGAAGATTTTAAATTGAGTTTTGGTAGAGGACGTCCGCAAAGCTGGTGATTTAATTTATTTAATTAAGGTGGGCATTTTCTTCTTTCCTCTTAACAGCCCGAGAAAGTTGCTGAGTCTATCCAGAACTTCATGCAGGGATTGGGTGTTGGTAAGTTGACTTAACGAAAAATACGAGTGGTTCAAATGCGTGAACTTCATCTTAATAAATGTGCGCTTTTCTTGCAGCTAGCGGAGCAGTGAATAGACGCCTTAGTGCGACAGGAAACATTCCACGCAACCGCAACCGTTCAGCGTCGATGGACGAGTACGACCAACCAGTGGGCGTGAAGAACCTCATCTACGACAACACGCGTCGCTACTCAAAGGCCTCGGACATTCCGGACATTTCCGAGGCTGGTGAGCACTGAGCTCAAATCCCGGCACCCTGGAACGCTCAATCGTAATCATTCGACCTTCTAGGAAGTCATTCCTCCTCCACCCCACCCCAACCCCCTTCCCACCTTCTTCCCACATGAAGCCACAATCAGTGCGTCTACACCACCCCTCCCACCCTCCTCACCCAACTACGTTTATTCCACTTCATGTTTTTTCTTGGCCTCTTTCCCCTAGCTGTGCCCCCTATTTTTGTCTGATTTGCTACTCCATTAGTGCACTATTGCCGCTCCCCCACCCCCTACGCGACTGTTGCCTTGCCTAGTCTGATTGAATAAAGTCTTCCAATTAGAGGGACCATCGCCTTTTGAACGCAAAAAACTAGTGGTACTACCACAATACGTGCTTTCTGGCTTAGAGATGAACGCCTAGCGTTTATCGATTAACCCGTCCTGGTTGCAATCCGAGCCAGTTTCAAGGGTGGGAAAATTGATTGCGTTGGTGTCTGAGATTCCAGGAGATCTACAAGGTATTTCGAGATTAAAAAGGGAAATGGTAACTACAAAACTGAATCATTTTAAAACAAGAAGTGTAATAGACAAGGAATTTACAGTACAGCAGTCAGATTTATAACCGACACAACGGTCGTTATCGGCCTCCATTAGAGCCCTGAATGAGGCTGAAGGTAGCTATTTCGCCACTTTCCTTGGGGGAAGAGTTTACCCAAAAAGCTGCTGGCTTAATTCTGTCCTTCATAAGGTAAGATTTTGTAGAACTGGCACAATGGGTTGATGTTGTTTTCGACTACAGTATTATTAATCAATCGGCGTGTTAAGATATGCATGTTTTATGCTGATTTTTAGGGAGGAAATCAGCTGTGGTGCGCAATCAGATAGTCTGCTGCTTTGATAGCTTTTTCTAGCCAGTACTGCATTAGAGTCTGCTCTGCAACTCCCCAGTTTTGTCAGTATTTGGGGAGCGTTTAATAGAGACCCTAGTCCCCTCCTTATTTTGGTCAAGCAGGCGTGAATCGTCATTAAAACAGTATTTATCCTCCTTCCATAATAAATCACTTGGGTGCTCCTATTCATCAATTATCCTGGCTGTAATCAAATACCTGAGTGACGAGAAAGTGGATCACCTTTAAAAAACTTCTAAATATTATTCTACATATATTTTTCTAAATGCTCCTGTATACCAATCATATCGTCATTGCAGTGGGTATTAGTAGTCTTTCAATGGTGTTGTCGTACATATTCACTTCGCATTGTTCTAGGTTGAAAACATTGTCGGAATCATAATTCACTGAGCTCCTTATTTATTCGACAATTGAGAACATTTTCCCACTAACCCTTCTTGCAAGATGTTGATGCGTTGGCTTTTACCTCAACAAAAATATCGAAATCGCGATCAATTTCATTAGATTTTTTTTAGGCTTAACAAATATTTTCAACACCAAATCCCAGACAGTATCACTACAATCATTAGCTGTCAGCCACTGATGATAATAAAGAATTCCTTTATTCATCATTTATCCCACTTAAAAGCTAAAGAATCCGAGTGTTAATAACAGACAAATACCGTTACTTTAGGGGAAAATGGAGGCCAAAGATTCAAGTGCAACATTTTCAAGATAGCTGTCAGAAGCCATATGATGATAAGCACAAATTTTATGTGCATTTTAGAAAGCAAAAACTTCTAGAATGTCCCTTCGAACCTTTTCCTGGGAATCTCTTTAGCCCTTCATGTGTTCTTAATAGTTTGTTAATGGTACCACTTAAATACATTAGAGGAAATTTCTATTCTCACAATTTTTGAAGGAATAAAAAAACTCACAAACACGACACTAAAAACCGACTTTAATACTCTATTTTATTTTATAGATCAAATTAATTTTTCATCGCTAAACCTGGTGTACAAAAATATTTTTTAAAGTCTTTGAGTTTCACTTATTCCGATAGAAATATGCCGAATTTTATTCCAAACAACTTATGTCACGTTTATTACATCAAGTTTTATTACATCCCATGAATCATATTTCAGGCACGTGCATGGGACCATCTGTAACCATTTTGTGAGAGGATCAGGAATTCCTTAGTTATTGTCAACATTGCAAGAGAGAATCATTGGCTTAAAGATAGCCGCTGACACTACCACTAATGAAGCAATAAGTTGAATAAAAATAGAAAACCTTTTTATACACTGCACGAAAGTATTAGAAAGTAATATTTTTTTCTAATAAAATATTTATGCTATGTTTGTTTACTAATAGCTGCAAAGGCCTCAATTTTCGAACATATTAATTGAGTATCGTATCTGTCGCTAACTAAATTGGACTGAGAATGCTAGGCGATTAAGGACATTTGCGAGTTTAATTATTCAGTCTATTTTCCTAACCAGAGCGAAAAAATCAATATCTATCGATCAGCTTACTTGCGTCGCGGATGATTGCATATGACCATTCGGTATCAGATTTTTGAAGTTATGATACAAAATTAAAATTTGGATAGAAAAATTAACAAATCTGACTACATTGGGGGTTGTTTTGGAAAGGTTAGGTCTAAGAATCGTAATTTTATGCCCTCCAAGTGCCTAGTGCTAGCATAAACCACCACTTACGGAAACCCAGATCTCTTGATAACGCACACAAACGTAGTCTAAGCAAACGCATTTTGCCTAGGAGGCACGTAACTTCCTTCCCCAAGGCTCACGTCAGATACGTGTTGAGTTTCGGATAAACCAGGGCCGGAAGCTCTATTCACAAAAGGTTGGTATAGAGCACACGACCACAAAGCCACAGGATCGGAGTACGTGACCCCTCCACCTTCAAGGATGTTTACGGTTCCGTCCAGCCTTCTTCAGTGGTTAAGGTAAATAAATACTGAATGCAAGTTAGGTGCGCACAAAGCTCTAGGGAGAGTGCTTTTGAATCCACGGTGGTAGATTGGGTTGCGATACAAATTTCTCGCTAAAGGAGTGAAAACAGGAAGGCACTCAGGAAACCCGAATTATTCAGAAGAGAATGGGTCGGCCCACAGAATCATTCAAAAAAGGGAAGGATTCATAGAATCCAAATTTAGTAAGGAGGAGCTTTGGACGGTCTTAAATAAGAAAAGAAATATCAAGTCACTTCATAAGTTCTGTCGGAATATTATCTTTTTTAAGGGGAACGAAATTTAGAGTGTTGTATAATGAATAATTGAGCTGAATATTATTTTTTATGGCAAGATTCATTTAAGCTGATCAAAGTTTGTTCGGTAGAGTAATTAAAATAAAATTTGCTTGACTAAAACCCTGCCAAATTGGAAGTACCTGAGTATCATTTAAGGCCCATAACGTTATATAAGTTTAAGGAAGGAAGGAAGGAGGGAAGGAGGGAAGGAGGGAAGGAAGGAAACTCAACAGCAGCCGAAGCAGCTGAAATAGTTAGAAAATGGCTTGCAAAATTCAGTGGACGTGGGGATTTCACCCTCAGCTGAGATAAGGATCGTACCGGAAGACCTCCAGTTGACTTTTTGATAAGCTGCTTCTTGAGGAAGAAAATTGGTCTGCTTTGTCAGTTGAGTAAGTGGCAATTACGCTTGGTTCAAACCACACAACCGTTCATTGTCATCTTTTTCAAAAACTTGAAAGAGCTCCTACACTTGGAATTCGGGTGCCTCAATACGGTGTGTATCCGAAAACAATCAAATCAAATTCCTTATCTGATATCTGCTCTTCTCGCCTTCAATATCGCCAACTTGTTTAGTCTTTTTCGATAGACAACGTGTGACTGGCGAACGGTGAAAAATAGATCTTCTATTGAAATGTTACGTTTCGTCGTTGACAGTGGCAAAGTGGTGAAGTGAAAAAAGGAGAGCTTCATGTGTAAGAGGGTTTTCTGTCAATCCGGTGGGATCGCTAAGGTATAATCCACTTCAAATTGTTACCACTCAGTGCAGCAACAGTTAATGCTCAAATTTGCTATCAGCAATTAGGAGGGCGGCGTCTGAACAACCAAGCTTTGAGGAGAGAAAAAAGCCCTTCTCTAGTGAGTCGAAAAGGAGTGGTTTTTCATCAGGACAATGCACTACTCCCCACATCATGAGTCACGTCAGAAAAGATAAAAGAAGAACGTGGTTGGGAGAAAATTCCTCCTTCCTCGGATTTCCAGATTTTTTCTTCTTAGCTCACAAGGTCATTTGGAGGAAAGAGCTTTTGTAACTCCGCAGGAAGAGGTTCCAACTGGTATTTGTGAGTTCATTGAATAACCAAAACCAAATGAATTTTTTTTACTAATGTTGACAGTAATAAACGTGTCAATAAAGGCAAGGAGGTCGTAGATACTGCTGGAGAATGCATTGATGACTGAAGCCTTAAATGAATGTACCACTTGTAGCTGTTTTTATTTATTTAAAATAGGACAGAACTTATCAGATGACCTGATACTAAACGTGCGCTAATGACAGTTGCTACCGAAACTTGGCCTTTGAGGCTTCAAGGCACTCTAATAGCTAGAAAGTACAAATCGAATAGCAAAATTAGAGGGTTTCAACTCCATGTGACTTTGCTTAGATTTAAAGTTGGTCCTTTCAAGAGTTGAGCCCCTCTTCGTCACTCATTTTGACAATGACAAGGAGAATGGAACCCCTCATGTAATCGTAGAAAAAATAAACAACATGTAGAATCATCAAAATAATGGGAGGTTGTGGTCACTACTGCTCATTGCTCCCGCTGAACACTGTGAACACAATCCGGTGTCATGAATTGTGGTAGCTAGGAGTTGGATACATACTATTGAACTACCTGATCACATTAACAGCACCTTGGCTACCAATCGCACAAGTTCGTCTTTTTACAGAACAGGTTGTCAACCCATTCTTACCACCAAATCAATGTTTAGCCTCCATCGAAATCTTCAGATCACTTCAACCAGCACCGTTATTAGCTTGTGAGTAAGACATTAATACCCACTACTACTTTTTCACACAGTTGATCAATTTCAGAATTAAAGCAGCAGCTTTTGAGGAGTCCCTTCTTTCCATGGAAAGACTGAAATAAACTTTTTGCACTTGCGGGTTCCGGGTTGAGACAACAACAGTCGGTGCCAATGGTTATTTAAGTATAAATGTGTGAAATTAATATACTCACCTAATCCATTAAAATATTGTGAATTTATTAGATTTGTCACTTACCAGCCACTTTTTCTTGTTCCTAATGCCACTATTTTCGTTGTTGTAAGTCGCAAAAAAACTTAATCTGTTTCGAAATAAATAGTGTAGACAATATTTCATCCACACCTTGTTTATTTTGGTTCGTCTAATAAATTACTTATGTTCTTATTTGCTGTAAAGGAAATGAATTTTTCCCACTGTTTAGTTAAGTAGTCTGTGTAAGCCAGGTCAAAGTGCAGAAGCGAAATCAATTTCACGCACCTCTAACAAGTCTTTATCTTACACGAGTAGGAATAATTAAAACGGAGGGTAAATAATTAAATTTGATTTATTCAATGGAACTGCATTAGACACGTGAATTATCATTGAGTCTCACTGTATATATCATACCCGAATAAACTCACACATTTTGAAAACAGGTCATATTCCCCTTAAACAAGAGGAAATTTAGCACAAATCCTATCTTTATTGTAAAAAAGTTTAGTATACCCGTGATTATCGAACATGGAACCCATCTCGGATTTTGAACTGGACCAAAATGCTCACATGCTATAGTTTTCGTGGTTGTTGTCGACAAACACAGTTCCTATCGATGAAGTGCTCTCTGCTTAGAGGATTTGAATATTTCCCTCTTTCTTTTTTGAGGCGAAAAGGTATAATCAAAGCCCTACATTTTTTCTCCTCCTTGTTTAATTTTTGCCCTTTCAGGAAAATTTTTTAAAAGAAAATACCCAGCAACACTTCCCAGCAAGAGATTTTAGGCAGTGTACATCTTAGAATATATGAGTTTCGAAGAAAACTCCACTGTCTTTGGAAGTCCGCTGAAAGGTATTCGGAATAAATTGTCGGTAATTATATTTGGTTGTTGTTTTTTTTTCTAGAAGTGGTAGGAATGGTCACAATCGTTACGCTTCCTGTAGTTTTTTTGGCCTTAATCATTCGTTCATATTCGGAAGAAGACACTGAAGGGTTCGTGAAAGAGTGTAACTTCCAACATGACCATGATTCTCGCCAGCCATCGAAATAGTGGGAGAATATGGTCGCCGCTCAGTGATCCCCACTGGGCACTCTGAAATCAAGCCATTGCCATGAATTTGAGGATGAACAGTGATGAAGACCGTAAGCTTTTGGTGAGCAACATAAAAGCCAAAGCTCTGTCTGCTCTCTTGGCTGAATTGAACACGTCATCCCATAAGTTCTGTCCTAATTTTAACTTTTAACAAAAAAAATTTGACTAGTATTTTATGATGTCCAATGCAGCTGAACATCACTTTGATATTCAGATGCATTTTAGCTAATCAAATATTGTTTAGCAGAGCAATGACATTCAAATTTGCTCGACTAGAACCTTGATAACATGGATGCACACAGGAAGAATAACTTGAGGAATATAATTTTTTATCACGAGTTCAAGAAAGGAAATTCAGCAGCAGCCGACGAAACTATTGGAAATATTCACCACTTTATGGAGAGGAATGTTTAAAATGTGAGGGGACTTCATCCCTCACGACGGCAAGTACAGATGAGTTTGATGATAAGCCACTTGAAGAAGCGTATCCTACAACTTGCCAGAAGTGCACCTTTTATCGAAATATTATGCTGCGATGCTGACAGTGGCACGGTCGTAAAGGGAAAGGACCCCAACTATGGCCACACCTCATGGGAAAGGCTTCTTCTTCGCTTATTCTGATGGGAACGCCAAGGAACAATGCGATTTGAATTATCAACAGCGAATTGGGTAACTATTAATGCTCATATTTACTATCAGCAATTCGGATGGCGTTTCAACCAAGCTTTGAAACACAAAGGGGTGCTATTTTTGCATCAGAACAATGCAGCAAAAGTTTACAAAACCGACTTTGGAAGAAACAGCCGGAAGAGGTTGCAACTGACATTTGAGAATTCCCCATATAAAACCACAAGAATTTAACAATAATGAAGGCTTTATAAAGCTTGTTAATAGATGTAAGGAAATCATGGTTAATCGCCGAAGTAAACATTTTCGACGACAGAAGCGTAATTCCCTTGCTAATTGACTATCGTCAGATATACTGAAATTTGTGATTTACAACCCACTCTATCGCTATGAGGATTTTATAAGTATTATGAGTAGTATTGCAAACCACATATATGGATTAAAGCGTCTATTTGTCTTAAACGAAGAATCACGATACCCATTAATGTTAAAGTCCGTAGTTGTGCACAAACGACCAAAACGATATTTCTATGTACTTTTAACACACCAAAAAAGAAATCTAGTTCCAAGAAAGCCTTGGAACATAAAGAGTGTGTTCGTTCCACAAACGAAGCTGAAGGTAAACAGCTGAGCTGTGAAAAACAAAGCCACACTCACACATAATAGCTCCACCCATAAACACAATCTTGGGGCTAATTCGCAGATATGAGATCGGGACACTCCCACTTACTTGTGTGATAAATCACTGGTTTTCTCAAATTAGATTTCAAGTATTTGAGGGTTTTTTAGGCTATATAGAGAATTTTTCATCGATCAATACGAGACCAAACTGCAGTCACATCACATTTCTATAAATCTATCTATTGTTTGTTTGGAAAGCCTTATCATGATAAACCACACAACTAAGGTTCGAGGAAACCCAAAATCTTCAACCTAATTCTTTAACTAACGGATAGTTGTCTCCCAATACGTTGTTTACGATGAATTTTAGTCTTATCAGGTAAAAATCGCTGGTAATTACAATTTCTAGACTTAACAGAAATCCAATAAACCTAGAAATTGCTTTACTGTCGTCAGAGTTTTACTCGAAATAACCGCCATCATTTCGTGGCTGAATCAAGCAGATTTTAATCTTTCCCTAAGGGAAAGGTCTCATAAATTGGTTTAATTTTGCCGATAAATGACTGGTCTTGTGGTTCTGGCAGTACGGAAATTAGCGTCTCTCTCGATGACAGCGTCCACTGTTATGAGCTGCCAACCAATTTGACTTTTCTCGAGTGGGAGGACGAATCTTGTTGCCATGCATGGTAGTGAAACTTAACTATTAGTGACCACCAATTCCCGAATGCAGCTGATTTCAGCATATGACTCTACAATATTTTCTGTAGATTTTCGAAAAATTCTGCCGTGCCTCGTGGTCCCCAGCTCATGACATCGTATCTTTCCAGCGTGTTCATTGGATGGCCCTGAGCAGTGACCGTACTCTCACCCTTGACCATCATGATAGAAACTCATCTCTTCCATGATGCAACTGGTGTTGGGGTTCCAGCCTGCATCTATTCTCGTTTACATTACCCATTTGAATAGAGAAGACTCTGACGGTTCAAGTGAAGTTTACGGCCTTAAAATGCGCAGAAATAAACTTAATTTTCAGCATTTAGGGTAATTAGGTCTTTCATTGTTGCTTCCCCTTACTTACACAACATATCTTCCATTCAAAATTTACTTGTCTTCTGTGACAACTTTCGACATCTATTAAGGCAGCTTAGCAGCAACATTCACCAACTGGGTCTATGAACTTCGTTTGTTGCTATAGTTAGTTAAGGATATCTCCATGAAACCCAAAGCCAAATAAATCAAGGAAAATACGGATTAATTATTAATGACAACTGCCCAGCAGACCGGGTATGACCGTGATCAAAAGACTGCTTGTGGGAGCATCAAGCTAATTTTAGCCCTTCTCTAAGGGTAGAGTCTCCTCAAAACCACTTTTATTTTCCGAAAATCAACTGGTATTTAGTGGTAATGACAGCAAGAAGATTAGCGTCGACTTCGACCACATCATAAGTTGTCCATTGAAAGAGGCTAAACATGGGTGGAAAGGACTGTTACTGAAATAGTAAAAATTGTGCCTTAAAAATTGACTCCTCGAATCCTGCTGCTATTCTCGTTATCCAGAGAATCTTAACCAAGGTGTCCAGCAATTCCATGTAGGCATCTGAGTTCACTCCAAGCCCCTCAGACTTTCGAAGAGGAAATCTGCTGTATGAGAGCAGTCTGGTGGTCTGTTGTTGTGCCGCTTTCCTCTAGCCACAGTCGCCTAAGAGTCTCTATTGCAATACTCTGGGTCGTTTCCTCAGTGCTCAAGGTGGGGGACTGAGCAGCGACCATCATCGTCTTATTTCGATCACCTTCTCGACTGATGATTATGAAACAAGTTCACAGTTTCTAATCCTCTTCGATTTCCGTCTGTTGAATGCCCAATGTGTTTGAGCCTTTAACATAAGCTCAGTGTAAAATTGATTCCGAACGCCATTCAACTACATTCAGAATCTTCTTGTCTTCTGTGAATAACATCACACTTCAACTAGGTTCTAGTTGTGATTTAATCAATTTTTGCAGCTTCAGAAGTCACAGTCACCTCTCATTGTTAATGTTATATCACCAGAAAAAAATTAGATTAATACCTTTCGAACTATCAAAAATATTAAACATTAAAAATATTAAGAACATTTTTACTTTTGCTTAAATCACCGTTATAACTTTGATAATTTCATTTAATAAAAGGCTCTGAGATACTACTTGGTCGTTCTTCCTTGATTACTTCTTACACTATACGAAATTACTTTCAAAATTTATTGCTTATCCTTTAAATTAATGCAATTATTGTCGTCTTTCAGCCCTTGTGTGCTTAGATGGACTTAAAAAGATGTTTAAATCCATAAAACCAACACGCGGCACTCCAGTAACCCAATGAGTGAGTTTTAAGTAGCTGGCCGTTTTAGTTATTTTTGGGTAGAACAGAAATTCGTTGACTAAAACTATCAGTCCAATGTTTCGTCTTTTATTTTTAGAGTTAAATATAAATTGCTATAAAGTTGTGTTCTGACAGAAAAGTTTACTGCACTAACCTATGGTATTTAGATCAACAAACATGTTTATCGCGTTGTTAAAACTGAGGCCTGTGTGTTATTCTAGGAGACCTCTTATCACATAAATTGTCTTGAGGAAAAGGGACCTAGCTATAATTTTAATAGATAAATTAATCGTTGGTAAAACTTCAACTTAGCATATAACAAATAATAATAACTTCCTTGAGGTGTACTAGGCAAACCATATTTAGCTGAGTGTAAAAAAATATATGTGAATCAGTCGAATTGTTGTCTTTTTGCTAAACAAAATGTTGCAAAATTTACTTATTTTGTACGTATCTCAAGTCTATACCACTGGAAGAATCAATAATGTCCTGTAAATTGTGGACCCGCTACATGATGAATTGGTTCTACATAATTACGTCTCTCATAAGGAACAAAAAAATAAGCCTGATTCTTGATACAAAATTATTGTTGCCTACCTTTTTTAAGAAGGCCTTAAACGAAAACAAGTGTTTGCTTATGCCTAGTATAGTATCGAGTGCGAAAACAAGCTACTTTAGGGTTCGTTGAACTAAATGTCAAGGTCACTATTTTCCGGCTGTGTGAACAAATCTGGGACGCCTGACATAAAATGAACCAATAAAAAAGGGATAGAGCTTTACGTACTTTCTTGGTTCTACGATGTCGAAATATCACCCGTGATTTTGCCACACAAGTTGAAGTAACCGCAATCAGGTTAAAATATTCTTCTGTTTGACTATGCCAAAATACCGGCGCTCGGTGGAAGCTTCAATAATTGTCATCCAGATGATATGACGGAAAAGTGTGGTTTGATTTGGCTTGCTGACTCACAATTTTGACATTTTAAATATTGTCTATTTAAAGACAAGTTGTTGACTGCTCCACCTACGCGAGGTGACTAGAAAAAATCCCCTCAAAGTTTTGATTAGTGACTTGAGCAGAAGGAGCCAAAACACTGGCTCAGTTCAGATTGTTTCAAAAAATTGTTTTTTTGTAAACCTCTACATCGCCATTCAAAATAATATGGTAAAATCAGATGGAGTGGACTTTTTAAATGCTGACTGACGCCTTCTAGGAACTTTTTTATCATCACGGGAACCAATAAATTTGAAAAATGAAACCTAAAAAGTGAAACATAGTCGCAGTTTAGATTGAGAACAGTTCAAATCGTCTTCCACTCTGGCCAATTTTAAGTTGGTATTTGGAGCTCTTATTTATTAAAAAAATTTCATTTCCGAAGCTATTTAAAAGTACTCAGCCCCTGACCCTGGGGTCATGGTCATAACGTGCCCTGGGGTAGGGAACAATTATTTATATAAAGATGCCTTTTATTTTAGGGCAAATATGTTACGATTTTTGGAATAACTCTCGTGTTCAGTTTGTTAGTTTTAATTATGGTTAAAAGTGGTTTTATCTGAAGCTGTTACTCTTTAAGGTGAATAAAAAGAAATCACGAAGAAAAGTCTTGAATTAGAATCAAGATAAAATACCTATCTTTATATTAAAATTACAATAATAAGGCTAAATTGAATTTTATGGTTGGTAAAGCCATTTGTTATAACGTTGGTTAGATTTAAACGTATAATTTGTGTGGTTTGTTGATATTTAAGTGATTTTTTAAAGGCCACGAAATAATAAATTTGCATTTTCGCTAAAATGCATTTACAACTGTTTAAGGTCCAGACAAATCCCAATCAAACAAACTGATATTCAGGAATAGAACAAAAGGGGAAATGTCCACACCATGGTGTTCATTTTTAGCAAAAGTATTCGCTGATATGATTACAATAAAAATGCAACATATTACCAATATAAGGCCAAAAATATAAAGAAGAAGATATCACTGTTGTCGATCGGGAATAACATAATCTACTACTACCAACTACCACTTACACAGTTTGTAACATTTTGGCTAAAATTATCCATGACTAGATAGAAATCTCAATCTTAGTTTCTGAAGTTATTCAAATGAACTTTACGTATTCTGATACCTGTCTGCCTTTTACGGAGGCATTGGTTTCCAAAAGTGAATAAAATGTTAGCTGAATTTTTAACAAATCATTTTTTTCTTTATGCACAGCATTTATTAATGTTTCTAGAATATATATTTAGAATTTCAGAGGACGTTTTCGGAACCTAGTAGTAGTCTTTCTAGGCCATTAAAATGAGCTTCTTTGGGAGTTTCTATGATTTTTTTCGATATCCTAGAAATCAGAAAGAGTCAATACTTGGTGGAGCTTTATATTGGCTGAGAAAGCACCTCTCGAAGGACATCTAGTCCAACTCTTGAAGACTGAGCTGGTGATGCTGAAACAGGACCCCTCCATGAAGTTGGTCCGTCCTCTTTTTATTCACTTGAACCTCAGCATCCTAAGCTTCTACCAGGTAGCCCCACGAATAATGTGAAACTCTTGAGTAAAAAAACAAATGACCAAATGCTACATTTAACTTCCAAGGGTCGCTTCAAGAAAAAGCTTATCATCAAACCCAACTGGACGTCGTCGGGTTCGATCTTCACCTTCGTGGAGGATGAAATCTCCACCTCCGGTAAATTTCGCAGACCGCCTTCATTCACACACCACCTTTCATTCACGCATTCCTCTCAATATACCGAGTGAATGTTTCCAGCCACTTCTTCGGTTGATGCTGAGTCTCTATCTTACTTGAACTCATAGGGGCATAATGTGCCTCAAATATTTCTTGGGTACTTACATAATACCAATGTTTTAATCAGGCACATTTTAATTTAATTAATGTCTAAAACAATTTGGCTATTTAAATGCATCTTAAAAAACTGTTCAGCTCCACTGGACATTATAAAACTCCTTAAATCTTGTTCAATTTAAAAAGGTGAAAAGAGAACAGAACTAATGGGGTGACCTGACATTGCTGACAAAGAAGTCTAAATGTCCACACCCAGAAAACCCTGGCCCCCACTTTTTAAGCCAATTGGAGCTTGATGTGTTCTGAGGAGGATCCACATGGAGTAGCGACCGCTTTTGAGCAAAGAACCATGCCTGTAAATCCAAGCTTCATCGCCATCGTTAAGTAGAGGTCATTTTGAAGATCTTGCTAATCGAACCACCGCAACCCTTTCGGCACCTGTTGTAACGACAGAAAATTGCATTTATAATTTTTGGATTATTTCGTTATTAACTTATAACATGGATAGTTGTTTAAGTCGTTGCCGTGACGCTTTGTACATCGTCGACTCTACTTTCGGAGTTACTACGCGCACTTCTCTGGGGTCAAAATATTTACCAGAAATCGGACGTAACGTTTAATTATCCTATTGTTTAGATAGCATAGCCGTCGGATACAACAGTCCCCATTATACTAAAAACCAGCTAAGTCTCACATTGCGATCACTGAAGGAGTTGCACAAAATAGTGGAGCATTTATTATCTTGTGTATAACTTTTTTATTTTGTGCGATCACTTAAAATAACTTATTTGCGAATTAAAAAGGTTATAAGCTTATAAAAGTGGCACACCTCTCGGATTTTCATAGAGGCCAAAATGTTGGTTCTGGTATGTCAGGCGCTAGTGTAACAGAAACTGCCACTCTCCGGAATGCTTGACGTTTTAAGAGACACTGTCTCAAAAGTAATGGCTGCCGCCTTTTAAAGGGCAAGAAAAACTTCCTCAGCAAAGCACAGGTCTGGCCGAAAGTTGTCGAAGTCGTTGGCTGAGAGAGACTGTTTGTCAGACTCCCTCAAATCGAATTGTTAAAGAGGATCGCAAGACCACGGCTCCTAAGATCACTGCAGAGTTTCTCAGTGAAAACCCACAGAACCCAGTTTCCTTCTCGGGAACTGTACGTCGGGAACTGCACACAGGAGCTGGATTCCACCACGGAAGAGCTGCAACTGGAAGACCTCTGCTCTCAAAGACGAGAAGTGTTTCAAAGCGGCGTTTAGAGTGGTGGAGTAGAAGCGTTCGGAATTAGTCTCTCTCTTGAGCAGTGGAAAAATATGCCCTTCTCTGACGAATCACTGTTTACTACCATGTTTCCGACCTCCGGCCGAGTTCTGTGATCTCTGATCTGAGGTGCTATTTATTGGAAATCCGCCACCGGGCTAATGGCTCCCCTTCATGAAAGAAGAATTAACAGCCGAGACCATCTATTGATTTTTGTCCACCAGGTTCAACATCCCCGAAATTGTTCAAGAACTGTGGTTTCCGGATGGAAACAAAATGGTGGCAATGCACCAATCCACGCAGCTAGAATTACTGGTAAAGAATGGCGACACGAGGAGGAACATTCTCGTGAGAAGTTGAGCATCTCGACATCTGGCCACCTCTGCAATCTCCAGACCGCCTCAACCTCATTAGTGGGGAGCATTTATGGTTGCCGCTCTTGGAGATTCAAGTAAGATGTCGATTTTCGCTGCCGCAGCCGCCATGGTCTCTGAAAGAACTGGGCAAGGGTGCTTTAACTGAAGAATGGACTAAAATTCACAAGTCACAATTTGTAGAAATCAATACCTCTGAGAATTCAGTCTGTAATTTCCACAAAAATGTAGATTTGCACAGCATGAAGAAATATTCTGTTGCTTTTTCCAGGTGTTTCCACTACTGCGTCCACTTCATCAATTTAAAGTCCCTTCTCTTCCCTCGCAAGAGTAGATTTCAAAGCCATCCACCTGTCGACAGTGGACTTTTTTGGGACGCCTCAAAGACCTGCAATCCTTTCCATTAGAGTTTTATAAAAAAAGGATTTAAGACTTTATCTCATAACGCGATCTGCTTTTTAGAAGCATCCAGTGAAGTGATCTGACATGTTTAAAATTTTTGAAACAATTTTTACCCACCTTCGGTCGGTGCGAAGATGTAATCTAGCACTGCTGGCGGCGCTTTAAAGAGGTAAATCTGAATATTCGTCAAACACTACAGCCGTAGTACACGCTGTTTAACAGACAAGTGGAGCCGTTCGTTAAGTCATTCAAACGGCCTTTTTGTAAGTCAAAAGGGAAGGAACAATGAACGGAATTCTCCTACTTTTCTCTTTGCTCACTGGACTAATTCCCACCCCATGAGAGGAGAAGTCACCAGCCGAAGTAGTAGTGGGTTGAAACTCTGATTTGTAGCAGGTTGTTTGGTCTTGGATTCAGATTATCGAAGAGGGCACAAGCAAACGTCAGGCTCTCATGTTTACGAAGTGGAGGTTGGTTTTTTGGAGATTTGACGGAACAGGTTAAGCTCCTCCTCAAATAGAGATTAAAATCCAGATCAGACTTTACGAATGTTAGAAAAATGCCTGATTTAAAATCACAACCTGTTCCCGTCAGCACTCTCAATGCCTATCGACTAGAAAAAAAATTAGCTGCTACAGAATGAAACATGCCAAATTCTGTGAGAACTTGCCTTAAGTATTACTGCGCATTCTCCATGCGTACCGTTAACTCATTAATCTTTTGGTGTATGTGAAAGCCTTTTTACACCCAAATCAAATGAGTTACAGCCTCCACGAGTCTCTAAGAAAGTTTGGGTAACTTTTTTCGATCACAGTGAAAGTGTTTGCGCAAATCGGTGTTTTTTAGATGGCTACAGGTCTTCTTCCTCCCGCTAAAAGCTTCGCTGAGGTACTGCCCCGGTTTCCGACAGTAGATTTGAGCACCAAGTGTTGCTGCATTAGGTGGTAACAATTCAAAGTTCATTATTCCCCGGCGATCCCACCAGACTGACAGAAGAGGTTCCCATCTCAGATGTGGCTGTGACTGGGATTTCTCCCACACCCCCGCGCTTACGAAGCTGCCGCTCTCTCGGACGCTTAACACTTCGCTAAAATATCCATCTTTCTTCTCCAGTCGCAAGTCTGTGCACCAAAAAGGGTGAGAGAAGTTGATGAGAATGGAGGAGGGCAGAGTAGATGTCAACTCGAGATTTGAAAATGTTTTCAAACAGTTTATGGGCAGGCACTCATGTTTCAGGTTTTTGGAGATGACGATAAACATACGTGTGGTTTAAACCAAACTTACTTATAATTCCTCAACTGTTAAATGGGGCTATTTTAAAGGCTGCTTGAGGAAGCTTTTCATGAAAATTCGATTTTTATCGTCGTGGAGGGTGAACTCTCTAATCTTCGAGTTGGCAAACCACCTTCTGCAACCATTTGACTTGTTCTACGAAGCAAAATTTGATCAGTTTAAGTGAATCGAACTTAAACACGATTTTCAGTCTCATTAGATGGTATTTAATTCTGTCTAAATTTCGTTCATTTGAAATAGATACAACTCAGACAGAATTTGTGGGATTACCTGATAAATGACATTCTCACCTGGTGAATTTTCACCTCGTGAAATTCACAAGAAATCCATAATATAGATACCCTGAACATGTGTTCATCTATTGATTCCAATCACTCCACGGTGACAGTTTCCCAGGGTTGTTGGTACCGGAGATACATTTCTGTTTAAGAACAGAATGAGGAAGTGCGGTACGTTGTAGTGACTGTATATACCAACTCCGGGTGGATACGTCGGAGCTATTTGGCGAGAAAGGTGGATCTCAAGTCCATGTCGCGCGCGGTTGCCTTCCAATATGCGGCGGCCATGCTCCTACTTTCTCGGTTATCGTGTTCGCTAAGTTGTCTGCCTTGACCCGCAATATAGGCTAATGTTTGCCACGGTCAAGGAAATGAACTGGCAAATGAAGGTCGCTCACGAGAAGCCCTGAAAAACAAGTAACAGAGAACTCAAACAAAAGGTCTTTGTACGCTTTGTGGAGTCACGTCATATGTCTTACCGTCACCGAACAAACATCATTCAGGATCCGACCTGGTGAAAGCAGGTCTGGCCACGGCGTCTGAAGCGCAGAAGGTCAACGAGATGGGGTTTCATGTGTACGGGCATCGAACAAATGTCATGTAGCTGTAAACGCTCTGCTTGTCAAGGAAGAGTATAGTAAATCATTGTTAAGTTAAATGTAAGTACTCCTACGTAAGGGATAGACGTATGAATGGAACCAGTATTGGACCCCGGTATCGGGCCTAAGTGAATACCATTGGACTGATGGTTTTCCTCGCTTCACTTATGTTTTAACCATTCAGTAGGCCCCTCCAGGCTCCACCATTCTGGTATTTATCTGGGAAGGAAGGATCCCACTAGATGGTCATTACTGGGGGTTGGTTCAGCTTCTTAGGCCTCCCTCTTTCAAGACTTAGACTGATCACGTCACTCTAGTGTAAACTCCTGACTATTTAATGAATCTTCTAATCATCTAGGCCACTTAAAACCTTTGAAATAGAACCACAAGGACTTAGGTTTTTACATTTCTCGATGTCTCTTTTGGCTTCGTACATTTACCGAAAAATCTAAACACAAGGCGATGGCGGTGCAAGTGACGATAGTTCCAGCGTTTGTGTTATGGATTCATTTATTAACTGATGCCTCTGGCGCCGCTAAACAAAGGAGCCAACCAGTAAACAATCGTGTTAACCAAACCCAGGATGGAGACGCTGAAAACCACAAAGCCACTGCGGTTTCGGCCATTGACGTTTTTTACTAAGTGGATGGCGCTTCCTCCTTTTGACTGAATTGCCTTCCAGGGGGTTGTTAAGTACATTACAAAGTTAAAAGCAAATTATATTGTATTTCTTGGTGATTTAGGGACCCATTTCAACGGCTATAGTTAAAAATTTTAATTTAAGAATGATCATTTAAATAATGTAAAAATATTGCAGCGCTTATGAGCTGTGCTTTGTGGATACTTGTTCAAGGACAGGACGCTAACGGCACGAACCAATCAAAAATGGCTTAGTGACAATTTGTGTCCTGTAACGAGAATGAGTGCACACAACGCCGTACAACGGCGTCCAGGCAACATCTCATCCCTTCTGTGCTTGTTTGTTTCGCCTAATACACATTTATACTTCCATCCTGGGTTTTCTCTTACCTGGAACGTATTTGGAAGTCCTTTAAATTGATAACCACTTTATGTCCAAGGCTGGTTGTTCTAGTGAATGCAAATACTGGTTTCTAAAATTCAACTTAAAAGTGCCTGCTGTTATTTGAGTTATTTGTTTTTGTTGACATTCAATTTATTTTCAACTTCTGTTGATTTTGCATCTGAGCCATAAATCGGCATTTTCTTAAAACAAATGTTGACTTTTCAACACAAAGAGGTTTGTTGAAAGGTCTAATTGTAATCATAGTGCCTTGAGCAAAAGGGCAAAGGCAAAGGTGTGTAGGCAGATAATTAAAAACTATTTTAACCTATTTAGCAAAAAATGAATTGATACAGACGAGAAATAGACATAATGTAATAGACATAATGTACAATTTCTCTATAATTTTGACCATGTGCAACATCTTTTCTAAAATTCGCCGCCGTGACCCTCAGTTCATTAGTTCGTGAGTTTCGTTTAAACATGAAAATAGAACTTAGGAGTTCTGAAGAGATGTATGGCAATGCCTCATGATCACAAATCGTAAGCAATCGAGGAACAAAGGAGAATTTTAAGCTATGATAAAATATCCCAGTTCGTCGTTTTCTCCAAAGTCTCGAAGAACGATAAAAATCCAATTATCTTCCTTTTTGTAAGACGAAAACCCAGCCAGTTTTCACAAACCACTTGATTGATTGTATACTCAATTTTTCGGACGTTTTTCTGTCTAACTTGCAAATTTTCATATCAATCAGCTCAAATGAAACTCGACTTTTGCCCCCTATTTCATCCTAAAAAATTTAGAACATCGAGATAGGTTTTCTACTGTTCGATCGTGATTGATGAACCTGTTAACACAAGTTGGGATCGATTAGTTACTTTGTAACGCAGGTGACCAAATCGAACATTCCCCCTCTTCTTCTTCTTCTTCTTCTGGCGGGCCAGATGAGTAGAGGAGGGCACCACAACTCAGCTACTGACCCCAAAAGTTTGTGCAATATTGATTTATAACCCTCCCGTGTAGTCACAATTCCTAAGTATTTACAGATGGTGATTTAGTGAAAGCACAAGTCAAGTAAACGTTTCTAATCGAGAAGTCGCTAGTGGTCAGACAACATGCATATGGTAGCACCTATTAAATCACTTCGAGTCCTCTTAATCGTCGGAAACGGAAGTCGTGAACTCGCGGGTAATGCTTCTAAAACCTCTCTCCCCAGGTCTCTTAATCAGCATTGTAATTTAAGTTCTCAGGAATCAATTCACTTGGGTTTCAAGTAAGCATTATTCAAAGACTAAACCAGTATCTGTGTCTCTGTTGATCCTCAGACTTTTTAAATTTGAAATTCAGTTGATGAGCGTGATATTAAACCGAGAAGTAGGAATTTACTAATTTTACTAACATCCCATAAGGTCATCATACAAGTTATGTATGAATTTTACCTATTTACACTGAACGAATTTTAAGAGTATTTTGTAATGTCCAATGGAGATGAACATCGTTTTGTGATTAAAAGTATTCAAAATGATCAAATTTTATTTAACAGAATAATAAATAAGAATGAAAATTTGCTTGATTATAAACCTGCTAATAAGGACTGAATTGAGACACAATGCTTCATAATGAGTTCTAGAAAGGCAACTCAGCAGTGGCCGAAGCAGCTGGAAACATTCACTCTCAGTTTGTTGAGAGGGATGTTTGAATGAAAAAGCTTGAAGAAATGATTTTTTTCGAAAACCAGTAGAAGTGGAGATTTCACCCTTCACGAAGATGAAGATGGAAACGGACTGTGGCTAGTTGGGTTTTATGACAAGTCGCTTCTTGAAGAAGCTTAGCGCGCTTTATCACTTGAGTTGGAATTGGCAATTAGGCCTAGGTCAAGCCATACCTCGAGGAAGAAGCTTGCTCTAGGGAATCGGAGATCGGCCATTGTGTTTCATCATGACAATGCAGCGTAACCCCTCACGCAGAAAGAATCGCGTCGTAGAAGGTCGAAGAAGAACTTGGTTGGGAGAAAACCCCTCCCCATGTTGCACCATGAAATAACACCGACCGTACTCCACGAATGATCAAAACCAAAGTAATTTCCCAATTAGGAAGGTGTTAATAAGCTTGTTAATTGATGGAAGGAAGTCATCGATAATCAAGCAAAATACAGCGATGATTGGATCTTTCGTTGGATATTTCACTTGGCCCCTTGCTCCATTTATTCAGAATTCGGACTGAACTAATTTGATGACCTGTGGTATCTAAGAAGTGGAAAAGCATGGGCCCTGGGGATGAGCCCAGATACGGAACTAGCTATTCAGAGTGTGTGACTAACGACGGCGTCCATCCCAAAGGAAGGAAGTGGTGGGACCGGCCTTTAGCGGTATCTCGCATCCCCTTATAATTTGTGTGAACATATGAAATAACATATGTTCATCCGGTGGTACGTTTATGCTTCCGGCGGTTTCCTGTTTATGTCTTTGGCGGTGCGATCACGAAATTCACTACTTGAAGCACCGTCTGCCAGTGGTTTTGAAACTTCAGACAAAAACGAAGAGGGCTTCGATTTGTTGTGAATTATAGATACTTTGGCTGTCTGTTTTGTGCCAACATGGGTCTGCAGTAGTTTTGACGAAATCCAGTGAAAATGAAGTACAAAATTTTGCAATATTTCTGTCAGAGGGATAAAATGTTGAAGTGGGTTTATGGAAATGTGACTAAAAATGGATTAGGGGAGATTATGGGCAAACAGGTTTTGATTACATTGCGTCAAAATTATTTATAAAAAGATACTTAAATTTGAAGCAATTTTAAACCTGAAATTAAAATCAAATACACTGTTTTAGAGTAAAAAATACAACTCACTTCGGAAGCTTTGTTCTTTCTTCAATTAATTATTTGTCAAATTGATGAATTGCACATCAAGGCTTTTCTTAAAAATGTATAACCCTGGAGTATTCTGAGAAACTTGTTATTTGGTGGAAATATTCAATTTCAAAAAGCTTTTGTCTTTTTTTGAATAGAAAACGCTGCACTTTCCTCGAAACTAGGTTACGGTCCTAACTGATGGTAATCGAGTTAGTTGCGAGAGGCGGAAAAGAGCCTATTAGATTATTGAAAATGTGACTTTGAAAAACATATGAATTGTGTTTTTAAATGTCAAAATATACAACCCTAATCAGGGTATATTTGATTTCAAATTTTGTCGTTTATAAATATTTAATCTAACTAACTATGCGGTTTTGTTAAACGGATTTACAGATGATCATTTTGTCAAAATTTTAGACATTTTAGCTTGTTGATCATGAAACTTGTACTATTAAAAGTTTCATTTAAAAATCTGAATGCTTCTAGATCGCTAAACCAAAAACACCTCGTTTGACCTTCAATATTGAAACTGCAGCTTGAGTTTTATGGAAAATTTCGGAACACTAGCATATTTGAGTGAATTGATTATACAGTTATAATGAAAGGCACTTGCGTACATTTTTTCCCGCCATAAATCTTCCAAACACTTCACTTTGTTAACTACATTTTTGCTATGCCTGCTGCGGTCATGTAGGAAAGTAGCTCTAATATATTTATGTAAAAAACACAAACCTACACATTTGTTCCCTGTTAGGGTTGATCAGTTAAATGTTATATTCCTTTCTCCATCATTAAAACTCATAAAAATTCTAATAGGTGCTTCTTTGATTTCCCTATATTCAAGTATGGCCTGTATGGTTCCAGAAAGGATTAATTAACTTTGTATCTAGGACTGTTATCTTGGTTCTTTTTACCCAACATTAACATAAGCTAATATTTTAAACTACACTATTGTGTTGTAGTCAAAAGAAATAACCTTGGCATTTTAGGTACTCCGAACAGCTGTTATTCCTAACATACCCAAGTTTTATATTTCGCGCATTTTTTCAAGGTCCTTTAGAAGCACTTTTAAGTTATAAAAAGCAACGGTTTTTTACCCTTGCATTTTCCTTACCGTGTATTCCTACTTACCTCTAGGCAGACATCAGCAGAGAAGTAATGGCCTTTCCCATTCAGGAGCCCATATATAAGGGGTAAATAGTTCGGCCGGGACTTGGAATGCCATTGTTTATTAAATAAAGCAGTAACCAAAGCGTACAGCACCGTTTTCTGGCTCCCATATAGAGCACCTCACCACTGTCTGAAAAGTTGGCTAAACCGCTGTGTCTAGTGGGACATGACAACAGACAGGGCTAGGGATGTTTAGTTACTTTCGCAAAGTGTAAAGCTTACCATTGTCGTGTGGCTAGTCATTCCATTGTCATTTGCAAGCTTGTCAGTATTTTTCTTGGAATAGCAGGTCAGCCCATAAGTTGCGTCCGATTTTGTTATACAAAAGTTACCAAGCGTTACATTTCACTAAAGACATAATCACCGAATTGCTCTTCCTGACAATCTTTGACTTCCTTACATCTAGTAGCTAATTTACAAATACCACTATTGTAAAGTTCTTCCGGAATCCCCACAGAAAAATTCTCGAAATGTCGTTTCTTTCAAACTGTCCACGTTTACAACGATAAACTTAACCAACGACAAAAGTAGTGCAGTAATTATGGTGCAGTCATTAATAGTTGGAATGTAAGACAAATGCTTTTCCATAGTTATGTCCCTCAAAGATAGGGCTGTTTGGTTGCTTATGCATTGTTCAAAACTTACCGTTGTCATGTCCTTGAGGATTTCAAGCTTGTCGGAATAATTTTGTGAAATAAAATTTGTGTTGAGCCACTTTATTTAAAAATCTTCCGGTGTATTTCAATATGTTGAAGAAAGTAGGAAAAAAAATATATTGGCCGAGCGTCTTTCAGCGGTCACTAATTAATTCAACTGAAGATTTGGCATTTTCCTCTTAGTAGACGTGTTTTTCGGAGGCTGTTTTTCTTCTTTAGGAATCAAGGGTAGATACCTATTGGCCATATCCAACTTGATCTACAGACCAGAAATATCGAATACTTCTTCATGCAAGTTTGGGGATCAGTTAAAGGTGGAATTCAGCTTAACTAATCCATGTCGTGCTGTATGGGAGAAATGTACTAATTCCTGTTTACTGATCGCTGTTCATTTATTTAAATATTACGGGGTCACATAAACGAATTCGACAGCATTCTGGGTTCACAAAAAATGCACTTTTCTCTCGCCGTCCGAATGATGAAGAAAATTTTGCGCAGTTGGCTGGCCATAAATTTAATATTCCTCTGAAATTTTATGACTCTAAAACCTCATAAAGTGATTTATAGATATACCATAGGGCAGTTTACTTAAGTCAGAAAGTCGTATTTAAGAAAGAGAATGAAGATCTATGAAGGTAATCCCATCAGCTCTGTCCGCATTTTAGGTGTTTCAAATTTAAAAAAAATTAAAGAGTATTTTGTAGTGCATAATGGAGCTAGGAATTATTCTTATATCAATATGTATATAAAATGGTCCGATTTTGCTATGCAGAACGATAAAATTAAAATTTGCTTGATTAACATCCTGCCAACATGGAATTACCTGAGAATCATTTGAGGCACACCACGACTTGTGAGTTCAAGAAGGAAAACTCAGCAGAAGCCGCCGAAGTGGCTGAGAAACGTGCACTGCTCAGTTTATGGGGATGAATGTGTGAATGATGAAGGAACTTGTGGAAGATGGTTCTCGAAATTCGGAGGAAGTGGAGATTTTCCCATCGTAAACGATTGCATTATCAATTGAGCTGGAATTCACTATTAAGCCTACTTCAAACCATAAAACTCTTCATTGCTATCTTCAAAATTTTGCAAAATTTCCTACACATACAAAATGGGTGCCAGTGCGTGAATTGCCTGAAAACACTCTGCTCTTCTACCACTATATTTTTGGACTCCTTGTGATTTGTGATTGGAATGTAGAGCGTCGTAGTAGACAGTGGCAGGAAGGTAACTTCATGGGAGAAAGGTTGCTCTTCTTTCACTCTGTTTTGGATCGCCAAGGAATAACCCACTTTAAATTGTTGTCGTCCAAAGCAATTACGGCGGCGTTTGAACCGAGCTTTGAGGAGGAGCAAAGAGACCTGCTCTAGGGAATCGGAAAATGGTGATGTTTCATGAGGCCCGAATAACCGAAGAAGACTTGGTTGGGAGACAGTTCCTATTCCATCACCTTATTCTCCAATTCTTGCTCTTTCTTTAAAGTATCATATCTTATCGTATCATATCGCCTTTACAAAAGAGCAGCAGGAAGAGGTTGAAACTGGCATTTGTGAGTTCTTTGAATAATCAAAACCAAAAGAATTTTCTAAAAGTGGTGTGAATAAGTTTGTTAGTACATGAAAGGCAGTTATCGGTAACGAAGGGAGGTGCATTGATAACCGAAACCTTTTAAAATGTAACGTTTGTTGGCCTGTTTGATTTTTTTCTAAATCCGAATAGAACTTATGGGATGGCTTGATAGTTGTCGTTTGGCGCTTATTTATCAAAACTAGGCCTTGTTATTCGATAAGTTGAATATCCTACTGCTACACGCAATTTGGTCTGTGGCAAACACTTCGTCTAACCATAAATGGAAATTCGAGAGTCGTTACCGTCTTTTTTATATATATATATATATATATATATAATATATATTAGGACTTATTTTGAATGGGATTCTGTCATAAATTAACACCTGTCCGCAAATCGAGAAAGTTAGTTCCCTTCATGAAAATGTTTGTTCGAGTATCTAAACACCAAAAATGCGCTTTCAAACGGTCTCAAAAACTTAATTTCTTATCCCTCTCTAGGTTAGAGTGGATCACAGTTTCTCCAAAGCGAAATATTTATTTTAATTGTCAGTGTTACTTATCTTTCGTTTAAGGAAAAAAAGTTGGAAGGAAATCGTTTAACGCACACAATGCTTACCCACCTTCAGTGGGACTGATTTTAACAAGTTTTAATTGCATTTTTAAATTTAATAAGTTATTTTGTTTTCAATGTGTATGTCTTAATCTCCGTTATACCAAGTCTCAAAGAAACAGGTCTTGTGTTTTCAGATGATTGTTCTTAAGAGTATTTTGTTTCTCATCTACTTTTATATAAACCTAGAAATTCATTGCCTCTTGCTCTTAATATTCTAGTAGATTCTCGTTGGTCCTCGATTTTTACGAAATCAGGGTCTAATTAATTCTATAACCCAAAAAATTCTCCCTGTCTTACTGCTCAAATTGACAATGACTCCCTCACGAATAAAATGAAACAGAAAACAAATGATTGCGTGTGTGGACCATGAAACGCTGGGTTAAATTTAAGAAACTGATGCAAATTGATTAAGGGAAAACTTTTGGACGATTTGCCTCGTGAATTTTTCGAGAAAATCATCGAAAACTTTGTAATACACCATATAGTTCCCATAACTGTTCTTTCTAAAACTTATTTCTACTGTTTTTGCATTAGTTAAGTTTCTTTTACATACAAAAAGATTTTTTGTGAAATTGTACTAGTAACTAAAACGATATACCTCTACAGCGATATGGAAGTAAAATTCTAACACTGAAACCGCATACGAAGTCAAGTATCTCTGTGACTGAGCATGTTGAATCCTCATAAAATTCCCTAGCTTAAAAATCTGGTTATTTCTTACCCCTCTATGAACAAAAAGTACTTAGCCAGTTACCATAATTTTCCCAAGACTGACCCAGGGATGCACTTTATCTACCCCACAATCTTTGTCTCTGGGTCTGGTGAAATAAATCTATGATGTTGAAATGGCTCCCTCAAGGTATAGAGGGATTGTTACATGCTCCTACAACTATGAAACCCAAATAAAATGACGTATTAATTGAAAGTTATAGTTATTTTACTATTCCCAGAAGCCCCGCAGGAACGCTCGCTAAGTAGCGAGTCGATAACACGTTTATTATTTGATTTGAGACCGTTTATAATGATAACTTAAACATTGATCAAAGTATTAAATGATCATCAAGAAAGTGAAGTAAGGTACAGGTTATAAGAGAATGAATTCAAGAAATATAAATCCATGCAAATGCAACTATATATTTGAAATCTACGACCAGTCGACTAGCTAATCTGCTACATTAGTGTTCCCGACGAACTTTGATCGCAAGATGTAACCACTGTAGAGAATTAGTTACTTATTTTCTGTCAAGTAATTTTTTTCTATATCACAAGAGAATAAATATACCTAAACCAGTGAGGTAGAAAGAGGATTAAATTTATTTTGCGGAAACCCAATTGTGCTGTCTTCGACAGTATTATGTCCCCAAATAATGATATTCACCATTTCCTAAGTCACAAAATTGTACCTGAAATCCCTACCCGATAATTTTACTATATTTTATAGTTGTTTATGCTATAATTGCTACCTTATGCACCTCCATTAATACAAGGTTCCGCTAATAAACCACAACAGATGGTTTGGCGAAGATGTTTAGAAATCTCGGTGAGGACGCCTAGTCTTTCAATGAATACCTTGATTTTGGTAATGTGCGACGTTTCAAGAGATAACCATGATTAAGACCACCTATCCAATAGTTGAGTGTGGATTTCAACCCCACTAAATAAGAATTCCTGTCGATTTCTTTTAAGTGGATGAAACCTTTAATTCTCAAAAAGGGATTTGGTCCCCCCTAAAGAAAATAAAATGAGTCAACCTTATACATTTATTCCAATTACAGCCTAAAAGAGCACACACAGACACGGTAGCTAAAACACTTTTCAGCGCTGTACACAAAGAGAAAATCGGTCAGTTCGACTTGGTAAGCAGGACACTTGCGGATGATCCAGGACCGGCCAGATCAGCACAGCGCTTGAGGATGAGATCCTTCTCCAGATTCGGTCCTGCTGAGTCCTGTGAATCAATAAGAAAAAGTGTTTCGAGTTAATCAAGGCCAGTTTAGGCGCATGCATCCATCCCAGGCCCCAAAAATCGATAAATTATTTGTCGCAGATGAACTTCTACAAGTCCATATTCTGACGGAGTTTTACTGCTTGAAGTCAAACGGGCTCCCCCTAATTTCAGAACGTTACAGAGCAATTTTTCCCCTTCTTTTCAGCATTATTTCACCAAATGTTTTGTTTTTTTTACTTTTCCTATTTTGTAATGAAAGTTCTTACGACCATCTGTGTAGATAACAATAAGCGAAAAAACACCCAGACTAAGACTCTCAAAACGGGCTAGCGTGCTAACTCTTCAAAAAAGACAAATGGTAGATTTTGTTATGAAACACAAACAACTGCTCAAATTACGCCCGGAACGATTTATTCATCATTTTAGAAGGGCATAAATTCCAAATGAACTCAAAAAACATGATCGAAAAGACCCTGGCACAATATATCGGCCATCTCCAACACATTTCCGCTTTGACAACTCGATTTTTTAAAAGATTATTAAAAAGAAATTGACATTTACTATCGGAAACGAATAATTCCTTTACATAAATCCAACTGAACCCGAGACAGACTATACAATTTCATGGAGTTTAAAAATAGAAGTTGTATATTTAGGTGCTTTTAGTGTAAACTGCCATTAAAAAACAGCTTTTTCCTTCAAACTCTGGGAAATGGGAAGAAAATGGTTTTTGGGAACTTCAGTAAGGCCATCCAAGAGGATACAAAAATTCCCCAAGAAAACTTTCAATAGCAATGCTTCGACTAGTTGTGTGGGGAAAGGATACCAGTTAGTTGTGAATAACTGAGGTAAATGTTGACGTCAGGTCATCCCACAAGTTCTGTCCGAAATTTAGATTATCAAACCAAATGACAAACTTAACAAAAGACTCAATCATCATCGTAATTACCACGATTACCCTTAACTGCCTCCCATTTTTGATAAGCTTATTACTACCCTCATTATTGTAACATTCTTTTGGTTTTGATTCCAAGAACTCACAAACATCAGTTTCAACGTGCTCCTGTTCCGTTGTAAAAGCTCCTTCCAAATGATTTTATAAACAACAAAGTAGGCCTTTTTCCCTCCTTAAAGCCTAATTTAAACGACCGAAATTGCTGGCAGTAGATTTGACCATTAATTGTTGTTACATTAGGCGGTAAAAATTCCCTGGCGATCTCAGCAAACTGAAAGTAGAAGACATTTCCTCCCATGAAGTCCCCTTCTCGGCTGGGGCTAGGGTCTTCCCCACCCGCTATCGAAGCCACTGTCTACGACGCTTAAAACTTAGATAAAAGGATATTTTCCCTTAATGATTGTATGGTACGAACTAAGCCCATTTTGCAATTCCACCTGAACTGATAAAAACCGCATAAGCTTCTTCAAACCCAGCTGGACGCCCAGTTTGATCTCCAGCGATCCTCAAACTAACAATCTTCTACACACATTCTTGTCTATAATCTCAGTGAAAGTTTCAAGCCGCTTTGGCTGCTGCTACTGCTTTATGCGCCTCAATGATTACTGGATACTTCCTTGTTGGTAGGGTTTTAAATAAACAAACAAAATTGGATAAGTTCGAATGCATCTGATCATAAAATTAATGTTAATCCCCATTAGATTTCGTAAAATAATCCTTACAGTTTAAAAAGCTCAAATTCGGCCAGACATTATTAGCTGACCTTATGGAACCACGCGAATTTCATTAGAAAAGCAATTTTAGAAACCTTCCTCCAGTAAAACCATTGAAATTGCAATAACCCAACTCGTGTCTCAAAAGGTTTGCTAGTTCCTCGGTCTCAAAAAAATCAACCTGCTCATTCCCCTTTCCCAGGGCTCTATCGACTGACATTGAGGCGAAAGTAAAAGCCCCTCTTAGAGCGATTTTCGGTTAACCAACCCTGCTGGATGCGACTTCCCCCATTTTCCTTATTTTTGCTGCCAACTAAGTAGGCGGGACAGACAGCCGAATTTTCGCGACGAGATCCACAAGCCGGGAGTGGAACCGCCACTAATGGCAGCTTCCTCACCACGCAATGCAACTAAGGCGCATTTTTCATTGACAATAGACGATTTACGAACCACGTGCGCCCGTAGAGAGACTGAATGTGAAGCGATGGCAGGGAGCGCCAATTTACCCAATCAGTCTGCTCGCTGATTTTTGGTGACCTTGAGCAGAAAGCGGACATCTCTAAGTGACCTAAGAGCTTCATTTCGCCGTCTAGCGGGGCACACCTCTTCATCTAATTGCTTGAGTGCATTTCCCCGATTTACCAACACTGCCGCAAACCATATACGGACTGGGTGAATTGACCTAATAAACGCTCTGGTACGCATATCTTCCATTCTCTCAGTCTTTGATCAGAACTTCTCATCCTGCCTGGGATAGTCGATACTTCTTGGACGAGCCTTCTTCTGGTTCAACCAGGTGGGATCACCAAGGCATAGCGTATAGAGTTGATTGAGTAGCAATTAGTACTCAAACGTACTGTGAGCAATCAGAGCGGCTTTTGAACTAAGCTTTGAGGAGGGAAAAAGATCTGCCCTGTTGAATGGACTGATTTCCCTCTTCCAGATGTGGTTTCGATGCTTTGAGCCGACTCAAAATGAAATCAAAATCACCTACTACAATCAATAACACGCGTGACCCAATTTACAGCAGAAACGCGGCAATATTATCCCTAGAACCTTTAAACTCATTGTTTTAAAGCACTCGGACGCACCAATTCGCATTTAGAGTGGGTTAGGTCAGAGCAACAGCCTCATTGTCACTGAAGCAACTAACTCGGCGCAAAGGAAGACGCAACAAACTACAAAGCACTCCCGCCCCCAGAAGAAAGAAAGCGAATAACTCGATTTACTTTCGGTAGGACGGTTTTTCTTCCTCTAGTGAAGTCAAACTCAGGAAATGTCTTACCGAGCGTAGAATTTGTAATTTGAATCCAGACAATTTTATCGACTGATGCTGATGCTTCTAGAGAATTACCGCCCATCCCAATCGATAAATTTGTTGGGCCCTACTAATGATCCAGGCGTCAATACCGCAGCCCAACAAACAATCAGATCAATCATGCCGCCAGTTACCTGAATGCTCTCGTCCAACCAATGACCTGTAGAGAGTTCTTAGTTATCCTAAATACTTGAAACACCCTGGATCTGGTGGGGACACCTACTTAATTCTGGCAGGTCATCCCAAGTGGCCAAATGGTGCGTTTAATTGAGGGTGGAGGGTGAAATCCCCACTTCGGAATTTCGCGAACCATCATTCATTCACGCATTGCCCTCCATAAACTGAGTGAATGTTTCTAGCCGCTGCTGCTGAGATTCCGTTCTTGAACTCTATTGCAAAGCACGAGGTGCCATTCTACCTTAATTGAAATGGTTACTAAAATGTTACGTTAGATAACGGCCTCAAGAGATGAGATGCGTGGTAACTCCAAAGTTTAGTAGACGAAATTCAAGGCGTCATAATAACGATTTAAACAACTATACATATTATAGAGGTAACAACGAAAAGTAAGTAAATTATAGTTCATGATAATCAGAAAATTATAAAAATAATTTCCCGAAAATATAAAAAACTTCTAAAACACTGTCTTATTAAATGACTCAGGTTTAATCAGGCACACTCTCATTTTATTGTTCTGAAAAACAATAATTAACAACTTTAAACGCATCGAAACACGAAAATGGTGTTCAACTCCATCAGTCATTATAAAATACTCACTCAATTTCATTCGATTTTATAAAGGTCCATTTCGGACAGAACTTAAGGGGCGACCTGATACTTGGGACGCGTTTGGGCCCGGTCAAATAAACCCGTACTCCCTAACATCCGCCTTGTTACGAATGTGAGGATATCGATGAACTGTTGATTATAAAACCCACTGAAAACGGTGTAAAAAAGCGGGACCTCCCAAAAAAACGTATTTACTAGCGGAACGCCTGCTTTACGATAGGGTGATTCCATAAAAGTTCATAACGTCGGTCCATAAAGCACTGGCATTCCGAGTATTCCGTGGGCAATAAAATAGAGTGCGCATTTCGTTGGAGATTAATTGGGTTAGCTTCCGGAAATAGCCACTACGAATTTGACCCTAGGCAGCCCAAACACCCCGATAAGCCCGCCTCTAATCATAATGGATTAAAACAAAAGCTGACTAATAAAGGCCCAGGCACAGTGACCCCATGTTCCCCCGATATTGGGCTAGTTTCAACTTTCATTGGTTAAGGGAGAGGTTTAAAGTCAAGGAAGCAAGATTTTGCAGAAAGACAAACTTGTGTGCCATTGTCCAGTGAATAATTTAGTTTTCCCCTGCGCTCTCAGTGAAATCTAGCGAACTCAGAGCGTAGAGAGTGATTAAGTCCAAAAATAGAATGGCATGCTCGAGGTGACAGACAATCCCATTTCCTTATTTTGGAACTGTCAGGTCATCTCATGGGTTCTGTCCGACTTTCGAATCAATAAAACAAGTGACCAAATGCTACATTCAACTAAGAATTCCGTCATCGATGTACTTTCTCTGACTATCTATGACTTCCTATAATCCATTAACAAACTTTTCAGCTCCTTCATTGCTAGAAAATTCTTTTGGTTTTGATCATTGGAAGAACTCAAAAATGGCAGTTTCAACTTCTTCCTGCAGCGATACAAAAGCTATTTCTTTGGAAAGTTGAGATCACAAGAAGCAAGGTAGTCGGGGGAATGTTGGATGAGGAACATTCTCCCAACAAAGCTCCTCCATCTTTTTTGAGGAGATCCTTGCGGTGTGGGATTGTGCATTGACTTGAAGAAGCATTAGGTAGTAACAATTATAAGTGAATTACTTCTTGTCAATCCCACTAGATTGAACGAAGAACCATTTCCCATGAAGTTCCCTTCTCGTAGGCTCTGACTGGAATCTTTCCTCCCCATACAAAAACCCACTTTCGGTAAAAATATTCATTATTCGCCAGTCAAAAGTCGAGATTAGACTATATTCAGAGCATTCATGAGGCAGCCATTTTCCGAGTAAGAAAACGATGAACGGTTGTGTAGTTTGAACTAAGCGAAATTACCAATCCCAGCTCAACTGACAAAGCAGGATAAGCTTCCTCAAGGGTTGCTGCTTCAAGAAGCCTGTCATCAAACTCAGCTGAACGTCACCCGGTTCCATCACCTGACAGGGTGAAATCTACACTTCCGAATTTCCCAAACCATCTTTTGCAAACTTTCGGTGAATGTTTCCAATCGATTCGACGGCTGAGTTTCCTTTCTTGAGCTAAAACACTATGTTACTCAAATGCTTCCAGAGTACTTCCATGTTAGCAGGGTTTTAAAGAAGCGAATTGTAATTGTATCGTTCAGGGAAAAAAAACAAATTTAATCCAAACACAATAACTAATGCTCAGCTTCATTATTGTTAGTTTTGTCAAAATCTGGACAGAAGTGATGGGGGGCCTGATGCATAAACTGGATCTACAGTCTCTGGCCGCCTCAATCGATTCATACCTTCCCTCTTATCACTATCCCCTTTCTATCACTTAATCCACTTTCTGATGACCTTAGAGGAGAGGTAATTGGAAATGCCTCCTCTATTAGCCAACTTAGAAGTGAAAACGAAGTAAATACTCGGGATTCAAGCGGTTCGTGGCATTCGGGTTTTGTCAGAGTCACATGGGAGTCCTAATCTTACCGCGTATTGACGTCCAAAAGGTTTTAGGAACACGAGATTCTGCGAAATGGCATACTTTTGTACTTTAGCCTAATTAAAAATTCAGCTTTCCGCTCGACCGGCAAGTGAATAATGCAATCAAGCGAAATCCGCGCGTAAATATTAAGTTGGAAAATAGAATCGGCGATAAAAAAGGAATATTACGTTCTTTTTCGAAACAACATAAGAGTAAATCAACACCTTAGAGCCCCACCCATGTGTGCCTTTGTGGAGCGCGCATAATCGAAACTTTGAGGAAAATGGTACTTTTTGATAGACGTGACCATGAAACACACCTTCTTGTAACCACTTACAGCAAAAAATCGGCATTTTTGATTCATTAACGAGGCCTAACAGAAACTCTCTCTCTCACCCTTAACCACAATGATCTAGAAATGCTTGACCACCGTCGAGAGGTCAAAAAGCGGACATTCCTAGATGTAGCAGTCGAATAAATCGACTAAGAAATCCTCCACAACAACGCATTCAATACCACCACTTCTTTCTTCCACACAAGAAAAAATAAGAAGTGACCAAGCAAAAATCGATGAGATTCTAAAGGCCATGGGGCCGACACAGCGCTTGGAGGCCAAAGCGGTGACTGACCCAGGCAGCCGGACAGAGTCTGTAGGCCTGCTCCAGCAGCTCTTCAAAGTTCGGCGTCACATCGGCGCTGCGAGCCTCCAGCGTCCGCTCCTCCTCCTCGTCCTCCTCCCCACTCGAAGCCACCGCTGCTGCAGCCGCTGCCGCCGCCGCAGCCTCGGCAGCCTGCGACTGGGCGTAGCAGTGGAGACGGAAGATCTTGCGCAGCATGTCCACCGTCACCACGTACTTGGAGGGCTGCCGGCCGGGGTTCTGTAAGGCCAGAGCAACTTCGGCTTGGCACCGGGAGAGGAAGAGGCGGAGGCAGGGGTGAATGAGGCTAAAGGCACTGCGCGCGAGGAATACCCGGTCGCCTTCGCCTAGGAAGCCGCGTCTGAAAGGGGAAGGAAGACGTGCATGGGCTAGGTTCTTCAAAGAGTGTGGGTGGGGATTATTAAGAGCACATGGCAAGTTTTACCAGTTCAAATATACAGTAAACACCAGGTCATCCCGGAATTTCTGTCCGGGTCTTACCTGTTTCTATAAAAGGGAATTTAAATGGTATTTCACCATCCACAATGGAGCCGAACACTTCATATAAAAGTAATATTCGCTTGATTAAAACCCTGCTAACAAGAAATCACCCAAGAATCCTGTGATGAGGCACATAATGCTTTATAAGCAGTTCAAGAAAAGAAAATCAACAGCAGCAGCAGCAGCAGCCAAAGAGAATAGAAACATTCACTGTTTATGGACAGGAGGAATGCGTGATTGAAAGAAGGTGGTTCGCGGAATTCAGCACTGGGGATTTCGCCCTCTGCGAAGATGAAGATCGAAAAGGACGACGTCCAACTGAGCTCGGTGATAAGCTTCAAACCGCTCAACTTAGAAAATGGATGCTTCATGATTTGTCTGAACAAAACCTATCCAAATACCGAGTTGTCACCTGCTCTTCTCTCCTGACATTCTCGCCAATTTGTGACAGGTAACTGACGAAAAATGAGCCTTTCATCGAAATCTTAAGCGTCGTAGAGAGCGGCTTCCTAAGCGAGGAAGACAGCAGGCACAGCCTCAGCCGAGGAGGTTCCCTCCTACCTCTCAGCCTGGTGGGATCGCCAAGGAACAATCAACCTTGGATTGGATTGCATTGTTACCATCTAATGCAGCAACAATCAATGCTCAAACCTACTGTCAGCGATTAGGGTGGCGTTTGAGTCAAGCTTTGGGGGAAAAAACCTGCGCTAGTGAATCGAAAAGAGGTGGCGACAAGAATCACGCCACAAAAGATCGATGAAGAACTTGGCTCCGAGAAAACTCCTCACCTGCCGTGCTCCTCCTCCTCATCCTCCTTCATACTACCATCGGTTTCGTAGTAGCACACAAAATCATTCAGAGGCAGTGGCTTTTGAAACGCAGCAGGAAGAGGTGTAAAGTGACATTTGAGGCTTCTTCAAGTAATAGAAACCAAAAGAATTTTGCAATAGATAAACATATAAAGTACATTGATAACTGAATCTTTAATAAAAGGTAACAGAGAATGTGGACTTTAGGCCTTGTTCCCTGAAAGAAGAAGGCTCATAGCTGGTTCTTTGATGTGTATAGAGTAAGACTCCAATACTTCGACCATCGCTGATTCCCGACTTCGCTTCCGATGCTACTTTGTAGCAACTAGAAGCAAACTGGGCAATCCCTCTACAAATCAAACAATTCCAAAATATTAAGCTAAAAGAATACTTGTGTGTATATAAGTAGAAGGATAAAGGGCTTACAACTTGGGTTTCCATCAAAGCAAAGCGAATCCATTATTCCTCCAGTGTTTCTCTTCATCCATACCGACAGTTTCACCTGCTGGTAGCTCGGTGAATCAGTTTGAATTCTTTGTTTCGCAAACAAAAATCAAACCAAGCCAAGAATAAGGAGCCCCTCTTTGCCCTAACAGGCACGCCAATCAATGTATAAGCCATCTCAGATGGCAGAGAAGGACCGTTACAAAGCTGGGCCTATTTCCTATGGACTTGTGACTAAATGATCCACTGTCTGACGGATCTCTTTACCGGAAAATTTCCCCATGTGAACTCACTTGTCTTCATGAGGTTGTTTCCGCAATTGGTGGAAGACAGCAAGCAGAAGAACCCAGTCGCCACTGCGGGTGAGCACTTGCAGCGTCATCAGCACCGATCGATACATGTGCGCCGCAAAACTGCCGCTCCGATCGATATCCGACGTCGGGATACGCCAGACACCCTGAGGGCGGAATGCAAGAGCCAATCAGAATCGGAAAAAATGGGGAGGTAGGGGGTGGGGGTGAAGTTGACTCACGTGGAAGAAGTTGCTCTGCTTACGGTCCTTGAACAAGCCGCCGTACTCGACCCTCGTCACGTTATCGAGTGGACCCATCAGAATTTTGATCGACTTGTCAAAATCCTACAACATGAAAAAGGGATCGCTTCAATACGTCTGTGTTGATAAACCTTGAGCCAAAGATGGTTTTTGTCTGTACGAGTACTTGAGATAGATTTTAAAACTTATTCCGTGATATGTTATACCATAAGGTAGCCCTTTTCTATAATTAGGACACACAAATGATAATTTATAAAAGCTAAAATCTAACTGCATAATTCCTAAACTCTTGTTGAAAGCAACAAACCCACTTTTAGCCACTTAACAAGAATTGAAGGTTTGAATTCCAATTTTTGACCGCTGATACTTTATTTCCCCCGCCTAACGTCAGCAACAACCGGTGCAAAAGTCGAGTTTGCTTTCAAACAACACCAAAAATTGTTGCCGTCAACAATCGAATTAGTTTTGGCCTTCGCCTAACCACCGCACAGATCTTAGTGCGCCGTTAAACTAATATTTGGAACGGTAGTCGAAAAAGACACTAATCGCTGCCAAGCTCCCAGAACTGCGAAATACAGCAAATAAGTTTGCTTCGAATCGGTCATTTTGAGTACAGTTGCATGTCATTTAATGGAATAAATCCAGCAGTTACCAAACACTTACTTCTGAGCAGACTGTTAAACCCAGCACCACCCTGTAGGGTTTGTATGTTGCCCCGTCTGAAAAGTGGCAGGAAAACTGACCTGCATGGAGTGGGCATTGAGGTAGAGGTGGGCCAGACGGTACATGGCCTTGTAGTGCAGTGGCAGACGTCGCAGAACCTGCTCCATCGCCTCTCGGCAGTAATCCACGCACTTTTGCCACAGCTCTACAAAAACAATAGAGAGAATCACTCCAGCTGTCATTGTAGCGTAAATGAAGAGCTTAGCTGATGCCTAATACCTGTGTCAGAGAGGCCAGCAAAGTTGGGGCGAACGTCAGTCGATGTGGTGGTGACAGCGGCTTCTGCGTCACTGGGGGGTGTTGAGGCACTCGGAGCTGCTACCGTCTGAGTCCCTTCGGTTTCCATGGGAACTGAGGAAGGAGCGGGGGGAGGGGAAGAAGGGACAGTGGCGGTGTTGGCGGTGGAGGAGGCAGTAGGAGCTCCTTCGGTGCGGGCGACCTTGGTCAGTGGTGGTTCTGGCATGGCTGAGGGACGTTTTCGACCACGAACTTTGGATCTGTGAGGAGAAAGGGATGATGTGAATGTATTGAATCCGGTCAACCCAATCTCAACACCCTCGTGCCCACTAAATCCTCTGGTACAGACGCCTTCGCCTCTCCCTCTGGTATTGGAATTCTATCGTCTTAAACTGGCTAGTTGATTCGTCATGAAGAGATCCCTAGCATAGCTATTCGAAGAGGAGCACTGGGGCCACAATTAACTGCCACAGCCCGTCTTGTAATAGTAGAAGAGTTAAGTTGCAAGTTCAAACTGTTGATTTTTTACTCCTTCAAATTGTGCAACAGCTGACACTTCCACCTAGCCAGAGCACCGTCGAAGCCAACTCACGTGGGTTTCGCCGCCTCCGTGATAAACGGCGACTGGGTGATCTCGTAGAGCTGTTCGCACATCTCCCTCAGCGGCAGGCGATCGAGGGGATTGGTGCCGCCGACGGTTGGCTGGGCGGGCGGTTGGTTGAGGATGAGTTGCTTGAGGAGGAAGGCGTGGGTGCGGTAGTAGACCTCGATTGCCTCCACCGCGAGGAAGGGGAGCTTGTTGTAGAGGGTGATGCGACGCGGGTAGCGCGCCCCCGCGGCGTGGAGGACGGCGGCGGTGCGACGGTAGCTGGCGAGGATGCGAAGGATCCAGTCACCGTAGCTCTCTGGAAAGAAGAGATCAGGATTGGACGCTGGGAGGAATCGACTCCACTAAATGCCCACAGATAGATAATTGCATAAGTTCTGTCCACATTTTACCTTTTTAAAATAAACGAATTTTAGAGAGCACTTTGAAATTTCCAATGGGCTTCAGCATTATTTGTATATTTAGATGCACTTAAGAGCACCAAATCTTAAGAGCAATAATTTAAAATTTACTTGATTAAAGCCCTGCTAATATGGGAGTACCCAAGAATCATTTTAGGCATACGTTTTATGAGTTGAAGAAAGGGAACTCAGTAGCTAGAACCATTCACCCAATTTATGGAGAGAAGTGTATGAATGAAGGAATCCAGTGGAAGTGGAGATCTCACCCTCCACAAAGATCGTACCGGAAGTCCAGTTGAGTTTAACGATAAGCACTATACTGTCAGCTGGGCTGGAATTGACAATTAAGCTTGGTTCACACCATACAACTCTCCGTCGTCTTCATCTTCGAAAACCTAAACTAGGAAGAGGGGGGCCTCACTAGTGGGTGCCGGAAAATAATCTCAAATCTCGAGTTAACGACATCTGCTCTTCTCTTCCCCATTCTCGCCAACTTGTTTCATTTACCTATGGCGGATGAAAACGAATATGACGGCTGTAAATAAAACGGTAATTAGTGTGATGTGATGACGCTTAGAAGGTTAAGATGAAGACGCTGAAGAAGACCAAGATCGACAGAAATATGAGGAAGATGAGCTTGATGGGGTGCAAAGATTAACCGCCAAGGCTACGAAGTAGACGATGAGTTAGTTAGTACAGAAAGTAAGGAAATGAGGGAGGGAGGAAGGAAGACTATGACGATGTAGATTAAGTTACGATTAATTGGTTTATTACCACAATCCATTCAATATGAAAGGATTAGTGAAGTCCCAAATGATAGGAACTCAGATGACAATCAGTCTCAAATTAATAGCAAGCTTGACCCACCACCTGGCCAACTATGCCCACAATCCAGAGACAGACCAATCAATAAACCCCGCCTCGTTTTGCCTACAAACGGCTCATTTTAAAACACCGAATTTTCGGTGCTTCTTCTGTCAACCAGTCACGTTTAAAAGCCCAGAGGAGCTTTGGTAGAGACCCAGCAGTAGCTAAAAGCAAGCCTAATCCTCGGGTGAATTCGATCCAATACGTACCATTCTGCGTTTGCTTGCGTCCATCCCTGAAGAGGGAGCCGGCTCTGGCCTTTTCCTCGCACTTGGTCAGCATGTAGTGGTAGAGCCACTCCTCCTCCACTGGGCTCGAGCCCGCCCTGTCCTCGCTTCTCTGGGTGCTGCCAGCCTCCACCCAGTTCTCCCGCTTAACTCCCGCGTCCGTGGCAGTGGCTAGACGCAGAGCCTTTCCATACGACCGATAGGCCAGGACGAGCATTCGACGTGTCCAATGTCTGCAGAGGCGGAGGTGGGCTTCCTGCACGGTACGGGTCTCCGACTAGGGCAGGAGGAAAAAATCGATACCTGGTTAGAGGAGAGGTCAGCTTCAGCCTGCCATCGGAATTATCGATTTCCTGGGGGGGGGGGAGAGAGAGAGCAAGCGGTGGGAGCAAAGCGTGAGCCAGTTTCGGGGTGGAAACAGCGGCGCTCAGACCTCTTCATACAATTTAGCAATCGTTTTCCTATATAGGACAATTTCATTCTGAAATTAATAAAAACAATCTACCGTTATTCTTCGGAGATGAAAGGGAATTCCAAGAGTATTGCAAGATTGGTTTAAGTATTTTTATAAACGAAAAATGTCGCCGAGGTAAAAAGTGAATAATTCAAACGTTTGCTATGTGCGGTAAGAAAGTTTAGCGATTTTCTCGATCAACGGACGACGAATTGGTGAATCAAACAAATGGTTGAAGACTAAAGACCTTGAAAATTAATCAATCAACCAGTGAACGTGTGTAAAATCTGGAATGAAGGAAATAATCCAATCAGATTTCGGCAAATGAAAAGCATCTATAATTTCTGCCGGATTTTTTTTAGCTATTTTTAGCCTGGTCAAGGTGACATTCAATGAATGAGTGAAACCGATGGCCGAGATCGACTAACTCATACGATATTTTCCGTTAATACATAGTTTGAAGGTTGCATTTGACAATGATTATAAAGCGGGTATTTGAAAAATAAATAAATTCCGAATACAATCAAAAACGTCACCCACTTTTGAGGAGGCGGTGAATCTTAATTTACGGAAAGTATTTACACACAATGCTTCTACGCTGAATTTGACAATAAGGCCGAAATCGTTGTCGCAAAAACAGCCAAGTCTGAATTTCCGGATCGGATGAGAGAAAAGGAAGAAGGCTAAAGACACTTGGCCGCTTTTTAAGTGGCGCTTTTCTCCATAGGGTCACATCTACCCTTCCGGAAAAAGGGTTCTTTTTCGATGAATTTTACCGGGACTTTCCCAACAAACATTCGCCTTCAGGCGAAATGGATTTGACAACTCTAAGCCAAACTGCGGTTGTTCCGATTTTGACACTCCCTGTTGTAGGAAACGCCAATCGCAAGCTCTCGTATTCGGTTTCTCTTGCTTATGTCTCTAATTTTCGTGAATCTGAGTAATTTTTACTCCCGACAAGGTGCTTAACGTCGTGGATCGATCGGAGTGACACGAAGGAGGCAGTTCAACCCACCTTTTTGATAAGTCTCGTCGCGTAGGAGTGAATTTGATAGGCCAGACATCCGCGTTCCGTCAGGATCGTCGTCAGATGCGGATGGATCTCCAAGGCGAGCTCGAAACAGCGCAGACACGGTGTCACAGCACGCGAGGTCACTCGCTCAGTCTTGGGGTCAGTCTGGACAAGGAAAAAATCGATAATCGCATTGGGGGAGAAATAAAGGCATTTTTAATGAACCAGACGACTTACGACGTTGAGGATTTGGTCGAGACGACTGCTGTAAATGAGTGCAAGGGCTGCCCAGCTGTCTGGGTGATGGGGAGCCACTCTCAGGTCCTCCTTGTAGTACTGCTCCGCCAGACTAACCAATAAAGGCAATTAAGAGCTAATCGATACTAACAAGGAATTTAAATTAGTAAGGAAAAACAGGACTCACACGAAGTTGTTGTTTTTCATCTGGTAGTCGCCAAGTAGGTAATACACGAGATTCAACATATCACTAAAATGAAGTGTTTCTTCTTAAAAATATATATAATTTAAAATCGTCTATCCCAAAAAGGTGAAAGAGGTTGGCGAGAATGGAGAAGATAGCAGACCTCGTCAATTTGGGTAGGCACCCAATTTCCAAGTTTTTGAAGATGGCTGTCAATAATTGCATATCTTGAACTAAGCCTAATTACCGATTCCAACTCAACTGACAAAGCAGGATAAGCTTCTTCAGGGACTGCTATTTCAAGAAACAGCTTATCATCAAGCTCATCTGGACGTCGTTCGGTTCGATCTCCTTCATCTTCGTGGAGGGTGAAATCACCACTTTCCGGGAACTTCACAAACCATCTACTGCACACATTCTTTCATCCACATATTTCTCTCCTTGAACTGAGTGAATTTTCTAGCCGTCTTTCTTGAATTTATAAAACACAGTGTGCCTTAACAAACTGATCTTGGGTACTTCCATGTTAACAGAATTATAATTAGGCAAATTCCAATTTCATTTTCGCAAGATAAAATTTAATCCGTTTAAATGCATCTAAACTGAAAATAATATTCAGCTCCATTTAACGTTAGGAAATACTCCCTAAATTTCTTACAATTTGAAAAAAAAGTTAGGACAAAAGTTATGGGACCACGTGAGAGCTATTCATGTCCTGTTTTGAAATTTTATTCCATTTTTTCTAACTATATCAAATTTGCAGGATTTTAAAAGGCTGATTGATTTATAGTCGTGCGCTGACATCATTGACCAAACATTACTAAGCTTGTATAGTCGATCTAGGGTCAAAACCAACCTCAAGTAGTGCCGCTGTGAGGGCAGCTGGGCACGGGCAGTCATGCAGGCAGTGATTTGACCCTCGGGGAGTTTGAACTCCTCGTACTCCGTCGGCATCAGCTCCAGCGCTGCTGTCAGCCAATTCGCTAGCTGTGAATCAAGAAGTGAATCATATCAGCCGAGAAAAGCCTCAAGTGGAACTTGGGATCTCGACGTACCCTTAACATGGCATCAAAATAAACATTAAAATATTCTTATCCAGGCACCCAAAAACATTATTCACTTTGGGATCAGTCGCTTTATTGATACAGGATTCCTTACGAATTACGATAACACCTTAATCGGTTTTTTGAGGAATCCTACTTTTCCCTTCTAATTTTCCCCATTACAGACGTTAATATCTTAACCGCACTTTACTAGAAGGTTCTAATCGATTATATTTGACAATGAGTAAGTAAGAGTTGCAATATATCGATTTGATCGACTATGCGAGGTTAACGGTCATTGGTGGAAATCGGAAGACAAAAGAAGAATTTGACCGTTTTTTTGACAAAAATATACTCCGGAAACGAAAGTCGTTCCACTCTAATTAAGAGCCCTTGCTAGTTCATGTAGAGCACTTCTCAGCAAAGCGAATAGGATCTCACCTCGGAGGAGATTGAATGCGACTTGACACTGTCAAACTCTGGGATCACGCGGGGCCGGTAGAAGGCAAAGGCAACTTCGATTAGTTGCCAGTCCTGAAACGCCAAAAATGAAGTCCAATATGTTTTGGGAATCTTTATACGCAACAAAACGGTAAGGCAGCGATTCATCCCTTTGAATAAGAGTCATTTCATTGATTCTTGGTAAGGGAAAACGCTTTTTAAGAATATATGTTAAAATCATCATTTTTGTATATATGTCAAGCAAAACAAGGGGAAACAGCGTAACCACTTCTCGGGAATTCCTTTAATAATTTGGCAAAAAAGCAACTCTTAACACTGTCTAATCACCCTCTGTTTTTCGGAACACCCCAAAATCCAATTTCCAGTTCAATTACCAAACTATTTCTTAACCATTTAGGCACCACTATTTTATAAAAAGGACACTTTAAAATGCACAACTTATAATGACATCTTTAACTGCAAAATTACCCTGAGAAAGAAATAAAATTGCAGCAAATTAATCAACGCGTCAGAAGACTCACTATCTTGTGCGTTTTCCGGGGAATTACTGTAGTGTCCTATTTATTTAGAAACCCCGATTCGTAACCCGAATGTGGCCGGAAAACCAAATTGTAGGCTGGCTGTTGAGATCTTTCATGCCGAACTAGCCTAAATCTTCATCTTCAAAAACTAGATATTTCTCACATCCCATGACAATCTACAACTGGGCAATATTGGCCAAATCAGGGTTCTTTGCAGATCTTGGTGAAGGCAGTCAGAACTAGCCAGGAGATCAATCAGCCCGGAACTCACCAGATCGGAGGGCGGAGCACCGAGCCACCAGGCTCCGCCGTGGTCGGTGGTGGCGGAGGCGGAGTGAGAGGTCACGAAGTGGTCCTCCACGGCGCCGTAGAAGGCCGCGGCGTCGGGCAACCAAAGGGGCGGGCGGGGGGCCACGCAGGAGGCTGGCGCCGCCGTCGACGACGAGAGCGCCCGGAAGTGCGGCAGCTCCGCCAGCGCCTCCGTCTCCACCGCCGAGGCTGAGAAGGCGCGCGCCGGCAGCTCCGGTGGCGCTACGGCTTGCTGGAATAGAATGCGGAACGTAATGCCCAATGCATATTCTGGACGGGGCATACCTTAACCCCCTTCACCCGTTATCGATCAACAGCTTATCTATCACGTCCCTTCTTCACTCTCCCAAAAGACTCAGTTGACCCTTTTCGAAACACCAAATCGGAGGCTGACGCCTTATAATCTGCCATGTTGTTGAAATCTTTCATGTCCAATTACCTCGAAACCAAAGCTACAAGAAACTCGGTATGGGTATTGTTCCTCGAATTCGGGCTCTCTACTGGACCTAGATAAATTAACCCGACCTTTCAAATCCTCCGAAGAATACCAGAAGCTCTTTCGAAGACTTCGATGGAATTTTAGGGATCTTGCAAGTTACCCAAGTACGGTGAAGGATGGAGAGATGGGTGTTGGAAGATGAGAAAGTGGTGGCCCCGAGAGCATCATCGTAGCGCTAATCTGGGACACCCCTAACGGGTCGTACCCGACACCGTACCTAATCGTTTTAAATAACGGACACGTGACACGTTATTCCACTCCGTTCTTCGTTCTCTTGTTTCTGGATTATTTCTATTGTATATTAAAGAGGATGGCTCCAAGTAGCGACGAGATTACCAAATGTCAAAAAAGATTCTGCGATTTTGAGTACGTGAAATGATACTAATTACTTGACTGATTCGTGTACCGATAATTTTCGGAACTTTCACCGAAAAATCACCGTGCGGCTATATCAATTAATCTTGAGCTGCTTTGATCATCTCATGGTAGTAAATTACCAGAATGTACTTTTAAAATAATACCGAGGGGAGATTCACCCGAGAGGTTTTTTCAGGAATCTCCTCCTTGCTGCAAAAAGATTCACATCTACCTCTCCCCTTAACCCTAATAAATGCCCCAATTGCAGTTCTACCTTCGTAATGCAACAGAGGGAACCAGGATTCCACGAAATTAATCGCACCTGGCAACCAATTGAAAAGCAAGTCCAACATTCAGGGCGAACCCACCAGTTTCAGGAATGCACTTAACCAAATCAGCGTTCCCGGTTATACTTCACTGTCACCGTAACGACACGAGAACTCAGTAATTTTTAGGCAATAGGACAAAATTGTTGAGTACATCTGTGTTCTTTCCAACCAGGCAGGATTTAAGGATCGTCAGCCTTTTACGTATTCTAACAACTGGTTTCTCACCCGTAAATAACCAATAATACTTAATGTATTGTTACAATTCTACCAAAGGGGCAACTTAAACCCATTATGTATTGCTGCCCAGTAATAATCCTCTTAAAACTGTATAGGATAACATATAATGACAGTTCTGATTGCATCAATGCAAGTTGTTAAATTTAAATTTATTTTTTGCCATTTCATGAAGTTTCACAGGAGTGACCACAAAATTATGCACCATAGGACTTAGCGGGTTAACCTATTCCCATATACTGTGTCCCGGAAGCTCTATTATTTTAAAAGGTCCTAGAATCAACTCATAGCATTAGCAATTAACCTCCGGCTACTCTGAATATCTGATCAAACAAACCTACGTTTATTTACTGAACTGTATTCCTTAAATAACACCGAGAACAGATTCTGGAAGAGGGCATTCTTTACCCCGCTTCTCGCATCCACCGTTCGCTCATTAGTCAGTGAATCACTTCCATTACAACCGTCGAACAAATGCTTCTCTACAGTTCGAGTTTAGCTCATCCTGCACTCCAACTCACCTTAAACCTCCGCGTATCCAACGAGGGAGACCCCGGCTTGGCCTTCGAAGTCACCGTCGTCTCCACCAAGGCCTCATCCTCCTCCTCCACTATCATTACATCCGAGTCCCATCCAGAGCCGCCGCCGCCGCGACTCGATGTCAGCATAGTCCCTGCTCCTCCCTGCACCGATTTCACCGGGAGACCGCACATGCAGTGCATCAACTGCGCCAGAATCACCAGCAAACGTGTGCCCTCCCCTGGCCACAGGCGGGCTGTGTCCGCCACCACCTCCTCCACGCAAGACGTTGACTTCGAGCCCCCACCGAGGCGAAACCGGGCATAGCCCTCGGAGAGTTTGGAAAGCAACTCGGCCACGGAGAGAGCAGAGTTGCGGAGGAAGGAGATGCCTAAGGTGGTGGAGGTGGAGGAGGAGCAGCAGCGGACGCCAGGGGGAAGGACGAGGCGGAGGAGGTCGTGGAAGAGGTGGCAGGTGAGGAAACTCGGCGGGGCGATGCTGTGACCGCGGGCGCAGGCGAGAATGCTCCGCCTGGAGTGGTGGGTCGTCAGGTAGGTAATGAGAGCAGTTTCCGTGCTGAAGCAGATGAGAAAGAAAAAAAGTGGCTATCGATCTCCTAGTGGTTATATCAGGTCATCCCATAGGTTCAGACCGATTTTTCAACTGCCGATTCCTCAACTTAGAAAGGAGGATAAGCTTCTTCATGGACTACTTCGAGAAGTTGGTTATCACTTGATCCTCATTTTTGTGGATGGTGAAATCACAACTCCTGGATTTCTTAAACCACCTTTCGCAACCACCTCTACAAAAACGGAGAGTGAACGTTTCTAGCCGCTTTGTCTACTGCTAAGATTTCATTCTAAAACTCATAAAACGCCGCAATTCGGGAATTCTACCCACATCACACTGTTTCTCAAATGACCCATACCCTTTATCCCAGAGGTTTTAAAAGAAGCCCAGAGCGTGTTCTGCTCACCTCTGGTCAATATCCTCCTCACAGAGATCACAAAGGGCCCGATAAATCCGCAGTTTCGGGTGCAGCAAGGGGAGGGGGAAGCACAGCTCCATTCTAAAGGGCACAAAAAACACATAACGAGCCTCCGAAAGAATTAAGCAATGAGTATTACTCCCCCTGAGAAAGGGCCCTACTTGTCGAAAGTGAGTCCGATGAAACGGTAGGTGTTGATGGAGACCTCGGGGAGCGGCAGGCCCAGAGCGCCGGTGGCGTAGAGGCGCCAGGCGAACGTGTCCACCGCCAGGCGGTTGGCCAGACTCAACTCGCCATAGGCGAGACTGAGGACCTTCCTGTCCTGCGTGAAGCTCCCCACCGGCTTGTGGCAGAGCGTCTCCAGAGTGAGGCTTCGGCTAGTGGAGACCCGCGACTTGCTCGACCAGTCCATCTCCTCGTCTAGAACCAGCCAGGAGCTAAGGCAAGGAGGAGGAAGGAATTGAGGGGTTTATTGAAGCCCACATTAGTATCAGGTAATGCTATGAGTACCGTCAGAATTTTTCTTATTATAATGTCGAATGAAGATGAACGTTGTTTATACGTTTAGATGCATTTAAATTGTTCAAATGCTGTTTTACTGGACGTTAAAAAATGCTTGTTTAAAACCCCGCTAACACGGAAGCAAATAGGAATCATTTGAGGCATACAACGTTTCATGAGTAGTTGAAGAAAGGAACCTCAACAGCCGACGAAGTAGCTAGACACATTCACTCAGTGTATGGACAGGCATGTGTGAAGGAAAGATTTTGTGTGCAGAAGATGGTTCGCGAAATTCAGTGGAAGTGAAGATTTCACGCTCGAAGATCGAAGCAGAAGTTGTGGTCGGAAAATAAGCTAGATTAAAACCATACAATTGTTAATTGAAAATAGATCATTTATCGAAATTGTAAGCGCCATAGACAGTGGCAGCTTTATAAGCGGGGAAAGACACCGAGAAGGGAATGTCATGTGAAAGGGGTTCTTCTTCTGCCAATCTGATGGGACCACCAAAGAATAATCCCTCTTGCAATCGTTACCACCCAATTGAACTACAATGAGTGCCCAAATCTATTGACAGCAAGCATTGGGGATGAAAAAGATCGAATCTACTGAATCGACCTCCCCCACACACGTCACAGAAGATCGAGGAAGAACTTGTTCAGGAGAAACTTCCTCCTCATCCAACTTATTCACCCGACCTTGTTTCGTAGCCGACACGATCATTTGGAAGAACCAGAAAAGGTTGTCGGCCTCCACCGAACTTTCCACAGAACTTCAACCGCCCAGTTAATCGATGACAGATTCAAGCCAGCTTTTTGGAGAAAGAGAAAAGTGCAAGATCATCCTGCTCCAGTTTGTTCCGAGTTGCGCCAGATAGAGGCCGTAACAGATGACGCTATTGACGGCGTATATTTTGAGTAAAACTCCTCGACGACATTACTGGCTTTTCCTAGTCAACTGGAATTCTTTTAAATCTGATAGCTATTGTTGTTATTAAATAATTACTTTTTCCAGATTAGAATGTAGCAGCTTAGACAGAGACAGCAACAATGTCATTAGCAAAGAATAACCCAATAGTTTGAACATGGTGACAGTGGTTGTCATGCTTAAGAGTAACGCCAGCAGCTTTCTGGGTGTTTAAAACAGCCAAAGTGGCCTGTCGTGGCATAGCCATTTCTTTCAATCCAGCAATGATTTATTGGGGACTATAAATCCTTCTGACCTTCCAAAACCCGTCTTGTAATACACCGAGAGAGGACAATGGCTAACCTTTTTAGAAAATTCTGATAATTCGCGCAATCAGCTGATCAGACACACCCTTTAATGAATTTCCCACCTTGAATGCAACATATCGATTTTTTGGTGTCCACCAAATGCTGGCCTGTTCCTAACTCAGCTCTGTGGATATCCATCTAAACGAGAGTTCCCGGCTTTAGGAAGCTAACTATACCCTGCATTCAGGGAATCGATACTGAACAAGGAACGAATGGGGACTTCACACGCTGCACTCACGTCAAATTTAGTTATGAGTAAACTACGAGAGGCTCAAATTTGTAGCGGGGGAATTTTGAATCCCACTAGGGAAGCTGATACGATCGACAAAATTCAAGCGGAAGTACGAAGTCTCCGCAACTATTATAGAATTTTAATATTTGTCTGGATAGTAACGGTCAAGCCGACTGAATGTTTTCTATGGTTCAAATCTAAACTTGTAAATATCGGCTCTGCCTTTCATTTAAGCTGTTTGGCTGTAAATATTGACAACAGCTATTTGCGCTTCGTTAAACATTAATTGCGATAAACATAGGCACTAATGACTCTAATGACACTAATAGTGCGTGTTTACCACCCCCTGTGTCTTTAATTGTACCACCTAGACCATCTAACTCCCTGACTAATGATAAATCTGGTACTCACTGGGCGTACGGAGCAGTCAGCAGTGGTTATTAATAACTAATGCCCTTTTGCGTTGCATTTGGTTTCATGGAGACACGCAGAGCAAACGGCAGTCACAGACCGGATTAGTTCACCGATTTTTTTTCTTCGAGCGTGAAAGGCGATGGAGACTACAGTGGAAGTACGGCGGTAGTCTCAGAAAACAAATCGTCTTTGAATAAACGGAAACTTGTGGAAGATGCAACAATGGAAGACTACTTTATTAAAAAGAATTAAGAACTAATAGGACATTTTAATTGCTGAAAAGAGAATTTTGAATATCGACCTCAATGATAATAACCAAGATGGCTAAAATCTAAACGGCTATCCTCTTCTAACTGATTCCGTCGTTAACTTTCAAATAAATATGCGGTTTTTTTTATTAAGACAACATCACATTAGGTCTCGAGTGATTCCAATCATAACAGGGTGTCAATGAAGCAAATTTTAATTTTATTGCCTTGTAAAACAAAAGTTGGTCAGCCTAAATGTATTCATCTCTATCGGACATCCCTTAAATTTCGTTCAATTTAAAGAGGTAAATTTCGGATAGAACTTATGAGAGGACATGACTAATGCTTCCACGTTTTAGTGAATTTTTCGAAATCCAATCATTCCGGAGTGCTACTTACATCTTGAGTAGTTCATACGTCTCTGCAACCGTTCGCCAGGCCTCCACAAGCTCGCCAACCACTTCAGACGAGAGACTCGTGTTCTCAGTGACGCCCTGTCCGTCCTCGATCGCCGTGTTGAAGAGGGAGAGAACACGAATGCCCAGTCGAAGGCACTGCAGCGCCAGTTGGACGGCGTCGTAGACGGAGGCGGGGCTGCTTGACCTCCTGTAGAGCTGTTGCAGGCGATAGGAGAGCGTTGTCACCGGTAAGTGGAGCATCTGGCAGATTCGGGGCAAGTCTTCTGTCAACTGAAAGGGAAAAGGAGGCAGTCGCTAAAGGCCGTCAGGTGTGTCCAAGTCTCAGTGGTGAAGGTACAAATTTGTAGCGTTTCTTGTGGAGAGATGTTTCAGAACCAGATTAAGTATTTTTTAATGAGAGATGAGTTAAACGAAGCAGAACACCCAGTTCACCGACAAACAGAGTCCAGCTTTTCATTACCAGTTGGAGGTAAATCGTAACAAGAACGATAGCTACTTCCCCCTCCAGCAAGCAAAGCCTAATTAACGCGCCTCCCTTTTCCACAATTGGACTGTGATTTCGTTGTCGTAGAGATTATTTTTAGTGCGAGGAACTCTATTGCTCGCGTGAAACTGTGTCGATTACAGAAAGTACCCCGAATGTAGAAAAGGCTAGAGGCAACAACTCCGGGTGGATGCAGCAGAGGTATTTGGCTCGGAAGGTGTGTATCTCCAAACCAGTCCGGCTAAAATGAAGGAGCAAAGACCCCACTTGCTCGGTTCTCGTGTGCGCTCCGTCGACTGCCTTGACCCGCAGTGTCGGTGTTTATTTGCCACGGTTAAGGAAACGAACAGGCATATGAAGGTTGCGTATGTTGAGCCTGGTGGGAACAGTAACGGAGAACCCAAGTTAAAGCCCTCTATTTGCCCTGTAGAGTCGTCACATACCTTACAGCAACTGAGACTGGATAGTTCGACATATCCTACACTGCCACACAGTTTCCGAGCTGGTAAACGTAGACGGTATGACCACGGCGTCAGAAGCGAGCGTGATCGGATGCATGATGTGCTGGCATCAAGGTGCCCTGTCTGCAAGTCAGAGGGGTGAACGTGCTTTGGTTGCCCTCTGTTCCTTAAAAAATTATCGACTCGGAGGGGCATGGTGAGCCATCCCAAAGTGGAACTAAGACTTGGCCATGTGAGGGGAAGGCATAAGAATGAAGTCAGTACTGGAACGTTAACTACGTTCGAATGTGGTTTGCAGGAGGGCCCCGGTACTGCGCCTCAGTGAGCGCCTTCGGGGTCCGATACAGGTCTTCTTTGCCTCGTTTATGTATCAACCGTCGGTAGGCCTCACCCCTAGGATCTTTTCTGTGGAGGAGCGATCACCCAATCAATAAATTTCATCATTGTCGGGGTTAGCTTACCAGACAATAAAACCATCACTTTTGCACAAGATGAGCAACCACGTTATAATTAACAATAGAAACTAACCTTTACATTTTTATTGCCTACCTACCAGTGTTTGAATTTCTTGAAAATCTCGTCTCCAACTGAAACGTATTTAAAACTCCCGATTTCACTCAGGTTTGAACGAAGGAGCGTTTGGAGAAAATTTGCATTTTCTCCCCCAATTTTTGATATACCCAAATCCTATTTTTTATTTCCAGGGTTTAGTAAAGACGCATTACAATACTTCCCAGACTAGCGATTTTCCTTACGAGCGGTTAGAGGCTAGAGATAGCACTGACTCGAAACCCAGGCAACGAATGTTCGAGAAAATCTCAAGAGAATTCGAAAACCCTCCCCCCTTCAGAAGAGGGGTATGCAGGAAGGCCCATCATCGCAAAGTAAACTATCGAATACATTCATCGATCCTTAACTGATGACCAATGAATTCGGCCGCCCAAATTTTGACACCGGAACACACACAGTTCCTCACGTTCTTGATAACACAAGCTGAGACGCGGCCTCCCAACTTCTACTGACGCATGAAATCCAGGTTTCCATGGATTTAGCATAAATGGAGACAACGAGCTTTGCCCCTTTATATTTGAAATGGTTGCAATTTAATCAAATCCCGATTTCGTGGAAGATTACATCTCAACTGCATCCACCCTAAGCTGTCGCATTCATTCTTCCAGAAGCATTGGACACATACAGGGAGTGGACAAAAGTAGGTGTAGGTCCACCTATTGAGGCCTCAATTCTTCGAGGTATCGATTGGTACAAATTGTGAATTGCTCCCAAAGGAATTTTATCCAATTCTCCAGTTCTTTTAGGGATTGCGGTGGTGGCCAGATGAGATGATCAACTTCTTCATTGTGGCCGCCATTCTCTAACAATTCTAGCTGCTGTATGGATTGGTCTTGCTCAATGAGTCCCAAAGATTCAGGCGCCTAGAGAAAAGCTAAGAAACAACTCGGCTTCGACACACAACACAACTCGTTCAATTTGAAAAGATCAATCCAACAAGTGTTTCAGTTACTGGCGCCTTGTAGTCGACACCGGAAACCCCACTTGGCCTAACCAAAATTAGGACGTTAATTAGGTCTGTAACCAAAAATAGCTCTTCCCCAAATTCGAAAAAAGCACCCCTTTTAGAGTCAATTAGTTTTTTGCTAGGCTAGATCAGGGTTAGGAGCGGAAATAAAAAATGGTTTAAAAATCCATCTGCATCCACACTGGTGAAGAAATCTAAACACTTCATCCAAAGTACACGAGGTTTAACCTTTATCCTCAAAATTACGATGAGGATGCTTTTAAATAAATAAAAAAGAGCATAGAAAGCAAAGGAGAACGAAACGAACTGACTGAAAGAGCGAAATACCGCCAACTCACGAATAAATCAACACAATTTTGTTCGTCTTCTCCTTCATGACCACCACCGCTGATAACAATCTGTACAATAATCCAATTTAAAGAGCTTTAGGTGTTCCTACTCCGGAAGAAGAAGAAGAAATCGCACAATAAATATTTCTTGATGTTGAGATGGATGACCTAAATGTTTGTACTAACAAACTATAAGTAGCTAGTATATTTTGATATCAGGCAAACTAGCGTTATGAACTAACAGAGAACCACCAAACTCACCACAGATTTTGACGAAGACGACGACTTTCCGTTAGACCTTGGACCCAGTTTTAACTTTCTTCGTAGGGCGGCAGTGTGAGTTCGGAGACATTCTTTCAGGGCCGTGACCAGCCTTTGCGTGTTCTCTTCGTCGAAACACAGGTGTTGCAGACGATCTCCGATTGATATGTCTTCTACTTCAGAGAGCAGCTTTTTAATATGCTCTAAAAATGCAGGATTCATCAATAGAAATCATTGTTAAGAAGTATGACATTTGTCGAGAATGCTAAACCGAAGCTCACCCATCGTGATATAGTTGCTTCTAAACGAGCACAATCGCCGGAACGGACCGTGCTTCTTGACAAAGTCCATCAGCTGAAGGAGGTAGTCCTTCATTGCGTCATATTGGTTGCGGACCGCACTTATCTCGTACCTCATATACAGCGCTAAAACAGGTTTTAATAACCTCTGCAACAAACAAACCTCTGCCTTGAAACCTGATCGTTTCTGGTGAATCCTCAGGCATTAAATCGATGAGCCTGTACACCATGTTGTAATCCGGAATGTCTATTGTCTCGTTAGGGTCCCAGTATCTAAGTAATTGCAAAAGACATTAGCACAATGTGAAGGTAGATCTCGGCCTCAATCCGAACCCGAAAACCTTGAAAGTTGCCTAAAATCTACTGATATTTACAGCGCACCTTTTGGAATCATGCTTGAGAGCTTCACTCAGCGTCTTGAAAGCTACGTCTTCGGAAGATTTGTTGGTGTTTGTCCGGGATGCATTGTTGCCAAGAGCGTTGCAACGACGGCGCTTGGCAAGGTCCTCGGCCTTCCGGACCACAGCCATGGCGTCCAACCGCACCTCGATGTAAGCCATGTTCATTTGAGCAAGGAACCACAGGTTTGGACGATGTCGAATACGAAGAAGTAAGGCGGGTAGAACTCGCTCTTCGGTGAATGGGTAGTTGGCTTCTGTGTCTAGCGAGAAAAAAAGAAGCAGACGGTTATTATTCTATTGATCATACAATCGATTGGCTTTCCTCTCTCGCGACCTCAAAAAGATTGACAAGAAATCGGAAATCTTACCTTCTGGGATCTGACTATCGATGTAGTGGGGAAGAGCAGCTCTCACACGACCACAAAGAGCCAGATAAGCTGTGGAGAACGATTGACTCCTTAAAACAGCGAAAAAATCAATGAGAATAGAATTAAAATTCATTTGTAGGAGCAAACATTTCCATAGTTTCCTTCACTTCAGGATTTTAATTGCAAGAGACGGAAATTTCAAAGGGACCAAAAATCAATACCGTAGATGCTTGTGCTGCCACGAGAAAGTGTATTGATTTTTCCAATCGATGAACCGGAAAGCCTTGAATTAGGCGAATAGCATTAAAAAGGTTTAAAAATCTAATTGATAAATCGATAGAGAGGAATAGCCAATCAGAAACGGGAATAAATAAACCTAAATAGAACCGGTATTTTTTAGTAAAATTAAGAGAAAAATAGGACATTTTATTAGCTTGGGTTACACAAACGAAGTCATCAGCAAGATAACAAAGCATTATTATTATAGGGAAGTCCATTCATAACTAAACAAAACGCACCATATATTTGCATGCGCAGTCATTTGGAGGAGGAGGGAAACACCCAGTAGGACAGCATTGGGTCTCAGAGGTGCCATGACGTTGAGAAACTCAATCACGAGGTTTTTTTCCACCTCAGGGTCCAATTCACACTTCAGGTCGGTGCTGTCTTCGTTATCTAAAAAGATACCTATTGTAAAATGGATGCGGTTTTTAATGGGAAAGGAGGATGAATGGAGGAGAGGCGAACCCCCATTAGACTCCGGCTTTCCATCGGGCGACTTGTCCGGCGTCTCCGGTTGCTCTAGCTTGCTTGGATTAAGCGTCTTCTCGGCAATTTCCGAAAGATTCCTTAAATAAAGTGTAATCATATTCTAGTTATTAAACAATCTCGTATTAATGCCATGGAATCACAGCTTCTAAGTAGGGAAGAGGTAATAAATGCGGTCCTCATGTTGACTTCTTATCCAATTGCCGCAGTGTCAACGAGCCCAATTATCAGCAGGAGCTAGTAACAAGTCTATCCAAAACAGAAGATGAAACGAACTCGCGAGAACGGAGAGAGCTGATGCAACCCATTCATGAGACACTCATTTTCAGAGTTTCTAAAGACGACGATGAACAGGTCTAGGGTGCTAATTAAGCTTAATTACTCCATTAAACACTACAAAATACACTTCAAATGAATAGACAGTACTATCTTTTACCAATATTCTCAAAACATAACTTCTCGTTTTGCAGTTCGAATTCGTCAGAATTTATAGCTGGGGACTAAGACGCATTCTGACCTTTTATGCTTCAACCCCTAGTAGGGTAAGGCTCATACTTACGCGTTCCAACCCCAATCATTTATTACCAAAAGCCACAAACAACGACAGAAACCACCAATTTTGGGAGCAAAGTACCTTTAATTCACAGGGAAAGGGGGCTCTGGTGATAAGTCGATTCGACTACTTCGGATAAAACACACTCCTACGCTGCCCGCTTCATCAAACTTCACTATCAGGTTACCACAAATACGAACAACCCTCCTCACCTAAAGCAAGCCGGCAGGAGCGCCTTAAATCGCGAAGCCTTATTGGCCCAGAGCTGCTGCAACTCCCGGGGGTCCGTGGGCACCCCAGGGGCGTAGAAACCACCCACCGCCGAACCCGCATTCGAGGCCCCAACGGCTGAGGTGGAAGTGAGACCGGGAGGCGTAGCCATGACAACAGAGGCACCTGCTAAAGAGGTTATACTAACGAAATCCTCCCCCCCGAAGGCGGAACGACGAATGCGGCGGGAGAGGCGTCGGCCTTCCTCTTCTTCAATCTTAAAAATAAAAACAACAAATAAATATTCTTCACGATATAAAGCTCAACCAACACTTTGAAAACATCACCACTAATAACAAGTAATCAGTAGTTAGTTTAATTTAAATCCAACATACCCTGGACCTATTCGTAGTGTTTTGCTGTGGTTCTTCTTGTTGTTGGGAATTTGGATCGTTGGCAGCAGCGTTTGTCGAGGATGAGGAAGAATCAAGTTCTATCACATCAGGATCTGTAGATCCCGGTCCCAGTGCGTCCCTGTCGGGTGAAGTACCGATGTCCTCGTGATCAACATCTATCACCTCCATTGGCTGTTCTTGTGGATTACTTTCCGGTGAAGGGTTGGTTTGTTCAGGCTGGTCATTTTCGACTTTTGGGGGCTGCGTTTCCTCTTCCGGCTTTTGAGAAGAAGGGAGCTGACCACCTTCGAACAGGGAGCCCAAATCGAGGAAGGAGAGAATGGCCTATAAGAATTTATCATAATAAACATACCACTTAGTCTCCATTTAGGTAGACGCTACACATTTTTCAACAGTTCTAAATTTGCTTTCAGATGAGTCAAGTTATCGAATGAATAACATTTAATCAACTCACATGTTCGTTGTTGAGTTTGTCGTACATTTTGCAAAGCGCGTGAGAGAGATTTTCCCATCTACAAAGCGAAGGAACCAGTCATCGGCAGTAGGAAAAGGTGAAAGCAGTACTATTAAAAGAAACACCTCACGTAATCTTCGGAAGCGGCCTTGGAAACTTGACAGTTTGTAGCTCTTCAGCCTTGTTAAATTCATCCATGAGTTTCATGTAGCCCTCACGAATCGTGGCAATGCGTTCATCCGTCTAAAAACGAAATAACCTCGCTCCTTACTACTTTTGAGTAGCGCGATTTTTACATATTAATCTCAATTGATCGTACGGCTTTGGCTGCTTCCTCGCTGACAACGCCTTCTTTGAGGATGTTAGGGAAGCGAGAGAGGAGCTTTTCCAGGACGTACTCAATGTCAGGCCAGAGTGCCAGCACACGGCGCGCACAGTGCAGAGCCATTTGGTTCCCCGGGTCAAGCAGCAGACAGCGCTCCGCATAGTTAAGGCACACTACCAAAAGAGAAAAAATTTAGCAGTTTTGTCGAACTAAATCTTTTCACTACCACCCTGGCTTGTTTTATTGAGAGGTTTTGTGCTCCAAAATGAACCGCCGTCGACCGTAGTGGACGGATTGCCAAGGAATAGTCCACTTTGAATGTTATCACTTAATGCAGCAACAACTAACCCTCAAATCTACTGTCAGCAATTCAGGCAGCGTTTGAATCGACATTTGAGGAGGATAAAAAGGCCTGTTCTAGAGGAACGAAAAGGGGCGGTGTTTGATCAAGACAATGCAACATGACCTCTCACAAATAGCGAGAATTATGTTTCAATAGATTGACGAACCTAATCGGGAAAAAGTTCCTCTGATCCACCTTATTCTCGCGACTACCTTGTTCCTTCTCAGACTACCATCTGCTTCGTGGCCCACAAAATCTTACAATAATTCAACTAATAAGCTTGTTATTAGATGGAGAGAAGTTAAAGACAATTGCGAAAAAGGTACATTGATGATTGAATCGTTCATTAAATGCAAAACTTGATTGCTTGCTTCAGTTATTCACAATTCGAACGGAACATGGGGGTGCTCTGATGGCAACTACTGTAAGAAGTAACCGCTTCTATCTATGATGTTATTCGTAAAGGCCAACAGTCCAATAATCGGATTCAAATTCCAAAAGTCGCCTCAAAAGGCAAAATCTTATGGTTTTCTAAGAAATAACTGATGACAGGAATTTGGTAGTCCAAAGAGAGACTTTGATTAAAAAACGGAAAGGAAAACTTCATGTTGCGGTCCTCTTTCACCGTCAAGCAAAACACCAGAGCACTTTCCTAGGATTGCACAGCATGACATTCCTCAGGAATTTCGATGGCAAATGCCTCTTCCCCCACCGATTGTGGGCCCCACTTTGCTAAATTTAAGAGAATACATAAACAAACCTCCCATTTTAATGACAAAAGAAGAAGCAAAAGTGTCCTTCGGAATTCCTCAAAGACGGTCTTTGAACCTGGTGAACACAGTGACTTGAAAGGTGTACAGCCCTGAATGGCAACCGCAATGAGAAATACGCCCATGTATCTATTCCGCTTTTGTGAAATTACTTTCTAAAAAACCACCAACTTTTGGTAAAAGTAGATTGACGACCAGTGGTTTATCATCAAGCCCTCAAAACCATGCACCTTCCCATCCATCAAAACTAGAGAACAAGGCCACTTTCCCTCTGTTTAAATGAAAGTGGTACGTCTTGAGAAAATTGCACTTTTAACTTACTAATTCTATGTCTCCTTACCACTGAAAAGGCTACTATATTTGGATCATTGTTTCCGCCATTGACCTTGTGCACTTTGTTTAATAGATGCTCGGAGTTACGCCCCTGCCATCCATCTAAGATGAAAAATACGACCGCATTCCCCATGCTATAGAAGTTTAAATAAAAACATTTAAAAAGTTCCATGCCTCACATCGGAATTCTAGGCAGTTTGGGGGATTGAGGGAATTCTAAACAACTTCATTCAATTCTCCGTATTGTTCAAGCACTTTAAAGAGTAGTAACTTTTTCAGCCATGTAGACCAGGTGGCCTCTTTTCAGATAAGGTGGAAAACCACAATTTGGAAAGGAGCACAGAGTGTTGAAGCTTTGGACAGAAGTTTATGGAAAAGTCTCGAGCTCCAAAATGGACTACAGTCCAGGCAAGAATTAACCGGTGACGTTAAAGACTCTCATCGTTCGAGAAAACGCCGGAACTTGACAAGACGACGAAAACACCAAGGTTGCCCGAAAAGCATTTGAGAAAGATCGAAGGCGAATAACTGCCCATCGGGTGGTACCTGCGTCTCTAGACATTTCCACCTATGGGTCGGCGGCCAATTAAATTCTTCGTGATCGCAATTCGACTGACTGAGCAAAAGCTTCCACTGTGGCGGTCTGGTCAAAAGAGTCATTGAAGTGATCTCTCCTTAACACTGGCATTGAACAAAATTGAGGCAATCTAAGGGTGATTTTGGCGGAAATAATTACCTGGGATGAAACTTGAATTGACTATTACGATCGTGATTCCAAAAAAAAAAAACAGTCAAAGCAATTTGATTAAGAAATGGAATGTAGTCCTGATTTGGCTCCATCAGACTCCTCTTCATTTTCCAAAAACCCCAGAAAGTCCCATTTTATGACAAGCTAAAAAGCAAAACACCGTGCAGTCACTAGTGGGCCTCAAAAAGTCCTCCAAAATTCTTCAAACACGGTCTTCAAATCCGGTGGAAACACAGACTTGAGAAATGCCTTGACCTATGCTGAGAAATAAGCCCAGGTATCCGTGTTTTTTTGTAAAATATAGCAGTTTTTTTTAATTCAAGGGGATCTACAGCTATGGTCCACTATCGAAGCTTTTGAAATCCTTCTAAACTTGAGAATACGACCGCTCTTCCCTCTGACATAGAGGTCCACGACTCACGTGGAAATTGGGAGATGGCAAAGTAGAAGGGCGGTGCCCAGTAGAGCGCGAGGGGGTGGGAGGGCTGCTCGCGGAAGATGTGCTCGAGGGCGTGGTGGGCCTCATTGAACTTGTGCAGCTTGATCGCCGTCACCGCCACCTTCAGCCAGACACCCAGGTCCGTACTGTCCACCTCCACTGCCTGCATAACAAGAGCAAAGGAGTGAGGTGAAGGTCACCGCTAAATGCTCCAACAACAACAACAACTCGGTGGCATTAACAGGATAAAGCCAAAAAATCGCCGCTGTGTTGTGAGTACTGCAACAACCTCCCAGTTTAATAAAGCAAACACTACTTGGGGAGAACTTTTCCCATGAAAATACCAAAGCAGAATGCTCTAGCTTACTCCGGGTTGCGCCACATTGAGGCTGTAATAGACGCTTCTAATGGCGATGGCTTTTTGGGTATTTCTTAACGGCTAAGGGAGCCGTGTATTATCTTTACGCTTTGATGCATTTAAACCGATCAAGTTAGATTGCTATACAGAGCAATAAATTGGGGAAGTGCATCCCAAAAATCCTTCGATGTAAAAACGACGTTTTTTATGTTCAAGAAAGAAGTATTCACTGAGTTTATGGAGAGGAATGTGTGAATGAAAGAATATGGTTTACGAGGTTCAGACGATCGAACATGAGGACCTAACCGGGCACGATCCCGTCGAGTTTGATGATAAGCAGCTTCCTGCAGTACCAGCCCTAGAAGAAACTTATCCTGCCTTATTAGTTGAGTTGGAACTGGTCATCATAAGAACTTGGAAAAGTTGCGAGACTTGGAAATGGGTGCCTACCCATGCATTGTCCGAAAGCTATCAACTCAAATTTCGAGCTGTTGGCATCTGTGATTCTCTTGTTTGATGGATAGACGACTTGTGACTAGCGACGAAAAATGAATCAAATTTTTGGAAATGATAAACATCGTAGACTATAGCGGCTCCGTAAGAGAACAATGTGGTGATATCGCTGAGGAATAATCCACTTGGAATTTGTAACATTTAATGCACTAAGTAATTCCGGCTTCCAACAGAAAAAATTGGAAAAGGACAAGGGTTGGTGATTATGGTCGCTGGTCAACACTGAAAACATCAACCCGACGGCCTCAACTGAAGCCTGCGAGGCTGTGGTGGCAAGAAAGCGCTAGCAACCGATCGCCGCAGTGCTACAACAACCTCCCAGTAAATATAAGCCAACGGTTTTTTAGGGGCGCTTCACCCAGGGAAAGTTTAAAGTCAGCCTGTTCCGAATTGAGGCTGTAATGGAGGCGTCCAATAACGGCGACTGTTTTGAGTACAACTCTTCGACGACAAAAGTGACATTTTCCTGTCAATGGAAGTTACTTTAAAGTGTGAAGTTAAAAAACTATCAGGTCCATCAATATATTTTGACTTAACGTACGAAATCAAAAGAATATGTTATCATGTCTAATGGGCCCGAACACTATTGATGCATTTAGATTGATAAATTTTTGTTTAACAGAAAAAGAAAAAAATAAAATTTGCTTGGTAGATACCCTGCTAACATGGAAGTACTTGAGCGCCACATAATGTTTATAAAATTAAAAAAATTAGACTCAAGAGCCGACGAAAAGGCTAGAAACATTCACTCAGATTATGGGGAGGAATGTGTGAAGGGAAGATGGTGGGCGAAATTCACAAGTTGAGATTTCACCTATGAAGATAAAGATCGGAACTGGCATCCAATTGAGTTTAATGATAAGCCCATTGAAGCAGCAGTCCTTGACGATCCTGTCTTAACAGCTGAGGAGGAATAGGCAAGTAAGCTTAGCTCAAACCACACAACTATTCACCGTCTTTGTATTCAACAACTTGGGAAAGTTCCAACTTGGAAAATGGACGCATGAAACATAAATTGTAAGAAAACAATCAACTCAAGTCTGCTCTTCTGTCTTCCATTTTCGCCAACTTTATGGAAATGTTAGGCGTCGTAGGCAGTGGCTCAGTCGGCCCCAGCCGACGAGAAGGGAAAGTCACGGGAAAATGTTCAATCTGGTGGGGTCATCAAGGAATAATCCACTTCGATTCGTTACCACCTACTAGAGCAACAACTCATGCTCCTCAAACCTACTGCCACCATTTAGGGCATTTGAAGCAAGCTCTGCTCTAGTGAATCAAACAGAGCTGACGTTTCATCAGGACACTCCACGACCCCACACAGCAAATACCACGTTAAAAAAGATCCAAGAACTTGGTTGGGAGAAAACTCCTCAACCCAACATGTTCTTCCTTCAGATGGGAGGATGTCATAGATAATCAGTGAAGGTACATTGATGGTTCTATCTTTAAGTAAATGTAACACTTGGTCACTTGTTGTATTCATTCATACTTCGGATGGAACGTATGGGATGACCTGGCAAATACCATGTACTAGCGCCAGGTCTCGTTGTGCACAGTTTAATCCAAATGACTCGACCTGGTATCTGTTACTGTTGTTTAGTGGATGCAAGCGTTGATAAACTAGTAATGTTACCGTCTCTCGGTCTCAGTTGAGTTGGTAAACCAGAAAGTGACATTCTACCTTGATAAATAAAGGACAGAATCACGTTCTGAGTGGAAACCACAAACGGAGGAACATTGATTCACCAACGAGGGAACGGATAAATGAGAGTAACGCACGAAAAGCATTCGTTAAATAATTGTGAGTTCTAGTCTTCGCTGGATTCAATTTGCTAGTGATTTACACTAAGAGGCCTGCACCATGCTATAGCTCCTGTAAAACCCGGTGGTACCAGCATCTTAATAAGCTTCAGACTACTAACAGATCAACAGGAATACGTATGACAAAATAATGATTAAACACTGCTTTTAAAATATCTAGAATGAAATCAGTCCATCACAAATAAGTATTTTTCGGCTGGAATTTATCGGATTTGAAAGAATCCATGAGCAATAACATGGCTTCCAATACATGCTTAGTAGATAAAGAGTTGAAGAAATAAAATAAGCCACATACAGTGCTGAACAGCTTAAAGGCCTTTTCCAGGTTGTTTGATTTGGAGTAGAGATTCCCTAGATGCTTACAACTGGCAAATTTGATTGTTTTCAAATGCGCTGGAACACCCTACAAACGAAACATGAGAAATGAAGAAAATAAAAATTGTGATCAAATGGAAGAAAGTACAAATCTTACAGCCGTCGATCGAAGTAGAAAGCTGTGAACAATGCTCTCAAGGAGAGGAATGGCTTCAAGCGAGGAATCAGAATCGGTAGACATTTGGAGTGCATATTGGTACAGTCGAGTAATACGAACCTCCTCAGCCTCTTTCGAAGAATTCTTTTCTCGAACGGGTTTAAGCAACTTGCGAATAATAGCAGCAGTTGATTGGATGTCTCGGGAGCTTTCGGGATCCGAAACGCCATTTACACTTGACATAGAAACATCAAGATCAACATTACGGTGGGATTCCAAAACATCAGTTCGATCGTCGGGGGTACCGGCGTTACTGGCATCATCATCCTTCCTGTTAAGCGGGCGGAACTGAATCTACAGATAGGGCAAATTTCCGTGCTATTAAAGGAAAGTACTTTAACATTGCAGCTCTAAGATACACTTAAAAGTTTTAAAAACAGCTAGAACATCCAAATAAGTTCGAAATTTAAAAACTTTTACAGTCTAAATATTGAAACATTAATATTTAAATTTGATGCAAGTGTTTTATTACCATTATGCATAGATCCTATTTGGAGTTGGTGCAAACCAGGGCAAATTTTTGAAAAAACTGAACACGGAAGTCGAAAATTGAAATAAGTAGTTGAGTGTAAACCAATAGGATTTCAAGGCCATTACGAAACAGCTGATTCGATTGCAAGATGAATATTGTAGATTTTGAGTTTTACTTCCATTTCTTCAAACTGTTTATGCAAATAATTAATTTTTTTAGGTATTTGTTGTTATATTTCTTGGGCAAGTAGATGTTTTTACAATGGGTGGGGCAGAACTGAGGCGAAAACAGATTAAATGCTTAAGATATATGTTTTTTGCTACTACTCTTAGAGGGAATTTTACATTTATTAATTTAGAAAAGTTTGGCATCTTGGCAGCCAATTTCCTCCTTTTTATTGTTATTTGTGGTAGTGTATGTTCATTTATCTTAACCTTATGCTTTTTATGCCAGTTATTCACTTCGCTTTATGTACTTACTAGTATAACTGTCCGAGATTGCCGGCGCCTTGCTGTTTCTCTTTATTCATGTGCTCAAATTCATCGAAAGTATTTAAAGAAGTTGTCTCTATTCGAATCCATCATCAAAGTACACCAATTCTTCCTCTTCACCTTATTTCAATTAATGCTCCGTTCTTCTCATACGTGCAATTTTCGAGTCAAAAAATGAAGACTGATATCCAGACATGCATTTTATTTAAAAGAAAGGTAACAAAGAGAGTAAGGATAAATAATTGAAAAAATAATTAAAAATTGGAAACACTTTCTTGCCTCGCGACTTTGTAAGACCCATGAGTAATTTTAAGTTGCATTTGCCAATGAACAGAAATGCATTTATTTTTCTCAATTCATCAGCTAAAGAGAACCATGAAGAATTTTAAAGCATCTAACTAATTAGGTCTCGATGTCATTTGATCTCTTAAAATTTCTGAAATTAGATCATTAAATCATATAATTCATTTCACAACCTTCTCCTTTATATTTGACCCATTTAATACTATACCCTGCTACGATCTAAACCAGTCTTTTTCACGATCTTATGACTTCCTATTAAGTGCATAAGATCTAAGAATGCTAATATTTACGCCAAGGACCAATTAGTGTACCCTATAAATATAAAAAATCGACGCTCTTTCTACAAGTCTCAATGTCTCATTCATGTCAGTCAAGTATACTAGCTTGGCGCATTGCATAGTCCAGAGAAAATAAGGTAAAACCCATGTTAATGCTCAAAATATTACCTTGGCGTTATAAATGGTGATCGATAGCTCGTTTATCGAAGTATTAAAGACATTTGAAGCATTTAGAAAAGTCTAGTTTTCAGGCTCAATCTTCCCTGGATGCCCAGCTAATGATAAGCTTCCATGTCTCCACAACAAAGAAAGGGAACTAACCTTAAGTAACCCCATTTTAGGCCCATTAGTTATCTAGGACAAATTGCGGAAGCCACACAAACTGAAATTGGGTGAACTAGCCAAATATATCGATCGGTTCCGACTAGTAGGTATGACTCATCTACCTTGCCTGCAAAGCCATCTGAGATCCTCCAAATGATTCTGAAGAAAGGAAAAGAAAGGCGTCGAGGCTGTTAAAATGTCCGCACTTTCTCTAAAGAAAGATTTTATTTTTCCAACGGATTTGCAGAGTAAAATCCCAATCAGATTTTAATATTCTCATTACGATAAAAAGTGCAATTGTAATTGAATAATTGGAGCATGGTGAAGCATATTTCCTTTTAAATACATTACGGTCGGCTCATAAACTCACAGTGCCCTTGGTCACTAAGTCCTAAAACAGGTTCAAGCTAGGCTCGTTTATAAATTGTAAACGTGCTTTGGATTCTATAGCCGTGATCTTCTCCGTTTTATTTATTAAACCATCAACCACCAAGACATTGTTACTTAAGGGACTCACAAATCTCTCAGTTATCTGGTTATGTTATCATATTGGATTTCCTGGCGGACGGCAAATTTTCTCTTTAATAAGGTCCGTTTCTTTTAAAAACTCGGTGTTTTTGACTACAAAATATTTGTCGAGGTGCAGTAGCATCGTCAGCAAAGTTTGTCGAACCCCAAAATTAACTGTAAAACTAAAAATAGTCTTGTAGTGTTTACGCGTTGCGCTGATGTAAGGTCAAGGGCACGAACGAACCAATCGCAGATCGCTTAGTCACAATTTGTCCTCAGGCACGTTAATTAGTGCACACAACTTCGTACAAGGCGTGCAAGCAAGACGTCCTTCGTAACGTGTTAGACATTTCTGCTAATACAAGTTAATACGTTCTTTCTTGGTCTTCCCTTCCCTGGAACGTATTTGGAAGTCTTTAAAGTGATAACCACTTTAGTCTTTCATCGATCACAAGGTTGGTATGCAACTGTTAAGAAGCTTAGCTTTCACACCTAGCGATAATCTTCGTTTCCTAAACCTGTAAAACTTTTTATACTCTGTATCAATAGCTCGAGGCCAATTCTTTCCTATTAAAGCATATGTCCTACTTTTTCCAGGTTTAGTTGCCGTATGTAACATGATACCCATCTCACCGAATCACGGAGCGAGGAATTTGGTTGCTTCTTTCAAAAAATACAAGTTTGATGCTCAGCCTACCCCGAACCCACTTTTATTGGACACCACGAAGTTATTCCCATGTGAGCTTTGACTAAATAACTTAGGAATACCGATAAAGACTACACTCTTAAAACTCTGTGCCCACGATTAACGACTACGAAAAGGCGGCTTGCACTCGTTAATCAGCCACTAATTATCGTCGGTATCTAAAAGATTGATGACATGCCCTCGTTGGAGCCTTACTCAAGCGTCCACTATCAGTGATTCCTACTCACCGTCGACCAATCAACATGCAGATCGTTAATGCTGCCAAATTCAGGAATAAATACTGGACGCTCACGCTGACGTTGAAGCGGTTTAGTAAAGTGTGCCTGTGCTGCATCTATGCTAGCTTTGTGTGTTTAATGAGTAATCTCATGGTGTTTAGAAGTTCGACATGTTCCATGTTATTTCCCTCACATCAGGCTTTGACAGAAACATACCCCATGATGTCGATTGAATGCTTACCACAAGATTGGAAACGAGTCTTATTTTCTTTTTAAATGACATTGAAATGGGGAAAGGAGGCTTGTGTCTACAGTGCTTGTAAGCATTTTTAACTACGCCAGAGAGTCTCTGACGGTACAATAGGGAACACCAAATAGGTGGCTTCCTCCTGGGGTTTAAACTGGGAGGATTTCGCGACTGGTCGATAATAAAAGCACCCAAACGTCTAGCAACCGACGCGGTAAACATCAAGGCAACAGCAATGATTTACACACGGTTACATAATTTATTAAACACACACACACCCATACACAGACATACACGTGCAAGCACCCAGCGGAAGAAGTTACATTCATGAATAACTTTACCGATCGGCGGGTAAGTGGACAGAATATGGGTAGTGAAAAGTGTTGGGGGATTTCGATTTAATAGCAAAATGTTTCTCGATCGTGAGTGCGCGCTCTCACCTAGTGCAGGAGTTTGATTGGCAAGTACTTACAAAATGCAAATTTACACAAAGGGAGTGTTGTGGTGCAGGGGAGAGGAGGTGGCTACTTGTTCCGTCTAGTGGTCCGACGAACACGGCTAGCCGTAGCCGCCGTCCTGGATCGTCCACGAGGAGGAGGAGGAGGAGGAGCTGCCTTCTTGCCGGAAACGGGAAGCTTGCTCTGCTTCAACTTTTTGGTGCTCTTCGTACCATTCGCCGTCTCCTCCTCAGCATTCTCGTCATTTTCTTCTACCTCTTCCTGGCTAACGTCTTCGTTCTCCTCATCCTCTTCGTCTTCATCGACGGCTGGAGAAGCCTTTGAACGCTTGGACCTACGTCCGGCGGTGGTAGCAGCCACGTTTGTCCTTCTGCGTTTCCTGCCAGTGGTAGTGCCTAAAAAACCAATACGTGTAAGAAGACCTGAGGTTTGCATGCTGACTAGTGAATCCCCTTTTTCTCTCGACCATCGTTCAATTTTAGAAACAACACATTCTCATACTGGACTCAAACGTGGTGCCTTTTTTCCTTAGAGGTGAAGTATCGAGCCATTTTCAGCTAACGATGCCCATGGATGTGGATGCTCCTGCTGGTACCTAATGACCTTCCGTTAAAGCACCTGATCCTGGAATGAACCTTTTAGCAATTCATATACCCTCTTTCCTCCCTCTCTGTACCTACTCCCACGCAACTCTTCTCGTAGCCTCAAACTTCCATGCAGGGCTCAAAAGTATAGTCTTTTCAGTTGTACGGAAGGGAAGCTTAGTTGTTGGTGAGCTGATCTTCTGACGGCTAAATGAAGTGCTACCTTGACCAACTAAATACACTCTTAGACTCCAACTAACGACCAAACAATTATTCGATTAGTTAGCGATACCTAATCTAGTTACTACTTACTGAACTGGTTTCTACTTTAAATAATCCGCAAAAGGGGCCCTTCCCGTAATTCCATAACAGAAGAAGCAATTAGTAAACGTCACAGACTTCCATCGGTAAACAGTCAATACAGTCTAGCTCGACTCGGCATTTGAGCGTGAAGAACCTATTATTTTGCCACTCATAATGTGCCACCAGACCAAAACCACTCTACAAATTGCTCTTCCGTCATCTATCAGTCCAAACCAGACCCAATAATTCAACGTCAACTTGTAGGTCGAATTATGCAATTTTGCCACTTTCTCTTACTTTCAGAATTCCCATCCTCCTCCTCTTGAACCAGCACTGGATCCTCATCAAGATATACATGATGCCCCCTCTACTGCTAAGTGTTTGGGAATAGCATTGATTAATGCGTCAATTTCTCCAATTCTTCCGCCCAACTGGACTTGGCTACTGAACAGGGGTCATTAAATGAATCTGTGCACATTGGCACCTTTTTTGGTTGCATTATAAGTAGCAAAGCAGCCGACTAACCAAACTGATTATAAAACCTCTACGCCCAATGCTATTGTCTTAGTTTCTACTGCGTAACAAACAATAAGATACTTAATCGGGCTAATACTTGATATAGTGATTCCGCAATCCAGACAAGTAACATTTCCAGTGATTCGTTAACAGCAAAAAGGAATTAATAAACTTCCCGATTCACCACTGATTACGAATCAACAAACGCCAGCTCACATTAGAACATCGGAAACCGGTGCCTTCCCATTAATCCAGTGAAGTCCGGCAAAACTGCAATCACTGAGTCCAAATGAAGAACCACTAACTCAAAGACAACTTTTAGATTAAATTACACCACTTTGTCTCCTCCTATTGCACCCCCATCATTCAACATGCTCCTCTCCCTCCAGGCCCACATTATGTCTCCCTCCATTGCTACGTGTTTGTGTCTTAAAAAGAGCTCAATGCGCATTGCTAAGAGACACGGGCACGCGGCGCGGCAGTTTCTCGAATGTTCCTACCTAACCACCACCCACAATTAGGCCTGTCATCAATAACGCGGACTTTCCTCAACCTATATGATAAACTGGGTGTAGGTGAATAAATCTCGGCGGTTTTGGAAGGGTAGCAAAATTCGGAAAAGAAATCAGCCGACCCGTCGAACATCAAACCTGTGTAGATGTTTCTACACTCCATGACCAGAGAATTAGGCATTTCACCTAGTTGACGATTATAGTATGCTTTGAAATCATAACCAATCAGGCTGCCATTTACTGCAGCAATTCGAAGATAGAATAAACAATAAAGAGCCGAGATACCCTCTGCCAACCAATCAATAAATCCAAGGCAGTTCAGTCTACCGATGACCACACTAGAGTGTGAAGTACTGGTACATCTTATCTAGGTTACAGCGTTAAACCGGCAAATACCACCATTCATTTTGTGTCCATATGAGTCCGATTCAAAGTTCACCAGTTTTCCAAAAGTGAGGAGATTTTCGACAACGATACTTAACCTGGCTGACACTTACTGTATCGATTTTTTACCTTAGTGCAGACCAGTGATCTTTTTCGTGGTTCATCATTAGCGTCTGACCAATAAACATCACCTTGCATTGTCTAACAATGAGTCACTTTAGAAAGTGAAACATCGACACCTCTTCTAAATTACCACGCATAACCAGAAAAAAGGGTCCAATCACTGAGTCAAACCCAAAGCCCCATAGCTCCCGAATAGAAATCCACCCTTCAAATTCCGCCTACGTACTAGGACTTTCGTTCTTCTCTTCCCCGTCGTCATTTCCATTCTCCTCTTTCTTCTCTCCCACAACCCGCGTTGGGCTCTCATCGAGGTCGACATTATTTCCCACATTCACTGCCGCTTCTTCGTTCTCCTCCTCTTCAGAGGAAGAGTGCCCACTCTTATCCCCTTCGTCCTCCTCATCCTCTTCCCTAGCAGTCCTCTTGCGGGCAGCCTTTTTGCCCGTCTTGCCGGCCCCACGCACGCGCAGGAACTGCGGTGGGATCAGTCCGTCCCTCACCGCCTTGGCGTTCTTCATCGGAGTGAAAGTGACCAGGGGAGACGCCGCCGACTCCCCTGTCGGCGACGCGACGACTAGCTGGGCGAAGTCGGGGTTTGAGAAGGAGGAGGGGGCGCTGTGGAAGAGGCTGCGCGGCAACTTAATCTCGAACTCGCAGCCCTTCCACACAATGTTGGTGCAGCGGGTGAGAAGGATGCCTAGAGCGATGTCGCAGGCGATGTAGATACGCTGGAACCGCAAGAGAGAAAGAATTAATTCAAGAGAGTGGATTGGAGGAAAGGGTGAGAGCGAGGGGGGAACCCACAGTGTTGATGGACTCGTCCTCAGGTCGAAGTGCGTCCTGAGAGTGCTTGATCCGCTCGAGAAGTTGGCGCAGGAAAGTATAGTTGTTGCTGCCGGCCATGACGGGTTCCATGATGAACCACAGCGCTCTACACACAAGGAATGAGAGGCCAAAGAACGGTGATACGATTGCCTTGACACCTTAGGCATCTATTCAGTGCTCTGAGTTAATCTCTACTAGATGTATACAAACTGAATGATCATTCCATGACCTCAGAGTAGCCGCATTTCGGTCTGGTATAATAAACATGTGCCGTTACTATCTGCCTTGTGGATTCAATGGGTCATCTTGAGGGTATTTTAAATGGAATAGGAGAATCTCGGCAACTAGTCGAAAATATTAACCCTCGAAAGGCTCAAGCCTAATTACGGGCACTAAGCAGATATGACAAGCCTCGTTGTAAATTCAGTACGCCGATCAAACAAATACGTGGGTCTCTGGAATGTTCTTATCCGAGCAACGAGTTCTGACTTGAGTTCCATAACCTCTTAACGCATGAATACTAAACGTTCACTCAGTAGACAAGCTGTGATGAGCACCTACCTGCTACATGACTTGACCTAGTGTGTGCTCATTGTTACCGATGTCGCTCTTAGTTGATCCTCTCGCGATTTCCAGGGAGACGATTACAATTCAGAGATCCATTATCAACTGCTTAAAGATTGGGGCTGAAGATAAGCACCCCCATATTCCCTAAAACGTTGACATCATTTGCAGATCAAAGCACCTTCTCACACTTCCCTTAAACAAAATCTCGAGGAGATCCGTATTTAACAAACTCGGAACTCCTGAGACATGAATACGCGCCCTTTTTGGATCATATACCTTTCTATGAATCACTTAACTACCTGATATAATGGAAACAAAACCAAGCTGTCCGTTTGCTCCTAGGGAGTGACCGTCTTTCGCTTCACGTTTCTATAACCACTTCATTTTTCAAGGATTAAAGCACACCAAATTATATGCCACTTTTTGCCGGATACACATTCCCACACACCGATCCCGGGCTCTGGAAATCAGTGCCACATTCGAATGAATTAGGCGAATAGAGGGTGACAACTTACGACTTCACAACGGATAGCCTGGCCCGATCCTGTGGGTACTCCCAGTCCGGATCATGAGCCAACAGGTGGATCGCGTAGGTCAGCACATAATCAGGGAGTAGGGCGAACAGTAATTCTGCAAAAAGAAAGAAGCCGTTAGCCACTCCCGGACTCTAGAGTTTAGCATGTCGTTTATACGACATCCCGTCTCGACTTTGAAAGACCAAAAGTGCTCCCATACGCGTGACCTACCTAGGCTATTCTAACGGTAAACAACTTTTGGGCCATACAGTGATTCATTAGTGCAAAAGAAATGTTTTTTACATCCAAATGTTGACCGCCTGAGTCAAATTGCATTCCAGCCTCGCAGGAAGAGGATCGCTCCTCCTTAAAGAGCAACACCCGAGTTAGTACAGTAGCCACAACAGAGCGCGTTTCGAGGATTCTACCTCAACAACCACTAACACGGTAAAGTCGGTATGACCTACTAACAACGCCGAGTAGTGATGAAATACACGACGCTCACGCAATCGCGTTGTACATTCACACCCAGGGCAACCGCGAATAACAATGACACACGCAACAACCACAAAATAGTCAACACGCAGTTGTTACGGATAGTATTTGCATGTCCTATACAACGACTGAAGTCGCAGATTACCTCCATACGCTTTCTACTCTTCCCGGAATACTTATTTAGACAAACTAGCCTATGGAACAACCACGAATCAGCAAACACCCAGAGGTCGACTGTTGTGTTTATGTGTCCTTTGAAACGATTCAAGCCACAGGCTACCTCCGTACTTTCTCTACTCTTACTGAAGTACTTTTACAGAGTAGAACACTATCCCATGCTCTGCAGTGCAACAATCACAAAACAGCCAACACTCAGAGGTCTAAGTTGGTGTATTCGCGTCCCCCGGAAGCGAATTTTGTCGGTACAAGGCACCACAGGGGCACACCCTATCTTAGGTTCTGTTGACATCAAAAGAGACGTACTGGGCTTGTCAGTGAAGGGTCCATGCCTGGCGAGGAAGGCACGGCGCTGCTTCACGTTGGCGACGAGGTGCTGCTTGGCGCGTTGGCGAAAGACGACGTCGGGGACGTCGGCGACATGGGCGAACATGGCCATGTACTCCAGCGGCAGCTTCAGCTGGATCAGGCCCTGGGAGAGCTTCTCCAGGAAACGCTCCCGCACGTTCGGACAGGGGTCCTACAAAAACCCCAAAAGAAATAGTGCAGTTGTTATACCCTTTTGCGGCGTTAGCGGAGGTATGGTGCCTAAAGCGATGAGCTAATTTCTCTTACGCATCAACCACGGTGCTTGCCTTAAAGACAAGGCCCAAACATGTAGCAACTGTGCGAAAGCTAACATCTTGAGGCACATGGTACTAGGACAATACTTTATACAATAATGCTTGGTAGTTTTTTCTAGGTGTTTTGAAGGTTCATTTAAACGTTCAAATCCACCGTCGTCATTCATAATGTTAAAAAGGGGAATGGATACGGAGTGAAAGCCCCCATAACTAAACATAATAGACCACCGCTGCTCAGTGGTGGCCACTGAACACTATTGAAACAATCCAGTGGAACGATCGAGAGAATCGCAAGGGAGAATAGGGGGGAGTAAAGCCGACTTCCTCCTCGAAAATCTGAGGAAGCAGATGTTGGAAGTCCCTGGCACCTGAAATCGGGCTTGTTCACCTCTAAGACAAAAACCTTCGCCACTTTTTTATATTAGGCCAGGGGTCAACTTCTCCGCTTATCAGGCACCCCTTCCTCCGGACTTCTCAGTCCTACACCCATCAGGACAGTGGGTCAGTTCTAATTACTACCCCTAGAAAGGACTAAAATATTATTATATTCACCAAACCTACCCATGAGTTGTCGGAAATAGCTTAGTAACTTTATTCATTATAAGCAGTGTGAAAGCAATTCCAAAAATTCAGGTACCCCGAGACTTGATGGGGGTAATTAAACTAGTTTTTAATAGCCATCTACAAGGAAAAGTACAATGTCAGCTTGTTCCAACCTGATCGCGGTTCGACTAAAATTGTCCTTGTCATTTCAGGAATAAAGGACACCACTGTAAAGTTTAAATTGACACCTACGAATCAGTTCCCCACTTCGCGGTCCCGAAACATATCTGACCAACAACATTTAGTTATTATTGGCTGCAATTTATTTTTTCCAATCTTTTCAATGCAGTCACGTTAGGCTTCGCGGTCATTTAATGACCGTAAAGCGAGCGTATGGGGCAGTGTCGCGATTACCACAGTGAAAAAATATTACGAATACCAATAAGAGTGAAATATGGGGGCCAGAACATGACAAACCGGAGAATTAGATACCTGGTGGAAAAGTGTGAGATGTCTACATTCAAATCGTCTAGAATATGGAGGGTGGATTACATTCGAAATATAGGTCTTTTTAAGAGAATTCATACAACTACCTTGGCGCATGGGAGGTTGGAATGAGAATTTCGACCATTTCAAGTGACTGGTGAATGAATACCACAAAAGTAGAATAGAAAGAGAGTTGTGGGTGGCTTACACAGATGACGTAGGTCATGGACTGGTACCAGGAGACCTCGATGACCTCGGCGTAGAACTGGAATTGGGCGATCTTCAACCAGGAGGTCGCTGCTACCAGACGCATTCGAGACATGTCACCAAGCCTGTGTGCGAGGAGTCATGGTTTCGAATAGAAGCAAAGAATCTTACCGAGTTACGCATGAAAGATGCTTAGATCCTCGGATAATAGTTTCTCTAATTGCCACAGCCGAGACTATTTAACTTTGGGAGACCAAGTTTATCCTGTGGTACCAGAACTGTTTCCGGAAGAGAAAGTCACCCTTCAAGATGACAATACGCCAATCCATACAGCAGCTAGAATTGGTAAGGAATGGTGCAAGGAACATTCCAATGAAGTTGAGCATCTTATCTGGCTACCACAATCCCCAGACCACCTCAACCTCGTTATTGAGGGGCATTTACGGTTCATTTTAGAGATACGATAAGTCGATTTCCGCCATAGTCCATAAAAAGAACTGGGTGAGGAGGTTTTAACTGCAGAAGGATGGGCTGTAATCCCTTTGGGACCAACAATTCACAATCTCGGGGAATCGAGGCTTCAAATTTCGCAAAAGGTGGACGTACATCATACGAAAACATATTTTGTTGATTTTTCAAGAGGTTTCCATTATCATGTTTAAAACCCTGTGTATGGTATCGTAACAGGTTCATAAATAAGGAGTAATCAGCATGTGACTCCACCACCAATAAACGTTCCCTTCAAAACAAAAAAAATCCGCTCCTCCTGATTGCAAGCATTGTATTTAATGATGTTACAAGTAGCACAATCTCGCTACAGGAATAATAAAAACGCAGTTGAAACACTTTCTGGTAGACCTATAATTAATTCCTCAAATAAAATGCCTGACCAGCCATTTGTGAGGTGCGAAATGGAAGAAAAAAAGGGAGACTCACGACATTTCGCCTTTGCAGGTGAGGTCACCGTCGTGAACAACGATGCGGTGGATGAGGCGGAAGATGATCTGGGCGACCTGCTTGTTCATCAACTTGAGGCCGACCAACCAGTTGGCCATCAGTTTCATCGCCGCGATCTGATATCCACGGCCGACAGAAAAAATTAGCAAATCATAAACGTCAAAGAACACTCCTTCCGATTCATTCGAAGGTGTCCCACCTGGGTCATCGAAGGACCCCTTTTTAAACCAAAGGCAATACATACATTTAATTAAAAACTCAATCGGCAATGTAATTTCCCCGATTGTCTATGACTTCCATCCATGTTAGCAAGCTTATAAATAACGACATTTTGATCATTCGAAGAATTCAAAAACGGCGATGCAGAAGCTCTTTCTCCCCAATAATTTCGTGAGCTACGAAACTACTGGTAGTCTGAAGGAGGAGCAGGGTCGGGAGAATAAAGCGAAATATGGGGGATTTTTCAAAACCCAGTTCTTCTGTTTTTGTCGGGTCGTGGTGCATTGTCCCGATGAAACATCATCACCCCCTATCGATTTACTAGAGCAGGTTTTTTCTCCCTAATGGCTTAAGGTACATTTGAGCACTAACAATCGCTATACTAAGTGGTAACAATCCAAATTTCATTATCCCTTAACGATACCACCAAACTGATCAAAGAACCCTTTTCCCATGAAGTTCCCTTCTCGACTGACCGTGGTCCTTCCCCAGCGTACGAAGCCGCCACCGTCTACGACGTTTACCATTTCGATAAAAATTATTTTCCCCCACTCACTAGTCCATCTACCAAAAAGATGAAACAAGTTGGCGAGATTGTGGAGGAGAGCAGATATTAACTGGAGATATGAGGTTGTTTTCGCACTATTCATTTCGAGGCACCCGTTTTCCAAGTTTTTGAAGATTACGATAAACAGTTGTATGGTCTGATAAAACGGGATTTTATTAAAAGGGCTGCTTCACACATTTCCCACCCCCATAAACCAAATGCTTCTAGCCGTTCCAGCTGCTGCTGGGTTTTCTTCCTTCAAATAATAAATCATTATTTGCCTCATGGGTACTTCCAAGTTAGTAGACTCCATGTGGAGTTGTTGATCATTGCAGTTAGCTCAGAGTAATAGAGGTAGCAGCATAACGACAGCACACCTCAGGGAGAAGTCAAAACTGGATGTTATTAGCTAATTTTTCCGATTACACCCGACCCCCTTTCCAAACTGGCCAGACCACAATTCAATGCACCACTATCGGCATCAGGGGACCCCAACTCACCTTGGCTCTGGTTACAATCGGCACATTCCCATCCAGCGTCCATTCCGACGGACTAGCTCCCTTCTTATCATCCCCACTACCGGTTGCCGGGGCACTTGACTTTGGTCCCTTTCCCCGTTTCCTCTTCCTCCCCGAAGCTGTTGTCGTGTTATTTTTATTCGAGACTACAGTCTCATCAGCAGCTGCGGGGCCAACCAACTCATCCTTGGTGAGCACGTTCGGTATCAACTGCTCCACTATGAGGGCCTTGAGGTGTCGATTGTAGACACCCGGGAAGAGTAGTCCCACGTGACCCAGGGTCGTCAGACACGTGATGTAGTCAGGAGAGGTCAACTCGCACGCCAGACAGATCTAGGGGAAGAAGACGGGTACGATCAGAAGGCCCAGGCGAGTTCTCGGGGGTGTGGGACCACCCCTACCTTCACAATGTCGTCCAGCGTCTGCTGGACCTTCACTTCCAGGTTCAACACGGCCGACTTGGGACATTCCAACACAGCATCGGTGGATGAGGCCGTCTCGCTGGCCTTCTCTTTGTCTGTCTCATCCACTCCATTGGTTGACGACGGTGCCGGTTGTGGGGCTGGATGTGGTGGGTCGAGGGACGAGATAGGACCACGGGGAAAACGCGAGTGCTTGCCGGCGAGTGCGTGGGCGGTGGAAAGGATCTGGCGAAGCACCCGGACGGACAGTTTGGCCCGGCGACGCTCTCGACGCCAGGCCAGACCCGCTTGACCCACGCTGACTTCATCTTCGTCCTCCTCGGCGTGGTTAACATCAGCTCGACCTGAAGAGCAGACGAGGATGAGGATGAACAGTTGTTTTTTTAACTCAACTGATAAAGCAGGATAAGCTTTTTTAAGATGATTCTTGAGTACTCCCATGTTAGCAGGGTTTTTATTAATAACTGAAACGAAATTTAATCGGTTTAGATGCATCTTAGCATAAGAATAATGTTCAGCCCTATGTCATAAAATACCCTTTAAATTTGTTTAATTCCAAAAGGTTAAATTCGGACAAAACTTATCGGGTGACCTGGTGCTACGAAGCTTAAACTCAATTGAGACATTCGCTACTAATCTCACATGCGTCACAGCGGTCAACCTATTTCCCACAGCTCAAAAGGCCAAAACCGAATGTTCTCAGCCCATTGCACGACCACAGCAGCCACCCTACCGAGATTACCTTAACCCGTCGATGAACTCTGGACACTTTCACATAAAGAAAGAGGCTAATCGCCGGGCTGCCAGCACCACAAAAGTTTCCCTAGAAATTTCTCCATGTTCTTTGCAGGGGACAGTTTGTGGCTGTAATAGGCGCTGATAACGGCGCCGTTTTTTTCCGAGTAAAACTCTTTTAGGACACCAGTGTGATTTTCTAGTCCACTGAATGTCCTTTTAATACACATTTGTAGTTACCAACCACTTTTTTCTGTTTAATTTGGGCCAAAAATATTCTGCCCTTTGTCTAGACCAAATTAAAAGGCACTAAGATTGCCGCTAGGTTGAACCACTTTGTGAGATGGAACGCATCACACTACCACCTCTTCCGACATGAGATCGACATGCGCTGATAGCCATTCTTGTGGGTATAGTGTCACCACAGACCAGTGAGCTGGGTTTTCAAACAACCGATAGTAGAAAAATGCATAGTAGCCGCCTTTGGACAAAAGAGTTTGCTGCACTCGTTCCTCGTGTGAATAAACGAACCCTGCCTAATCCAAGTCAACTCACGTTTTGACTTGCTTGTGACCCCTTTATCCCCGTCGCCCTTGACAACCGGCTGAGGAGGGAACTCAGCGGTGAGGCCCTTGGTGCAGAACTCGGCGAGCATGGGCATGATTCGCTCCACCTGTTCGCACAGCTGTTCCACACTGCCCGAATACACCGGCCTTCCACCAGAGCCAAGAAGCACCCCACTGGCCTCGGCGCCATTCCGGTTGCGGGTTTTGCGTTGAGCCTGGGGTGGGGAGGGAGCAGCGCGGTTTTCCAGGGCTGCTTGGACGTCGTCGGTAGTGGCGTGTTCCAGACTCGTAGCCGATGTTGTGGAAGCACCAGAGCCAGGGATCGCAGAGTCCTTGGATCCGTAGATTGGGCCACCACCGAACAAGCAGATGAGGACCTATGAGGACGAAGTGGAGCCGGTTATGCCCTTTTGAGAACTGCGTACCAGCATACAAGTGGCCGATATAAGTATCAGCTGGTGGCACCCCAATAATCACGCCATGGAATAAAAAAGATTTTTGATAGAGCATAATACCATCAGAGAAAAAAATCTTAATATTAAAACTTCGAGAGTTCGCATTCCTTAGGAACTAGGGTAAAAGTATCAAGCAAAATGCTGGAGCTAATTATTTTTTGTAAGTAAAACAGAATCGATCTAAAATTCCCACTTCAAGGTGATCGGATCAAAAAATTTGATATACCCACATTTGGTTGTTTTTTGAAAATGTGTTAAACTAACGTGCCTTTACGAGCCTAAACCCTTCTCCATCACTCATACAGATTACGAATAACGTGTTTCTGGATGATCGATTGCGACGGGCATCGAAATAAGGAAATGCTTTCCCCTGAACATTGTGACAATCTCTAGAAATGGTGGTGGCTAGAGGAAAGCTACAAAACAACAGATGATCTGATTGGTCTCAAACAGCTGATTTCTCTCCCGAAAACAGTGCTGAAGAGGACAAGGTAGAAGTGAGACGCTTGGCCTATGCCGAACTAGATAAAGATCTTGACCTGTCGATGGAGGACTATCAAGACGATGATCGAACGCCGTCGTCGAGAACGACACTACTCGTTGTTCTGTCAGTACTGCAAGAGCCCAATTAGTAGTCGATAGAATCAAAGCAGCCATTTGAGACGCTAACAACGGATACCTACGGAAATTGGGGGATTTCTTTTAGAACTATTAATTCATTGTTACCAACGCTTTTTTTCCTGCCGCGTTAGTCATACGTAGTAGATTCTTCTCAATACATCAGACAGCACGATGGCCTAGCTTCGAACGCCAATCACTGATAGACCCTTCAAAGCTTTGAGACAGATGGGTTTTGTCACAACTTTGAGCCCGCAAACACAGCCACATGGCTCCAGTACCAAGCCTCGCCTCCGTCGTCTTTTCGTTTGGTGGTTTGGAAAGTCCGATGAGCTGGGTCGGAATTTCATAATAACACTAGAGATGGTTGCCAAAGACACTAAGCAAGTACAGCACACGCTCTGAGTTAATGAGATAAACTACGGTCTCGCTTCACTTGAGCTTCTATTCAGAAGAGGCGAGCAGGCTAGCAGTTTCGATCGGTGAAACAAATGGTAGGTGTTGAGAACTAATGGCAGTGACTTTTCTCCTCATGGTGATCACAGAAAACGGAGTTCGCCTAGGACCTCTTAACAGCCACTGGTAGCCTATCACGTGGTTTTGGTTCCTTTTCGTTTCCCTTTATCATACCTCTGACTAAACCTTTGTTAGATAGGACCCAAAATTTGGAAAACTATTTAGAGCAACAACAACAACAACAACAACAACCAGCATTTGACTTAACCAGGCTCCTAGAGGGTAGCCGTCTTTCTCTATCAGTTTTGTCTCTTGCGAGGGCACTGAATGCACGCCCAACCAATCCGGTAAGCTCAGCAGTCGAATAACTCAACTACCAATCGACTGAAAAATCCCAAAAAAACACGACAACAACCGATTCATTATCAGCACTACCCTATTCTCATAAGAACCAGTAAATGACCGATACCTCTGAGCGACATTAGTTAAGTTCTTTAAAGTGTAACGGATAATACCAAATACGAATGAAAAAGCGAAAAATCAATATGATAAGCAGGGGACAGCTAGGGTGATTGAAGGAGGGGGTTCATACCTCTAAACAGAGCTCGACGGGAGATCTGGGGTCATCAGCAGACGCGGCGTCGGCCAAGATGTGGGGAAGCGCGGTGCCTCGGTATGTGGCGAGGACGCTGTTGATGTATTGCAACACATCATCCGCCGGAAGCGTGTCCTGTAAAAAATGGAAGGTGAACTGAAGAAACAATGCCACAAACACACACAGTCCTCGGTTCCGTTTGCCGCGCCACGCAGTCTCGAATGTGGTGCGATGAGTGTACAAGTGCAAAACTGCCGACTCGCAATAGTAGCTACTGATTGCATTAAAGTGCACTGTGCTACAGCTCAGGTATCCCATGGTGATAGCGAGTATCTCAACAAACCCCTCCAAGTGCTGCTTGAGAGAATGCCATGCAAAAACTCATTCGGGGGTATCGAAGTATGTTTTAGAGAATAATAGTCGGATCGATGTTTCTACAAATGCGCTAACACACATCACGCTTTCTTCTTTCAAAGTTTGCAGGTGATTATAACCAAGAGAATGGAAGACGACTGGGACCCCCCCCCCTCCATTTTATTCATCACGGAAGAGGGGAATAACTTGAATCTTGATGGTCAATAGCGCCGGCCATAAAAACGTTCTCCTCTCCCGAAAACTGTGAAAACAACAATCTGGTAGCACGAACTGCAGAATACCGGCATTGGAGACTACGAGGCGGTAGTGACTAGAAGTCACCAACAGCAGACGATCTATACATCTTCCTCGAAAAGAGAATGAAAACAGTGTTGAAGGAGGACTGGCATCGGAAATCGGGCTTTGTCACCGCGTTGGTTCAATGTTCCACCGTCTACCATTAAGCTTGCAGCAACGAGTGATAACCTCTGCTGATACTCAAACAAGCGTCGCAGAGGTAAACTTCTAGGATAAAAGGTGCGACTACACCAGTCCATCTCCTCAATGTTTGGCCTCCGCCGATATTAATCCACTGGTTAAAAACTTCCAAGTATGGTTGGGCGCTGTGGTTGAGAGAGATACTAATTTCTACCGTGCCAGCCCAGTTAGTCGACGACAGAATTGGAGAAGCAGTTCTTGAGAAGACCCTTTCCCAGGACAAGCTTAAAATCAGCCAAGGGGGGATATTTTGAGCAAAACTATGCCCGCAAAATGACAATTCCCCCTCGTCTATAGAACTATCCATAAATATCGTCCTTTTCAACCACTTCTACCTGGCAAATGTACCTCGAGCACCCTGAAAACTAGCCATCGGGCCTCTTACAAATCACCTCAGTGCAATGCTTTTTACACTCTGACATATACTGAAGCTACTGTCATTTTCGTGCCCTTTGGCCAATCATAAGAGTCTTATTAGACTTTATGGCCACAAATTCTGTTTCAGTATGAGCAAGAGAGGGGGGGTTAAGTAGAACGACTCACCTTATGGCACACCGCTAGGGCCAGGAGGATGCGAAGGTCGCGGACAAGGTCCACACCGAAGACGCCGTGTTCCGCGGTGGAAGTTTCCATGGAGACGACGAGGCGAGTGAGGAGCTCCTGCCCGAAGACCTCATCGAAGAGGACCGAGGCACAGCGCTCCACCAGGACCTTCACCGAGTGCTCGTATTGCGCCGTCTCACCACCACCTCCACCACCAGTTGCTGCTGAGTTGGAGTTCGAGGAGGATGAGGAGACGCGTTTCAGGACGCCCAGCTGTTGAAATAAGCGAGTTAATTAGCACCAACCCCTTCACTCTTGCATGGGAACCAACAGGCGAAATAGAAGTCACAGCAGATGGCGACGAAAGCCGAGCCAGCTATTCCCCTACGATCCTTCTGCGGTACACTCGCTACAGTGATGCCCTTGAAGACTGCACTATTACCCTTACTCTCTTCACTTTTGAATGAATAAAGAGATGTTGAACTGAGAAGTTACAGCAGGTAGCCACGAAGGCTGAGGGAGTAGTGGAATAACTTCCAGCAGAAACCATCATAGATGAATCCAGATGGCTGGAGGGTCAATTTAATTGCCATCCATCAGCGACAGGCTCGATATATTGACATCCTCGAAGACGAAAAACTGTCAGATGGTTTGCATAAAAACTACAACCTACCGAACTCAACTTCTGCGACAATTACCAATAGATGAACTTTTCAGAGTGTAGGTCTGCATATCCAACTCGCGAGTTCAGTGCCTGAATGAAGACATCAGTAGAAAATCGTCCCTAAACAAATTACCCGCTTAAGTCCAAAACTGCCGCTGAGCGATGATCATGTCATGATTTAAAGACTCCGAAACGCTACGATAGCTACAGCAGTGCCAGAACACCCGAAAAAACGTCAACGCTGCCGAGAATGCAACCAACCTGGACGGAAGTTACCACTACGTGTCTTCTAGGACCCCTATAGGAAGTGGTGGTCGCAAATTTCACCACAAAAGCGGCACCATGGGAACTGTCAAAAGCACCATCACTCACTTTTGGATGTTACAAATGAAAAGGTAGCACTTTTGCGATCCTAGTACAAGGCTTTGTAGTAAATAAACTACATGGCTATAAGAGCGCCGATATTGATTGATGAGTGTGCGCAGCAATCGAGTTGATTTTCACTACATAGATATTACATTTGCACAAAAACACCAACAAGAGTAAATGCTCCACTGGCTAAAATGCTCACTTTCTGTGATATTTATGAGGCTAAAACCAACACGCATACTTGGAAAACAAGAAACAGACCTTCTTAACCCAGAGAGGCAGGAATTGAGTTCGGCGATGATGATGAAAGAGGGAGGAATGTTTAACCCCATGGGGGCAAATACAATAAGCAACAGGACTCACCATACAACGGGCAGCCGTCTTGGAGGGACATTCCAAGTTGAAGAGTTGGCAACAGTTGCTCCGCAGAACCGAGTCGGTGTGGACAGCTGCGAAGAACTTCTTCAGGTGGTCGATGGCCTTCTCGCCCTTTGGGAGCAGGTCTTTGTGGGACAACAAAACAAAGGTGACATTCCTCGTCGAGAAAAAAGGTGGATGTGATAGAGGCTGAGACTCACTCGATAGTTTCCGTATTATCCGCACCAACTCGTTGCTGGCCTTGCCCATAATCCTCTTGCCCTGATGCTCCATGATTATCTCAAGTGCCTCGCGCATTATCGAGGATCCGCTGGTAAGGGAAAAAGCAGTAATTACGCGACGAAATCGACGACTTACACAAACTGAAACTTGAAGAGTTCCTGGATGGCCCTGACCGAGGAGTCATCGGCCAGTTGGTAGCAGGTGAAGAGGGCCTTCACTCTCTCATTGGTGCCAAAGTTGTAGGGCACAATGCTGCTCTTGAAGAGCCGCTCCACAATGATCCTACAAGGGGGCGGGAGTAAGGAAGGCGGAAGTCAACCTACTTGTCCTCGATGGAGGGCTGATAGTAGAGCTGCATGATCACGTTGAGGGCCTTGGTCATCCTCTCCAGATTCGGCTGCAGGGCGGTCAGGTTGTGCTTGTAGATGGCGGCCAGCTCGGTCAGGGCCTCTTTACGGACACTGAGAACTCGATCCCAAGATCGATTGTAGATGGACTGGAAGAAGAGGTCCGACTCTGCCTCGTTTTTGGGCTCCTTTATTAAATGGGAGACCATTTTCAAGGCCAGCAGACGAACAGCTGAATTAGAATAGGCATTTAACTTAATTTTAGCTGTATGTATTAGATAAAAGAGTGAAAAAATCGGAACTCACGTTCCATTTTATCGACCACCCGGGAAGTGAGGCAGGTTATGAGACTCTCTCGAGGTAATTCCGGGTTTCTCAGCAAAAGAGGAACCATCTGAACGCAAAAGCCCCTGATTTCCACGTCTATATCGTTGAATCTCGAAAGGAAGGACTCCCAGAGTTCGGGAATTTTGGTATGGACGGTTGAGTTCTGTTAGATGCTGTTAGGTGGGATTGAATCACTAACTTACCGGTTCGGCAAAGATCCGGGTGAGGAGGCGGAAGGCACGCTTTCTTTCGCGGGGTATGCTCGATTTGAGTTTGACTTCGATGCAGGGGAGAATGGGTGCGACGAGACTTTCTTGCAGGGTGTGAAGGGCGTAGATTATAATAAAGGAATATTCGCCCAGAGGATCTGGCTGACGGATACCGATGTCCAACTCATCGGAATCCATATTGGCGTATTTTTGGTCGCTCAGAACGAGGGAGTTTTGAATGAGCTAGACAACATTAATGGCAGGAGGGAAACCTTACCATCTGGATTGGATACTCCAACTGAGCAGAGGCAAGGAGAATAAGATCCTTGACCAGAGCATGTTGAGTGGGTTGAGAGCTTTTTGCCGGTTCGATAAGGAAGGAGAGCAAGTAGGCAACGACGTCGTTGGTAAGGAGGGAACTCGATTGATTGATTATCCTAACCAGGGTGTTGAGAATAAACTCCTGTACAGTGGCTTCATCTGACCAAGCCCAGACAGAAATATTCCTATACTCAATTGAAAGTTAAAATCCCGAAAAATCGGAAAGTACTTGGTGATGCTGAGGAGGGTTTTTAGACATTCGAGCAAATACTTATCGCCATCACCAAGCATCCGAAACCAAGTAAATACATCCAATTTACAGCAAGTCTACGATTGTGACAAATTGAAGCGTCAACTTACATATAAAATAGTAAATAGACGAGGGTAATTTACGTCGTGTTTACTGAGCACCTTAGATATATTGGAAATGGATTCATTAAGGAAGTTATATAGGTTCTAAAGACAGGAATAATAAGTTTATTAAACACAACCTTAATCTGATCCTCTGAATCTGGGAGACCTTCAAAAGGATTTGTAGGGCAGAATAGTTTAAGTAATGTACAGATGGACACACAGACGCGCAGACGAATGTCAATATCGGGGTGATTGGTAAATTGACGAGAAAGTAAATGCAAAAGAAGACCATTTAATTTAATCGGATTTTGTGTTTGGGTGACGGATTGTTGACTTTCGGGTTCCTCTTCGATAGACTCATCTTTAATACCGCTTTGTCGCAGCATATCTCGCAAGGCAGCATTTAAGTCCTACCAAATAATCGCATCGAAACTATGACTTACATTAATCCGTTTTCTCAACTGGTCTGGGCGAAGGGAGCCAATAATTTCAGCACACCCATCAGGATATACAACTTCGATACCGGCAGGATCCAGAGCCATACCCTATACCGTTAAACTCAAACTGTTGGCGGACCTTAACATGAAGTTAAACAAACCAAAAGCCGCGGGACATCGTGCTCAACGTTATTTTGAATTATGGCTACTACCATAATTTATTCTAAAAATTGTAAGCTTTTAAATTTTAACGCTTAAATATTCTTTTAAAAAAGTATTATTTAGTAAATTTTGAACGATTGACAACCCTTCGGACCACAATGTTGCCATGTTCTGCCACCTTATTTATTATGTAACTAATTGCATAAAATTCTAAGAATATTACGTTCTGACCAAACCGTTCTTCAATTTCACTAGACCGCTTCCTTCGGGCTTGTTGAAGCAATCCAACTTATCACAAAGGTTCTTCTCAAATGACTTTTTCAACCTCTGTTCATTAATACGAATTAACTTCCGCCCCAATGGTGGTAATTGTTATGATCTTTCAGGCACAAATTATGTTGCCGTTTATATACGGATTCTGTTGATATTTTTTGCTGGTGCATATGGTAGTGCCTAAATGATTGATAAAGCATTAAATATTAATCACCTTTGGATACAGCAAATTCACCCCTACCTCACTTTTTTATTGAGAATACAGATAAAGTTTCTGCCACAGCACTGCATGCCAATGATAATTAGCCATTTATTACCGAAAAGAAGATATTAAAACACCGGGAATAGCTTGGAATCTTATTTAATTGCCAAAACGTCATCAAGTGCTAAGGGTCTCTTTTAATGAGACCACAATGTCTCAGAAAATCATGCATTTCACCAAAGGTATGGAAGAAGTAGGGAGTTGATTGTTTGACAGCAGGTCTCACGACTACACCACCAAATCCGAGGAAGGCATCAGCTGGGGGACACGCGGCCGCGTCCGTCATTCCGTCACCGACCATCAGTACGCCGGACGGTGTATCCGATTCGCGATCTACGCTATTGGCAAGGCGCTCCTTTATCATGGCAACCACTTCGCTTTTGCCTCGTGATCGTGACGTTGGCTGTTGTCGGTCAAAGTCTATTGCCAGTCCTATAATCAGTTGAATGGATCAAATTATGGTGATCACACCGTCAGAGATGTCTTTATTACTTAGCAAGATTCGCAACTGGTTGTTAATTCATCCTTGAAGTTTCTGTGTTCCCGCCTGAATCATTTTTTTGTTTTGATGTCCGTTCTTAGAAATTAAAGCCTGGCGCCCGTTCAAGTCTAATGTCCCAACGAAACCAGTCAGTTAAATGGGAGCTTAGTTAACAAATCTGGTAAAAGCATCAAAAAGGTCTTGTTCAGTGCTAACGTAAGGGCTTTATAAGGATGGTTGAAATGCCTAGCGACATATTCATGAGATTCGAATATGCACAATTGTGCATTGTTATTAGTCCGGTATTTCGACTAACGTGGATGTGGAAAGATCAACGGTCGTTTGCCACAAACACCCTTAAGTAGCTTTATTAAAAATCACATTCTAAAAAATAGTTAGTGACATAAGTGGAAAACATTATAGGATTCTAAGAGCCCGTTTGGCTACACAATAAATATCGGTATTTTAGTGACTTGCCAGCGTCATTGTAGACCAGATGATTAGCAAAGACGTGATCATCTGGGACACCCAGTTTCTTGGCAACCCGATCGACCAGTTCGATAATACCACCGCTTACCAGGTACAAATCCACATCGTTAGCTCGCAGAGACTGGAAAAGTGTCCTGTGATAAAGAAAACGAATTTAGTTATAAACCGAAAATGATTGCATATAGATATCTATATAGTTAATGGATAAAATTTACCTACTCAAGACCAGGAGTAAGTCTGAGCGGATTTTTGTCCAGGAACTCGTTTATTACGTCTTTGGTTAAGCTTAAAATTTCCAACCTCTGGTGCAGAGCCTCCGAAAAATCCAACTTTCCTTCCATGGCTCTGGCTGTTCTAAGAAGAGAGCAGTATACTTTACCCAATATACATAAAATATAATTTTATATTGGATCAAAAATTGTTATTTTGCGAAAAATCAAAACAGCCCTAAGTGATAAACTCTTACATTCCCTGAACGATTTCTTCCTTGTTGCAGAATGAAGCAAGCATGTCTATGCCCTCATCAGGGCAAACAGTAGAGTCAACATCAAAACACACTGCTTTGACATGCGTAAAATCCACCATTACGCTATAAAGAATTTGAGACGAAGGTTTCAATATGCTGTTGCAACTACAGTAGATCGACAACAATGTTCAAGATTTGTCACAGTATTTCATATTACTAGCTGCAAATATTGTACTGATTACCATTCAACAAAAGACAAAGAGTTAAAGTCTAGTTATAACTACCGGGAGATGATCAAAACCAACCAGCACTTGAATTTGATACTTTACTTTCAGATCACCTTGAAATCAATATAAACAAATCACCTTTTGGACACTTGATATCATGGTTTGACAAGAATAAATGCAGAAGACATGAAAATTCCCAAGTAAAAGGCATTAATTATTTTTTCATTCTATGCAGCTTTCTCAATGTCATGGTTAGCTGTCTGGTATATATTATAAGCAAAATATGAAAGCACCCCTCTTATATTCAAAGGCACTGTAAATTATCCACCCATGATAACTCGATATTTTATATAGGCCTAGTCTAACAGCAAGTAGATTTCTGTTAAACTATATATTTTAACCAATGATGCAGCTTTGATACACCTTGGTGATCGGTTTTTGTAACCCTTTAATAGGAGCACTAAACACAAGTGGTTTTTTAAACCCGGTCAAAATTCTGCTCATTTGTGACTGGGTGATAAAAGAGGAAATTTTGAGATCATGGTTTGGAAAATTATATATTCCACCCAATGTGAAAAAGTCCGGTCTCTACCTCTCGGCCAACAGGAGACGCATATAGCATCTAAATCAGCTCCGTCATCGCTACTGATATAGGACAACAATTAACCTCTAATTAATTAATTACTGATTGAAAATGATGGCTGAATTTTTCGAGTTTTTAACTTATCATGATTATTCAACGTGATCCACACTGCTGTGCGAAGAAGAATGGCCTATTTCGAGATGCACTACCGTGTAAACAAGAGATACCTGGGAGCGAATAGCGATCTACGCTGAGTCACCCCAGCGCATCCAAACAAACAAATCAGTATTTTAAGGTTTCAGCTTGGGGGCTCTACGTCCGTTTACTGCTACTCGATGTTGCTGTTGTAGCACTGAAGTTAAAACAAAGCATGTACAATCGGAGCGTAGGAACAAGAGTTGATCCATTATTTTTGCGAACTGTTTAGAGTTCTTCATAGAGGTGTATAGTATTCCCAAAGAAAATACTTCAAGCCTTGTATAAGAGCGTTCGTAGCTGCTGGAAATTAGAACTAATTTCAGTTATTAAAGATTTTGGATAACAGTTCACGTTTCTGAAAATTTCAGCCCAAAGGACTGAAAATCAAATTTACTAAAAGTTCAGTTCATCACTTGAAATTTGTATGGCTCCATTTGCTGTTTCCAAGTTGCTATGTATATTACCGGTTACCCGGTGAACTCCATGCCTGGATCCCTGGAGAATGAACGTCTTCATAACATGTATCAAGGTCATCCCATAAGTTCTCTCCTAATTTCGATTAAATAAAGCAAGTGGCCAAATGTCAAATTAAATTATAGACTATCTATGAATTCCTTCCATCTGTTAACAAGATTATTCACATGATTGTTGGACATTTACTTTAGTTGTGATTCGAAGAGCTCATGAATGCCAGTTTCAGCCTCTTCCTGTGACGCAAAGGCTGTTTCCTTATTCCGAAATGGTTTACTAAAGGAGAAGAGGGTGGATGGGGTATTTTCTCCGAGTTCTTCCGCCTTTTGTGATGTGATTCACGAGAACAGGTCTTTTTTTCTTTCAACGCTTAGTTCAAACACCCTGATTGAGCATTAAATGTTGAATTAGGTAGTATTAATTGTAAGTGCCTTTTCCCATGTAGTTCCCTTTTCGGCTGTGGCTAGGTTCATCTCCATCGCATACGAAGTCACTGTCTACGACGCTCTACATTTTGATATAATAATAACCATTTTTGCGGCACTGGGCAAGTTGTTTATCCAAAAAAATTAAAACAATTTGGCTAGAATAGAGGAGAAAAGAGCAGGTATCAACTTTGGTTTTGAGTTGATCGTTTTCTTATAATAAAAAACAGTCATTAATGAATAGTTGTATGGTTTGGTCTACGTTTACTTTCCATTTTCTCAACTGATAAAGCAGGACAGCCTCTTCAAGAGCTTGTCAGTAAACTCAACTGAACATCCGGTTCCATCTCCATCTTCGTGGATGTTGCAATCTCTAATTCCATTGAATTTCACAAACCGATGTCTTCTGCAAGTTTCGTCATTCACTCATTCCTCTACATAAACTGAGTGCATGTTTTGGACTGCTGAGTTTCCTTCCTTTCTTAAACTCATGCAACATTGTGTACCTCAAATGATTCTTGGGTGCTTCCAAGTATAACAGGGATTTAATCAAGCAAATCTTCATTCTTATTCTGCGAGATCAAATTTGGTCACTTTTAATGCATCATTAGACAGTACAAAGTTCTCTTTAAATTTCTTTCAATTTTAAAGAAGGCGAAATTCCTAAAGAACTTGTGTGAGGACCTGATACATTAAGTCTATTTATAGTTTTGTCTATTTTACACCAGGATTAGTGTAGATGTCTGCAGTGGTTTTCAGTGACGAACAAGGCAACTTTCTGGAATTTCGGGTGGAGCACTGACGATAACCTCCACCATCAGGCACGTGTTCTGTTTATTGGATATGTGAAACGGTAAACTCGGAAGATCATTCTGAATCATAGGAATGTAATAACCTGTGCTAAATGCGTTTGACAGGTGGTGGTCGGCTGAGTGCCTATTTCGGTACACTTGTCTATCAAAGCCTCGGTAGGCTTCATAGGCTTTCAGAATCCCATAAATGCCAAGATTTATAAATTCTCAAATTGAAAAAGTGAAAAAAATATTGGATGGATTTTGCTGCTATTGATTGAACAGTCTGAACAAACAGAGGGGAAAGATGAGAGACCTCTGTTGGTGGTGGATCGATGGTTAATCGACCGATCTCTTACTAGAGTACCGGAAATGCTTGCGTAATGTAGGGTCTTTGGTTTCAGTTAAAGAAAGAAATGCGGTAGAAACTTCTTTAAATAGTGTTTAACATTGGAAGGATCAGCTGACTAGCACCGCTGGAAATTACTAGTTTAAATTTAACTCTCCCACACCACAACTGACGTTTTTTGAGGTTTCATTCACCATAACAGCCTCTTGATTTCATTAACTTGATAGTTTGATTTATAGCTGCATTTGGGTTTTCGTGGCGATGTTATATTAAGTACGAACGTGAATAGTGAATAGAAAATCCTTGGAGAATCTTCACACGATTATTAATCGAAGACATGATGTGATCGTTGCTAAAAACCTTTGTCGCTCCACTTATATGCCTAGGATACTGGTAGAAACCTGGTTCCTCAAATAGAGATATGTTCATTTCATCTCATTTTGAGTTTTCAGAGATTATAAAGATGCCTTATATCGTTCATACATCGTTAGTATAAAATATTGGTAGGATCATTCCCTTCGTCACATAGTTTATACATCTACCTTAAGTGCTCGAGTTAGATTTTGCTATAACTCCCCTACCAAGATCCGGTATCCCAGTAAACGTGTTCTAGCCACCGCATTAGACCCAATATCCAGTAATAAATGCCCTTTTCTTCCGGAAAAAAGGTGTGCAACCTTAGTCTCATGCACTGACACAATCCCTGATGAATCAATAACTCCCACATTCCCTTTAGATATTACGTCTATTAACCTTAAATCTTACTGGTTCAGCTTTTAACCAATGAGTCCTTTCAACCCAAATTTCGATACACTTTCACACCTCCCTAATAAACGCTCTGGTACACAAGCTTAGGGTAGCTTATTTGGCTTGGGGAGAACTCTAGAATGCTAGTTTAAATACCATGAAGCGAGTTTTAATTATCTTACGACAAGAGCAGTGGAGGAGTCAAAATGAAGATACCTAATGCAGCCGTTTGTTCAGTGACGAAAAAAGGGGATTACTTGAAAGGCACTAATAGAAAACGCCGAGCAAGTTACTCATTAATTAAGGTTGTATTCGAAGCACATATCAGCTTGTCTATGTAGTGGCACTACGTTGACCTGAGAGTATCGTCGCACTGCTAACTGGGAATGAGCGTTTTCACCCCAATCTAATTAGCCGATTTTGTTCATCGATAAATCAGGTCAACCAAATCTAAGCTCTCCTGAACGCACTTTTCACGCACACCTTTCTAGGAAACACTCTGGGATGGACGTATCCTCGTCCCCCTCTGATATTGGCACTCGTCACCTCATCTTGAGTTATTTATCCATTTAGGGCGAAAATCTAAGAGTAGCTATCAGGTACAATGTATTATGATATGGTTCAACTTGTTTAGATTTGATAATTTTAATGGGATAAAAAAGTTCTGCAAATTTTTAATCACTATAAGTTTATCTATAAATTCACGAATTCAAGTAGCATTTTGAGGTTCATGATTGGCTTTAGACAAAGAGAGGTATAAACATGAGCAAAGGAAAACTATGACATCTTAATAAAAAGTGCCAGATGTTTAAATTCAAGATAGTTCAATAGTCTAAGACCACGGAAGAAGTTTTTGATGTTAATTGAAGGCAAATAAATACTGAGTACACTATAAGATCGGAAACAATAGTAGGGAATCAATTAACAAACTAAAGCACTGTTTTCAAGAGATTCAGTATCGTTTATGAGACCTAGTAAAAAGTTATTGCAGAGGTTCATTCTCATGACGCCTACAATTTTGGGAGTCGGTTAGCAGTTACCCTAAAGTTTCCAAAAGGTAGTGTCTGCTCACTGGAGAACACTGTTTTTGAGGCGCGTCTATGCTGGAAAAATGGGGAATGCTAACCCATTTCTGCCTCAAAATCTTTCTTATTAGAGGGAGTGCCTACATCTGTACCTGCCCAGTGTCAAGGGATAGCTAGTGGTCTAGCTTGATTTGGTCTGCGATCAAGGAAATGGTGATGCACATTCGGGTAGCTAAAACAAGCCTTGCAAATCGAAAGGCCTGTTGCAGAGCCTAACTCATTTGCCTGCATTGAAATAGAAATAAGAGGGGACTTCCCACACGTTTTGATCTATCAAGAGCTTTGCAGCATCCACAGCCAATAGTGCGACGATTGATGAAGCGGCAGCATGACGATGATCTATTTGTTCATTTGAGTTTGAGCCAACAAGTTCTCACCGAGTTGTCAATAAACAAGTGACCAAATGCTGCTACATCCAATTAGGGATTCAATCATCAATATACTTTCCTGATTATCTATGCCTTCATTTTATTCATCAAGGAGCTTAGTAATACATACATTATCGTAAAATTCTTTTAATTTTGGTTCAAAAAGGACTCAAAAATGTCAGTTTCAACCTCTTACTGTGGCGTTGCAAAGCTTTCTTTAAAATGATTTTGCAAGCTACCAAAAGAACGGTGGCAGTTTAAAAGAGCAAGGTAGCCAGGAGAATAAGGTGGATGATGAGAAATCTTCTTCCGGCCAATTTCTTTTTCGATCATTTGTGACGCCATTCTTCCTGTGTGTACAGCATTGTCTTGATAGAACATGACCCTATTCGATCCACTAGAACGGATTAAAATTCCCTCCTCAAAGATTGGTATTTATTAATAAAAGAGCGATCTCACCAGACTGATCGAAGAACCAATTCCTGGCGGCCGTGACTGTGGTCTTTTCCTCCGCTTACGAAGCCACACCTACTCTGGATTCTAGCGAGCACTTTCCTTCTCCAACTAACCGCTTTACCTTTCCTCAGCTCCCAAGGAAAACTGCAACTACAGAAAGGCCGACTACTCTTCTACTGATTGTATTAAATGTTCCTGTCCACTCAAGTCATGTAAATACATTCCACGACATAATCTACACTCCCACCTTTTGCTAAAACTAGTCCCACCAAGGCTCAATACCCAATGTTCCAGAAACCAGTGACAAACATTCTTTACAGTTCTCTCAGAAACAAAAAGTGGGGGGGCCAGTGTCCCTCAGTGTGAGATATATGTATATTTATCAAGTAAGGTTAGGCGATCAGGGCAGTGGGCCACACAAGGACCCACAGGGGGGTGGCAGGACTTGTTCGCGAGCTCGAAAAGGCAACACGAGGGAAGGGGGGTCTTGAGACACTTCCCAATCCATCGATCGATCGGCCCGGCGTCGCCTACAGCATGCCGAAGCCCTTTGAGTAGGCGATGGCCGTGCGCAGACACCGCTCCAGCTTCTCTTTGCTCGAGTACTCGGGCAGCAGGAGGACGTTGAAGCAGGTGTGCGCTGTTGGCAACCGGTCGGAGTCGGGGCCCTGGCGGGCGATGACGAACTTCATGTGGGCCATGCCGCCGACGGGAACGCGGTCGGTGCCGGTGGCGAACTGGAGGAGGCGACGCTGGTCCTCCTCCCCCAGCGCGTGCACCACCGACCAGAAGTTGCGCACCACCGGCGTCTCCGCCGAGTAGTCGCCCTCGTACTCCGTCACCCGCTCCAGCTCACCGAAGTCGTACTTCTGCCGAACAACGAGAGAAGAAAAGACGTCCGGTAGCGTACAAGTGCACAAGATGCAAATGGTTTGGAGTTACCGTTGCACTGCCAGCAGGAGCATGTACTTTTCCTAAAACACCCGCAGGACATTGTGTATTTACCCAAACCTCATTGATCCAGTTTCGACAGCGAAAACATCTTCACTCACTAGACTCTGGTGTCTATGGAACCAATGAACACAGCAGACTTTTTTGGCTCTCCGTTGTTAGAGCTCTTATCCACCTGCGGAATATATTAGGACCTAGACGGCCAGTCGACGGTAACATTGTGAATTATCTCACATCGGTCGTAGTGTTGAGGCCTAAGCGTTTTAATCAAGCAATCTAAAATCAATCTGCTAAATGTTCAAATGCTCTTTATATCCAATTTAAATAGCTGTAATTCGGACAGAACCTAGGAGGTTATTTGATTGAGGAATTCGATATTGATAGGAGGATCTTGACCAGTCAAGGGCAATACTCCATCCTCTAAACACCCAAACAAATCAGCTAGAGTGATTGTAGGAACTGACTGCCTCACCCCCCAAGCGTGATTGGAAGAGACCTTAAGTCAAGTTAAAGTGTATAAGATGCACCGACCCGGGTTCATCCTACGGTGACTTAACAGCACCACCGCACCGCTAGGAAAGAATACCTCTAGCAGGTCGCACTCTCGAACCCAAATAACCCCTAGGATGAACGTCATTGGCTCATCTCGGCAGTAGAAAAATTGTGGAGAAAGAGTACCAAAAGCGTCTAAAGTGGCTTTAAGGTATCATCGCACTGCTAGCGAGGGCCACTGGAAGCAAGTCGCACCCTCGCAACTGATTGTATAAATGAGGCCATTCCATAAGTTCTGTCCGACCCAATGTTACTGCATCTAATTGAGTATTCTGTCATTCTACTTATCCTTACTATTTTTGACTTCCTTCTATATTCTATGTACTAGTAATGAAAAATTCTTTTGATTTTGATTCAAAGAAGAACTTCCAGCCACCTCCTGACGCGTTGTAAAAGCTGTTTCTTCCACTAAATGACTTCGCAAACTACCATGAAACAAATGGTAGACTGAAAAGGAGTAAGGTCGAGAGAATAAGTTGGTGTATAAGGGATTTTCTCTCAACCAAGTTATTCGTCCATCTTTGGTGACTGTATTCTTGCTGTGTGCGGGATCGTGCTGCATTGTCCCGATGAAACGCCACCACCTTTCGAGTCACTACCAAAGGATTGCCTCAAACACCCTAACACTTACTGTTGTAACATTAGGTGGTAAGAATTCAAAGTGCACTATTTCTTAGCGACCCCACCAGACTGAAAGAAGAACACGCTTTTTTCCACGAAGTTCCCTTCTTGGCTGTGGCTGAGTCTTTACCCCTGTCACGCGTCTACGACGATTAACTCTTCGAGAGAACACCAACTTTTCGACATCACAAGTAAACCCACCAAAAGAAGTGGTAAAAAGTTGGCGATAATGAAAAGCATATGTTAACCAGATATGAGTCGATTGTCTCCAGGCAATTCTTGAGTTAACCATATGGGAAATTCTGTTTAATTGACTTTAACTTATCAGTTTTTACGAGTTTTGTTGGAAAATCGCAGCAGGGCACCTACCGGAAAAACAGATTTTCCAAACTTCGTCATTCAAATTATTTTGAGCCGGAGGCTAAAGTTATGAGCTAGCAGACATGTGGCTCAAACGACTGCTGGAACTTGACCTAAGGCCAAAACTGCATCGCACACACTCACAGGGTCAAGCGCAGATGTGACCAACTAAGTGACTCATCATCCTTGCCGCTCAATCTGCACGCAGATCAAACAGGCTGGCTTAAATTAAACTAACTCGTTGGTCTCTAGTGTGACCATTCCTATTGGAGTTCTTTGTCCTCAAAACGTAGAAATAAAGAACACACACTAAGGTGCATACCTACCCACTGCTACTCACCAGCTACCTAGGACTGGTCAAATAATTCAGGAACTCTCACAGTTTAGAGAGGATAGTTATAAACAAGAGGAGACTAGTGATGAATCGATTATTAAATCCTACAAAAAATACAAGGCTCCGATAGCTACTGCTGCCACCTCGCCATGTCCTCTAATCAAGGAGCCATATAGACTAGATCAGAAACCAAAAAGCCAGAGATTCGTATTGGATAGGCTTCAGAAATGCTGCTTCTAAGCCCTGTCGGAACCACTTAAAGCTCATTCATAACTGAGCGCCGCGCACTGAGCCATTCAGTCACTCCCTACTCGGGCTCCTGGAGTGTTGGAACCCTTCTTCCTGAGATACAGATTCGAGGGGTGAAGCGCGATGAGGCCAACTGAAAGATTGATACAGAAATGAATTGAGGAAAAGTGCATCGGCCCAAAGGCCCTCACAACTTAATCGAACGAAGTTAACGTCCCGACACTAATTTCAATCACATGTTAACCTTTTACGCAACTGTAATAGTGATTCACTACACACTTCCGAGTTGGCAATTTATTAGGGCGAAGTGGGCAGCTGTAACATTTACAGCCATCTAGCAAACAAACAGACCACCTGTTCGATACCCGTACATCTTTAACCCCATCTTTGGCCACCCGCGTTTCAGAAGCCGTGGTCAGACAAGCTGAACGGCATTGCTCGATGTGCCAAGCCTAGCCGACCTCGATGACGGCAAGACATGACATAACTCTACAGGGCAGATAAATAGCTTTATTCAGGGCTCCCTATTGCTTCTCTTATCAGGCGCAAAATGCGAAACACTCATATGCCTGTTCATTTCCATGGCCATAGCTTAAAGTTGACACTGTGGGTCAAAGCAGACAACGGAGCGCACACGTGAATCCAGTAAGTGGGGACGTAGTCCCTGTGTATTAGAAGGCAACCGCTCCGGCTGCACCCTCCTGCTGAATCCACTCGGAGCTGCTGCATCCAGTCACAGCCGGTTGACACACTCTCTTGGTAACGCTAAAGCTCTTGCTTGCAGACACCCAAATGTTCAAGCGCCGAGAGAGCAGCTGAGACACCACACAAGGCGTGACCAAGGCTGCGTCCAGCTCATTCAGAGACCTGTGCCTCCTGAACCATGAGCTCAATGCCATTCGCTTAGCCGTGTTGACCGCGATCCAATGGATATTCGTCGAGAGACCACAAAGTAACGTTGGTTTAACGAATATTTCAATAAAGGCAGCTTTACGCCGGCCGTTGAGGAGGGCCGTGCATTGCCCCGATGAAACAAAACCCCTCTTCCATTCACTAGAACAGGTCTTCTTTCCTCAAAGCTTGTTTCAGGAGACTTGAGCATCAACCGTTGAAGTAGGTGGTAACAATTCAAAGTGGACTATTCCTTTGCGATTCCATCAGATCGACAGAAGAACCTTTTTCGATGGTACAACCTTCCCGGGGGCTGTGGCTGGTGTATTACCCAACTTGAGAAGTTGACGCTTAAAATTTCGACAAAAGATTTATTTTTCGCCGGTCGCCAGTCACAAATCTGCCCAAAAACGCTGAAACCCTGTTGGCGAGTATGGTGAGAAGAGCAGATGTCGTCAGGTAATTCATGTGTAAGGACCCATTTTACAAGCTCGCGAAGACGCTAATGAACAGTTTTATGCCTTGAAACGGGCTTAATTTCTAAAGCCAGCCCAACTGACAAAACGGGATAGGCTTCAAGGGCTGCTTCAAAAGGCGCCTTACCATCGAACTCAACTGGACGGACGCCATCAGGTTCGACCTTCATCTTCATGGAGGGTGAAATCTCAAATTCCGAATTTCGCAAACTATTTTCTGTAAGTTCCTTCATTATTCACACATTCATCTAGCTACCTCGGCGGCTGTTGAGTTTCCTTTCTCGAACGCATGAAGTATGTGCATTAAATGAATCTAGGGCATTTCCACGCTAGCAGGGTTTTAATAAAGCTATTTTTGATCATACAGTTTTGTAGAACAATAACTGACCAGTTTGAATGCATCTAAACTTTGAATTAATGTTTATCTAAATTGGACATTATAAAGTACTCCTTGAATTTCATTCATTCAAAACGGTAAAATCCGACAGAACTTATGGGATAACGTGATACTTTCGTTGTGCCGTCCTAAAGACTTTATCATCCTTCAAAACCGCAAAAAAGCCCACAGTCCCTTATGACGAGTGTGAACTAGACGAGGGCCTACCTGGCTGCCGAGAAGGAGGAGCTCGATCTCCTGGGGCGAGAAAAGGAAGAAGAGGGGCGTGTCGCCGACGACGAGGAGGAAGCCGCGGTGGAAGGCCTCGAACTGCTTCTTCACCGAGGTGTTGAGCAGGAAGTCCACCGTGAGGTCCACGAACTCCTGGCGGTTCTCCAGCGTTACCGGCTTGTTGGCGCCGCCAGGCACGAGGTCGTGCGTCACCACCTGACCGAACATGTCTGAGTAGGTCACTACGAAGTTCAAGCAGTGGTCACCCTCGAAGTCGTCCCCGTCGTACTCCAGCAGTTGCTGTTAGGGTCAGACAAAAAACGCACCCGCGTCAACACTGCTCCCATGGTAAGGGCAGGTCATTTCTGTGGTCTACTTGTCCCAGTCTATTGAGACTTTCTGAGCCTCTTGACGGTTTAGTTGACAGAATCAGGGAGTTCCTGGACGACCACACCTACCCCATGGGTTAACGACTTCCAGACGTCCCATCATATGACAATCCGAGGCTTGAAATACTCTCGCAGGTATTCGTGAGATATGAAGCAGTTAAGAAGCCCCTCTGTTCACCTTATGAAGGTCCAGGAAAACTTTTATGATTTACCCAGTCAGCTAGATCAGAGTTACCGCTTCTACGTAAACCTATGGTAATTTAGAAACCACCCAAGTGTGAACGAATATGTACACTCTAATGACAGGCTGAATGACTAATCAAAGTTTGCATTCTCTAAGTAATAAGTAGAGTCGGGTTTGTGCCATGTTCTCTTATTGCTGGGAGTAAAGAGATGCTCTTGTGACTTAGTAAAGACGGGAAAAAATCGAAAAAACCAATGGATTTCCAATCCTGTGTCACTGTCACGATGCCTCTTAACTATCAGTGCCCCTTCTAATCTAGTCTAGTTCCCTCGAAGATACGTGGGATTCATTCAATACCCACCATGAGTCAACCCGTATCTACGGTCTATCTGTTAGTGTTGGAGCCTTACAAGTCATCATCGTCAATTTATCGAAATCTAATGAATCTCTTGGAAGATTAGTTGACAGAAATCAGGTCGTTCCTGCACGACCACCCCTCCCCCGTTGCTTATCGACTTCCAGACGTCTCATCGTACGACAGAGGCTCATAACACCTTTTCAGACATTTGTTAGACGACGCAGCTGAGAAGCCTCTCTGCCCACTAAACAAGGGTCCGAGAATACCTTTTACGATTGACGTAGTCAGCTTAGACAGGCTGAAACCAACATGTTTAGAGGAATAGCGAGACCAAAGAGTGCCTGCTTCTCCATGAATGGATGGAAATTTCTTAACCATTCAAATGCCAATGAACACGTATGCTCCAAATTATAATAGAAGCAATCACAAGGTGTACACAATTCTTTGAAGCGAGTGACAACAAATTGCAACTTCTTAATAGTTTTATTTGGGTATTGGTTAACGAACCAGTTCCCAGTCAGCGTTCTCTCTCCCACTCCACTCCTTTTGAGGTTAACTAAGGATGTTTCTCCATGGAGTTGCATTACCCAGTTTGCACCATTTTATCGACCCCAGTAATGCCTCGTTTAACGCGGTAGTGGATGAATTGCAGGACCGCAAAGTGGGGATACCGCTTTGACAGTACCTATCTAACGTGTACTTGAACTTTTCAAACCCTCTGAACAATTAGTAATTCACACCCCCTTCACAATAATTCCTCTATTTCCGATTCAAAAAGGGCAATTGCAAAGAAATAAGACCAGCGAAGTCGTAATTCAACCATAGTCGAACAGCGAGGTGGCGAAGGATCACTGTATGCACATCAAAAACACCAGTTATCACTTTTCAAGGTCATAGACAAAGTCCACTTCCTCTATCAGGCTCTCTTGATTACATCTGTGGTCTTCCCTTTTGTTGGCCCTACTTTAGCCCATGGCGACTTAACGGTATCATGGCACCACTCTCAAGGGACACCCTTAGGTGATCTAAGAGCATCGCCGCGCCATCTAGTAGGTCAAGCCCCGCGTGCATCCCCATGAATCAATACCATATATGGACTTCGTGCATTGACCCAAAATCTTATTGATCCAGATGTCGAATAATAAACCCGGTTAGCCCAATTTCAACAGACACGTTCCGAACAAGCGCTATGGCACAGGCGTATCCTCTTCTCCCTCTTGTATTGGGACTTTTCGCCTTGTACGGGAACAGAACTTTGGCGCAGCTTAGCACTAAAGATCCTTTTGGGAGCTCAGTGAAGACATCAAGAAAGACCAACCAAAAGTTTATCAACCCTGTATCGGTATCACGCTGCCTATTGGTGGCTATGGCAGCCCTTAAGCTTTCAACGAGGACGAAGATCAGATAGCCTCCATTCTCAAGCCAATTAGTAGGGACTTAAAGAGGAGTCGGGACTTCTTAAACGCATCTGTAACCTTTCCCACCCATTTTTCTTACCCTTGTAGGTAAATTGACGATTTGGTAAAGTAATGAGATCGCTTAACTAATTGATTACCAACCATGTGCCGCTATCAGGATATTTCACTGTCCCGCTTAACCCATTAGATTCCATTGTTCCATAAAACGTCATTTAAATAAATTTCTTTAACATGTATAGGGTTATACATAATGGCACTTATAGATACATAATCACTAGTAGAAAGGAATAAAAAGTTACTACATTCATTAACTTTCTCCAACGATTTTTGAAATTTCAATAATTATATATCGTAGAAAGAGATTTATGTTACATTCTTTGGGAGATACCCATGACTCACGCAGTACTCGGCCAGAAACCTTGAAGGCTTTCGACTGAGGAGACAGGTTAGTCAAAATCCCAATTCTCATATCTTTTAGCACAGACTCTTTCTCTCTTGACTACATCCTAGTTCTTCCTAGCTTCTTCTACGCCCTCTTGTTGATAAATTAATCCTCCCTTGTTTATCGAAGTAGTGAGTTGGACCAACAACTATTCAATTATCAGCAATGTGTTACTGTTACGCTGCCTGGTAGTTGGTATTGCCTCCTTTAATCACATCTCCTTCCGTGACTCATTCAACACGTCACAGGTCAGTCGTCCTGAATGTCTTCCCTCGAGGAAGAGCAGTTTGCGGTAACCTGAAAGACTCATAACACATGAATGCGAGCGGGTATTTCCCCTTAATCATCAACTCAATTGCGTGCATTGGCTCTAAATGCCAGGGGCCTAGCTGTTGAACAATGAATCAGGTACAGACGCCGTCTATTCTCATGTTTGGAACGAGACTCATGATTCCATCTTGGGTAAATAATTAAAGCCCCAGTTCCCAAACCTATTTGTAGGGGTTCCTCTCCATTATCCCCATGGAAAAGGGGCTTTCCCGAAGAGCACAAAGCACATCCGAAGTTTACTGAAGTTGAAGTAACTCTGTACCACTGTAGTGGTCCTACGGTGACCCGAGCATACCAGCTCATCACTAACGAGGGACACCCTTAACAGGCCCCATTCTCACCTAGTCATGTGCGTGTTCTGTTCCTAAATCACCATTAGGAAAGAGTGCATTGACCCAAATCTAACTGGCTAAGGTGTTTACCAATAAAATCAGGTCAACCAGGTCTTAGAGCACTTGCACACACAAATTCAGACACGCCTTTCCAATAAATCCTTCTCCCTACCATAGCAGAACTTCTAATCCTAAATGGGGTGTTGATCCGTCTAGGAAGAGAATTCCAGAGTACTCATCCGCATTGAACCTATTCCTATTAGCCTAGATGTTGACGACCAATGATTCCAGTCAATCAAATCTTGACACACTACTACATGGCTTCATACTAAACGCTCCGGTAGAGAGGTCGCATCTTCGCATGTTTGGAATGCAAATTTCCACCTTGTCCGGGGTAATTGATTCGTCGTGTAGAGAACTTTAACCGCCACAAGTTTAAATAACCCTTCCCTAATCGTTTAGTACGGGCTCCTCTCTCTTTTGAGTAAATGCGGGAACTGTCCTCTTTTTCCTCCTGTTGTGAATTCATCCTTCTACGGTTTATTGAACGAATGGGATCTACTAGATTCTCAACCCTGCAAGTTGAAATCCTCATTCTCACCTAGTTAATTCCTCTAGAGTCGGATCTGTGAGTAAATCCATGCCCTTCGGGAAAGAGCACGGAGCAGTTCTGGGGTTGAATGAACTAATAAGATGAAATAAAACCCAGACTATGAACCCTTTACACCTGTCAGACTCCAACTTAGTAGGTACTGTTCCCTCTAGTCTCGTCGCCTCCCCAGAACGCACCTGGAGGCCATGGGCCAAGGCAGGCCAGCCGTCCTGGAGGTCCTCGACGGAGGAGGCGAGTTTGCCGCAGAGCTTGCGGAAGAGGACGGCGGGGAAGTGGATGTCGAGGATGACGTTGTTGTAGATGGCCAGGCCGAGGATCGTCCCGATCAGACAGTACTCCCGCTCCAGCTCCTCGGCCAGCGGGCTGCGGTTGAACCAGAAGACGTGCGACTCCTCCTCGTACACGAACATACCTGCCAGCACACACACACACGCACAGCAAGATCGATTAATATAGCCGTTTCACCCATCTCTTAAATGGAAAATTAGGTCAGGCAGAGTACAGGGTGCTTGCAATGTAACACACCGACGAAAAATAGTACTTGTCTAAATTGTAACTTACAAATTGCACTTTGTTCACCTTTGTACACGAAGATCTCTATCGCCAAACACACACAGACAGACAGATTAGGAGAACTGCTTCGCCCGATTCTTGATTTGGCAATTGGGACAGTCCAAGTACAGACATACCAACGGAAGCTATACTTGCCCAATTCGACCTATTCAAACCACATCAGGTCATCCCATAAGTCCTGTTTGAATGTTGTATGAATAAACCAAGTGACCGAACTTACAAATGTCACTTTAAACAACCTCCTCCTGATGATTTTGTGAGTTACGAACCAAATTATATTACTAATGGTGGCACCAATGTCGGGAGAATAAAGTGCATGAGGAGGAATTCTCCCACGACCAAAGTTCTTCCATCTTTTGTAACGTGATACTTGCAATGTGGGGGACTGTGTTGCAGGGTCGTGATGAAACATCAACCCTTTAAGTAGACTCACTAGAGTAGGTCTTTTTAATTCATCAAAGCTTAGTTCAAACGTCACCCTAATGGTCGACAGAACTGAGTATTAACTGATGCCGCGTTAGGTGGATGTAATTCAAAGTGGACTATTTCTTGGCAATCCCACCAGATTGCCAAAGTACCCTTTTCCCATGAAGTTCCCTTCTCTATAAAAGATCCACTTTTCGATGCTAGTCGCGAGTCCATCTACAAAAAAGATGAAGCAAGTTAGCTAGAATGGAGGAGAGAAGAGCATATCAACCCGAGATTTGGGACTGCCTTCAGACAATTAATGAGACACCCATTCTCCAAGCCTACGAACTTCTCCAAGTTTTTGAAGAATGATGTCTATGAAGAATTGTAGCTTTTGAACTAAGCCTAAAAATCAACTGATAAATCAGGATAAGCGTCTTGAAGATGCTGCCTCATCAAACTCAACTGGACGTCGTCCGGTTCGATCTCCTTCATCTTCGTGGAGGGTGAAACCTCCACCTCCACAGACTTTCCCAAACCAACTTCTTTCATTCCATAAACTCAGTGAATGGTTCTGGTTGTTTCACCGGCTGCCTAGGTTGCCTTCTTTCTTGAGCTCATAAAACATTATGTGCCCAGTATGACTCTTCTTGGGTACTTCCATGTAAGCAAGGTTTTAACCAAGCAAACTTCAATTTCATTGTTCTACGCAACAGTACTTGTTCAGTTTAAATGCATCTAATCTTAAAAAACAAGTGTTCGGCTCTTTAAAGTTCGTTTAATTAAAAAAAAATGCAAAATCAAGGCAGAACGTCTGGCATGACCTTATATAATCGTCTTAGGATGCCCACGCAAGTCTGATTGTTACATACAATACTCGTTTTAGCAAGACTGTTCTCTAGCAGTACGTTCCCATTCAAATCCCATTTTTGGTGCCTCTAAGTCTCCATGGAGCCGGAAGAAACGGAAAAAACACTGCCTCGATTTCCAATTAAGCTCCCTCACCGAAGATGGTTTCAGAACAGTAACAGGGTTTGGACGAAATAATGAAGACGCCCAACATTTTTGCATTATAATCTATGAACATGTTACAAACGATCTAAACTTGACATATTTTAATGTTTCTTGTTCATTACTTTTGCTATTTGACAAGTTTATTTCAGAAAAAACTGTTTTAACCGATTTTTAAAAAAAGGTTATAACCTTATAGCAATGACTGACCTCTCTGCCTTCAAAAAGGCCAAATTATTGATGCCCGTATGGAAGGCGCTAGTGCCACAGAAACTGCTCCTTGAATGCTTGGTGTTTCAGTAGACTGTCGGGCTCTAAACGGAATTGTTAGAGAGGATCGCAAGACTACTGCTCCTAAAGTCAGTGCAGAGCTCCTCAATGAACAGCTACAGGACCTAGATTCCACAAAAACTGTTCCTAGTCAGGAACTGAACAAATCTTGATTCAAAGAGAGCTACAATTAGAAAGCCTCTGTTCTCGAAGACAAACGCTTCAAATCGTTTAGAGTGATGGAGTTGAAGTGTATTGTCCCTCAAGCAGTGTAAAAATGTGATTTTCTCTGACGAATCCTCGTCCTTTGCCTTATTTCCGACATCCGGCAGGCGAGTACACGTCTGGAGACAGCCGAAAGAAGAAGCATTTAATCAAGACTCCTGCCTTCTCCCAGCCGTAAAACATGGCGGGAGTTGCCAGGTTTTGGGGTTCTGAGGTTCTATTTCCTGGAAATCCTCCGCCGGGCCAATGATTTCTTTCATGAAAGAAGAATTAACAGCCGAAATTAGTCAGGAATTTTCGGTGGTTGTTCAGGAACTGTGGTTTCCAGAGGGGAACGGCGACATCTTTCAAGATGATAAAGCAGCACCAATCCACACACCAGCTAGGAACATGCTCATGAAGTTGAGCATCTCATCTGGTCACCACAATCCCCAGACAACCTCAACCTCATTATTGAGGAGCATTTACGGACCCGAAGCATCACCTGAATAACTTATACCATCAGGGTTTCGAACCGTTTACCAAAAAAGCGCGATTATGGTCACTGCTAACAATCTGTCGGCTTGAACTGAGAACTCCTCGTCCGATTAATTTTGATGATGTTGGAGTAACTTTTAACTACCTGTCTCTCAAGCAGGATGCCGTATTTAAGGCTCACTATCGAAAAACATCCACTCCAGGCCCTTAGAGGTGACGAATTACTTAAAACTTTCAGCAATAGTACCGACCGCACTTTTTTATTAAGAGTTTGACATCTTTTAGACGAGTGAAATTTACGAATTCCCCTCAATAACAACATGAAAATGCAAAAAGTCAGCGAAATGAATTCTGCTTTGAACCTAATCACGATGCATTTTTTAGATTTAAAGTCCATTTGCATCCTGCACAGTGTACTAAAATGCAATTTGCATATATAAAGATTATAGTGCAAAAAAATAAGGTCAAATTCCCTTGGGCATTCCTACATACCTAATCCACGGAATTTCGATGTGAGAATTTTGGGATGGTTCGAAATTTACTTTCAAGTCAACGCCCAGGGGGGAAGACAAAGTGTTTAATCGATCACAAATCATCACTTTTTAAACACTGATTTTCAACATCACAGTTCCTCAACTTTAGTTGAGTGTATCGATTTCTAGATGATGTAAAAATGTCATGTGCCTGCTGGTTTCCCAGAAATCACTTTATCGATTTTCACTGCGTAAAACAGAAAATAGCAATACAACTCAAATAAAAGCTTATTTCAGTAATTGCCCTTCCTGATTTTGAATAAAAACTAAAATAAAATCTGCGTAAACTCATGAGGCAAGTAAGACTCTCACCGTAGTCTGGATTGAAGATGCGTTCGACGATGAGTTGGAAGAACTCCTTGCTGAGACCACCCTCATCGATGCCCTGTTCCCCGTCGAACTCCACGTAAAGCTGCTTCTTCAAGTCACCCACAGCCTCTGATCGCGCCAAATCGAGCTGCAAAAGAGGAACAATAAAAAAAGCATGCATCAGAGAACTAAACACGCCAAACACACACAGAATGTGATATATCTGACCCTGGAAGGGTTTGTGAATGACCTATCAACGCTCTGTCACCGAAAAATGCATGGGGAAACGTTCCGTGGTGGAACCTAGTGAAGTAACTACGACAGCTAATATTTGTTTACACTAGTATTGTAAACAAGGCTGTTACCAGTCGCAAACACCATCGACTAAGAGTTTTCCAGGGATCATTCAAGATTAATCTGAAACGCTCACGGCATATATTGAGAAAGGCCTATGACCTTATTTGGCAACAAATAAGGTTTCGCAGAATTCACGAAAAATAGTTCTCTTTTAGTGTTTCTTCATAGTGTACCCCATGCGAAGTAACCCAATAAGATTCTTTATTTATGCTTAGATTGCAAATTGACGGCTATTTTAACAAAAAGCCTTTAGATTTATCCATGACCTCCTCTCCTGTGTCCACTTAAATGGCGTTTCAGCAGTGGGGGGTCTTCAGCTACATTCTTCTGACATGTCCTTAAATTACTCAGGTGTCATACCTAGCCATGAATCTCCTTTTAGCGTCTACTTAAATAGCATTTGAGCAGTATTAGCAGGGGTGCCGGTGGCAAAATTGGCGTTTTCGTCCATATTCTTTTGAAAACTACTTCAATTCCGATAAGGCACCAGATTTAATCCTAGATCTCCCCTAGAGTCTACTGAAAAGGCATTTAAGTAGTAGTGGTGGTGGGGGGACGCACGGCGACAAGGGCATCCTCAACAACGCGTTCGCGGTTGACGCAGATCTTGAAGAAGGGCATCTCGAGGGGCGTGTCGGCGCTGCTGGTGGCGAGGAGGGCGTTGAGGATGGCACCGCGGCGCTCCTGCAGCATGTTCAGCCGGTTGTCATAGTAAAGCTGCGTACTCTTCGTTGTCGTCTGCAGCATGAACGGCAGCTCCATGAACGACAACCGCTCCTGCAGCCCCACCCGCTGCGACCGGAAGTTCGCAAAGTCCTTCTCCGCCTGCAAGTCATCAATGGAGGTGATAAGGGCTGCACACGGTAAAGGCATTAGAACCAGTTCTACCACAGACAATGGACGCAAACGGACAGCAGCGGTATTAGCAGACGAAAAGACTCCCTAGTTCAAGAAGTGGAAGTTGGAAAAAGAAAATGGAAGGATGCAGTCTTCAGCTGACAGGTTCCTACGATCTCTATTGTGTTACATAAACGATTAGTGCAGTTAGCCTCGAATCAAGGCTAACCATTGGGGAGTGGGAAAACTAGCTCTGATACGAGAAAGTCATCAAAGGAAGTGCTAAAGTGCTGAACGCAGCAAAGATGCAAGAACTACCAGGTCCTTCAAAAAGTTCCCCTCGCCGAATTTTACCTTTTTATAGATTGAACGAAATTTCAAGAGGATAAAATTAAATTGTCGACACTACCCCGTCGATATCCAAGACTTTTGGGTGGAATGATACCGTGAAACTGCGACTCATCCGCTCTACTACGACAAATTCTGTTGGGACTTCAGCTCGTTTCTTCAACTAGCTAGCAAGCAAACACCTTGAAGCAGCTTTACCAGGTTGGAGAAATCGTTCTACGTCCACAAGAAAGGATGAACAAAACTCATCCATCAAGGCGACGCCCAAGATTATCATCAGTTTCCGATAGATTATGGAACAACTGATACAGACGTCTGATGTCAACATGAAAACCCTCTATCAAATGCTATGGGGAGCCATTCGATCTCCTGGGAATGACCATCGTCCTCCCTAAAAATTCCCATCCCTTGAGGTGTTGTTCTTACCCACACTGGGGTAGAAGAGCACTACTTACCATCATATCAAATTAATAAAATCTTACGCGGATTTCTTGGTGAAGACTATAAAATAGGAAACACATCTGCACCCAGCGTTGAATGCTAACAATCACTAACAAATTTTATTTAGACAATACCAGTTTGCTCTTGATGGTTTCAAATACTCCACCCCCTGCATCTTAATTCCAACTTGGCTGAACTGTTGAAGTACTCCATACACAGCATACGAGAGTGAATTAAAAAATTCGAGGAGGTGTAGGATTATCATATTTAGAAAAGTTAAAAGCCATCTGGGCGTTTACGATGACTCTGGTCACCTACAATCAGTATCTTGCAAGCTAGGTCGAACATCAAATTTCCGAAAAAACTTGAATGGGAGGGAACACAAGTCAATGAGGCCTTGATTTAAGTATATGGAACTCGTGCTCCAAAAAAGGCTACAGTCTACAAGCGGATTCATAGATTCAAAGGAGGTAAAAACGTGTAGTGGTCCTAGGGTGACCTGACAGTATCACCACACTTGAATCCCCTTTGAACTGAGTGTTTTAGCCAAGTATGTTTATCGATAAATCAGGTCAACCAAATCTAAAGAATCCCGAGCACTTTAACACGCCTCTTTAATGAACACTTTGGGACGGAGGTCTTCTGCCATCTCTCTAGTTTTGGGACTACTCACTTTATCTTGGAAAACTGACCCATCTAGGAAGAGAATCCAACAGTAGCTATCGGCTACAGACACTCAGGGAGACGAATGAATTGAAAGTGCTCAAAATTTAACTCGAAAATACTAGGGACGAATAACTATCAGCTGATAATTTGGAACTGAGAAGAGTAGGAGCTTACTTTTTTGGGTTTTTAAGAAACTAAAGGACAACGGATTGACTAATAAATGGAAACGAAAACTTCGTGGTGAGTTCCTGTTTAACTAGAGCATTCTTCGAGGGTCGGGCAAGATGAGAAAGGCTTCCATTCCCACCATTAGAATATGGTCACGACTTAGCCTCATCAGACTTTGACCTTTTTTTCAAAATTTGAAGAAATCATTAAAGGAACCCACTTTGATGACAAAGGAAGAAGAAGCAAAGCTTGATGCTGCCACCACTTGGTTACTGAATTCTCCAATCGTCGAACCTTGAAACAACTTGAGAAGTGCACTGCCTTCGTAAAATCAACTAATTTCTTAACAATTAGGCTAATATTTATATACATCCTCAAAAAACCATCTTAGTGAAGACCACACGGCATTTCTATCAAGATCAAAACAAACTCAGAGAACAAACACTAGAACCCTGATGTTGTTTACACTAGTTGGCACAGAGGGACAAAGTTATTGATGGCTATTGACTGAGCAATAAATCGTGCAGACGCCATCCAAATGCAAATACACACGTCAAAACAAACAATTTACAGTGCTATTTGCCTGATTAAACCAACCCCGAAGCGAAAGTGCTCCAGCGTCACTACTGCATGAAATGACTGAAGTTCACACACACACACACACATAGACAGACAAGTTCACACAATGCACACAGTAAACACATGCACACACACAAACACCCGTGTGTCGTGCGATTCATTTATTTGCCATGGCTGGGAGGCACTGAAACACTTACTAGTTTATCGCTGCCTCATTAACTTGGTACCCATCCTGCACCCATACTGGCCCTAAAAACCACTAGTGAACGGACTGGGGATTTTGCTATTCCACTCTTGAATGTGATCCTGCCTAGTCGTGCCTTCGTCGATGAGGAGAAGAGACCACTTCTCCAACACTCAAAGAGAGCTGAAGTTAGATAAGGTCAACTGGAGGGTTGCTACACCAGTTCATCAAATGAGTTTCTTCCGATTTTAAATCAATAAAACGACTAACCAAATGTTGCTACATTCAAATTAAAGATCCAACCATCAATGTGTCACTTTTCTTGGTTATCTATGACATTCTTCTATCATCTAAAAAGCGTATTAATACCTTCATTACTGCATCATTCTTTTGGTTTTGATTCGAAGAACTCATGTTAATTATAACCTCTTCCTGTGGCGTTGTAGAAGCTATTTCTTCCAAGTGATTTTGTAACCCACTACGAAACAAATGACGGTCTGAAAGAGGAAGTGGTGGAAGAGGAATTTTGTCCCAACTAAGTTTTCTTCTATTATTTTTTTGTGACGTGATTCTTGCTGTTTGGGAGTCGTGCACTGCCATGATAAAACATCACCCCTTTTCGATTCACCAGAGCAGGTATTTTCCCTTCTCAAAGCTAGCTTCAAACACCTTAATTGCTGAGCATTAGTTGTTGCATTAGGGGTAACAAGTCAAAGTGCATTATTACCAAGCGATCTCCCTCTGACTGCGATATTTCAGGGTACCCTCTGTGAACGACCTCTAAATGATTCATAGTTGACGCCTATCGTATGGTCCTTGAAAGGGGCGTGTTGTGAAAAAGATGACTGCGGTTAGTATGATTTCACGTGACACCAGACAAGTCCACAAGAGTCAACCACTTCTGGAGTAATAACGAATGTCCTTTTTTACATCGTGATGCCGCCGTTTAGGGGATTCGCGAACACTATTAGGCGGTAGTCATGACATAACTAAGAAAATCACCTCTTACAAGCTTGCTGGGATTCCACTTTTTACCTCCTTGGAATTCAAAATCTTGGTGTACTTGACTCATTTTTTCAGTTGCACTTGGGATATCCTCACAGAATTCCGAGGCTGTGAACGACAAGATTCACACAACCCTTAAAGAGGGTGGGAAACGAACCAATTTTCCCCAACAATCACAATTAATCACAGTGAAACAGGCTACGCTGTTTGTTTTGTGGCAAATCAGACACACAAGCAGGAGAACAGGGTTCGGCAACCAAGACCCAATTTGGCTAGTGATGTTGTTTCTTCTTCACAAGGTTCTAGCAGATTTCCTGACGTCTGCCCCTTGTAATCAAGGGGATTCGCAACCGTTTAGCATTGTATACATGTCGCGGGAAATTCAACGGGTGCGAAGAGTTTTAGGGTAAACAAATTTGGTACCATTTAACAGATGTTGAATTAATCTTACCACAGACGAGTCGAAAGCACTAGCGCTTCTCCAGGAGCGTATTACTTACTACCGAATGAATAGTGTCTCAGGGGATTTCAGGTGTAAGGGCATTAAATCAACTGTTACTCACCACGATGAAGTCGTTGAGTGTCTCGTTGAGAAACTCGCTGGGAGGAATCAGGGGATGTCGACAGTCGTTGGCCGAAATGCCCAGCACCACCCCGAGTGGGTCTTTCCGTGCATTCGCCCTGTCGAACTACAAAAAAAGAACAAGGGGAAAAACACAGATGACGGGGCAATTTCTACTTTCAGGTGGTTGCAGACTTGCGCTTTATTCCACCCATAATCAGCTGATTTGCAAAAAGTAAAGCTGTACCATTTCATTAGAGTACACTGAAAATCTGAACCCTCTCGAGGTGTCGTGAGTCAATTGACCAGAAGACTGATTACTTCCCATTTTTCGAAGTAGTTTCTTCTACTAGGTCATCCTACAAATTCTGTCCGAATGGTACACTTTAAATTGAACGAAATTTAATTACATTTTATATAGCCTCAAATCCAAAAGGATTTCACACTGATTGAGGCATTAATAAAGTTGGTAATATATGAAAGGAAGACATAGGTAATCAGTGAGAGTATACTGATGTGACGTTGGGTCACTTGTACTTTTTCGAAATTCGGATAGAACCTTTTGGATGATCCGACCACTACTACGATTATCATAGAAGCTCAATCTATCATCCCTCAAATCAATTCGCTTTTGTCCATGAAAAGGCCCGCTTAAATTCCCTCGGGTGGCTAATTTGTATTCTGAAAAGGGTGAGAGTAAAGGCATTACGTTAGCGTAAACGGGCCTGACTTGTCCTAACTAAAGTAGACGCGGAGAGGGGGAGAGAGAGCATGACCCCAAACGCACACGGATTTTGGAGCAGCGAGCGAACGCACAACCTGCTCAAGTTTTGTGACGCAGTAACGGCCAAAACCGCCCCTGGATTTTTGCCCCGGCCACTTCTAGACCCTTGGTCTGGGACAAGCAGCTAGAAAAACGTGCTCAGAATACATCTAAGAGAATAGTTGGGGTTTTCTCCACAAGAGGTAAAAGCGTTCACGCACACTAAACTCTCATTAAAAGCTAAAACCTTTCCTAAGAACTCAGATAGGTGATGGTAATGAAGAGAATGGATGATAACCAGAACCCTCCACCTGAAGCATGGAAAAGAATAAGCAGCATCACGATGATTCAAGGCACAGGAAGAGATTAGAGTTACTGCTCAACGCTTTCCCCCTGAAAACTGTGAAAACAATTAAGCGGCACGAGCTTTGTCGTATGAGTTGACGTTTTCAGTATCTACTCATAAAAGTGTCCCAGAGGTCAATTTACACGAATACGCCAGTCCCCCAGTGCTTGGGGGATTCAGCCGAACTCTCCCACAGATCTTATAGCTTTGCCACTGATAAAAGCAATAATCGTCGACATGCTGTCAATACCACAAAAGTCAAGTTGAGGAAAGACAGAATCGAAGCGGCTCTTGAGAAGAACCTTCTCCTCAATGAGAATGTAAAACCCGTTTCTGATTGCACCGGGCGCGGTTATTTTGAGCGAAACCCTTTGACGACTGCAGTGTAATTACCTTTTTTGGAATAGTCTTTATTTTCCTCCAAAGAAGAGGATGAACGGCGACTGGAGTCTCCTCAATGCAAAGAAAAAACCGTATCATCACGACGATTCACGCCACCGAACATCAGAATACGAAGATTGCTGCTCACTAATAGCAACACGGAAAAGAGTGAAAACAACTCGACAGTATGAACAGCAGCAAAGGAACTTCGTCACATGAAGTTCCCTTCTCGGCTGTGGCTGGAGTCTTGCCATACTCATCTGGACGTCTGGTTCCATCTTTGTCTTTGTTTAAGGTGCCATCTCCACTTCTGAATTTCACAGCCGTCTTCTTTCGTTCACACATTCCTCCCCATAAGCCGAGAACGAATGTTCCTAGCCGATTCGCCTACCGCTGAGTATCCTTTCCTGAACTCATGAAACATCATATGCCTTATCTGATTCTTAGGTCTTCCAAGTAAGCAGTGTTTTAATGAAATAAATTTTAAATATATTATTTTACAAAACAAAAATAATCGCAAATTATCGCCAACTCCATTGGACACGATAAAATACTCTTCAAATTTCTCTTAATAAAAAAGGAAAAATGCGGACACATGGGATGACCTGGTACTACACTTCAATTCCCCACCAAGAGGCAACGTGGAGAATGAACAGGACAGGGAGGGGAGTCAATTCCTAATTCGACTTCCATTTTATGCGCCACCACCTACATATATTTCGGAGGAAATTCTAAACTTAAATTTCCCATTATCAGGGGAATTCTGACAGATAAATGGTAGAAATCTCCCCTGATGCAACTGACAAACTCCAACCAAAAAGAGCTTAATCCAGGAACTCACTCTCTGGACCGAGGAGACCAAGGGCTACCCGCTGAACACCACCATCATTTCCGCCTTTCAGAAGAGGTACCCATCCAAGTTCTCTAATAAGAAGCTAAATTGCGACTGAAAAAGGCGAGGGGGTGGGGATTCAATCGCCCGGGAACTTAGTCTATGCGCCTACGACGAGAAGGAGAAAACCGACGGATGCCTGCTGAACTCAGCCACTATCTCCACCTCACCAAAGAAATACCCAATTAGATTACCGGGTAAGAGACGAATTTGACTGAAAGGGAGGATGGGGTGAAATCAAGACGCCCACTCTCTGGAACTCACCCTATGTGCTGCGTTGGAAGATGAGGAGGCGGAGGGCTGTCTGCTGAAGACAGCCATCATCTCCACCTGTGTCTCCGCGGCCTCGGCGGCTTCGCGAGCGAGCTGAGCGGGCGGGTCGACGCCGCCAGCAAGGAGGGAAGCGAAGAAGACCACGCGGAGGACGCGGGCGGCCTCACAGATGACGCGGTCGTCGTTGGGCGCTGAGGGCGGCAGCGGCGCGTCGTCTTCGGCGGCCTCGAGGTCGCGCAGCGGGTTCCTCACTGCCGGCTCGAGGGCGAGGCAGCGCAGCGTGATCTGCTGCATGAGTATGTGGTGCAGCTCCAGCAGCCATGGCGTGCTCTGCTGCTGCGGCGACGCCGCCGCGGCCCGCTGCTCTCTCGCGTGCACTGCCCAGGTGCGACAGAGGCGTGCCTGCGTCGCCATTGGCAGCGACACGGTCAGGTGGCACAGGTGTGGCAGGATTGGCTGCAAGGCGGTTGGAAAGACACGGCTGCTAGTAGTGAAGCTCAAACCTCACACAAACGGATAGGACTTCCTGTTGCTCTAATGACGCTGGTAGCCTCCACTACTAACTCAACCTACGGTAATGTTACTGCTACATGAAAGGGCTGCGCCTCATTGCTGGTATTCACTCAAACTCATGGGGTCAAGTATGCCAAGCGGATGCGACCAACCCGGCGACCCATCGGGTCCGCCACCTTAAGGCAAGACGAAACCAGGACATGGCGAACTAGGTGACTCATTTTTCCCATCAGCCAATCAGCACCCGGATCGGACGTGCCAGTCAAGCCTGGGCCAACACGCCAGTCTGCAGCGCATTACCTATCTAATAAACGCATAAATTACTTGACACACACGTTTCAGTGAATACCTACTCAGTACCAATCAAATGAATCTGTGCTCTTTCCCATTGGTTCTGTGTTGAATCAGTTCTTTCGTGGTCTAGTTATGAATAGGAAGAAATCGAAGTTTGAATCAGCCTAACAAGGATTGATTTCTCCCGCTTCGAAATTTACCTTTCAAGCTGGAATAGGCAGGAAGAAGACTAAATCTACTCTAGATTCTATAGTGCACGCCGTCATCTAAACGTTTAATAAACATTTTACAACAGAAACAAGTTTCTACGACAGGCAGAGAACAAAAACGGTAGGTTCTAATACAAAGGAAAGAGATTGCATCCAAAAGCCGATAGACCTTCGGATGAGATCGAAAAAATGCTGACACCTACCACACCAACTCAGCAAAAACAGACAGTTATCTAATAACTATTTTTACACTTTTAACTTTGTTGATCATAATTCAGGTCAGAGGGGTCCGACAAAACATCCTAGATTCCTTTGAAAGTGAAAACACTTCGCTTAGAACCTTAAAGAGATTGAAACAGACATTACAACCAGGTTTGTTTACTGGCCTCGGCACAAGAGACGAAAGTAAACAAGACTCAAAGAAAGGCTGAGACAAACTAGGTGAAAAAAGAAACAGACTAAAAAAATCTAGGGTTAAAAAATTTTGTGCAAAATCAACTTTAAAATAAAAGCGAAATTTATATCAACGATTTATGCCTGGCGTCGAAAAACACCCGATTTTCCTCAGAAGGCCAGGTCCGGGTTACCTGGGTAGTCACCATGGTAACCGTCGCACGCAGATTTTTTTAGTAAAACGAGCTTTTCACAATGAGCCATCAACTTCCTGGCTACTTTCCCTAGAACAAGATCACACAAAACCAATAAAGATTTCGCAAATCCCACTATAGTAAATCCCTCGCAACTTCGCAGATTCTAGCCTTCGAGGATGTGATTTCGTGACTGGTCCCTGTTATTTCAGTACAGCAGCGAGGGTTTTGAAGTTCAAATTCGCATTGAATAGATACTGAAAAAAGTAGTTTCCCTATTTCCTATCTCTCCAAATTTTAGAAATTGAAGATTCCCTAACCCACAGCTAACATGGCAAGCATGCAAGCAAGAATGAATAGTTAAACATCATAGATACAGGCTGTGATCCCACACGGCATAGAGGAACACCCTGCCTCACCTCCGTCAACCAATCACTGAACACCAACTCGCTTTGACTACCAATAACATGTGACTACCCGGAAATTACCCTACTCGTTTTCCCTGTAACGGCAGAACCCAAACCCCTCCAGGGTCGACCACAACGCGAACCAGTCAAAACCTCAGTTAGCTCTGAGTTTTTGGGGGTGATTTTTCAACAAGATTCCCCATAAGTTCTGTCCGAATATTGAATGATAAACCAAAAGACCAAATGCATTACTTTCACTGATTATTCATGACTTCCATGCATTTATTAACATGCTTATTAATACTTTCATTATTGTAACATTCTTTTGATTTAAAGAATTCACAAACATTGGTTTTAACCTCCTCCTATGGAGATGAAAAAGCTCCTTCTTCCAAATGCTTTTGAACTGGTGGTAGTCTGAAGAAGGAGCAAAGTCGGGAGAGTAAGGTAGAGGAAGGATTTTCTTCCAACCAAGTTCTTTTTCGACCTCTTGTGACGCGATTCTTACTGTGTGGGTAGTGCTGCATTGCCCTGACGAAACATCCTCAAGGCTTGTTTCAAAGCGACCCACCAGATTGACGGAATGGCCTTTTTTTCCATGAAGTTCCCTTCAAGGCTGTGACTGGGCTCTAGCCCCCTTGCAAGGCCACTGTCAACGACGCCTACAACTTCGATAAAAGATCCATCCTTCGCCAGTTGCCAGTCACAAGTCTACCCACCAAAAAGGAGAAATAGGTTTGCGCGACTGGAAAGAAGAGCAGCAATCAACTTGGCACATGAGACTTTTTCGCACAATTCAAGACGCACGCAATCACTTTCCAGTTTAGGAACGTTCCCTTTTTTTGAAGATGAAAATGATGAACAGTTGTGTTTTGAACTAAACTCAATTGTCAAATCCAGCTCAACTGATAAAAAGGGTAAGCTTATTCAAGCTTATCACTAAATTCAACTGGAAGTCAACCGGTTCAATATTCAACTTCATGGAGGGTGGTATCTTAACATCAACGAAATTACACAAACCACTTTCTGCATGTTCCTTCATTCACTTATTCCACATGCTCCATGTACTTAATGAAAGTTTCAAGCCGCTTTGGCAGCTGCTGAGTTTCCTTTCCTTAATCTAAAAACATTAGGTGCCTCAAATGATCCTCAGGTACTTCCATGTTAGCAGGATTTCGATCACGAAAATTCTAATTTCACTACTCTGTAAAACGTAATTTGATCAGCTTGACTCTTTCTAAACCTAAACATAGCTCCATTTGAGCGCCTACTCTTGGTAATAACTCGGTCAATGATGCAATCGCAAATGCATGGGAGGGCCACACCAAGTAACTGCAGAACACCCACATTCCTCTAAGGCTGACCCCACGGGTAGCTCCGAGTTCTCGGAAGTACTTTTTTCCAGCTTTTTCACCCCCACTTAGCGGTTAATGTTACAGGAAGGCGTAACGCACCTCAAAGTGGAGGGGGTCGGTGACCATGGGGCATGCATAGATGACCGCGAAGAGATTGACCATCCTCTGTTGCAGCTTGTCTTGCGGTCCCCCCGGTGTGGGACTAGTCCGCTTGAGCCAGCGCAGGCTCTGAGCGACGTCGGCGCCGGGCTGATTGGACGAGGAGGAGGTGGGGGCGGAAGGGAAGGGGTAGATGCGAAAGACGCGGCGCAGAGTCACGATAAGCTGGCGCCGGATGAGGTGTGCCAGCAGCTCCTCCAGACCCAGACTGCGTGGCGCGCGGTCCAGCAGCAGTCGGTAGGCCTCTCGCGCCTCCTCGATGTCCAGAGGGAAGGCCGGGTCCGAGTCAGCGTTGAGAAAGGGACCCGCGTGCTCGCAACTGCCCTTACTTGCCCCAGTGGTGGCGGTGGCGGTGGTGGTGGTGGTAGCGGTCGTTTGCTCTTGGGCTAAAAGCACAAATCGTCAGTAGGAACTAGAAAACCCCATTTAGGTGAGCACTGTGCGATTTTGGATCTGTGATCCTTCCAGTGAGGGGGGAAAAACATGATTTCGCTGATTTCGTAAACGAATTCGTACAATAACCTAATTGATTGGTGAATTTCTAGCATGTGCTTTGGTGGTCGTTTATCGAAGATCACAGTTTTTGACACCCAAAAGTGAGCTGGCCGAACCCTCAAGACAGTAAAGGGTGGTTCCATTTTGAATAGTTTGACATTAAGCGAATTTTAAGTGCTTAGTGGTGGTCGTGGTAGCAGACGCTTGCTCTTGAGCTGAAAGCAACAATCGGTAGGAGAGGTTAGAGTCCCTTCTCTCGATGAGTAAATTTAGAGTCTGTTGATTCTCTGATCTTTCCACCGAAGGAATAAGGCCTGAGATTCGTGACATGCACTTTAAAGTAGACCGCACAAAACCTCACCGAATCCTATTCTATCACCTAGCTGGTAGTGCAGCGGAATTCTTACGATTGCCCACGGCCGTCTTTTCGATTCCCAACTGAATGCGCGGGTATTTAGTATGTTTTAGTAACCGTTTGTCAAACAGTACTTTAACTTTAGCGTTGAGGGGTTCATAACCCTTCTGAATAAGGCACGAAGAAAACCATGACATTCACTTAGAAGAAGGCCAACAAATGCCTCACCAAATTCTACTCTATCCTGACTGATTTCTCACCAGAATTCGTACGATAGCCTATTATGGTTTTCGACTACCAAATGAATGCGTGGGTCTTTGCAATGTGCTTTAGTGTCGAAAACCACATTTACTTCTATGCTCAAAATTGAGATGGGCTAACCCTTAGGACAGCAAAGCGATTCAATTTTAAGTAATTTGACATTAAGGGAAATTTCCAGAGCAGTGTTGGTGGTAGCGGTCGTTTACCCTTGGGCTAAAGGCAAATATCTGCATGAGGGGTTAATAAGATTCCCCTATGTGAGTTGTGCGCAACTCCGAGTAAATCTAGATTCCGTTGATTCTATTATTATTGCATGGAATAACGTAAAGGGAAAACCTTAGAGCAGCCCAAACAAATCCTTAGCGAGTTCTACCTAATCACAAAGCTGAAAAGGGGATAATGAAAATATTTAACCTAAAATGCTTATTAATACCTTAATTATTGTTCAATTCTTTTGGTTTTGATTATTGGAAGAACTTACAATTCTTCCTGCTGCGTCGCAAAGGCTGTTTCTTCATAATAGTTTCCTAAGCTAATAAACAAATGGTAGTCTGAAAAAGGATTTAGATATCAAATTAAAAATATCGAACCAAACTTGCCAACAGAATTCGTACGATAGAATTTGTGGGTCTCCATAGAACGTTGGTTTAAAACAACATTAATTTCGACATCCTCATGAAAGCGATATTTTTTAATAATGTACTTTTTGTAGTTCAAAGATTACCAGATGCCATTCCTGCTTTAGAACGTAAGAGTTTACTAAAGTTGATGGTTCTTGGGCCAAAGGTAAACATCGGTAGAGGTCAACAGCCCTATACAACACTTCCAAGGAAGTTGTAGGAGTCATCGAAGAAGCGAGATGTGGGGGAAACCGTGAAACCTACTTTGGAGCTACCTAGTCTGATTTGGCAACATAACTACTACATCCACAGTGAGAGCCCTTCCTAGTTAAAGGTCTCCACATCAGCTGATCAAAGAATACCAAGAGCCGTTCATGCTTCCCACTGCTTTACTTTATCGTTTGCTTCTGTAGAAAAGTTTTTGTAGGACAAAATTCCACTACGTCGCAGGGAATCAAGAGTCTCATTCCAGCCTTTCCAGTCCCACAAACTTGAGTGTATCTAGTCACCAAGATAGATGCACACTGACTCACAGACCTGATTTTGACATAGTTCATTCAATGTGGCTCCATAGTGCAAACCCTTCCAATAAACTTAAAGCTATTCAAAGCCATGGTTAGTCTCCGAATCATCAGCCGGTCAAAGACTGCTAACTTCCACTACTTTTTCCGACTTCGTTGGATAAAATTACATCAGCTCCCTAGGAATCAAGGGTTCTACCCCTTTTCTTCCAGAGTTACGTGAAGCTGCATCGCAGCAGCCCTTCAAATTTGGGTGCATTTTGTCACCAAGACGGCTATGACACGGACTAACCGAACTATAATCGATCTAGTCCACCAAATTTCAGTGACCTTTAAACTCTGAACCACTCGCAGCCGTAGTTATCTTCCAATGCTTTACCTTATCGGCTTCTAGAGTTAAGCGAGGCTACATAGTAACAGGCCCAGATGAATAGTAGTCCGACTCACCAACTAGTAAATGACCTAGTTCACTCAATTTCAGTACCAGGCTCCTTGAACTCAGGGCCACTCACAGTCATTGTTCGAAGACTCGGTCTCAGCGGCAGTTGCAGGCATTTCCACATCCCCCGGCGGGCTGCCACCGGCGACATCGGCCTCTCTGGGGAAGGAATTGGCCAGACAGGTGATGGATGTGAAGACCTCGTCTACGAGGCGCCGTAGCGGCGCCCAGTTGTTGTTCGCCTCGCAGTTCTCGATGCACTCGCGCAACTCAGCTAGACATAGACCCGCCACCCGCTTGTTCTCCGCCCCCGAGGAGGTGGTGGCGGCGCCGGCGGCGGCGGCGGTGGAGGACAATTCGGGGTCATCCTCGACCTCTTCGGCCGAGCGCTGGGCGCTGCGCTTCAGCATGGAGTCGAGGAAGCCGAGGATCTGGTGCTGCCGCGAGGACTCCAGTGCATCCCCAGTGTCGACTTTTGAGGAAATAGGGGAATGAGACCCGCTAGCTTATATATATTTTACCAGGCCATCCCATAAGTTGTGTCCGAATTGCATGTCAACTGGAGCAGATGCATTTAAGCTGATCAAAGTTCATTGCTGAGAACAACTAAACCAATATTTGCCTGATTAAAACCATGTTAACACGGAAGTACTCATGAATCACCTGAGGAACATAACGTTTTGAGTTCAAGAAAGGGAAATAGCAGCAGCCGAAGTGGGGCTGGATGGTGGAATATGGTTTGTGAAATTCAATGGAAGTGGAGATTTCGCCCTCCACAAAGATGAAGATTAAGCCGAAAAGCTATTCAACTGAGTTTAACGAAGCAGCTCTTGAAGAAGCTTATCCTGTTTTATCAGTTGAGGAGAAACTGGCAAGGAAGCACATGTAATCATTGCCATCTTCGTAAACTTGAAAGTCCCTAATTTGCAAAATGGATACCTCATGGAATGTCCGAAAATAATTAACTCAAACTTCGAGTTGACATCTGCTCTACTGTCCTCCATTCTCACCAACTTGTTTTACCTTTAATGGTGGATTGACTTGCAGCTGGCGACGAAAAATTAATCTTTTGTCGAAATGTCAAGAGTCGTTGACAATGATAGGGTCGTTAGGGGAAAAGAGGCTTTTCCTTCAATCCGGTGGGATCGTCGAGGAATAATCCACTTTGATTTGTTATCTGCTAATGCAACAACAATAAATGTTCAAATCTAAAGCAGAAATTATGGGGTTTTAACCTAGCTTTGAGGAGGTAAAAAGACCTGCTCTAGTGAATCAAAAGGGGTTGATGATTCATCAGGACACCCCGTGCACCAAGAATCACGTCACAAAAGATCGAAGAAGTAATTGATTGGAAGAAAATTCCTCATCCGCTACCTAATTCTCCCGAGCTTACTACTTCAGTCTACTACAATTTGTTTGGTAGATTACAAAATCACTTGGCAGAAGGGACGGCTTTTGCAATGCCGCAGGAAGAGGTTGAAACTGACATTTACGAGTTTCTAATATCAAAACAAAACAATAAAAAATTGAAGGTATTAATGAGCTTTTTAGTTGATGAAATGAGCTTTCAGATAATCACTACGCGCGTTCGGCAAATGACTCACAAATCACTGTCACAGACCACACATCTTGAAAAGGATCGCATGTTAGAAATGCCCGTCGCCTACACAGAGAGGCCCCGTTTGGGTTGAAACATTCGGACGAAAAGGTATCATATCGAGATCATTCACTGAATGGGGGGTTCAAAGGTTACAACTCAACATTTTTTTCCACGCACGAACACACCGTGTTTGGCCCTACGCCGACATATGAGAGAGGATCTATGATGCATCTCTCTGACTAGTACACACTGCGCCAGCATGAGACTATCCCTTCATTTAAGTGCAGTTAATTGATGGTTCAAGGTGGGGAGGGGATAACTGCTCGATGCTAAGGTGGTTTCCAGCGATTTAATGACATTAGAAGCAAGGATTCCAAATATAAGTACGGCAGAGAGAAAGAGAGGGGTAGGAGAAAGGTTAAGACATCTTTGGAGATCACCGCCCCCAACCACAAAACATTTCGACAGACGAAAGGCCAAAAGCCGATCTAGAGTAAACCTTTTCCTTTGAATATTTGTGTCTGGTTGAAAGTAAGCCATGCTAATTTTTTCCCCTCTAAAGACCAATAAATGCGAACTGGAAGCTGGAAAACATTGTTGAGATGTTGGAAAAGGGTGAGAAAAAAATTCTCAGCCGTCCGTTACCCTCTGCATTAAGTGCCCTTATATCGAGTTCGAGTACACAGCTATTTGAGGCAACAATTTTCGGGAATGCAGGCTCACCACGTGACTCATGAAATAGAGAAAAAGAAGAGGCGGGTTCGTTAGGGTGCGATAGACCTAAGGATGAGCGAACTCAATATAACAAACAATCATGAATCCCAGTTCAAACTACCCCAAGATAGGGAAACGTGATAAGCATTAGATAAAGAGGATTCCTTTACTTCGACCAGCAAAATTCAGAAAGCGACGTTCTTAAGTGTGAAATTTCAAAAAACGAGGCACAAAAGATGCCAGGCAATAGTCGAAACAGTGCAGAAAAGGGGCCCTTATTCAGTAGGGATATAAGCAATATGGCCAACGACCTGATAAGCGTATAAGAGCAAAAATAAGGCGGGTTACTAGGCCATACCGGTGCTAAGAAAGGTCTGTCCTGACGGCGGGGAGTTGCCCGAAAAGTGGAGGAGAAAGCGGCTAAGTCCGGGCGAAATTTCACTGATCGATGAGGTGGGAGTGGATCCTTCTAGCGTGTCCGGTAATTCCCCGTCCCCATCTCTCTCCTCATCAGCCAAACCAACTCCATCCATTCTGTCGCGACTTTGGTAAGATGTCGAGAGTGGAGATAAACGACCCGAGGCTTGGGTGCTCTCTGAGTTCATTTGCACGTCCTCTGATTGATTCGTCTGGTTCTATGAGGTTGAATTGGAGTTACGTTACGCAGTAGAATTAGCAAACACTGTAACGAGACTACCTCCGAGGGTTTGGAGTTAGATTCCTTGGGCGTAGCATTGGTTTCTGAGCGGAAACACATAGGCTCTTGATCTCTCAAAAGTGTGAGAGCTAGGGCGGCGGCACGATTGTTGTCAAGACCTCGGTGAGCGAAATTTGCGGATGAGGCACAGTTTTGATTGGTGCAAGAGGCGTCTCCACAACCAACGGTTAATTGATTGAAGTAATGGCGGATACGCTCTTGAATCACAGCCTGATGGTGGTTTTCATCCCTGTATGTAAAAGCGCCAATAGGAGAGGACGGTTATACACGGCTAGACGTTTCTAAGAGCAATGGTTTTTGCTTATGAGAAACACCTATATAGCAAGGCCAAAATTTCTATACATTATTTACGGAGTAAGTAACGAAAACCGTTTGAGAAGTCTGTAAATAACGGACATTTTATCGGATCGAATAGGAATTCGGTGTTCAACTCTAGTATTCGAAAACCATTAAATATTGTACGCTAACATGCATGATTAAATATGTAACTTTACGTACATTTGAACTGCTACAATATTAGATCCTGAAATGTAGCGAAATGTCCAAGCTCAAAACCAAAAAAACACCGACTCAAAGGTGATTGGTTGAACAGCCCTAATTCAAACTATTGGGAATTCCCTAATTATTTGTAATACAAACGCAAAGTGTATAAGTGACATAATTCCTAAAATAGAATATTTGTTCAGGTAGGAAGGATTTATTTTTAAGCGTTCGCATTGAAAAATCAGCTGATTATTTAGTTTTATTTTGAAATAATGGAAGACCAACGAATGTCAACACAGACACAACTCTTCAGCTTATTTCTATGTTTTTAGGCATCCACTACTGCAGACCATAAGAAAAATTTAATGTTCTGACCATACATTGTGATTATACATATCAAGGTTTTATAAAACTGATTAATATATTGAACACTTTATCTTTCAAAGGGATTTTAGTTAAAGCCAATTTAGTTATTGTTTACTCCGTCCTTTCTCGACATAATGTTAAAATTAAATTTCATTATGATTCTTTCAATGATTTAGTTGGCTTTAGTAACGTTAAATTTCTGATTGACGATTTCTTGATTCCAAGCATTGCTTTCTGGATGCAGTCCAGTAACCTCTGACTTATTTAGAAGATCAGTTATCTATCTACCGATATGCTTGCCATGTTTTCTTACATTTTATTTGAAGCTTATTCGTAGTTTCGATGCAATCAAATTTGACAGCAATCAAATGGATAGCAGTTGAAAGCTCACTGGAACAAAGAATTGGAATTTCCATTTTGTGTGGATTGTTAACAAGAGTTTTAAATACCTATTCAGATAGCCTGCTAGGATTTGAGGCTAATATCAGACTCGAAATTGATTAGCAGTGCAATTTATCTTACCTGCTTTGCTCATAAATCGTGCCATAAGTCGTAAAAAGTTGTGCGCCTTGTACGAATTAGGTAAATATATCGTCTGTGGTAATTTGTCCACATACAAGGTTTCATGATTCTTCTCTGGTTAATAATCTAATGCGGATCCCTTCTTTACACAATAAGGTGCTAAAAATGCCATTTATCAACAGTGTCTATTGCACTTTGCATGAAAATTAAGTTTTTTGGTATTAATCGTCAAGCGGTACTTAGTGATTTTTACCTTTAGACTATTTCGTCAAATGTTAGACCGCTGCTTAGAGTTATTTTAACTTTTCAGAGCAATCACTCTGTCTACAGTGAAATAACGCGGCCTCTTTGTCAATTATTGGTCCATTATCTTAAGTTCAAGACACAAACTCATTCGTTGGTAAATTTCAGTTTGAAGTGAAAAACAACATTTTCTTATTCTGATTTATCAAACTCCTATATCTTGTTTGCATTTAACAGATAGTAAAAATTAAATAGTATCTTAAGAGTAAATTTGTAATAATTTAAGCATTCAAGAGATGATTTTTTAAATAAAAATTAATAAATATTACACGTTGGAATGTACTTTTATAAACAAGCATTGTTTGAAGGTCTCGCCGTTAACCCGCTGTCATCCAACTTTGAGTCGGTCTATGGTCTATGTGATTGACAAAATCATTCTTTTTAAATATAATGGTGGATTACATAGCTGATGAGCTTAGCTCTGGAAAGGATGATTACCTTCAGAAGGTTTTAAGCTACTTTGAGGAGAAAAGCCAAGCTTATTATCGGAAGCTCTCTGCTGTCTTCGGTGAAGAATGCTATTTTAAGGAGTTTCGGGATTGTTACAATAAATCTGAAATCTTTCATGTAATTCCCCAAGACAATGATTTAGGTGAGGGATATTTTGCTGTGTTCTTAATGCACTATGCTCGTGTAATCCATAGTGCAATATTTTGTCACAGTGCGTGATCAACTGTGTGCCATTCTCGAGTGGCGTTCCGTCCTTGCTACTGAAGTCGAAGCCCTTCAAGAGATTCGAAGGGAGGTCGAGGATTACCCTCGAGACTTCGAAATTCAAAGTCGCTTGAGCGAGTCATTACATGAAATTAATCGACTACAAAAAGAGCTTGATACCCTCAGGGAAAAAAGTAAGCTTGATATTGCAACTCTAATAAGATATAATATTTACATTAATCATTAACCTGTGTGTTTTTGTCAGATGAAAGGCTACAGATAGAAAATAATGCCTTTAACTCCGTGTTGGAGGAAGTTAAACGTGGTCTCAATGCCAAAGTAGCCGAAGCCAATGAACGAGCGAAGAAGGCAGAGAAGGCATTTGTGGATTTAACCAGACGGCGATACGTTCAACCGCCTTCGGATCCCAATAAAACCCCCAAACCCTCATCGGACACCGCGGCTCCAGTTGAACCAAAGGCGGCGTCTGGGAATTTTCTAAATACCATTTCTTCCACGGCAGTACCCTACAAATCCTCCCTGGATAAAGTCCGTGTAAGTAAGAACACTGTGTGCATTTCATATTTAGTGTTTTTGAGTCTCATAGATTTCATAAACCTGCCATTTTATACATTACTATTTGGTCTCTCCATCCACTGAGTCATACTGCCTTCTCACACGTCAGATAAAGGGAGTGAATTTTGTGGTTTACATCGTCGTTTTTTTTGCTTTTTCGTTGACTCTAACTCCAATACAATGAATTCTGCACTTTCCCCGTTTTATTGCTACTATATTAGCACGGATGTTTTGGGAATTTCCGTGTTTGCGCAAGAGTTTAAAGTCGTTTTCTTCCATGTGCTGGCCCCGAGTAGGACACTCGAATGGTTCCATGTTTTCATCGATTATTTGGCGTTAACGACCCTGGCATAAGGTTGTTGTAGCGCATTTATGCGTAACCTGAGAGCTTAATCCCACTTCAAAGGATTTATAAGAGAAACTTCTGAGTTGTTCCATCTTAAACTTACTGTATTAGGTGTACACTTAGTTAATGTGATTTTTTTAACCCGACCTACTTTGAGGTCATGTTCTGACTCAAAACGCCTATTTGTCGTTTTGTTTGGAATAGTGCGAAAAGGAAGCATTGAGTGGGTTACCGGGCCTAGGCTTCTGGGTAATAAGAGGAGGGGGATGGTGGCATAATCTCTAGTTTGGTTTGTGACCACGCCCTCTTCCCAAGACGATGATGGGGATGATGGTGACTAAAGCGGTAGACGCCAGCCTCCTCCTCTACCAACTCACTACCCAATGTCCACCACTGCGTCACCCAACCCGGCCCAGTTTTGACGGTGTTAGCGATGCCTTAGAACGCATTTTCGGTTTAGATTTCAGCCGGCTGCAGTATCTATTGCCTGGCGTGAAAGAAATGGATTGCAGGATCGCGAATATTCGGGTAAGTTTGATTAGGGAGATGGGGATGTGAAGCTTTGCTTCTTCTAAAGACTTAACGGTCTTGCTTTATTGCTTCTGGATGAAAGTGACTTCAATTTTATGGAAATCGGAGTTTGAAAACCCGAAAATCCTGCCCATTGTCCGTAATTTTCTGTCGTTAAGGTGTATGAATGCTGTAAAATGGGTGCTTTTGGATTGATAACAAAAAATGACTGCATTCCTCCAAAAGTACTTTTAAGTTTTGTCAATTTTTTGCTTTCCGATTATTCGTTTAACGTTTAGACCTTTTTAAACGTTTATTCCCTGTTTTCTTCCGTTGTGGTAAGATTTAAGTATAGTTGATTCGTATTACTGAAGCCTTCCTTGCAAAGCTTTTGTAGCTTCATACTAAAGGTGTTTAGTAATCCTTGCCCACGTTTAATGGGATTGACAATTTGTAAAGTTTGATATCTGGTTATTTAGCCGGTCTCAATGCTCGATTTTTTCTCAACCCTAAAATACTCTTCAAGAAGGCAAAATTCGTTTATTCCATCAACGGGGCAGCGCCTTAAAATTAGGTTATGACCTGTCCCTTTGGGCTGATTGTACAGTTAATCTGCTTAGGGGCTCATTAATCCATGTGAAAAATCCGATCATTGTCTCCGCATTTTCAATGCCAAAATTCACACGCGCCAGTCAAGCAGCGAATTAACTCTAAACGATGTAGTTCGTTACCGAGTCTTTTGGCTTACAGAACAGCTCAATGCACTTCATGGAGTACAGCACCTTGACGGCCTGGGAGGGCTTCGACTCCTTGGATGAGGACTCGAGTGACGAGGAGGAGAAAGGAAAGAAGACGGAGACGGCGGAGGTTGACCCGGCTTCTCCGCCCCTCGCCAAGTCGGCCAAGCTGGAGTCCCTGCCGAGTTCTTCCGCTTCCCAGGCCAAGGGACCCTCGACGCCCGATCAGCCGTCTGGCCCAATTTCCCTGCCCAGCTTCGATGCCAGTCCCATCAGGCCCTCCAGTGAGTAGCCGTTTTCAATCCTCTAGATAGTTTTAGCTTTGTCTAAGGATCTCTTGAGTGTCCCCCTTTCTTTGGTGACATTTCTGAGTGGAAATGACTATTTCAGCTATCCCGCACTGGTCCTTTTTTCCTTTAAGACTAAGCCTAGTGTATCGCCTCTAAGCTACTCAACGGCACAACTTTCCTTCCAGAATCTCCAGTAGACCCGTCGATGGACGCGGACGAGTCAGGGGGTGTGGAAACGATGGCAATATCCCTGAGTAGCACCCCTAAAAAGTCTCCAGCGCACGTGATAGAAGTGGTCGCGCCACTGCTAAATCAAGTTGAGTCAGTTGCCACAACGACGACGACGACGACAACAGCAACAGCCAAAGAAATTGTCGTGGCCTCCTCCGACGTCGTGGACAAGGCTGCCTACCTCCAGCTCTACGACGAAGTGATGGAGCTACGCTCCGAGTTAGAGAAGGTCCGAGGTCAAAGTGCTGCCACTGCCTCCATCGTTGGACATCAGACGTCTCCCCTGTGAGTTGGGACGCTGTTTATAATGAAGTAACCATGTCTAAGCTGTGGAAAAACGTTTGACATATTGAGCAGTATCACAGACCTTCCCGGCTGGCAGCAGCTTGAAGTAGAGGATCAAATGGAAGGCTCCCTCTGCTCGTTGGTTACTGAGCTATCGAAGGTTCTATAGCTTGTTTCTGTGTCTCAAGAAATTGGCAATCTAAAAGGGCTTACAGAACCACTACTGTGTGGTGCATATATATTGGTTGGCTAGAGATTGACACCTCTGTACCCTGCTTGTTTTAACCCTCAGAGGGTCTCATTGGACTTCATTATTTAAAAGTGGAACAGGACTTGTGGCATGATCTGAAGGATTCCAATTTTTCATAATCTTCCCCAACCGAATAAGAAAGCTAGACAGTTGAAGCAGTCATCCATAAACTAAAGAAAACCGTCCAGCTTGTACGCAGCACAGTATCATTGCGTCATTTCATTAGTAATGGATGAAGTCCACACGAACACTTTGTGGTGAATTCGCGTTCTTGTGCTCATTCCTCGCCACGTTAGTCGTTTAAACAAAACAGGGCATTGCTTATAGATTGCCCCGTGTTCGTTTCATGCTACACAAGTCCCAATTATGTATGTGATATTGCTCTATATTTCGTTGCAATTCCACCTCACGTGTGTATGAATTCATCGTAAAAATTTTGATTGGCTCATTTTTGTTGCTGTATGAAAAAATTCGACACTGTGAACTAGCCCCGAGAAAAACCCATAACCCCCCATTTGGCTTGTTGTTTATCTTGTTTGTTGTGTGTAATATTCGGGTTGTGCACTTTACCCCTATCCAGTAAGGTGTCATTTTTTTCGTTGTCGTTTAAAAATTACTGCTAATGGCTTAATTGGGTACTCTCAACCACCGTATTTCTAATCGCATTTCCAAAATCCTGAAGCTGACTCACTCGATTGGTTGCCAGGGGGAGGACTTTCTTTCGATTTGACAGGCATTACGCCTGGGAGAGAGCATGTCTGTAAAATCACAAACTGGCTGCTTTATTTTGCTTCTTAAGTTGACTGACGCGAGGCTTGACTGAGTTTTCTGTCTCCAGAATCGGGTTTCAGTTTGCAGCAGAAAGTCGTTTTCACTGCTACGTGATTCAATTAGAGTTCCACCACCTCCTCCCCCTCTATCCTCCTTTTGCGTCTCTGCAAAGCAGCAACGTGCCCCCAAGATGCTTTTGCCTTTGTGTAATGAGCTCCGCAGTTGACCTCAGTTCTGTTGGCTGAGTTCTCACACTCGCACATTCGACAAGATCGCTGTTTTACACCATTTTACGAGTTCAAGTTGATGCTGACTCGTACTCTCTGGAGCCCGGTCTATGAATTCCATCTGACCTCACCGTTCTGGACACATTTCTGTGGTATGACTTCGTTAGGGGGTGTCCAGATTAACGTCATGCTTGATTTGAGCCGGAGAGGTCAACTGAACGATCTTACCCCGCAATTTTCCGTGGAGGTACAGCGGTGCCGCGCCAATTACGACTGATGCGTTTATCCGAATCTGCGACTTGCGTTGCCGCTTCCCACGATGGCTTTCTAGCTGGGTTCACACTCAGTTCCATTTGGACGCCTAACGCAACTAGGGCTATCTCCTCTCCCCTTCTAGATTTGATTGATAAGCTAGTGGCGCACTTACTGATGCAAATACTAATGCCTCTTCTCCTCTTTGTTCCCAGGTCTGCCAACGACTTGGGCCTGACGAATCAGCTGAATGAGCTTCGCGATCAGGTACGTGGTGGCATTTCTGTGCATTTAAAATTCTCAATATTTCTCATCTATTGCTCAGGAAAGGGGATTTTAGTGTGGCCTATCAGTGATTGCTGTCATGACTTGGGTGCGTAAACATCTACAGAGTTTTCAAAGCAGGGTCTATAACTTACTTCAAAGCAATTTACTCATAACAAACTGTTGTCCCTTTATGAAGAAAATGACAGCATGAAGGTAGTGATTATGGGCTGTATTCTTGCCTTTCTAACTGCAGTCTAGAGTCTAGGCTATAGGCGCGATAACGTTTATAGCCGAGAAAAGTGAAGGAGTGGTTCTTAGGTAATCTCTGTTATTGCATCAGTAGGAAGCTCTGTGGTCGGTTTAAGATTTTCCGCCTGTTTTGCATACGTAAACAGGCAGATAAGTACTCAAAGCTGTCTCCCGTTTACTTCAAAACATGTGGTGGTGCGGAGAAAATTTCGATTTCACTGCGAAAATCTGGTTAAAAGTAAATTGATTAATCCACGGCCCTCAATAAAAATATGGTGTCGCATTTTATCTCGGCCCTTTTGCATTTTATTGAGACAATTAAGATCGTAAACAAGGGAGCAGCTGAGTCGATTTTTAGGGGGTCTGGTGGTTTGCTCATCTGGGTGGACTTTCGGAACACATCCTATCCAAAATAACTGTCATCTGACGTCACTGAAATTCGCGTCATTCGCTCGATATTGTGACAAAAACCTATGATATTGGTTGATTTTGCAGAGCTTAAAGCAGCCATCTCCTGGTACTTTGGAAACGAGCTCTGTTTTTCAACAAAATTCGTTCCTGCTTAAGTCGCAAGGAACTGGTTGTTTCTTTCAAACTACACCGACATTTGGCTATAACCTGGACGATTTTCAAAGCAGTCACCCTCTTGTCGGGATTGTTTACCCACTTCACACAGCCAATCGCGTAATATTTCCGCTTTTAAAATAAAAGAAATTTATTCTCTGCTCCTGAAGTGCCTGGTTTTGGTGTAATTTTGTGAAGGAAATGGTTAAATACGTTCGTTTTCGTCTAGTGGTTGGTGTTTTTTCCGCCTTTGAAGAAGTACTGAAAAGCTACCATTGTCTGGCTCTTTGTTCTTGTTTATTAGCAACTTACAATTCAAAGGCGACAAATATTTCATTCTGACATTGAACAGAAATATTGCAGTTACTAAGTGTAACATTAGGCCTCCTGAAACTTTTTTTCGGTCTTGGAAGTAGCTCTGATAGCTTTTGAAGAAGCCCTCTTCTACTACCGAAAGTTGTTCTTTTTTTGTGGAATGATTTAGGCGCGTAACGCCAGTTTTCTCTGATCCGTAGTGTAGTTCTTAAAACCACAGTTAAACCGTGTAATCAATTTATCTCCGTTATTGGATATTCAGCCAATCAAACCCGTCGTATTTAATCGATAGACTGCAGACCACTGGATAATCGACACTCCCCTATCTTTTTTGCTTATAGGTGAATGACACATCAGTGAAAGACCTGAGTTTCGCGTCGCCCGCCAGCATGCCCGGTGTTCCACCAATAAAGATCCCGCTGATGGAGAACAAGCACATCACTGATTGGTCAGTGTGTTTGGACCAGACCAACACCTCCTGTGCTGCAGACGACCAGCCGCAACCGGCTCAGGAGAACCAACACCACCCACAGGTCGCCGAAGGTGGCGAAATCGAGTCGTATCGAACACCCCGCGGCTCTATGGTAAGTTAGGGCTGAAATCTAAAACCACCATCTTTGATGCTGTTTTTAACCTCAGAGAGTTGTGTCAAAGTTACTAAAGGTTCCATAGTACAGGAACTGAGTATCTTCAAAATATTTCTAAATGTGTTGTCATTCAACCGTATGTGGCAATTGCAGCCTCAATTCTCCTAGGTGTTCATTCCTACATACTGTGAATTGTTGGTTTCAAGGGAATTTTAGCCCATTCTTCAGTTAAAGCACCCTCCAGTTCTTTTAGAGACAATGGCGGTGGTGGAAGTCAACTTCTTACCTGAATCTCTAAAATTGACCATAAATGCTTAAAAAATGAGGCTGAAGTCTGGGTGTCGTGGTGGCCAGATGAAATGACCATCTTCTTGTGGTGTTCCTCGTGCCTCCATTCTTTAGCGGGTGTAGCCCACTGTATGCATTATTGCGTTATTGTCGTCTTGAAAGATGGCGGCGTTTCCCTCCGGAAAACACAGTTTTTTAACATCCGTTAACATTCCTAAGTGGACTGGAGAAGGAAATCACTGGGCTGGCGACGGATTTCCAAGAAATAGCACCAGAACCAGATCATTGCAGAACCTCGCCATGTTTTACTGTTTACGGAAGACAGTCTGGGTCAAATGCTTCTTTCGGCTGTCTCCAAACGTAGTACAACCGGCCAGAGGTCGCAAATAGGATAAATGCCTATGCTTCGTCAGAGGAAGTCAAATTTTTCCACTGCTCAAGGGACCACTCTAAACGCCTTGAAACATTTGTCGTCTCTGAGGGCAGAGGTTTTCTAGCTCCAGCTCTTCTGTGGCGGAATCCAGCTCCCGTGTGCATCTCCCGACGAGGAACAGTTTTTGTGAAAATTGTGTTCTGTTGGTGGTCATTGCGCTCTGTGGTGGTTTTAGGAGCCGTGGTCTTGCCATCCTTTCTAAAAATCCATTTAGAATCCGACGGTCTCTCTCATCCAACAACTTTCGTACAGACCCGCTCTTTGCTGAGGACGGCGTTTTTCCTTCTCTGCTTCAAGGGCTGCAGTCATTGCTTTGGAGACAGTACCTCTTGACAGCACTCCAGGCATTCGGGTGTGAGGGGGGGGGGCAGTTTCTGTTACACTAGCGCCTGCCTGTGCCATACGAGCTCCAGGGATTAGGTCTCTTTGAGAGTCCGAGAGGTCCGCCATTTTTGTAGGGTCATAGCCAATTCTTTAAATATACGTAATAAATTGTTGTTTTAAATAATCATATCAACTAATAGAAAGAGCAAACACAAAAACACTAAAACGTCAAGTTTTGATTGTTAATGGCATGTTCAAAGATTGTGCTAGCAAAATGTAAGGTATTTTGTCTAACGCCTGTGTGTTGAGAATCCTATTGGGGTGAGCAATGATTCCACTGACGTCAGATTTGCCAATATAATCATCATTAGTTAGATCACCTGGTTGTCGCACGAGTTCTTTTACTCTCTCACACATGTGATGCAAAAATCATTGAAGGGCAGCTTCCTATACTCAGAGATCCCCAAGTAGGGGATTTTGGTTTTTGTGTGAGACCTTGAAACCTTCCAATCATGCTCGATTTTTAAATCTCTAGGTAGATTACCCATTCTCCTACTTTCTCTGTGTTATGGTTATTATTCGCTGCGTTAAACACCCGAGAGTAGATGGCCCTGGTCACATGATAGCACCTCTTTCGTGTGCAACTGTGGTGCTGTTTTTATGTACAATACGGTATGCGGTGCACGTTTGAGCATCAAAAAGCCTTAATACTGTGCCCTCTAACCTCGGCTGTAGCTCGTAAACGCCGTGAAGCTTAATGTTTCACTGTCTGCGGCTGGAATCAATTGTCCAGGTTACTAATAGTCAGTTATGACTGTATATCTTTCATTGGACAGTGCCCTAAGAAATTGCCAACGTTGAACCAAGTCTACTTGAAGCATCGTTACAGTTTGGTGAGCGGGAGGCGTGTGTATGAAATCAGTGCTGTGATGGAGGGCCCAGAAAGGGGCCTAGGTTGGTACAGTTTCTTCAAGCTTCGTTCATGTATCTGCCTTTAATAGGCGTTACCCGATTTCAGCCCCTTGGATATTTATCTGAGGAGGAAGAGTGACATCAGGTATAAAACTTTTTTATAAGAAGGAACATTCACGAATACAATGGTGGTTCAAAAAGTTGATGGAATTTTTAGGAATTTTATATTTTCTACTTATGTGGAACAATGGGAAATTACGAGTTTATTCCCCAGCATAGTTGGCGTTGAGGTCAATGGATTTTTCCTGGTTCGAGGGCATATTATAACAATCATTGAGGACTTTTCCTGAGCCAAGTTGTGGCTTCTTTTTGTTCTTTAAGTAGTTTCTTTTGTTTTGGACATAGGAAGAGGCTCTCATGTAATCAAATGCAAGGATACCACCCAGCGAAGTGGTTTTGCTCCAACAATTATATTATCCACTGTCTGGACTCAGATAGGTGGGTAAATTGTAGAGCGGAATTTCAAAAAGCCCTTTGATGGTGAACACCTCGCATTTAATTTAATTCCATCTATCTACCCTAATCAGTAGTGTAATAGCTACTGAGATGCAATCCGCGGTTTCGGTTGGATTTTATGCAGAGTTATTATCAACACGCGAAAGGCGGAACACTTTGAGGCAGGAAAGCAATGACAGACGGGACACGAAATATCTTCTCTCTCTCCCCCTCTCCTACAGGGTTTCCGGCGTTCAACGCAGGTCATATTTTTTACCATGTGTTTGATTAATGGCTTTTATGTAAAATGCGGCTATAGGATTATGTGGCTTAGTTTTCTCGAGCATTCTAGAGCTGTCGCCTATTGATTTTGCGACTGTGGTGGAACTCTTATATCAAGGAAGGTGATAGTTAGTGTCATCATGGGAGCGTAGACATCGGTCGTTGTCTGTTTGAGAGATATCCAGACGGGTTCAAGGTCTGGTGTGGCTGAATGGCATCGAGTAATTTCGAGATCCGTTTCTACGGATACGCCGCTTTGCTTGTTTCAGTTTTTTCCCTCTCCTAACTCGAGAGAAAATGGGCTTGTGACGTCAAATCTCGCAGGAATTCGAAACCTGGGATAGTTGCTTCAATTCCTTCTCTCCCTCTTAACATGGGGAAAAGGCCTCTGACGTCAAGTTTCGAGGGAAGCGTGTCCGTTTTAGGCGCTTTGTGGTGTCAATTTTTTGTGAAAACCTGGAAAATTGACAGTTCACAGACTACAGCACAATATATTGTTCTCTGGAGTCAGGTTTCCTCTTTTCGCGCAAAGGATTCCCGTTTCTGGCTGTCAGCTCATGCAGGATTTCCAGCGATCGATGCGGGTCATGGTTTTTTTGCCACAAAGCGTGACTCAGTGCTCAGTGCCTTCTGGAAGGCAGTGACCATTTGAGTACCCTATTCCTTTAACGATTGTTTCGCATGGGTTCGCCGACATATAGACTTGATAAAGATCGTGTTTTTATCTTTAATTCTGGAATGGTCATATATTTATTCTTAAGTTCCAGTGCCTCTGGTAGAATTTAAGGGGTTTTTGCGCTGATAGAAAAGATGCTATCCTTCTAGTGGGAACGCAGATATCGCTCGTCAACTCTTTCTGAGGTAATGCCTTCAATAGATCTTCGTAAGTTTTAGATTTCTTGTACTCTGTGATCCTGATGTTTTCCGACTTCAATTACTTAAATCAAAGGAGTATTTTACCGATTTCCTTTCAGTTAGTTTGTTTCAAGCCGTAAATTCTATAATCTTCTTTCGCATCGAGGACGAAGTCGATGTTTGGTATTCTGGGTACAAAGGTGCTTTTATAGGACTCAAACAAATTGCAAAATATTACATGAAACAAGAAATGGTCTTGGAGGGAATTTGAAACCCAAGGAAGCACCTCTTCTTATTGTGTCATTTTTTTACTGAAAACTGGACTAAAATGGCCGTTTGTTGGGAGTAAAAGCGGACATACTCCAGAGTCTTCAGCCTTTGCCCAGATTTTTAGTGTCAGTTCTCAAAAAGGATTCCTTTTTTTCTTGCGATGAATGCTATTTTCTTGAAGTTAAAGTGATTTCCTAAGTCCCAGGCTAGAAGTGTGAAACTCCAGATCCTATATGGTTGATACAAATAGTGCCACAAGGGGAGTAGCAGTTCTCCAACGAAGCGTCTAAGAGTGAATTTTGCCTTAGTGTGTGCGAGTGAACCTGTGTGGGGACAGAGCCCAGGTTGAACGAATCACGACGCCGCGTGGTGGCAGCGGCAGCATCGCCAACGCGGCTCTGATTTGCGCTCAAGCGACGGTCTGTCTGCCCGGACGGGCCACTCCCACCACGATCAGCTTCTGCGTGCAGGAGAGCGAAGAGGGCGACGACGAAGACGAAGAAAGGGGGACAGAAGGGGGTGACTCCTCCACCGACTGTGTTACCACGCCCTCCTCCCAGTGGACTCGCAGCTCTGCCACTTATGTGAGATCGATGGTTGAGAGCGTCGTTGGTTCAATGCCTTCACTCTCTTCCTCCTCGTTCTCTTTATTCTTTTCTTCTCTTTCACCTGAATGCCATCACGCTTCAGAGCCAGTGGTTGCTTCGTTGTGTCCCAAATATCCTCTTTCCTTGAAAATGTCCGACTGACTTCTCACTCTAATTCTTCTACCCTTCGTTGTCATTCTCGTCCAACCCCAAATCCTACTTGTTCTCCTTTTCCCTCTCCTCTTTCTCTTCATCTCCTCTTGAACCGATCCCTCTTCAGGGTCCGATGTTATGATGTGACCATAAAGGGACTATTTTACTAGGTATTTGGCAGTAAGTTTCGTTTTACTAGCTATCACGCCGGTGTCAGTGTCTGTCTAAGGGTTCCGCTATCTCGTTTGACTAAGTACTCTCCTTAACACTTCTGGTCCACGTTACCTTTCTCCTCCCACTCATTCTCTTTCCTCCTCCTCATCTCTTCCAGATACGACCCCTCTTCAGATAGTGGTATTGGAGTGTAACGATAAAGTGAAAGTGTATTTCAGGTATTTAAGAGTCAGTGTCGTTCTGCTAGCCATCACACCGATGTCAGTGACTGTTGAAGAGACCCAATATCTCATTTGGTGGGGTCTTTACCCAATTACAATTGCATTTTCAGGCCTTGTTAGACGGCATTGTTAACCCAGAACCGCAGCGGATTCGATAGTACATATGGTTTTCACTCTCCGTTTTTAACGAAAGAGGTCGCGTTTCAATTTCTGTGACGATAAACAACATTTCCTCCAGCTATATGATGGATCACCCCGTTATTATTTCAAACCCTGACAGATGTCTGCCATTCCTTTATCTTCTTCCTCAAAATGTCCTTCTAACTTCTCCCTCTGACTCTTCTACTCCTCACTTTCTTCCCCCCTTAATGTCCTCCTACTCCCCTCCTTCCTCTCCTGCGTGTTTATTTTGGGTGTTCATCGCTTCTCCAGACCGTTCCGCGCGTTTATTCAGTTCCTGTTTTTGTTTTCGTGTTGAATCGTCTCCCATTTCCCTCTAGAAAATAATTATAATTGGAACTTTTTTCCTTTTTTTCTCAATTATTCCAGTCGATCGGACAGCAGACGGACCTGGTACTGCCGGATTTCAACGGCTCGCTAGCATCAACCCACTCCCTCACTGGCTGTGTCTTCGCTAATCCCGAGGTAACGCCACTCACTAATGCAAAACCTCTGTTGTTACTTTATATCTCATAAATTAGCGTACTTGACTGGCTTGAATTCATCAACAATGTGTATGAGTCACACGTTAAATCACGGTTTATTGCCATGGCTTTTCTTTAGTCTTGAGATTAAGGGAAACCATATGCACACGACGCTGTAAAGTGAAGGGCATTGCTATGTCCTTTATCCCCAATTCACGGTCGATAACCATTTGATCTCTTGGGACTAAAAGTATGCGATTTTCAATTCCTGCATCCGATTGGAGTTTCTTCGCAAACAAACCACGATGAAACTGATAATGACATCCGCTTGTCCTTGATAACTGGTAAGAGCTGTCCAGTGAGTTGCAGTTTACGTGGTTGTCACGGCAACTCGGTAAACGCAAACTAGGCTGATTGGGAGGCCAAAGAAGTGGCAGGGCATCTCTCCTACCCTGGAGGGTCCCTCAAACGCTCTTGGTGACTAGGATTGTTGGAATTGGCTCGGCGTTTTGCGAATGCTATTGTAGGTAGTCACGTTTTCGGTTGTGTGAATTCCTTCAGCTTGTGGGCGTAATACATATTCCCTAACTACCGTTTTTTGCCCTCATTCCTCAGGCTGTAGTTGCTACGGGAGCAGCCCTATCACCAGCTTCGACACTGCAGGATGTCAACGTGGACTTTTCCGAGGCCACGACCAAACAGGGTGAGTTGTGGGTTGTTTCTCAATCTTAAGTCGGTCGTAAATTCCCCCACAGACCTTGCTCACTTCTTCCAGAGGAGGCTTTTAAGCTTCTCGGCTATTGGATGGATTATCCCGCCTCTTGTAAGTCCCCTAATACGCCAGGTGTCGTAGATTTTTTAAACCAAATCTAGCCTTGGTCTGAACTAGTTTGCGCGTCTTAAATATTGGCGAGGTTGTTTGTCGCCAATGAGAGAAGATTAGATTTCAAGGACCGACTTTGTCAAGAAAATTGTTATCTAGTGCTGTGGTGCTCTTACACGTGGAGTGGAATCGGTCGATTTGAGTGTGATTGAGGGGAGCCCCCATAGAGATAGCTACGTAGTTCTCCGTATCTTTGGTGGCTGCTCAATGAATGTTTTGTTAAATCATCTAACCGCTTTATGGAAGTTGCAAAACGATGGTTTTTGGTCAAAGGTCTTGCTAGTCTCATGCGAAATGACGTTGGTGAATTCCTCATTTTTTACTCGGTCACTTAACATCCTGCCTTCCTTAGTTACCTTGCTCAAATATCAAAATGTCAAGACGATGAAGAGGATGCCAATAAGTCGTAATTTGAGTTTTTGCTCAAGTGCACTTGCAGGTGTTCGATCTAGCTTGATTGAGTGTGTTCTTTAAAGTCCTTTCCAGTAAAACGCGTCATCATCTGGGGGTGGCTTTCGTCAATTGCAATCGCTCTCTTTAACCAAGTGGTAGTGGTAGTAGTAGTAATGAAACGAAGTGTGTTATAAAAGTGACTTTTCGATCGTTACAGTGCCTCAGAAAAAGAAATCGAGATTGAGGTTACGCTGGCTCGAAAGCAGTCTATGAAAGCCAATTGATAATTTTTAACTACCAACGGAAGAGAAAGACGGTTATTCCTATTAGAAACCCTGGTAGAGACCTGATCGGGCATCTGCGCTGTACATACGCTCCCTGAGTGGTGTTATATGGTTTTGTTAATCAAAAAGGTTCATTGGAATAAGCAGTAGGGGGTAAACTTAAAGGGGTGGTATCCCCTTAGTGGTCCAATAATTGGTGGTCGCAGCTTGGAAACAGGGTAACCACCCAGCTGTACCTTTGCTCTAGTGATTGAAAGAGGAGCGCGATGTGCCTGGGGAAGGGAGGCTGCTTTTATAATCCCCCCTCCCCCACACACTCAATTGCTACCATTTCCAGTAATTTACCATCGGAGTAGGCGATTCGGCTTCCAGGCTCTCATTCCATGCTCCGGCTATTTATATCCACTTTTGCTTCTTTTCTCTTCACGGAGTTTAGACCTGTTTGTATGCATGTGTGTCGGTTGCGATGTACACACACACACGTCCGACATCTTGCATGTTGCATGCACACAGGCGTAAACCGAAGTATGCAAATGACGCTTTCGTGCTGCGTCCCGCTTTGCCGCTTTTTGTTGTCGTCTTCATCGTCACTGACGCCTAGTTGCTCTGAGACAGGGGGAGAGGATGGCGGGAAACTGGAGGACCAGATGACTAAGCGTTTATTTTGGGACCTGATTGCAAAAACGCTGGGCCCGAATAACCCTGTCGGCTTACAGGTTGATTTCACCCCAGAGCCCGGAACTGGTAGTCGTGTTGATTTAAGTCAACCAAACATCCCATAAAATCTCTCCGAATTTTGCATTTCTTTGGCCAAACGAGAGTTAACGAGTATTTCATAGTGTCTAATGGAGCTAAACACTATTTTTATGCTTGGCTGTATTTAAACTGATTAAGTTTTACGAAATTTAACGGATTAAAACGCGTCTAACACGGAAGTTCAAAAGCATCATTTGAGGCATTTAAAGGTTTATAAGTTCAAGAATGGAAACTCACCAGCAGCCGAAGCGGCTGGAAACATTAAGTCAGTTTATGGAGAGGAATGAGTGAATGAAAGAGCTTTCAGAAGTGGAGATTTCATCCTGGACGAAGATGAAGGTCGAACCGGACCACCTCCAGTTGAGTCTGGTGATCCTAAGCTTCTTGAAGCAACCCTTAAAGAAGCTTATGCTGCTGTGTCAGTTGAGCTGGCATTGGCAATCAAGCCTAGTTCAAAGCTTCAAAAACTTGGAAAAGGAGTGCCACTGGGTGAAATGTCTGAAAACGATCGCAAGTCTAGTGTTGACGACAGCTGGTCTTCATTCTTGGCAACTTGTTTCACCTTTTTGGTGGATGGACTTGAGACAGGTGACAGAAAGTGGGTCCTCGTTTATCGAAATATTAAGCTTCGCAGACAATGAAAAACTCCAAGAACAGCCGCATGAGCAAAATCTTCTTCTTTGTTTAATCTGGAATAATCGTCCAGGAATAATCCACTTCCAAGTGTTTCCAACTAACGCTACTACAATTATTGTTGGAATCCACTGTCGGCAATTAGAGCGGCTCTTAAAGCAAACTATGAGGAGAAATATATCTGGTCTAGTGAATGCAATGTTTCATCCGAACAATGCACAATCCTTCTCCCCTCATAGCAAGAATCCCGTCACAAAAGATCGGAAGAGAACTTGGTTGGGAGAAAATTCACCCTTCACCTTTTTCTTCCGACTTCCTTGCCCCTTCAGTCTACCATTGGGTTTTTAGCTTATAAAATCATTTGGAAGAAAGCTTTTGCAACGCCACACGAAGAGGATTAATGTTGTAAATGAATTTGTTAGTAGATGTAGGGTAGTCGTAAAGCACATTGGGGACGGAATCTTTAATTAAATGTAGCCTTTGGTCACTCGGATTGAACTTACGGGATGACCTGATATTGAAAAGTACTTTACAAAGGACAAACTTGTAGTATTTATAACATGCAATGATTGGCGGGCACGGGATGAAGATGTAGGTGAATTTGCTGCTTAGTCGAAACTACTTCGGGCCGTTAGAAGGTGTTTAACACCAACTGCGATAAAACGCCTAAGGGGATAAAAACGGTTTTTAATATTTGACAACTCAAGCCTAAACAAGGAGCTGTTATTAATGACAAACCACTGTTTGGCTGGCATACGAAGGGTTTCTGGGACATTTATTTTGGAGGCGTAATTACTGTATGAATGCCAACGTGTGGGTATTGCTTTGCTGAAACCAAATCCGGTTGTGCCTACATACTGTTACTACGTGTTGCAAAAATTAGGTACTTTAATTAGGCGTCGCTGGTGCATTTGCATGAGCTCCGGGCTTCGGAAAAATCGACGGACTTTGCAGTAGGTGGGTAGGTAGGTAGGTAGGTGGGTGAGGATGCAAAGTAGCCCCTATTGCACCTTTTTGCCTTCATCTGGACTCTTTCACCCCTTCTGATTGATTAGGTAGTCACAAACTAGATATCAGCAGAATAATCATTGTAGTTGATAGACGCAGGCATATTTTAACCAGGATTACGCTCATTAAACGTTTACTTCGTTGTCTTTCACAGGTCAACCGACTGAATTCACGGAATCAGCTTGTTCGCCAATGCAGACCTTGGTCAAAGCAGTAAGTGCTAGCTTTTTTATCAAACCTTTTTAACTTGATTCGAGAAAACACTAGGGTTCGAAAACAGCTTCTAACTTGGCATTCTGTTACAGTGTTATATTTCCATGAAGATGTTTGGGCTCTTTTCTCGAAAATTCTTGGATTTTTGATGCTCAAAAGGAGGTAACTGGGGTCCCCCAGATGATTCATGACCCCATTTCGTCTCATACGCGGCACTAGAGATCACTGCGTATTTGGGAGTTGACGCGTCTTTGTCGACGGCTCGTTGTAACCGCTGGTGGTAATGAAGTGAGATTGGTCGTGGAAGCTCCTCATTAAAAACGGCCCCAGCCGATCGAAGGAAGAAACGGAATAGACAAAGTTGAAGCTTTTAAAGTTGTCATAAATAGGGGGAAGAGTCTGAACTAACCCGGCATGTTTCGCGTCTTAAAGTCATGCAGCCATCGCATTAACTCGCCTCAGTTTACCCTTATGTCACCCGTTTTGTAAGGTCACAGAGGTCTACTTCATCTAGTTAACCCTCAGGTTAAATGCGATTTAGTTAGAAGAAATTGGTCGGTTTGAAAATTTATTTCTGTGGTAGGCAGTTAATCTTTTCGGATTCCGAAAAATCGTGAGAAGCATTTGTTGCGGGCTGAAAAGAAAAATTAGTAATGCTAATCTTTTGTGCGTGTACCACAATTGTTGGGTATAGTGGAATCTACGAGAATTGGAGCCGCTTCTAATTTTCTCCTCATATTCCGAGTTGATGACCTAGTGCATCTCATTACTTCCCCCCCGTAAAGTATACTTAGTCGGCTAAGTTAAAAGGTGCTTGAAACACCCCACAGTTGGATTTTGAAGTAGGACGAACTTTGAAGTGGTTGACTCACTCTTCTTGATAGCATATATGGGTGCTCGTGTGCCTAATTAGATTCTAAATCGAATCTTTCTGTTTTTCTCCCCTTTTCCAGACTACTGACGCCGCTTCCGAGTGCAATTTGCTGAGCACTGAGGCGTAAGTTGCGCCCTCCCCATTTCTCCTCAAAGCTCCTCACTTCCTTTGTGCATTGATCGAATTTCTTATGGTTCTAGTCTTGAGGAGCAGAATCGGCAATTAACGGATTCGTTGATTGACGCAGCTTGTGTTTGTGTGGGCCTACAAAGTCGCCTTTCTGGGGTGCAAAACGGGATCCCCTCACGAGCAACCTTTGGTGCGTTTATCCCAAACTAAACCCATCTTACTTATTTAGGTATAAGTAGTTTTCACGTTTGTATAAAATTTTATAGACGTGAACTCTTTCACTGAGGAGAATTGTGCAGATCTCACAAGTAAGTTGCTTAGTGTTTTTAATTTATTTAATGCATTTCTTCATTTATTTTTCTAATATTTTTGCTAGGCATTTTACGAAAACTCAGTGCCGAGGTAGAGAGCATTGCAAAGGCGTTCGTAGAACTCAAGGAGAAGCAAGGTTAGTTGAGGTGCTTATTAGCATATCAGTAGCATTTGCTGGTGCAACACTGCAGATGCAAAGCTGAGTTATGGTTGCCAGGCTTGGTATTTGCTTCTCAAGGCTTGAGAAACGGGTTGAACTGTCACTGAGCAGATGCCTATTAAGTTTTTAATTAGCCTGATAAGTGACGTCATTTACATTGCTGCGAAATTTCTCACAGCCGAAAGTTTTCACAAGGTGTTGGATAAATTCTCTTGTTCGCTCGCATTCCTTCTCGTTCTTATCTCCACGCCGTCTTCCTTCTTGTATGCAAATTAAAGAACCGTGTGTTTACTTCTTCCGATGAGAATTACTCACGAAAAAAATCAAACAACCTCATATGTTGGAAAACAATGCTTGCTTCGAGTTTAATCTGGTTTTCACTTGAGTGTCGTGTTTTGCTAATTCACAGCACGCAAATGACTATTTGATTGAGCGGAAACATTAAGTTTGGGGAGCTGCCGTCATGTCATGGAATGAAATTTAAAGAGTATTTGATAATGTCTTCTGGAGATGAACATTCTAAATTGCTTGTTTAAAACCCTGCTAACAATTATTTGAGGCACATGATGTTTTATGGGTTAAAGAAAGGAAACTCAGCAGCCCACGAAGCGTCTAGAAACATTCACTCTCGGTTTATGGAGAGGAATGTGTGAATGATGAAGGAACTCTCAGAAGATGGTTTGTGAAATTCAGTGAAAGATTTCACCCGTGTAGGTGATGGAGCCAGACTTCCAGTTGTTTGATTTGGTCGCTTTGGGATGACTTGATATTTCCGATTTCCCGTTGGAAAGACCTATTGCGTCCACCTCAAATGTTGGTCTTTGTCTATTTGTATTCTACTTCAGAGTAGCTGAATTCTTCGAGGATCTTTTGGTGGTTTGCGATGTATTCGAGAATCCCAAAAAGTGCTAACTAATCCATTTGAAAGGAATTCGCTAGACTGGGGATCAACACTATTGCCAAAGGCTTTTACTCAACTCGGAACAAGCTGTAGCTAGCTGATTTTGCTTCTCTTTCCCCAAGGGAAGCGTCTCCTCAAAGAACTTGTTTATTCAGTTGTCGACCGTACTGGCAGCACGGTGGTGATTAGTGTCTTTCGACACCAGTGCTATGGAGTTAGGCGGAGTCCTAGCATTTGGAGATCGGTATATTCATCATAAAATTGGCCGCTGACAAGCATTTTTGCCTCTTATTAACTACTCTCGTTATCCAAGGCTCAACTGCGTAGTTATCAACTTTACTTAAGCGTCTTTATTTGACCTGAGCTCCTCCAACGCTTTTCTGTAGATTTGCGAGAAGTCTACTGTGAGAGCTCAATCAGAAGGTCGTTTGGTGTGATTCTCTATTTCGTGCCATCGGATTGTTTTCACCACTCTTCAGGGCGAAGTAGTAACCGTAATCTCCTTATGTTGCTTGATCGGTATGATAGAGCAAATGGTGAACGAGTTACTCGACAACGCTTTATCAAGCGAATGAATGCATCCGTGAATCACCTAACTTCAATCCATCTGTCGCACACGTCTCACGGAAATGTCACCCCACTCTCAGCTAATCTAGGGGATGGATTTACTTGGTGGGTTATGTTTTTGTAATATGATGACGATTAACTTTGCATTGATGAGGAAGCTGTCATGATAGCGAGACCTCCTTCAGTGTTTTTCTCACTGCTCTTAAATCAATCAATCAATGAGGATATTCCCCCTCTTGAGTTACCCTCTTCTATGATGAACTAGTCATTAACCACTCTCCTTGTCATCATCAACTAAGCGATTGACCAAGAGAGGTTGACCTTTGAGGGGAGGCGCAGTGTGCGAAAAAAACCAATCAAATATTCTTCATTTCACTACATTCCCAACGTCTTGAACAATAAAATCCCACTTTCTTGATACTATTTTGAACCAAGGTTGGCCGTGTCGAGTGCTTGAATTGACGTTCTAGTTAGGTTTCAATCAGAATTCTGCTGACAAAAACCCAGGAGAATTCGACATGTTTATATATGCGTATATCGGCTTTTTCTTTGGCTCCTATTGCAGCCTCGCAGCCCTCGTACGAAGAGGAGATTGTGAAACTACGAGAGAAGCTGGAGGAGGCCGAACGTCAGCTCGAGGAACGACTTTCCACCGACTCCAAGTTGGGTAGGTTTCGCCCCTGCTCTCGTGTTGCTATGGCTAATCTGGTGGTGTTGGTCTGCTCTCACGGGAAGTGGTACAATCTTCTTTCTACTGATTCCCATAGCGATCTAGTTCAAAAACCTTGAATCCGTAGGCTATAGGACTGATTTATGATTTTTATAATAGGATTTGAGCTAGCTGGATCAGCCGGAATTGGTAAACAGGCTATTGAAACGAAATTAGCCATCTTTCGGCTATATTCTCTTTGAGAAGTAATGGATTGGACCTAGTAGTTGTCCATAATTTGTGTGGGCTCTTATACATTTCTGTATGTAAAAGTTGATTGGACCGTCACCTCTAACTCAGATTTCTTAAATTGATCTCCAAGTGTTGAAAAGAGAAGAATCCGCTAAAAGCTGCATATCTGACAAGTGCCTGAGGGGTATTTGAGGTCATGCGGCCCGGATAATGTGGGATTGACGTATTGCCTTTGCCATGAATGACATGTGTGTGCGCGGTTAAGAAGGTACCAATGTGTCAAGGATTGGAATGTAAAAAAAGATTAAAAAAGCTGTTTGGCACGTGACAAGGTCTCTTCAAACTTCACTTTTAATTTTACGAAAATAGTCGGGCCTAGTAGCAGTGGAATAACGCCTAGTACAAGGCTGAATCGTGAACTCAAACTATTTGGATGGATAGGAAAGGCCAAGTTATTTGAGGTCACGCACCTAGAGGAGTACTCAATCTCAGGTTCGCTGTACTCCCCTATGCGTACTGGCCTTTGTTTTACAAAAAACCTGTAGTGTTTAATCTCACTTATTTGCATGCTGAATCCCTCTATTTTCAATGGAACTTCAACTTGATGTCACTTAAAACACTACGTAGAGTTGTTCTGATTGGAAAATTTTCCTAATTGAAGTGTGGTGCCTTCGCACCTGCAGTAAAAGCAGATCAGACCACCGTGGCTGCCATCACATGAGTTAACTTATCTCATAGTTGTTGAGTGCGTTTTTGCAACTGGAAATTCGAGAAGTCACAGAACCACTAAAGCATGTAATGAATCACCCCATAAGTTCTGTTCGGATTCTACCTTTTGTTAAGAATAACAATAACTAATCAAATTTTGTTTTACAGAGCAATAAAATAACAATTGCTTGATAGAAATCTCGCTAACATAGGAGCGCCCAAGAAGAATCATTTGAGGAACAAAATGTTTTATGAGTAGTTCAAAAAAGTGAAGTCTAGGAATATTTGCCCAGTTCAGTAGTGGAGATTTCACTCCCGAAGAGGAAGATTGAACTAGACGACGTCCGGTTGAGTTTTGTGATAAGATGATTGACGATTGCTTCGTAAGCGGAAGGAAAGATCCTAGCCACGGCCGCAGCCGAGGGGGAACTTTATCGAAAAAGACTCCTCTTGCAATCAGGCGGGATCCCCAAGGAAAAATGGAAGGAAATGCATTGATTATGGAATCTTCAACTAAATGCAACAGTAGGTAACTTTATTCGTTCTTTTAATTAAGATGAAGAAGAAAATGTGCGAGTTTCTCAGAAGCTCCCCTAGGGTAGGGGCTGGGGGTGTTTTATTTTTGAGCATCACTGATGCCGTCTCCTCTCTCCTCACCTTCAGCAGCACTGAGGATGAGTCAGGCCCTGGAGGCGGAACGCGAGCAACTTCAACGCGAGTTGGACCAGCGTCTCGCGGACTACGGATCGACTCACGCGACGTCCGTCGCGGAGTTGGAGCAGGCTCAGGCGGACCTCTCAGCCCGTCTCGTCGCCAGTCAGCGTCTCACACTCCAGCTGGAGGGCGAACGCGACTCAGTCAAGCAGCGACTGCACGCCACGGTCGGTTGGCTTTCTTCATTTCAATTTCTCACTTTGAAATGTGCCGATGATAAGCCTTGGCGTAAATGCGGCTGAAAGGGCAGTAGAGAATCAACTGACCTCGGCACATTTCAAAGAAATAGTGGTGGGTGAAATTGTGGGTGCCAACATTCCAATTGCTTCACAAAGGTCTGAATCAATTTCACTTGCTTAGAATCGCCGTGTTATGTATCACGGTGTCTAGTGAACAAAGGAAAGATTACATAAATGTATAATTTATTGCGAGCCCGAGCTTTGGGATTACTAAGGGGTGTGCAAATCAGCACTTAAAGTTGGGACTCAGAATGGTCGCCCAGTAAGTTATAGGCGTGGATCTCCAGTCAACGTCGTACACTGATACCACCTAATATACAGAGGCTTAGACCCCATTTGCTTGGTTCAATGTGTCCTTCTAGAGGTTGGCTAGTTAGACATATCGAATAATGCCACTCAGGTTCCGAGTTGGTAAAGGCAGCGACTATGACCGCGGCGTCTGAAGCGTGCGTGGTCTAACATAAAGTTGATGATGGGTAGGCATGGAGGTGCCTGATTTCTAAAGCAGTGAGGTGCACGTGCTTTGGTTATCCGCTGTGCCCTAGGAAATTACCAACTTGGAAGAGCATAGTGAGTCATTGCTGCTGATTCAGTTCTCTTTGCTTTGTTTATGTATCAACCCTTCGTTCTTCGGGTCTCTATCGTTGGAAGAAGGGTGGGTTGTGATCTTTTCTACTAAACGAATCATTTAAGACACGATAAGTCTGAACTCTTCATGGGAACAGTAAGAGCTGGACCTTGGGATTCAATGGGCTCATTAGGCCTTCTCAATCGCATTAGAGGAATGGATGAAATAACCAACCAAGCCTACTATTATGAGAATAAGACAAGGTAACTGTTTATATGTAGCTGTAAGTCTGCATTTCTGCGTGTCAACCGGCACTAGGTAGAGTGGGACGAAGAAATATATATCCTTCCATATAGTAACGGAGAATTTTTTCCATTTTAATGAGTACTAATGTTTAATCGGCTTCAAAGGAGCCTTTGTTGGTGCAGTCACGTGCTATTTGTGTGAAAAAAATGTGCAAACGTCAATTTGGTCTCTGCGGAGGAGAGCTTAAAATTGTTTTCGTTTGTGGAGCCCCCCCCAAAACAATTTCCCGGGGACGAAACGAAACCAGGTAACTGGACTGTCACCTGTTTACTAATTGGAACTCAGCGGGAGTCGGTCTCATGCTGAGCGTGAATCAACCATCGAACCATTCACGCACTCCTAATGTCGTGGTCTGTTGGTGTTTTTGATTCTTGCAGGAGCGGTTCCTCAACGAACAGCTTCAGGAGAGGGACCAGGAACGCGAGGAATTCCAACTGGAGGTGTCTGGCTTGAAGAAGGAAATTTCCACTCTCAGGTGAGTTCCGCATTTTATTAAAAAACACCATTCACTGGTCTGGAAAGACGAGAGTATTCTCCAAAACCCCAACATAGAGGAGTCATTGTTAGGCTAGCAGAGTCCCACCCATGTTAATCCAACGCATACAATCCTGAGATTGGATTATCTTTTGTAAACTAATCCCACAACGGTAACCCGGTTTCTTCATCTTTTATGAAGAAACGGAAACTCAGTAGAAGACAAAATACTGTCTTCTAAAAGAGAGCACGTTTTTGGGTCTAAATGGCTGATGCGATTGAAAAGTTTGGACCAATGATACTACCATCAAGGTAAACAATAGCAATTGAGAATTCGTGCCTGCATTCGCCTGAATAGTTTCTTTTGTCAATGTGATCAATTGTGGGAGCCGCTTTTTATTTCTCCTTGTCGTTTCTTAAAACGCTTCATCACAGGTGCGGCAGAGACCAATTCACAGCTGTTTTGGAACCCCGTAATTAGGTTGATCCTTTGTGAGTCACTGAATCGAGCATTCTGTTGAGTACAGAAAGGGTACTTGGACCGCAACAGCTGCTTCAAATCGTTAAGCACAGCACCAAGTAGGATTTGTGACTCTATGTGGAAAGTTTTCCATTTCCGTAAACTTGAAGCCCTCCTCACCTTCGACCTTGACCCACTTTTCTGCTATTACCTCTCAAGTGTCGCCGTGTTTGTGTGCTCAGTTTTCAGGTGTGTCATCAATCAATCAGTTGCGGGGAGAGGATGCACCTTAACCTGTCGACTTGGTAGGAGGGGTTCCAGCTTTTCCCCCTTTTTGTGTGTTATTTTCTCACAACCACAAATTGACGGGGGGCTGTTTTTTGTGCATGTGCCACTACTGAGGAGCCATTTTGATGGGGCCCTTTGACAAAAAAGGCACTTTAGGTGGCGCGAAATATAAACGTGTGTGGGTAATTAATTTATGAGGCGTGAAAAAGTCACATTTATTACCCTTCATCTCCACGAAATCGTGGGAAAAAGGCCAAGCAAAGCTAGGATCCCTCTCTCCAGATTTCACTGTTTATTCGATCGATAAATGCAAGAATTGATGAGGGCCTATGGTAAGTGATTTTTTCATCACGAAGCCCTCATTAGAATGAGACTTCATCTTACTGAACTAACGAGTTCACCCTCCAGGATCCTGTTTACAAGCTGCTAGTCAATCGAGTCAGGCTTGTTCAAATTCAAGGCCGTCATCGCACGATTTAAAACGCTCCTCGGCTCAACGGCAATTCCTTGGAACACTCGCTGAAATCCTAATCAAGTGTCCTTATCAAGTTTACAGATTTCACTAACTTTCAGACTTCTTTTTTCGCTTCGAAGTACTTCTCCCTATTGAATCTCACTTCGTTTTAATTTCGTTTGATATCCACAGGGCGTTGGTGGCCATTGTGTCGTTGAGTATTATCGCAGAGTCAGTTGTTTCAGCCTTTGCGTGTGGGTTTACGCACCGGCACCTTTTGCTGCAGTGCTCAGCACCTTTATACCCCATTCCTTTTTTAATTCCCTCTAATCAAATCGATTTTGACGCTTCAGAAATCGATTGGCGACTCTGGAGCGTCAACAGTGCTCCATGGAGTCCTCATCCAGCTCCTCGATCGCCGCCACACCCGTCACGAGTCCACGCCGTTCCAGGACCACCGGTTGCGAAAAACGCTCCCTCGTCACATCTACACCAATCGCTGCTGTGCCACAACCACCCGTGGATGCCCCTAAAGCCCGTGCCCCCCTGTCGCGGGGCAGATCTCGCACCGTCACCCCACCCAGTTCTCTCGCGACTGCTGGCACTTCCGATCACAGCGACATCGACGACTGCCAGCCCTTTGAGCTGGTCCCCACTCCCACCTTCGCAGGACACGTCCAGGCCTTCAATCCCCCGGATTGGGTAAGTTGGTAATGAGCGGATCGCGCGTGGTGTCACCTTGCTCAATGCTGATTGGTTGCAAGCACTCAGTAGTGCACACACGCTTGCTGGAGCTCACATACTCGCAACCGGGGGGTCTGTACTCACACGAGCACTCTCCTTCTCTCTCTCAAACACACACATACCCAAGATGGATCGGAGAGCACTTTCGATGCCCCACTCGCCCGCTCGACCCTGCGGATTGGCGCACTCGCCTCCTGCACCCAGAGTACGTCTCGAGTCCCTGTCCAGCTGGAGCGAGGAAGGGGATAGTGATTACTACTCGCCGGGAGCAGACGCTGGCTCTTACTACCAGGCTAGGGAGTTGCAGGCGCGCAACATCATTTCTGCTCATCAAATTGAGGAACTCAATTGGGAGTTGACAAAAATAGCTAGGCTGAGGTCGGAGATTGCCCGATCGGAGATGAGCCTCTACTCTTCTGTGAGACTTAGGGTGTGGCATTTCGGGATTATAAGACAGTTTTCCAATGTGTATGGTATGCGGTTTATTTTAGACGAGACCAATGAGTGCTGGGGACGCATCTGTGCGTCAGCAGGTGAAAGCCCCAGCCCCGATGATATCCACGTGCGTCGGCGGTTCGCCGGTGGAGTTAATAGACGCCTCAGTGTCGGCCCAATCCTCGCTGCGCTGCAGTTCCAGCTCCACGTCGACCGAGGTGGACTACATGATTTCCTGCTCGGAGGACGAGGAAATCGATAATATCGAAACGGTCACCACCACGGCGGCTGCTCTGGGTGTCGTCACCACGACAGTGACTAAGAAGCGCAGCAAACGGAAGAGCTCCAGCGCTACCGCTGCTGCGTCGAAGCACTCGGCTCGACTCAGTGCCATCAAGTCGCCTGTGCCACCAAATAGCATCGGGCTGGATGTGGAAATGCGGCATGTGGAAGAAATGGAGAATATGGTAGATCAATACCCCTCCATTTATCCTCTTATGGACATCGGTAGAGGTGTTTGATATGCATTTTTATGTTTTGCAGCGAAGAGCGTTGGATTTGGTTCAATCCACCATGGAGGAGAAGGAGGCGGAGTTGGAGGTACTGCGGAAACAGGTATCTTCTACTGCCCCAGAGGCTCCAAAACACTTCGGGAGTGTCAGTGTGCAGGTGCAGACATCAGTGGACAGTCCGGAGGACGCTGGGGTGTGCTGGTCGTGTCTTGGGCGGCCGAACAGCGCACCAATCAGAGTGGTGGCCGCCTCCGTCCCGTCAATGGCGGGGGCGCGGGGTTCGCGAGACTCCACACTCTCCCCTCCGCCCCTGGCCGATCGATCAGGCTCGGAGTCGCATTCCTCGCATGCTGAGGCCTCTGTCTCCTCCGCTGAGGAGGTGCAAATCGCCGAAGAGGAGGAACATGAGGAGAATGAAGAGGAAGAGGAGGAGGAGGAGGAGGAGGTGGAGGATGAAGTCTACCGCGGCATGGGCAGAGCTATTGTGAGTTGCCTACTTTTTAAATCTGCACATCTCGTCACCTTCAAAAGGAGTCGGCATTCGGAGTCGGTGTAGTAGTGATAGCCTCCTGCCTTTTTATTTTTCTTTAAGTTGTTTTTTTTAAGACAAGCTCGCAGCGAGCTCTTAACAGCGATTTGACTTTTCTTAATGTGCCAGAAAATCCTTGTATGTCATCTCCTTTAAAAAGTATCGGAGTTTTGAATCAATGTATTGATGATAGCTTCCTGGTTTTATTTTTTACATTAAGTATTTTTTTAAGAAATGCCCGTATTTGATTGTTAACATTGGGTTGTTCTATCCAAGTATGCCAATTTTTAATCGATCCATGAAATCCTAATATCTCGTCTCCTTTAAAAAGTGTCGGTATTTGGAGTCGTTGTAGTAAATAGTAATCGTAATATTTCCCTGAATAAAATTTTTAAACGAATTACTTTTTAAAAAAGCTCGCAATTGGCCCTTAACAGTCCCATTTTTATATTGACCCATGGTTTCTGGGTAAATGTGTATATTTTTAAATGCTTTCCCAGGTTATAATGGTCCCAGTTTCGTTAAATGCTACTTTTCTTGAACCACAAGTTTCCCCCTACAACCGTAAAAAACCCTTCCAGTTGACTTGGTCAGATTTCTCCAAAGAGTACCTGGGCCTTAGATGTCGGCATTTGGAATCGGCGTAGTGATGGTAGGCCTGTTGGATTAGTACCAAGATTTTGTAATCGAATTTCTTTCCCTCAAGCAGTTTTCTGAGGAACACTCTCAGTTCGCTATTAGCAGTGCAATTTTATAGATGTGCTAATGTTTAATCGACCCATGTTTCCAGGCTTAGATGCGCAATTTTTATTGTCAATTATATATTTTCCTTTCTCAGTCAAGAAATACTTTTCTGCAGCCATAAAACCCCTCTCGCGAATTGTTCAAATTGACTTGACTGAGATGTGTGACGCTAAACCTCTCACTTAGTGCGGTGGATCAGATTCTGGGACGTTGTTGTTTGCAACTGAGCTGAGAAATTCGAAATCTCGAAGTTGTAGTGTGCTTCTCGTGGGGAAGTCGTGTGTGCGTGTGAAGATTTGTTCATCACATGAATGGGATTAAAGCTTCTTGTAAACATTTGTTTGAAAACACCCAGCAGATAATTTATAGTGCATTTTTTTTCTATTATTTGAATGACAGTTAGTCGAATTACTCATCGTTGTTTTGTTCCTGACAAAAAACGGAATCCTTCACTTGTGAGCCAATCAGTAACATTTTTCTCGTTCCTATCGCTACTAAATTAAGCGAGAAGTAGCTTTTTAGACCTTGTGTTTGTGAAGGAAAATTGAGGGACGCTCTAGAGCCTGAGGCTGGCATATTTAGTGGTTGCAAATCGATGACCTTTTTTGAGAATCACAAGCCCAGCGCTGTTTGGAGAGAAACTCAGACTTCGTTGATAAAGTGTCATATCGGGCCTCAGCCTGTTTTTCCCATCACGAAACCACGACCTGGTTGCATGATTATAACTGACGCATGTCCTTTGATTTCCCATCGTTGGAGGTCCATGCATCAAATCGGATGTCGACAACTTTCTGGGTAGTTTCATAAATTTGGATTGCGATTCGCTTGGTAGGTTTGAAGGAACCAATTCGTCGTCTCACGATTCCTTAGCTGACTGGCGATTATCACCTCACGAAAATTCCAATCGCCACCGCTGCCCTCACGTGTCACTGCCAAAAATAAAGGTGGAAAATGTGCCTCCTTGGGCTGGGAACTTATCGACTCACTGCGCCTTTCGTTGGATTAATTGGTGTAGAAAAAAGGAGTCATTTGTCTTTGTCTGTCCGTCTTTCTTTGAAAAAAGGCTGTTTTATCGTCTTAGCTTATTGTACCTTTTAATAGAGTGTAAAATTAAGTGTAAACGCGAGGTTTCTTCCTTTGATTAAATCCTTCTCGTGTCACTAAGCAGCCGGAAAGCAGTGAACAATAACACGTGATTAAGTGAACGAGTGCATCCCTGGGCTCTATATTCTAGAACCACAAGCACCTCGCGAGTACCACACAACTTCAATGCATCTGTCACGCGTCTCCCACTCACGCAAACCCTCTCTCAACCAGAGTGGGACGTGTGGATGTTTTCGTGCTAACTTTGTTTTGTTGGGTATTCGATAGAGTGAGTGGCTGTCAGTGTCTTTTTCTTAGAACTTTTCAATCCATTGATTGATAAGGTCATCTCCCCTTTTGGGTCTTCCCCTTCTTTGATGAATCAGGTCACCATTCTCCTTGTTGTTATGTAGAGTAGGAAGCGTAGAGTGCTTGAATACAACCAAATATACTTCTTTAAAAAATTATTGAGTACACCGTAGAAACCTAAGGAATGAATCGATAATAATCTCCCACTTTGTTACAGAAATAACTAACGGCAGTGTGCACGGCTACTTCGAGTACTTTTAACTGTGCCTATGCAGTAGAAATTCTCACGCGTGACGACGCCTATATGATACTGTCAGTGTAATATTAATTGGCATTAATGCTACTACTCCTACTGGTAGCTCTCATGCAAACTCAGCAGGCACTCTTATTCCATTTTTATGCCTCATTTTTGTGTGTGCGTAGTCATCATGTTGAGCACCGGACCAATCACAAAAGCCCTTGCTGCGTCATGGGAGATCCTAAACATGTGGAGCAGTACTTTCGGTATTCGCAGAAGTGGTTTTTGAGCACCTACCGCGATGGTAGTAGTGAAATTCGATGGGGTTTGGGTGCTTGAAAGGGGTGCCTAATGGGTTTCCTTTTTTTGTCTGAATTTCAGTCTTCGAGTGAGAGCGACCACCTAGCGGCCCAATTGGAGGAGGCTCTGGCGGAGATCACTCGACTCAAGGAGGAGATTAATGGACTCATGAACTACCAGGTGAGTGGCCTTTCTTCTCTCATGTTTGTAGAGGAACCAGGGAGTTTATTTTGCAATGAAATGGCGAAGAAGCTTGTCACATTGAATGATTGGAATACTTTGATTCGCTTATAAGTAGCTGAATTTTTGCGATGTATCCGCCGGATTCTTTGAGTTAATCAATTGAGAACCCTTTTTAGAATCGTGACGTGTCACTCGGGAAACGAGTTTCAATCATTTGAGAACGATGACTATGATCACAGACAGAGAGAGAGAGATGTACTGTTAGAAAGCAGATGATAAAGTTGTAGTCGAGTCACGAGTTTAGAGTCAAATGAAATGTGAGCCGTTGAGCTCCTGCAATGGAAATGTAATTTTACAATTCAGCAGTAGTTAGTCTCAGGGCCGACTTGTTCAAGACCAAACGCCTTTTACAGGAGAAATTGACATTTTGTTTCGATTATTTTCGTTTGTGATGGTAAATTTTAACTTCTGTTTTTTAATTTGGTGACTTTGTGCTTAGAATTGTTGAGTATTTTGCTCAGAACTCTCGTAATGAATGATTCACATCTTAAGATAACCACTTCAACCAAAGAGAGGAAAAAAATTTCTCTAAAATAGTTATTTCTTAACTAATTTGACTGTTTCTGGGGGTTCTGGTTAAAGGAATCGCAGTCAGCCAACAAAGTTTAGTTTAACGAATTAACTACATAGGAAAACGGGTAGCATTTGTGAAGAGACTCCTAGCCGTTTTCGGAGGAGGGAAGTCTCCTTCCTTGATCTTCTTCAGTCGAATATTCCGTTGCCCGTTTGGGGGTTTAAATCAAGTTCCCAGAATCCTTGATTTTGTTCTGCCTTTCTTCTGCTTTTGTGTTAACTTTATCACGCTTGCTCGATTGCTTTGATGAGTGCTATATCAGTACCAATCGATGCTTCACACATACTTCTCTCCTATCGGTAGGCTCTACACTTGCGCCTATAGATAAAAAATTATTGACTTAGAAACTACAATAGGTTGTGTGACATCAAGTAAAATTCCCTCTCCCCAGAGGCCAGGGCAGAAGTGTTTTTTAAATCGATAATACAACCTCTCTGTCCACCAATCACAGGACGATCTTCACCGCGACTTCGAAGTGGTCCAATCGATGCTCGAAGAGCGCCAGTCGGAGGTGGAGCGTCTGCAGAAGGACCTCCTGGAACTGCCTGTCCGCATGCAGGCCGATTTCGACGCCTCTGTCCGCAAGTTGCAGAAGCGCCTCACCGCCGCTGAGCGCTGCGAGGTCGTCGAGGAACGAGATGAGGATCTCTACGTGCTCAACGAGGAGAAGGTAGTGCCCCCTCACATTGATCCCCGATTCCAGTACCAATCGATGCTTCACACCTACTTTTCTCTCCTCTCTGTAGGCTCTGCACTTGCATTTATCAATCAAAAAAAAAAATAATTAAGAGCTCTGGCAGGTTGTATGAAGGCGAGTAAAATACCTTCATTCTAGGAGCACTGATCGATTAGTACAACAGACAGCTGACTAGTCTCTGCTAACCTCAAGAACTCTTTGTCTATCCTACAGGAGGCCCTAGCAAAACGCGTCGAGGAGTTGGAGAAGGAGCTGAACATCCTCCGCCAAGACTCTTCACCAAACACCGTGAACCACGAGGACACAGCATCACAGACGGACCCTCCGTACTGCACCATGGACTCTGGCATCCAGGTGGACCTCTCGGCCGCCTCGCCCCATCCCTCCGATCGATCGAAGGAGGCGCGAGCGTCGTGCGCCGACACGGACTGCGCCAGCGAGGAGGACCTGCCCTTCGACGGCGACTACGTCCAGGTGGTGCACCAGGCCCCCGTCACCGCCACCTCCGTGGAAGGCGCCTTGGCCGCGGTGGACACCCTGGAGAGGGAGAGCTGTCGCCTTCTCGGTCTCTCCCTGGCTGGGGCTGGCACCAGCAACTCTCAGGATGGCGACTCCCAACCCCCTGTCGACCACAAGTCCCAGCTGATTAGTCGCCTGATTGAGGCCAATCGTATGCTCAAAGCGGTGGTCGAGAAGATGAGGAACGAGGTGAGGTTTTGGAAAAGAGATTGTTATCTACAGGAGTTGAGCAACAGTAGTGGAAACACCTTGAAAAATCAACAAAATATGCTTTAATGCGGAAACTGTAGGCTCCATTCACCGAGATATTGATTCATAGAAATTGTGAATTGTTTCCAAAGGAATCTTAGCCCATTCTTCGGTGGCGGAAATCGATTTCTTGCTTGAACCGATTTCGTCAGAGAAAATCATCTTTTCTACCGCTCTTCCGTGGTGTAATCCAGATTTGTGTAGCTGCCGCCGAGGAAGAGTGTTTGGGGAAACTCGATTCTGTAAATGTTCATTGGGAAGCGGTCTTGTGATCCTTTCTAACACTTCTATTTAGAGTCCAACTGTCTTTCTCAAAAAACTAAAAATTATCAAATAGCAAAAATAGTAGATAAAAGTCTTAAAATATATCATGTTCCGATTGTTTATAACATGTTCATTCAATACGATATCAAAATGTTAACTGTTTCAACTATTTTGTCTATCCCCCCTGTGTCCAGGGTGTATGGTGTCTTATGGGCCCCCTTCCTTCTTTTCAGGATGTACCTCTCGCCGATACTCATCTGGAGAACGAAGAGGTGACTCGGTCGGGCCTCTCACATCCGCTGTACTCTACCCTACTAACCGCCCTATTGGCTGACCGCAAGGCCGATCTCTCATTCGTCACCTCGGGGACGATCGATCGAACCTCGGCGGCCCTCTTGGACGGTCGACTTCTGGTTCGACCGAAATCCGGCAACTCTGCAGGCAGGGTCACCAGTGTCAGTGATGTGATGCGGGCACTTGATGGCTACAGCAGCGCAGAGGAAGAGCGCTGGAAAACCCTCTCATCCGCGCTGGAATCGGATCGTGAGGACCTACTCAAACAACTGGATCAGCTGAGAAGACGGGAGGAGTCGCTTCAGAGTGAAGGTGCGTTTCCTCGTTCCGTCTCCTAAACTCGTTGGAAAAGGAGTGTTCTTATTTCTCCTATTGGTGTTGCTTTAGTTGCCCGTCTGACCAATCAAATCGAGGCGCGGGACTCGAGTCTGGCTCTAAAATCAGCCTCAATCAACGAGTTAACCGCTCAAGCCAATAAACTGGAAGCCACCATCACCAGTCTGCAGCAGCAATTGGCGGACAAGGAGAACCAAGTCGCTCTGTCGAGGTGTGTGGCATAAGTTCACTCCGAATTATACCTTTTTAGTGGAATTGAAATGGAGCTGTGGATTATTTTACGGTAAAATGCTTTGAAACCGGTCATAGCAATTATTTAAAATGCTCTTGATTAAAACCCTACTAGCCCGGCAGTACCCAGGAATCATTTGGGGGCACACAATACTTTAAGAGTTTAAGAAAGGAAACAGCAGCAGCCGACGAAGCGGCTAGGAACGGGGAGGAATATGTGATTGAGAGAACTTTCAGAAGTTGGTGGTCGTCATCCAACTAAGTTTAGGGTGGCAGGCTTCTTGAAGCTGCCCTTGAAGAAGCTCATCCTGCCTTATCAGTTGTGTTGGGATTGGTAACTAAGCTTAGTCCAAACCCTGCAACTGCTCATCGTTGTCATCTGTAAAAACACTTGGAAATTGGATGTCTAAAAACAATCTCAAATTTCGAGTTAGCATCTGCCCTCCTCTCCATTCTCATCAACTTGTTTCACCTATTTTGGATAGACGACTTATAACTGGCTTCGTAGACATTGGCTTCGTAAGGCGGGCGAAGACCCCAGCCACAGTCGAGAAAGCATCTTCTGTCTATCTGGTACTATCGCCCAGGCATAATCCACTTTGAATTGGTACAACCTAATTGCTCAACATTTGATGCTCTAGCGAATCGAAAAGCGGTAATGTTTCATCAGGGTAGTACATAACAACTCAACCCACACACAGCAGGAATCACGTCACTAAAGGTTGAAGTACTTTGTTGGTGAGGGATTTCTCATCATCCACCTTATTCTCCAGACTTTGCTTTTCTTCGGAACTTCTATTTGTTTTGTAGTTTAAAAATTCGATTGGAAGAAGCAGCTTTTGCAAAGCAGCAGCAAGAAGTTGAAATTGAAATTTGTGAGTTTTTGGAAGCAAAACCAAAAGACCTTTACATTAATGAGGGAGAGTAGATTATTGATTGAATCTTTAAATGTAACATTTAGTCACTTGTTTTATTTATCCAAAATTTGGACAGAACTTATGGGATGATCTGATTGAACTGCCGAGCCCACGTTCTGAGTGTATGATGTCGTTGACGCCATCTAGCGGTTTTCTCCACTTCAATTTCAGGTGCCAAGTCGACGAGGAGCGAGCGCGGACGGTGGAGATGGAGTCGGCGATAAAGGTTTCCCAGGCTGCCCTCAAACAGTCTCGTGAGAAGATCTCCTCTCTCGAAGCAGAGCTCAAGCAGGCCTTTGAGAGCGCCAAGTTGGCGCAGAGTCGAAGCCATCTCTCCGAGCTGCGTGTTAGCCAACTGGAACAGGAAATCAAAACCCTCAAATCGTGAGTTGCCCTCCTTACCCCTCATCCTCTCTCCCAGTATCGAAAATCGATGGCATTTCGGACCTGTATCGCTTTCGACAGATCCTACGTGAGAGCCGGACCCAAGGCGTTTGTCAACGGTGGTTTGGCGTCGTCCGCGTCATCGAATGGCAGTCTCCGCCGTCAAGACCCGTCGGCAATCGCCAAGATCTCCAACCAACTGGCCTCGGCTCGCCAACAAGCCCTCCAGGCCGAAAAGATGTCCAACGAACTCCACGTAAGTACCACCTTCTTTTGCATGATTAAGTCAATTGCATTACTGCAACTGACAGCGAAGCGGTAATGAAATTTGCGACTTTCAGTTGTACATGACAAGCCGCGGTATATGAATTCAGTTAATTCATTTAGAGGGAGATAACGTTGATTGAGATGCGGTCACTTACTAGTATGCTAATTAATGAGCAGCGGGCTTTGATGTAATTGGGCTGATGAAGGGAAGAGTGAAATTGGTAATAACTCATAAGGGAAGTGAATACTTTTGACAATAATCGAAATAAAAATTTTTTCTGGGACTTTGATGCAGACCTAGAGACCTATCGGTTGCTCTGAAAACAGGGTAATCGATTGGTCGTCTGTTTTCTCCCTAAGGATAACTTTAGAATCAACAGGGACAGTATCGATTTATTTGACGAGACAGTTGCAGCGTTTTTGCATCAAGGTGACAGCGAATGTTGGCCACATTCAATTAGCTCACTTGTCTTCATGAATTTGCGTGACTGAAGGCAGATGAAAGACGTCCTTCCCAGAGTGTTTATTAGGAAGGTGTGTTCATATTTGGTTGACCTGGTTTACTGGTGAACACCATGGCTAATTAGGTTAGGCCCAATGCACTCATTACTCTCAGGTCGCCGTAGGGCTGATAAAATACTCCCACCAAGACCGAAGGCTGGTGAAAGACGCTGAAGGCCCGTGCAGTGCAGTTTCCTGATACTTATCCTTTAAAGGTGGTCAGAAGTGGTGTAGGGTGCTGTTGGCCGGAGGTACCTGTGGTGGCAAGAAGAATGTCTGGCTGATCGTAGGTGTTCTGCTTTGAGAGGATTGATTAGAATGGAGGACGTTTCGGAAACCAGGAGATTGCTTACTCATAGTGGGTCGGTTCATGAGCTGGTTGATCCGGATGAGATGCTGTTGAGTGGGAACATCGATGACTTGTATGTGAGCCAGTCGAGGAGGCTTGCGGCAATTGTTCCGGTGTAGATGTTGTTGGGAATGACGTTTGGCGGTTAGAAGACAGTCCAAGTAAGATTGTGCCCGTGTCTTAACCAGTACCTCTACTGGAAACCCAGTCTGGAGTGCATGCAGCTGACTAGCGATAACAGACGGCGACAAATGGTGATTAGTTGGGACCGGGGTATACTTTTTAAATAAACTGCCGTTTCCTTTCCCTAGAACACCACGCGGGATCTTCGCGTCTGCCTAGCCGAGGCCGAGTTGGCGCTTCTGCCAGTGAGTCTGGGCAAGGAGAACGGTCTCTCCAGTGGGAGCACCAGCGGAGACGATGACAATAATAACACTAACCCTGCCACGATCACCGCCGGTGTTCTCAATCGGGCTCTGCCCAAGCAGCTCACTGACTCCGGGTTTGCCGACACCCCCGCAGGTCTCCGATGCCTCCAACTGGCGTGTCTGCGCCTCCTCCATCTGGTCACCATGGTGACCGACGAGGACGGCCACTCGAGTCCCTCGCCGACGTCGTCTTCCTCGTCTTCCTCCTCAGACAGTCTGAACAATCCGGCGGAGCTCTTGCGACACGCCGTGTTGGGCGGGAAGCGGGGGGAGTTTGTGGAGCACGCCAGTGTCCCCCAGGTCTACGCCTGTCTGGCAGAGATTGAGGCTCATGTCCGGGCCCTCGTGGGTGCCAATGCAGGAGGTACCCACGACAAGACACTGACGGGTGAAGCAACGATGACGACGACGACGACAGTGGCAAATGCAGCGGCGATGGAGGAGTTGTTGGCGAAGGCACGACACCTCATCATGAGTGGGGTCGCCTGTCTGGACTCGGGCTTGGGAACCATCGCGACCGCTGGAAAGGTGGCACTCACCAACGGATCGGTAGCTCGGGTAAGGCTCTAACCACATAGCGTTCTTCTGGAAGAAGGGGAAGGCGCCTTAGATTGTTTGAAGAGTTGTTTAGTGCTATTGGATGGGTTTTACTAGAGACTACAATTTCCTCTGGGTATTAAAGGGTCTAGTCTATCAAAGGGTACAGTTGAAGGTCTAAAGGGTATCCCAGCTGTGGCGCTGTGGATCAATGGGCTGGTCGAAGCATTTCTTACTGGTAAAACGGTTCTTTCTCTACTCGTGTCAGTTTCAAGACTTACTGACTTGCTTTGGAATCACTTATTCGGTAAAAAAACAGAGTAGTCTTCTGGGAGGTAAAGAAAGCGCCCTAGATTGTTGCTTTTTCGGGTTTGCCTAGCGTTATTGAAGACGTTTTTGCTAATGCTTTCCCCAGCCTTAGTTCTTGCCTAGTGTCGGTATTAGCTAGTGTATGCACCGCTACAATTCAAAGCATAAAGGAAGAACCAAACCGTAGAAATAACCCTTCTAGTTTTTGCGATGAGCTGGAACCAGATCTGGAATTTGTGGGTCAGTGAGGTGTTAGTGAAACTAGAAACTACTTATCTAAAACGACTCTCTAATGGTGTCAGTCTCAGGACCGCTTCTGGGATGGAAAAACAGGGTGCACCTTTAATTGAAAACCTGTGACACTGAGCTGACAATTTGTCATTTCAAGAGGGTACATTTTTTACGGTAAAGTGACAGGCGAATGGGTGTTTTCGAGAGCTCACTATGGGAGATAATCGACAATCAGATGAGAAGAAACGTGGCTTTACAGGTGGGTAAGGAATTTCCTAGAAGAGATACGGTCCCTGTTCTAGGGCCCGAGACTGGTGTGCGATTACGTCTATCTTGATGGATGCCCCCACTGTTGGTAACGCATCTTTTCTTTTCCAATCTCCGCAGGTTCCTACCGAGAGCAAGTCGATCCAATGCTCCCTCATGGTCAATAGTCACTCCTCTGGTGACTCTCGTGTTGTCTCTCTTGAGAAGGTGCGTTTTACCCCCTCGTGCCATCCATCAAATAATTCTTCTCTTGTATATTTTCTCATATTTGTCTAGCTCACCCTAGTTTCACCTCAAAGCGACATTTATCAGGGAGAACTGGTAACACCACTTTGTCTTACTTATTTCAGATTTCAGCAGTATATTATCAAATATTAGTCCTCTGTTTCACTTTTTGGTAGTTACTGTTGATTCGTCCACTGCGTCTCCCCTTTTCCGTTCCATTGCCTACTTGTATACTTAAATAGTACCTCACCTCAATTTTGGTTCTATCCAGGTTTGTGGTAGTTACTGTTGAATTTTCCTCTGAATCTACTTTCGTATTCAAGCAGTATCTGACCCACAATTTCCTGTCTCATGTCTTAGTTCCGTCACATGTCGGCGCGCTACCTGCGCATGGAGTCTTACAGACGGGCGCTGGTGTACCAGAAGCAGTATCTGCTGCTCCTGCTGGGCGACTTCCACTACACGGTGCAGCGCGTGACGGGCAGTCTGGGTCAGGGTCTGCTGATGGGCACATCCAGCCGACAGGATCTGGACGGCGAACCCCTGCCGCAACAGCAGCAGTGGCCTCTGGCCACCTCGCCGGCTCTCGTCCGATTCCGTGCTGCGGCTAGGTGCATCATGGTCATTCACAGGTCAGTCGCCTCAACAAACCGCTCTAAAATTCCGTTTATATGCGGAGGTTCATAAATTTGGAAAATTGGTGCCTCGTTATGATTTTTGTGAAAACAATCTCAAATCTCGGGTTGATTTCTGCTCCTATCTTCTGCCGTTCCGCCAACTTGTTTCATCTTTTTTTGGTAGATAGACCCGTGACTGGCGATGGAAAATTGATGGAGACGCTGTCGTAAAGGCATAAGCTTATACAATTTCTCCAAAAGTTAGCTTTATCGAGGACTCGCGAAGGATTGAAACGGAAACAGGACCTGACATCCAGTTAGACACTTTGGGCAGCCTTTGGTGGATTGTTTAATCTCCTCGATTGATAATAAGCTTCCATCTGTGGAAGGATTAATCGAACACAAGGCCAATTGTGGGAAGAGCATAGGTTTATTGGTAAGACTAAAGCACTAGAAGAGTTTGGGTTTTAGTGCGCGCCTCTCAGCTTGTTCTCGTAGCTGAATGTCCCAGAACCTATGTTCCCATGCAGTCACTTCTCAGAAACCTCCAAAGTCCGGACTTTCTGACCCAAATTTATCCTATACGAGCAAAAGGACTCTATTGAGACGACTGATTAGCGCACGACGGAGGAGATAAGCCCAGTTGTGCCTGAATAGCTCACGAGACACTGAGTATGCACCAGCCTTACTGCTACTTATCTCTCACCACCCCTAACCTGTTTTTTGGGTTTATTCTCTTCCCAGAGTGAAGCAACTGCGCCTGCGCTGGCAACGGACGGGCATCCGCAACCACGCACCCCTCTTCTCTCACACCACCGACAGCCGGTCGCCTAACACGCCGACGGTAGCGACGGCGGCGGCTGGGGCGACGGGATCCTCGCCGACCCTCGTGGCGGGCACATCGCGCTCTTCCTCCTCCCAGGGATCCCGCTCCACCCCCTCCCGGACCCCCAACTCCCCTCGGCAGTCAGGGTGCGTGCCTCTTCCCCTTCCCCCCTCGTTTTACCCTCCCCAAATCCAAAGAAATACTATTGCCAATAGGCCGTTGATCCGACACAATCCGGAGCTCAGGGGAGGCCGATTGGACGGCTTTCAGACCTAAAGACTACTTTTCCCGCAGTCGATCAACTGGATGGCTTTTTTAGGACTGTCAGCATGTTGGCGATTAATAGTTGTCCATCGACGGGTTGATATCTGTGGGGAGATCAGAGGCCAGAAATTGCAGTTGTGGAAAACAATCGGCTCACAACCATTTCTGCTAGAATTTGATCTCTGCGATGCTTCTACGATATGCATTTTCTACGCCATCGCGGCTCCTATCACAGCTTCTTTGATTCCGCTCAACCTGCAACCTGGACCGAAAACTCCTTTTCTTCTGTTGCCGATTAACTGAGCTCTTGTAATACCACCACGGTGTGGGTTAGTGCCTTTTTCAACAATAGTGCTCAGCCGTACAGGGTAGTCGTTCATCGGGTGGTTAAGATTTAGAACTTTTAGTCGTAGCTTAATTTCGGTTATTGGCGATTTACAGGTTACTGGAAGACTGTGGTCGAAGCCAGGCTTCCCAGTCGACGGCTGTGTCCCACCCGCATCAGCTCTCAACCCGGATCTCCCCCCAGAAGTCCCAACAGTCCCCCAGCAATACACCACCACCACACCTCAGCAGCAGGAGGCATCGACCTCCTTCCTCCAGGAGCGGCTCCAACCGCGCGCCTCGGGCGTCCAGCACTACCAGGTGCCCACCTCGACCCCCGCCACCGCCCTCTCCAACAACTCCTCTCTAGCCCGCTTCCAGTGGGGCAGTCCGCTGAGCAGGAGCTGAGGTAACACCGGCGTGATTCTCCCTGTACATAGCCACCGCTCACACTAACCCACCACCACCACCACCACAGCCTTTGAATCCCTCCGTGTTTGTACCACCCACCCCTGCTGCTGGTGTTCTGATTCTTTTTTTCCCTTGTTTTCTTATACCCGAACTCGTGTGTGTGCGTGTCTTTGTGATGGCACACACACACACACACACGTGAACTCCCCCAACACACGAAACTGCGCCCGGCACTGAGGAGAAAGAATGGGAGACGTCGTCGCATTTACTGGTACTACTACTATCAATACTTCTACTGCTACTGTTACTACTACTACTTCCACCACTACCTAAGCAGCTACTGTTTGTGAAAGTGAGAATAAAAAACAATAAGTTGTGTTTTATGGATTGATCATTTATCGTAGGGGGGGGGGAAGGGAGGGGTTGGGAATGAAGGATATGGGTAGTTTGTGGGGCTTATGCAGGAACCAATGGTCAGATCTACGGAATTCTAATAAAATATTTATAAATCCAATGATAAATTTGTTGGATTCATCAGTCAGAAGCTGTTTTGTGGGAAGTCTTGCTATCTAGGGTCAGTTTTATGTGCTTACCTGGCCGCCCCTTAAGTTATATCCGAATTTCGCCCTTATTAATTTAATAAATTTAAAGAGTTTTAATTATGTCTAACTGAGCTGAACAATAAGTTAATTGTTAATGCTACCCACACTGATAAAATATTAATCGAAAGAACAATAAAATTCAACTTTGCTAATATTAAAGTGCCCAAGAATCAGTTGAGGCAGATGTTTTAGAAGTGTAGGAAGGGAAGCTCAGCAGTCGACGAAGAGGCTGATTCATTCACTCAGTTTATGGAGAGGAATGTATGAGTGGTTAAAGAAATTGCAAAATTGGAGGAAGTGGAGATTTCACCCTCCGCGAAAATGGGAATCGAACCGGACGTGCAGGTGAGTTTATGATAAACTGCTTCTTGAAGCAGCAACCCTTGAAGAAAATCCTGCCTTACCATTTGGGAAACTGGCAGTTAAGCTTGGTTCAATTCATACAATTGTTCATCGGCTTCATTTTTGGAAACTTAGAAATGCTCCTAAACTTGAATGGATGCATGAAAACCACTAAATCTCCAGTTGACGACATCTGCTCTTCTCTCCAATTTCGAAAACTTTTTTCACCTTTTTTGGTGGATAGACTCGTGACTTTCAACTGGTGAAATACCTAGCATCTTATACAGTGCCTTCGTCAGTGGGGGTAGAGACCCCAGCCGCAACTGAGGAAGGAACTTCACGGTGGGATCGCAAAGGAATAATCCACTTTGAATGATTACTACCTAATGCAGTAACAATTAATGATCAAATTTACTGTTTACGCTTGAACCAAGCTTCGAGAAGGAAAATGAGACCTGCTCTCTAGAATCGAGACAATGTGGCACGACCCTAACAGCAAGAACCACGTCACAAAAGAGCGACAAAGACCTTTGTAGGCTGTAGAGAATTCTTCATCCTCATACTCCCTACCTTTACCCTTCAGACAACCACTAGTTTCGTAGTTTACAAAATCACTTGGGAGTAACAGTTTTTGCTAATCAGGAAACTGAGGCTGAAACTGGCTTACATTCAATGTTGAGACTAAATCAGCATTACTTAATTTTTAGATTTCATATTAGGCTCTTGGGAGTAATGCTTGTCACTTATCAACCTTGATGATAAATGACACTTGTAAAACGAAAAAATGAGAAAAAAACCTGGTTGGATCGTAGTGACACTGCTTAATCCTACGGTGACCTGATAATGACCCAATTTTCAGCACAGGATTCAGCGAGTTACACCTCCCCACTCAATCTTGTGCTTGCACTCCCCCTGAATCTACGATGCCGTAAGCTGAGCATCGATTGCTTTTATTGCTCCCAAATGCTATTGGTCCAGCGGTTGACCAATGAATTCGGCCACCTATGCTTTAGATACCTAACATTATAACTTTTCACACGTTGATACACACGTTCAAATAAAGGGTCCTATTCTAAGTAAGGGACTGCTTATTCTAGGGGGGGGGGGGTAGTTGGTAGGTCTTGGTGGGAGAGAGTCTAAGTGTAGTCTGCCAGCAGAATTTGCTGCCTTCCGTTTGGCAGAATTTCGAAATGTCATTGTGATCGAAAATACGCGTTACTGAATGGCCTTAAATTAAATAGTGTTCAGAGCCATTTTTTCCATTTTATGCAATCTCGTGCTGATAACTAAATCAACACTTTTTCGTGCATATATATTGCTCTTTGGGATGAAAAATATGACGTAATCGTACAACTTCACCTTTATTTTGAGTCGGTTTCAAAATTACCCCGCACGAATACATGTGACAAACTTGAGACGTTGCTGCCAGTTGCCGTATAGATTAAATTAACTCGGGCTGATGGTGCAAGTCTAGACTCGCCGCCAATCATGTGCCATTCTGGTTTAAAACCAAGGCGGAGTCATGTGTGCATGGATTCTCGGTAATCTCATTATGCAACCACGACATCTTTTAAAAAAAGTTTGGGTACTCATGACACATTATAATCACTCATTTGATGGTTGGTCAGTTGAAAAAGAAGCTGCCTATCCAGGAGATTTAACTTTTCAACAATTAATTATTATTAGAATCTTTATGAGAGCCCTTACACTTCTAGTGTCTAGTAGTTAACCATGTTGCTTTTCCTTATCGGGGATATTTTCAGGTTCGGCAACGCTAGCCAATGAAACTTTCCTTTTTTCAATTCGAAGTTATGGGTGTTACCAAATCGCTTTTACCTAGTAGGTCCTGCCATTAGGTATGAATAACTGCTAATGAATTAAACTTCGTTTGCTTGCTAAGTCATAAAAATAAAGTCATAAAGTGAGTATAAATTTTGGAATATCTTTTAAGTACTTCCATGCAATAAGATTGTGGACCATTTCAAGTGCTCAAAACAATTTTTATTAAATGTATATCTGCGAATATAACCCAGGTTTATCGTGTTTTCATGGCCTCTGATTTGGATACAAGGAATGTCCTCTTATTATGTTCCTTAACACCGAATATTAACCCAGTTGCTCCTAAAAATTAACATTTCCAATAATGACGATTCTGATTTGTACTTTTGCCAAAAAGCCTCCTACAACTATTTTCAGGCCCAGCTAGAGGCGGTGAAAGTATCGATTTTTATTTAGAGAAAAAAATTTGACAAATATGATCGCGAGCTTAGATTCTATGAAAAGATCGATAGAACTTCTTGTGGGCAAAATATAGGCCAAATTCAGTAACCTGAGAACCATTATAATGATCTTAAAAGGGCGATGACTCATAAAAATGTTTATTTTTTCAGATCTGAGCTATCATTAAAATAAAAAAGCCCAATGCGAACATTAATAATTGCTTGAGCATGCTATAAATTAGCCATCTCTTGCGGCATGAATAGCTGATAGTCCTTATCTTTCTGTTTGCTTAGTCATAGTTTTCAGGTCATAAATTGAACATCAGTTATGGAATATCTTCTAGATGAATCATAGGATTTTTCATCGGATAGGGCAGTGGTTCATTTCTAATATTCATAGGTTTTTCGTTCCACTTTAAGCTTGAGCATTTAAACCCTGCCTATCATGTTTCAAAAGTCCCGTAATCGGCTAACACAACTTCTGCTATGTTCGTCAATTAAAAACCATAGTTTCCTACTGATAGAATTTGTAACTTAAATGTCCCTGAGTAGTTTGAATAATAAAGTGGTCCAGGTTAGTGAGATACCATAAATGACTATCAATCGTATCTACTAAAACATAGATGACAATCCTTCTACGCATTTATGGCGATTAAGTACATTAGCACAGTCAACATAATTAATATTATTTCAGTTTATTTAACATCCAAGGTAAGGTCCTTGTCTCACAGCTAACCTCGATTTGATGCATAAATAATTGCACATGTTACGTGAATTTTGATAATTAATCTGATTAACAGATAGAATAAAAGTACTTATTTGACGTTGTCTTCGTCAAAAATGAGCCCCAATTAAGGGTAGAAAATAAATGCAGTGATTGATCTGTTGAAACTGATTGGTTCGATTTTTTGGACCCGTGTTCGGTCCTGATTGGCTAATGGATAGGGGGACCTAGCTTTATATCTATCAGTTGACATTTGCGAATTAAAAGATTAGTTGAATATTGCCAAGTCACGTGGCAATATGAGGCCAATGCCTCATGATATACTGTCCCATTCTCCTTTCATTTGTCCCTTGTAATGGCTAAGTGGAATCAAAAGAAAATACAATACACAATTAAGTTTCCACGAACTATGGATCTTAGAAGAATGGACCCCAGAGTATCTTGAGATACAGGAAGGAATTAATGAACTTGCCATATCCGCGTAGTAACTACAAAAGCAGTACCCAGAGTCATAACAAAGACTAGAACAACTCATACATAATATGCAGTTAATAAGAGAAAGAACATATAGTTCGAAATAATCAGCAAATTATAAATATAAAGAAGCAGACTGATACTGCTTTGCCAGGATGTTTAACATTGCTTCGCCTTCATCAGATGGTTTTCTAGGTCCTTTTTGTGAAAAGTTGATCTTGTCGGCCAGCCAGCAAACACTATTAAAATATGACATTACTCAAGCGTGTTCACATCTACTCAGTCTCCCGAGTTCATCCCTTCCAGAATATACAAGTATTACGTGATCAGTGTGGGTACTGAAGAGGGCATGACATTCGGAGTGGACTTCAGAGCTGACATCGACGAGCAAACAGCCAATTCAATTCACTACAAGCTACACCTAGGGGAATCTTGTGGAAGGGGGAAGATTTATTTAAATGTGCCGATATTGACAATCAGTCAATAATACCAACTCTCTGAAACATCTGTGATGTTTGTCTAAGAGGGTGCAAAGTCTATGGAGCATTGAGCAGTGAATATGGTCTCCTCCTTAATTTAATGGCCAACGAAAATAATCATCATACTAGTTAGTAATTTCCATAAATAATCAGGTGGAGGGTCCCAGACATTCGTTCTACTTGTCTTCAACTATGAGAATAAAGGGTCTTTAAAAACCCGAAAAAGCAACAAATAATATCCTTCTATTCGACTTAAAATTCCTCCTCATGTTGAAGCAAGGTCTCGGTGGCGTGGTTGTCTTATGTTAAACAGTTTTGAGTTAATCTAATATGAATAAACGTCACTTGCACAAACACTGAATTTGGACAAGGAACCACATTGATCAATAGTCTTTTATCTTTTTATTGAATTTTCCACTCTATCATGAAAGACAGATTGTTTTCAAGCACTTTGTTACTAGTTTTCCGTCTTTGCAAACTCCATCGATTTATCAGAAAAAACTCCTACATTCTACCCAGTTTCTTCTTGCTAAATCGTTGGTAATAAAACGCTTGCTGGTTGCCAAGCCTAAAGTGATTGGCAATAACTCAAAAACAGTGATTTTACCTGCCCTCCACAATGAGTTTATAACTCTCAAAGACAATATTTTTCAATGCATCTTTGTAGTTGGGGAATAAAATTCATTTCGACAACGCAAAATGAGGGCTTCACAAGGGCTCAAATTTAATTCAATTACCTAACTCTTTACTAACCTTAAATCAATAATATAACACTACTAATATGATACCAGTAATCGATTTATATTCTCTCACCAGAAAAGGGACTTTTTAAGCACTATAGTTAAGAGCGTTAAAATTTGGCAAGTATAAGTAGAACATGGATACATTATAACTAGAAAAAAGGTATCCTCAAAAATTGTTTAATTCTGTCCTTCAGTTACTGGTGTTCATTTTAGCGCTAGCATCACGGTGGCGATTAGTGTCCATCTTGACGACAGCTCCAAACTGTCCATAATAGTCCTTTCTGGCTTGTTAAGATCCGCGCGGTATTTCATTGGAGACCAGACATCACGGGAATAGCGTAGTCGTTGAAATTGACTGACAACAATTTCAGCCATTTCCCTGAGGAGCAACCGGGTGTTGCCGTAAATACAGCCACTTATTTTTGGCTACTCTCGTTGTTCAGGGCCTAATTATCAGGTAATCCCATGATAGCTGTCCAATTTTCGAATTTGGCATTTAAGGGAAATTCACAAATAAATTTCCCTGATTAGCTCTAGCATCCTTTATCTACTTACACGCTTTTTTAAACCTTTATTGCTGATGCAAATTCTTTTGGATTTGATTAATCGAGGAACTCATCATTGTGGGGATATGCAATGTCCTTATGAAATATGGCTTTTTTCTCTTCACTAGAGCAGGTCTTTTTCCCTTTTCAAGCCCTGAATACCGACAATAGATTTGCGGGTTAATTGTTGAAGCATTAAGAGACAACAATTCAAAGTACAGTATTCCTTAGCTACACTACGAGACTGAGCCTTGAAGTTCCCTTCTACGCTGTGGTAGGGGGTCGTTTCCATTTACAAATCCGCTGTCTTCCACGCTTAACATCTTTATTTTTCGTCACCAGTCGCAAGTCTGTGCACCAAACAAGTTGACGAGAATGGGGAGAATAGCAAATGTACACTCCATATTTGCTTTTTTCATACAATTCATGGACGGGCACCAAATTGCCACGTTTAGGAACTATTCAAAGCATTTAAAAATAATAACAATGAACAGTTGTATGACATGAACTAAGAGTAATTACCTATTCCTCAACTTGTGATGCAGTCGGATTTTCTTTTAAGGACGGTATAAGAATCAACTTTTCATTAAGATAAACTGGACGTCGTTCGTTTCGATCTTCATCGTCTGAGTGAAAAGCTTCAGCAGTCTCTGGTGCTTCTGAGTTTCCTTTCTTGAATTCATAAAACGCAGAGTGCTTCGCATGATTCTTGGGTACTGCCATGCTAGAGGTTTTAATCAAGCTGGCATCACAATTAAAATAATGCGCAGCACTATTGTAAATTATAAAATGCTCCTTAAATTTATTTACGTTTAAAATAAGCAAAATTCAGGTAGTACTTCTGGGATAGCCTGATGCAACGGTCGAAAATCCCGTACCAAAAAAGTTGTTATTTAATTACGTGATGTGTGAAATCGTATGAGAAATACTTTGCTCGTTAAATAAACCATCCACACACATGGCATTAAAACTTAATAACTTCCAAAGAATGAAAATTACTGACTTCTACAAATGGTATAATTTATGTTACAAGATATTCGTTCTTCTATTTTTATGTCACCAATCACTTAAGGTATATTAAACCTCCAAAAATTCAGCTCCAAATCACCCGGTATTCTCTCGTCTGTTTACAAGCTGGTATAGGGATTTATTTATAACATTTTCATCACAGCATATAGATTCCTCGCCCATGAACGTCGCATTATTTACAGTCTGTGTAAAGCCATAAAAAATATCCTATTAATAATAAATCATTGCATAAATTTGGGATCATTTTCACAGTTATTGTGAGGAGAAATAAGAGACTTGCTAAAATGCTGCAAATACTTACTGAAACCTCAGTTTAAAATTGCAAAAAAAGAGTATCCTCAGTCCAAAATCAGCAATCGAAATCCGCTAATGTTCATTTATCAACTATTTTTTTGCAACAACAAAAACTGAAATTGAGTTTTGAAAGTCACAAGCAAACTGATAGAAGAAGGTTTCGAAGTTCATCACCTAATATTTGTATTCTTATCTCCGTGTGAACCAAGCAATCGTTCGCATAACTTCACCTGAGATTTATATATTATGAGCATTAAATAAATAAATAGTGGTCAAAAATTTGCCAGAATATGAACGATTACCTGCCATATACGTACTAATATAATAATGCCAGGTTTTAGGAATTCCTACATTTTAATTTGCCACTAAAAATGTAACTTGGGATATTTGAACGACTTGATAAAATTAATGTAAAGGAATTAAGAGAATGACTTTTTCTTCTTCTTGACTAATAGAAATACATCAACTTACTCACACACTTTAACGGAGCTCGATGCAGCATATATCCCAAATTCATTTGAACTCGATTATGGAACGCACTAGATAAAATAATTATTCAAATATTTCGTAAAATATAATTTGAACATAAAATTCAACATTAAAGTGAATTTATTTTGAAGTTATTTATATATTAATATATGCATAAATTTAATGATGAAATTAGAAAAAGTATATAAAAGAGGAAGAGGACTTCTTTGGTAGCCTCCCTTTGATGCTCCACTGTGTTCCGAAGGACCCCCCGTCAATTTTCAGTCCAATTTCCTGTTTAAAAAGTTGAGGAAGTTCAGAAAAATGATGAATGAGCATCTTGCTATTTTTCGGCTCAACTGAAGCCACCGCTTCCGCCCTCACTCGTCATAAACAAAGGCAAATAATCTATTATAAAGCAGGTGGATTGTGTGTCAGCCACAGATATAACTAAAAGGAATCGCAGTATTTCACGGCTTAAAAACAGTGAAAACCCTCCCTCTTCAGTTTCGTAATTTGAGAAAAATTAGAAGGGACACGATTACTGTTAAAGCATCAGGTTCAATTTTGGATAAATAAAACAAGAAAATAATTGCCATTTTTAACTAAGATTCAATCACCAATGTACTTTTTCTCATCATCCACCTATTAATGAGTTCATAAATACTTCGATCAGGTGGATGTAGTGGTGTTTACTAAGCGGTGTCGTGTCTTTATCAAACAGCATCACCCCTTTTCCATTCACTAGAGCTGGTCTTTTTTTCTTCCTAAATGCTTTGTTTAAATACCCTAATTACTGATAACAGATCTGAGCGTTAAATGCTGAATATGTTAGGCTTTAACGATTCAAAGTGCATTTTCCCTGACAAAAGAAGAATAAGAACTCCTTTCCCATGTAGTAGCGTCCTTCTGGGCTGACTGAAGTATTTCCATAGCTTACGAAGCTAAACGATTCGATAAAATATCAGTTTTTCGGCAGTGATCACTCCTAAATCTATCCACCAAAAAACCTGAAACGAGTTGGAGAGAATGGAGATGAGAGGTTCAAGTGTCAACCAGAGATTTAGGTTGAGTTTCTTCAGATAGTTCACTAGGAGGCACTCATTTTTCAACCTTAGGAGTTTTACCAAGTTTTTGAAAAGGAAGTTAAAAAGTTGTATGTTTTGAGCTTAGTTTAATTGCCAGTTCCTCAAATGCCAAAGCAGGATAAGCTTATTCAGGGACTGCTGCTTCAAGGAGCTGCTTATCGCCTAATTTATCGCCTAATTCATCTTCGATAAGGGTGAAATCCCCACTTCCCACAAATTATTTCATTCATGCATTCGTCTTCACCATTAACTCAATCAAAACGAGATCTGTAATAGTAGGATCAATGTTTAGTGCTTCATCAGTTCGACTAGTAAAATATATTATGAGATTCTCTTTAGATTTCGTTCAGATAAAATAATGTGCATTTCACAGATTGCCGGCATGATAATAACGGGCCTTCTTTTAACACTTTCAAGTACAAGCTATACATATCACCACTAACTTGCTATCCATAATTCTTTTTGGATGACTGTGAATTACCATCACTACTAGGAAATACTTTTGCTGTATATAAGAGCTTGCTGTGATTAGGAAGAGCTTAGCGACCCTCGCGATGAAAATTCCAAGATTCCATCAATGTAAGAATAGGACAGACATGCTTCACTGCTACATTAGCTCGCAATTGTCAGTAGATTAAAGACACTCAAGATACCTTGAAACGCCTCTAATAAAATCACCTAGGCAACACACACCGCAAAAAGCATTTTTGGGGGCAATTGACGAAACGAGGAGGTTTCGTCTTCTTTTCAGCTCACCACACCACCACCACAGCAGAAGTTTGTTGCTCTCGCCATTGGCTGCTGAATGTCAGGTGGAAGATGCTGCCGCCCGATATACCGGCAGTGGGACGCTCTTTTTTGCTCCACTTGACAAGTAACAAATATGCGTGAACGCGCCCTACCACCTACCTAAGCCGGGGGAGAGACTGGGAACTTTATTGCCGTTCCAAGTAACGCGACAAAAGTGCGGACTGTAGGTAGTAAAGCAAACTAGAAGATGCACATTCAACTTATTAAGGGTGTTAGCTATAAAACAGACGAATTAAAAAGGTAATGGTTTTAATTATGGGATCATCCTACAGCTTCCGTCCCAATTGTGAACAAATAAAGCAAGTCACCAAGTGTTATATTTAATTAAAGATTCATTTACCAATGTACAACCTTCCCTGGTTACCCTGATTTCAAGAAATTAAAGATTTGAATGAGGAGTTTTCTCCACCTCAAGCTCTCTGACCTTTTGTGACGTGATTCCTTTTCGAGTAGCTACAGCAGGTCTCAATCCTCTAAGCTTGGCTCAAAAGCCCTGATTGCTGAAAGTGGATATGAGCATTAAAAAATTGCTAGATTAGGTGGTAACCCTTCAGAGGTTTATTCCTTGGCGATCCCACCAGACTGACAGATGAGGAGTCTTTCCCCATGAAGTTCCCTCTTCGGATGTGGCTCAGGTCTTTCTCTCTACTGCATTTTCCCAGCACCACGTCTCTTAACACTTCGATAAAGGATCCGTTTTTTCGTGTCCTCGTCTATCCCCCAAACAAGGTGAAACAGGTTGACGAGAACGGAGGATAGAAGAGCAGATGTCATCAACTGGAGATTTGTGATAGTTTTCATACAATTCATGGGTATGCACCCAATTGCCAAGTTTAGGAAATTCTCCAAGCATTTGAAGACAACAACGATCATCAGTTGTATAGCGTGAAGTAAGATTTTCTTCTAAGAATGCTACAAGAAGCAACTTATCATTAAACGTAACGAAACGAGATTTTCTACCTCTGATTTTCGCAAACTATCTTCGCTACACCCATTAGTTCATTCACGCGTTCCTCCCCATAAACTAAGCGAACATTTCCCACCACGGCGGCTTCTTGCATACTTCCAATGTTAACTGGGTTTTAATCAATCAAATTTTGATCTTTTGTTTTTCTTAAAGAAAAGTTTTAAAAGTTTTAATGCATCGAAGTGGAAAAATGATGTTTAGCTTAATAAGACTTTGTATAATACTCTTTATTATTTACTAAATTAAAAAGGTGAAATTTGGAGAGAACCTGACCTGATACAAGATTTAGTCGATTGAAAGGTATTTAATGTATATTAAAATAACAGACTTGAAGTCAAAAAAATGCACACATTTGCAGACGCAGTCTGAGGCAATAAGGAACGAAGCTAATTCTACACTCATTTCTGGCGAAAGTTCCCACAAAACCAGCTTCAATTCTCTCGTAGATCTACTTAGCTTTTGCAGTATTGGTGGTTTGGTGATTGGTGTCTTGTTCAACGATAGCGTGGCTTGCAATTTCGGGTAAGGGGAGTTTGGGGAAGTGGTGTAGTAATCGTAAAAATTGGCACACAAACCACTCTGGACTTTCCCTTCGGTGTGGTAGAAGGGACCCCATAAACATGACTTCCTTTTACTGACAATTATGCTCTTTAGCTAGGGCTTAACTACAGTGAACTTCGAGGATTCAAAGTAGGCATCCGAAATCAGCTGTTTTCTGCAGATTTTTGTGGACATCTGATGTGCATCCGGCTCATGCCATTAGATTGTTTTCAATGAGCAATGTTTTGGTGGCCAAAGCGACTGTTTGTCAAGTTATTTTATTCTCTTCCGTAATTGGCCAAGGGGAAAGGTCCCTATTTTAATTTTACCCTTTGTCTCGGCACTTGTATAAATGAAAGAAGGCCTTAAACTTGTCAACGAAGCGCATTTCGCCGAGCATCTGCAGCAAATTCGAAAAGAAATTAAGTACTTTTCTGCAAAATTTATTTCGGTAACCTAGTATATTTAGTCTGTTTAGCGCCACCAGATAAACGGAGCTACTTATGATCAATATCAGCGTTCGAAAATTGAAGTTTCCTTTGTTAAAATTCTATTTTTAATCCAAAAGTAAGCTGGCAAATAATTTTCGCCAGAAGAGCTGTAAAAGTTGAATTTTTTAGCGTTTGCTCAAGATAAATTGATTAAAAAACTTTTTGTGAATTCCTGAATCGGTAAATCTCGGTGTAAAACGGCGATGGAAAGGTCAGTAACCTCAACGACGAGGTTTGTTTACTAATCTTTAAACACGTTTTACTATTGGCTCATTATAAACCTTAAAAAATCACTGCACTGTTGTACATCATGATCTATTAAATATTTTCACGATGTCTCACACAGAAGTTTGAGTGAAATCATTAATTGTTCATGAAAAGATGCAATTGTTAATAAGAGTTTTTTTTCAATACTCCGCTTTCTAAATTAAGTTGCTAATGAGGTAAACTAATGGATATGGAATTCCAAGTTTGAAATCAACCGCCTTTTTCGTGAATTTTAACTCCTAAACAGTTTTGTTTTCGTCTCTCGCTCTAACAGCTCAATTTCCAGAGGTAAATAAATCAAATCTTCCTGAGAGTGTTTTTTTCGAAAATCCCTGACAAATAAATTTCTGCCACTTTGTTTTGCTTTTATTAGACGGCTGAAATTGGCGCTTCAAATTATGACGAAGCCTTGATTTGTACTTTCACCGAAAAATCATGGAAGATAAATGATGTCTATGATCAGCTAGAGTGCAGTGGGAGTACAGGTTTCCTCCGATTAAAACAAGTCTCAGTTAATAAGTTCGTGAGCTTAGCTGTAGTGAAGAGATCAATAAAGCCCAGCGGAGGCTTAATTTAGGAGCCTAAGAACCATTTTAATGACCTTAAAAGGAGAAATAAATGGGTTATTTTTTGAGATCTGATAAATCATTAATTAATGAAAACACTAAGAAGCAGTAGATTATGTGAATATAAGTATTTAGTAATAAATAAGTTTATAAATAGCCCTCAATTTATATCACAGCAAATCTCACTTTGTAATTCCAGTTTCTCAAAAGGTAAAGTAGATGATCTAATCCAGAGAACCAAAGGAAAATAACGGGAATTTCAAATAATATTTAAAAATGGACTCATAAATCCTTTATTTTTTCAGGCTGTTTCGTTCTGATGAGGCACCAAAATAAACTTCAAATGACCTTAAAATAGAGAGGTTTTCCAGCTCATCTAAAAAAGCTTCGTGAATAGCCTCTTGCGAAAATGTGTCATTTCTTAAACGAGGATGGTGGAACCTGGATATTTTTTATCTAAACAAGTCCTTTTCTACCAGGATCATAACGGGTGTACCCTAAAATGCCTTTAGTGATCTTCGCCGGTGCTCAGGTTTTTTGAGCTGCCGTAGCCAAATCTCTGCCAGCACATACCATGCCATTCCATAAGTTCTGTCTAAATCTTAACGGTCAAGTGACTGAATGTTTTATTCAATTAAGATTTCACTTTTCCTGATTATCTGTGCTTTCATGCCATCTAATAACAAGCCTATGAATACCAGTAATGTATACTTTGGTTTTTATTAATCGAGGAGCTCATAAATGCCAATTTCAACCCCACCTTGGTTTGCAAATCCATTTCTTTTTGATGAGGAGCAAGGTCGTGAGAATAAGGTGGACACTGAGGATTTTTTTCTGAACCAAGTTCTTTGATCTTCCCTCACGTGCTTTTTGCTGTCCGGGTCGCCTTTTCTCCTTAATGCTTGATTTGCGAATTAGCAGTCGCTGCATCAGGTGATAACAATTCAAAGTGGATTATTCCTTGTCGTTCCAACCAGATTCAACGAAGATTAGTCTTTCACCAATGAAATTCCCTTCCCGTAGGCTGTGGTGGCCGGGGTCTTTCGCCAGTTGTGGATCAAATAAGGTGAAAGGAATTGGCAATAAAGTAGAAAAGAGCAGTTGTTGAGTCGAGAGTTGAGTTGATTGCTTCCAGACAATTAATGCAGTACGTACTTCACAGGTTTAAAAAACTTTCAGAGTTTTGAAGGTGACTATGAACAGTTGTATAGTTTAAACTAAGGCTGATTGCTAATTCCAACTCAACTGATAAAGTAGGGCTGCTTCAAGAATCCATTTGCTATGAAACTCAACTGGACGATCTTCTTCATCTTTGTGGCGCGTGAAATCTCTACCTCTTAATTTCGCAAACCATCATCTGTAGTTTCTTTCATGCACAGATTTCCCACCATGTAATGAGTGAATATTTCAAGCTTCTTTGGTTGCTGCTGCGATTTCTTTCTTTAAGCCAAAAAAAAACAGAATGAAAATCAAACATTTTTTTGTAATTCAGTGAAGCAGATTTTTAATCTATTAAATTTTCAATTTATTTTTTCTGTTAAACGAGATTTGATCAGTTTAAATGCAGCTTTATTTAAAAACAATGTTCAGCTCCGTCAAGCATTATAAAATACTCCTTCAATTTCAAAAAAATTAAAGGAGTCATTTGGGTGGCTCATAGAGGGAGACCTGATATTTGGCACTTTCAAATTATGCAAAGGAACACGGAATTTGAGTGGGTTTGTGCCGCAGCCGACGCTGTCACCTTATTTGTGTTCTGTTTGCGTGTGCGCAACTGTCAGACTGGCATCTTAAACGGAACCCTGCCAGACCCCAACTGGTTTCCCCTTTGCCTGAGCTAACCGGGCATATTTTATGGCCCAGAGGAGGAGGGGCAAGTGGATTTGTTGTGTCTATGGACTGTCTAAGCAATGTACTGCTTCTTATTTCAAGTTAAAATCTGAAGAATAACATAGGGCAATCGGGAGAAATTGGTTAGTGGTTAATTACTGCAAACTTCAATATATTAGTTCATTCCATAAGTTCTGTCCTAATTTAACCTTTTTAGATAAACTAAAATTAACTAATATTTTGCAATTTTAGTGGATATAAGCATCATTTTGACGTTAAGATGTGCTAAAGTTTATTAAAAATTGCAGAACAATCCCTTCTACCGCGGAAAGTACCCAAGAAATGTGATTTTATTTGAGTCCCAGAAAGGCGACTCATCAGTCGACGAAACGGCTGGAAAGACTCACTCAGTTTATTAAGAGGAATGTGGAAATGGAAGAAGATGGCTGAAGATGACGGTCTGCGAAATTCGGGAGTGTTGATTTCACACCTCAAGAAGATGAAGGGCGACCTTGAAGAGGGCCATACTGCTTTACCCGGTGAGTTGGAATTGCCGATTTGTCATTTACTCTTCCCTCCAGTCTCGATAATTTGTTTTCCTCTATGGATAAACGGCTCGTGACAGGCGACAAACGGTGTATCTTCTATGTAAATATTAAACTTCGTAGACAGTGGAGGCTTCGTAAGCGGGCGGCGGAAACACTCCAGCCACAAACGCTGGTAAATAGGTTCTTCTTCTCTCAGTCCGCTGACACCACCTAAAAACAATCAATTCTGAGTTGTTAAAGCCTAATGCACTAACAATAAATGTTCAAATCGTCTGCCAGAAATTAGGACAATTAAACAGCCAAGCTTTTAGGAAAAAAGAGACCAACTCTAGTGAATCAAAAAGGGGTTAGTGTTTCATCAGGACAAAGCGGCGCAATCACCCTCCCCTCCCCACACAGCAATAATGTAGGTTTTAATAAGATCGGTAATGGACGGAAGGAAGTCAGAGGTAATTATGGAAAGTATAGTAATGCCTGAATCTTTGTTTACATGTAGCATCTGGTAAATTGATTTTTTTTCGAAATCCTGACGGAATCTATTAGATGATGTGATATTTAATAGAAATTCAATAGAAAAGGAAGTAACTCCTTCTCTTTTCTCCTTAATTTTGGGAGCCTTCATCTTACCTTGGGTAACTGATTCATCTACGAAGAGAATCTAATAGTATCTATCCGTTACAATATTAAAAGGTTCCTAAAGGTAACGCAACCATCGCGACAGCTCAATCTGAACAATAACGATACAAGTTTCACCCAAACTTATAGACCTTGTCACAAAAACCCCAAAGACCACCAAATAATCACTTCGAGAACTCAAAGCTGGTGGGTTGCCAGCACCAATGAGCTTTCCACTCATAAAATGGCCTATTAATAACAAATTCATTTATCCTGGCACGCGTTGGTCACAAATTTTTTCCAGATGTTTAAACTGCTAGAGTTTATAAAATATTCATCTATAAAATTGCTTTAAATGTTCGTAATTTTCAAGGCTTAAGCTGCTGGCCAATCAGGAATAGGCTAAAAGTAGTACTCGTCCAATTGCCACAAAATCCAGTTCCGGTATCCGATTAATTAAAAAATTAACTTAAATTTTCAAAATAAATTTCCTTTTTACAATACTACAAGTACCAATAAAATAATAGCTTAACACGTTCAAAATTGCGCTTATTTAATGCATAGTGATTCTTTTATAAATAAATAAACAAATTCATTTCAATTTGCTTCTACTAAACTCAAAAATATTTCTAAAGTGACACAATCAAAGGCGAAATAGCCCTCTTTTTATGTGGGTAATGGCTTACTTCAAAAGATTCACTAGTCCTTTGTTCACTTTAAAGCTGGTTTAAAACGCCGTCTCTTCTCGGATTCAAACGATGCCTAGTTAGAAAAACCACCCTTTCGTTTGATTCTATGCCTCAGTATTTTTTCTCCGAATGCTATTAAACATAATTGGTTTTTGTTCTCCAAATCCATTAAGAGCGATTTTCTTGTCACAACTTTTAAATGATCACCAACAAAGATGTTCTTTTAATGCTCAAATTTTCGGCATCGCATTTAATAGTTATTCACAATTGTACAATGGGAGATTTATAACTCTATTTAAGTTTGACTAAGCCTTTAGAAAGATGAAATGACCTCTCAAGTTGGCATTCATTGATAGAATATGATGAGAATGTAAATGCGACATTCAGATGTTTAAAGATGAGGTCTGTTGCGATCCAACTCAAATGAACAGTAATTCAGGTCATTGGGGTGTATGGAACAATTCATAGACACATAGAAGAAGGAGAAGAATTTGAAGACAGCAACTTTAGCTGGCGAAGACTAGGAATCACCTTAAAATAAAGAAAATATCCAGTCTGCTCAAAATTTATTTGAGAAAAGGCATTTAAAACTCTTCTTAATCTGGATCTGGTATCATCCTGATCAGTAGACTCTATGAAGTGGTCTAGGAAAATGAATCACCAGAGATGAAACTTAAAGGATTCACCAGGAGGATCCTGAGTCAAAAAACCAGGAGTTCAAGCAATAGCTCCCATGTTGACCCACCTTAAGTACCGATCATGTTAGAATCTCAAAAGTTGTCGGCTCCGATATGATGACCTCGGTTTTCTGTTATTGGAATGCAAAGAAAATTGAAGTGGAGTTAATTATGGTGAGGATAACAGGAAACGAAGGAATGTCGCCTTGGATAAAAGAAATTGGAATCAACTTAAAGTTGGGGCTTTAATTCGCAATAGAAATTTTTTTCTTAACGGCCCTTCGGGTACGGGTCTGATTGAATTCAGCCCGACTTCTTCCTTTTTCAACAACTCAAAGAAAACATCAAAAGGAGTTAAATATTAAAATGACTGGAGAAGCAAAACGATGCGTTGACACTACTTGGCTTCGAAGACATCCCCCAGACGTTCTTCGTAAAAGGTTTATTGATCTGAATGCCAACTATGTTGATAAATAAGCTAATGTAGTCACGTCGTTCTTACAAATTAGGATATTATGAAATTCCACAGCGCTTTTCATCCACCGTTGTAGCAGGCTACTCAACTGACTATCTCAAAGTTGGATACTTATTCTGAACCCAGACTGTCCTCAAGATGAGACTTCGTATGAATGGTAAGCATTTGGCCTGAACAGATGCTTTCCTTTCCTGTCATTTCTCCATTCGCGCTCATAAGGAGTGATTATATTCTCTTCTCATCATTATCGAGGAGTCCTTTCGATTCCCTTCACAAAATGTGAATCAAATAGTGATTTATTCGTAAGCCTGCGTCGACATCTATGGGTGAATTTGTCTGATTCACCGTTTTCTGCGACTACGTCAACTCTGTTCGGTTCATCAGAGATGTAAAGAGAGAAGTATAATAAAAGTAGGCTTTTTCATGCGCATTTTGGGAGAACTTAAATATATATAGCATAGCTCGTTAATTGATAACAGAAGAAGGGCGAGGATACTGGTGTTGAACACAATAGTGGAAGCACCTGCCATTTCAGCATCATAATCTTTGAATGTGTTATAAATTGATATTTTTTATTTTAATTTAGCTTGTTTTTGTCTTAATCGTCGTGTTTATTTACAATACTGGTTTCTACAGATATTAGAAAATAGGTAATAACCTGCTAAAAATGGCTTACCTCTCGGGCTTTCAAAAATTCCGAATTGTTGGTGCTCCTCGTATGGCAGGTGCTAGTGTAAGAGAAACTGCCCGAATGCGTGACCTTCCAAGAGGTACTGTTCCCAATGTATTGACTGCCTTTGAAGGAGAATAGAAAACGCTGGCCTCAACAAAACACAGGTCTGACCGAATTTCGAAGTAGTTGGCAAAGAGAAACCTTGGGACTAAATGGAATTGTCAGTGAGGACTTCACTCTCACGACGGCTCCTAAAATCGCTACAGAGCTCCTCAGTGAACACCTCAAGTGTCCATTTTCCGCAAGAACTCCTGTATATCGCAATATGAAATTAGGACCTGTTTCCTTTTACATATCCTTGGAACTCCAAAAATACTCTAGTGCCTTCTACTCCTTAATCTGTCCTCTTTACTCTTCTGCACTGTTCCCAGAAGCCGAAAGCTATTACTGTCACTAAACTACATGGGATTCTAGAAAGATTGGTATATTCCTAAATGAGTTACATCTCTCCAATTTAAAATCCAACCGATGTTGGGAGTTTCTTCCAACCCAAAAATAACCCAAAAAGCGTTCGGTTTATTGACTGCCATGAAAATTCAGGAAAATCGCGGAGTTATCAACATCAGCTGTCAGGGGAGATTTCGTGTTAATCAAGATAACTTAAGTGGCGATGGTGATGATGATTGTTGAGAGGGAAAGAGCGAATTTAGGCGCTCACCAGTAGTCGAAAGTGAGTAATTACCTCTTATTTTGATTTTGTCGAGAAAGGACTTATCGCGGTGCGATTAAATCTTTAAAATCGCTTCGGGTTGCATTAAATTTGTCGTTCGCTTATAAAGGAATCTTTAAGTGATTCCATATGTAGCTTCACTTAAAACTTGAAGAGAAATTGAAATATTAGACGCCGATGAGCGGAATTCTTGAATCTCGGGGGGCTTTTATTCTATGAAGATAAAACAGTTAAAAGCCTCTTCAAATCCTCCAGAATTTAGGTAAATGATAACGTTAATTTCTCACCTTTAATTATATTTTGCAGTAAGAGGAATATTTATTGAGGAAGAGGTGAAGAAGCATTGGCATCTAGGATAGAAGAGGGAGTAGATAAACCCAGAACCGTTAGCAGAGAAATTGAGTCAACATGAAAACGTAGAGACTCATAGATGGCTCTGTCCAAGTGGGCAGACATAGCCAACAGATACGCAAACAGCGAACGTATAATTTCACATCACATGACTTCACGAAATGGAGCTCAGCAGCAGCCGAAGCTGCTAGAAACATTCACCCAATTTATTTAAAGGACATAATGACTGAAAGAACTTGCAGAAGATGGTTTGTGAAACTCAAAGGTGGAGATTTCACCCTGAAAGAAGATGAAGATCGAAACAGAAGTGCTCAAGTTAAGTTTGATGATATCCCTCTTGAGGCAGCCCTTAAAAAAGCTTATCATGCTTAGTCAACTTCGAAACTTGAAAAGATGTGGTGACATCTGAATAGCTTAAAAATATATCACTCAAATAGCCAACTTTTTTAATGGACATACTTGTGGTTCTTGAATGTCGACGAATGGCATCGAAATGTTAAGCTTCATAGCCAATGGCCGAAGTGGAAAGCTCTCAGTCACAGCCGTCGAAAAAGAGCTCTTCTTCTATCATTTGGTGGAATCGCCAAGGATTTATGCACTTTGAATTACCTTCATCTAATGTAAGATTGGTAAAAGCTCAATTTGATGCCAGCTCTGAGAAGAAAAACAGAACTGCTCTAGTGAGTGCAAAATGATCAATGTTTCATCACAGAAATGTACAATGTTTAGGAGAAAGCGCCTCATCCAACTTATTCTGCTGAACTTGCTCCTTCCTGCGACTTCCATTTGATTTGTAACAGCTTACAAAAGCACATGGAAGAAACAGCAGCAGGGACATTTTTTCGAATAATCAGAACTCATGATGAGCTCTTTAATGGACGAAAAAAAATTGAATTATCATAGAATGTACAGTGACGATTTAGTGAAACATTTTGTCACTTATTTTATATACTAAAATGTCAGACAGAACTTATGGGATGACCCAGTACATTTGTGTACAGGTTTAGTTACACAATAGAAGCGGGCGGAATATTTCCGATAAGAAATACTACTACTGCTGTAGAAAGAATGCCCTGCAAATCCCCACTCACGCCTCGTTTCTCTGTCTGGTCATTGGCGAAGAGGCATACATTTTGCGTAGAACAGAGGCTATGCCACCGTCTCTAGTTTTGGCTTAACATTCACTCTTCGATTCTTACAAACGAAATCCTATTACCTTGTTAACCTATTTCCGGGTAATATTCTAATTTTGTCCGACAAATTTTTGTAAACTAAATAATAAATACAACTAAAAAGCTAAAAAAATCCAAAAAGAATATAAGGTTTTAAATTAGCAAAAAGAACTCTTATAAAGCCTTTGCATCGGCTCTATTTGTATTTGGGATGCAGGAGGAAAACAGTTATGAACAATTACAATTTGTACTATGAAAGTAATGTAAAGTACAGAGGTGCTATGCTGCCTAAAATAGTTTGATTAGTATACGTTACATTCGATAACGACCACAAGAGACGGGACGCGTCGTAACTCCAAGTTTATTTAACAAAGTGCAAAGCGTCATAATAACGACTTAAACAAATGTACATACTATACAGACAATAATGAAGGTAAATAAATTATGCTTCAAGAGAATCAGGACATTATTAATGCAATTTCTGGAGATATAACAGAAACTATGAATAGAAAAATAGAAAATAGATCATAAACTAGTTGATTAATATCCTTTTTCCCATAATCAAAGAATGAATACGTTTGTTTCACTGTATTAATACATTATAACATTAAACGTCACTGATGAGCTGGAAATAAGAGGAAAGGATGATAGTATTATTCAAATATTTGTGGGTTTCTTTAAAAATTCCCACCTACTAGTGGTTAATGATCTGTGTTGTTTCAAAAACAATCGCGTGTATAGGGCTCAATCACAAAACGGTCAAACGTGAATTTTGAAATTATAAGATTTTTTTTGTCTTTTTGGGGCAACTCCGAGTTGCATCTCTTGTCAGATTTAAGACATCCCAGTGGAGATAATTATAGGTTCTTTACTGTTGGACATCCAACCAAATCACTAGCTTTGATCATCAACTATTTAATCCAGGTCTTCTTTTAGAGTAATTTACTATTAGGAGAAATACGTTAGTCGTTTTTTGGGAATAAATAATTTTTATTCAGATGAGCGGGTAAGTCAGGTGATTTAGCTAGTTCATTTTCTATTTATGGGATGTCTTGTGTTGATTTTATGAATATTCATGATGTTCGTGAAAGGGACTTTTATTTGGCATAAAACAGACGATATAAACCCTCTCAGTTAATGCAGAATATTCAAGTATTGATTAAATATAGCCTTAGCTCAAATTAAAGGAACGAAAACTCGAACTCTTACAGTCCTCAAGTGATTCTGAATGAAGATTTCTCAGATAGTGAATAAAACATTTTCGATAAAGGAATGGATGTCTACATGATAATTTAACAATCCATGCTTGCACCGGGTCATCGAGATTTCAACTTTTTAAAAGTGAACGAGATTCAAATAACAATATTTACTGTCTAATGAAGCAGAATACTACTAACATTTAAAAAGCACCTCAAACAGTCTAAATTTGTTTTACAGACCAATGTATTTTTTAAATTTGCTACCACGCTACCGTAAAACTACCCAATACTCCTTTGAGTCATACAATGTGTTATGCGTTGAAGCATTCACTCAGCTTGTGGAGAGAGATATTCAAGTGAAAGAAGTGGATGAAGATGGAACCGGGCGACGTCAAATTGAGCTGGATGATAAGCTTCTTGAAGAAGCAACCCTTGAGGAGTCTTATCCTGCTTCAGTGGTCAAATTGGAATCAGCAATTAGGCTTACTTCAAACGATACGACTGTTAAACATCATCTTCAAAAACTGGAAAAAGTTCCTAAACGTGAAAAATGGGTGCCTACACATGAATGATGATTTTTCTTCTTTGAATCTGGTGGGATCGCCAAGGACTAATTCACTTTGAAGTGTTACCAAACACTGCAACAACAATTAGTGCTCAACTTCGCAGACAGCAAGGAGGACGTATGAGCAATCATCCTTTGAGAAAAAGAGAAGGACCCACTCTAGCGATTCGAAAATAAGTGAGCTTTCATTAGGACAATGCAGCACAATCACAGAGAGAAAGAATTACGTCACAAAGGACCGAAGAAGAACTTGGTTAGGAGAAAAATCCTCATCTACCTTAATCTCCCTACCTTGCTCCTTCCTCAGACCACCAAGATTTGTTTTGAAGCCAATGTAAAGTACGGAGGTGCTATGCTACCTAAAGTGGTTCGATTAGTTTGCGTTGCGTTCGATAGCGGCCACAAGAGACGGGACACGTAGCAACTCCAAAGTTTATTCAACAAAGTGCCAGACGTCATAGTAACGACTTAAACAACTGTACATATTGTGTAGATAGTAACGAGAGATAAATAAATTATAGTTGAAGATAATCAGAAAAATATTAATGTAATTTTCTGGAGATACAACAGTAGCTCACAAAATGGTCTGGAAGAAAGGGCTTTTACAGAGAAGCCGGAAAAGGTTGAACCACAACCAAGATATTTTACAACACTCTTTGGAATTTTGCTAATTAATAGATGGAAGTATGTCATAACTAACGAGGGGAAGCCATCCTTAATCAAATATAACATTTTTTCACTAATTCGATTTATTAAAAATTCGCAGTGATTATCGGTTATCTAGATACCTCATCTTTTAATCGTCTGCCCACTTTTATAATCGCATATTTCCTGGGTAACGTAGAATTATCAGAACAGTACATGTGGCAATTGTTTCACACGTTTATATCATCTTTAGTTCATATATAGATCGACTTATGAACTCGCTGATATCTTATTTTTCCTTCTGCTTCATCTAAGCTGGTACAACTCCCTTTTGCATTTTAGAGATTCGGGATTTCCGCTCTTTGGGATCACAGCTCGCTTAACAGAATCTGAATTCTCACGCTAAACATTTCCATTTCAGGTCAAGAATCCAATTAACTTGCTTCTTAAATCTTGAAATGATGAGCTTAAAATATCATCCCACGGTCGATCATTAATAATTTTCATTAACTCAAACCCCAAAAGAACTAGCCTGTAGATTCCACGCAATATTAGAGGCATCTGCACCCCTCTCGAATACATGCTAGTGGTGGTAATTACGCCTGGGAATTGCAGCATATCTTCCTCCTACACGTTACTAGGCTGATTGAAGTTATGCAAAGAAGGGGCAACTGGTAGAGAGGTGGGTAAATCAATGCTAACGGGTCTCGGTGTTTCCCATCACTCAGTCACTCAATCGCTCATCACAGCGCGATAGCATCGTTGAAACTGCCTCGAGAAAGTGGTTTATGGTGGTTTCTGGTTGTAAAAAGCACAGAATTGGTTGGGATCTCTAATTAGAGGCTGGGAACTCGCTTTGATTTTAAGAAGGATATTCGAGAAAGAGAGTTGTGTTAACTTTGAGGAAGTAACTATCAACTCATCGATAAACAAAGTATTAATTAGTTGTCAGTCGCAATAACAAATCTGGAAACTAATCATCACCAATATTTTTGTGCAACGCTTCTTTGGGAGCGGTACTATCAGGTCAACTCAGAGATTCTGTCCGATTTCTGAATAAGTGTAACGACTGACCAAGTGTTTGATCGTATTTAAGATTCACTCAAAACACACTTTATCTTATTTTCGATGGCTTCATTCTATCACTCTCTAGTCAGTTGCAACCTTTTCTTGATTCTTTGCAAAAATTCTTTCTTCCAAACAAATGTTAGTCTGAAGAAGGAGTAAGGTAGTAGAGGGAACAAGATAGATGAGGAATTTTCCCCAAATAGCCACTGTTGTCCTGGTGAAACATTATCGCTTTTCGATTCACTGGAAGAGGTCTTTTTCCTCCTCAAAGCGTTGACAGTAGATTGAAGCATTAACTGCTGCTACATTTGATGGTAACAGTTAAGTTTGTATTATCATTCCTTGGCAATCACACCAGAGTGGTTGAAGAAGAATCTTTTTCCCATGAATTTCCTTCTCGGATTTGTCTTACCAGCCAGCAAATAAGATCCATTTTTCGCCAGTCGGCAGTCACAACTCTATGCAGAAGAAATGATGAAACAAGTTGACTAAAATGGAGAGCAGAGCAATTGGCGTCAACTCAAGATTTCGGGTTGTCTTTAGGCAACTCATGAAGAAGCTCTCATTTTTCACGTGTACGAAGACAATGAAAAGTTGCACTATTTGAAATGAGCATAATCGATAAACCTTCAACTGGTAAAGCAGCATTAGCATCTCCACAGGTTGCTTCTTCAAGAAGCTTTCTATCAAACTCACCTGGGCGTCTGGTTCGTAGAGAATGAAATCCACACTTCTGAATTCCACAAGGCATCTTCAGCAAGTTCTTTCATTCACGCACTCCTCCTGTCCATAAACTGACTGAATGTTTTAAGCCTCTTCGTCGGCTGCTGAGTTTTCTTTCTTAAACTGCTCATAAAGCACTATGTGCCTTATCAAATGATTCTGCGGTACTTCCATGGTAGCGGAATTTTACTCAGTTTATAGACTAAAATAATGCTCACCTCCAATAGACATCACCACCTACTTCTTATATTTTGTTTAACGTAAACAAGAAAAATTTCTGTTCGAAATCATGCAATGACCTGATAGATAATCTATACATTAGGACCCACTTTCCTTCCTACTCAGGCTACGAGAGAGTAAGGGTCTCCTTCATTACAAACAGTCTCTTTTCCACGGTGTTGAAGAATCCAGTTGCAATTCCGCTGTTGGTGGCCACTGCACTGCTAATTCGTCATTATCGTCTTCGTGGCCTCCTCAGTCCTGTGATGATCTGAGAGTCTAACATCTAGCAGGTCTCACCTTGCACCTATTTACGTGCTTTCAGTAAGCCATTGATGGACTGACCCAAAATATTACTGGTCTAGGTGTTGACGAATAAATCCAATCTCGACTCAGGCATCTGAAAACACTTGTGAATACGTTTCTAATAAATACCTTTGTAATGACATCTTCTTGATAAATCTTGGCGTTAGGCTAACAGGGCTTACATTGACTTATCTTAATATGAATTTTCATTTACAACAATACCACTGGTGCTACTAAGGGTTATTTAAGAAAAAAACTATCAAGTTTTGTTTAGAGACAACGTTTAAGATTGTTCCGTTGACAAGAAGATGGTCACAACCCCGAGTAGAGAATGCTTATACCTTAATTATAAATCCAGCACGGGATTGCCTGCACCATTCAAAGAAAGGCACAAAATGTGCCTTAAACGGTGACGAGAGATACTATTGGTGAAATCATTCTAGTAACCACTATGGGAGAAGAGCATAATTAACCTATAGGAGTCTAATATCTGTCAATTAACCTAGATATCGAGGTTGGACTATTTTAAAGCCTAGAAAATTTACCAACGGGATAGTTTTGGACGTGAGTGAGAAAATAAGTGTCAACGGAAAGTTTTGCACAACTCAGAAAATTGGTACAAGGTTTAACAAAACCTATCAACGCCAAACTGCAACAGCATCATTCTAAACATTCTATTATTCCCTGGCTCTATTTATTAATAAACACAAAAAGCAAAACAAAATCATTTCCTCGTAATTATTATACAAAATGCCGTTAAAGTGCATTCTTAAATATGCACAACAATCCAATTCATGTGTAGCAAAACTACCCAGGTGGAAATAAGCTGTCAAAGGGATTTGACAAATAAATCCCTTCAGTGTGTTAAATTAATCATACTTTTGCTTTTTTATTTTCAAGCTAATAAATAATCATGCAAACTAATTCTTGAAATTTGAAGAAAAAAATTAAGAAAAAAGTATTTTAACACCTATTTTGTTGAACTACTTTTAAGATCAGAAAGATGAAACATTAAAATCACCCTAATGTTCCCGTGGTAATTTATCATTTAAAATGCTGCACTTTTTCTCAGATCTTTCGAATATCTAATCGATATTTTGATATGTAGAGAAACACTAAAAATTGTTTGTTTGTTAGCTGAAACATTTCCCCATCTAAAAGCCTATGAAGGACCAAAATTAGAGACCTGACCTTGTAAATAAACAATCACCCATTAGAAAATAGTAGCAATAATAACAACTTCCGGTTGAAGGATGATCGAAGTTGTAAAACATTATTTCTCATTTAAAACAGACAAAAATCCGCTTGAAACTGTCCATTAAGTATAATTGGAAATTGTTGATTAGCTGAAGTGTACATCTTTGGCTAAAAACTCGAACTCTCTCCGATCGATAGAGTTAGATCCACATCAGCTTCAACAAAAACCATTTCCTATTGGTTCTTTTTGCTTCTCTCAAGTCGATAAACACTTTGCATCAACCACTTCGATGTTCTAAGCCCTTTGAGCCTCAGCTAGTTTAAAATTTTGAATTCAATGCTTTTTTACGATTATTTAGTGCTTATAAGGCGCAATGTACTTGTATTTGAAAGATTCTTAATTTAAAGTTTTCTTACAGTCTCCTTTCAAAAGCTTTCAGAAGCAGTTTAATCAATATTTGTATTCCTGTAATAACAAGAGGAAAACAATATCACATTTCAGACCATAAAGTTTATTTTATTTTATTACATTATTACACACACCACTAGAAATAGCTTTATCGAATTTCACCGCAATGTAAAAAATGTGGAGAAACAGGACACTGAATAATGTGAGTTATAAAACCCCGAAAAAAGTTCTTGCCTGCCAATTTCCCTTCCGTTTTAAAAGCAAGAAGTCACGTCCACCATCACCACCACTAGCGGCTTTAGTCTCCGATTTTCACTCACCAACCCAGAAATTTCGGCTTTAGCAACTGCCTAATCGGAGTAGATAAACAAACACGCCGTGAAGGGGACCACTTATCGTTGTCTTGTGGGTCAGAAAAAAACACCCTCTCTTGTCATCAGGAGTTGAGGTTTCCATTAGCGGTTTGTCTCTTTGCCGATGGCATGGCCTCATCGTTTGATGTGGTTTCACCCTTTTAAATATTCTTTTTGATTGCTACTTTCTAAAATGGGACTTGGGATTTACTAGCCAATGAATTCCGGATTTTCTATTAACTTCATCATAACCGTGAATCCGATATAAAACATTATCGATCATTAATCTTTATCAGAATCCCGATTTAGTAAAACAAGTGACCTAAGTTTTCAATTAATTTAAGATTCAGTCATTAATGTGCTTACCCCATTATCTATGAATTACTTACATCTATATTACAAACTTATTAATAGCATTACTATGAATATCATCATTATTTAACAATTCCTTTGGTTTGATCGGAAGAACCCGCAAATAGCCAGTTTGGCAAAAAATGTTTCTTCTTCTTCCAAATTATTTTATAAGGTAAGAAACAAATGATTGAGTCTGAAGGAGGACCGAGGTAGGGAGAATAAGTGGATGAGGAATTTTCTCACAGCCAATTACTTCTTCTATCTTTTATGGCATGGTTCTTGTTGTGTAGGATCACTCCTCTTCGATTCACTAGGGCGGGTCTTTCTTCATCCTCAAAGCCTGAATCCAACGCCCTAATTGCTGAACAACAGTAGATTTGAGTACTATTTGTGTCTCAATTAGTCGGACTACGCCAGAATAACCTTGATTCTATAAAGTTCCTTTCTTGGCCGTGGGGTCTTGCCCCTTTATGACTATGACACTGTAAACAACGCACACCGTTTTGATAAAAGATCCAGGATAAGCATCTTCAAGGACTGCTTTAAGAAGCAGCTTATCTTCAAACTCTGGTGGACCCTGCCCTATTCGATCTTCATCTTCGTGAAGGGGAGATCTCCACTTCTGAATTTTTCGAAACCGAGGCACTTACCGGGGCCCTCCGCAATACCACAGACCAGCGTTGTTAACGTCTCAGTACTGATTTCGTTCACATGCCTTCCCCTAGCTGAAATATACTTATGCTTCATAGAGCAATAGTTCACTCTGCCTTACTTGCAATTACCCTTTTGCTCCTCAGCACAGGTTACTCCGGCCAAAAGTCTCCTACGTATCAGGAAACGACCCTATTTATACGGGTACGCAGACACTAATCGGGCATCCTTTGGTCTTGGTGGGGGGGGGGTCATGTAGTGACCCGATTGGGATCCAATTCGGTGGATTAAATAGCCGCACTTAATCTCATGCGTGCGATCCCCCCCCCTGAATCAGCGGTGCTGCAAGCTGAGTATCGATCGCGTTTATTGATCATCGGCATTGTTGGCCCAGCGGTTGACAAATACATCCGGCCACCTGTGATTTCCTTACATTTTTTAACCAAGGGCTCCTGTGCACACGCCTTCTCTTCTTTCATTCAAGCAGACATTATGGACAATAATGAATAAATAAATGTCCCTAATTTTAAATTTTATTAAATTGTCAAGTCTTATCACATCAATGAGTGCTTATCTTGCATTTAGTTACCGAAAAGGAATTTCTTACAAGCCTCTGTATTGTTCCCGCCTTTTCAACTTTTACTACTACGTAATACAGAAACTTATGAGATAAGGACAAATACAAAATCTCCGATACAACACGAGTGGAGAGGAATTCGGCGATTTTTATAGGGAGAAAGCGGCTTTGGTGATAAACCCAAAATGAAAAAAAACATCATCGGAGATGCTTAAAATTTAACTGAACAACTGTCAACTGTCAGACGGCTGTGTCCCTAAACAGCTCTTAAGCCCTGGAAGAAAAATTCAGTTATTTTTTTAATTTATGCTGACTGAGAGAGCTTTTGACACAATCAGCAGAATCATCAAAGAAATCTCGCCTTAGCATTATGAAACAGCATTAAATTTGTTTAAAAGCAACTTTATGGCGGTAAAAACAATCGCCGGAAATGAGACTTTGATTTATCAGTAGAATTCTGGGAAGTTACGTGAATTTGCAGGACCAATTAAATTCGGATCTCAGGAGGTGATGGACACGGTTTTCTGGGTGTATTCAGTGGCTGTTATACTTGTAGATTACCTCGGGAAGTAGCTCAACTACTAGGTTAACTTGCAGGTATCTGTTTCAGCATGATTGGCATGTACCTTCCCATTCTTCAAGAGGTGTATACGATGTCCTTTGAGAAGTGCTTCGGTGTAAAGTACTTCCTCACCAACCAATGAGGTGCAAAACATTTTGCCTTCACTACTTGACTTGGAAAACATCCCCAAAATGCCCCAACAGTGCACTGTTGTATGCTGTTTTTGCAAAATTAATTTCTTAAAACCCAAGAACTCCTGGTCCTAGCTTTTAAAGGAAGAGTATTTTCCGAATTTTGAATAGATGAAACAAGTTACCAAATGATGCATTTAGTGATAGATTCAAACATCAGTGTTTCCCCTCATTATCCACTGCTTTCTTCCGTCTATTAGCCAGCGTATTAATAACGTTTTTACATAATTCTTTTGGTTCTCATTTTAAGAACTCATAAATGCCCGTTTCAACAACCTCTTCCTATGGTATTGCAAAATGTGTTTCTTCCAAATGATTTTGTAAGCAATGGAACATACGATAGTCCGAGGAGGGAGCAAGGTCGGGAGAATAAGGTGGATAAGGACGAATTTTCCCTCAACAAAGTCCTTCTTCGATCTTTTGTCCTAATGAAACATCACCCATTTTCGATTCACTAAAGCCTCATAATTAAAATCCTCGAAATGCTGACAGGAGATTTGAGCATTACTCGTTGTTTAAATCGGCGATAACAAATCAAAGTGGATTATTCCTTGACGATACCACCATAATGGCAAAAGAAACTTTGTCCCATGGAGTTACTTTCGTGGTTATGGCCGTGGCTGCGTCTTTTCCCTTGAAGAAGACACTGTCTACGAAGCTTAACACATCTATCTTGGCCCCAAGTCAAAATGTATCTGAAACTTTACATAATAATGCATTCGGTATTATGAAATAGTCTTTAAATTTCATTTAATTTAAAATGGGGTTGCATTCTGACAGATCTTGCTGATATTTTGAATATTCTTGTTGCCATTCCTCTAACGACCTAACTACTTGAACCTGGCTCTTCAAAATTACTCAAACTGCTAGTCGAATCAGCTAACCTCTGCTGCGGCCAGGCTTTTGACAAGTCTCATCAGGGAAAATGAAGAAATTAGTTTGTTTTATTACGCAGAGCTCCAAATAGTCGTCAAGTATATGCTTATTCGTTTCCCTTTCATAGTCGGAATTAACAGACATAGTAGTTTTAAATCCATACAACATCACGGCATTGATAAGGGTTTCTAGAAACGGTTTTTGTCATAAAAAGCGCTTTCTTATTCTGAAGAATTCGGCTGGAAGTATATTAAATACCCAACCAAGTTAAAACAATCCTTTCCGGTGTTATAATGAGGTATCTAATTGAGTTATGAGACCTTGTAATTGACTTAATGGTCCCACCGCTAATTAAATGAAGCGAAAAGGCTCACCGTATACATAGTTAATTCTCTTGTGCGTGTGTGTTTTCAAACAGGCTTTGTGCAAGAAATGCGGCAATTTTTTGGCATAGCTTATTAACGAATTGACAACTTTAATCAACTATTGGGGATAGAATAATTAGCTTTATGTACTTCTGCCTCCTGATTTTAGTAATGAAAAACATAAATTGGGAACAGAAGAGTAACATTAATTTTTATAATATAATTCAGAGACCATGATGAATAGTTCTAGTACATAGGAGTGCCAAGCCTGTTACTTGCATCAGAGTGAATACTATCAAATCGATTGTTTTTGTTTACATTGGCGCAACCGGTGGGAAATAAAAATGGCTTTGTGTAATTAATAAAAGGTCGAACTCGAACATCTGAGACTCAGACTGCAAATTACAGACACAAGAGTCAATCAGAGCTTACAGATTATTTTAATGCCAGTTGAAAATTTGTTAAAAATACTCCACGCCACCTTGATTTTAGTTACTTGAAATCAGTTTAATGTAAACGTCTTCTTTGTTCAAAGGTCAGAAATTGAAGATGCCGTTTCGAACGTGGATAAAGATATTTCGAGGTTAGGCTGAACATCCAAATGCTGGTAAAAGTAGGATGAAAAGAAACGATGACCAAAGAGGTTTTGATGCAAACAATTGTGGATCTCTTCTTCGTTCTGAAGATTTCTGCAGTCTATATATCGATTCAGAAAGAAGGAAAAAGCGACTTTGAAGCTTATCACAATCAGGCACCTCAAAAAATTACGAAGCTAACCGAAAATTTCATAAACACATCACCAGAGGATAACAGTCAATCAGATATCTACGTCATTTAACATTCCTCAAGGTTCGGAAGCGAATTCAGTTCTCCGTTGGATTCATATCACATGTCCTACCATGTTAAAGGTTGGCTAGTTCTTCTTATAGAACAGTGGCAATTTCGTTCTCGTCTGAAGCCTGTGTGGTCAGAGATGCAGAGAGGTGCACATGATATCGGTTTCCACTGTGCCCTCAGAAATTGCTAACACGGTGAACCATCGCTAAGTGAGGCATCAGTACAGAATGAAATCAGTGATGTGGCGTCATTGACGCCATCCTCTGGTTCAGAGGAGGGCCCAAGCACTGGTGCCCAAGCAAGTGAGGTGCCCTGGGATGGTACAGTTTCTTCAAACTTCGTTCATGTATTAGTCCTTAAAAAGGTCTTACCAGGATCTTTATCTGAGGAGGAAGGGTCCCACCATACCAATAAACTCCCGATTTAGCTTTATCAAAATTTTTCTTTTTTTCCTAACCCTCAAAAAACCCAAAAACGTCCTTTATAACTCCTCGATGATGGATACCATATCTCGAATAGTTACATTGTTAAGAAATAATATCATTTTCCTTTTTATTTTGTAAAAAATCATTTTCTCATAACTGCGCTAAAATTTTATTCCAATTCGCTTGTTTTTAATTCTTATTAAAGACAGATGATTTAATCAATGTACTATAGCAAGATTCTACTATCCAAGAGTTGAGGTGCCTTAACCTACCTAACGATTTTAACACTCTCGAGTTGATTGATACCAGTTAAGGTCGGAGTTCTAGTCTTCATATCGAGAACTCAAGGTATCCTGCCTTAGAAGCTGTTTATTCATTGAAAGGAATTGAATTATGGTGCATAGCCTAGTTAAAAATGGTACTAAATCGAAAGAATGGGTGTAGCCGCTTAGAATAGTCCGAAATAACATACAATCCGGATGTGAAATGTCAAACATCCTTCATTTCGCAGAATTTCCTCTTCAAATTATTTACATTTATAAAATCCTTAGCTAACGGAAGTCAGCACCCAAACATGAATGCGGAATTTCAAAGTCGACTCCGAACACAGTATTTAAATTATGTGAGAATAGAAATTTTATTGCCAGCATTTATTTTGAATAATTTCACTGGTCGCCTCAATAAATCATTAAGTTTATTTGCGAATTCTCCACAGAGGGGTATTTCATAACATTTGGTGGTCAACATTTTTAGTGCTTAATAAATTTAGTTGAAAAATATAAAATAATTACTTAAAACAGGTAATAAATTGAATTATGTGGTCCGTTTATTTATTATTTATAAGAACACAAAGCTTAAACAAACCGCGTTCGATAAGAGAATATTTTATATATACTAGTCAAAGCGTCCTTGGTAAACAACTTATGAAAAGTGAGGATTTTCAAACATGGTAAACAAAACTTCAGAATATTTTAAAAGGCGCATAGCTGATAATAAATTGACTTTGTAATTTCTTGAATATCTTGCTTTTATTCAATTTGAGGATTTGTAATTGATCGCATCCACCATTTGACTTTTTAGTACTTAAATGAATTGAAATATGTCAGCATGGGCTACTTATGGTGTCAAGTTCGAGTTTTTTGTGCCGATGTGCGCTAGCCGTCTTAATACACCCGTCAAATATGTCAAGATGCTGCCTTTTTATCAACTTAAAGTGTTAATGTTAAGTATGATCACATCATTATCTTCACATGACGTGGTACATTATTAAAGTTATTTCATTGAAAATTTTTTTCTTCACACTTAAACTGGAAGTGGTATTTCCATTCATACACTATCCTCTTCCTGATGATTACTTCGACACCAGGTTGCCATGGTTATGTATGCACTTACGGGTCGGTAAATTATCCTTCTTTAACCACTTTTAGTTTTATTTTTCACTCTCTGCGACCAAGTCTAGTTGAGAAAGTCTTTTTTCTTTATATTCACTAACCTCCCCTTTGCTACTGAGTTGGTACTTAATCTTTTGTGAAGATGTGTGCATCCGGTCGTTCCGGATGGTGTCGTCAACTCGAGATTTGAGATTTTGAAAAATTCATCTTTAAGGCACTGTTTTCCAAGTATAGGAACTTTTCCAAGTTTTCGAAGATGAAAATGAATATTTGCAGGGTTTGAACTAAGTTCAACTGCCAAATCCAACTCAACGAATAATGCTGGAGAAGCTTTTTCAAGCGCCTCTTCAAGAACCTCATCATCATACTCATCAACTGACACGTTCAGTTCCATCTTCATCTTCCTGGAGGGTGAATTTCGCAGTTTCTTCTGCAAAGCATTTCATCACCCACACATTTCTCGCCACAAACTGAGTGAATATTTCTTGTAGTTCCCTTTCTTGAATTCCTAAAAATTATGTGCCTCATGTGCTCACATGATTCTTGGGCATTTCCATGCTAGCAGGGTTTCGATCATGCCAAATACGCTTTATTGTCCTGTAAAAATAGATGATAAGCTCCATCACATAAAAGAAAATGAACTTTAAATATCGCTCACTTTAAACAGGTAAAATTCGAAATGATCTTATTGGTTGACCTAATAGATAGTCAAGAAATGCGTGAACTAATTGGATGACAAAATTTACAGGTTGGCCATAGCCATATAAAAGACATAATTCAAGGTCAAAAGAATAAACGAATCATCTTCTTGCTGCCCATTTATCATTCACCTCACCGTGGATGTTTCAAGGCTTTTCCAAAATCAAAATCTTTGTAACATTGCTTGAAAAATGGAGCTAGCACAACCTTTATTTCCCTATCATTGAAGGTGAATAAGTAAGACTCTTCATTTTCATTTCCTTAATCTCAGACCTAATCAAGGTAGACCACTAGTTACCCCCTAGCACTGAATAAGACATTCTCTCTATAAGAGAGATTTTGGAGCCGCAAAGGATCGGCCTCAAAAGCAGAATATCTTAAGCGACTAGAAAAACTATTTTATGATAACTCCTTAGCTGGTACTAACAGATGCCCAAATTTTAGGCGTCAAGAAAATGAATCTCCTGAAAAAACTGTTTACTAGGTCTCATAAACGATACTAAATCTCTCGAAAGCAGTGTTAGAGTTTGTTAACTGATTTCCTGGTCTTGCTTTCAATCTGCATTGCTCAAGGGACGCGTACTGTACTCATCGTTGTGATTGCATTAGACTCTTGGCTTTTCTGTTAGGGGATTCTGAGTTCGCATGGAAACACACTCAAAACGTACTTCGTTAAAATTGAATGAATGAAATTCAAAATACTACCTAATTCCATGAATTTCCATGTAAAACATTGAAATTGTGTAACCTAAACACGTCTTACCACATCGGAATACTTCACAAGGTGTTTATCTGTACCAGCATTAGGCTTCATGCAACTTCCATGTTTTTTTCAGACCAAAGAAAACGCAAGCCACGTTTTTCAATCATTGGAAGAAGATCCTTTGAGATAAATAATATTCTGAGATAAGTTTTTGAAGATATATTAGAGCTAGTGCTTTTAAAGGGTTACATTCTCCAAGTGGATTCAGCTATTCAAAGAAAGTCGACAATTTCGCTCAAAAAGACCAAAAACCCCAAAAATAACGAAAAAACCGAGCCTATTCCAAATTTCTTTGAATATAGAGAAGGCATATAACTGTTGACTGTTAGATAGCTGCGTCAGAAAAATTAATTCTCCGGCATAAACATTAATTTGGGATGACTAAGCAAGCAATTAGCATCATAAATCCAAAAGCCTTGCTGCATCCTTCTCAAAAGAATCCCACAAACGGTCTCGCTCTTACACTAGTAAGCACAATATAGGTAGATGAAGAGTTGGATTTTTTAAAAAGGTGCAAATGAAGAGGAATCTTGGGTGATTTACCAGTGTGATCCTCAGTTCATAAGTTATCAGTCAAAGCGAGGACTCCAGTGTGAACCCTTCTTTTGGACCCCTCAAGTTGCAATCTAGAAAGTAACTTAAGAAGTGGTGGCCATGATTTTCTGGGTAGACTCCGAGGGTGTGAAACTGAGAGACTGTCTAAAAAACCAGGAACAGTGGCAGAAGCCTACTATATTAAGGTCATAAGGAAGCTAAAGGAGAAAACTTTGTTTGAAAAAACCGAGAAGAATACTCCATGGTGGTGTCCTGCTTGATCATGACAACGGTACATCGGCGCCTTCTCATAACCCACCATTCAAGCATAATCCCGGTTCAGCTCAGAGTTCTTATTTTTCCAGAACTCAAGGAAACCACCCATTTTAGTGGCATGATTGAGGAAAAAGCCTGTGCCACTACTTTACTCCACAAACGCTCCCCTCCTGATTTCTTCTAGGTATGAATTACACTGAACTTAATGACAACTTTGTTGACAAAAAATTGCAAAGGTTTTTTTACAATATTGTCAGTAGATTCCACTTCTTTTTTATCCATTTCCACTTTTGGACCAACCAATCATTTTGTTTTAATTAACAAGTCCCCTAATGAGTAATTTAAGTATCTTATTATCTATCACCAATAATTGGCACATCTTGGATTTCCTTATGAATAATATTTGGTTCGCAGCAGTATAGCTTTAAACCTCTCTTCTTGTGAAGTAATGTTGGAGCTCCTAAATGCTGCATATATATTCCTTCGGGTAAATACTTCAGGAGGTTATCCTCCAGTAACCCATTAATTCTCGCTCCACTGATTCAAGTAAAATCTCTGTGGCTTTTTCAGTCTACCGCCGAAGTGAACTTCACGGAACTTGCGCCCCAAACTGGTCTTTTTAGTCTAGCTGACCTTTCCGAAAGTACTCCTGCTTTCCGTAGTCAGACAAATTGTTCAACGAAGACGCTATTTTCACAGAACATTGGCGAAGACTTAAGCCTTTGGCACCGTCTCTTGTCTACGCTTAGAAAGTGGTCTTCTAAGGAGTGGAAGACTTAACGAAATGGCTTATTATTTTTGACCTAAAGCAACTATTCTTTAAGTAGTCTCGTTAAGGTTCATCAGAACAGTTCTGGTAGGAGGTATTCATTTAGAAGGTCGGATAATAAAGTTGCTGAATTTAAAAATAATTCATTTTACAAATACATCAAATTCACGTGTGCTTATTTCCCAACAGATCACGTTGCCTTATATAATGTAAATGGAACTGATTACTTTATATTTTGATTTACAGATCATTAAGCTAAAATACGCTTCTTTGAATAGCTGATAACACACAATTGCCCAAGAATTATTTTATTATGAGTTTAAAATTGGATACTTCAGCAGCCGATGAAGCGCCTAGGAACATTCACCCAGTATGTGAAGAAAAATGAATGAGTGAAAGAAAATGGTGATTTCACCCTCATCGAAGGTGCGGATGATCAAATCGGGTGGCCCAGTTGGGTTTAAAGATAAGCTACTTCTTAAAGCAATCCTTGAAGAAGTTTATCCGGATTTAAGCTGAGTTCAAACCATACAGCTGTTCACTGACATCTTTATAGACTTACAATTTTCCATAATTTTGGAAAAAACGATGTCTCATAAACTGCCGATAAGAAATGGTTCTTTTTGGAAATTCTAAGCGGTGTCATAGACAGCAGCGGCTTCGTGAACGGTGGGAAACCAGCCACAGAGAACGTCATTACTGTCAGTAATTACGGCGCTTGAACAAAGCCTTGAAACTTTTGCATCAGGCTAATTTTGTGAGATATATATATTAATTTTAGAAAAGGAACCAGTGCACATGAGCTTAGTTCCCAGCATACTGGAACTTCAGCTCACTTCTCAAGTTAGTGCTTCCAGGATTCGCAGAAGATATTTGGAGGACGCTTTTGGAACCACCATGTAACAGCGTATTTTGATTCTTCCATTTCATTACTATTAATTTCAACAGAAACCTGTTAAGTCAGACCCATACTCGTTTGCTTTGTGAGTAGGCACTTTTTCGGAACATAGCAGAATGAGTTAGCTCATGACTGTTGTAATAAAACAGGACCAAATTATAAAGTTGTTTCATATCCCTCAGGACAATATACTCCTATGACCGTTCTTTAATTTTCCAGAAAATCTCCTAATATCACACCATCTGAAAATCTCACTCAGAAAACCATGGCTATCACGTATTGAGCCAATTTTTTGAAATATTTTGACTCAAAATCATGCAAGATTATCCTGTTTTCGATAGAGATCACTTTGAAGAATCCGTTGATCAGTACGCAACAAAAATGGCTAGTTCGTGCTTTATTTCCTATCGTTATTTTCGTCATTGTATAAAATCTATTTTAAAATCCACGGTGTTATTGTTTTAAAAGCTATGATAGAGTGGCATCTGTTTAAAAGATTAACAAATGTCTGATTAAACCTTGAGATAAGATTGTGAAACTCCGTCCACGTGAATTTATGCATGGGTATTCTAAGTAGACGTGATATACTAGGTGGATAAATGGTTTTATCGAAGAATTCTATAGTATAATTGAAGCATTGTACAAATAATTTGTTAAAAATAATATTTCCTTGTATTCGAACTATAAATATGCATACTTAGAATAAAGGCATGGCCTAAGAGCTACAGTTAAATTGGAGGCCCTCATTATCAAAACACTCCTGTCTCATTTAAATTCAGAAAGGCACTTCGGCCATGAAATTTCCATGTTTTCAATGCAAATTTTTCTACTTGAAAGCAGAAACAAAGCATTCTTTTGGTTAGACTTGGTCACTTGCTAAAGAAAAGTCGAGATAACAGTCCTTGCAAAATGCACTCGATGGTTCATTGCCTTAGAGAGCTTAGTGGACAACTGTGAGAGGTGATTGTTTGAGCTTTTAAAGTCCTTTCAAAATTAATACTTGTCCGGAAAATGCCAAACCTTTAGTTGACATTCTAGCCAACTTGTTTCAACTTCTTGTGGATAGACTTGGGACTGGCTGCTGGTGAATACTGGGTGTTTTGTCGAAATGTTAAGCGACGCAGACAGGGAATTCTTTAAGGGGAAAGATCACAGCCACAGCCGCTCAGAGGGAAACCACGGGAAGATGGTTTGATCGCCGAGCAAATATGCGCTTTCTATTGTAACCACCTAACGTAGCACCAATTAAGGGCATTTGAATCTGCCAACTTAGATACTTAAGAATGATTTAAGGCACACGATGTTCTATGATTTCAAGAAAGGAAACTCAGCAGAAGCCAACGAAGCGACCAGAAACATTCATACTCAGTTTGTGGAGAGGAATGTATGAGTGAGGGAAGAACTCGCAGAAGAGTGTTTGCGAAATTCAGTGGAAGTGGAGATTTCACATTCCACGAAGATGAAGGTGGAACCAAACGACTACCATTTGCACTTTTAAATAAACTGCTTCTTGAAGAGGCAGTGCTCGAAGAAGTCTCTCCTGCTTTATCAGCTAAGCGATTGGCAATTCGGCTTTGCTCAAAGCTATAAAAATATTCAGAATTGTCATCTTCATAAACAGCTTATGCAATGCAGTAGGAAAAGTATGAAACTGATATTCGTGAGTTTCTCTAATCGAAACTAAAAGAACTTTATAATAATGAAGCCAACAAATCAATAATCCTGAGAAGTACATTGATGATTGAATCTTTAATAAATGCAACTTTCAATCACTCGGATCTTACGGGGTGACCTGATGATGAGTCGTATTAGAGTCATATCTTTGCAAGTCTTTTCCCTAGTAAAACATCATGCAATTAGGCTGAAAACTCACGTACACCTAGGGGATTCTTGGTTAAATAAATCACATTCTTGTCCTCCTAACCTTTCACATCGGGAATTGATAAAAGATGACTATCAGTGACCCCACAACCGCATATGCCCTCGTCTTTGCTCCCGCCATCACATTTTCCAGTCAAATAAATTTTATCACCCTATTTCCCCCGTATTTTCTTCACAGCCTACAACCTCCCGTCAGTAGCCAGTCACTTTGTGGGGAGATGTTTGTCCGTGCTGTGGTCTAATGGGGGAGAGGCGTGCACTGACGGGGAAGAAATAACCGCGCCAAACAAGTAAACATCGCGCCCATGCGTCCTCCTGACACAAAACATGACCACTTTTTCTTGTCAGCAAGGCAGCACTGGAGAAAGAAGAGGCAGTACAACCACGGAGTATCGTTTGTTTCTTCAAAATGAACACAACCAACTCTATTCTCCTATGGAAGCAAAAAAGGTCTGTTGATGAAGGGTTACAAAGAACTTATTTTTCTAAAAATGGACGTATTGGGGAAATATATAACCACATTTTTAAACTTGAATCGAGCTTAAGTTGGTGTGTGATTATTGATCGACTCGGTGCACGTAGTTCTAGCACCTGGATTCGATCGATAAGACAAGGCAAAGTGGCTGAAAAGTTTCTGCGAATGTTTGAAAAAAACTGCACCGTACTGTAGGTATTGCAGGCTGAAATCGATTTATTTTTGCGTATACGAAGATCTAGGGGAACAGACAAATAAAATGCTAAAAAATTAATGAACTGCCATAGGAAGGGTGATAACAAACACCCACCAACCCCGTTTTGAGAAAGCTGCTGTGTAAGGACGTAGATATCAAGAGAGTGATTTTGTTTGTTTTACTGGTGGAAAGAGATGAATTTCGTACCAGCATCGCCATATTTCAAATTTGGCTTTGAATGTTTAGACTTTTAATTCATTCAAATAGTTCCCTTCATAAATGTTCTGTTTGTAATTCAGGAAACAATTAATTAGGTAATCCTATAAGTTTTTTATAAGTCTCACCTTTTTAATTCAAATACTACTTTGTAGTTTTTAATGGAACAGAACACTATTTTTGTGGTTAGACACATTTAAACAGACTTAGTTTGGTTCTATGGAACCATTTCACTAAAAATTACATAATTAAAACACTGCTAACAAGGAGGTATCCAGGACTAATTCGAGCCACATGATTTTTTTCGGATTCAAGGAAAGAAAACTCAGAAGAAGCCGATGTGGCAAGAAGCACTCACTCGGTTTATGGAGGAAAATGTGTGAATGAAAGAACTAACAGATAGTAGGAGAAAGTGTATTAATGCTCGAATCTCTAGTTTAATTTAAAGATTCTTACTGAAAATATAGGATGGATATGAACAAAGTTGATAGTATCGATTATAATTCGTCTAGACTTTCAAATTGACCAATGCTGCGGTTCATGCACTCTAAATGACCCTTTAACTCCACCTAATGACGATTAAAATATGTTTAACATGTAAAACTGTGATATAGGGTCTGCTTCAGCGAAATCAGGCATTATTTTTGTTTGTTTAAATTCATCAATCCCAGGGGTAGAGGAGAAGTCGAGGAGGGGGGGGGGGTGGATCTTGGAATATTTATTTTCGCAACTGCCAGTTTTTATATCTCCTTTCGGAGAGAAAGAGAGGGAGGGAGGGAGGGAGGGAGGTAACATCAATTTGAAACTGACCCTGCTCTGCACTTACGCTGAGGAGTCTGATATCTCATTTCCCCTCTTCCCCCTGCCCACCGACGAACCCGAAATTTTCCCACAGCAGCAGCCCCGCGGGTGAGTGTGCTTGGCGGGCACGCCTAATGCAACTTTAACGACCGTTCGTGTTGGTTTTCCCCTACAAACCTCCGAAGAAGACGACGCAGAGGCATTATTCAGCAGCGCTGGAATGGTCTGCAGCACGCTGCTTTTATGGTAGCCTTGTCTGCCGCCAAATAGAGTTGTTAGAAATCTCCGCCTCAGTTAAAAGAATAGTATTTCTCCAGATTGTTGATGAATTCTAGGTCGAAATTCGAGAGCCCTTCTTATCGATTGGTACCTCGATTTATTGTGACCTGGTGATATTTGATAGTAAATTGAGAAAGGGGGGCCTTGAGTGATGGAAACAGGATTTATTGGCTATTATTTTCATATTTGGCAAAGGAATTAAAACCTTCTAGTCCAATAATGGCATTGATAATGGTGGTAATAACTTCTGACATCATGTTAAATAGCCCCGGCTATATAAATGACTCCACGAAGGTGAAGTTGAGTTTAATGATAAGCTGCTTCTTGAAGCAGACAGCCAATTTAGCTTAGTTCAAAGCATACAAGTGTTCATCGTTATCATCTTCAAAAACTTGGCTGAAATCAATAATGACTTTCGTTAATCGCATAACTGTGCCTCTGAAGCCAGTCCCTCAATATTTGGTCTCTGTCAAACTAACCAGATCATCTTGACCGGATAAACTATTACCAATACCCTGGCGCTGTCATCACGAAAGGCATAAATGCTTGGTATTTGTTATATAAAACCATTCATTACATTTATTCAAGCGCGTTTCCATTGCCATATGCCCTCACAGTGGGTGGCATCACTCCAGATGTCATAATCTAACTTATTTACGAATACAAAACTCATCCCGATATGGGAAATATATTTTCCTACTTACTACAATGGACTGACATGGTTATTAGAATCTAGCGCAACCAGTGAAGCCTCGCATCTGATCGTAAGGCGCATATCGTATCTAATCACTGATGGTTACATTTAATATATTCAAACTTATGCGTGCTTTTCAGCGAAATGAATCGGAACTGTGCAGAGCTGTGTCCTCGATACATACAGCATTATCAGCCCTAAGAGAGAAATTTCTTCTAGTTAAGCTGGTAAGGCCTATTAAGGGCAGATACATAAACGAAGCTGAAAAACTGTACCTACTTGAGCTCAGTTCAGGTGCCCTCCACCAAAACCACAGATCGCTCACTAGAAACCACAGAACTAATATCATTCACATGCCTTCCTCGTATCAAACTGTACTGGTGCTTCATATTAGCGATGGCTGATTATGCCCTTCCGAGCTGAAAATTTCTCAGGGCACAGCGACCACCCAAAGCAAGTTGGGGCTACATTTCAGGTCCTCCTTTTATAAAGAGGCAATCCCAGTCGGAATGTAGGACGCAAATTTGGCTTTTAGGATCTTTCTGTTATGAAAGGCACCTTTTGAATTAGGATAAAAATAGGATAGAGGAATATGTAATTGCCACTCAATTCAGAATCGTTTAAATTTTGCTACAATTGCATGGGTTTTGTTTAAAAGCCTCCGTTTCTAAAATAGTGTTTCCAAAAAATAATGTTGAAAAATTGTAATTTTACTTCTTATTTCATGATATTCTAGCAATGATTGCTACAGTTTCTGCTAGCAGGCATTTTAATCTAACAGATCTCTTTGTTTAAATGCACTAAGCGTAGTTGAGGAAGCAAAATGAATTAATTTTGAAAAGGACAAAGTTCAATGAAGTAATACGAAGCCATATACTGTTGCTTTAAATTTTGTGATTTTAAGTTTAAATTACGCAAGGAGAGGCATGGATCTTTGTGGATTTCGCTAAGGCAATGCACTGCAGACACTTGCTGGATTTTAGACTCTCATTACGCCCCAAAAACCGCTAATCTGTGATTTTTGAGGAATAGTGCTGTCTGAAACCTCTGTCTGGGTCAAACACTTCGCGGAATTTTTATATCAGTAAAACCAGGGATTCAGGCAGGAAGGAGATAAATTTAAAGACGATGACGCCAGATGGGTGAGACCGGGGGACTTCAGTAATAACGAGGAAATCTGTTTTGCTGAAAATGGCTTGAAAAAGAAGGAATACCTCTGCTTAAGATGGTTCTGTTCCTAGACATTCCATAATGATTTATCGAAGATATGATACTCTATAATAATTTCGGAAGTAGCCAGCTTTCAGTAATCTCTACTTAAGGTATTGAAGCGAACGAAGAAGAGCAAGTTATAGCAAACATTATCGCTGACGATGCAATTAGGATAATTTACCGGCATGATTCTCTTTACGACCCTGCCGATGTCAGCGACGCCTAACATTCCAGTAAAACATGCATTTTTCGTCTCCAGCTACAGGTTCATCCACTAAAAAAGGTGAGATAAGTTGGCGGGAATGGAGAGGAGAGGAAAGGTCAACTCCAGTTTTAGGATTGTTCTCAGAAAATGCATTAGGTCCCCATTTTTTTTAAGTTTTCGGAGAGGACAATGCAAATTTATATGGTTCGAACGGAGCATAATACCCAATTCCATAACTGCTTCAAGAAACTGCTTATCCAACTCAACTGGTAGTATCTTCATCCCGTTCGGGGTCCAATCTCTACTTCTGAATTTGGCCTTCTGCGAGTAATTTTATTCGCACTCGCCTCTTCGTAAACTGAATGAATGTTTCTACTAGCTTCGTCGGCTGCTACTGGGTTTCCTTTCTTGAACCCCCCAAAAAACATTGAGCTTCATATGATTTTTGGTATTTCCATGTTTTCGGGGTTCGAGTCAAGTAAATTTTTATTTTATTGCTCAGTAAAACAAAATTTGTTGATTTCACATTCCTTTGAACATAAAATAGTGTCCAGCTCCATTTATTTTTGGGATGACTTGATTAACGATCTTTATTAAGGCGACAGATTAGACGTGAATATTTATGAATCTGATGAAGGTGAATAGAAATCATCGGCAGTAGACGCTTGGGCCTGTTCTAACAAGCTAAAATTCATCTCTTTAATAATGGACGCTTGCGTAAAATTAATTTATAATTTAAATTTAGAACAATTAACTATTCAGTTATTAAAAATTTAAGTACAAAATGCCAGCACACACGAACGAAATGTCAAACGCTAAATTCCCCCTTTTAGCATCTCGCCTATGTCCAAGAAACGAATACACACACACGTTGAGAAACGGGTGAACTTGGCCTGATGGGCCATTAATCAAGCAAGATGTTGCAGAAATTAAAAGCGGAAAATAATTTCAAATTATCTGCCACGAAATGGACTTTGGAGAAATCAACGAACCCTTGAATGCTAATACTGGGCATTCCAGGTGAAAAAACACGCACGATATTCGGCTGGGGAATTCAACTTTTAAGCAAGATAAATGATTGAAGAGAGGAATTTCAGTCTGATTTCGGTATAGCTCAGTACCAATGTTCTCGACCGAATTTTAGGACATCGAAAAAAAGGAAATTGCTGTTCATAAATAAAAATTATTTGAATTAATGGTTCTAGCACTTATTTTGTGTAACTTAAACTTATTAGCATTCTGAATTTTTTGATAGAGATTTAAAATAAGCCAAGTATCTTTTGGAAAAATTCTACTAAGTGCGAGGGAAGATTTGCAAAAAAAGCGAAATAACGTATCTAATTTGCAGGAAAATCTCCAAACTCAGTTGAATGCTAAAAATCCAGTGAACTTTTACTTTTTCAGAAGATTGCGTACTCCAGCAAAACTCCAGAGCTCATAATTAATTTAACATTATATGTTTTAGATAAGAATACAACAAAAAGGAAATTCTAAGAAATATTATTATAAATTGAATTTTTCGGTGAAATTACAAAATCAGTTAAAATGTAGAATCACAGTTGAAGAAAGCGGACATTTGAATTGAGATATCACTTTGAATGATTAATTTCAAAATACGTTGCTCATGATTAAAAACAAAGAATTCTATAAAATAAATAAAATTTTAATCGAGAGGTGCACATTCCAGGTCAGTTTCGTTGTGATTTTGGCCTAGACAATACATTGTTATAAGTTAGACAAGGCAACAGTTTTGCTACAGTTGAAATTCATGTTCCATTAAGTAAACAACGCAACTTAAGCTTCACTGGCATAAATTATCTCACAGCACTTTATTCAGGCTTTAAACATGCCACATTAAAAAGGTGGTTGTTTTATGATTGATATTATGGTCACCAAGGGATTGCATTTATTAGCGTTAACGCTCCTTCAGCTACTTAAAGATAACTTCATACGTTATAACTCTTCCAAAAGTACAGATCAAATTGAAAGAAAGTCATCGATAAACTGTGAAAATGCGTCCATGCTTCTTACCAATAGGAAAATACACTTTTTTCAGGCTCTAGGATGTGGATCTGATTTTTTGTTTCAATTAATCTCCGATATTCAAGCCTACACGCATCATTATGCATTAAAAATGGTTAATACATCCCGCCACAAATCAATAAGCACACCTTATTTTTCCCTCTAGGCTATTTCTAGCCCATAAAGGACCCTGATTTCTGTCCTTCCTTTTTCCCAGTAAATAAAATTTCCGCTGTCCAGGCAATGCCGCAAACGAAACCTCCGCGCCAGACCTCGCCTTTTGTGGAGGGACGTTTGTTGGTCGCGTCTGCGCCTTATTGGGGAGGCGGACAACCGCCACACAATATGACGACCTTGCGTGACTGATTTATTCGCGTTTCTTCGTTAGTCCCCCCTCCCCTCCCCTTCCCTCCGCACTCACCCCTGGAGAAAGCGAAGTGTGTGTCGGGTTAGGCGGGGGGGGGGGGCGGGTGAGGCTATGGCGAGCGTTGCGTTAGTTGCGTGCTCTCGGTGACATGTCAGCGGTGCCATAAAGTTGTCAGGACTGTGTGGGTGTGCAGAAGTGTTTATGCATGCGTGGAGGAGCACAGTGGGAGGGGGTCGAGACCGTGATTCATTTGCGTTTCTGTCCGCGCTTCCAATTTCGTGGACGGGAGTTGTTGACGCGGAAGCAGGTTGCTCGGAAGTGGGGATGAGTTTTGGTTGAAATTGGATTCAAGCAAACACGAAGCCGAAGGGTGTGGGGGTGACTGGCTTTGTGATTTAATTGATTGAAATGCAGTTGCACGATTTTTAAAAAGGTTTAGCGTTTACCATCTCCTCAATCGGGAATGAGAGGAGGGTCCGCCCAAAAAGCTGCTTTAATTCTGTGTCCTATTAACTGAGGGAGAGAGGCTTTGGTAGTTATGGCAAGGTGGAAATTAGTGCCTTTGCCTAACGATTGGAAGGCGAAAGTGCGGTGGAGGCAAAATTAGTATTTTACATATGCTGACAACGTTTTCTGTGAATAGTGAGCCATTGTGAAGCTTGAATGAATACTGAAATATTTAAACAACACGACAAAGCCGTAATCTCTTAACTTATACCCTGATTATACTTTTCCTGATTACCTAGAATTATCAAGCTCATTAATACCAGTCTCACTGTAAAATTATTTTGGTTTTGATTGAAAGTACTCACAAATTTCAACAAATGGTAGTCTGGAAGAAGAAGAAGAAGCAACGTCGGGAGAATAAGTTCTTCGATTTTTGACGCGATTCTCGATGTGTGGAGCGGTAGCGCATTGGTCCGATGAAACATCACCCTTTTCGCATTTGGCAGAGCAGGCTTTTTCGTCTTTAAAGCTTTGCTCAAAAGGCCTAGTTGCTGATAGTAGATTTGAGCATTAATTGTTACAGTATTAGGCGGTAACGGTTAGGGTGGATTATTCCTTGGCCATCTCACCAAACTGAAATGAAAACCTTATAGCGTGAAATTCTTGTCTCTGCTATGGCTGGGTTCTTTTCTCCCGTCACGAAGCCACTGGCTACGTCGTTTAACCTTTCCATACTATAGCCATTATCGAACTCAACTGGATGTCATTCAGTTCGATCTTCATTGCCATTTCCACTTCAGCATTTTGCAAATCATCTTCTTTCGTTCGCACATTCCTTCCACAAACTGAGAGTGAACGTTTCTAGCCACTTCGTTGGCTGCTGGTTTTCCTTTCTAAACCTACTGAGGCAATAATTCTTGGGCACTCCCATGTTAGCAAGGTTTTAATCAAACAAATTTTAATGCGATTGCTTTATAAAAGCAAATTTGATCCCTTTAAATGCGTTGTAAATACCTTTTTTAAATTTCGTTCATTTTAAAAATGATGAACTTCAAACAGAACTTATGGGACTGTGGGTTTATTTTTTATGCTTATTGCGAAAACTCGGTATAATATCTCTGGTTTCTGCAGTACCTATTTTCAGTGCGATTTCTGCAACTTAATGCTATACCGTCTGCTAGACATTTTCCCCCTTTTTGCGAACTCATTCCTCGGCTTCCACAGACACGAAACGCCACTTATGCACTGTTAAAGTACTCCTACCTCTAATAATGCACAAATTTTCCAGTTGATGAGAGAAATTCTTCTACAGCACACTTCGTTTGCCTTCTTAGGAATAATTTGCTGTTTACGCCAGAAATCACATGGACGTGTCTAACTTTTGTGGCACAGAGCTGGGCGGTATATTTTGATCTCCTTTCATTAAAAATCGCCCGCAATTACGCGGAGGAGCGACAATACGTTTTTTGTAGATCCTTAGATTGAGCTAAAATTGTAGTTTTAAAAATTTATTTTAAAAACTAGGAATATGGTTATAATTATTTCGCCTTCTGAATTATACTTATTTTTAATTTAAGCGCAATTTAAATAGTAGTTTAAAATATTCAACGGATCTGAACAATATTTCAGTGTTTAGATGTATTTGAAAGGATCGTATTTTGCTTTAAGGGGAAATAAAATTGAAATTCGCTTGATTCCTATGAGACGTAATTTCTATGAGTTCAAAGAAGAGGCCGGAAAATTCACCCAGTTTATTGGAAATTGCGGTGAATGGGTTTGCGAAATTCGGTGAAGATCGAACCAGGCGAACTCCAGTTGAGTTTAATGCTACGCTTCTTGAAGAAGCTTATCCTGTGTTACCACTCACAACTTCATAAACTTGGAAAATGGGTTCCTCGTGAAGTGTCTGGTAAGCATCTCAATTCCCGACTTGACATTTGCTTTTCCTACGTTTTTGTAGATGGACTTGCATCTACCATTCAAAAAGCGGCAAGGAAAAGATTCCACCAACAGCCGAAAAGGGAACCACCTCGTCCTGCAGCAATTAATACTCAAAGCTACTGTGAACAGCTACAGAGTCCGAGGCATGCTTTGAGTAGGAAAAAATACCTACTCTGGTGAATCGAAAAGAGGCGAAGTTTCACTATGTCAATGCAGCCCCACTCCACATAGCAAGAATCACGTCACATAAGATGGAAGAACTTGAATTCCCGACTCTGTTCCTTATTATTACTACTATTTTTACCATAGTTTCCGGAATTCCTTGGAGGAAACGGCTTTTGCAACTCCGAAGGAAAAGGTTGAAACTGACGTTTGTGGGATTTTCAAATCAAACCAAAAGAATTCACAATACTGGTTAGTAAAAGCTTGTTAATAGATGTAAGGAAGTCATAGATTATTAATAAAATTAGTGAAATGGTCACTTGCTCTATTTATTTGAAATTTGTAGAGAACTTATGAACTAATCCTGAACTAAAGTCTTTGCATAGGAATTCTCGAGGATGCTTTGTAGCCAACTATTCAGGACAAAAAGCATTGCTTCTTCTGTGTTAAATCGGTGGTTTCCCTGACAAATTCGTTGAGACACGAAACAGAGGAAATCTGGACTTTACTCGTAAGGTGGGCAAGGAAACACCTCCTACCAAAGGACTTTTGAAAGGACTTCACAGGAAGATTGTGCTGATGCATTTTCCTGAAGATGTTTTCCAGCTCGTTTTTGAAGAAAAGCGTCTGAACATTTGAGGCAATATGAATTTGTAGGTCCTGAATATCCAGAGGGTAGATGCTCTCAGGTGCTTTTGCTAGGCGGTTCCACTACCTCAGAAAAGATGAAGAGTTCCGTCCCAGAGTCTATTAGAATGGTGCATCTGGAAAATTTGTACAGTAGTGTTTAGATTTGCTTGATTCTCTCAGCTCACCGTAGGGCCACTGCACCATTGTTTAGACAAATTCTTATCGTACTCCGCTGATAGGTTTCGCCACTAGAAACTGAATTCTTATTTAAAACAATTCCAATAATGGTATTTGAAAGAGACCACTTTGACGAAGGTCCTTTTCACCAGTGAAACCTGAGCTTTCTAACCCGTGTGGGGAAATTTTGAGAGACAGCAATCTGAGTGACATTTTGAACCCCAAAGGTGCTTGAGATTCCTGGTACTCCCGATGTTTTGAGGATCTTGGCTTTCAATAGAGATGGTCTTAGCTTTCAGATTGGTCTTTTTCATTGTCTAGCTAAATAAAATTTTGAGATGGAATCTAAACTGTGGTTACATGAACTGTCTTCAAAGCCTCTACGATCCTTCTTCCTGTTCCATTTCACTTTTGCCAAAAACTTGATGTATGACATTATCACAATATATCAGTTTTCCATGGTCAAGCGTTCGTCGGGCTCTTAGCAAGGGAATATAATTTTATTTGATCCCATTTTCAACATATTATCTTTAAAATCTCATTATAAGAGTTACTCTCTGAGCTGTCTTAAAATTGGCAAATATTGTTGGTGTTGCCTGCCAAATTTAGAAAGCTCCATCATTCCACCTAACTAAATCGATTTTATCGATTTTCACTCACTTCAACGGCGACCAAATCGGATGCAGCACGTTTGGACCTTTCGAAAGGCCTTAAAATGTTTGTCCAGGTTACCGAGTAATTGAGGACATATGTCTTCCCCACTAAAGTGCTAAGGCCTTGTTCCAATCGATATTTTTTTCCGAATCCCCAGTGCAACGTTACCTTTACAAAACGTGCCCAGCTGGGTCTCTTAGCTGATCGTTCTGAATTTAATCGAAAATGGAACTACAAAACTTCAATGAGCTATTTATAGAGGTCACTACTGACACCTTATCGATCAATAGCAAGTGCCCGCAATTTTCCAATGCAAGTGGACTGTGCCAATGAATCTTTCCGAGCTTTAGTCAGGCAAGTAGTGTAAACATTCCCAACACGCGTTTAAATAATCTCTCGTTGACATTTCCCTTGTCTGCTGAGTCACCCGTAGATGAGTGTGTCAGACGTCGGTGCTTACCGCTTTCCGTCCATCAGAAGCTTCTGGTGGCATTTTAGACTCTTCTGCTTGACGTGGCATTGGCTTTCAAGATTTAAAAGAGCCAGAGAATTGAAGTTACTATGATTGCTAGGAGTCCCACGATGAAAAAGAATCGATAAATTAGGAACTCGTGGTTTAGAAACGTCTGTGCTTTGATCCATTCCCACTAAGTACAAAGTCGAAATTTTATAGTATTTGTCGGTGAAACCTTTAACTTCCCTTTACCTTCTAAAGGTTTAAAATTTACTAACTGAAAGCGCTATTCTGCAGACAAAATCGAAAATGATTTTGTTATTACAATATCTGAAGAGATTACTGTTTTTTGCAGTTAGTAGGGTTGTTAGTTTAACCCTATTGGCTAGGAAAGGCATAGTTAGAAAGAATTGGAGGTCGATCGATAAAAATTGATTGTCGGTTGATGCAAAATGAAGGTATCAACATGGAACCGGAAAGGGTCGTTTAAGGTAAAAAATCATTACATCTAACAGGAGCATCAATCGATCATTCACAAATATTCTAATGCACTGGACACAAAGTAAGATATTTTTATACATTTTGATCAAGGCAGATTTCAAATGACCAACCAAAATAAATCTTTGATAATATTATAAAATCAAATAAACCCATCTTTTATTTATTCGCGACAAATGAAACGCATTTCCGTATTGACCGTTCAAAAATAACCAGCTCTATATGAAAGCGTAGTATGCCTAGCCTTTTGACCATTCCTGCATGTTTGCAGTGAAAAGTGTCGGAAAGTGTCCGAAAAATAATAACCGGAAGTGAAATGTGATATCCTCCTCCTGTAGCTGTCTTGCCGTTGGATGCCTACCAACAAAATGTCACGGAAACTCCTGTGCCCGGGCAGCCGTCATGCTGGTGGGCCAACAAAAATCGGTACTGCAGATGTGCTGCTCGCTTAATAAAGTTAACTTGCCTGGGGTGTTCATTACAACAAAGCAACTTTTAGTGAACACAGGGCTAGGTGTCAAATTACGTCTACGCTGAAACCGGTTTTTAAATGGAACGGTAACATTTTGAAAAAACCATCCCATGAGTTATGTCTGAAGTGTATTTTTCAATTGAAAGATATTTTAAGGGAAAGGGTACTTTTTTATACTTAAATGGATTTTTAAGTAGTCAAATTTTGTTTTACAAAGTTCCTGGACCTGAAAATGGTGCCTCCTCATGAATTTGCCTGACAACAGCCCCAACTCTCCACTTGACAAAATCTGCTCTTCTTTGCAATATTCAACAGCTTATTACCGTTTTCGGTGAATAAACGAGTTGCGATTGATCTTTTATCAAAATGCTAAGCATCGCTTTTTAAGCTGAGAAAGTAACTTTATAAGAAAAAGATTCGTTTTCTGCTAGTCTAATGGCATCGCCGAAGAATATTCCATTTTAACTATCAGCACTTATTGCAGGAGCAATTAATGCTCAAATCTATTGACAGCAATTAGAGAGTTTGAAACAGGCTTCATGGAGAATGAAGACGTGCTCTAGTAAATCGAAATTCATGATCGAGGAAGAAGTTTTCTTAAGGAAAACGCATCATCCACCGTATTCTCCCGTCATCGCTCCTTCAGATTACCATTTCATTCGTAGCTTGCAAAATCATTTGTGAGAACGAGCTTTCGTAAACACAGCAAGATAATTTTAAATTGACGTTTGTGGGTTCGTCGAGCCAAGGCTAAAATAAAATGATAAGCTTGTAAATTGATGGAGTACACTCAAAGATGATTAGGGAAAATGAAGCGATAACTGAATTCTCAATTTAATGCAACATTTCATCACTTGTTTTATTTATTAAAATTCGGACAGAACTTATGGTAATGCCCTATTCATAATCTTGAATGGAAATAGCACATCATTAACGGTTAGTTAATGGTTTTAGGGTATAAGACGAGATAATACAGTGTATTCTAAATAATTTAATAGTTTAAACGTCTAAACCCTCTCCGTCATTCTCAAATGTGATGAGCACAGGGAGAATGGATGGTAACTGGAACTCATCGCATAAATAAGTAAGGTGGAAAACAACTCACTTAATCATAAATAATGATGACAGCCTTCAACATGTAGCAATTTTCGTCAAGAGCTATAATATATAGGCCTTGGATAACGAGGGTAGCAGCATAGTTTATCGCTTCCTCTTCAAAAATGGCCGTCTTCCAGTTTTTTTATAGAAACTAAACCAATCCAAATGGTTGGCCTCTTCCAAGCTTCTTAGATTTCAACTCACCAATGGGCTAATTATCTCTGCCTGGGCGTTGTCTTCGAGAAGGACACTAATCGCTACCGAGCCGGCACTACAAAAGCCCAGCTAAACGAGGATCGATTTAGGGCAATTTTCCATCACACCCTTCCTCGTGGAAAATTGCAGGACCAGCTAGTTTCACACTCTGGGGCAGAAGTTAATCTTTGGATATTTTGATAAACATTCTTCGATATTATAATCTATTACATTTTAAAAGCCTATTCAGTCAGCCTAAAATTGGGCTATAAACATTATGAGGTCCTCATTGCCTATTAGATAGGTGATTTCAGCTATGCAGCTTCTACTTAACAAGAAATCTAAGATTTAATGAATCAATAAATTGGACAATTTGGGCAGGAATTTTTTATTTTTGAAAATAAGACAGCTAAGAGGGACGTGAGATGATATAATTTGGCCATCAATAAGTCTGTCTGATGTCCAAATGTAAGATCACTAAAATAAATGACGCGATAGTGATCAATAACCTCATTGCTGTCGCATCTACCCAGTACAAATCGATAGCTCGACTCATTCAAACAATTTACCTAATAACGGGGAATATACGGGAGTTGTTTACCAAATAGTAGGAACACTGAGAGTTCTAATTGCAGCTCTCCCGTGGTGGAATCCAGATTCGTGGGATTCGTGCGAACCTCTCTAACAATTCCATTTAGAGTACGACCGTCGACTTTTGACCAGTACTGTGCTTTGCTGAGGCTATTTGTCCTTTTCTTTTAAAGGTAGTCACTTCTTGCAACGCCTCTTTGAAAGCCAGAGATGTCAAATACTTTTATGGGGTTATAACCATTTGTTTAAATAGCTGTGAAAATTGTTATTGAAATAACCATATCAAACAACACCAACAACAATAATAATAAGCATTAAAATACGTCGAGTTTTGATTGTTTATGGCATGGTAAAGGATTATGCTAGGTGTTTCCACTATTTTGTCCAACTCCTTCAGATCTCTATAGAATTCTCTCTATAGAATACAGACACCATTGTGCTTATAACAATCCTCGTTCTTCGTCTGGAAAACGGGGGGGGGACTGAAGCTAGTCACCAACTCATCGTATCCATGGTCTTCCCCCCACCCCCTTCAACTGTCACAGCCGTCAGGCCCTAAACGGCTGGCCCGTGACAAGCGACGGGGTGGGATTTGCATTCTCGTGCACACTTGGGGGAAAATGAAAAAGAAGAAAAAGTGGGGCAACGCGTTTTCAGGACACAGACGGCAAGTCGATGGAGGGGGTGGGGGGCGGGTAGTACTTTCTGTCAGTGACGGGTGGGTAGGCACGTTTGAGGTGGCTAAACCTAACCTAAAAGTGGGTCACAGTAGGCCTGGTGGATAAAATTCAAGCATTCAATTTACTCAAGCATTTTTCGAGACGGCTCTCTGGATGAGAAGGCTTCGTTAACAGCCTAGTAGGTGGAGTATGTTAATGGCTTGATAAGAAAGCGTATATTTGCCATCTATGAAGCCTCTAGTCATGTGTTAAACCATGCCCAGTCAATTCAAAACTCAGTTAAACACGTTAGCGGGGATTAAATAGGTAGTGTTCCGTTGTAGGATTAATATCTATCTATTTATCAGGTCCGATTAATCATCTTTTTATTCTGAACTAGATTCAAAGGTTTTTTTAAATAAACATATACTCAGAAGCACAAAAACTGATCAAATTTGTTTTACGGAACAATAAAATTACGATCTGCTCGATTAAAACCCTGCTAACAAGGAAGTGTCCAAAGAACTTTTTGTCACATAATGTTTTAAGAAGTAAAGGAAAGTCAGCAGCTGACCGATCGGGAAGAGGCATTCACTCAGCTTATGTCTAGTAATGTATGAATAAAAGGACGGAAGACAGCGAAGTGGAGATCGAACCGGACTACGTCCAGCTGCCTTTTGAAGCGGCCCATGAAAAAGCCAGTCCTGCTTTATCAGCTGAGTGGAAACTGGCAATTGGCATTAGTTAAAGACCCAAAATTTTTCATCCTCAAAGTTCGTATACTTGGAGAACGGGTGCTAACTAGTGAATTGCCTGAGAACAATCTCAAATCTCCAGTCCATAACTGATCTTCTTTCCATTTTGGTGTAGCCTTTGAGAGTAGACTTTTGATTGGCCACAGACGAAAAATGGGTCTTTCTTCGAGCGAAGCCGAGAAGCGAACTTCGTCTTCAGCCAGTCTAGTGGGGTCGCCGAGGAATAATCCACTTTGAAGTGCGGCAACGGTTAATGCTAAAATCTACTGTCATGAGGTTAAGGTACGCCTCCATCATATAGAGCGAGAATTACGTGTCAAAAGTTCGAGGAACTTCGATGGAAGGAAAGTTCTCATTCACCCTATTCACTTGACTGCCTTGCTCCTCATTCAGTCTACTACTGTTTGCTTCGTAGCTTACAAAATTATTGAGAAGAATCAGCTTTTGCAATCAGGAAGTGCTTGAAACTGGCAATTGTTAGTTCTACATGTTAGTAGATTGGAGGAAGTACGTAATAGATGACCACCGAAAGTGCATCGATAAACTTAGCTAAATCTTCCAGCTTCTTTTCTGGGTCTGAAATGCTCTCACGATTACTCTACAATATTTGCCCTCCTGTTCTGCTGTGACAGTATCTTTTAAAGGGAATCCTTTGAAGCTCGTTTTTTATTAGATGAATGTCGAATTCTTCAAAGAAACTTTGTAATTTTCCCACCCAGAATTCAAGATGGTAATCGATTAGTTCCAGGTCCGTACATAAGTCCATTTACATGTCCCACATTTGTGAAGGACTCTTTGGACTTGCATCAGTTAAACATTAACTTGAAATGCATGGAGTCAGTTGGCACACTCCCAGCATCAGATAAGGAATTGGAACAGTTAGGAGGGGATGGGGGTCTTAAAATTAGGTCTTCGTTTGCCCAAGGCACACTCCGACCCCCTATGGTAAGATGTAGCTTGTCAAACGAGAAGCATTGGTGGCAGATGGGACATGGTTTGATGACTGCTTTTAAAGTAGTGTTTTAAAAGATACTTGAAAGCATCCAAGTAACATTTAGGGCTGATTCTAATGTTTCTGTCCTAGTTGCCTAACTAACTTTACATGCTTTATAGTCTAAACAAAGGCGGCACCATGAATTCAGGATAAAACGCGACTCTTAATATTTACAGCTTCCATTTGAATATTATCATTAAAAGCCAGTTGTTTATTTAATAGAGTATATTTATAAATACTTTATTATAAAAGTAAATGGAATCAATTGAAAGTTCTAAAATGAAATGAGTATAACTGCAATTTTTTTGAACATGAGCAACTTTTACTTCTAATTCTAACTAAAACAAGATAGATACATTACAACAAGACTTGTGCTCCACAACTTTGCTTAATGTAACAATTACGGCATACCATTTGAAAATTTTTCTTGGAAGATTTCTTAAAAATTATAAGCATGAAACGGGATGAATTATTTGTCATATTACAACTGCTTGCTCTGCACTCATCTTATAAGTGTGTTATTATCCATATTTCCTGACAAGTCTAAGGAAACCAAATCCAATTACGTCTCTCGCCATCAGGGAAAAATCCACCATCTCCCAACAACCACCAACAGCTTTTTTTTCTGTCACAGTCACTTTTTCATCACGACGGGTTGTGATGAGCATAATTGAATTTCCGTGAGCTCACTAACTTCCTAAGCGATTTTTGTGCGGGGACAAATTTCAGCCGTGGGAGCAACCTTGTATATCGCGTCTAGTGACCCAAGCCCGATGATTTCCCTCCGCCTGGGTGGTCGAATTAATGTCTAGTTGAGGACACACGCGTATCTGATCGACTGACTGCGTCATGTCGTGAACTTAAACTTTACTCCAGGCTGGGATTTGACCTATTTTACGGAGTGTTCCGGGAAAAATTTGACGGTCTCCTCAGAAAGCTGGAAAAAGTGCTTTGTAACTACAAAATATAGCATATTTAAAAGAATAAATTCCAGACAAAGTAGTCCACCATTACATTCAGTGAGTTCTAAACAAAATAACCGCAATTAGCAGCGTCTGTTAAAGTCAAATTCCTCCCGGAGTGAGTCTAGAACAAGCTGGTTTTACATTTCTTCAAGGGAAGGGTCTCCTGAAGATCAGTTTTAATCTGCCTGTTGGCTTGTGAATCAGGTACTAAAATCAGTTCTGTCTGAATTTTGAATAAATAATACATGAGGCAAAATATTACATTTAACTAAGGATTCAATCACCAAAGTCTCAAGGAGAAGCAGGGTAGTCAAGAGAATAGGGTGGATGGAGAGGAATTCTCTATTCCATCTATTGTGACTTGATTCTTGCTCTTTGTGCATGGCCGCGATTAATATCACACAGTAAATTTGAGCATTAACTGTAGAATTATTACGCAGAAACAATTGAAAGTGGATTATTCCTTGGCGTTCCCACTAGAGTGTGGCTGAGGAAGAGACTTTCTCCATAAGGTTGTCTTATTGACTGCCACTGTCTACGACTCCTAATATTCTGATAAACCGTCCATTTTTTGTCAGTCGTCAATTACAAGTTTCTCCAACAAAAGAAGTGAAACATATTGGCAAGAACGGTAGAAGAGCAAATGAAGTCAGCTCGGGACTTTCGATTGCCTTCATGCAATGCAGGAAAAGGCACACATTTTTCATTTTTAAAACTTTTGTCTTCACGAAGGGTGAAATATTGACTTCTAAAATTCGGAAAAAACCTTCTGCAAGTTCTTTCATTCAAATTCATTCACACATCTCACATTCTGCATAAACTAAGGATGAATGCTTCTACCCGCTTCTTCGGTTGCTGAGTTTCCTTTATTGAATTCATAAAGCATTAAATGTAGCACATGAATCTTCTTCCATGTTGGCAGGGTTTTGGACAAATTAATTTCAATTAAAGTAAATTAATTATTTACTTTTAATTTAAACCTTCTCTAAAAATTGGTCATTTTAAATGTACTTTATCACAAACTAATGTTCAGCTCAGTGAGGTATTACACAATGCTTCTTAAACTTCGTTTAAGTTAAGTAGGTAGAATTCCAACAAATGATGGGATAGTTTGATACTTTTGGTGTTATTCCAAGAGACAATTCCAAGCAAAACCAAATATTTCAGCGGTGGGTTAAGAGATGTCCAAACGCTGGGAAGACTGGTGTCTTTGTCCTAAAAGCTGACTGAACTAATTTTTGAACTCCCCGAATCGCACAAATTTTCTTTTAGAGGATCACCTTAATTTTTCCTGATCTCAGCCACTTCATATTCTCTATGGCTCTTGATTGTTTAGCCAGTGTTCAGTGGTGCTGTTTATCGAATAGAGATCATAACAATATAATCTTGGTAACCGGTGCAAATCATCAACAAATAAGGCATTCTCCTCCATAATGGATCAGGTGGGAAGTTCCTATCGGAATTCATGCGCCTAGCTCTCACAACCTGTACAACCACATGAATCTGGAATGGTGTTCATCTCCATTCGACATTATATAATAATCTTTAAACGTGATTCATTTTAAAGATTTTAAATTTGGGCAGGACAAAGAGGATGAGTACACATTACTGCCATTTTACCAGGTCATCATTCGAGTAGGATCAGATTATCCCAACAGGATATACGTCCAGTGTTTCTTCTTCAAAGTGGATCGCTTTATTAGAAGATAGAGGTGTGAAGGGATCACAGAGTTATGTTCACGAAGGATTTCATCTCACCAGAAATAACGAAATGTCAACGCACTGTGATGAACTCGGACGAGATTACTTTCAAATTTCTAAAGGAGCTCTTATGATCGCTCGAGACAGTAGTGTCTTTAGTTTTTGTGATGTTGTTGGCAGATTTGAGTTGTGGTGTTGTGGAGTAGTGCGGGGATACATTCCTGCCGTTTTCTCGCCTTTTGCAACTTCTTCTACAGAAACACAGCAGACTGGCGCCAATGACAGATGCTTTTATGCTCAAAGGATGAACGCGACTGGCAAACTAGAGATGGTTAATAGAGAAAGACATGCAAACAAGGAAGCTATCTTTTAAGGCAAACTTGTTTGGCGGGTTAGTGGGTTTGCTCTTCTGTTATTTATCTATGGCGATTGTATTGTTCTATAAAATCGTCGATATATGTGATAGATACCTCTCAAAAAATAGTATGATTTCAATTTACAAGCCTCATTGGGGCAATCGGTAAATTTTATATACCAACATAATGGAAACATCTAAAATAATTTCTGTCACATGAAATGCTTATTTAGAATAACTCTTAATGGTTATAATCTTATAAAAATGGCGGATATCTCAAACTATCATAGAGGTAAATTTATTGGTGCTCGAATGGCGGCAGGCGCTAGTGTAACCGAAACTGCCCTCCTTCCGAATGCTTGGCGTTGAAAGAGGTACTGTCTCAATGGCAACGAAAGCTAGCTTTGAAAGAGGAGGAAAAATGCCGTCCTCAACAAAGCACTGGTTTGGCCGAAAATCGATGTTGTCTGAGACTGTCGGACTTGTTAGAGAGGACCGCAATGCCAAGGCTTCTAAAAGCACTGCAGAGCTCCTCGATGAACACTGATAGAACAGAGTTTCCATCGAACTATTCGTCGGGAGCAGCGCACGAGAGCTGGATTCCACCACGGAAGAGCGACAATTGGAGAACTTCTGCTCTGCTCTCAACGACAAATGTTTCAAAGCGTCAGAACAGTGGAAAGTGCGGTTTTCTCTGTAACAAAGCATCGTTTACCTTATTTCCTACCTCCGGCGAAGCGAACGCTTGGAGACGGTCAAAAGAAGCATTTACTCCATGGAGGCGTTCTGTCAAGACTTTACAGCGGAGACTAAATAGAAAATTTGGGTGACCATGAACTGTGGTTTCCGAAGGGGAACGCCGTCATCTTACAAGATGATGGCAATGCACAAATCTATACGGCAACTAGAATTGGTAAGTATGGCGTCACGAGGAGCCTTCTAATGAAGTTGAGCATCTCATCTACCCACCACAATGGTGGATTTTAGAGATTCAGGGAAGAAGTCGATATCCGCCGCCGCTATTGTCTCTTCAAGAACTGGATGATGTCTTAACTGAAGAATAGGCCAAAATTCCATAGGAACCAAATCAAAATTTGTGTGAATCAAAGCCTCGGAGAATCGAGGCTGTAAATGCCGCAAAAGGTGGTGGACCCACACCACATTAAAATGCATTTCGTTGTTATTTCAAGGTGTTCCCACTGGTTTGTGCTACCCCTGTATACACTGACACAGTGGTGATTTAAACGTTAAACGCTCTTACTAATTTTGGTGACCAAGACCCTCCTATGGTTCCAGACCTCAACCTCATTATTAAGGAGAATTTGTGGTCGATTTTAAGGATTTTGGAAAGTAGTCGATTTCTAAATCAGTCACCATCTCTAAAAGAACTGGGTGAGGGCGTTTTAACTGAACAATGGGCTCAAGTTCCTTTGGATGTAACATTAACCCCTAGAAATGAGGCTGAAATTGCCGTTGATTTTTCACGATGTTTCTACTGTTATATCCAACTCCGGTGTACTCATAACATTATTATTCATATTGTCAAGTAACCTAGAAACATGTTTGAAACAACTCCTTATTGCGTAATTTGACTTTAATAAGTAAAAATATTTTAAATGCAAACCATACAACAGGATTCTGGTTTGTGTAACTGCGCAGTTTTAGGACTGAAAATTCAGTGCCTCTTTAAAATGTCAAAATTAAGTAGTTGTTTCAAAAGCAAACGGTTTTGATATAATCTACGGTTTATTCATAAACTGCGAGCACTCTTCTTGTAATATTGATAAAATGTAGGACCCATGGTCATTAAAATAATTGAAAGTCCTACCACGAACATTCAAAAGCATTTTTTGCAAAAAAGACACAGTCCGTTGTTTTTTTGCCTGTATATACGCACACACAACCCCGACTGTTCAGTAGGAAAAATTGAAAAACGGTAAAACACGACAAAATGACAGGTATCTTTTCAGATCTTGGCAGGAAAAAGGGTCAGAAAGGTTTGAGTTTTGACTAAATAAATACGCAGATATCTGGAAAAGATCCATTATTTTTGCATACAGGGAAGTCGATCTTAAACTATTTGATTTATTATTACTAAAATTATTATTTGATAGATAACATTGTACTCGTTCGAAAACTGAGGCTATGTAATGCATCGTTTTGAATGTAATAAAGATGATTTTGACATTAAAACCCCATAATCTGGAAAAAGTTTCCCAATTTTTAGTGAAAATCTTTAGTTTCGACAAGAGGTATCAAATTGAATATTGTTTAATTGATTATTCCTTGATTAAAGCTGTTAGAAAAATTTTCCCGAGCTATTTCGATTAAGACGGCTTTATTCAAGGACACAACATCAGCTTAAATCTAAAACAGTTAACAAAACACAGCTTTTGAAATGAATTCATTATCACATCACCGTCGTTGTTGCTTGGTTATTGACTATAATAAATAAATTACCTCCATTTTTTAATAAACTAATTAGTAATCAAGCACATTTTCGTATGAACATAGGACGCTATTTTTTAAGAATCCATTGATTTATAAATGTAGACTGAGTACCTTGCACAGCAGAATGAACTTAATGTCCTCAGATTAATCTCCTCTAAATGGAAGAGTAGAGTTCTATACAAATTAAAAATTCGGCGAAGGCGTATCTTCGCCTTTTTAAGGGCTTTGACTGGATATATCGAAAATGCTTCTAATCTTCTGATAGCTTCTTTGGTTAATTGTGAGGTTTCACAAGAAATTTACATGAAAGGGTGTTTTGTGCTATGGCACTCTACCATGCAATGAGAAGTTAAGAACACGGATAGGCATCCAGAACCACTGCAGTGACTTCAAACCACACAAATGTTCATCACCATCTTCTAAGCAGGAAAAAATGTCTACACTTGGAAAATGGGAACCTATCCAGGGATCATCTGAAAATAATCCCAAATCTCAAGTTGAAATCTGCTCTTGTTTCACCTTTATGGATAAAGGATTTCTAATTAGCTGTGAAAAATAGATAAGCTTTTGTAAAAACATTAAGTATAGTGGGGGTAATTCCCAGCCACAGCCTCTCAGAAAGGCACTTCATGGGAAAAGGTTCTTCTTACTTCAACCTGGTGGGATTGCCAATGAATTATCCACATTGCAATATTGCCACCTAATGAAGTAACAATTAATGCTCAGATATACTGTAGGCAAGTAGGACGTTTACACCGAGCTCTGATTAGAAAAAAGGCATGTTTTTGTGAACTGAGAAGGCATGGTGTTTCATCAGGATGCCACACATCAAGAATGAAGTCACAGAAGGTTGACGATGGACTTGGTTGGGAGAAGATGCCTCATCCAACCCATTCCTATTTCTCTGTCTAGCATTTTCCGTAGCTTAAAGAGTCATCTAAAAGAAACAGCTTTTGCAAAAAAAGCAGCTGGAAGAGATTGACACTGACATTTGTAATTTCTTCGAATATTCAAAGCAGAAAGGAATTTCACATTAAGGGTATTGATGTTTTTCAGTAGATGAAAGATTATCAGGAAAGTAAAAGTGAAGTCATTATTTTGTTTATTTGTTTATTCTAAATTAGGGCATAATTTATTGAATGGCTTGATGAATGGCATATCTATGTAAAACAAAGTTATTTCACTCGATTCCCCTAGAAGTGTAACAAAACTTCTGAGCCAGTTACAATCTGAGGCCATGCTGTACTAGTACCAGGAGATAATATCGAGGTAATACGAGCTGAAAACATGAAAAGATGCACTGATTGTTCCATGGCTATCGAGTTATGCGAATACAAGAAGTTACCAGGCTTAAGGGTTATTTAGATACAATGCTATGTCGTCTCTTACTTCTTTGAATAGTTTACTCTACATTTGGTGCATTCATCTGTGGAGCACAAGTTATATTAATGTTTTTCAAGGCCTCGGTGAGCTGTGCCACTTTCCATTCAAGATTTACGAAAAATGTTCCATCAGACCCTGCTTCGAAGTATCTGCTTTTAAAGGACGAACAACCAGGGCATGGTAAACAGCATGCGAAATGTAATGGCATGTGCTAACTTTATTAAAATTAATAATTTTGCTTCCAGAATAAACTCCCTGAAATTTTTTCAACCATTTTCCGGAGAGTAAGAGTAAATGAGGCGTTTTCTGGACTTCATGATGGTAGTTTCAAATCCAGCAATTGCATTGCTTGAGCAAAATCTGCAAATAGTTATACCACTCCCACCTGAATTAGTAAATTGATGACTTAATTTAAAACAAAATTCAGCTGCTTTGTAGTTCATCTTTAAACTCCTTTCTCTAAAAATTAGTTCATTTTACTTCTTCGATTACGATTATTGCATTTAAACAAAGGTTATTTTGCTTATTAAAGGAAACCAACGACACAAAAGGACTAGAAGTTTGTTAGATTACCATTTAAAATGCCTGTTAGCAGAAACTGCAGCAACCATTGTTAGCTTATCAAGAAAAAAGGTTAGATGATAATTACGTTGTATTTTTTGTATAAAAACCCAATGAATCAAATAAAACATGAATACCATGCCAATCAAACAATTCTGAATCTAGTGGAGAATAAAAAATTCCCTATTGACAATAATAAAATCAACTTAAAATGGTCATTCACTGTTATCGTCTCAAAACGATGCAGAGTTTCGTGAAAATAACACAATTATTCCATCAGACCCTATTTTGAGTAGCGGATTTCCAAAAGGGTTGCCTCGTCATGGCAAAAGGTATTTGTTGTGTTACAATTTGCTCGATCGACACGATCAACAAAAATGCAGATTTTGGACAGGAAAACCCAAAGCACATGTGGTGTAGAGAGGAGGGAGAGAGTGAAGCTAGCCAGCTGTTACTCCCATGTCTTCGTTCGAGGCTAACGTTGTTGCAGATAAGTGGAAACAGGTATTTCCAATTAAGCCCATCCAATATTTACAAAAATATTCTACGATCCTAAATTCCTAGTTTAGCCTCGTACGCAAAAAGGCTCAGAAATATCCATAAGAACCGAAAAAAATCGATGCCGAAGTTTGCTAGAAGATGGTCAACCTGGAAAGATCAATGGCTTACATGGTGGTCGATCGATTTCAGAGTGAAGGCAAATGAACAAAATATCGCTAAAAACGGAATTTGCTTCCATGCCGTAAACTTTGGTACTCAGTAATGTATTAGACACTTACTATAAGTGAAATGTCTTAGTCTATGAAAACTTATTTGAAGCAAACATTATTGGCAACCTAAGAGGCCAAAACAGTTTCAATATCTTTCATTATTTGAAAATAATCTCCAAATGTGCAGTTATGTGAATAAAAAACACCAAAAAGAGTAAATTATTACTGACAAATACGTTTTCTTCGAAATCATTTGTTGATTTATTGATCTAATACTAATAAAAGAAGTCAATACTTATTTTGTTTGTTACAGTGACAATTTATTTTACTTTTCAAATCTTACTCCTATTAATAAATGGTTTAATTATAGTAAATTGGCTTGAAACCATTATCTTTTAACTTCCTTTTCTCCCATGTGGTTTCTTAATTATTCATCTTCAAATAATATATGTACTTTTCTGTTGCTAAAAGAAGGAAAATCCTATTTATTTACAGTAAAAGAACCACTTTTGGAGTCAAGAGTGGAAATGTGCCGAATTTTTTAAACAAATGACGAAAACTCAGCTGCTATAAATCATTTGATAAAGATAAAGTACAATTGAGGTGAGAATGATATATCGATTGCACTTTAACTGGGTTCAGAGGACAAAGAAAGAGCATTAAACTCTGCCTAACGATAGAGCATAAGTCCACTTCATGGAGTTACTATTTCAAAAAGTCAAACTCAGTGTAATATCGAGTTGCATCTTCAACTCTCTCCATCTTCGAAGACAAAAGAGAAGGCCAAAATGAAATGAGGGAAATGGTTATTCAAGGACACCTGCGTAGTTGTTTTCCTTTACGTAAATTGCGATTAGGCACGTTTATCAGGTCACCCCATAAGTCCTGTCGGAATTTTGAATAAAAAACAGTTGACCAAACGTTGCATTTTATTAACGATCAAATGAATAATGCACTTCCCTTGATTGTCTGTGCGTCTCCCTAGTCTATTAGCAAGCTTATTAGCATTTTCATTATTGCAGGGTTCTTTTGGTTTTGATTAGAAGACATTACTAATGCCAGTTTCAACTTCTCTCCGCTGAGTTGAAAAGCTGCTTCTTCAAAATTAATTTTAAGTGCGGAAAATGATGTGGATGATGCATTTTCTCCAACAAACTTCTTAGTCGAACTTTGACTCTTGCTGTGTGGGGCATTGTCCCGATGAAACATCGCAACTTTAGATTCACTATAGCACGTCTTTTTGCTGTATTAGATGGTAATAATTCAAATTTGCTTGCTCGTAAGCCAGCCATCCATCCAGAATTGCAGAAAAAGACCATTTTCCGCTGCCTCTCTCTCCGATGCCTAGCACTTCGATGAAGATCCACTTTCAGATGTCAACTAGGGTTTGGAAGGCACCCATGTTCCTCCAAGTTTGGGATCTTCTCAGAGTTTTTACAGATGATGATGGTTCCAGCTAAGCTTAATTGCAAATTCAGCTCAGCTGAAAAAGTAGGAGAAGCTTCTTCAAAGGATGTTATTTCAAGAAACTTATCACTACGCTCAACTGGACGTCCAATTCGTTCTTCCTCGTCTTGGAGGGTGAACTCGCACTTCTACCGAATTTTCCAAGTCATCTTTCGCAGCCATTTTCTTTCATTTGCACATTCGCCTGCATAAACTGAGTGAATGTTTTCTAGCTGGTTCGGCTGTTTTTGAGATGTCTTTATTCAACTCAAAATGGATGCCCTAACTAAATCTTGGGTACTTCTTTTTTTAGCGGGGTTTTAAAGAAGCAAGTTCTAATCTATTTTTTTAAACAAAATTTGATCAATTTAAATGCATCTGGGCCTCAAAACAATGCTCAGCTCTACATGTCACTGAAAAGTACTCTTTAAATTTCTTTTAAGTTAAGATGCAAATTTCTTAAATAACTTATGGGGTGACCTGATTGTAATGATTATCGAGCGAACTCTAACTATGGAATGAATACACGTCTAGAATGCTATACACTTTCACAGCTTTTAAACGAAGCTCCACACTAGTAAAGTGCCCTAATTCATTAGCTGTCGAGACTTAACAACTATGATAGACCCAGACACCGAGGCCAACTGCAACCGCCTAAATATAGTCGCGTAATACTGGGAGGCTGTCTTTATAACCACTCCCGCACCCACCCCCAGCCAACTGCCCTCCGTTCATCCCTCTAATTACATCTATAACTACGCCTTAATGACCAGGGTGTGGGAGACTGGGTCCCAGTGTAGCGATATTCAAGTCAACGATGTGTGGCTGGTGTGTGTGGGATGGTGATGCCTAGACCACTTTAACCGCTCCTTTGCCTAACAGCGGACACAATTCGAATGGCCCTTTGTCATGAGGGACTTGAGATGCAGTCATCGATTGCCTGAATCATCAGCAGACATTGAGATTATGATTGGTTCTTGGATCAATGATGACGTGACCCTTTTCGATAATTTAGAGCAGTTTGTTTTACCTCTAACGTTTGCTGAAAGTAGATGGAAGCATTAGTTTTTGCCGCATCAAGTGGTCGAAATTCAAGGTGGATTAATCTTTGGCGATACCAATAGATTGTAGAAGAAAAAATACCTATGTCCCATGATGTTTCCTTCTCGGCTGTGGTTGAGGTCTCTCCCTTTCAGGACAGTCTACGCTTTGAGATAGTTTTCAGAAACTCATTTTGGGAGCACCCATTTTCTAAGCTGAGGAATGTTTCCAAGTTTTCAAGGATGTATGTATGGTGTGAACTAAGCTTACTTGGCGATTCCAGCTGAAATGAGCTTTTTCAAAGGCTGCTCCTAGAAGCCTACCATCTTCCGTTTCGATCTACATCTTCGTGGAGGGTGAAATCGCAGCTTTCACTGAATTTCTAAAAAAATCTCCATGCAGATCTTTTATTCACTCATTCCTTTCGATAAGCTCCCTTTCTAGAGTTCATAAATCACTATGAGCATCAAAGGATTTTTTATCAAATAAATAATAATATCAATATTCTGTAAACCAGGATTTGGTCCATTTGAATACTTCTTTTCATAGATCTCACGTTCAGTACCTTTAGACATTATAGAAATACTCATATATTTTTATTCAGTTGAATTAAAGCAAAATTTGGACAGAACTTATCGCATGATCTGAAAACAGTGAAAATCAACCCCACCAGATAATTTTGCAAAATTTATTGCAAAGTCTTTATTAAAATCCATGAACTTTGGGAAAGTATACTGTCCTATCCATCTCGAGCATTGTTTTAAGATATTGAATATGCTTGAAGACTTCAATTCACAGAGCTGCTACGCCAAAGACAAATTATGCCTTGAAAAATTCACATTGAAGCATGACTTGAAAAATAATTACACTATTTCAAACAGTTTTTAAGTAATAATTCATCCTTGCGTGTGGTCGGTTATTGAAGAAGGAGATTATGACTAACATCATAATAGCAAAAGTACTTAAATCAAAAAGCACTAAGGCAAAGAACGAACTCGTTATGGTGCTCTTGTGACTTCGTGTTAAAATAAAACATTAGCGTTTTCCGATTTCTTTGCTCGAAAGGAAGGAAATGCCAAAATAATAGTCTAAATACACTTTATTACCTTTAAGTCCCATATCTTTGTATAAAAGCGCAATAAATCAGCCCTTGTATGACCTGCCTTCAAGGAGGAGAGCTTTGTAGACGGTGAGTGGATCGATTTTCGGGGATGGGGGCTGGTGTGGAGATGGATTAATACAACTGAGTCACATGATCAAATCACATTACTAGGGAAGTCTGGAAAGGAGCCACTGCCCTGTACACAGTTCCTACTGCCACTTCTCTCCCGTTCCCGGTACTGGTGCACCAGCTGGTCGTAGGAGGGCATGCCGTTGGTCTCGGGAGTCTTTCCCAGCCGCGCGTAGTCGTTCTCAATGTCGACAAGGGCCCCTGTCTGCTCAGATGCGGTGTCTGGAGAGTAGGTGTGGAGTTCGTGCGGCTCCATCCGCCAGCTGACTGTGGGTGTGGATTTTTTGTTTGAATTGGCAGGGGCGCGAGCATCTGAATTGATGGCGCCGCCACCACCGCCGCCGAGGTGGGTAGGGGTATTGTGGATCTGTACGTAGCGTAATTGATCCGCCGTTACCTTGGAAGCTATGCCAGGGTTTGATGGGGCTGTGACGAGCATGGTGTAACACTGACGATCTTTAAAGGCATCTGACTGGGCATTTCCGCTACCAGACGGCGTGGCTGGGGCGGTGGTGGAGAGCAGTCGAAGGGTCTCTGATCCCTTTGCAACTCCTCTGGAGTAGCAGTTTTCGTCCTTGAAAGTCTTTCGTGGTGGGCTGGTGGCTCGACCCACTAACCGAATCGAAACAAAGATGAAAAGAAGGTTACCTACGTTTGATCAGATATTTCCATCCTCTGTCTATCAACATAGACCTGATTCCTAATTTTTAACGAACACAATCACTAGGTATCTTTATTCGTCTTAAAGTAGCACTTACTTATATTGTATTTATTTGATTTTAATTTACAGTTGTAGAAGATATAAAAAATACCTTATTTTAAAACCATAATTAAATTTCATTGCTTTATACGCCATTAATAACTAAAAACTTTATGATGTCTAGAACGAAAAAGAAATATTTATCAAAATAGATTTGACTAACATTCATCAATCGCTTTAGTAAAAATCCCCTATTTTGAATCTTAATCCCATAAATTAACTTAAAGAATGGAACTCTTAGTTTTCCTACACACTATCTCCACAATTTTTGCTAATAGCTAATACAAAAGTCGTAATTTCGCAAATAGCATTAAATACCCGTTTCTAGATTAAGTGAGCTTTGGCATTAATGAAATATTTTGTTGCAGGAAAGTTGCAGGAAAAGCTGGTGAAATAAAGACTCGGTGTGACATTTCTCCAAACTCACATGTTGCAGCCTTCGCCTTTCGCTCAACTTCGCCCGATTTTTTCCTCAGTCGCCAAGTATTTTTCTTCTAAAATGACCAATAAATAGCAATAAAAACTATCTACTTTCATGACAGGAAAGCTCTTAGATAATGCTTTAAATGAGTAGACTTTATCCACTTATTATTTGTGGTACAAAAAATCGTTTCTTTTTCTTCAGAAAATCCTAAAGGCAAGACGTTCCTTCTGTCTTTGCGAAGACGCACAGTAAAACCGCAGTCACAACAAACACAAACCGCACCGGCAAATTTTATTGTTCCCCTGCATCCGAGTTTGCGTGTTTGTTTGCGTGCGGCGAAGTTCCTGCCCACCTAATTGGAATTTATTATCACTCTGACTAGCAAATAAAGCATGAATTCCTCCTCGCATATCGCATCCCACTTCTCAAAGCACTGCTCATTTTCATTAGTCTTTTATGACCGGAACGCCTCAATTACTCCCCTCCAAAATACTCCAAAAAGCACCATTTTCAAATAAAATGGTTGTGAAGTAGACCCTTCGTTTTGCCCCACTTAGCTATCGATTGATTTAGCTATTTAGCCTGAACAGGGTAAAAATCGATACGCTTTCTGTGGTAGGTCTGCAGCTACATACGCGTCAGGAATAATAATCAAAACCATGGACTGGTTTATACAGAATATGAATGGATTTAATTCCATTAATTTTCAGAAACAGGTTATTTGATTCTAGAGGAGGCACTGACCTTTAGGTTCTTAGAAATATTTAAATTCGCCCGCTTTAAAAAATAATCAAAGGCACTCATTTCTTTCAGTGTGGGCCCCTAAGAAGAGACAAAAAGTGGTCATCATTGGGCCGGTTAAAAATAGAGCCAGAAGCAGTTGCATCACGTACGACTTTGGAAAGGTCAGATTAGTTTACCTTAGAATGCTTCAAGCGCACACACGCGCTTCTACTGCTGCCAACTACAATGGATTGACAAGAGGTAAGGAGGGGCACAAAGGGAGAGATAGTCAAAAACTGCGGCCAGCGTTCAAAGCCACACACACTGGAATAGAACAGCTGTCCTAACGAAGAAGGATTCGAAATAAAGGAGAAAAGAAACGAGCCTCCACTTTGGTCGAAATTCCTTTTTTTAAAATTCATCAATGCAAAATCAAGAGATTACATAGGGATGGATTTAATCAAGCAATTTTAATGACCAAACTTACACTGACAGGCAGATCTTCGTCGAGATCGCTTTCACTGCGATACCCGTTTGGAGTGGTGGTGAGTTGAGTCGAGGAAACCCCGGAGAGACAAGAGGCACTATGAGAGGTCCGCATTTCATGATCCCCATTTGAATGTTGAGTACTCTGCTGAGCATTAATTTGTTGCTGCTGCTGTTGGTGGTGACGAGAGGCGGTGGCGTTTTCTATTATTAATTAAATTAAAAATTAAAAATTAAAATCGAATTTTTACAGGCATAAGTAGATAAATTTTAGTAGAATTCATTGAATCAATTTTTTATTGGTTCATCGATCGATTGAGCTATTTCATTGGCAAATATTGTGTTTGTTTCACCCAGCATTGAAAATCGATATTACTGACTATAAATTTATTATCTTTCTTCCTGCTTAATTAAGGGAGTTGAATTTTCATAAAAATGATCCTAAGTATTAATAAACGCTTCCTTTATTTAAGGCACTTCGTTTCGGCGTTGCAGAATGTAAGAATAAAAGGAAAGTGTGCAGATCGTTAAGTGCACAGTTTGTTGAAGTTCCAACTGTGGTAGGTAGTTTCCCGAATTTCATGAAAATGTCTTTCAAAGGAGATGAATTATGATTTATTACTATGAACTAATTTCAAAATTTCTCAAGCAGAAAAGCCGTAGTCAAATTTCCCAACATTGAAAAACTCAATGTCGAAGTAAATCTACTTTAAGGAGCTAACCTTTGTCCTAAGGATTGTTGATTTTTTAATCTGAAATAAGCTTTAACGTATAGGCGTAGAGTAAGCAGAGAAATCTATTAATATTTTCTTGGTAATGATTTAAATTATTACCCTGTAGACCATCTACAATGTTTTACAGACTTTATTAATTTTTTCACTGATGAATTTTACCTTCAAGCGTAATACGACCTATTAACGGTGTCTTAACTTTGGGTCACTATATAACGATTCTTTCCAGCCTATGAAATCAAATATTTAAGGTTTCGCTAACTTATTTAAACAGGGTCTGTGAATGAAGCATTTTAAGACAATAATTTTAGCTAAAAACATTGTTTAAAATACACTACAATATTAGTTGAAATACGATTTTGAAAAACGTTTGAGGAGCCCTAGACAATGTCCGACATCTACGCTCAAAGGTTACCTAAAATCAATATGTTCATCTTTTCAATCGATAAGAATTACTGGACCTAAACCAGTGTCTTCTTCTCCCGCAGGCTGAAATAGAACTCACTCTGAAATCCAGGATACTAGGGTGTATTTATTTTTATGGTTTAACAGAGAATTCCACCAAAGTTGAATTTTAGGAGGCAAAAAAATCGACTTACTTTTGCAGCTATTGCTGGTTTGAATTTGGGTCGGAGTGGCTTTAACGCTTGTGAAATAGGTCAAGTTTGGACATTCCGCTTACATGACTAGTTACAAGACTGCTGCTACTGCTGCTACAAATTTGAACATCAATCAACCAAGATGAACGGGATCTAAGCCACGCCATTTGGCCGGCAACGGATTCTATTCATTAGTTTCTGTGGCAAAAAGACTTCCTCGACCAAATGTGGTAGGTTGGATGTTGTAGGCCTGCAAAAATGGAGGTTTTTTGGCTATTTGCAAATGACTAAATCATTCCCATTCCTCGGCAAGCGTCTTTGTGGCCATCTTTAACGCTAGGTGTTGGTCTCCCTAGACCGCCCCCCCCCTACCCTCTTGGCGATAGTCTTTACCCTCTAATTAGTCAGACAAAAGTGACAAATGACTCCTTAGGTCCTAATTACTACCCAAAGGATGTCAGTTACACATCAATTGACGTCTGGTAAAGCCACCTTTGGCCGTTTTGGCTACTGGTATTTGAAGTTCACGAAAATCGATAAAAGCAATCAAACGATGTGGACTGGGAATGTACTAAGTTTAGTAGGTATAATTTTTGTTTAGGTGACTAGTTTTTCACAGGACTTGACCGAATTAGTCAATAACAGCTAAAGTCCATGAAAATCGATAAAATCGATGGCACTATGTAGAGCAGTAGATAGGTACTAAATTTGGTATTTATAACCGTAAGCATAGGTGAATTTAACAATTTGAGTGGGGTGAAATGTTAATTGGTAAAGGGCGTTGGATGCTATGCTGCATTTTAATAATTATTTTAAAAAATGCCTCGTAGATTTTTTTAAATGTTATTAAGGCTCATAAGATTAAACCATTATTTTGTTTGTCCATACGCGTATATTGTGTGCTAATTCAAACATCACCTTGCATGAGCTTCCGGCAAATTTTTAATGTCTTTCTTATCTCTGTCATTTCCGAAAATACTTCGGAAAACGTAACACAGACTAGGGGGTACCAAAATGAAATTGTTTTTTTTTCAAAAAATATCAATCTTTTAACAAAGTAACTAGTGTCTACCAAAAATTGATATGCTTGGATTATTTTGACCAAATTACCTAGATTTGAGAGCTCAATCGGTGCGCCGTCCATGCTGACGGCATAATTGCCTTCAGGTTTCGCCAGAATGAAGAACTGCCTTCCTTGACCCAGAGTAGTTCCATCCTGCAACGTTCCATCATAATCGATCGTGAAGACATTCTTCCCTGACACTGAGCATCTCGACGGGATCATTCTATCCCTGTCTGTCGGGTAGAAGAGCGTCTCCTCCCCACTCGCCAACGACCCATCCTTTCCTCCCAGTGTCCCAACGGCATGCGAGTCCCTAAAGACTTCAGGGAGATATGTCTCTGGCAGGGTTCCCTGATGATTCGCCGGGAACCCGACGGTCGTCTGATTGGCGTTGTTGTAGTTGCTCGAGGCTCGATCATGGAACAGGCACATGGGGCAGCGAAGAAACAGCATTGCCACGATGAGGAACAGAGAGATGACGATGGCTACGGCTACCATGACAACAATGACAACTAGATCGTGGCGCTGGAAACCAGCTCCCCCTGCTGTCAACGGTGCTCCAATCCTATTGCTTCCCGAGTCGGCATAGCGCGGTCTTTGAAAATCCATGATGTTGAAGAGGATGGTTCGGTGGGAGGACTTATTCGGTTTGCCCATGTCACTGGCTTCGATTAGGAGCTTGACAAGTCCCATATCAGGGGGTCTTAGAGGTCTGGCTATGTAGAGAGCGCCTGTGGAAGGATCCAGTTCAAAGATCTCGTGTTTGTTTAGATCGTTTTCGCTCTGGGTTTCATTGTGCGTGTCGTCGGAGACAATTGTGTTGGACAGAACTGAGACATGCATGATCTTGAACACCACCTGTCCATTCTCTCCGAGATCGGGGTCTGTTGCCCGTAGCAGGGCCACCTGTTGACCGACAGGCTCGTGAATTGTGACGTTCACAACCACGTTGGATTCAGGTGGAAACAGCCAGGTCGGTGGGTTGTCATTTATGTCACCTAGGTGAATTTGAACCTAAAATGGTGAATTTAAACAAACTCAGTACAACATTCATCTGATCATTTTATGAGCACGTTCAGTATGCACTTCTATCAATTGTTAGAGAAATATTAATGTTTGTTTAAGCGCACAACAATATTACCGCTAATTCAATGCCTTCAATTCAGGTCATATTATGGAGACCTTTAATATGCAATCAAAAAAACTATACACAAATTCAGAATTTAATATATTAAATTGAAATTTACTTACTAGTTCAAGGGGATTAAAATATTTACGGGCCTTCTAGTAAAATGTCGCCGATGTATGCAGCATAAGAAATATTTAATTAAAACCCCATTTTCCCGTTTTTCCATAAATAACCTGAATTTCCCATTTTTCTTTTCTAAACATGGTGAAAATTTGCTCGCCTCACTAGTGCTAAAGTCCTCTGCTTCCTGTGTGACGTTTGCTATGCATTTTTTACGCCAAAAACGTGCAATTGGTGGCTTTTTCCCAACCAGCATGGATTTCACCTCGCAGCTGTGTTTATTTAGCGTCTAGAATAAGTGGCGCAATTACTCCCAGTTTAGCTCGTGTACCTTGACCTTTTTTCTTCTTCTGCCACTTTCGGTGTGGGTACAAACATTTGTTTACATGAGCGGAGAATAACGGGCTTACAACCCTTATCAGTCGATAGAGAGGGCGTTCAAGACAATTCTTGCAGAAAAAATGCAATTATTTACTACGATGTAATGAAAATCGGTGGAGAAATTGTCAAGTTGTTAAGGCTGAAGTGAGATATCTGCGTGAAATGGACTAGCAACCGATATTAAGCCGATGCAGTATGTCCACACCTCACGGGAATGTTAAAAGCGCTTGTCAATCTATCAATCGACACCCGTTTACAGCTACACAAATCTTATCTCATCTCTTAACTCGCATCCGTTTATTAATCGTAGTGAGCAGGTATGTAACGCTGACTTGAAGAACGCTAAAAATATTATAGCCATTTATAATTATAATTGTCTGAAGACATAACACCCAATACTTGCACGTGGACTATCGAGATGCATCGATTGTTACTGAGAAGGAACTAATCAATGCTATAATATCCTTCCATTTAATCAACGGAAACCTTAAAGCTGTTTTTGAGGAACCGTTGGAAATCAGGTTGCTCTACGCTTGAAGCTATAATAGATCGATACATGTTTCAACTTTTATTTCATATTGATCTGTCATGTCATCAAAAGTCCTGTACACAATGTTACATCTAAGTACAGATTCAATTATCAATTCTCTTATCCTGGTTCTCTTTGACTTCCTACTATATATTAATAAGCTACCTAATATTAAGTAATTATTGGCCAGTTCTCCCAATTCTCCCAACTTTCTCTCAACTAAATTCTCCATCTTTTGTGACATGATTCTCGCTGATGGATGGAGTCGTGGCGCATTGTGTTGATGAAACATCATCGCTTTTCCATTCAAGATTTGAGTTGATTATTTTCACAATTAATTTTCCACATTTTAGGAGCTGAAGAAGATGAACATTTTTATGTCAGTTCCTCGCTGAGAGAGTAGGATAAGCTCCTTCGTAGGCTGCTTCAGAAGCCTAATATTAGCACTTAACTGGACGTCTGGTTCGATCTACCTCTTCATGGAGGGTGAAACCTCTACTTCTCTTTTTCGCAAACCATCTTTAGCATCTTCTTTCGTTCACTAATTCCTGTGCTTAGACTGCGTGAATGTTTCTAGCTGCTTCGTCGGCTTCTTCTGTGCTTTCTTTCTTGTCAAATGATTTTTGGCATAATGATGTTAATCAAGTAATTTTTATTCTAATTATATGTAAATCAAAATTGGATCTTTTTAGATACGTCTAAACATAAATTACGTTCAGCTCCTCTAGATAGCGGAGGTTACTCCCTAAATTCTGTTCAAATTGAAAATATGTATTACTGAAAAGTAGAAAATTAGTCATCCCAATCTATTGTGGTCATGTATTATATCTTAACACACTCAGGTTTGGAGATTATTGACTCGGTCATACCTATAAACAGTCGGATCGATACTCACCTGAGCAGTGGCCGAAAGCGGTGGTTTCCCCGAGTCTGCGGCCACGACTGTGAAGAGGTAGGTGCCCGTCGTCTCTCTGTCTAGGGCCTCTCGAGCCACCAACACCCTTCCATCGGCTGTCAATCGAAAGTCCTGACTTGCCGGATTCATAATCTCCTCTTTTATGAAGTAAGTGATCTAAAGGGGAAGGCCAAGGACAAATGAAAGGCGAATTCTTGGGCACAACAGCCTTAGTGATCAACGAAATTTAGAAGTACACTCTAAGCTAGGCTCCGAGGTTTGGTTCGTGTTCTTTTAGTGGTGGTTAAATGGAGATGAAGGCCTTTAGTGGTAACCCAAGAAAAGGAGAATGAACAGTAGAAGAGAGTAAAAAGGAGAGACAGTTGTTATCTCTACACAAAACTTATCCCCGCAGGTTTTACGAAAAGTAGCACTTGTTGCTTCGCCAACAAAAACATTGTTCGCCTCTTTCCGCCATTGATGGGGCAGCTTCAATATCATGTAGTATTTAACAAGATGGGGATTGTTGAAGCCTTTGCGCAGGTCATTCTTTGACACTTTACAACCAGGGATTTTATGCGCCAATTTTCTCAAGCAGAAAACGCAAAATAATTGCTTCCAGTTGCCTGATCGAGTCTGGGGTAACAGGAACGCGTAGTAAAAAAGACCGGAAGCTATTAGTGCCAGCTCTACTGCTTGAAATTGCTGTTGATTAAGCTCCAGCTCTTGTGACTCGAGTGTAGTGTTTATGAAAAAACGAGTTGGCTTAAGAAGTAGTAAGTGGTAACAGCATCGCAAAATCGGAGTGAAATAGGGAGTATTTAGAATCCTTGTTTTGTCAAAACCACAGCCAAGAAGTTCGTTGATAAACTCAAACGGTTAAAATTTATTTTAACCTATTCGTGCATTAAATTGAGGTAAGTAAATTAAATAAAGAACTGAAAAGATTGCTGTCACAGAGTTTCATGGTTCCTTCCTATTGCTTAAAATGAAATATCGAAATTTAAATATAAATGAAGGAAACCTTGTTTAAATTAATCGAATAAGTCTTAATTTGTTAGAATTGAAAATGTTTCAAATTCATGGTCTTGCAATTCAAAATGACAGACTTATTTTTACCTAATTCCGCAGTTACGTTAATTTTTTTAGAATCTACAGTAATTGTCAAATGAGACTAAAAGACAGTTATAGACAAGTAAACAGACTGCGTTACTTTAAAAGCAAAATTATGGTCATGGATTAGTAAGTGCTGAAAACGCTTTATGCTATTTAAAACTGAGGCAGCATTTCAAGAAAATGGGTTTTAGCGCAAGAAAGGCACAACTGAGAATATGTTAAACCTCAGGAACATCAACAATTGATCACAATGTCTTATACAAAGATTACACCTACGTTTACTCATCCAAGTTCTAATTAACTTTTTTGAAATGCATGATTCACCTCTATTTAAGAGTCTTGTTTACGTAAACAAAATTTCAAAGGTGCGTGCACAAAAATACCTCACCGAACACGACATTCGGTAGTACTTGTTCGGATTATTCAAATGAGGAAGATTTGTCCATTTAAACTATTTTTCCAGTCTGCTTTAAAAACTTCTGACAGTAAATCAAAGTGACCAGGGGAATGTGAATTTGACAAATGAAATTGCCATGTCACTGCCAAATGGGGAAGGGGTCGAAGAGTCGTTGGGGGACGAGAATAGCCTGACATTTCACGGAATGTTTTCATTTATCACCTCAAAACTCTCTCCGTACTCTATTGGTGAAGCTTGTGATAAACACTACAAAACTGGGCTGTGCAGTACATTATTTGAATTACCCGCCAAAACCCGTTCTGTGTGAATTTAAACAAAAAAGTACAACTTTAATATTAGCAGTCAGGGGTGAAGGGTATTTGGGTAGAAACATGTTTCTCTTTGCTTTTGGAAGTTGGAATATTTCAAGTCTATCCCTGAAAGTCAATAATAAACCCTTAAAAAGCCATAGTAGTGGTTGCCCCAATCTCAAACCTCGAGCTAAATTAAGCGCTCTCTGTCTTTAACTGAGTCCTTTTTCTGGCTTATAGTATATCACTTTTCACTCAACCCCTACAATCAGAAAATGTTTAATAAGGCATCTGATAGTTGTTATTATCCTGGTGGCAGAAATTGTAGGATTATAACACTGCTGCTCTATAGACCTCGTTATATAAATTGATGTGCTAGATTCCAAGGCCCTCATTTTGGATAATACGGGTAGTAGTTATAAGCTGAAATAGCTGAATTTACTTAAAACCACATTGAGAACTTGAATCCTATATATGGCTGGAAAACACTCTTATAGTGAAAATTTTAGAAGTGAAAACCCAAAGGTAATTTCGCAGCTACAAATCGTCAAGACCCATTCCCGACACGATACTCTAGGTGTCTGATACGTTGGACTTAATACGAGAAAATCAAAAAACTGTGAACAGTGGACTTCCGTGCCAGATAAATGTTCCTTGGTATGGAGAGTTTCTTAGTGGTCTCTTATTGTATTGCATAAACTTAATAGAAAAAGTCAATTTCGGTTGGACATTACATACTACTGAAAAAAATGTAAAGCATTAGCATTTCGTGATGACCCACAGTCATCTGGTTTCTGTACTAAACAATGCTTATTGAAAATTAAAATTTTGAAATGCATCAGTTTTGTTGATTTATTGGAGTATGCCCGAATGTGGTGAGTGATACAAATACCACAAATGAGTTTTCGTGATTTTGGCTCAGTTAGGCTCATCAAAATATTCAAAAATGAAGAAAAGCTGTATCGAAAATTCACACAATGATAACTAAACTATAACTTCATTTATCTTCTAGGGGACTTAAAAGATGTCCAGTGCGATAATTTTAACTAGAGTTTTTTTTTGAGGATACGATATATTTCACTCCATCGCCAAAGTCGTGGTTATTAATATAATCGCCTTGGTGGTTTCGGGTCTGAGGAACAATGATTGATATGCCAGCTCCGCCTCCGCCTCCTCCTCCTACTACCAAAAACGAATTCTTAATGAAATTTTAATGCCCTGTCTCTTGCCAACCAACTGCGAAAGGGGCAAACAGGCGACAAAACTAATGAAAAAAGAAATAGATATTTCCTATATCCTTACGTGACAAAAGGAGAGGCAAAAAGAAGAGGAAGATTTTCTTGTTCGGCTTTTCTTGTCATGATATTACTAACGTGTCTTAAATTATAATTGCAAAAATGTCTTCCTTTGGCATCGGAACAGTCGTCGGATCATTTATTTATTCATGGGTTTTTCTCGGTTGGAGTTGGTGTTCTTAAAAATCTATCACACTCTTTGCTAGAGTGTACTGTTAAGGTGGATGGGGAACTTCATTGAATGAACTTCACACAAGATGACTCTCAGCCATTTCGGGAACTCGAAGAAGATGGTTCTTTCCTGATACTTAAATTAAATGGTCTTGGCCAATTTTCTTGATATATCTAAAAATGGTCTCATATTCTGGGTTCAATTTCCCGTCAACACTTCACGACTGACTGCATGTCTGCGTATACGCTAGCCACGTCCCAAGAGACCCAGTGGAAGTCTTTGAAAGACCGCTTCCTTTTAAATGCAAAATATAATAATAATAGTAATATTAATAATAATAGGTAAAGCCCTCGAAAACTAGTAAAAAATTTGAAATGACTTGACCTGAATGCCCAGAGCATTATTATACACCAAGCCGGGGCTCTACAGACCGATAAACTTTTCTACGCTTTACCGATTTTTCATAAAAGTACTTACCTCTGGCTTATCAGCGTATCGACATGTCGTTAGACAGCTGTCAAGCATGTCCAATCCTAGGGTCATCATTATCGACCCCGTGACCGGGAACCTTTGAAATCTTGCGATTTAAAAGTTCACGGATTAACAGGGGTACTATTTAGAACTTGGAACATGGCTTCCCAAAGTATAATCCTTTAAGCTATTCAAAACTGCACGTGCTTCAAGGGGATAATTAGGACTGACAAGTTGTGGAAAGGGAACAATGTGTTGTACTGTTTTGCTATTCCCTGAATAGGGAAAAAAGGCAACATTACCAGGACCCATAGGTGTTAAAGGCCTTTAAAACGGGACTTTGTAGTCGCAGTAATGAGGGAACCGCTCGTTCAAGAGTTGAGACGATGAGAAGCTGGGTTTTGATGTTTTGGAGAGAGAAATTCAGAGTCGATAAAATCATCCCTTCAGCCGGTTGCTGGGACTGGAGTGAAGAGGGGATAGATGAGAGAGTAGTGGGGAGGATGAGGGAGGTAGTAAATTGCCCGACTGCTGAGGCAGCGTGAGAACGTGAACTGTTTCCATAGGAATTCAGAGAGAGAGAGAGAGTAGGGGAACAATTATACAGCTAGTGCCTCAATAAATCGATACATTACTACTCCATCCAGACCTGGTTTGAAGATAGAAACTATTTTTGAAATTGCGTGCAAATATTAATCAAATATATACTATTCTAATAAGAAAAGAAACTTAGCTAATTATTCTTCCATTATTTTCAAGATTTCAGACATGCAGTTTATGGAATTAGGTCTGAAGAAAGTTACATTTATTCCTTCAAAAAAGGACTATTGTTCTCAAGAATAGGCTTCAACAAATGTGGCTAGACTTTCTAGAAATAAAATCTAGATGACTTGCCCATCTTCGTGAAGAAATTGATCGTTTTAACAATCTCATAAGGAAGCCATCTATCCTAGACTTCATTGCGAAACCATAAGCCACCTTTGAACGAATCAATATCTTTGATGAACATTAAACGAACCCTGTTGTTGTCCGAAGTGGCATCATTGTCTCTGGCTTTCACCTCGCCAATGAGAGAATTGATTTTGGCATTTTCATCGATCAGGAATTGGTAGAGAGGCTTGTCAAACTCCGGTGCACAGTCGTTCTCGTCAATAACTTCGACTGTCAGCATGGCGCTGCCTTCGTTGACAGGTTCCTTCGATCCGGTGTCATTTCCCTCACGATCGCGGACAATCACCATCAAATTGTACTTTCCAACTACCTCCCTATCGATCGGAGCTGCCGTGGTAATCAAACCTGAGTAGGGATCGATTTTAAAGTTCTCTGATCCTTCACCGGTTATTGAGTAGACCAGAGCTGCGTTCTTCCCCACATCTGCGTCGAAAGCTTCTAACCGGTAGACATTAACGCCAATCGGTGAATTCTCCTTAACCCTCGAAATCATCGGATGGTGTTTAAAGACAGGCTTGTTGTCATTCTTGTCAAGAATCATCAGTCTTATATCCACACGAGAAGTCTGGCGCGGTTGACCTGAGTCATGACATGTCAATGCGACAAACAGCTCGGCCAACTGCTCCCGATCAAACGCCACACGAGTGACAAGTTTGAATTGACTCTGTGAGCCCTCAAATAGCGGTTCTAGAGAAAGACTGTCGTGACTCAATTGACACTGAAAAGCCGCTGTTCCTTCGCTCGGGAATCCTACCTGATCTTCGTCACTTAGGAGAACCGTCGCGATAAAGTACCCTGGTGGTCTGTCTTCTTCAACTTCAAGGTAGACGGGCTTATACCTCTGTGATTGGCTTGAATGCTGCTGGTTTGGCGAATCACCCTCTGGTTTCTTCGATCTTACTGGTCTGATAATGATATTCGGTGGGTGGTCGTTAAGGTTCAGAATTTCTATCCTCACCTCTTGGTTATCGTGGAATTTCCCATCACTAACCACAACTGGAAGTGTATACGATGCCTGTGTTTCATAGTCCGGGGACTGTTTCAGAAAGATGGTTCCGTCTTTTTCACGAATTCCAAACACAGCTCTAGCTGCTGGCGTGGTGGTAGAGTCAAATGAAAAGACGAGGTTTTCGCGATCACTTACGTCTGGCTCAACCACTCTGGGGGTATAGAGCACCTGTCCATAGGGAGCATTTTCTTGCACCTCTAGCGTCACAGAATTCCGTCTCAGGGATTCATCAACCTGGATTTTGGTGTAAACGCCATCTACCGACGAGCTTTCCGGTGGAAGGAAGTAGGGGCTGTGGTCATTGACGTCTTTGACACTCACACGAATCGTCACACTCCCCGTTTTTGGCACAAATCGGCTACCGTCCACACCTGCCAGTTTGAACACAAAGGTTCTTTGCTGCAAAGGATCAGTTTTGCCTTCCTCTTTGGGTAGGAGCTGTTTCTGCTGTATGGCACTCAATTGCACCGGTGTTTCGTAGTCCAACTCCCCAACAATCTGCAACCAAAGACGAAAGGTAGGTCCGGTGCATGCCTGCAAGTTCCAGCCAGAATTCCAGCGGTCTAGACCGAATGCGTGAGCCTCCTTCTGTTCCACAACCTCGGTGTCCAGTTTGAAGTACTGAGTGATGTCCGCATTAAATCCATTGTGACTGCCATAGTCTGAATCGGGGATACTTGATGCGGGGAAGAGAAAGTATCTAGACGTGGTATTCTCAGGTCCACAATCGGTATCAACAGCTACTGGAAGATGAAATCTTGCACCTGGAGGAGTGTGCTCTGAAACTGAAATATTGATTGTGTCCTCCTGCCATGTGGGGGCGTTGTCATTGATGTCGAGGATGAAAATTTTTACAAGAATCACTTGGGGCTCAGCTGCACCATTCGAGGCTGGAAGGCTTTCCAATCTCAGGACCTGTAGGTCGATAGCGCAAGCCACATCTGCCACATCAGATTTGGGAGGTCGATGACTGCCTTGGGTGGAAGGGCATATCTCCTCTCGATCGATGCGGGCCTTGGTTTTAATGGTGCCAGACGCGCTGTCTAGATCGAATAACCTTATCGCCGTCAAGAGCTGATATGTCTCCCCATTTGGTTGATGTGACATGAAAGGCGGAACATGCAGACTGAAGTCGTCATTAAGACATCCCACGACAGTTCCTTCAGGACATTCTTCAGTCAACTGGAACTGGATATTCACGCTGGATCTTTGGGCCGTCACCCAGACACTGATAAAGGGGGAGATGAGGAGGATTAGGAGGAGGTTTGGAAGTGATGACGACTGAAACATTGGTGTTTACGTGGAGGAACACATGCTATTTACAGCTTGTTGGCCTTTCTGCTTGTGGTGCTTCTGCCAGTCGATGTCTATATAAAAACACAAAAAAATGATGTGTGCGATTGGGCTGCCCCAACACGCTAGCTCGGTCGGCCAATGGGGGCGCAGACACGTGTGACTGCGTTCTGATTGGCCTAGACGATGCTTCGCTCCTATTGGCCGAAAGAAACCAATGTCTGATCGCAGAAGAATCTCATGTGTTGTAAACATTTTTTCTTAAGTGTTTATCTGTTTGTAGTCCACTAAGAGGCTGTCCTTTACGGCTTTAAAATAAGGGCAATTAAGGTTCTTAGTAAAGGTGCGCTTCAAAAACAAGGCTGTTGGGGATTTGGGATTGTTTGAAGTACTAACATGATAAATGGAGTTAAAAAAATTAAAAATGATAGATATTCAATGTGATAAAACAAACATGCGTCTTAAAGACCTGAAATGTGCACATTTGGTCCCATCTCCAACACAATGCACGTGCCGAAAACACGTATCCTTATGTAAGATAATGTTGTAATAAAAAAGAACTGCATAATGAACAATTAAAACAAAAGAGTTTTTACTTTACCTAATCAAAACAGAGACGCCTTTATTTCAATATTAAAAAACACCCCAGTCTGGCACTGGTATATTTTGGGGTAAAAAAAGAATTTATCATTCTTTTTTTTCGTTTGCATAGGTTTCATTGATGCATTCATCCTAGCTTGAATGTGTATTAGAGTTTAATATTTTCACAGTTATTTGCGTTAGTTCTGCATGATCCTCAATAAAACCATAGACTCAGAAGTTTAGACAGTGTAATAATAAGTAATCACTTATTGCTGCGTCTTTGTTTGGAAACAGAAGAGTGCAAAAGTTACTGACACGCCGGTTAGGATTCCATGTGGGGTTAACGGAAGAAACACGGGTAGTTGCAAGTCTAATGGGTAATCCATTAATATTACTAATAATTATTATACTCACATACTGGGCGTAGTGATACGAAAGTTCACTGGAGTCTGTGCAGCTCTAATATGTAGTTTTTATTCCAGACCATAAAAAGTAATAACGACGACATTCGTTAGATTCTAAACTCTCTAACGCAGTAAGTATTAATGGTTAATTAAAGGAAAAGGTGTCTTATAAAAATGTTTGCTAGTATTTCTATATTGTTTGGAGAATTCGCTTTGCAGATCAAAATATGGTGGGACAATTTTAAATATTAGGACCATCGTGGAATGAGGCACCGCACAATGAGTCTACTTGATTGAAACCCTGGTAACCTTAGAAGTACCCAAGAATCCTTTGATGAGGCACATAATGTTTGATTTGAGGAATGAATACTCAGCAGCAACCAAAGTGGCTAGAAACATTCGCTCTCAGTTAATGAAGAAGAATACGGGAAGCAGCCCATTCTGCCAGGTCAGTTGGGGAATTGGCGCTTAAGCTCGGTTCGAACCGACTAACAACTGTCATTGACAACTTCACAACTTGGAAAGCTCCTATACTTGGAAAATTTGGTGTCTCATGAATTTTCAAAGAACAATCTCGAGCCTCGAGTTGCCATTCGCTCTCCTCTCAATTTCGTCAGCTTTTTTAGAACTTTTTGGTGGTTAGATTTGTGACTGGAGACTGGTGAAGAATGAATCTTTGATCCAAATGCCAAGCTTCGTAGGCAGCCACTTGTGAGGAGGGAACTTCATAAGAATAGAGTTCTTCTTCGATTAATCTGTTGGAATCGTCAAAATTCGATGCTTAACTCTTCTGTCAGCAATTTGGTCACTTAAACCAAGCTTTGAGGACATGTTCAAATGAATGGAAAAGGAGTGAATCAAGGAGCAAATGTTGTACCAACTTTCTTTCGCAGCTTATAAAATCATTTGATAGAAGGAGCTAATACATCACAGCAGGAAGAGGGTGAACCTGACATTTGCGAGTTTATCGAATAACCAAAACCAAAAGCATCTCACATTAATGAAAGTATTAATAAGAAGTTTTTTAACACATGAAAGGAAGTCAGACAATCTGGGAAAGTTCACTGATGATGTAATTGTTAATAAATAAATAAACTATTGGCTCTTTCCAACTTATTTGAAAATTCAGACAGAACACTCATGGGACGACCTTGGAGGTGGAAACGAGCAAATTGTGATGTTTAAATTTCCTGTGAAGTCACGGATGACAGTTGAGAAGTGGAAGCGGCGTGGGCACACAAATTCCTTAGCTCGAAGCCCCCCGTACTTCCTTTAACGCGACAAAGCAGCCGAACTCTGCCTATTTAAGCAACTACTACTTCAGATTTGTTTAAATCTTCTCCAACTATGTTCGGACTTTCAAAATCGAGTGGAAGCATTTGATTAGAAGACGTGTGCTTCTCCGATGCATCCTTAGCTTTCATTACTTCGTTTAATTTAAAAATTGTGGATTGCATCATTAACTAGTGGAAACTGTAATGGGATTTTTATCAATTTATTTCCTTTTCTCTATGAATTATGAGCACAGATCACCTAATAAACTTGTTTGATCACATTTTTGGAGATTTTAAAAGGAATTGCATATCATTATCATTGGAGATAAGAGAAGTTGAATTTTGACTCGTTAAATTCGGCATGATCAAACCAATAACAATCAAATCTATTTGGTAACTGGCCAAATTCTTCATTAAACATTCTAATATGTGATTAAATCTGGAAAAGAGGTATGATTAGTGTCTTAAACATCTCAGAAAACGTTTATTCCATTCGAGTTAGTTTATGACAGTTAAAAAATCAATATTTACGCTACCAAATGAGAACAACATTAAGATAAATACATATTAACCAAAGTCGAATAGTCCTATAATTGTGTGAGTTTAATGGCAAAAAATTTCAACCGTCAGATTGCGAAATGGTAAAAAGTGATTCAGAGTCCGAGACTGGTGAGTCAAATTATTCAGAAAAAGCCAAGGTTTTTCATAGCAGGTAATTGAAATTCCTATTTGGGAGTTTCGAAATCACTTCCACCTGGATCCATATTAACAGCTGTTTTCATCAGTCACAATGTCGGAGCTTTTTAGACCCACATATGGCATATAAATCAAACTGCTTATCAGTCGTAATGATTTGTTGAAAAGTGAAATCGGTATTGCAATTAAAACAATGCTAAAAATCGGTTTAGATGGCAATTACAATTAAGGGTTAAAACTGTTGGCTGAAATATGCCAATCAATATATTTGGGAAAACAATTTTTATATGAAAAATCTACGAAGTCGTACGAACCTCAATTAAACCAGTATATGAATGGCTTAAAACTCCCTTCACCGTATTCGATGACCAGTATCAACATTAACTGACCAGAATTCTTGGGCTGGACTTCGATATGAATTGGTAAGGCACCTTTAAAAAACAGATTTTCTTAGAGAAAAATAACCTACTTGGTCACTGATCGTGACATTCAGTATAGCTTAGTGTTCCAGTAATCATCGGCACTCTGTAACTGGCAATAACGCCTTAAAAAGCCTGTAATTACAGAAACATTAGGAAACGAAGGAGCAGTAACCAGCATCCTTGTTTTTGCAGTTTTTGGTCAAAATAACAGCCGTTTTATGGTCGTAACGAGCCCACTTGCCTTGAAGTGGACGTAGGAAGTGGAGGAGGCAGGAGTAAGCTGTCTGCTGCACTTCAAGATCCAAAAGTCACATTAATCATTATAGCATAAATCATAAGCAGTAAATGAACCACCAGGAATGTGCACCCGACTGACCAGTCAAATAAGCCATTTTTTATGGTTGGGTTTTTTTATTGCCTGTCATGGAAATTAGTCCAATAGGCTATTTTAATTCAAGAAAAATAAAAGGCAGTGAAAAATACAGATTCCATTGTTGTCTTTTCCTGTAAGCTTTTGAATTAGTTATCAAGGTAGAATATGATTAGTCCTTTGTTTAAATTGCTACTTCCCTAATGTAATAATGAAGTGGCTGTTATTGTTGGGACAAATCCCTGATTATTAATTCACAAATGTCAAAATCTAATTGCTGGGTGCAGAGCCCTTGAGGGAACCATTTTATAAACAAGGCCGTTTCGCGTAAGGTCAAAGCGTCTTGCATCGACTCAGAGGACGCAAACAACAAGCAGACGTCTGCACTCGGGCCCCTGGCGAATTATCTTCCTCTTCTTTTGATGTCTTGTCTTTACTCTTAATTTGAACTCCAATAATATTGGCATCTTTTAAAGGAATGAACAAAAATAATCAGGTAATCCGTTAAGTTCGGTCTGAATTTAGAATAATTAAAACAAGCGACAAATATTGCATTTAGTTAAAGACTCAAACATCAGTCAACTTTCCTTGAGTATCAGTGACCTCATTCCATCGATCAACAATTTTATTAATCCCCTCATCAATTAAAAAGTCCCTCAAAAAGTTCAGTTTCAACCTGGTCTTTCTGAACTTCAAAAGCTGATTCTTCTAACTGATATAGCAAACGACGAACCAAGTGGCAGTCTGAAGAAGGAGCAAGCTCGGCCGAATGAGATGGATAAGGTGGTTTTTCTCGTCCAAGTTCTTCTGGGTCTTTAGTGACGTGATTCTTGCTGTTGGGTGGGCTCGTGCTGCATTGTCCTAATGAAACAACATCACTCCTTTTGGAGTGGCTACACTTAAGTTTCCCACAAGATGGATCTACTACCCCGTTAAGATGGATCCATTCCCGTGCGTACCAGAACGCTTATTTGGAAACCTGTGTGTTAGACTTGCGCATTAGAGACTTCATGAGTTATAGAAACAAGGGGACCTAAATCACACAATTCGATTGGCTACAGGGCGTCCGATAGCTAGGCTTTGGCAGGCTTTGTGTGAGCCTAGGGACATGACATCGAATAGATGTCTAGACGGCTTAGCTACACTCTACGCCACACCACTCTCTATGTCACTAAACTCTAAAATATGGTCCACTTTTTGTGACCAGCCACAAATCTTTCCAAAAATGATGAAATAAGTTGGCTAGATTGGAGAGAAGAGGTGTCCATTAGAGATTGAAAACTGTTTTTAGATACGCATTCAGGAGGCAGCCATTGTCTAAGTTTAGTAACTTTTCCAAGTGTCTGGAAGGTGGCGATGAACAGCTGTGTGGTTTGAACTAAGCTTAATTGCCAAATCCAACCCAACTGAGGGCCGGATAAACTTCTTCGATTCGTGCTCCAAAAAGCTTCTCACGAAACTCAACTGGACTTGGTCCGGTTTGATCACCATCTTCTTCAAGGGTGAAATCACCACCTGAGTATCTCGCAAACCACCTTCACAATCCCGTCCATAAACTGTCGAGTTTCCTTTCTTGAAATCATGAAACACTATGTGCCTCATTAAATGACCCTTGGATGCTTCCATGCCAGCATTTTAATCAATCAAATTTTAATTTTTTTGTACCTTGCAAAATCCTGATTAATTCAAATGCATCCTAAAAACCTGATGTTCATTTATGCTAGAAATTATAAAAAAAACACTTTAAATTCTTTTATTTCAAGAAACTGGGGCAGAAATTTTGTTAGGATATGATACTTGCTGAGGTTTTTAACGCCTCTGATCAGCCAACTAATGCAAACCATTCACGAAATTATGCGAACAACGTTGGAATGCCTTTCTTAATCCAAAAAAGCTGTCAATGCCACCGCAACTCTTCCTGATTAAGGAATTCGTTCCACAGCCTCCACACACCTCCTGGCTCTTTGGCCGAACCCAGCTCCCATTAAAGTTTGATGCGCGGAGGGCGGTGTTTAACGCTTAATTACCTATTTACATCCGTCAGCCACCTGGGAATCGGCTCGTGTGTTTTCCGCGGCGGACTTCAAATGTCTCCCCTCGTTATCCCCTTGAGACGCACCTCCCTTCGAGGGTTGCGCTGAGATGAGCAAAGGCACTCAAATTCTCAACTGCTCCTGCTGAGTGAGTGGCTGTTAGGTTCCCAAGAAACCTTCTGGAGTTTGATGGTACAGCTATAGGTGTTTCTTCCTGCCAAAATGTCGGTGTCTCCCGTTGTATTATCAAGGCAACTAGACGGATTTAAAAAATGACTTGGAGTCATTCCTACAGTCTAGATGTGGGTGTGTAATAGTTTTGTATTTCATTTGAAACAAGTAAAGATAAAATGTTTCCTCTGAGTAAACCTGTTAAGGAATGAGTGGAATGAGTCTTTTTTAAATGTCATTTAATATTAGAAAAATGATTATTTGGGAAGATGTTTCGTTAATAACGTTCCGAAGATGAAAAATGATATCGATATATAAGTTTTCGATTTCCTGACACTGATTTAATTAAAAATATAAATTAAACTAAGAAACAATGCGGCATTTTTGGTTTTTAACTTTCGACTTGCCACTATTTTTGTTTGAAGTTTAAAGCGTCAAAACAATTTTTTGCTATTTATTTAAATAAAAGCCCTACAGCAGAGGTCTCTGAGTTACGCTTCGTTAACTAGTTTACTTTTTGAATTGTGTCTGCTTATGACGCCCACTTAAACATCGATACAAGTTCTGCAGTACTTTTTGGGAAGGTTCTACGAATTCAACTTTATGAAATTTAAGTTTTCGTAGATAGCCTACTCCTTTTTTTCTAGGTAAGTTTCCTTTCTTTCTGTGAGACTTTGTTCTTTTAGACTGTGCCTAATCCTTCCGATCGTCCGGAGTCCAGTGGAAGTTCTCCTTATGGTTGCACGGAGCTGAGGCAAAGGCGTCCAACAGAAAGTAAAAATATTTAAAGGAACTGAGTGGTCTCAACTGGTTCCTGCTAGTTTCAACGCCTACGTCCAAGTTACTTGTTGGTAACTAGTTTATTATTCGATTTATGTCTGGTTTCAGTGACTACTCACGAAAACAAAGTTCCGTTTTTAATAATTCCTATTAAAATAGTTAGATTTCTCTTATATACATGTGTAACACTTTTAATAAGTGAAAAAAATTGAAACGAACCACTAAAATTAACCCAAAAGTATTCCCTTTTTCAATTAGATTTGAAGGAGCTATGGCTCTAGGAATATTTTTAATCATCTCACAAAGAGACAATATCATTTTCAGAAGTTGCTGAATTATTTATAAAAGCCTAAAACCTAGAGCGGGTTTTTAATTTAAGTTTATGCTTATTTCAACATTCATTGAGCAATTGTGTATCAAATTTCATTCTACTTGATGTTATCACCTTTTCTGGATATTTGTTCTACCACGACCCTAGTAACACCACAAAAGTCTTCATATCACCAAGATACAAAATAACATATCTTATTTACGAAACATTACTTAATTCCATTAAAAATGATTTGTTTAAATTTGTCCAAAATGTTAACTTACAAAGCTCTCTCAAAGAGCTAAACAAAGTACGGGCTTAACGAATTTCACAATATTTGTGACAACTAGTCAAATTTATATAATCTGACCCGCATTAAAATTTGTAAAAAGCCTATAATTAAATGAGATTAGCAAATTTTCTAGCCTCTTGCTAAAGGGCTATATTGAATCAGTAAAGTTTTTTATTACTTCGATTATTCATTTAAACCAACGTTTTTCAGATTCCTTGAAATAATTCTTCACTTTCTGTCCACTGGCACAATTAGCACACGCTTACCTTTACCGGGAAAAAACGGCAAAATAAACCACCCGCTCTTTACGACAGTCAAGGGGAGAGTAATGTCAAGCTATTAGTTTGCCTCTTCCACTCAGAAGACCGACAACAACACAAGCACCTAGTTCTCCGCACCTCAGCAGCGGATGGGTGTGCGTAAGTAGAGTTGAATAATTAAGGCGAAACTCAGCGGATTCACACAATGGGGAGACAGGAAAGAAAACCCGAACACTGGCAGACGCGAAGGTAAAGAAATATTTGCCAACTGATCAGGAAAAACAGATGGATGCTTTATATATACCGACAGATATGGGTTTTTAATAGATGAACTTGTAGAATCGAGGTGGTTCAGACATCAGGTGGTTCAATTAGCACAAGGCGATTTATAGATAGCCAGAGTTTTAAGAGTGTTCAATTTTGGAGTTTAAGTGAGGGAAATATCGACTCTAGAATTCCTATTTGAGAAGTAGCAAATTCCACATAGGCACGTGGATGAACTTGTGGTAAGCAACTGGACCTATTATCGAAATGTTAAGTGTCTCAGACGGTGGCAGGGTGGTAAAGGGTAATGGCCCCAGACAGCCCCAGACGAGATGAAAACCTTATTGGACCATTTTGCTCTTCTGTCATTCCGGTGGAATAGCCCAGGTGTAATGTACTTTGAATTACTACCGCCAAATATCCCCCCAAAAATTTTAGGGGAAAACAGCTCTGCTCTTGGGGTGATGTTTCACCGGGATAATGCAGCACGACACGACACATCGCGAATTAACTCACAACAGATTGAAGAATAAGTTGAGTAGGACTAAAAATCTTATCGACTACCTCATCCTCCCGGTCTTGTTGCCTTAGACTACCATTTGTTTCACAGCGATTGCCGAATCATTTTGAAGAAACAGCCTTTGCAACATCTTAGGAGGTCGAAATTGGCCTTTGTGAGTTCTTTGAATTAAACCCAAAAGCACTAAACACTAATTAAGGCATTATTAAGCTTATTTATGGGCAGAAAGAGGTAATAGGGGACTAGGGGAATTACGCGGATGATTGCATTTATAAATGAGTGTAATATTTGTTCACATGGTTTATTTATTCAAAAACTAGACATGACCTATGGGACCTTCCATAAGAAGTTCAACCAGTCTGAAGCTTCCATTGAGCCCTGTCTTTACTCCAGAAGTTAAACATTCAACGTTCGTAATACAGTTTCTTGTGCGGAATTTCTAGTAAAATATGCTGCTGTGTCAACTCAATCAGGTCATCAGTTGCGTAGACTACTTCTGATTGCACTCTTCTCCGACGTCTCAGATGAATTATGATTCAATTCTAACAGAGAAACTAATTATAAATTTTATCCAACGGCTTTTGCTATTTCCTGCCCGGTTTTTCAACAGAAACAAGAGGAAAATTCGCGAACACTAAACGGTCAAGGGAATGCACTTTGCGGAAGTGCGCATGCAACGGGAAACTCCAACAATGATAGAAGTATTGCAGTAATTATCAGAAAGAAAAAAAAACTATACAGTTACTAAGCTCTCCAAAGCTAGGAAATAAGCTATTTCTTGTTCACAACAATTTTCTTCCTATTTTGAATCATCGTCACAAAAAACATTTGCGTCCGTGTTTCAGGTGGTTTCCAGATATCATCTGCTCTCATTCTAAGCTTCTTTTTGAAATCAGATTTTTTTTTGAATTTGAAAAAAAGTGGGGTGAGCTTGATTATCTTTAGCACGTCTAAATTATTTTTTAACATGTATTTTAAACGTACATTATATGGCTTTTACTGCTAAAAGACAGGTTTTTATAGGGTGCTCAAAGCGAAATCACGGGAAAAGGAAGAAAATAAGGTTTTGGCTTTTTGATTCCTATTAAAAGAAAACGGTGTTAAAAATTTTTGAAGATTAGTTTTATTTTGGGGGACAAGAAAAGTTATAAAATTAATGTGGATAAAAATTTAAAAAGTATTTTTAGCATCTTTACGATATAAAGGACACAAATTGTAGCATTCGCAATGAAACAAATGAACTTGATTATTTTGCTCACTGAAAATGTGACATCTATTCGTTCGTTTGTGACTAATTCAATTTGAAATTCTGCCAAAAACAAGATTATCTGTAAGTAAATGGGCAGAATAAGAGGACTTGACATAATTATTATTTTTTATTCGTTTACTTAAAACGTTTAGGGAGAAATACTTCCTAACAATATTTCCTTCTGTCAACGGAATAAATGCCTATAAACAATACCTCAAACAGACCACAGCTAGAGCAACAAATTTGGAATACTTCGGTTGGAAATCTCTCCCAGAAAGGACTTTGAACACCCTTTAGTAGCGAATTTTGGCATTTATATTCCACTTTTCAGTGGAATTCTTCGTTGCCTTTTCCAAACAAATGGCACACGCCTTAGAAGGCAAGACGTTTGACTTAAAGAAAACATCTCCAGGGCCATCACTTGTCCAATCAAAATTAAAAAAAAGACTCTCTTTATTGGTACCCTGTGTTCCCGTTTGAATGAGTTATTTTTTTGAAAAGGTATTTTGGGAGAAGAAGAAGATTTATTCGTTTTTTGTCATTAAGTGCATTTGTATTTCAGTGACCACTTTCAAGAAAAGCCAAATAATGTTGCAAACTCCAGAAATGGGCTCTAGAGAGCGAATCCTCTTGGAAATGGCAGTTTGTCATCTGGCGTAGACTTCCCTAAAATATTCATCCCCCTCAAATCGCCCATCATTTATCCGGTAATTGCGCCCCGAGGGAAAAATATATAATCCAAGTCAAATATGTGCGTAGTTCGTATATCTGATGCTCCTTAGTGAGGATGCAGAGAATTCGATATGCCTGCTATTCACTGGGGACTGATGTGGCGTTGGGATTAATTCGACTTTCCGATGTCAACTCAAAGTCGAGCATGAATTACTCGGCAGACCGAGATTTTATTTCTTGCCACTTCGAAGTGCTTCTTGTAAGATATTTTAGTTAAAATGGAATTTTTGAGTACCCTAACTATCCAGAGGTTCAAAAGGAGTACGGTTTTGAATTTGTGTTATCTGTGACAAAAACTTGATTCGAAAATTGATCTATTTTATACGTCTCCTGGAGAGGGGATGCTAACGCAAAACCCATTTTGGTTGAAGCTCTAATTAATGAATTTGGTTTTTGAATTATATTTTGCATTTTCTTGAAAACATTACTTCTCTATTTCAAAATGCTTTACTAAAAGAGAAATAGGATTTAAGAATGTCATTTTAAAAATGAAGGAATTCGGATGACTAGCAACGGCTTCTTGAGCAAATAATATGGTGAAAGGCCGATTAGTCTGACATAATAGTGGGATTCATGCACCTACATATAGATCCAATCTCTTACAATTAGGCAGTTCTCATATAACACGGCTTTTGTTGAGAGGAATTCTAGCAGCAAAATATTTTTTTACATCGATATTGCAATTGGTAATTATCAGGAGTATTCGCCTAATTTTTTTCCAAAAAAATGCCAATATGAAAATGAAATCCCTAATATGTGTTTATTATTCTGAAAAATGTATCATTTGTGAAAAAAAATATTGACTTTGTTTACTGTCAAGATTTACAATTAACTAACAAGCTATAACTAATCACCAAACGAACTGCAACATTATTTGATAATACTCGAGATAAATGTGTGTACTAAACATAATATTCTCCAACCTCTATTAAATCCAATAATAATCCAGTCATTAAAAATGCAGAGCAAAAAGAGGGGAATTTTCTACCTCTCAGTGTAATTGGTCAAAAAGTGGCTTGAGGTAAGCTCACTGAGTGGAGACGCTGTGCATATTATTAATGGTGACGGTGAGTAGTGTTTTGAGATGTGTCGCCGGCCTGAATAATTAAATTGTCATCGGTCCATTGGTCACACCTGTTTCATCCCAAGGGAGACTGCCACTTCCACACCCAACTATATTTTTCCGCACCTGCCAAAGTCATAAATTAATTCGTGCACTGAATTATTTATGGTATAAATTAGTTGAAAAGGCATTCATTAGCACAAGTCTAACAGTCTGCCTATCAATATTATCGTCTTCCTCTTTTTTTCAGTTCCCAGTGTCCTTGAATGGACTGGACAGTCTAACATTCAAACGTGTCTTTGTTGCTACGGTCTGGTCAGATTTCGCACAGACACCCAAGAAATAATAATATTGATCAAATAGATGGCGATTTATTCAGTTTTTTCTAAACCAAATCAATAATTGATTGCTAAAAAGGCAACAAAGGTTATGATTGCAAATAATTTCCACTAAGTTTTCAAAGAAATTAATTGCTACGTCCCTGCAGAAAAATAGTAATATATTAACAAAAATATTAGCAAAATATTCTTTGGACTTTTATTAATATTAAGGTTAAAATTCACTCTAAAAGCTTTTAATATATACGGTAAGATATTTTGCTTTGACTGGAAGCGAAATGCCATTTATTTAGAATGCCATTATGTCATCGCGTAGATTCTGTCCGAATTTTGAATAAAACAAGTGTCACAATGGTGCAATGAATTAAAAATTCAACCATCACGTACCTTCCCTAATTGTTCTCTGACTTCTTTTCATCTATTTTCAGGCTTATTTACACCTCTTTGTCAAAGCTGTTTCTTCAACAAAATTCAACAACAAAATTCAGTCATTTTAATTGGATCAAAACATATAGATGATGTTTCTCTCAATTAATCAAAATAAAATACTTCTTTAGTAATAATCAATTTAATAAATATGACCCGATATATGTAAACCTTTGCATATAATCGGTGCACTTTTCCCTAAAAACACTGTTTCAATAATAAAAGCTAAATTTTGTTTTAAATATCGAAGTACACTTAAATATTAATGTGTTTCTTTCTGTAAAATAAATCAGGAAATCGATAAATTTATTTAAGAAGAATTTTTACATTAGTTTAAGTGATTTCTACCTCCAGAAGCCCATTTAATGCCTTTAAATATTGCTGTTAGTATCTCCTTTCTCCATTGCTATGATATTTGCAATAGCTTAACAAGCTTAAGCTATTTCGTTCTCTGTTGAGATGTGGTTAACATTGCACAATAAGGCAGATGTATTCTTGGGTTATCGATCACTCCTACGGTCCAATTATCCACTGCCTTCAAAAGAATGCTTCCGCAGTTGTTAAATGCCTACCCACTTAGTCGGCGAATGCCTTTGTGGACAAAGCGAGCCGTGCGACTCGACAGGTCCGGCTGCTAACTGTCGCCTCTCAGTGGTTCGCGCCCAAAACAGCAGCCCACAAACGAGCAGACAGGCCAATTTGCCAACTCCTTTAACAGATATCCATTTCGGGCGTTACGGGGTGTGGGCGGTTGAGGATAGGAAGTAGACACATACGGTAAACTCTTTAAATCGCCCATGGGGAGAAATGGAATTCACAGAAATGGAAGGTGGAACAGTTCAAGTGGGGACACACCTGGTAGGTACCAAGGTATCCCCAAATGGAGGATGATGCGGTCTTAGCTGCGGAAATTACCTTAGCGCAAACAGAAAGTCAGCTGCTATAGTAGATAGATGGTTTGGAGCCTCTGCTTAAACATTATTTTTACATACATTCTTGGTATTGTATTAGTTTAATTTTTTTATTCTTTCGTATGAGTTCATCCCAGAAGTTTGGTCTGAATTTTATATGTCTATTAAAGCTGTAATTCATTGTATTACTTGAACGTACTTAAAATAACCCGATTTCGCTTTACAGAACAAAAAAAATATATCTTCCTGATTGAAATCCCGTTAATAGAGATGTACCTAGGAACAGTTTGAGGCGCAGCGCAACTAATCTTAAACTGTTTCGTGTTTTACAATAAAAAGTTGAAGAGTTCACTTGTTTGTTCGTTACTTATCGAACTGCTAGTGGATCGTTATGTAATGCAACCCCGACAAGCATATTGGCTAACGTCTTCGTTCTGCAATGGTTTTAGAGCACCTAGGACCGTCAAACGACCATTATGGCCTGACGCGTATAAGTTTTACTACTGCTCTTTTGTTGAGTGGTCACCTCATCGTTGCAGTCTCCAAAGTGTTATTTTGTTCAGAAATAGTACTGACTGTGTGAGATTTTTCATGTATTTTCATGGCACATTACTTCGAAATTAATCTTATTAGGTTATTGTACTCACCCTAGACTTGGAATAATCACAAAGCTTTTTAAATTTTCCATTATACACGCCTTTTTTTCTAAGAAAAATCCTTTGCACCTTGTACTCAAAACTCTCTTTTGATTAAGCGTTGAAGAGAAATTTGTAACTTTAACACATGACATCGAGGACATAACTCTGTCAAAGGATACATGCAAAAGAGCATTTGATGTGTAAAACATGCATAATTTTCTTGGCGAAACAATTTCTTTGCTTTAAAAAGTCCTTCTAACTTATTATAAGTTAAGGATTTAAAATGGGGGACTTTGATTTTATCTTGAAAGTATTTTGCTTTAAAGCTTTTTTCAACCTGATGAAGGTTTGCAGAACCAGTAAGTGTTAGCACATTGCGTAATCTGAAATTTTTTTCTTCAAATAATGACTTCACAAAAATGTACTGGTTTATTATGGTAATTTAAAAAACAATAATTATATGCTAGTTAATAGATTTTAGAATTTATTAACGTTAAAAAATTTCCATGGAATATTCTTAGTTTGTAAATACGCTCCTGGTGATGTTTTAAATCAGAGACAAGAGCAAAATCACTCGACTGTCAAATCTGAGAGCCCAAGAACTGCTTCAACTAGTCAAATTTGCCAGCCTAAAAAAATAGTTTTTATAATTCTGATAAACTTTTGCGAAATGCGTTCAATTTGACAGCAAAACAGTCCAAATGTAAAAAGTGAAAGTCTGTGGGAACATCAAGTGCATAAAATTGCCTGAAAGCAGAGAAAACAGCTTTAACTTTAGAAAATGAAAACAGAAATCTCTTCATAGAATCTTCTTCTATTTGGACACTTAGTTATATTAAATAAAAATATTAGTGCCACCTTTGTACGATTTCTGTTCCATTTATATAAGCAAACATTTTAAGGCTATCACGTTTTTCTCCCTAATGGGCTCTTCTAAAAGTTAAAAAATGGCATTTTAAAAAAAGGGAAATTAATACTCTCATGAAGTATTATATTGGTCATAAAAATTTTAATATTGGTTTATATCCTCTAAATAACCTTTAAGAAGTCATAAATGTTGAATAAAGACTTCAATGATATTTAAAATACATTCTGAGAACTGTCCAATCAAGATTGTGTTCCATTAACTTTGAACCAATCACTGAAGAATAAATCGATAACCACTCATTTGCACAAATTCGTACTTGCTTAATCACTTTAATGAGTTTCCGCTAATAGCAAAAAACAATGATTATTTCCTCCAAGATTTGAAATCAAAATCACAAAAGGTACTTTAAAATAATGTTAGTTCGTCCAGCGAATAAAAACTGCACTATGGGGTGCCTCTACAGTTGTAAAACAGCCATCTTGAGGCAGATCAAAAGCCCAGTGGGAGAAATGTATTCCAAGTCAGCCACACCTGACTGGTTTCCATGTGCACAGGCCTGTTCGCTCGGACTTTAACAAAAAACTTACGAATTTTTCATTCCCAGAAGTGGCTGGGAGTAATTAAATGCTCATAAAATTAGCCCAACCTAGTTAGAAGTCTTAGCAGCGTGGGATAACAATCGACATTCCCGATTTTACTACCTTAAACAACTTTCGGAATGGCACTTGAAGGGTTTATAAATGACTGTGAGAAGACCGACTTAGTATTAGATGAAATTTCCGACAAATCTTGAGTAAGAAACTCCCCGTTGTGATCGAATTCGATTCTAATTATTAACGAATATATTGTTATTGTCATGTTGCATTGTCTTGATTAAACCACTCCTTTTCGACTCACTAGAGAGGGTCTTTTGCCCTCAAACCTTAGTTCAAACACTCTCCTAAATGATTACGGTAGATTTTAATTTTAATTTTAATTTTTGCTGCATAAGATGGTAACAACTCAAAGTGAGTTATTCTTTGGCAATCCAACCAGATTGAACCCGAGAAACCTTTTTCCTGTGAAAGTCCATTCTTGGAAGTGGCTACGGCTTGGATGTTTCCCGTCCCTTTACGAAGCCCTTGTTTTACGATCAAGAGTCGAATTATGGAATTCCAGTGTTTTATTGGGGACTAAGGATATTTAAATTTCAGCTCTTTTTCATTCAACAAAAAGCTAAGAAATTTTATCTACGTGATATATTCATTTTGATAGCATGCAGGTGGTTATCTGTGGATTAGTTGGTTCGAATAACGAACGTTGATACTGGTCCGCTTTACCTTTCCTCTTTTACTTTGGATTTAAGTTTGTTTTCTTTAGAAATCCAATTTCGGCTGAAAATTTCCTTCTTTTTTAAGAAATTCGCTCCTACTAAAGTCAGGTTCCCAGATAATTGCAGGTATGTGTTCTCCTTGTAATTTTATTTTCTCAGTGAAAAAGTTGAAGGATTGATAGTTTCTTCTAACTGTCAGCAACAAACGTGAAGACACTTTTCCCAGATAAAAAGATTCACTAGTTTTTCATACCTCCCAAACACTGCCTCGTTTGCTTTTTAACTGAAATAAATCTTATTTTAAATATTCCGCAAACATTGAGCAACCGACTGCTAAACCCTTTCTGAAATTTCGGGTTCCAAGGCGCTTTTTATGGTCTGGCAAAGCGTGAACTTCACTAATTGCTAATTTAAGGAAATAGAGCTTTGAAGCTCTGCATCTTCTGCGGTACCAAGCTTGAGGACACCGGTGACAAGCACGACCCCTGACCTGACGCACTTTTGACACTAATCTGCAGCGCCTTGACAGCGTTCCAATGTCGTAAACCATAACTCAGGCCTAGTGCCATAAATGAGTGGAATTTTCAAGTTGAAAAGATGTAAAATTAGGGGTATTTTGATGACTCTTCTGACCTTAAAGATCTAATCGATGATTTTGACGCATTCTTATGTGAGTTTAGGATCTCAAACGAGAGATGGATCGAAGTGGTTTGCAGCTGTTAAAGTCTGATTTTTATTTTAAAGTGCTCCTTGGTGATTGACTATTAGTGCCAAAGGTCTAAACTACATCTGATTTTGTTAGTCGCATCATTTTTTGAGAAATAGGAAAAAAACTTTTGTGAATATGCTTACAATAAATACCAATACTGGTAGGAAAATGAGGCAGCATACATCTTCATCAATAATTTAAGGATGTGCAAAACTATTGTGACAAAGGATGATGCGAATAAGAAACTAACAAAAAAATCACGTTAAGTTACGTGAATATTGGGCACAAACGGATTTATTCATTAAATCGTAATAAATTTTTTTAATTTAATTCTTAAAATTAATGAGTGTATAAATACTAAGAAGTTTTATCACATTTTTTTGTAAATTTGTCAAGGAAAAACATAGATTTAAATTATTTAAAAATGATCATTAATGCATTGGTTTTGGCAAAGATTGGTGAAAATACTCAATACAATAATAAGCTACGTTATGAAACAATAAATACTTATATAATTTCACTTCAAGTCTTCACTATCCAGAAATATCCAAAACGACTGGTTCGACAAATTCAGGATTTAACTAAATATGCAGATTTATTGAAAACTTACTTCATTTTGGAGGCTAATATTGAAGCGTACTAAAGTATACACGAATTACTGCCGTAACTAACTACTCAGAGCAAATGATGACCACGACTTGTTGATGTCCATATTAATGCCTTGAGGATACTGGGCCAACATTGAAATTTCCCCAACTACAGTGCACTTGTCAATCCTCCTTCCATCTTACCTTATTTGCCTTCCAAAATATGCCTTTTGTGCTATGTTTATATATTCTTTTAATATCTTTGCGTGGGATGGATATCCCCATTAACTACCATGGCCTTCGCATTTCCCTTTGACAGGGAAGGTTTTCATTGGTTTCATATGTCCAAATTCGAAATATTCCCATAAAATTTCGCAGTCAATACCACGTGGTAGATGGTAATTGAAATTTGGAAGAATCAATTTAGTGTTCCAATTCCCCAAACCAACATTAATCGTACGTTTTGATTTTTCCAAAAGGTAGCTGTTTCAATTTTTGTGATACCAACCTACGGGCTCTTGGAACGAATGAAAATTTACTGTTGTAAAAACAATCTACTATTATTAATTAAGTAGAAAGTAAAAAATATATTAGTGGAAGTGTCCTTCTTTAGCTTGGCTGTAACTAAGCGATTTTTCTTTTAAGTGTTCTGAAATAATCATGTAATTCACCATACAATAAATTATTCCCGACAACTTATCTGAAAATTCTTGACAGTTGAAGGAATAATTAATTTTATCTCTTAAAACTCGATTAAAGAAACTCGTTAGTCATTATTGAAAAAAGAACATATACATTTATCCATACAGCGGAATAACAGCAACTGCATTCGAGTATTCAAAATTTCGAATTATCTCACAATATTTAGTATGTCTTAGCTAACTTAATGGGATTAATAAGCATTTACTAGCTTAGTTGCTTTTTAAACATTGCCGAATAGGTACCTATTAGTGGCTAGTTGTTGATAAGTTTTCTAAGTGACTACTTGCGCTAAGATCACTCTGACAGTCACTAGTGAGCAGTTTGCGTTTATGATTCGTGTAAATTTTACTTGACTGTAAATTAGAGGTGGGGACTTATAATTTATTTCAAAAAATCAAAATTACCTAAGCACTGGGGTATATTAGGAAATTATATCATACATAATTTAAGGCTACTTTCTCTTCAATTCGTAATCAATCAGGTAGACTGGACTCGATAATAATACGTTCTACTAACAACTTGTAAGTAGAAAATCTAATTAAATTTCCTGTATGCGCGAAATGAAGCAATGAAGAACCGCCTTAGCTTCATAATACTGATACCGATGCAAATAGCTCGTTATTATAAGTACCTGTTGGTCAAAATACTCAACTTAAAACCACTGCTACTCTGTAAAATAATGTGTCATCTCTTTCCACCCAAAAATTCCCAAAGAAAACCGAAAATGACAGAAAAATACGAAACAAGGATTCTTGTATATGGAAAGAAGTGTCATTAACTAAAGCATTCTGCTGAGAGTTAAGCTAGAAACGCTAATGATGCAGCAGGAACTTGGCCCTAAGGGAGACACGTCGACTCACAAAGTGTATATGGAAATTTATTCCTGACGGCTGACGTATAGAAATCACAGTCGAATTGGATATTCTAGTCAGAAAAAAATGAAAAAAAATTGCGGGAACAAAAAACTATTCAAATGAATTATAAACGAAATTTCATTTGCGCGTTTTAATGAGAGCTTTACTGAAATACATCACTGAAAGAAGTGTTTTCTCAAAAACAAACTTTTGATTGTCTTCGATTAAACTGTGAGATGTTTTTATCATCGACAGCGTCTAGCAATACATTTGAGTGCATCGTTTGGTAGAGTCCAATAATTGGGACCGCTGTATTCGTAGTAAAGCATGATTGGTGATGATTTCTAACAGTTGTCTGAGTTTTTTCGTGGAATTTGACCTCTGAGGAATTTTATGTGCAATTTTAAGGGAGGCTGAAACTTTCAAATCAAGTTTGAATTCTGTCCAGGTATTATCTACATCTTTGTATGGACCTTCCTTCTAAGAGTCCCAGTCCTATTAAAGGCGCATACATAAACGAAGCTTGTCGATACGAAGCCCTCCACCAAACTACAGCACTGATTTCGCTCACACATCTTCCTCTTATCAAAATGGACTGATGCTTTACGTGGCAACGGTTCACTATGTTGCTTCGTAATTCAAATAGGCAACTGTTTAGCATCCCCGAAATATCTCAAGTCTTCCAGTCTTTTGACATTACTCACCCAGCCTTACTACAACTCCTCTCCCTTATTTCTTCGTCTTTTGTCTTCGCCAGTTTGTTGTTTTCCCTTTTAAAACACCTCCTCGCTTTGGCAAAAACTTGCCCTCCCCTTTTTCCCTAGTCAGCTCTCCCGTTTGGCAACTAATTCATAACTCAGCTGTTGTAGCGAAGCGATTATATTACCCAAGGTGACTGAGTCATGAAGGAACGGAAACACTAAGTGGAATTCAGGGCGTTTACCGGGCCTCGGTTAGTACTGACTCAGTGACAGGCCAAAAGTTGGAATGAGCTGGTTTATGTTGGAGCAATGAAACATGGGCCTGAATTGACGATACCCTCGCCCAATGACTGTTCCTTTTCATCGTGCCACCGTGAAGGAAGGGGGGGGGGGCGCAGCGCTAGATTTGCGAGAATGAGTCCACTGGAACTTATCAATTTAGTTACTGTCCAGGTTTTGGTGAACTCAAGCGACATTACAGTTAGAGATAACATTTATTCTAACTTTAGGTAAAATAGGTGAGATTCTACAGCTCCACAGGGCTCGTTTTGGGTTTCAAACAATCTTATCACATTTTTTGTCAAAAAATACTCAGGAATTCGCCATGGAATCTCTCATGCACTGGGTCACCCCATAAGTTCTGTCCTGATAAACCATTCCAAATGAAACGAAATTTAATGAGTATTATAAAACGTCAAATAAAGTTGAGCAGAATTTTTTATTGAGATGTATTAAAATAAATCAAATTGTACAGTAGAACAATGAAAATAAAGTGACACGATTAAAACTCTTCTATCATGGAAGTATCCAAGAGTCATTTGAGGCGCATAATGGTTAATGAGAGTTCAGGAAAGGAAACTCAGCAGCCGAAGAAGCGGCCAGAAATACTCACTCTATTCATGAAGAGGAATTTGTTAAAGGCGAAATAACTTTCGGAGAAGGTAGATTACGAAATACAAAGTGGATAGTTCACTCTTCTCGAGATGAAGGTCGATTCGGTCTTCCAGTTGAGTTAGATGATGAGCTACTTAAAGCAGCCCATGAAGAAGATAACCCCACTTCATCAACTGAGGAATTGGCAATTAGGCTTAGTTCAAGCCTTACAACCGCTCACCTTCTACACTTGGTGCCTTCTCATAAATTATTGAACAAGAAATCTCAAGTCACTAGTTGACATCTGTCCTTTTCTTACCTTTTGCACAGACGACTTGTGATAGATGACAAAAATTGGTCTTTTATAGAAACACTATTAAGCGTCGCAGACAGTGGTAGATTCGTAAGAGGGAGGAAAATCCCTGCCAATGTGACTGAGAAGGGAACTCCATGTATTCTATGTTCTTTTCAGTCATTCTGGTGAGATCGCCGAGGAACAATCCACTTTGAATTGTTACCACTCACTTGATGGACAAGAAATGCTCATCTGTAGTGTCAACAATTAGGGTGGCGTTTAAACTGAACTTTGGGACAATGAGACCTGCTCTATAGAGTAGAAAGGCTTATTTTTCATTAAGGCAATGCAGCATGGTCTCACGGAGCAAGAATCAGATAGCAAAACATCGAAGAAAGACCTGGTTTGAGGGAATTCCTCACCCACATAATTCTCCGGACCTTGCACCTTCTTCAGATCTCCACCATTTTTTTCATAGCTTGCAAAATCATTTGGAAGATAGGGTTTTTGTAACGACACATGAAGGGGTTTTGAATTTGGCATTTCCAAGTTCTTTGAATCAAACCCAAAATGAATTATGCTATAATTTGGATATTAATAAGCCTGGTAATAGATAATTATGAAATGTATATTGTTGATTAATTCTTTAGTGAAGTACAACATTTGGTCTCTTGTTTTATTTATTCAAAATTAGGACAGAACCTATTGGATGGCCTGATAGCACATTTCAAATGGAATTGGGCTTTTAATATTGTATTTTTAATATATAACATAATAGAAAATAAAATAAATATAGCTTTTTTCACATCATCTGAAATTTTTTAGGTAATGACTGTGTATTCGGATTTTTGCACCTGTGGAAGCAGCTTCTTCAAGGACTGCTTTAAAAAGCTTACCATTAACCTCAACTGAACGTCGTTCGGTTCGATCACCTCCATCTTCATGATTTGGAAACTCTACACTTCTGAGTTCCGCTAACCATCTTCCGCAAATTCTTCCACACCCACATTTCTATCACTCCATAAAATGAGAGTGATTGTTTCTAGCCGCTTACCTTGCTTAGATTCCTTTCTTAAACTTAAAAAAATCTGTGCCTCAAACGATTCTTTGGTATTCCATGTTAGCAGGATTTTAACCTAGTAAAATTTAATTTTATTTTATCGTAACAAAGTAATTTCCAGTTCCATCAGACAATATAAACAGTTCAGTGATTAACAAATAAACGAATATAAGTTACAAAGACTTAAATGGTGGTAAGTCGAATTTTCTGTAATTTTAAAGATTGGGTCTTTTAAATTCCTAAATTTCCATCTGCCGTAGATTAAATCAAAATAAATTCACAAAAAGAAAATCTCCTTCTTTCGATGACTAACGCAGAGTCTGGTCTTCGCCACCGGTTCATTTTTAACGGCCGAATGTGCAACTGCGGAAATGGGGAGGAAGTGATTTACAGTCTGGTTGGTTCCCCCGAAATTCCTTGTGTGCTCCGCCATAAATCAAACTCAAATACCGCTCCCGGTCTAATCGGAACAGACCAGACTATTTAAGTATTTTATTCTTTAACTTCTTGGCTCACAAACCATAAAAATAATGTCTTTAATTTAATTTAATATTTATTTAGCACAAATAATATTCTTTAATAAAGAACTGTTTTCAGTGAGATCTTTAGAAGCGGTAAATTTAATTAATACGAATTTCGCAAAACTCCTTAGAGCTAACCGATCGATAATCAAATGAATGAGAAAAGTACACAAGCTCTAATGTCGTCAAGGCGTTTTCTTCGATCGATAGATCGATAATTAAAGAGTGCAGCAAAATCCCTAGGCTCTACTAGTAGCCGGCCTGTAATTTTAGCTCCTGAAAATCCCCTTTTAGTGTGAGTAATATCCCTCACCCACATGAAGGCGCGTTTCACCCATTTATTTGTCCCTGCTCTTTCATGGCGACACTAGCGAAATAAAACCAGCTCCGGGGCCTACAGGGTAGTGGCGAAATAAATGGAGCGCCGCAACAGCAGCAGTAGCAGCAGCATCAATTGTCGGACAGGGTTTTATGAGAGAGAAAAGGCCGAACAGGCAATGTGCACGCGACACACACAGACACTGGGGGACGACAACGACTGCGGCCACAAAGAGGGGAGACAGTGGACCGATTAGTCGTAGCGTCAGTTGGCAGGTCTACAAGTGGTTGTAGTTGCTGCTGCTACTGACACTGTTGCTGCCATAGCAACTGCAGAGGGGGGCATGAATCATGAGAAGGCAGGCAGGAGATGTGGGCGTAGGTTCGCTTGAGTTGAGGATGACTCATTGGAGGGAGGAATGTAATTATGTGTGGGACCAAAGTAAGGCTAATATAGAGGTGTGGGTGTTCCGACAAAGAGGTGCTAAATTGCCTTGTTTGTGGTGGGTGGCTGATACTACGTCTGAGTCACCTATAAGTGTTATCTATAAACCCATGGCTTAGACATAAGGGCTATTGTTGACTGTCCTAGTGGTACCTCGAGAAGGGTTTTTTCGTTTCCTCAACCGTCAGTTAAGTGATATCAGAGTGCCGATTTTAAGGGATTAAGTGTTTCGCTAAGGCAGCTTGAAAGGATAGTCGCAATGTAAATCATCTGTTACAATTTGAGCCTCTGAAGAATACTAAAGATAAATTTATAAAAGCTAACCCTTTTCACTAGAAGAGGGCGATAAATTTGTTCGGTCATCCGACGAATTCTGTCAAAATTTTGAACAAATGAAACAACAAATGAAGTTAATTGAAGATTCAATCATCTGTGTACTAACCGCGATCGTCAATGAATTCCTATCATCTGTTGACAAGCTTATTAACACCATTAGTGCCTAATTCTTTCGGTTTTGATCATTTGAAGTACTCATAAATGTCAGATTCAACCTCTTCCTGTGGCTTTGCAAAAGCTGATTCTTCTAAATGACTTTGTAAGCTAAGAAGTTGAAATATCACCCCTTTTCCATTGTCTAAAAGCAAGTTTCTCTTTCTCATCAAGGCTTGGTTCTAGCGTCCTAGCTGTTGACAATAGATTTAGGCATTAATTATTGCTTCTTCCCATGAAGTTCCCTTCGTGAGTCATTGCCTTTTACTAACCTCCCTGATACTTCTGTAACGGATTCATCTTTTCGACTCCAGTCACAAACCGTCCATCAAAAATACGTGAAAACTGATGGCGAGAATGGAGACAGCAGCAGATGTCAACTCGAGACTTGAGCTGATTGTTTCGTATAATTCGTGGATAAACACCCATTTTCCAAGTTGTGGGACTTATCGAAATTTATGAGGATTGCGATGAACAGTTCGAACTAGGCTTGACTGCCGATTCCTCATTTAACAAAGCAAAGAGCTTATCAGGCTCGAACTTCATCTCCGCGGAAGGTGAAATCTCCACTTCTGAATTTCACGACCCATCTCCTCCCATCCATTTATTTTCATTTTCCACATTCTTCCCCATAAACTGAGTGATTAACGTTTTTAGTCGCTTCTCAAATGATTCATGGGCACTTCCATGTTAGCGAGCTTTTAATCGCGGGAATTTTAATTGTCTGCGCCGTAAAATAAAATTTGAAAGGTGTAAATACATTTTTTACAAAGAAAGCAATGTTCAGTTCCGCTGGACATTTAAGAGGTACTCTCTAACTCTGATAACTCCAATCACTAGAAAATGCAAGGAGTAAAAAACCTAAAATAAGGTGTTCTCATGTACACGTCCTCGTGAAAGACGCGAGAGGTGGATGACGAAGCATGGTTGAAGTCACAGTATTCATTCTGCTTTGTGTGGGGTTCGGAAGACGTGGTCTCGGTACATGTTAATGCCCAGCTGTGGGGAAATTGAATGGACTTTATTAAATGATATAGACTGAGATATTTTATTCCGTCTTTCAGATTCTCAGCTGCTCAAGATAAGGAGAAAGAGGAGGCGCCCGTGTAATAACAACAGGTTTATCGATCAACACCGGGACTAATCGGTCCACAAAAGGCATGCGGAGTTGGTAAATCGGGTCTTCCCTGGTAAAACAATGGGATCAGTATTAGGCCTTAGACAGGCCACTACAAACCCTCTCCCCGCTCTCAGTAGATGGAGACGGTTAGGCTTGCTGAAAGGTGGAGACACGATTTTGACTCAGTGCCAAAGCCTCATTTTCCAGCTCCATCAAACAGAGCTGGTGTCCTAGTAGTGATGTGATTCATAAATAGCTAAGCACTTTAGAACGATCTTACTTTTAGAATATTGTTTGGACAGCATAGCTTTTGGGGCTTTTAAACTAACACGAAACAACGAGGCCACTTGATGGGTATCTCTGAAACTTGGTTTAAAATTCATTTCAAATCCATTATTAAATAGAGTGAAACTTCTCCCTAGAAATGAACGAAGGCTTGGTAATTATTATTTTTTGTTCTCTGAAACTGAAAGGTTCCAAGCGTGCTTGACGTGTGTTGACATTTCCTGAGAGTGGCGGTGAAGTATTTTCAGGAATGTGTGACTTTAAAGTCACTTTACTGCTATTTCCTCCGATCGTAGTAGAAATATTTATTCGTATGAACATTTATTTACCTGAAAATTTTAGTGATTGCAGTCGAATTGCGTCGTTTTAAAATTTCACAAAACTCTACATCATTAGCAATCAAATGGAGTACACTTTGGATCTAGAAGGAGCTTGGCTACTTAAAATTATCAACTCTTGTTTTAGACAATCATCTGATGAAGAATTTTTTGTTTTATTAAATGATGTTTTTCGAAATGGGAAATTGCGCTTTCGCTCATTAGTCTTAAAGGTATAACAACTTGTGGAGGAAAATGTACTTTTCATAGACAATTTATTATTAAAAAGGAAATCGAAATAAAACTGAGAAATCCCCTTATTCATTTTGTATTAAGCTCAAAGTTCTAGAATCCATTTTAAATCGTTCTCACATTTCAATTAATTCTATTATTTATCCCTAAAAATTGTTGGTGAGTGACTACCAAATGAATAATAAAAGGAGTTATTTCTGTGCTTTCATTTTTAAAATTATCGATTGAATTGATATGTGGCATCAATTGCAGCCATATTGCCTTTACCGACCAATAGCGAGACCGGCTTGTGCTAAGCAGTACTATATGGGCTAGTCAATTCATTAGAAGAAAAGAACATTGAACAGGGTAACAAAATGTAGTCTCAGGATCAAATATCTAAGAACAATTGGTTGTCACAGACAGGACCAGGATGAATGCCTAGTTGTGACATGGGTGTCTCGCTACGACTACTGGGTGCTACAGATTGATCATCTTTTGACGATTGCGTTCGGTTGGTGAACAGATTTTCTCCTAGCTTTACCTATTGTTGAAAATTAATTTTACAGAATAATAGTTTGGTTGCCTTTTCACTCACATGGAACCCACATGAATAATTTCTATCACGATAATTCGCGATAGCGATCAGAATAAGGAAGAGATTATGGTCTCTATCAAAATGTTAAGCGGCGTAGAGAGCGACAGGGTCGTAAAGAAAAAAGATCCCAGCAACAGTCCCCGAGAAAGAAATTTCTCACTTGAAAAGGTTATTTTTCTGTCACTCTGGAGTGATCGCAAGGGACAATCCACACTTTAAACTGTTACTACCTGATACAACAGCAAGAAGAGGTTGATACTGACATTTCTGAGTTCTTTGAGCAATCAAAACCAAATTGTATTACCAAGATTGCTACTATATCGGAGGAAGTCATGGATAACCAATGAGAGTACGCTGATGATTAAATCTTTAATTGAATGCAGCATTTGGTCCCTTGAATTATTTACGCAGTATTTGGACCGAACTTATTGGATCATCTGATGAGTACCCACTGTCCGACTTGGCTGGCACAGAAGATAAGACCATATTTTTAAAAAAATTGGGAATGTTTGACATCACCTTGTTTTAACCCTCTGATGGAACATAAGGTATGCTTGGGCTCTGAAAATACTGTAAAATTACTCTAAGTTCAGATTTCCGCTCAAAACCACATAAACCGCATCTAAAGGCGGCTGTCATTTTGAGTAAAACTTTGTCAATAACCTCTATCCACTGAGCTTATGCGATAAGGGAATTTGCCTGACGTAATGGTTACAATTTTTCCTAGCACACTACAATTATTTTCACTTAATCATCTAAAGAGTATCTTAACAGGATAAGCCATAAAATGGCATAGCTTCACTCTACAAGACTCGGCTTCAAAGATCACCCCATGATAAGTGAAACTCTAGTTTTTATAGCATTTTGGAAGCAAGGAAGTCGGATTGGGTGCTGAAACATGTCGTATTTCCGACTATAACATCCGATCTGCTTTTGATCAGATGAAGATGAAGATAAATTGACAGGTTTGTCACGTCCTCGACTTTAAATCACTTCAAATAGGCTTTTTAACCGATTAAAAGACCTTTTTATTGGCCAGGTGCTACGAGGGGTGCAGTGTGCATCAACCACTCAAACCATGACCCATCAATCTAGGGCGTGGCTTCTTCCTTCTTAGTGAATGTTTGTGTTTTCGGTAAATAGCTGTACATGACCAAATACGCGGATGTTATCAGTCAATCCGTGTGACGCCCTTGCATGACTCAGTACTTCACAGTGGTTGATGTTTATCAACAGCGTTCTTTTAAGTAAAAAACCCAAGCGTATACCGAGGTTTTTTGGGTAGATAAAAGATGCTGTGTACTGTCTATATCTAGACAAAATTAAAGTTTAATTAATTAGGCGGTAAAAGGGAATACCTGACTTAAGGTGAAGAGATAGACTGTAGTTGACTAAGCTGCCAAAAGCCTTTCGAGAGGTAAATTTGTTATATCAGGGAATTCCATAAGTACTGTCCTAAATTAGATTACAAAGATTACCAGATGTTACAGTTAACTAAAGATTTAATCATCAGTGTAATTTCTTTGATTATCTTTGGAATTTCCCATCTATTATTGAGCTTATTGATAGTGTTTTCAAATACTATCGAAGAACTCGCAAATACCACTTTCAACCTCTACCTACTGCGTTGCTGAAGCTGTTTTTTTCTGTCAAATGATTTTGTAAGCCAGGAATCAAATGGTAGTCTCAAAGGGGATCAAGGTCAGGATGAGGAATTTTCTACCAACAAAGTTCTCCGATCTTTTGTAAAGTGATTCTTTCTGTGTGGGGTCGTGCACTGTCCTCAGGAACCACCGCCCTATTCGATTCGATAAATAATTTAGAGGATACAGTTTTCTCTCGCCAATCACAATTCATCCATTCCAAAACTTTTGAACAAGTTGGCGAGAATGGTGTCGTGAGGAGTAGATGCCAACTCTAGACAATTCATAGGAAGGCAAAAATCTTCAATTATTTAAAAATGACGAATTATTAGGTTTGAACTAAGCTGCGTCAATAAGCTTACCATCATCAAACTCGAATGAGTTTCGTCTGGTTCAATCTTCATCTTCATCCAGGGTGAAATCTACACTTCCCTTAATAAAAATAATATTCAGACTTATTGGAACTCATAAATGCTCCTTAGATTTCGTTTAATTTGAAAAGGCGAAATTCGAAATGATCCAGGCGGTGAACTGATATAAGCCGTATGCCTTAACCCAGCGCTGTTAAATTTTCCCGATATAACAGCAAGTAAAAACGCCTAAATAAGATATTATGAAATAAATATGAAATAGTTAATGAGAAGAACAAATTTTTAGAGTTGTTTTTTAAGTTTCCAATTTAATAATATAATCCGTTCTTAACATAGGATGCCAGAGTTGTCATTTGCATTGTAGACAAATGCAGATGGATCAAGGTGGCTTAGGGACGAATTGCTACCATGACCCACTTCCATAATTAGGCGTAAAATCTGCACTCTGCACTTGCGATGACATCTACAATAGAAGAGGGCTTTAAGGTGTAAACAGAGATGAGCCATTGCGAGACGACATTCAATGAAAGTATCAGTTCATCACATAGGTTCTGCTTGAGATTTACCTCTTTAAAATTAAACGGAATTTAAAGATTATAGTGTTTCGTGGAACTGAACATTATTGTTTTAGATTAGGGTGCAATTAGACGGCTCACAATTTGCTTCACTAAAACCTTGTTAACATGGAAACACTCAAGAATCATTCAAGGCAATTACTGTTTTTCAGTTCAAGAAAGGCAGCTCAGCAGCAGCTGAATCGGCCAGAAATATTCACTCACCTTTTGGAGAGGAATGTGTTCATGAAAGCCCTTGCGGAGGATGGTTTGTGAAATTCCGCGGAAGAGGACAGCATTCAACTGGGTTTGGTGATAAATTTATAGATGCACTTCTCTCTATTTTCGCCAACCTGTTTCAACTTTTTCCGGTCGGCTAGACTTGTGACTGACGACAGACGAAAGATGGATCTGTAATCGAAACTTTAACTGATGTCGGCGACCATTACTTCGTGGCAGGATTAAGACAGCATGTACAGCCACATCCGGGGGGGGGGGAACATTGTGAGAAGTAAAAGCTTCTTCCGACAATCCGGTGGAACAATGCACTTTGCTTAAATCTACTGCATTATTTATGACGTTGAGTCAAGTTTGAGGAGAAAAGGCATGCAGCACGACACCCCACCCCTCCACACGATAACAATCACGTCACAAAAGACCGAAGAAGAACCTAGTTGAGAGAAAATCTCTCGGTACATAGATGAGCGTCAGTCGATCCCTTTCGTTTCCTTATGAATCCACTTACTCACTCCACAACTCCCATTCCAGGCCGCAGTAAAACAGCTCGCTTCAATGACGCATTAATCAGTCATCCAACCAATATCCCTGCCCCTCTCATCTTCCCCACAGCTCTTAGAAAAATTGCCTCCCTACAGCCCTCAAAACATGCACTTTTAATGGGAATTTCATTCCTGGAAATGCCCCTTTACAGTTGGGAGAGAGTTCGCTAGAGCCTTAGAAAAGGTATTCCGCATGCTTGTCATCCAAGAGGGGCTGCCGTGGGGGGTGGTACTTGACATTTCCGCAAAATGCCGGCTCTGGTGCTGGTTATGTCATGCCAATTATGCGACAATGTTTACCTAAGCCCAACGGGTCAGATATGAATCATCTTCACCATAAACATCACGATTGCTTCTGTTCGGGGAACTATGCAAGAGTGGTTATAATTTTCTCATAACGTGTTTTTGTACTTCCAGGAAGAGGGATTCGAGATGCAAGAGGAAACGGGTATTTGTGGAACGTGGAAATCGAAAGAGGGGGAATTTTGTGGTTTCCAAGTCTGTGATTAACGTTTTGAAATGTCCGGGGAGGCAGATTTATAAATGAAAAATTCATCATCTAATACTTGACCTTAACTCCAATTATGGCCTCCTAAATATTTTCTATAGCAATTTAGTACATTATTAATCTAAATTTATTGTATCGATTACAGTGTTCAAAAATTAAAAAGGTGTTATTTATTATTAAAGAGAACTTAGTTGAATAAGTTCGAAAAATTCTAAGTTTTTATAGAAACGATAAATAGCATGATGACTTTTCTATTTCAACAAGTGTTTTTTTCGAAAATTTTTACTATGATAAATATTACTGTTACATCTCCAGCCTATATACGTTGTTTAATTTTGGATCTTATCTATTTCTAAAATTACACCTTTTTAATTTGAAGGTTTTGTACTTTGCATTCTTTTCAGTGTCTTATTTAAAAGGACGACATTAGAAATTTGAAAAAAAGATTGCCGACATATCATAAAGAATCAGTTTTTAATACATCAATCACAAAGCCACATCTCTGCCATCAAACACAATTTTGTGTTTGTTTATCAGGAAAACGTCAAAGCGAATGAAACGAAACTCGATGGATGAGAATGCCAAGAAATTCTTCATCTATAACTCATAAGTGCCTTGTGTTTGTTTGATTGTTTTTCCGAGAGAATTTTCTAGAACTCTGGTATGTATCCTGTGCGAGGATTCAGCAGGGATTTATGCGAACCTGTCCACTTCATTCAACTCAAAATCAACGGCTTCCAAAGACAGACTTGTGGGATTGGCATTAAATCAAAAGTCCATAATTTATTTAAAAATAAAAGTAACTGATGCGGACACTAGTTTCCTGCGGGCAATAATATCTCTTATTTCCTTTTAAGAGAATTCTAACTAGGGCGAAAGTTCCATTGATGGTGGTTATTAATAATTTGTTTGAAATTAAAGTGATAAACTATTGATGGAGTCATTGCCTCTCCATTTCTACATCGATAAATAGAAAAGAAACAGAGAAGCTCTCCCTGAAATTCGCAATTGAGAAATTGACTCTCATTGGTTCAGTTTATAAGCTCCCGTCAGACCAACTAAACTGTGCGTGGGTGGATCTTACGATGCTCAGTTTCTTTTGATAACAATAAATCATCAAGTTTAAACAAGTCAAAACAAGTCACAGCACTTCAGGTAGGTTTGCACCTGACTTTTAGTTACCCGCTGTCAATTGTATCCAAGTCTTTGTATCGTTCTCACCCCCCCACAAGCGAAGCCACCCTTTCGACCATGTAAAAAAGATATTTTGAGATAAGATAAATCATCAAATTATTGGTATTCTAGGGTGTGAGAGCTTAGCTACCTAAATAGTAAAATTAGTAACCGCTAAGTTAGGTGACGAATGATAATCGGCTACAAGAGACCGGCCGCATGGCAACTCCAAAAGTTTATTCAACGAAATGACAAGCGTCATAGCAACGACCTAAACAATTGTACATTTTATACAAATAAGATAGGGTAAATGAATTATATTTCGAAATAATCAGAATAATTAATCTATAATTTTCTGCATCAAAAACAACAATTTTGGAAACTAGAATGGGAAAGAGCACAGATAGAAATATTACAATTTAACAAATTAGCACCAGAAATGATACTTTGATTTAACGGTTTGAAAGTGATTCCAAAAACAGTCGATCTACAGAGCCATCAAGGTCATAGCGCATTAAATTAGGTTCAAATTGTGATAGCCACTGTTTGTTGAAGGGATTCAGAGGGGGTGATGCTGATAAGTTGTCCCGAAATGCAAAGAATAAGCAGTGAACACGCTGAGGTTTCAAGGAGGCTCAAATTGGCTTTGATTAAAATACTGAAGCAAAAACAACTTCAAAATGGGGTCTTGTTTCGTTGTGACGATGAAATCCCAGCACATTCTTCGGGGTTGACCCAACTGCATTTAGGAATACAGTAGAAGGACAAAGTAGTGGAAACACGTTGAAAATCAACAAAATATATTTTAATATGTCGGGTTTTTCATAGGGTTGCAGAGATGATTTTAATCAACTGCCGTCTGTTTCATGCAAACATCTTTATTTCTCAGATTACTGAAAAAGCAGGAGCTACATTTTCTGTCATGGAAGACAGAAACCTGGAAGTTAAACTCAATTGGTTAAGCAACACAGATCAGAAAGACTGTGGTAGAAATTCATGACTTACTTGGCACTTGAAGAAGACTTTAACCTTCTAGTGAATTCAGCTATTCCAAAAGGGAAGAGGCTACTCAAAAGACGGTCCTCTCTGGGGAAGTCCGAGAATCTCAAAAGTGGGGAAAACATTGTTAAAGTAGCTTAAAATTTAACCGAAAAAATATCAGTGAATTTCAGAAGCCAGATAGCTACGTCTTCTGTCTTTATCTTCTTCAGTAGGTCGGTGGCTATTTCAATTCCTCACGATTTAATAAGATGGGTTAATTTCCTTCTTGACAGTGGGCGTAATTTTAGTTGAGTGATCTCCGTGCTTTTCTGCGTGAGACCCATTTTCTGTTCACTATTTACACGATGTGAGGGTAAGGCACCTAAGCTGGACCTACGTTTATACCATGAGATGACAAGGACTAAGGGTCACAAAGTCTGATTATTTTGCAAATGAATCATAAAATGGTTACCCGATTTGTCCATTTACCAATACTATCAGCTACGAATAAGGATAATGACATTAAGAAGGGACGCATCTAGTAGTAAATGTAGTAGTAAATGTCCACATTTACCCAGATACCTTGTTTATACATGTGGATGTTAAGGCAATCTTAGTGATGTTAGGGCAGTTAAGTAGCAGGCAAAGCGGATTAATCTTTTAGCAATTTTTTCTGGGTGGATTTGGTATGGTGTATTTCATGAACCATCGCCAGCCTTATTTTAGGTAGACGAAATTTCAGATAAGCGAATATATTCTGAGATAATTTGCAATAGAATTCACTGTCTGGTATAAAACTAAAGAAATACAGCATATGATTTTGATAAACTTTGGTTTGTTCATCTAATAAATTTGTAATACTTGAAATTCTTCCAACAGAAAACTCATATACTTTAATTTTTAACTAATTCCTCGGCCATTCCAGATTCTTTTTTTAATATATGAATGTTCCATATTCTGTTTCTTTTAATTTCTTTGTCATATAACTGGTATTTTAAATTTCTAGACCTTCCTTCCCATAAAGTTAGTGACAAATTCACTCGTTTTGGATCGCAATTTAGAAGATGCAAACTTTCAACATGGTATTTCCCGAAATTGGCAAAAATTATAACCCAATATAAATCTTAGACGATTCGACTCCAAAATAAGTCAGGACGATAGATCTCACGTGGACTCATCATCAGAGCTCAAGTTTAAGACTGGTTCGGAAGTGATAGCTGGAACCAGAGAGGGTGATATCGGTGTTGCGATACCCCTAAAATCAGGGTAACATGGTGGCGTTTAATATACTGAGGTTTATAGGCAGTTAAAGAGCGCTTTTACTAAAAAGTGAAACTTCATGGCACCTTCCTGACTCATCATGACCACAGTGTACTAGCGAATTCTTTTCCAATTGGAAGCGCTTTCTCATCCAGACTGGGCTCCATCAGACTTCTTTTTTCCTATGGAGCAGGAGGACTTCGACAACGTCGTTCTTCTTAATTCTTCAAATATGGAATAAACTACTCGAGAGGTGCATCGACCAAAATGGCAAGTAAGATGAGGAGTAACCTTCTGCAGACAGGTTGCTTTTCTGGAGTGAATTAACTTTTGAAGACTTCCGCTGACTTTTCTATACAACATCAAACAGTGGGTGGGAAGTTTGTTGAGTAGTCCGCTTAAAACCAATTTTCTGTCCAGCATTTCTACGTTATGTGGAAGATGAATCTGTTGTATCGGAAGCTATGTTACCTAAATAATACGTGATATTGTGCTTTACGTGTGATGGTGATAAATACTTCAGTCCAGAGATGAACGCGTGGTAACTACACAAGTATATTCAAAGAAGTACATAGTTATAGTTCCTTCAGGTGTTTTGGTTAAAGGGACGGAAGGGTGATTCGTCTTTTGAACATGGATCCGGCGGGCGTTCCGAATATGAACTACAAGGAGTAGAACATATTAAGAGGAATCCGACAGAACGAATTAAGTTAATGCGGTACCGGTGTCCTCGACGTTCTGTTGACTCAGGGGACGCTGTGTGGGTATCAGTTAATGCAAATGATTTTGAATTTCAACAAGCAAGCACAATATATTCCTCTACAGAGTTAAATTTTGATTATTTTAACTAATCAGAGCTGTAATTTAGATCAATTCGATAAATCCTTTGGCGTTTTTTCCTGGGTGAATTTATGTAGTTACATTACAGGAATCATCCCTTGCCTTATTTTGGAAGGAAGATGACATTTCAAATGAGAGAATACATACTGACATTAATTACCGTAAATTGTCTTAAATCCTTTGTTTAATATGAAGCTGAAGGAAAGGAATGTATTACTTTAATAAACTTTGGTTTGATCACCGAATTAGTTTCGGATGTTTGGAATTCCTTCGACAGTAAACCAAAATACCTTATTTTTGCATTATCTCCCAAATACTTCCGACCATTCCGGTTTTCTCTTTACCTGAATCCCTGAAACCGCCTTTTCGGTTTTTATTGTGCCTCACGAAACCGGTATATTTAAGGCCTTTTATTAATGAAAATTTAATATATTATGATTTGAAATATAAGACTATTTCAGTTACTTTACTTGCATTACTCACTTTAGAGATATTTGGTTATATTTAGTAGAACAATTCGTTGATTTCAAAGATTTAATTTTTACATCGTAGATTTGAATTTTCCAGTTATTTAGAAGGATGCTAGATCTCAATTTTTCGTCCTTCGTTGCTAAATAAATATTTATGAATTGTAGTGAAAAATGAGTGACCCTGTTTTTTTTTAGTTTTCATGAAAACGTGCACTGTATTTTTCAACTACAAAAAATTGGGATTCTGCAGTTGGTGAAAACAAAATAAACTATTCTGTTGCACGGAACTTTGCAGACAACAAATTATCTTCCCCTGACTTTCTCAGACAAGGAAATGCTTCGTTTTAAAAATTACTGAGAGTTTTGAGAAACCAATATTGTTTTTCCGGTTAGCAGTAAGCTTTCAGTGGACCGTTGTAAGAATCAGACAGCTAACTTCAAAATCGTCAAACACCATCATCAGTTCATCCCAAAGGTTCTGTTAGAATTTGAATTAAATAAAGATAGGCATCAGATTTTATAATCAATTAAAGATGCAGTCGTCGATGTACTCACCCTCATTAGCTAGTGTATTAATCCGATTATTTTAAAATTCATTTGTACTATTCGAATACCTCACAAATGCCAGCTTCGACCTCTTCCTGCTACGTAACCAAAGCTGTTTCTTCACCAATATGATTTTGTAGGTCCCGAAACAAGTGATGGTAGTCTGAAACAACAAGATAGTCGGGAGGTTAAGGTGGATTTAGTGGAATTTTCTCCAAACTAAGTTCTTTGTCGATATTTTGGGACGTGACTCTTACTGTCTGGGTTGTCTGCAGTGTCGTCCAGATGATCCCCTCGATCACCCCTCTTCTATTCACTAGAGCAGGCCTTCATTTCCCCAAATCTTGCTTTAAACGTCTGAATTGCAGATAGTAAATCTGGGGAGCATTAATAGTACCTGTGTATGATGGTAACAATTCAAGGTGGATAATTGCTGCTTGATCTCATCGGATTGAAAATACCCTTTTTCCCATGAAGTACCTCTCTCGACTGGGGTCGTTTCCCCGCTTACGAAGCGGCCACTGTCTACGACTCTTAAAATTCGTATAAAAAACATCCATTTTTTGTCGCCAGCCACAAGTCTTACATCCAAATAAGCGAAAAAAGTTGGCGAGATTTTCGTTGTCTTTAACAATTCTTGAATAGGCACCCATTTTCAATTTAAGGGACTTTTCCAATTTTTCGAAGATAACAATGAACACTTGTATGGTCTGGAGAACTAAACTTTTTTGCCAGTTTAAACTCAACCAAAAGCGCTGCTGCTTCAAGAAGCATTTTATCAACAAACGCAATTTCACGGCGTCCGGTTTGATCTTCTTCGTCTTCGTAGAGGGTGCAATCTCCACTTCGGAATTTAACAAACCATCTTCTGCAAATTCTTACATAATTCGCACATTCCTCTCCCTAAAATTATTGAATTTTTCCAGTCTTTTTGTCGTCGGGTGGTGATTTTCCCTCCATGAACTTATACAAAATCATGTGCCTCAAATGAGTTTTTGGTAATTCCACGTTAGCAGAGTTTTAATCAAACAAATTTTTATTCATTGTGCCTTAAAAGAAAATTTGATCGGTTTAAATGTAGAGGAAGTTTAAAAATAATTTACCGTTCCGTTAGACACTATAAAAATCCTCCTTAGATTGCGCTCAATTTAAGGTGAAAGTCGTATATGACTGGTTAACCTCGAGGTTATGCAAATATGTCCCAATACTTATAATGCAATTCTGGCACATTAATGGCTCTGCGATAGCTGCAAAAACACAAATCGCGCAAATGCTGAGGAAGTGGCACGGAATAAGGGAGATTAATGAGGCTTCAACCTGGGATGCGCCAAGCCACCAGCAATGCCATCCATTCTACCCCAAGCCAATGCGTGGTCTTCTGCTGGCCCCCCGCACGAGTACTTTTGGTATATTTATATATAAGGTCTTCGCTCAGATTCCCTCCAAGCGTAGGAAGTTAAAAGGCACTAATTTTTTTCTTTACGTTTGTTTAGCGCTTACTGATAGGTAAACAAATAAGCTTAATTTTCTTTTTTTCCGTTAAATCCCTAAATATTTGTAAAAAGAATTAACTTTGATTGCAACATTGTTCATTTCGGATTATGGTATATTGTAGTTCGTTGTCATCATCATTGTCGTATTAAATTATATCGTCATAATATAATAATATATTATAATATATATAATGTATTATATATAATATAATGTTATAATATAATATAATAATCATTGAAGAATTCCTCTAGATTAAATAATTCCTTCGAGAGTACACGGACTTTCATTAACGAATTTATCCTGACACATTTATAGGTCTAAATACAACAATTTTCTAAAATCGAACAAAATTTCTTTTTTGTTATGGCTTTTGCTGTCCTTTGGAACCAAATGACGTGAATTTCATACTACATGACATTAAACAAGGCTGTATGGTTTTAATTTGTAAAAAAAATCATAAATATTGTTTGCCAATAATATCCCTGTGTCGGTTTTCACGTTTTTCTGCATCGCTAACAAAGACCCACCGGGCTACATAATTTACTCTCCCTTTATAAAGGTCTAGCTGTCTGTTTCTGGGGTGGTCAGACACAAGTAGTGTTTTCAGACAAGGGCAGGCACGTCTGGGGGCGGGCTTTCATAGACATGTTTAGTATAGCACCTACCTGTCTTAGCAACAGCGGTCTAGAACATGCATCTGAAGGGGATGGTAGGACATTGGTGTATGGGAATCCATACTCCGGTGGACAATATTGCAATTTTAATTAACTGAACGAGTCAAAAATTGCCTACAACAAGGAAGACTGAGTCCTATTCGGATATTGTATTTTTATTGGGCAGTCCAGGTTGGCTCGACTTAAATGATAACGAAGGAGATATTAAAGGTACACATGGATTACTCTTCCGAAGCAGACAGAGGTAAATTGGAGACTGAAGAAGGAACAAGGTTGGATGATTAAGGCGGATGAAGAGTTTTCCACACAACCAAGTTCCTCGATCTTTTGTGACATATTCTTGCAGTGTGGGGTTGTGCTGCATTGACCCGCTGAAACATAACGCCTTTCCTATTCATTAGAGCAGTGTTTTCCTAATCAAAGCTTGGTTCAAAATCCCTAATTGAGAACAGTCCACTTGTGAATTAATTCCAGCTGCATTAGGTGGTAACAATTCAAATTGGGCTATTTCTTAGCATTCCCACCAAATTGTCAGAAGGTCTCTTCTCGCCTGTAGCTGGGGTATACCCTCCTTACGGCTCTGCCAATATGACGCTTAACGTTTCGATAAAAGATCCATTTTTGCAAGTGGCCAGTCACAATTCCATTCACTAAAAATGTGAAACATGTTGGGGCGAATGCAGAGAAGAGCAGATGTTGGTAAGTCTGGCTTTGAAGCTATTTTCAGGCGAAAATACATAAGGCATGCATTTTGATGATGACGATGAACAAGCATATGGTTTCAACTAAGCTCTATTACCAACTGCTCAACTGATTAGCAGGGTAGGAGTCTTGAAGGGCTGCTTCAAGATGCAGCTTATCATCAAACTCGACTGGACGTAGTCCGGTTCCATCTTCACCTTCGTGGAGGATGACATCCCCACTTCTGAATTTCGTTGCTGCTGCTGAGTATCCTTTTTTATGTGCCTTAAATAATTCCTGAATTTTTCCATGCTAGCGGGTTTTCACTCAAGCAAATTTCAATGTATTGATATGTAAAGCAAAATTCGATGAGCAATGTTCAGCTTCACTGGACACTGCAAATACACATTAAATTTTGTTCAAAAAAAATTTAAAATTTAGACCGAACTTGTAGGGTGACCTGTTATTCTCAACGATCAAGTTATTCATGGTGGATAGACCTAAATATATTAAAAATATTTTATTTTCCATACTGTTTGTGAAAATACGTAAAAGCGGATAGGCCCTACCAATGAACGCCTGGGTTTTTGCTTCTCTAGCCAAGCTGATTTTTCGTTCCCACTAACACCGTTCCTTGCATCATTGATGTCTTCCCTTCTCTTACGTTTTAGCCCTAAACTACCGTCAAGACATAATACCACTCTCATCATAGGCTCCAGAGCCTATTTATGCCTTTTTGATTTTCTCTACCATGGGGCCTTGTAAAATAATTCCCCACACAACCACTTCTTATTTCACCTAGATATTCTGGATATCAGCATGGCGAACGTCTAGGCAAATCGCCGAGTTTAGTGCTACCTTTATGAGAGCCACGACCATTGCAGCCAGACGCACTTATAAACCCATTTCCCAGCTAATAAAGCACGGTTTATACGCGATGATTTATTCATCTCCATCCTTCTATTAGGGCATTAATGACCAGCACTCCTCATAAAGCGGCTGTCAGTCCACTTTTCCCATTTTTACCCACGCGGTTGTATAATACACTGCGGGGGCAATACAGGAGGCTTGTTTTTGTTTATATAAACAAGACCTGGCCTTATGTCATCATGCCCCTGTCTCCCGCGGCGAGACTGGCATTTACGACGAAGGACAAGAGGTCAAAAGTCTGGTAATACCTCGTCTTTAAGAGATATATTAATGGTTAGAGTGAAATTGCAATTTAAATGTTGGAAATATTTACATGTCAAATTAGCACAGAGAAAGCAGAGGTATCTCAGATTGCATAAAGAGATTGTAGGTCATTCCTTAACACAGGAGTTTAAATTTAGACAACGCTTCTCTCCTTTGCAAACAAAAAGTTTAGCGAAAGTGTGCAATTTTATATAAATCTACTAGTTTGGTGCATCAGCATCATGTTTCCAGCATTTTTTTACCGCTTGTGCTTGTGTTTGTCCGACTTTCATTGAGGCATTGATAATGAACTAAAATGCAGAGATGAAATAATACCTTTATTATCACACGAAACTCCTTTGTTCATTTTTTCCTGGTGCACGGGGTACACGGTCCTAATGAGGAGTGTGAAAAAGAATCAAATATAAAATTAAATTAAAGAGGAGGAGCGAAGCACATGTTTGCATCGGTGTGGCAAACTCGTCAATTGATAGTAAGAATTTTATCAAGATTTGTTTTACTCTATAAATTTAATTCTGCTGAAAATGTTACAATTCGGACAGAAAATATTGCATGACGATAAATGGAGGAGGATTTGTGAACAAATTGCACGGATTCGGAAATATGCAGTCATGCATTATCAAGCAGAATTATTCCGAACACCGTCTATAATACGCTTCTTCGCTGCCTTGCTTCGTATTCATTCTTGAAACAAAAGGAATAATAATTAGTCCATTATTACCTTCTCAGCTAGACAAAAGAGGTAGATTTCGTCTCACATCAGCAGGGCGTAGAACACTTTTTCCCACTTTTCTTCTAGCATCTCTAAAGCAGTCGGAAGTCTAACTCATCAGTCTACACTATCCATCTGAGTGTTCATCTTGTCCGTCAATCACTAGCCAACGTCCTATTGATGCTACAAATTTGGTCCTCTCTTTAGTCCGCTCCCTCTATCCTGTCTTTTGCTGAACTCTTTTGCGGACACAACTCAGAGGACAGACGCACGCAGTCACGTTCCTCCCCGCGCAGGCTTATCAGAGAGTGACTGCCTTTCTCTTTAATAAATTTTGTCTCTCCGCTGCCATGCCTTTACTCACCGTAACATCCATCATCTCCTCCTCCTCCTCCTCCTTTATTTCAACTTGGAGGCATTGGGGTTATATTATTTGTGCAAGCCCCACAGCAATTTCAGGCGCCCTTGGGGCAATAATAAAGGGCCCTGGATTCTGTCGCTTGGATGGGAATAAGGGAGACACTGAAGAATCGTAAAAGAGAGGTGTATTTTCCTAGCCCTTCAGTGGGCAGAAAGATGTTGCTTTCATATCAGAAGAGTCTGTAAAGACAATCTGAATTAAAAAACAGGTTGAAAGGAAGCTGAGCTCTAGAGACTTGGTAAAGGAAGCACAACCGTATCTGTTTCTAAAGAAAGATAGGAAATATCGATTTGTCTGGTTCAGTCAGCCTCTTCGATTAATATACACCGGGATCCTGTATATTTCTTTTAGCTGGAAAATTCATCTGGCTATACCCTTTGAAATTGTGGAATCGCATTACTTTTCCGAATTCAAAAGTATAAAATCATCTTTAGTTTAATGTACTTCTATATAATATTTCAGAGAAGACCTTTAGTTTTGCTCGATCTAAAACTAGGTACTCAATCTATGAGTTAAAATCAGGTCGCCCTAGAAGTTCTGTTCTAATTTCACCTTTTTTGAATTGGACGAAATTAAAGGAAAAATGGATAACGTCTAGACATTATTTTATGTTGAAATACATTTAGACAGATCGAATTAAGCCTTGAGAAAAACATTAAAAGAAAATTTGCCGGATTAAAACCTTGCTAAAATGGAAGTACAAGGAAACATTGAAGGGCCGAAATGCTGTTGTGTGAGTTGGAAAAAATGGAATCTCAGCAGCAGCAACCGAAGTGACTAGAAAAATTCAAGCCGTAAATGGAGGGGAATGTGAGACTGAAAGTCAACACAGATGAAGATCAAACCAGACGACGTCCAGAGGAGTTTGATGAGGAGAATCTTCTTGAAGCAGCCATTTACGAAGCTCGTTGAAATTGTCGGTTGAGCTCAGTTTCAAGGAACTAACAACTACTCATTATGTCATCTTCAAATTCTTAAAAAATCCCCTAATAACCGACTCAAACCTCGAGCTGACACCACATCTCCACTCTATTCTCGACAAGTTGTTTAAACTTGATTAATGGATGGATTCGCGAATGGCAACGACAATCGGATCTTTTATTGAAATACCACAGCCACATCTCCAAAGGAGGGGACTTCATGGTAAATAGTTCTTCAACCAATCCTGTGAAATCGGCAATAAATAATCCACTTTGAATTGTTGCCACCACCTGATGAAGCAGTAAATTCTCATATCTACTGCTAACAATTGTAGCATTTGAACCAAGCCTTGAGGAAGAAAAAGACTAACTCCAGTGTATGGGAAGTGGGTGGTGTTTCATCGGGACAAAACGGCTCGACGCCCGGTCCCCACACAACAAGATCGAAGAAGAACTAGGTGGGGAAAATTCATAATCCATCTTATTCTCGCGATCTTGCCCAGTCTTCACACTACCATTTGTTTTGCAGCTTACACAATCATTTGGAAGAATTAGTTTTTTTTTCGAAGCCATGAGAAGAGGTTGAAACTGACACTTGGGGGTTCCTCGAATAAACAAAAACAAAAGAGTTTTGCAATAATTATAGGAAGTCGTATACAATCAGAGAAGGCGGTACATTGATAAGTGAATCTTTACTTTAATGCAACATTAGGTCAATTGTTTTACTGATTCAAAATCTGACAGAACCTATGAGATGTTTTGATATCAAACTGACTATAATGATTGCATACAAAATGGTAACTCAAACTATCCTACTTACGTGACATTAACAAAGGTATCAGATAAATCAGGCATTGTTATTTCATAATGCGTTGGCTTAATTCGCCGTTTCGTAGCCAGCAGTAATGCAGAAGCAGTGGGGTATTAGAAACGGTTTGTGATACGCTTCACACGCTACTGAATTAGGATTATGTGTCCCCCTGTAACGCAGGTTTACGAGCTCATCTGGGAAGATATATTGAATTTTAGATAAGCACTCAGCATCTTCGTGATGCTCAATTAATCAAGGAGGCATTTTATTTACCAGCAGCCAATGGGACAAAATATGCACTTTTTAATTTCGACTCAATCCTAAAGCCCAAATGCGGAACGCATGAAGATACGAGCTTCTGCAGAATGAAGCTCTTCCGTATGCTATCAGCTAAAGGAGAGCTTGAAAGTTAAAGCCATTTATTTCAGGTCACCGCATAAGCTATCTGCATGTTTCCCCTCTTAATTGGGTGTGAAAATGTCAATCGCATCGGAATCTCATGGGGCAGAAGAGCTAGCTTGTGATACACTGTTCTCTGGTGTTCATATCCTCACAGTTGCAGTTTTTCGAATAATTTAGGGTCTATGTTATTATTTTTATTGAAATAAGATGCTTATGATTTGAGGTGACTTGACAGCTTCATCGCACAGTTTATCAAGCTGCTCCCTTGCAGTTGATCACTTGTCTACGTTCTTCTTGAATCAGCAACTCCGAAAATCCAAATCTGGATTGCTTGAAGTAAACATGAAATCCTATTAGACCTGCTGGCTCTCAATGAATCCAATGAATCTAAACACTGGAAATCAGAGGCACAGGTCTTCTCACTCTTGGATCCGGGATAGCTGATAATGTCAAGTAGAACTTCAGTACATCCCAGATTGATGAGCTATGTTTAGGAACTTTATAAGTGTCCAACTTCATTTTCTGAACTTAACAACCAAAGGCTAAACAATAAGTCATTATTCTGGACGTCCTACCGCATAAGAGCGTTATTGCAGTGCAATATTTCAATTTAAAAAATCCTATGATTACATCTTGGAACGGTTGTACTTTATTACTTTCAAGGGCTCCAAACTTTTTCGGCTCATTTTATGCTTTTGTTGCTGCGGATATAGATAATGAAAATGGAATTAAAAAACAGTGTTAACAAATGAACTCTCGGAAATGTTCGGTAAATAGTTTTAACCTCGTAGTAATCCTTATTAAAGTACTACGTCTGCAAATAAATTAACGAAATATGGAAAATTACATAAATTCTATGGTGTATTGATGGTGGCAAGTTGAACTTTTTCTAAGTTAGTGAACGACTTTAATCATAGTTGTGTTTAAATTGAAGTTCCCATATCATGGCAAATGGAACAATTTAAACAAAAACTACTGATTAATTAGTTCAGCAAATACTATTGCAATACTCTTAAAGCCTTATCAGTTAAATGGAGATTCTATGGAGTTTGAAATTAACCATCTTAAAAGAACACAATCATCGAAAATTCTTAACCTAGGAGATTACCATGCTTAAGAAATTTCGAGTAATTTTCCCTTCTAAAATGATTTAAAATTTTAGGTGAAATTGTGATTCCTTATATCTTTTACAGTCTGGCTTCACACCCTTATCACTTTCTAAGGACACAAATCATTCGATCGATTTCTTGCTACGCCTTTCTAACCATAAGATCTCCTGAGAGGCACCCAAGCGTCATCAACTTCCCAACTTTATTGATTATTCGCATTTTCTTCCACCTCCTCTATTTATACACTCTCCGCAACATTTCGATTCTTCCACACCCTTGCTGCTCTAATTACTGAGTGCTCATTAAAGGTACACAAAAGCAAAATAAATAGATGACGAACTTGAAGTTTAGTGAAATAGATCGCGCTAAAGAGCAAAGGTATACTTAGTCTTACACGAGCTCAAAAAATAAAAAAACGCAAAATCTTAAATCTAAATAGCATTTTCTAAGGAGAAACTATGATACCCTAGAATTTTCCTGCTTTAAGGGATTTTAGGATTAATCGACGTTCGACTGATTTTCTCTGCACTCCAAACCTAAACAGGACTTTTTGAACAACAGTGCTACGGATTTATTCTACCAAATGTAGTTAAATCTTGAATAAGACTGAAGAGTCCCCGCTGGTAACTAGAGCGTGCTTCCAGTGTTTATACCTTACTGTAGCGATGAATACTTTTAAGCAACTGATTGGATGGGGTTATTCTGGAAAATGGTAGCTTGAGTTATTTATAGATGAGTGTATGGCAGATGAGTGCCGTTGAGTAGAAACCGCCAGGAAATACGAAGTCTACAAGTTGCAGAGAAAACTGCAGAACTGAAGAGGGAGTAGAGGAAGTTAAGTGGAGAGTCGACCACACACGTGGAACTCAAGTGGGGCTCTGATTAGACAAATAAACTGCCTGTGCAGTGAGTAAAGGCAAGGTTTTTTGAGTCCAAGTGTTAGATGGTCTAGTAATTAAAAGTTACATCCAGAGTCATATTAGGTGAAAGACACCTGCCATCCATGGGACGTTTGACAACTGGGTGAGTGTCCATTTCAGGCCGCCACTATCAGGTTATCGCGATGGGTTCTGTCCGATTTTCGAATAAATAAAACAAGTGACCAAATGCTACATTTAATTAAAGATCCAATCATCAAAGCAACACTTTCCCTTATTATCACTGACGTCTTCAGTCTTTTCACAAGCTAGTAGTAAAATTATTTTGATTATGAAGATTAGAAGAAGTCGTACTTGATAGTTTCATTTCCTCCTGTTGCACTGCAAAAGCTGCTTCTTCCAAATACCTTTGAAAGCTATGAAACAAATGGTAAACGATGGGTTTTTATCTCAAACAAGTTCTTTTTCGGTCTTGTTCCAGGGGTGTGTGTTGTCGTGTATTTTTTCCCTGGCGTTCCCACCAGATTCAAAGAACTTTGTTCCCATGAAATTCCATTCTCGTTTGTTTCTGTGGCTTTGTTCTTCCCCTTTATGAAGCTAATACTCTCTACGAAAGCCAACACTTCGATGAAAGATTCGTTTTTCTTCACAAGTCTACCCAAAAAATTCAAGAATTGCTTCAAGAAGCAGTTGGAAGTCCGCCGGTTCGATCTCCATCTTCGTGGAGGGTGAAATCTCCACTTGTGAATTTCCAAACCATCTTCCGAACACATTCTTTCATTCTCATATTTCTCTTCATAAAGTGAGTGAATGCTTTTAATAGCTTCTAATGCTGTTAAGTTCCCTTTCATGAACTCATAAAATATTGTGTCTCCACGTCATCATGGTTTTAAACAAGCATTTTTAATTTTATTGTTCCGTAAAACAGAATTTGATTAGATTAAGTACATCTTCTCACAAAAGTAATGTTCAAATCCATTGAAAATGATAAATTATTCTTTAAATTTCGGTTAATTAAAAGAAAGTGAAAATCTGGGCATAACTTAGTCGGAAAAAACATTATGATTATGACACATTCACATAGAAATACCTTTTCTTGGTCAAAGACACTTATATCATCATGCAAACTGCAAAAATAAACATATGAAACTTGAAATTAATTTGGATGAACTAACTAGAGTACATCTTTCTACAATTTCGCAATGCTACACGGTCATGACCTCTGCTACTTTTAAATTCACATTTTTACTGAAGGATTCCATATGAAGAAAGCTCAAATAAAATATTTCATTAAAATTTAGAATCATACAAAATAATAACGAATTTCTTATTTGTGAATTTCATTCTGAGTCAGGGGTATTCATTTTCAAATACAAATCTTTAGTAGCAGCTTTAACTCAGAATGCATTAATTATGATACGGGCTTTCAAAATTGAAAAAAGGAACTAGTTTAAGGGAGTGAAGTGGGAGCATTTGAAACACGTCTGTATTCCCTCTTCGGTGCAAACAACCATTTAGTGTGAAATATACATTCCCCGTTGGCATTTATCAAGTTGTCACCTCCTCCACCTTCGCCCCTTTTCCCTCGGTTTGAAGGGGCTGATCCAGACACCCAGACAAGGCCAGCGCGCCACTGCCACCCCCAACACCACCCTCGCTAGACGGCAGGCCTGGGGAATCCCCTTACCCTCCGCCTTGACAGCGTCAATGGGTAGTTTAACGACTTCCTCCAACTAGTCGTAATTTACAAGGCGAAGACGACCGACTACTGCTAAAAAGAGCCGCTTTGTGGGCTTAATTGTATAAAAACTGCTCCAACAGACTTTAATATCGGTTGCATTCGAATGTTAATTTCCGGTCGAAAGACTGCTGTTAGTGAAAACGAGCTTGGAAGAAAAGCGACTGTCGGAAGTTAGTCATCGGGAAAAGAGAATTTAAACGAGGTTTTTCATGTTTTGTTCAAGAATGAAGGTAAAGATGGCGTGATTACTTGCTGCTGCTATCGGTCGACGAAATTTAAGCGAACTTGCGAGGAAACTCCGACAACTCCTTGAAGGGCGTTTTAGTCCAAAGTGAGGTAACAAATGAAATAAAAAAATAAGATATTATGATGTATTTACTTATTTATGATTATAAGTTAGACTGAAAGTCAGAATATTTTAAAATGAAGGCGCTTCCCTATCCTAATAAATTGTATTTCTTTTTCGATTCACAAGGTCAGGTCGTTTACCTCCATTAATTGCTGCCTCATTAGATGGTAACAATTCAAAATGGATGATTTCTTGGCGATCTCACTTGATGGATAGAAGAACCGTTCTCCCCTGAAGTTCTCTTCTTGGCATCTATGAATGTGGTCATTATCCCGTTTAGGAATTCATTGTCTACAACACTTAACATTGCGATAAAATTTCCCATTTTCGCCAGTAGCCGGCTACAAGTCCCTCCACTACAAAAAGTGAAACAGTTTTGCGCGAATGAGAAGAACAGATGGCAACCCGAGATTTGAATTGTTATACGACAATTCATGAGGCATCCATTTTGAAAGCTGTTGTATCTTTAGAAAATTATATTTATAATTTTCTGATTATCTTTAACTGTGATTTATTTATCTTTCGTTATTGTATTAATAATATGTACTATTGTTTAAGTCGTTACTACGACGCCTTGCACTTTGTTAAATAAACTTTGGAGTTACGACGCGTCCCGTCTCTTGTGGCCGTTATCGAACGTAACACGTACTAATCAGACCACTTTAGGTAGCATAGCACCTCCGTACTTTGCATTAAAAGCATAGGAACATTCCGATTCTTTTAAGATGACAACCAACAGCGGTCTGCTTTAACTGGTTAAGTTGCCTATTCCTATGCTTATAATTGGAGATGAGCTTCTTCAGTGGCTACTTTAAGAATCTGCTTATCATCAAACTCGACCTGACGTCGTCCAATCTCGTTTTCTTCTTCTTTTGGGTTGAAATCTACACTTCTGGATTGCGTAAGTCATTTTATGCAACTATCTTATTTCATCCACACATTCCTGTCCATAAATTGAGTGAATTTGTCTAGCCTCTTCATCGGCTGTTGCTGAATTTCCTTCCTGAACTCAAAGCACTGTGTGCCTTGACTAATTCTTAGGTGCTGCCATGTTATCGGGTTTAAATCTGCCGATTTTAAATTTACTGTCCCGTTGGATAAGATCTGATCTGCTTAAATGCACCTTCGGCCTCATTAGACATTACGAAATACCCATTAAATTTCATTTATTTGAAAATGGTGCAAGTATGACAGAACTTATGAGCTTCCCTGGAACAAAGTGAATTCTAAAAGTTAAAACACATTCGTAATGTATTAAAGGTATTCTTTACCCAATACTTCCTTTCTTTTGTATAAAATGACCAAGCAATATATAAACACAAACAGATCATAAGTGGCCTTGATGATTCAGTAAATAACGACTGGAAACCCATTAAGATAAACTATTTCACTTCTCCAAAATCTTATTTACCTAACCCTGATGCAGACTGACCAGGTGATATGGCGAGGATGTCTGCAAAACTCTAGTGGAGCAGTAATTTTTCCCACGAAAGTTCGATGGGGTGGGGGTAGAGATGAGGTGATCCACTGAGAGCTTTTTGCAGAGTCATTTGTCTCTCATCTCATTTATGCACGAGCGGCACATTAAAGGCTAGAAAATGAGTGTATGTTAATTATGCAACAGGAATTACAATTGATGCGGATAACATATCATTATTCCCATGGGGTTACAAGGTTCATAGCTGGAAAGCCAACCAGCTTGAATCAAACCAGTCTCCACCAGCCCCAGCGTGAGCAAAAATGCAAAATGATTTAAGAGGTGGTTTAGTAACAGGTCATACTATAAGTTTTGCTGGAATCTCATCTATTTTAAAATAAATAGATATAGTTGCAATGATCAAATTTTGTTTTAAAGGCAGTTTAGTTAAAATTTGCTAAATTAAAAAACTGCTAACATGGATGTACTTGAGAATCATTTGATGGGGCGCACACTGTTTTACGAGTTAATGAAAAGGGAATCATCAGCACACTAAGCGCGTGGAAACATTCATGAAAGAAAATACAGAAGATGATTAGTGAAATTTAGTGGAAGTGGTGGTTTCACCCTGCACAAAGATGAAGGTCGAACCAGACATTGTCCAGATGAGCTTTAAAATCAGCTGCTTCTTGAAGCAGTCATTGGTGATGCATGCTTTGCTTCATCAGTTAATAAACTCATTCCGAAACACACACATATTTATTGTCATCCTAAAAACTGGAAAATGTTACTAAACTTGAAAATAATCTCAAACCTCTGGTTGATATCCCCTCTTCTCTCCATTCTCACCGACTTGGTTCACCTTTTTTGGATTGATGACTTGTGACTGGCATCGAAAAACGGCCTTAAGCCGACATTTTATGCGTCGTAGAGTAGTAAGCGGGGGAACGACCTCATCCACAGCCTACGAGATGGAAATTTCACGAGAAAAGTGTTCTTCGTTTTCAACTAATGTGGTGGACTCGCCGAGAAATAAAGCACTTTGGTTCGTTACCGCTATTAGGGTTCTTGAACGATGCTTTGCTGAGGAACAAAGTGTTACTCTTTTAAGCAAGTCAATGGAGCACTTTCCCAAACAGGAAGACTCACGTCAAAAAGACCGAAGTGGAACTTAGTTGGAGAGAATTCCCCTTCGACCAGCTTAGTCCCCCAACCTTACTCCTCCAGACTTCCATTTATTTCGTAGCCTTCAAAATCATTTGGCAGAAGTAACGGCTTTTTTCAAAGCAGCTGGAAGAGTCAGAGAATGACACTAGTGAGTTCTTCGAATCAAAACCAAAAGATGTGCATAATAAGTGTATTATTTATCTTGTTAATAGATGTAAGGAAATCTTGGAAATTAGGGAAATGGCACTAATGATTGGAAATTTAATTAACTGTAATATTTAGTCACTTGTTTAATTTATTCAAAATTCCGACAGAACCTATCGGATGGTATTTTATATGTACATTCGCTTAACAACTGAACTGATAGAAATAGGTGGCATTTAATCTTTTCAATAATTGGGGCAGGACAGGCCATTTTCCAGGCTGTCTCGTATCTATTCACTGCAATGAAAATAAACTCTGATCGAGAGTCATGGTCAACCAGCTCGATAGATCAGCTCACCGACGGTGAGTAGAAATCGCCAGATGTTGCGGCTTGATCACCTCAAGTTCCCCTAGTAGGGGTGCAACTAGGTACGTGCGTCCGTTGAAAGGCAGGGCATAACCGTGTCTTTGTGTCGGATGATAGTGTCTGTAGAAAAAGATTAACGCAGTCACGCCATGGGGAACTGCAGCTAGTTGTACTCCTGGCGCGTTTTTATGATTGATGGTCGCAGCATAGGAAGAGGATGTATGCATGCAGCTTTGAACCACTCTCATAAAAAGGAGCGTGATGAAATTGGCTGAATAATGTTTACGGCATTTCTAGGATGCTAATATCTTTTACAAAAATTAACTCATTTACGGACCTTTCCTCAATACAGCCTTCTTTCAACTCAGTTCCCTTCACATGTTTGAAAAACGTCTATAAAGAATTCCGGAGGACGACGTTTTCAGAGCAAAGTAGTGGGGTCACAGCCTTGCTTCCTGTATGTCACCAAAGAAGTGTCTTCATTTGAGGAGTTCCTTGAGTTTTAGGAATTGGAAGAGGTCTGGTGGAGATAAATCCAGACTATGCTCGTGTGATGGCTACCCTTTCAGTTTTAACCTCCTCAGCAGAGCTCAGTTTAGTTAAATTCGTAATAATTCGTAGATTTTCAAAGTGATCTTCCAGTATCATATTCCTTGACTCCACCCGATTTTAAGCCGATTTTAACCCTTGTACGTCTCGAGTATTACGCTTCTGCCCTTTGTTGCTTGCAATTATGTCCTAATTATCACAGATCAAATAGGCAAAGGTAAAAAAGGAGAAAGAACGGGTTTCTCTCGTATTTTTGGGTTTTCTGGATGATCTCGTAAAGTAAGGGTCCACACCCAAGAACTCAATGGGGAAGGGGTCATGGAGGAGAGTGCTTTTATAAATGGCTGATAAGAAAAAGTCAATTATCACCTACTTGTGGTTTTGCAACTAGCATCCAGGACCAGAGAAAAACTCAGTCGGCTTTTCTTCGCTGCTTTGGAATCGACAAAACCTCACTAAAAGCGTCCAACGTTGTCACTTCTGCAAGAACCTAAACTCCTGTATCTCAACTTCTGATATAATCTAATAGTGTATTACAAAGGGTTTCTTTGGGGGATATGTTTGAGTTTTGAATGCATTGGTCCCTCATTGTCATTCTGTAACGGGATCGCATCATGAAGTCGGTTCCAAAGAGCCATCCTTAACTCCCTTGAAACGTTGGTCTAGTAACTCTCTTTAAACGTACTTTGATTTTCGAAGTGATCTATCCGAATCTGCAGCCGACTTCTAAGATTCGAACTTGTTGGGTTCTGAAAATCCGCTTTTGGGCTCAAAATCATACTGGTAAATGCCAATTTAATATCTGGTGGTAATGCTAACATCTGCTTTATTTTTGTTCAATAATAATGACTAACCACGTCAAAGATTCGGTTTTTTGGGCTGTAACTCTTTTGAAACCTGTTCTGCTACAACCTTGTTCATTGAGCAAAAGTCACAATCAAGAAGATGAATTCGAACTGGCAATCCTTAGAAGGAAGTGTATAGGAACGTAGTTGCCGGGAAAACAGTCGTTCGCCACCAATTTTTTCAATTAACTTTTGAGCAGCCCCATGTTTTCGTCATTTTTGAGATTTCTGGTCTTCCCGAGCAATGGCCATTTTCGAAGTGGTCTCTAACTTCGTTGAATCGCTGAATCCTTCTGTAAAATATCACCTTTTACGGGAAGGTTTTGAAACCTAAATGCTCGGAGTTCTTTTCCAAGTGAGTTTTACCAAAAATTTGATACTCGACCTCATTTTAAAAATCCGCTTTTCTTGTAGATGATTTGAGGAATACAAGGACTTCCACAAAACTGTTTTCAGTTAGCTAAATGCAAAGTGAACACCTCGTATCTAACTCTAGGATTTAAAAAGCTTAAACTTGAAAAGTCACACTATTAAATAAACCCTCAAACCTTATCTAGAAAAGAGCGAATCATTTCAGTCTTGCTTATCAGTGACCGAATCGAGTTCCAGCCTCCTCAGAGTGCATTATTCAAGGCCCGTCAAGCTCGTTCGTTACTTAGTTTTCCTCTCTCCACCTGCATTGTCACCGACTTGTCAAAGGACAGAAGGAACACCCCATTCCCCTCTCGTTCACACACACAGGGAGAATTTCTCTTTTTACCCTTTTAAAAAATATCCCTCTCCAGCGACAGAGTTAGAAATTCGCGTTAACTTCCATCTTTTTCGGGGGGTTTAAATTCAAACTATAGGGTGTGATAGGGATGCTACTTAATTCATCGATTGCCTGCATGAAAAACACGCTAAACAGTCTTAATGAATGTCTATTAGACATGGATAAAAATGGTTAAATGAGGGTAGTCAACTACCGCTGCCTGATTTATTGTGGGTGTGCGAATTACCAAATCCAGGGTAGAGGACTACCAAATGATTGCTAGTCGTTGATTTTTCATACGGTTTTCTTGTGCTCTGAGCCTCGGTAGTAGGATAATTTGTGACAGATAGCATCGATAGAATAGTCACACCTTGACAGCCATAGTAAGAGAGATCCATTCGTCATCGGTGAAGGGTGATTTGTCTTATCAATCCCCTTTATTGACAAGTGATGGGGCATAGAGGAGATACAAAAAGAATTGTGGTCAAATCGTTCGTCATTCGCACAGCACTGCCCTGAAAACATCATCATCATCATAAGTCAATTTCAAGTTTTTGGCTTCACGACGCTAATTTAATTGAGGAAAGGAAAAGTTTGCGCAACAAATAGGCTCACAAGCAGAGGTAAAATAATCCGGTTAGCAAATCACATGACGGATTAGCATTTCCGAGCTAATTACTGAGTAAAAAACAACTTTTGGGTTTTCAGTCATCACCAACAAGAAAGGCTTGACAAACCTTTAGAAATGCAAATGTATTCGCTTAAAGCAGCAAGGCTCAGTTATTGTTTCTAGTTGGTGTATTTCGTTAAAGGCTTGGTGGCTGCAAATAGGGCAAATCAGGAAATTTATAGGGCGATTTTAGATGGGCTAAAATTGGCAAGACCACTGGTCGAGAAGGCTAACTTCCTGGCATCCACTTACTACCATGACAGACCATGTTTTCATCATGTTTTCATTATGTTGTCATTTAGTCCCACATGTGATTTCTTTAACTTCGTTTTACAGAGCATTATGTGGTTATTTTTTCTTCAAACCCTTCTTTAACTGTACTCGTGATGTCGAGGCAAATTAGTGCCTGGATTCTAGTGAGGTTCTCTGAATCACGAAAGGGAATACGTTGCATCAAGATGATTTCTTCCGGCCATCGAATTAATGAGGAGTCTTTGGTGGCTGCTCAGTGCTCTCTGCCCTGAACACTGTAGGAACAAAGCGGCGTCATAAACTTGATGATTGCAATGGAGACTACGAAATTGCAGAAGAAAATTGTTGGAGGAAACTGGCATTGGACTTCGGACTTTGTCGCCTCATCAGTTGAATGTTTTGGTCTCTATCGTAGAGGCATTTCACAATAATTACCTACGCTATTACTCATACAAACGTCGCAAGGTCAAATAACTTTCACACCAAAGGAAAATGCAAAATGGCTGACTCAATTCTTACGATGGCTACGCTGATCACAATATTTGGCCTCAACTTAACTCACAAGATCTCAAACGGTGGATGTATGATTTGGCGTTAACGAGGAGGATATGAGAATCAGAGTCGTTTTTGAGGCTCAATGGACGCTGCTAATGTTAGTTGTGTTGAGTACAACTCCTTGACAAAAGGGTTTTTAACCTAGGGGTGAATCCTGGTGAGGCCTAGTGAAGGTTTGCTAAAAAACGTAACAAAGGGAACTGCACCAGCAGATAGGGACTCATTTAGGTCTAATGGTGAGAACTTCCGCCACACTTGATTCGAAAGTAACCAATGTTTCAAATGTCTACGCCTTAGGTAGCAGTGCTGGTGCTTAACATAAATCTATTAATTTTTAGCTGCAAGCATTGTTTTCACTTTCCAAATGAGACTGTAGTTTACATCACGAACACTGCATTCCCCGTTAGTCGTGAGATATTTTTATAACAAACCTTTATTCCTAAATCAGTCTCAAAACCAGATTTTTTATCTGGAGCAAGTGCAAGACTTGGATATTAAGAAGGTATCTTTGATTAACTTTGACAAAAGGTTCCAAATTACATGTTAATTCCATCAGCTGGAGTCGCACATCATCACAAAACCCATTTTTTGGTTTAAATTTGATAGGAAATGCGTTGAGGTAACTGAAGAAGGCGTTCCTTCCCGTTTGTGGTGGATATTTGTAGTTTTTGGGATTTGAATCGGTAGCGAGGGAACTTTGACTTGTTTTAAAATACCTTCGTCCATGAATTACCTGGAACCCTAATAAACAAGAAACTTTGACACTAGGTGTCATGATGTTATTAAAATTAGGTCCACAGTTTGATGGATGGGTGATGAGATGAAGAGGTGCTGATATACATTTCATAGACAATGGATTTTTCATGTATCTTACAATTTATACTTGTTTTGTCGAAGTAGGATACCAATCTTACTGTCGTACTAAATTGAGCATAATTTGCTGGGACTTACTCCATATTCGCTGCCAATATTTCACTGAATTTCTCTCTGATAAATCTAAAAATTCAACAGAACATTTCCTTTAAAGTTCTGGAGTAAAACTAGAGCTCCCCAAAAAGAAACAACTTCATCACCCGCCTCTTGGTTAGATATTAGATTAAGGGTCATGCGATAAGGATAGAACTTGGGAACCTAGCATAAACTCTTATTGCTTCAACATGGTTCATGCAAATCTCAAACCTACTCTGTTCAAGTCCGATTTAAAACTCCATTACCCTATGAAGTTATTTGTCATTTAAAATATCATTTAAGGGAAATGACACCTATAGAAAGACATCATCCAGTCATGTTCACATTCTGGCATCACCTACACCGCCAGCTTATTCAGCATTGAGTCACTTCACGATCACGACAGCACTTTTTGATACATGTATTTCTAAATCCTGAGTTTGCTTTGAAGTGGTGTTTGCAACATACTACTAGGCTCAATGCAAATGGGCCAGTTAGGTGTTAGCTAGGTGACTACGGAATACTCATTGCTCGCACTCTTTCAATCCTGGATATTTTGCACAATCTACGCCGATGTCTACGCTGCATCTACCACAAGAACTAGCCTCTACGATTCGTCAGCACCTCCATTTCTTAGTTATTAAGCATCTTTTTCGACCAAGGATTTCCACTTTCTGCTCAATAAATGTTTTTATTTGTAATCTAAAAATAAGGTTTTACGTAGATATAATTGTGAGTCATTCGTACGTTTAGGTTTCTCTGATGTTTTTTTTTAATTTAATAAATATTTGCTAACTTTGGAACTAAAATTTAAAAAAAATTCTGAGGAGAGGTCTTAACCGAACACAAAAATTCTTCCCATTAAAACCAATGACTCAGAGTATAACTCTTCATTTTCCCTTGGTTTTGGGGGAAATTAACTGCACAATTAATGACCAAGTTTCGTTTTGTTTTGAAAACACCAATTAAATATTTTTTCAGTTTGGGATACCGGTAATTAAAGCCTTTTCAATTTAATAAATTAGAGTTTACTCTACTGTGAGGAGAGGAAATTAAAAGCATAGCAGGCCTTCTTGAGAAATCACAAAACGTCTGGCATTATGGTTGCTCATTATTAAGTATAAGGACTTTTGAGCCTAACTTCGGCAAATACTTGATTTTTTCCAAAAAAATTATAATGAGTAGCAATATTGAATTGTTGGATTATTAATAATAAGTTAATATCCAGAAATATACCAGATTTGAGGTGTACATGTACCAATTCGTAATCACTCAAGTTATTTCAATTATTGAAACTGAGAATTTGCAATTTTATTGAATGCACGGTGGTAGAAGTTAGTTAGGATGCTGCTAAAACTTGAGAAAATATTGTGTCTCAGTGCTACGCCCTCTAGTATTCATAAAATCTCCGTAGTCCAGCCAAGGAATAATCCATTTTAAATTGTTGCCATCTCGTTAAGTAGCAGTTAATACCTAAATTTACTGTCAGCAATAAAGGCGTCTGAACCTAGCTTTGAGGAAATAAAGTCCTGCTCTTGTAAATTTAGTAAACAAATGGTAATGTTTCACCAGAACAGAACACGACCCCCACATAACTCCATGGATAATCGGGTAAAGTACATTGTTGATTATATTTGTAATTACTTGTAACATTTGGTCATTCGTTTCATTTAATCAAATATCCGTCAGAACCTACTGTCGTTGTAACAACAAAGCAATGCAATGCCACTTGATTTACTGGTAGAATTATTTTTCCCCATGCGAAAGCTATTATTTGTGCATATAGCAGCGCTTTAGAAAGAGGACCATTACAGCTATTACAGCAGGTAGCAGCACCATTACAAGATAATAGGATACACGCTTCATGGCACGTATTTTTGGCTGGGAATATTCCTCCGTAAATAGGTAGCAAAACGCTGCATTATCACCTATCTTTGTATTTCTTCTTTCTTTAAAGGCCTGAGACATTAACTTGGAGGAATTCCTATAGAACTCTAGACAAGTCAGTGTACTGGAAGGTAGGAAGCTCAAAATATGCCTATGATCCCTTTGAGACGAAAGAACAATTTCAAAGCCCCTTTTCTTTATCTGCATTTGTATTAGTAAAAGTACCCTAGGCAAACTCTCAGGCGCAACGGATGATCTGGCTTTGCTGTTTATCTAATTATCCTGTAGATTCCTTTTTCGTAAATTATAGAAAATAATATAACAATACCGAAGTTTCTTCGCAAGTGTAACATAAATTTCATAACAACCTTACTCTCTTGATAAAGTTGCACCACTTATTCAAGTTTTTCGTATCTAAAAATCAAGTTTGGTGTTCTTAAATTGGATAAAATATTTCCTCTGATGTAAATACAATTTGACTTCGATGTCTAATTGGAAATGCGAAATTATTATCTAATTACCAGGGGAAATTGCAGCTTTGTTTCAGGCGTTTTTTTTTGAGTAAAATTATTCTTATGAGAAGCTTTTAACTGCCAGGTGCTTAGCTGGCGTTCGAAATCACTCTGCATATTCATATAATCATATTTATTAAAAGGATAAGTTTCTGAGAAGAAGGCTAGGTTTTGTCGCAGTCGCGTTCTTAAACTAGTATAAAGCATTGGGATGAGAAAATGGCGGTAAACAATGTTCCAGCTCAAATGGAGATAGGGAAACACAACTCCTCTGGGTGGGATGAATTTGATCTACGGTAATTTGGTAATTGTGTCTTGAGATTTCCCAATAGAGTTCATGTTGTAAGCAATCATGGCAGAAGAATGAACATCCAGGACTGTTTAGAGATTATGGGCGACTAAGTTCATCCTATGATTGTTGTCCAAGAACTGTTTGCAGTGGGGAACGCCGCCACCTTTCAAGATTAAAATGCAGCACCAATCCACGCAGTTAGAATTACTGGTAAAGAATGGCGGCACGAGGAAGAATATTCTAAAAAACTGGAGGGCGTTTTAACTGAAGAATGGACTATAATTCCTTCAGAACCAACAGTTCATGATTTGTAGGCATCAATTCCTCGGAAAATTTAGGCTGTAATTGCCAAATATATCATATAAAAATGTATACTTAGTTGATTTTCATGATGTATCCACCATCTTTTTCAACTCCTGTATGTGTGGCGATCATTACAGTGTTTCAATTGGAGATTTTTATTTATCAAAAGGGGTTCATAAGTTGATTTAATAGTTTTCTTCGTGGTTATAAGTATTTTATAATTCATAAATTGGCCAATTAGGAAAATTTCCCTTTCTACCTTTCACTGGAATTTCATTCCTAAATCTGTGAAATGTGCTAAATGGTTTCTTAGCAGTTAGCTCGGATTGCATATCCACAAATGCAGATTGCCTTTATTAAGTTCACTAACTATCAGGATAGCTTCACCATTTTGATTCCAGGGCTACTTAGCAACGAAGCTTACCACTTGAGCCTCGATTAAAATCGTCTTGAAAGTATTTGAAAAGTCGAGTAATGAAGCAGCATTAACTCTCACTACCCTCAAAAACTTATGAGATCCAGCTTTGGCCATCCAATCCAACAAAGTAACAAAGGAAGATATTTACCAATACTTTCTTAGCATTCAGCCTATGTATGACTCTGTAGTAACGGTAGCGACCGTATAAAGTGAAATTAAAAGATTGTGCTTATCGATTCAGTGTTGCGTTGAGGATGGACCAGATGTAGCAGTAACATCCCATAGTATTGTGTACTGAGTTTAAGAAAGAGGAAGGAATATTACAATTAGTAAATTTATTTGTGCAGTTAAGAAGAACCATGAGATCATAAATATGTGTTTAAAACACCTTGGTATTGATAAAACTCAACTTGACTAAGTTAGTGCGATTTCCACTGATTTTTACTGCATTTGGCTTGTGCTAATACCCTTGACTTAGAAAGATCTTTTCTGCCGGAAACAAAATATAGGCTTCCTAAATCCAGTTTGTCGTGTCCAGGGTCACCGGGTCAAAACATCCTTCAAAATATTCCCATAATGGGTTTTATTTCGTGGGAAAAATTTAACTTTTCATATGTTTGTTTATCGCACTTTCATTTGCTGTAAACAGTGGCTCAGTTTGTCGGTTCTTCACGTGATCACTGTCTCTGATCTTTTGCTGTGCATTATAACCCTGGGAAAATATTGAAAGCACCTCCATTAGATCTGGAAAATCATTCCGAGCACTATAGAACACCTCAAGCATCATTTTCAAGAGGTTTATATAAGGCAATAGGAAGTCCTATTTTGATGTTTCTTGTTATTTTAGCAACTTTCTAGTAGTAAATTTGTTTTTTTCCCTTCGAACCTGCTAACTCCTGAATCCAGACCCCGGTCTTAATAGCCCAGAAGGTGAATTCAGTCATAAATAACCACCGTGTGCGCTTCCACCATAAATTTCAACTCACTTTGAAACGAGAGCTGAACGTGCACATGTTCACGCTACTTTGAAGAACCCCGAGGGCTCAAACAAAGGCTGATTAGCCGGTGGTGATGAGTACGATAAGAAACTCAATAGGGTGCCTTGTTCCCCGGTATGAAAGTTTAACATTGTCAAAAAACTACCAGATCATCCCATAAGGTCAGTTTGAGTTTTAGTTTTTTTTAATTGAATGATAATTAAAGAGTATTTTGTAATGTAAAGAGTATTTTTGGAACGTAAAAAGTTATTTTGCATTTATAAACATTTAAACGAGTAAAACTTTATTTTACAAAAAGAGAAAATTAACATTTGCTTGATTAAAGCCCCACTGACTTGGTGGTACCCAGAAATAATTTGAGTCATACAATGTTTTATGAGTTCAAGAACTGAAGGCAACTCAGCAGCCGACAAAGCGTCGTGGAACATTTAAGAGATATAGAGGGGCTAATGTGTGATGAGAGGACTTGCAGAAGATGGGTTGAGAAATTCAGAAGTAGAAGATCGAACCTGACGTCTAGTTGAATTTTTTGATAAGCTGCTTCGTGAAGCAGACCTCGAAGAAGCTTATCCTGCTCTATCCGCCGCGTAGGAAATGGCGACTAAGATTAGTTCAAACCATATTACTAGTTCTTGTCATCTTCAGCAACTTGAAAAAGTACCTCAGCTTAAAAATTGCTGCATACATCTAAAATTACTCTCACCTCTTTTGAGTAGACTTGAGACTGGGGAAAAATGAATCTTTATCAAAATTTCAGGCGTCGTAAGTTGGGGGAAGACTTCAGCCACTGCCGAGAATTGGAATTCCTCTATCGATTGGGTATGATCGACAATGAGTAATCCAATTTGAATTGTTACCATTTATGTAGCAAAAATCAATTCTAAAATCTACTGTCAGCAAAGAGGGTGTTTGAACCAAGCTCTAGTGAATGAAAAATATGTGATGTGCCATCAGGACAATACACAACCTTCCCACACACAGCAAGAATAATCACGACACAAAAGATTGAATAGAGACAGCTTTGGTAATGCATTAGGAGGGGGTTGAAACTGACATTTTTGAGTTGTTCGAGCAATCAAAACCAAACGAATTTTAAAACACTAGCATTAATAAGGTTGTTAATAGATGGAAGGTAGTCATGTATAATCAGAGATATTACCTTCATGATTGAGTCTCTGATTAATTGCAGCATTTGACCAGTTGATACATTTATTTAAAATAAGGTCATAAGGTATGGGATTACCTGATAGAATCGGAGAAGCATTAAAAGATTTTACCAATTTCTAATTTGTAAAAGGGGCTATATAAATCATCGCTAATCAGCATGATGTAGGCACTGGTACATCCGTACTTGCCATGGATGCCGATCGCCGCCAGTGTGTAGGCGATAATTAGAGAAAATATATTTGAGGTGTCGAGAACATCCGTTTAAGAAAATGACATTGAGGCTATGGATCTCGAAAACTACATCGTCTAAGCTATCGATCCCAAAGAAGTGATAAGTTTCAATCAACTGTTATAACGGGTGACATCTTTCAATCAGTAAGTTTTGCCGTTTTTTGCTTCTGTTAGTTGAATAACAATATCGATTTTTTTCTTCAGGTGTTTGTGATTGGTTGCTAACTCTAAATTTAATAGATTTTACAGAACATATTCAATGCATAAGGAAACTGTTCCATTGTCACCATTAGCGTGCATTAGAGCCTCTACCCGGACACTTGGAACAAACTGATTTTACAATTTCCATGACGGGAGCGGTCTCCTCAAAACTGCTTCTATTCTGCTGTTGATTAACTGTTCTTTCGCAGAACTGGCAGCAGTGTTTTTGTCGACAGCAGCTGAGCCCAATCATACAGAACAGTCCATAGTCAGCGCTAAGGTATGACCAAACCTTGTCGAAAAAAATGGCGGCTGACAAGCGGTTTTTCACTTTTCTCTGACGTGAGATGACAAGGGGGAATACATATTGTTGCCTGTACTCGTTATCCAGGAGTTAACGGCAATTTAAACTAAGCTCCTCTCAAACAATTTTTCTGTACATTTGTGGAGAAATCACATGCAAAAGTGCAGTCAGATAGTCTACTGAAATGTTCCTTGCCTCTAATACAACCAAAACATTAAAAACTTTATTTTTGTGTTTGCTGATTTTGATACTTTGTATGTTTATTTCATAAGGCTGTGATTTTACATATATACTTAATAAAATAAGCTATAGGCTTGTAAAAAGGCAGACCTCTCTTACTTTCGTAGAAGCCAAATTGTCGGTGCTCGTATGATGGGTGCTGGTGTAACGGAAACTGCCAGACGGCGCAGCATTTCATGAGGTACTGTCTCAAAAGAAGGGAAAACGTCTACCTCAGCAGTGCACAGGTTTGGCCGAAAGTTGTCGAAGTCGTCTGAGAGAGACCGTTGGACTCTCTCAAATCGATTTGTTAGAGAGGATCACTACAGAACTCGTTTATGAACACCTACAGCACTCAGTTTCCGCAAAAAAACTGGCCGTGGGGAGGAACTGCACGAGTCTGAATTTTGAACTACAATTAGAAAACCTCTGTTCCCAACGACGAGAAATGTTTCAGAGCGTTTAGTGGTGGAGTAGAAGCGTTCGGAATTGGTCTCTCCCTTGAGCAGTGGAAAAAGTGCGATTTTCTCAGACAAATCATTGTGTACCACACAATTCCCTACCTCCGGCCACCGAGTGTACTACGTTTGGAGAGAGCAGCCAAAAGCGTTTAATGGGGGTTGCTTTCTCCCAACTCTAAAACATGGCCCCGTGGGTTCTGTGATGAGCTGTCGCGCAATTTTCTGGGTATTCGCTTCCACGCAAGTGAATTAACAGCCGGGACTGTTTAGGAATTTTGAGCTTCCAAGTTCATCATATTAGGGTTCAAGAACTGCGGTTTCCGGAGGGAAACGCCGCCTTCCTTCAGGATTATGGCAATGTTCCAGGCCATGCAGCAGCTAGAATTGTCAATAAATAATGACACGAGGAACATCCTAATGAAGTTGAGTATCTCATTTGGCCACCACCGCAATCTCCAGACAACCACAATATTATTGGGGAGCATTTATGGTCCTTTTCTTCATCTAATCGAGTGGATTGTTTGAAATTACAACTTTTAAACTGCCATTTCACTACGAACCCTTTAACGACTTCAACTGTGGTTCAAATGGTCACTGAGTATGCCCAGTGTTCGTTAAGCAGAGTCAAGAAGTTGCTTAGACGCGGTTTCCAGTCATAGATAAACTACCTTCACAAATACAATTATAAATGTTACGTTTTTCTCAATAAATCTTGTAGGCACTTGCATTTGCCTGATAATTAGTTGATCAAATATTAAGCTGATTGTTAATGACTAAGTAAACATGAGCAGATTCCTCCGCAATAAAACTTTATGTTACCCTTCGATTATAAACTACCAAATGGACTTTTAGATTTAAAAAACTTTCCACCGGGTTTCAAAGAAGAATGCGTCAAAATTTTTTGATCAAAAGCAAGCAATAAATAAAGCTTATTTACCTCTAATTTTTTGGGAGATAAACACAACTGGTAAGCAGTGAATCGTTCCCACAGCTTTCATATTTCTTGAGATAATATTTGCGTTGACTGAAGGTCTTCGCCAACAAAAGCTTTATCGAAGAGGGAGCCGGTAACTCCTAAAAGCCACGGTGTAGCCGCAATTTGACAGCTGAGCACAGATTATTATTCCAACCTTGTACGTACCCGATCTATTAAAACCCACCCAGACAAAGGGGCTAAATAGGGCCGTAGACGGCTACTTTATATTGCAAACGACACCAAGAGGCAATAAGGTGCTCTATGCAGTGTGATCCTTTCATTTACCGACGATCATGTAACAGGACCTTAGCGTATGAATCAACTAAGCCGATAGGTTGACCTCATGACCCTTCACTGACTGACAGAACTCTGGTGAAGTCTGAGGTTTTCCGCAAATTATCAGGTCTTCCTACAGGTTGTGTCCGAATTTGGAACGATTATAACAACCGAATAAACGTTACAATTAATTAAAGATTGCTTCATAGTGTACCTTACCCGATTATCTCTGATTTCATTCCATCTATTAATAGGCATATGAATACTTTCATTTCATACTCTTTTAAGAGTATCATCTACCTCAAATGACTCTTAGGCACTTCCATTTTAACAGGGTTTAAATCAAGCAAATTTTAACTTTATTCTTCTATTAAGAGAAACCTGATCAATTTTAATAAATCCAAATCCAAAAATAATGTTCAGCTTCATCCGATATCATAAATTCTCTTTAAATTTCGTATATTCGTTAACATTCGGACAGAATTTATGGGATGCCGTGGTATGAGTTTACTATCGTTGTTTCCCAATGAAGGCGAATAAAGAAAATGCCCGCAGTTTGGGGATTTGCTCCAGGGCCGTGTGGAATGCGTCATGCCCTGGTGGATGGGTAACAGACTTAACCACCGTGGCCCACTTTCTATCCCACACTGCCCACCCCCTTCCCCCACTCCCCCTGTGGGTCTCGTGATGATGAGGGTGATTCTGGTTTTTGTGTGCCTTCCCTGTCGTCAACCCACTATCATCCCCTCTTGTTGGTGATGCTGATGCTGCCCCTGTAAAGGCGCTTTGGGGAACAAAGTGACTCAGAATGTGCTGCTGCTGCTGGTCCCACAAATGGGGATTATTAGTCACAGGCTAGCGCGCACACACACACGAAACAGCTGTGCAATTTTTACCGGCTTCCGTTTTTAACCCCGGTGGGAAAACCAGCCCCCACCAGTCTAATCATGGGCTTTCACCGTCCTGGCAACGACATGAAACCGCCTGACCGTGTCTATTAGGGGCTGTTTAAGTCGACTTGTCGGAGAGGTCGGCTAAGGAGCCTATCTTCCTTCGCTTTTCAATTGATCGAATCTCTTCAAATGCCTCACAAATCTATTTTTTGCATTTGAACACAGTTCGGAACTCGAAAATTCCTTCTGATTAACCGATTTTGGTTTTAGTGAGGTTTTCCTATTATTATTGTGAGTATCTTTGTTATTGTTGCTAAGATGGACGTGCGTCGCGTTCCATAGGTATATTGTCAAAAAGTCTTAGATTACGAGCATTAGTGTTGATGAGATTAATGCAGTTTTCATTTTTTCAGCTTAATCTTCCTCTCTAGGCATCTTGACCTTGCGAAAGCTGATACAACAAATGCTGGCTCGACCAGAAACAGTCTACAATTTTGACAACCACCATGACGAGAGTAACAAGGTTTGTTAGGGAACTACAAGAATGGTTGTTGTCTCAAAAATATGTTTCCTGGTTCGTTATTACGTACCTCTTTGGTTTTTAGAGTAGATTTTGCAGAATAGTTTTGTGCGTATTCAGAACCTGCCTCGTTTATCAATGATGAACCCCGACAGTCTTCATTAAAATAAAGAGATGATTGTAGTAACTTGGCAATGAAATGGAAACAAACCCGCGGCATGAACTGGAGAGTTTAAATGGGACTACCAAGCTCAGGTAGCTGGGAGTCAGTAACACACCATCAGAGCTGTTTCTCAAAAATCTGCTGACGAAAAGTAGGAGGGGCTTAGGTGGAATTTTGGTGTAAAAAAATGGAAAACTGCTACCACTGTAGTTACATCTTGGGAAAAGGGTTCTTCTTCTGTTAACCTGGTATTGGGATCGCCAAGGAATAATCCACTTTGAATTGTTACCACTCAGTGCAACAACAATTAATGCTCAAATCTACTGTCAGCAATTCGGGCAGCGTATAAACGAAGCTTTGAGGAGGAAAAAGACCAGCCGGTGCTAAGGATTAGGACATAGCCAGGCTAATACCAGAGGGTGTATTTGCCTGGCTAGTGTAAAAAGTTTAATATTCTTTCGTTTTATTAAAATTCATATAAGCCTCAACTGAAACAGCCATGAGACAGTTGACCGAGCAGCAGCTGAAAGACTTCTAAAGCAAATTCTCCACATTGTCTTTATCAGTTTAAACAAGTCCTTAAATAAATTTGCTTTAGCGAACGAAGGAGAAGACGCAGGATTAAGTTCGAGTCCGGGAGTTGTGGACCGAAAAGGTCTCAAGTAGGAATTTTATAAGTGCTATCAAAAACCACCAATTATCAGAAATTACATTAGAGAGCTTTTATAATAAAGATGCTTTATACTATTTTTTCGGGAAAGAAAAACATTTTCCAATAACACATTTTACAAAAAAAGTTAGGCTACAGCTAAAAAATCACAGCAAGGCAATGGGTGGCAATGGTTGAGCTCCCTTTAGTTGGAGAAGGTTGGTGAAATGTAGCGTGAGGCAGTGGAGGGAGTGACGGTGCGTGGCGCATCCACGTTGACGATGTTGGGAGTGGGACAGACGCGGGTGGCGACGGCGGCTGCGGCGGGGACGGCGGGGGCGTTCGTGGACACCTCGGAGCGGGTCACAACCTCTGGCTGCATCTCCACGTTGAAGGTGATCTGGGGCTCGGGCTGCGAGGCAGCGCGTCGGACAGTCGCAGGAGCGACGTTGATGCTTGGCACCACGTCCAGATGGACGTTGACTTCGGGCACGGCTGCCGCGGAAGCTGAGGGGGCACAGAGTGGCTGGGGTACGCACGTGTGGTTGGTGGAGGTCTTCTTGGTGTTGAGGTCGGTGACGCTCAGAGTGGTGTTGTCCGTGTTCGTGGTGGTCTTCCTGCACACCTGATAGCACAGTAAAAGTGGTGTCAAAAAGGTGGAAGAGCTTGGTTAAGCCAACAGTACTCATCCACCGCCTTATTTTCACTCTCTTGCGCTCCATCTCCAGACTACCATTATTTTCGTATCTCACAAGTACATTGATGATTACGTTCATGATTGCTGTCCAGTATTACTTGCGTGAGCAGTTCATAGTCGACAAAATTAAAGCATTTTCGATGGGGCCATTTCCAGCACATTTTCATTGTCTTAACAAGAGTTCAGTAAATCTAGTGGTTCCTTGATTTAATCACCCTCTACATTGATAGTTAGACAATTATCAACTCACCCCTACTCTCAAACCGGAAGATCAATAAAAGACTCGAACTCCTCAAAGTGGATGGGGACTTTTCGAGCAAGATTCATCCCCTTTCGGGGCGTTGCGTGTGAATGTGCTTGTATTTTTCGCTAGCTCCGAATATGCTAAATAAGTTGCGCGTGCATAAATCAGGACTAAGCCGTGTTACGAAACCGGGCTGGGACTGTGCGCCTCTCTCCCTGTGTGTGTCTCTCTATATTCCCCTCGTAAATATCCCATCGGAGGAGAGGGAGTTAAGGGGAGAAGGAATCTTGTATCCATTGTTACGAAGAGCGCAAGCGTTAGGGGGATAATCCATGTCGAAGCTGAGGTAGATGTCAAATCAATCTCCATTTGGTGAGCGCGGAAGTCGAAATCAGTTCTTAGAAGTTCGTATTGGGTTTCACTGCAAATCAAGATCCATCTTAGCAAGTTAGCCCGACCTGACAGACGGCCACAGACCACACAGACAGTATCGACCTTATGTCCAATAATGATTTGAGGACGGAGTCTTGTGTTGACTAAAACTAGGCATATTGGAATCCTGACATATATCAGCCAAGACTAATTGTGGAAAAATCAAGAGTTTTAGAGAGGCGAAAATAAGGAATAAAATTAGTTTAATTCATCTTAATCTCTTCTCTCCGCCATCAAAATGTGTTCTCATTTTGGCTAGCTGCGGGGCTCTCAATTTTCAATAGAACATCCTTAAGTTTAGTGCACATTTAGTAAGATAAATCAATCGTCAATGTTAAAGCACTTGCATCTATTTAATAAATTAAATAGGGATGATGAAATGCATTTGAATAAATAAACCAGATAGAGATGTAGGTAAGCCGAGATAGTTTAAAGAGGAGGGCTATAACGCAGTACAGTGCGAGCACCCATTCAGGCGACACAATAGGTTAAGATGCACCCACGCTCCTGTGATTTACATTTGCAGCATTCCATTTATAGAGACAAACATGTGAATAAAAAGCTATCAACTGAAGAAATGTTTCTAGCATGAAGCTACGCAGCTGTTAATAACTTCTCTACTGAAGAAATGGTTAGAGCTTCAATCTGTGCAGTTTTCAGTTCAGCGAGTCCTGTCACCCAGGAGTTTAACAAATCGCAGTCAATGCCCAAATTTCCGTTCTATCAATTCTCAAAACTCAGTGAAATTTAAATTATGTTTCACCGTCGTTTCACTCAACGATTCCATTCACATTTTCAAAAAATGTCAGAAATCTCTCGATGGTTTTAGCTCAATAATGCTATTCCATTAAATGGTCAGTGAACGTCATTATTGCCTTGGCATGTGCGCTTTGTTGTAACTTGAAATTCTGCTCTCCACACGTATGTTAGTGTCTTAACTTCTCCAAGATTTACTGACAGAAGTAAATGAATTGTGACTTGTGATAAAGATATTTCTAAGACATGCTCAACCGGGTGGTAGGTTTTTGTCTACATTAAAATGCCGATATAAATAATTTTCGTACTGATTGCTTAATTCTTTGCTTCTTGTATTTGGTAAATTCTACTGACAAGAATATATTTATACCTTCAAGTCATGGAATTGTATTTGAAAGCGTTGTGCTAAAAATGCATGATGACTCAAAAGAATCAAGACCGATGAGTTTAAATCAACAGTTTATCAACATTTGATACCATTTATTCAAACTAGAAAAATATCAGGTCGTCGCGTAAGTTCTGTATGAAATGTAACTTTTTTTGGATTGAACGATATTTAAAGTGTACTTTATGTCTAATGGAACTGAACATCCTCATAGATGCATTTAAATTCGGTTTTACAAAACAGTGAAATTAAACTTTGCTTGACTCAAACCCTAGCAACATGGAAGTGGCCAAGTCATTTGAGGCACTTAATGTTTTATGGGCAGTTCAAGGCAACTCAGCAGCCCTTGAAGAGGTTTGTCCTACTTTATTTGATGAGTTAGAATTGGTAATTAAGCATTGTTTGAACCATGTCACTGTTCATCGTCATGTTCGAAGCCTTGGAAAAGTTCTTGAGCTTGGAAAATAGCTCCCTCTTGAGTCGTCTGAAAACAAACTCGAGCGGACGACATCTACTCCTCTCTCAGTCATCCTCGCCAACCTGTTTCGCCTTTCCTGGTGGATAGACTTGTAACTGGCGACTTATGAAAATGGATCTTTTATCGAAATGCTAGGCGTCGTAGACAGTCGCGGCTATGTAAACAGGTGAAAAGACCTCAACCACAGCCGAGAAGTGAACTATATGGAAAACGGTTCTTCTTCGTTAAATTTGGTGCAATGGCCAAGGAACTATTACCACCTTGCATCAACAATTAATGTTCAAATCTAACGTCAGCAATGAGGGCGCTGAAAGCTACCTTTGACGGATAGACCTGCTTTAGTGAATCGAAGAGATGCAGTGTTTCACTACTGAAAATCACGACCCCATACACAGTAAGAATCGCGTAAATAAAGATAGGAGGGCTACCCTGGAGAATATTCCTCATCCACCATTGTCTCCCGACATTGTTCCTTTGTTTCGTAGCTTACAAAGTCATTTGGAATCAAAATTTTCCGCAACTGTGCAGGGAGAGGTTGAAAGCGACATTTGTGAGCTCTTTGAATTACAGCCAGAAGAATTTTTCAATTATAAAGGTATTGATATGCTTATTTATATATGGAAGGAAGCGAGAATCAGTGAAAGTACACTGATGGTTGCATTTTTAATTAAAAGTAGAATTTGGTCAAGTGTTTTAATTTATTCAAAATTCGAACAAAACTCATGGGATGACTTGATTAATAGTTTTGTATAATAATTATAGCGTTTGCTTTGGATTTATGGAAATAACAATATTAGTTGAATTGTAAGGTGGAGAATATGTGTTAGCGTTCAACCAGCGTTGAATGCAGGCATCTCCATGTTTATCATTACGAGATACTCCAATGCAAATATCACCTAGGAAGCAAGAATTTTAATATGCCTCAAGTTCTCTATTCATTCTTGCAATTCTGTCAAGGTAATTATCTTTAAAAAGTACTTTTTTAAAGAACCTCAGTGCCTCGCTACAGGGACTTTATTTACATAAATGCAAATGAGAAGTGTAATTCCAATCCAAAGGGTTTTCAATGTGTGTGTGCTATTTTTTTCCTTTTCATTTGTATGCCAAGGTGCCAAAGAAGCATCAGAGAAAGTCTGATATCGAAACCAGTGTCTGCACAACAGAGACGCCAGGGTGGATTGGCCGATACATAGCCTGCATTCAAAAGTGCGGGTTGTTGGGAAACAGAGTTGTTTTTTTTAGATCTGCCAAGAATGTTCATCCACACTACGCCTCCTTCAAAATTTAAAGCCCTCTTCTTCATTCCCACAGTTGATGAGAAAGCGACTGGGTGGTGTCTGGAACCAGCCACCTGAAGGCGACAACTTTTATTATGATGGTCATCGAATTAAGATGAATAGAGTCGCTGCTCCTCAATGCTCCCCCCGAACACTGCGAAAATGATCCCACACATGAATCGGAGATAATGAGACGCTGGAGACTAGTAAAGTACTTAAAAACTGCTTCAAAAGTGGGTTTGAGAGGATAAGGTCGGAGAATTCCGATGACGGATTAGAATTACTGACCTAATTTTCCGAATTATAGACCACTTGTGATCACAGTAAAAAAATGACCGTCAGCAGGCAATTTTTAAGGTCGCTAAACCGGTCACTAATGTTTGACCATCACAAGTCCATCTTAACCACGGAGGGAGAATTATGACAGTGGAGTCGTGGGGAAGGACACTAATAGAACTAGCGCGGTTTATAAGAACATTCTCCTGCCAGCGGAGGCGTAAAACCAGCATTTTCTAGGTTCTGGTTGGTTCTCGATTAAGGCCGTAGTAGATGTTAAAGGTGACAGTCAATTTGAACGAAGCTTGGACGGAGACTGATCTTATTTTCTTATTCATTAAAATTCATTTAATTATATCAGTCCAGCCCATAGGTTCTGTTCGATTTTGGAATACCCTGCTAAATATTACATTTCGTTAAAAATTCAGTCATAAATGTTATCGCCCTCGCTATCTATGGCATTTTTCATAAATTATTGCATCAGTCTCTTAATTTTAATTCAAAAAATAATAATATCGGTTTTAATTCTATTCTGCTGCGCTTCCAAAGCCGTTCCTTCTGCCAAATGATTTTGTAAGCCAAGAAACAAAGGGTAGTCTGAAGACGGGGCAAGGTCTGGAGAATGATGAGAATGGGGAATTTTCTCCCAACCAAGTTCTTTCTCGATCTTTTGAGGGGAAGTAATTATTACTTATGTGGTGGGGCGGATCGTGTTGCATTGTCCTGATGAGACATCAACCATTTTCCATTTACTGGAGGTCTTTTTTCTCATCAGCGCTTGATTCAAACGCTGAAATTGCCGACAGTAGATTTCAGCATTAATTACTGCTCAATTACGTGGGAACAATTCAAAGTGGACTATTCCTTCTGCGATCCCACTAGACTGAGAAAGGAAACAACGACGCTGAAGCACTCCGGCGGGAATGGAGAAGAGCAGATGTCAACTCGAGATTTGTATTTATTGTTTTCAATTAATTCAATTTTAATCACTCGCTTTCTCAACTTAGGAACTTTTTCATGATTTCGAAGATGAGGAAGAATAGTTGTATGGCCTTGGACTGAGCTAAAATGCCATTTTCTCAACTGGTAAGGCAGACTAAGCTTCCTCTTCTGCTGCTGAGTTTCCATTCTTGAACTCGTGAAACATTGTGTTTCAACGGATTCTTGGAAATTTCCAGGTTCACAAGGTTTCATTCATGCAAATTCTATTTTATTTTTTAATCAAAATAAAACATGCTCAATTAAATTACATTAAGCATAAAAGCAATAAAATACCCTTTAAATTCATTTTAAATTCAAAAGGTAAATTCATCCCTAACACCCTGTACGATGATAAGTAAATCTTGAGAGAAGGCAAAAGTATAGATTCACTTTTGTCCCTCTGTTCGTTGATCTACGGCTGAGTCACAATCGTGAAGCCATTGACAAAATTATTAATCCAACTCGTGCCCTTTCCGGGGTAGCAAATCAGCTGATTAAGTGGCCATTGGTCAAAAAAAACAGAATCCTGCCAGTATGCAGTTGTCGCCTATCACTAAGAGAGGAATTTGATTTTACAAATAAACAATCCTAAAAATGGATAAGGGACGCACTACCGGGTCTCCTGTCAGGTTCTGGCTATGGCAGCGATAAATTAGGCACGTCGCCTCCCGATCGCCTTAATGTAAACACTGGGAGAAACTTAAAGGTTACAATAATGCTAAACAGATTTTCTTGCGCGCTCTTAAAAAGAGAGGGTAACTTTTTAGATTCACTGAATGGGTCTAATTGTTCGTTTTTTTGTGATTCTGGTAGTCTGGTTTATGGGGTTCTAGACAAGTAGAAAGGTTAAGGAGTCGGTGGAATTGACTCAGTGCAGTTTTTGTCAATTAAATAATAAATAAAATTAACTGGATCCTTAATTGGCATACCACACTGTTAGTAACAGGATTGTTCATTTAAAATAAGACACAATTTAATGAGAAATCTACTGTGAGAACTCAATTGATTTATCTCCAACACTACATATAAATGAGTAATGATACAACTATAGTTTTTTTCGTTAAGCAAGAAAAGTACCCGTCAATGCAGGATTTAAGTCTCTTTTGGAGCGTTTACTCAAGTAACTGTCAATCATTACTTCTTACTTTAAATTACGGGTTGGGGACAGTGGATTGAGAAGAAGTGCCTTTTCTTTATGCAAAAAAAAACGGTTTCGTTAGTTAACTAGGCTTTTAAGAGTTTTGACTCAAAGAAATCAGCAGCAAGATAAATAATCTAACTGCTGTGACAGCCGATTTTCTCTAAAATTGGTAGTAAAAGGATCCTGAAATCGAAATTCGGGTTTCCTGACTGAAATTGAAATTTTACGACTTTTACATAAGGCTTGCACTCTGGGTCACAACTTTTGCAAACGTTGCAGACGTCAGCGTTCCAGGAAAACGTCCAAAATGGTTGTCGTTGGCTGCTACACCACTCCTCCCATGATCCCAACTTGTAATTTGGATATTTTGCACATTTGGGTGCTGCAGGTGATAAAGAAACTATTCGACATGCTGTCAGTACCTCTGAAAGGCAAGTAAACGAGAAAACCGCAAATGCTTCGAGCATACCCTTCTTCCAAGGAAAATGTCACAACAGGTAGCTCCATGTTCTGGATCGCACTGAGTTAGATTTAAATAGGTGCCAGATGTGGCTCACTTGTGTGAAACTCTTGACAGGAGATAATTGCCATGTTTTTAAATATCCTTTAAATTCTGAACTGCTTTATCTACATTTTTTTGTTTTTTTTTCCCCGAGGAAACTGTTAAATTTATCTCAGCCAAACTATACAAGTGGTCGTTTAGCTTGTGGTTTGCCTCCGACAGCAGTCTTTGAAATCCGTACTGACTTTTACTAAGCTCTTTATAATTTCCTCCCAGTTTCTGATATTTGTTCCAGTAGACTCCTTTTCCCTTTTATTCACATATTTTAATCACTTATTTTGCTTGTTTTCACAGGCTTCGATATCAAGCCTGAGAGAGCCATTTATTACAATTACTTTTTGGGAAATTATGTTCATAAATCAACTCCAGATCCTCCTTCTAAAGTATGTCCATAGGAAAAAAGGTACATTTTCAAACAGTCAAAATTATTTCATGAATATTTTTGAAGTAAACAAAGGCGTAAGTGTATTCCACTTAGAGTGTTTACACAGATCACGCTTTTGCTTTAATGTATTAATTTTACTTTGAGACTAAAAACGTAGAAGTTGTAAATGAAAGTGTAAAGAGAAAACTTCTGACAGTTTGGCATCATGATCTTTGAACACGTTTTAAAAATTGAAAAACTTGATATATTTAATGCTTTCTCTTTATCGTTTTTATGAGAGTTTATTTAAGATAACTACTTTTTATAAATATTGAAAATAGCAGAACTCCCGGACTTTCAAAGAGATCAAAGTGTTGGTGCACCAGAAACTATTCCCGAAAGCCCTTTATGAAAGGGAAGGAAAACGTCGCCATCAACAAAGCACAGAACTGGCCGAAAGTCGAAGTTCTCAGAAAAGGAGGCCATCGGTCTCTAGATGGAGTTCTTAGAGGGGAACGCAAGACCACGGCTCCTAAAATCACTGCAGAGCTCCCCGTTGAAACCTACAGAACCCAGTTTCTACAAAAACTGTTCGTTTTCGGGGGCTGTACAAATCTGGGTTCCAACACCGAAAAGCTGTAATTAGAAAACCCCTGCTCTCAGGGTGTTTCCACTATTTTTGTCCAATTCCTGGAATTTCGAAGTATATCATTACCGAAAAGTTACTTAAATAAACAAAGCTGGTTAAAATTTATCCTTCAATGAATATTGTGCAGTCATCACCAGGAAAAAAAATTAAGGGTTTCGTTCGATGGAGCATGAGTACGCACAAACCCCTTATGACCTGGGAAGAAAATAATTTTAGAGGTAGTTATGAACGATCAAAAGAATCAAAAGGCATTTTAACAGCTCCTTGATGATGTCATTTCAGCTGGACGTTGCCTTGTATCAACAGCTACTTGAAAAGGACTTCCATAAATGATTAATTGCACATTTAGGCCGAATTTTACGCTCTCAGATGAAAAAATAATTTCAGACTCTCTTCTAGTCACCTAATGAATTTTCGCTGTGTGTGTGGAGCAAATTTCACCCACAAAAAGCAAACCTTACAGCAGTAGCAGCAGGCGTTGAAATTTTGCCTCGCCATGATGACCCGAAAGTGCTCAACTATAGCATTAGCCCGAATTACCTCGGTCCAAGCTAGTGCTTCATATTTATCCTCCTCCAACAATGAACGATGGAGTAAAATTGGAAAATCTCCTCAGGCTTAAAGCTTGTTTGGTGCCTCGAAATTTAATATGGTTAAAGGATATTCAATAGGCACGGTACGAGTACATTGACTTCAAAGTGTTTTACCATGAAATAACTTCGGTTTAAATCTATAACGGGTTGATTGGTTACTTTGAAACAACTTCTCCTTTTAGTCCACTAACTGTGGCATTGCAGTGCTGGCGGCATAGAGAATCGACAACATCTCTTAAGTATACATAAATCGTTTGACTATTTAAGACTTTGAGGGTTCGCTGGAAGCCAACGATTGCGACTTTGGTAGGTTTCTTAAAAGCTGGCGCCGGAAAGCGGTTTTGTCTTTTCTGTGAGATGAAGACGAGAGTTGACTTCTGAGCTGAATGAATGGTGCATGCTTCGTGAGAGAAGTTAAAATATTGCATTCGCATGGAGGTAAAGCCCGAACGTTGCCGCAAGAGTCCCACCAATGTTGTTTTTGTAGGTTTTCGTGTTATTTGCCGCATAAGTTCAATTTGATTGTCTAACTACCACAGCCTAGTGGGGTCCTTTGAAATTCTCCAGTTTAGGTAACTGGGTTGTTTGCACTGTGTTCAAATGCAATTGGTCACCATGGTATCAGGTCATCCCATAAGTTCCGTCTGAATTTTACTACAGCAAGCATCACGTCACAGAGGTTCGAGGAATGTGTTTAGGGGAAAAATCCTCATCCATTGTATTCTCTCGAACTCGATCCTTCAGACTGCCATTCGTTTCGAGGCTCGAAAAACCATTTGGGGGAAGAAACGGCTCTTATAACGTCATAAGAAGAATCTTTCATTAAATGCAACATTTGGCCGCATATTTAATTTATTCAAAATCCAGAAGCTATTCACTTCCGAAATGCAGGTGGGTAGTTCTGGTCAGCATACGTCCTCGTTTTCATCACCTATATGACAAAATACTGTTTTAAACTGTTGTGAATTAAACAGTAAATATTATTGTGCAAAATATACTCTGAAACAACAGCTATAGGCGACGCTTCAAATTTATACCACTCTAACTCTGGGCCTCGACTAAAACCACAGTTTTCCCACCCAAAACGTATTATCTTCCCTATTATTTATGGCCTTTTGGCGTGAATTATAAATGCGATGAGGGCGAAAGGGCTTTTAGGATTTAAGTGCATAGCAGACGAGGATTAATTAAATATTCCGTGAGGCAATAAACAATCATTATACCTAGAGAAGAGGCGTAAGCATTAAATAGACTTTGGTCACTTTAATAAGATGTATCGGGTCTGCATTAGCCCCTTGCATTCTGTGAACTGTAAACAAGAGCAGATTTCGAAGTAACTTACGGATGAATAAGCTGATGGTGGTATTGTAGGTGGCGCCACATAGTGAACATGACTTGTTTATGCTCTAATTAAGGGGATAGTTCAATTATAAGGCATTCTAAATGCCTCATATTTTCTAGGTGTTTAAATAGATTTTGAACGGAGTGGGCAAATACCCACGTGGTGTGCCAAACATCCATCGAAATTTAGCTCAACGTTTGTATCATAGAGGTAAAGTTAGCAGTGATTATCTGTTTCTGGTTGAAAAATTAACATGGTATAGTAACTACAACCGTATGATGCTAACAGCCATTTTTCCTGTAAAAATACATTATTTTTTATTCTAGAAAGTAGATATTATTGAGAAATAACCATTCTAATAGTATATTAACTTTTCATTTGTTAAACAAAAATTTCCTGTCAGAAAGTATATTAAGTTGACTAATTTTACTAATTTCAAATTAATAAAATGGAACTTCCTCTAACTAGCCAATTTCGCTTTCAAAGAATTCTTAATTGCTGCTTACAATAAAAAATTCAATTGGTAATTAATTATGCATCTCCAAAAAGCTAGATTTCCGCAACATCTAAGGAAACCAGGATAGCTTATGCTGATTCACCTATTTGAGTGGACTGAAGTATTTTTTTAGTGTACCCGTCTTCAAACTGTCTATAGTAAGCACAAATTATATATAATTATAAACAAGATTTGAGGAGTTAAAATGCCCTATTATCACTTTCTTTTAATCCTACATTAGAAGCACCGGAGCTAGTATCTCACAATAAGTGAGTAAATATCCCTAGGCGGTAATTAACTTAGAGCAGAGTTAAAATATATTTCGGTGATTGCAAACTTAAATGATACCACTACCAAGAAATTTTGTTGAATTTTAGATCAGGAGCATCTAAAATGTCTATTTGTATTAGACCTTGATGCAAATACCACGAAGCGTCAACCTTGGGCTCCAGAGACTTTAGTAAGTGGTGACTAACGGATGAATAAGCTGTTGGTGCAAGTGATGCCCGGTTGATGGCTCTTTAAATGTGTCAGTTCGCCGAAGTTGTTATTCTAAATGTCACGCAATTTCGAGGCTTTGAACGGAGTCAATCAGTCGTAACGCAGCAGTTTTCCAAGTTTTGAAACTTGTCCTAGTTTTGAAGTTAAAGTCTATGAAATAGGCTTAATTGCAACTGACAGAGTAGGAGAAGCTTCTTCTAGGACTGCTTCAAGAAAATTACCATCATAGTGAACTGGTCTTCTGGTTCGACCTTCATCTTCGATGGTGAAATTGCCACTTCTGTATTCCGCAAACTGCCATCCTCTGCAGTCATCTTCTCTCATTTACACATTCCTCTCTATAAACTGAGAGAATGTTTTCAGCTGCTCCGGGTGCTGCTGAGTTTCCTGTCTTGAGTTCATGACACATTATGAGGCCTGGGTACGTCTGTGTTAGCAGAATTTCAAACAAGCACATTTTTGCTTTCATTGAAGTTTACAACAAAGCTTGACTAGTTTGATGCATCTAAACGCAATAATAATGTTCTGTTTCATTAGAAATCATAATTTTTTAAATTTCACTCAATTTAAAAAAGGTATAATTAGGACAGAACTTATGGAATCGCCAGATATAGTGTTTGCCCTTCGTGTTTAAGTTGGATGCATAACCACCTGCTCTGGAAATTAGCTGAATGAAGTGCCATTCTAGTTATATGGATGGTAAATGTCATTAGGCTAATTGAATCACATGTAAACTTCATTCAACCCTAGCCCCGAATGCAGTCTGTAGCAATTTCCATATTACCCGGCAGATATTTAGCCAGTGGTTTGTTGCATATTTACGAGAGCAGCTGTCTGAGGAGTGTTTTGGGTTTGTTTTATGGTTTCCGGACTATAGGGCAATAGTGAAAAGGGGTCCACTAATACCGATTGTTTGGTTACCCGGCTGAAACCAAACAACACATTATACAAGGTATTTATTAAGGAACACTGACAGCCCTCCCTCTATCGAGATACTGATGGTAGTGTGATGATGGTGTTGTTGATAATGGTAAAGGGTGATTGACGGGCCGACACAATAGGTAGATATGGATTGACAAAGTTAGTTGTTAAATTATTAATTGTTCATGTATCCTTATTGAATAAGCTTGATTCTCCCCCTAGCTTAGGTACTCTCCTAGCTGGCTAATTCATTTTTATTATTCTCCGAAATATGTGGCAAGCAAATATTCAATTATGTACATGTTAGAGCCAGTACGTTCTTCAATGGAACTGGAAGTTATCCGTTATTCCCACCTCAACTTTCGGAATGAATATTAATGAAAATGCAGCGGGATGCGATTTCTAATGGCTTCACTGTGCTTATCAATGGCTGCAAGGGCAAATTAATCTCGAAAAATGCGGATATTCGACTGTGTGAAGATCTCTCATAAGTTTGTGTTCGAATATTGCTTTTTGTAATTGAACGAAATTTAACTGATCAATTTTTTAATAAAGATGGAATCACAAAATGTGCATGATTTAAAGCCTGTTAAAATGGACGGAGCTAGGCATCGTTGGATGTTCATAATGTCTTAAGAGAGTCAGAAATGAAACTTAACAACACCCGGAGCAGCTAGAAACATTTACTCAATTTCTAGAGGGGAAGGTGTGAATGAAAGGAGATGGGTGCAGAGGATGGCAGTTTGCGAAATTCAGTGGAAGTGGAGATTTGACCGTCGAAGATGAAGGTCGAACCGGACGACGTTCACTTTACTTGATGGTAATTTTCTGCTTATCCTGCTTTATCATTTGAGTCGGTGTTGGCAATTAATCTTAGTTCAAACCGTCCACCTGTTCAGCATTGTCATCTTCATAAAGTTTGAAAACTTCCTAAACTTGGGAAACGGGTGTCTCGTTGTAAATGGTCTGAAATCAATCAACTCGAGTTGACGACATCTGCTCTTCTGTCCTCCATTCTCGCTAATTTATTTCACTATTTGGTGGATATACTTGTGACTGGCGAAGAATAATGGATATTATATGGTCATGTTAGAGCTTTCCAAATAGGCGAGACTTCAACCACTGCGAGAAGGGAGCATCGATGGAAAAAGATTCTTTTTTCAATCTGTTGTGGCCGCCAAGGAATAACGAATTGCTACCATATAATGCCGCATCAATTAATGTTCAAATCTACTGTCAGGAATTTGAGCGTTTGAAGCAAGCTTTGGGGAAAAAGACCTGCTCCAGCACGGCCCAGCACACTAAGGATGATGCCACAAAAGGTGGAAGAACTTGACTGGGATAAATTTCCTCACCCACTTTATTCACCCGACTGCCACTTGTTTCGCATCTTATTTAACCATTTTGGAAGATACAACTTTTGCAAAGCTGAAAGAAAAATGCATCATTTTGACACTTGATAAGAACTCATCAACAGAAGGAGTTTTCCCACCATGCCAGGTGTTTTGCTATGTATCTAATGCTCTTCTGCAGACAACTATATCGTAACAAGGAGTCGTTAGGGGGATTTTTATAAAAATCAAGTTTAAACCTCTCATAATCACTTCATGATTAGACTGGCTCCCTTAAACTTCCATTAAATCTCAGTGCACAAATCGATTGTATCTAACCTCCAAGTCTTTGAAGTTGAATATGCAGGTAGAAGAAAGACAAGTTGACAATCACTGTCGCATTTCATCATTTTATATTGGCTTTAGGCGGCTGCAAGACGGAAAACACTTTCTGGACAGTGTGCGATTAATAATGCCCCTCGTACGGGTCCGATCCCGTGTATTTGCTGATGGGCGCATTTCCGAGTGACCGTGTTTCTTTTTGGACAGTCGTCAGAACCCGGGACACTGCATTAATTCATGTCTCATCCCCTCTCCCCTACACCCCTCTTCCCCCTCCCCCCAACAAGGCGACAAAGCGATAGGCCTTGATGGTAGTTGGTAGGGTGGGGGAGGAGGAGGAGGAGGAGGAGGGAGGAGTAGGGATCATCGATAAATTGCTAGTAAAATATTTCATATCCATTAAATGCAACTGGAAACTGAACTACAATCACTCAGGATTAACACAACGCTTTCCATCAGTGAGCAGGGTGCATTAGAACCGTACTCAAATGTCGTAAACATAATCGCACTTCGAATCAGGGCTCCAGAGTGTGGTCGACAGCTTTTAATGGGTTTTCGTCTCTTTATTTCCGATTATTCCTTTGAGGATTTTATCACTACAAAACAAAAAATCAGAACTTGACAATGGGGACTTGGCAACAATAGGAGGACTATCTGATGACGGTGATACTGAATTTGTAGAAGCCATCATTTTGAGACAAAAGTTACAAATGAAAGCTATAAATGAACACTTAAAGCTTTAGGTGCACACCTTTGCTGGTATTCACATAATATTTTATTGATTAAATGTTTAAAAATTCGTGCTAAAAAATAAGGCTTGTTGAAAAGGTACTTATCCCTAAAAAACGTCACTTCATTTTATCCACTTTAAACCCAATAGCGATATATGCATGAAATACACATTCTTTTGATTTTCAAGTAAAACAATTTGACAGAAAATGAGAGATGGTAAGGTTACTTAGGCAATAGATTGTTATTCATTACTTAATGACTGGTCTTGCTTCAAAAACATCGATGGATGGAGAATATAGATTTTATTTTTTTCAGTTTTGCATTTAATCACGATTATTATTGCAGGAAAAAAATTGTATTCAAAGGTTCATTTTGAAAAAAAAGTGAGGCCTTTGAAAAGACACGAGACAGTGTGCAGTGGTGGTGTGGGGTGGACACCTTAGCAAAGCTATACAGAACAACTGCTTTACAATTGGTCGAGAGGTCAACCAATCAGGAAGCGGTTTGCGCGTGCCTATGAGTGTGCACGCACACACGCCTTCACACCCACACTCAGACCGTAGAAAGAGACAGCAGGGCACACTTACACACACGCATCGGACACACACAAGACGACTTTAGTCATGTGCCGCGGCTTCTAAACTCATCTCTCCCTTCTCAGTCTCAACCATGGCCTTTCTTAGTAGACTACCAAGCGTCCTTTCCCTCCTCCTCATCCTCCTCGTCGCCCTCTGTTGGGGCGAGAACGCCACTCATCAGATAATTCGAGTGAAACGGCAGTACGTGGATGACGGTCCAGATCCCTTTCATTCCCTGGGAGGAGTTAACGAGGAAGGCCAAGCGAGGGCACCTCTCGTCCTTGAGTTGACACACAACCTGACGATCGCCAATGGACCCCGTGGTCGATGTGGGGTGTGTGCACGGACTTATCGGGTGCTGAAGAACCTCCAGTACAAGACTAGTGCTGAGTGCCAACGCTATGCGAACAGTCGGCAGGCTGCTCTTGGTGATCTTACGGAATTCTATCACACGGTGAGTGCGGTTTTTGAGAGAGATTCTGACTTATCCAGTCTGGTAAGGAGACATCTTTGGCCTGGTTGACGTGTCGTGTCTTCTTGTGAGGCCTCTTTACCGGGCCGTAGGAGTCGAATCATATTGTAAAAATACACGTCTTCAACTCCAGTAACAAAACAGAAATAGCGACATTCTGAGCGCTGCTGGTGAGCACTCAGCATTCTGGACTAGAAAATGTCCAGACGATAACACCTGGGGGAGGAGTTTTACCCTCAGAATACATGAAAAGGATTGGTAGACGATGTCGAGACGAATTTCAGGCTCTGATGAGCTTTCAATTTTCTAGTTCGTTTCCATTTCTTATAGGATATAGCCTGGTACTAACTAATGCAGCAGTGAGAATTTCTATTAAACCAAATGCTCATAAAGGTACATTTATTCAATGTCTCTGCCAATGAATGCTGTGATTTAATTGCAAAAGGGGGAGGCATTTTTGGCCCATCCTATCGCTTTATGTATAAACAAAGAACCTCTTTCCATGGGAAATTTTTCACCAAGATTTGTCCCATTTCGTGTGTTAGAAGGCATGTTATTTCTCGAATAAGTTTCCTCAAGTAGACGTCTGAAGTTACCCGGTTCGCTCCCTTTCCAAGGCTTCTATTTTTTTTCTACGCACCACAAAAAACCAGGAAATGTGTTGGACATTCACCGTATAAAAAAGCTTGCTTACCCTAGTCTCCCCCCTTGTTTAGTAATTTTAGCTCGCTCAATATTTTCTAGGTGCTTTGAACAATGACAAATGCCTGGCTGTAACCCGCTTAAGTTGACGTAAACACAGGCCAAGGCTTCACTCGGTCATGAACCTTTAAGCTCTCGAGTAAACAAACCACGCCTCACATCCTTCGGAGCTTAAATCCACATTTTCGTCGAACCGTATAACCCTAGGGTGGAGTGTAATGGTTTTCTTTTATTCGCAGATGAGTTTAAACCAGCCAGGTCTGTGAAAGATTCTCGAGTTCGGCTTAGTAAGCTAGTCCGAACATGAACGAGCTTGTACAATGAACCGTAAAGGTGATATTTCACTCGCTTTGGACTGTTTGAACGGGTAAAAATGAAGAGGGTGATGTTAGTGCCTCTGTAAGACCGCGAGGTATTTCCTCGTGTGGCGACGCGTTTGTGGCCTCAGTTTTTCGGCCTTGGAGACGGTGAGAGGAAGTGACCTAGGCAACAGTTTTAACCCCGAGACGACCGTAAAATTTACCTCGAAAAACCCGGTGTTAATTGGCAAGCCTCTGTCGCAGTTAAAACTTCATATCAGTCAGTACGCTTTAAATGTTGTATTTAGAAATTTGCTAGTCGATCCCTCATTCAATGATTCCCTAATTTAACAATTGCGTTACGTTGTTATTTGGTAAAATTATCAGGCATAGATTACTTCAAATAAATCGTGTGCATAACTTTAAAAATATGGGTTTCATTAATCCTAAATGCGTCTGACTCCTCCTTTCATGACCTTACTTCAGCTCGGAAAGTCACGCAAAGCTTAGATAAACATGAACAGTAATAATATTATTTCGATTTGTATTTCATGCGACTGAAATCCCGCTTGTATTATTTGCCCAAAAGTGGCATAACGTTTATCGAAACGAGGCGCCGTTATTGTAATTTCTTTGCGTCGTGGAAATAATTATAAACACGGGAACTATGCCATAGTCTTTTCCCCACTTCGAAATGGAATGTAATTCCAATTAGACATTAGTACTGACCTCTGTGAATTAATAATTTGTCCCGTTGGTGAATGTTTAAATAAATTGTAAATGCGAAGGAATATTTTTGCTTAATTCCTGGTCTGACATAGGACCCGACATAAGAGGTATGGCCACCCGGAGTGGAGTATACAAAACAGCATCATTAATAGAATGACTCACGTGAAGTAATGACTCAGTGTGCGACGTCACCTTTTATATCCTCTCTTTGCCTCTTCATCTTTTTTAATTTTTCGAAAATTCTCGCTTGACAGCGGTGGGATGAGTACATTTACCAAGTGTTTCAATTTGTTTAAAATCGTTTCTTGTGCAGAAATTTATGGGCGTAAATTGAAGCTTTCAGTCCCGATCATAAACATTACATAACTTTATTTTCTCAAGTTCATTCGTGATGTCCCGAGTTGACTCTCCCCTTCCTTATTAACGGAGAAAGTTCTTAAAAAAAACACTAGAGGTGTTGTAATTTAGCCTTGATGTGAGGAGTTGAAATTCGGCCTAAGGGGGACGGAGTCGGGACAGTGAGGATTTTAATTGCCCCCCCCCCAATCCAACCCCTTTCAAATTTGAGGTCAAACCTCACTGAGACTGTTTGTATTATGACCACTATGAGGTCACCGCCCACATCGATCGTGGTTTGAGGGTGTGTTTATTCCCCAAACACGTGGCGGTCATCGATTGAGTCAAGTGAGCTCCTCACTAGAAAACAATTTGAATTCTTGATATTAATTAATCTTTATTAAATAGAAACGCATCATCCGGAAAGTAGCAATTTTCTAGGGTTACTATAGGTTAAATATTGATTAAGAACACTGTGACGTTTGGGTTAATATCCCTTTCTCCGAAGCATACTAGTTTGAGTAGTTTCCCAGTCAAAACAATACGCATTCTTAGCAATAAAATGATTATGAATTATTTATCAAATATTCGAAGAAGACTATAAATAGATGGCTCAATAATTAGGCTTCAAATCCGAATATTGGTCAGTAATTTAAAAAAATACACCACTCACTAGCTCGCTGTTTAGTCGATTATTCTATTGTTATTTTAGCTCTACAACAGCCGGAAGCTGAAAGAGACACTGACGTTCATGCTAAGCGACTCCTTTCCCGAATTCTCGCTGTCAGCCTCCATTCTCACCAACCCCAACGGGCTGCCTTACTTGATGATCGAAGATGCGAAAACTGCCGAGCAGGCCCTGTGTGTGCAAAGTCACCGATGCCCTGAGCCAACGACAACCACGACGACGACGACGACGACAACCACTACGACGACCCCCGCTCCACTTTCCATCTATCCTTCTGGGCAGGCCCTTTACCCAGCTAAAGGCGGAAAGTCCGCTGATGATGATGATGACTCGAGACCCAAGCAACCTCAAACCTTCTGGGATGCTATTATGGCTTCTACCTCACCAAGAATATGGGTCATCTCAACCCTGGTACTCTCCTGTGTCTCCTTCATTCTTCTCATAACCCTGATTTGCACCTGCTTCTGGATGTGTCGAACTAAGCGGAGCTACCGACGAAAGCGCTGTCGTGGAACGTGCCGATTTGGGTGTAAGTGCAGTTCGGATGCTATCAGACAGGCCGCGGCGGACGCAGCTGTCTGTGGACCGATAGGAGCGCAGACAAACGGGTCGGTGCTGACCTACCCCAGTGTCGGAAGGACATGGGGAATTTCTGGCAGCACAAAAGCTCCGCTAAATCAACTCTACGTCACTCTGGGAAATAACGAGAAGTTGATGGGAACTCAGAGTTCAGGAACACCGCCGTCACAGCAGATGTTCGCATCAGGTCAGCCCTTCAACGGTGACAATTGGGCTCAACATCAGATGTCCTTTCAAAAGACCCTAACAGCGAAAGACGCCATGTGGAGAAGCCATAGTGATGGCTCCTCACTCTCCGACCACACTGTTCCTTCAGGCGTTGGAAGTGGACCCTCTGCCTTGAGGAATCAACCCTCCAGATCTTCCGGACAGCCAGCACCCACGTATGCCTTCAATGCGAATCCTTCCAGTGCTACGGCGAGCACTTGCATGCAGAGCTATGGCCAGGGAGACAATGGAACTGGTGATGGACATCCAGGCAGCCCCATGCGTTTTGACGACGGACAAAGTAATGGACAAGGCGGGTTTGAGAACCACAATGGGATCACTACTCAACCTGTTGAGCTTCGGGGTAAGCCCACATTCTGCCTTTGCAGATTCAAGATCAAATTTACTGTATTCTTGCAGTTCATTTATAGCAAATCTGGATTCATAGGTTGGCTTGTCGAGTAGGTTAATAAGGCTTTCAGGTGTATAAAAGATTCAAGAAGGAGGGCCCTGCGTATTCCATGGTTATCCCACGAAGGATAGAAAAGCCTAAGTTTTGGTGCAGATACGTCTTTTGATACATGTTAGTCTTCCGGTGGTGATTTTATTCGTCGCCATCGTCTTTCGCATGCCCTTCCAATTGGACCATTTCTGAGAACACCCATAGGGCCTAATTAGCTCAACAAACATGGAATGAAAAATTCACTCACATCAAGAACTTCGCTCTTAAACTTGGGCACTTTAAACTCCAAAGTCCAAATTAATGTCAGACCTCATGACTGCATAGAATTTCGGGAGAAATTGCCATCTTACTCGACTGCATTAGGTGGAAGCCCAAAGGTTTTGACAATGACAAGGTCTGTTTGTTACTTAGTTAACGTTATGGCTCATGTAACGAGAGACGTTAAGTACTTCCGAGTGTGTCTGGTCAGGTGGTAGTGGAACTCAAGTTGGGTGCTTTGACAGTGACAAGCGACTGTGGGACGTGTAATTGCTGCGTTATTTTCCTAAACAAAACTTTCCCCACTATCAATGCTCGAAAAGTTACGGAAACTAGAGGTGGGAATATGAGGAAAATCGTGTTAGCAAATTCTGTGCTGATGTGATAAAGCCTCTTATCCTCTTCCATAACACAGGTCTGAACGGAGGGCTGTATGACCAGTCGATGGGAGATATGGGGGACACATTTGCCCAGCACAGTGAACTGACCAGCATCACTCCACCGGCAGGGTTTTACGACATGAACGGGAAACCTACCAACAACTCCAAGTTGGACCAGTCGTGGACCTACGGGGGTCACCTCCAACACTCCTCCTTTGTCCCCGCGTCAAACGCCAACAACTTGGCAGGCGCTGTTAAGGTTCTACCCAGCGATGGATTGCTCAGCTCCAAGTTGGGCAATAATGGAACCTCTCCGTCGGAATACAAGCGGAGGAATGGCTTTTTGAATGGTGGAGATCAGCAGACAGAGGACTCATCCATGCGGAGACCCGGTGGCGGACTGACCTCGCATATTCTCTCCCATCCCCTGACCGAGGATGTTGAACAGAGTTACAACTACGATGGCAACAGCGACACTCCCCTCAGAGCCTGGACGAACGCCTTGGCGCATTAATCAAGTCCCAAATTCGCCCTCCACCCCCTACGAACCTCTAGTAACTCTGAGCCCCCTCCCCACCTCTTGCCAATCTGAGTTTGTAAATGGAGCTCTATACCTGGTGAAAAATCGTCCTCACTGGCAACGCCCACCTTTGTAGTGTATTTTATCCCTCTTCCTCCACCTCCATTCAAAGGCGTTGTGTCTTCCTGGCAACATGGACCCTTGGACAGGCTTTTCTAGACGCGCAAGAACCACCGCCCGAGGCTGAACTTCGTTGTAAAAAGCACCTTAGCTGGTCCTCAAACCGCCGCCGCAGCCGCAAGCGTTGCTGCTGCAAACTCCCCGCCTTGAGCTTATTCACAAACTCACCACGAACCCGCCCATGTCTACACTTGCAATTATACCACTAATACTGAAAGTAATAAAGTGATTTTAGCTAATTCCTGCGGATGTTGGTAGAACATGGAAAGTGAATAATGGTGGTTTTTTTTTGGGCATGTATTTGGCACAACCCAAGGAAAGACTTGTCTAGGGAAACGGATTTTTCGGGACAGGCATGGCCGCTTGTCAGTGGTGATCGTTCGAACTGGTAGTGAGGTTTTCTTTGAAGAAGAATTGACTACAACTTTCTAGCTGTTAAAAGGCGTAGGAAGCTTCGAATACAGATTTGTATCGCTTCATTTGTTGACTTCAAAACCAAGACGTCAACAGATGTAACTGACGAAGATACTTTGTGATAGCTTTCCGAAAAAAAGTATGACTAATGACGCTGTCTGAATGATATATGGGCTTGCTTTACACGGATATTGTGCAAGCAGATGACTGAAAGTCCATTGAACAATAAAAAGTAAACGCTGTATTGAATTTCTCGAAGAAATTAATCATGCCCTAGAACTCAGGATCAATGTCGATCATAAATTTATTTTGACATTTTCGAATTATTAAGTTTATGGAAAGGAAAACTGGTTTTATCCTCGCTTTTAATTTTCTGCAGTCACTTTCTTGCAAGATTGTATTGCTTAGACCATCTAGAAGAAGAAGTTCAATTTTTCTTCCATGGAGAGGAGGTCGAATTTTTGGCACAACTGCCGAGGACCATGGGTAACTGGGACATGGAAGTCGAGCCCTCGGTTGAATGGAATAACAGGAACCTTCAAAATTGACGTAATCGTACTATTTTTCAATCTTTGATTTCTTACCTTTCAATTAAAACACGTCCATTGAATGCAAGAATATAAACAATGTACTTTGGACAGTCGAGGTTGGAAAGGTACAAGCCTGCTTGAACATGATGGATCGAAGGATGATTTAGAAAATGTCATGTTTTTAGCAGAAAAACAAGTCATAATGCACTTTATGACACTCAGCGTTTTTAAGTACTAATTCGCTTAAATATATGTATTAATTCGAGACCAGTATTAAAAATTAAATGCATTACATGCTCTTCAGGGCACCAGCAAGGCACGCCTAAAAGTATGTGTGAAAATGCATTTTATAATAACAAATTTAGTACATGTACATCCGGTATATAGATATGCGCGAGAATAATTAATTCACTTGATGGTATGTGTGCTTGTGCAGAAAATTAACATTACAACCGGTGAACAATTTCAGTCGGAATTACACGAATTGAATAGATAGAAATGCAATTGAAATTCCATTGAGAAATCAAACAGATGATGATCAGATCTCAGGGAGTGACTAAGGGTAAGCTGCAACTATCAGGTCATTCCTTAAGTTCTGTCCGAATTTATGAAGTTTTAAGAGTTTTCTATAATGACAAATGGAGCTGAACATTACTTTTGGTTGAGACGTATTCAAACCGATCTAATTTTGTCTTACTGAACAAGGCAATTAGAATTTGTCTGATTAGAATCCCGATAATATAGAAGTACCCGAATCATTTGTTTTAAATTGGAGAGGGAACTCAGCAGATGAAGAAGCGACAAGAAACATCCACTCGGTTTATGGAGAGGAATTTATGAAGATGGCCTGCGAAAATCAGAAGTGGAGATTTCACTCTCCACGAAGATGAAGATGAAGATGGAACCTGCCGAAGTCCAGTTGAATAAACGACCTGTTTTAGTGATTCGAGAGGGAGTGAAGCTTCAGCAGAATGAAAGGGCACAAGGATCAAGCCAAAGAAAATCGCAGAGCTTCCTTGGGAGAATATTCCTCATCCACCTTCTTCGGACTACCACTTCTTTCCCAGATTACAAAATAATTTGGAATAAACAGCTTTTGCAGCGCAGCAAGAAAAAATCGAAAATGACATTTGTGAGTTCTTTGAATCATCAAAATCATAAGAATTTTGCTGTAATGACAATAAGAAGTCTGTTATTAGATAGAAGGAATTCAAAGATAATTAGGAAAAGAATACTGGTAGTAGCATTTAGCTACCTTTTAATTCATTAAAAATTCAAACTGAGTCTATGAGATGAACTAATAAGTTTATCAAGTATTACAGACCCACATAACTTCCTTAGTGTCGGCACACAAGAAGTTCCCACTGGTGATGACTCGAGGTGTGAAAGAAGTTTTTACAAAGCATTTTAGCTCGAAAATGCCACTCCATTATGAGCTTTTGAGAGCGGCGTTACTGCCTTGGCAGGTGAGCTTAGTCGCACCGTCCAAAAGCAAGTTAAAAGACGCGTTAGACTTTCCTTCAATAAACTGAAAAATCTAATGAAACTATTCTGACGTGGGTAAGACTGGTGTGAATAAACAAAGGTCTTCCCAGGGTCCTTATCACTTTGAGCGATCAGTAAACCGTCTGCCCGTCTATCTGGTGACGATTAGAAAAAAATGCAATTTAAATAACTTAATTTTTTCTAACAGATATTCTTAACAAATTCCTCCTACCCCGGAACTGGTTTCAAATAATTTTCGATTCATATATATAATTACAAGTAAAATTAGAAATTATAATAGTTACACGCATTGATCCTCCATGATAGTTAATTTGATATTTTAATAATTTATTAAGAATCACTATTACCTATCCAATTAAGAGGCACTATATATAAGATTGTGAATTTTTAATCTGAAGCAAGGAAAAAAGCACTCATTTTTTTCTCTTCCCTGAAGGTGCATTAAACCACGTAACATTTTAGCTGTCTTTTCTGTCCCACGCCAACAAAATTAATGGATTTCAACCATCACCAATGCCGCTACCTCCGACCTTCACTACGCCCTAGTCATTATACTTATTTCTTTTAGCAGGAATACTGCTAAAATTAAAAAGAACCAAGGGGGTTTACTTTAGGTCATATTACCGTTTTCTGTCGCAAACACATGCATGGTTGATGAAACGACATAGGTGAGCGGTTACTGTTAAGAATCCCAGAAGAACAGTACCAGTAGTGGCTATGACTAAAACAAGTGAACGTACAAATGGAGTAAATTTGATTTACAGAAAGATGATGCTTTTCAAAACCACAGAATGAAGTTAATTAATATTTCTTACTTTGACAACAGGTTCAAAGGACTTGAACGGAGATACTAAGCATGATTGCAGCTGAATTTGTGCTTATGGAAACCAAATCCTCAGTATTTAACAGAATTGCTGGAAGAACAAATTTGTCAGTTCGTCCCATAAGTTGTGTCCGAATTGGACATTTAAATGGAACAAAATTTAAAGAGCATTTATGGTGTTTAAAGGAGATGCACATTGTTTTTAAGTTTAAATACATTTGGAATAATCAGATTTTATTTAATATAACATGGAAGCACCAAGAACCGTTCGAAGAAAAAAAATAAGCGGCCATCGAAGCGGCTAGAAAAATTCACTCACTTTATTAGAGAGAGAGGCTTGTGTGAATGAAAGAACTTAAAAAGATAGGTTGCGAAAGTCCGGAGCACTTATTTCACCCTCCACAAAGATGAAGGTGGAACCAGTCGACGTCCATTTTGCGTTTGGGGATCGTAGGATTCTTGAAGAAGCTTATCCTCCTTTATCGGTAAAGTTAGAATTGATAATGAAGCTTATTTCCTACAATAGAACTGTCCTTCATTATCATCTTCAAAACTTGAAAAAGTTCCTTAACTTAGAAAGTGGGGGCCTACCATTGGACAGTCTGAATACGATCTCATAGTTGATATCTGCTTGCCAACTTGTTTCACCTTTCTGGTGAATGGACGAAAATGGATATTTATTGAAAGGTTAACGCCCATTAAAGTGTTCTCACATGACATATGTTGTTTAAACTTGGAACCACCTTAATATTGTTTGTGGGATTGAATTAATAAGAATTTGTCTGAGAGAGGAAAAAGCGAAAGTTAATACTTTGTTTTCAGTCATAAAAAAGAGAGTTAGCTCTGCCCAGAAAGTGACTAAATTAAGACGAGAAATGGCTTTCTGAGTGGTAGAGAGACAGACGTTTCCCAACTCTACTATGCCATTTAATCTGATAAGAACTAATCAAAACTTGAGGCAAATTCTTTCCGTTTGAGTTCATTTTAAATTATTAAAAGTGCCTTTACTTAGCAAATGTTAATGCCATGCTTAAATACATTTAAGATCAAATGAATAGTTGTGCATGATGATTTTCTGTCGCTAAAATCCGAAATTATTTCAGAGATTTGTTTTTAATTTACATCATTTGCTTAAAATCAAGGTTTGAAATTTGAAATAATAAAATTTACTGGAATTTTACTTTATCATTTAATAAAACTTATTTACGCATACTTAGTAACTGCTAGGCATGCCATATTTGATGATAGTGCTTTCGTTTCAATTGTCTTGCTTTCCAACACGAAAAATGCATTTCATTTTATTCTTAGTTATTTACAAAGTTCTCAGCATTGAGACAGCTTTAATTTAGGAGCGCGTAAAACAATACTTAGTTAACGCGGTCATACTGAAGTCTTAACGTTGAGAGCCATAAAATTTTTATAGCAATCCTGGATTTCATTGGAGCCTAAAACCTGAATAAGATTCGCTTACTAGAAATCAAAAATACCTTTTTTGTGAAAGAACCCATTAAAGAGGCGATTTTTGTTTGCATTGTACCGAAAAGCTGCAACTATCATTAACTTTATGTCTCTAGCCATATGCCACCGAGTGTTCTTTGCTAAGTAAACTAACGGGTAAGAAAAACTGATTTATCACCTGCTTCGAGTAGAGAGGATTGAAACACTTGTAAGTTTTATTTTCGTTCAAATCAGTGTTCAGAAGCTTTGTAAAGGCCTGATCATACCCATGCAGTTCCCAGAAACAAACAACATTCGAAGTGAGTGACTTTGCTATTAGGAAGTGCAATTTTTGACGATTTCGGTGCTGCTATAAAAACTTCAAGTGTGAAAACCCCTTTCATGTCTGACCATCGAATATCATTCACATTATCGAGATATCAGCTAACGATCAACATCCTGTTCACATAAACAATAATTTTAAACCATTATGCAACCGATGGAAGCTTTTTGGACCCAGGGCCGATTTGATGAACAGGTTAGTGAGTCTAGACTCTAGAAGAATTTCCTTATCGATAGACACCATCGTGGACATATTTGGGGTGGTGTTTAAGGCCGAGAGTTAAGTCTTTGATGATAATTTACTAGACTGAAAAAAGCTTCTCTTTAACCTAAATTAACCGTGGATCTTATTGAAAATGTTTGTCGAGGAGACTTCCAAAAGCTCGTTTAGAAATTTCCGTCCAAGCAACTATTGATTAATCCATAAAACAGCCTGTTTACTTGCCTCAGTAATCTATGGATGTAGTGAAGGCACTGAGCTGATATTAGGAGTGACCCTATGCTGCTGTTTTCAGATCTTTCAGAATCAACCAACTTTTGTTATTTCTGCCGAGGGGCAGCTACCTTTCTATCTCTTGACTTTATGCCTTATTTTTGGTTGAATGCTGGGTCCAAACCGCAACCGAATACTCACCAGATTCCCAAGTAAAAACTATCAGTCATTAGTTAACACAATAGGACTACTACGGATTCTCTCCCTTGACTGAAACTCTTAGACTTGGCTACATAAAATGAAGTCACAAAAGTGTGCTCCCACCCAAACGACAGTGAAATAGCGCCGTTTTCCATGGAATGACATTCTTCTTTCATGGGAACCTCCCTGTTCAAATATAGATCCAAGGGAGTGAGACCTGACACGTTCAATTAAGGTTAGGTATAAAACGAAGCTTGAAGAAACTGTGCCATGCCGAGGCACTTCGCTTAGGCTCAGTACCACAGATAGGGGTAAATAAAGCCATAGAACTGACTTCATTCACACGCCTTCGCCTTATCGAACTGTACAGAAGCTTTGCGCAGCACTCTTCCGAGTTGGTAATTTCTTAGGGCACGTGCACCTTTCAGCTTTACAAATCAGTCACCTCCATGCCTGCCGAATATCAGCCTTATTTCTGAACACACATGCTTCAAACGCCGTGGCCATACCATCTACCACAAACTAGCCAACTTGTATGGCGGTAAAATATATTACATGACTCCACAGGGCAAGCAAAGAGCTTTAGCTCAAACTTGGGTTTATTATTGTCTGGCACAGCGTACGCAACCCTCATAGGCCTCTTCATCTCTTTGACCGTGGCAAACATACGCCGTACCAAATTGAACCTCGCTGCATTCATATTTTTACTCAGAATAGGCATGAATGAGATTCCGCCTTTTTAGATATTTGCAATTTCAATTTGCCACAGCAGCACTTTGATGTCTACCTCGCAACTTCGTGATGCCAAAACTTTATGCCTAGTTGGAAAGAGCACTTATTCTACAGGAGACAAAAGTCTGAAGTGATGCAAAAAGGAGGTTTTACTAAGGGAAACAGAGAGACACAGCTAAAGCCCGTTGAAAAATTCCCTTGCCCCCCGGTTCAAATTATCCCCGGTCTTCTTTGCTACCTACAAAGCAGTTGTTAAAGACGGGAAACGGGTATTTCTTAAAGAAAGAAAAATATAGTTTTTAGGTTAAGAAGGGAACGGGATGTTGTGAATAAGCGAGGGAGGAGGTGAAGACTTTACATCCTCATGAAATTCGGGATCACTTTACGGTGACTCGAGCGGAGAAAAATTTTTGAAATCCATTGAACACAAAATGATTCACACGTTGGTGTAGATGAGAATGGCACGGGGAGAATTTCAGTCTAAGGTGGAGGGGAAGTTAAAATTTCACTTGATTTCCGAAAAATTAATTGCAAGGAGCAAAGGGAAGTGGGGTAAGAAAAGGCAGTTTTGCAAATGATGCATGAAATCCCAGTGGAAGGATCCCCAATCTGAACAAGTGGGAATTAATTCTGTGGAAATGGGGGCAAGTTCAGGGGAATTTATTAGCCCCTGATGCGAAATATGCAAACTATCAATTACCGAAGTTGGGGAAAAACGCGTCACTCGACACGAATTAGGCGGTCTTGTAAGGGAGTGATTTGTAGTAGAAGGACTAAAATCGGGAGAACAAAGTGAATGAGGAATTTTCTCTCACCCAGGTTCTTCAAAGATCCTTTGTGCCATGATTCTTGCTGCTTGGGGTTGTGCATTGTCCTTTTCCATTCACTAGAGTAGGTCTTTTTCAGACAAAGATTGGTCAAATGCCCTAATTACTGAGAGTAGATTTGAGTATTAAGTGGTAACTTTTCAAATTGGATTAGTATTTTGCGATCCCATACTTCATCTTCGTAGAAGGTGGAATTTTCACTGCAGTAATGTAAGCTAACTAGTTTCTGAACACGCATTCCTCCCTGAGAGCTGAGTGAATGTTTCAAGCCGCTTCGTCTGCTGCTGAGTTTCCTTTCTTGAATTCAAGAAAAATTGTCTCAACAGATGATTCTGGGTGCTTCCATTTCATCTGGGATTTAATTAAACACATTTTAGTTTAACTGCATTTTAGTGAAAAATTATGTTCAGCACCATTAGATAGTACAAACTACTCTTTAAAATTCATTCAATTTAAAGGGCCAAATGCGAACAGGACTTATGCTATAACCTCATATTTACAATCAGTCTAATTACATAGTTAAAACTTATTCTCAACTTTACAGTTTCTGAAGTATTCGACAACAGTAAGTGACTAGGCGTTATCGAAGTTGTAGTTCTACCAATGCTATTCATCTCGTAGCATTTAAATTGAAACCTCCAATTAGAGTTAAGTGTTTAAATTTAAAAGAATCATAGTAAATGCTTCCGCCTTTCTACAAAGTGAAGCTGTGAGGCAGCTTCTCGATATTGGCACTTAATTCCTCATTATAGTTCCTGCAATGTATCCAATCCTGGCTAGTAAAATCCACGCTTATGCTAATGCAAATCGGGAGAGAATTTGTCCTCCAGAAGTGATCCTTCCAAGCTTACCACAAAAATGAGTACTTTTTGAAGACAAAATAGTAGCGGTGCGTGTACCAAATCCCAACACGCACTAAGCTTCGTTCATCAGACACTTCCTCTGATCGATATATGATATATACTGACGAGTAAAGTACGTGGCTTTAGAATCATAATCCCTCAATAAAAGCTCCATCGTTTGTGGGATGGTAAGATAGGAATTATTAAAATCGGTATTGGATACCGATATCCAAGCCTATTTTTGACTGGAACGGTTGCATTAAATTTTCGAAGTACTTGGAAGTGAATAATATTACGGCGACGTGAATGAAAGCCATAGGTTTGTAGAAATATCTCTTATGTTTATGGACCTAAACACAGCATTCTACCCCAAAAAGCTTTGAGTAATTGAGGATAAAAATGAAATCCACTATGGTCGAACGCAGAGAGCGGTTTAAATCAGGAGTATTAGCGTGTTTGCCACGGTCAAGGAGATGAACGAGCATATGAGGGTTGCATATATTGCGCCAGGCAAATGCAATAATCCAAAGTTTGAAATAAAGCCTGTTGCTTACCCAGCAGAGTCATGTCACATGTCTTACCGTAATAAAGGTTCGCTTATTCGTCTCACCGAACAACGCCACTCAAGTTCCGAGTTGGCAAATAAAGAGGGTACGACCAAAGATAAGGTTGAAGATTGCAATTAAGCGCATGTAGTTGTTATTTGGTGGTTGATTCGATGGAATAGCTAGATGTGAACGTCTGCATCCATTTGGTTATATTTTAATGGGCGTTTATCGGGCTTGTTGTTGCATACCGAAACACTTAACACTCATGAAAGAAAACATCCCTTCAAAGAGGCAAAATATTTGCAACTGAGGATCGATACTGCAAAATTCGGGTGCGTTTGATCTTGGAGTACCTAAAAGATAACTAAATATCCAATATTTGGTTTGATTTGCGTGGGCTACAATTTTCGTCACCCTTGACAACAGTAAAGAACGCTACTATTTCCGGTTTATTTCCAGAGGTGGAGTTCGGCAAACATTAAAATGATGACCATTCAGTGGGGAGAGACGACACTGGAATTTGATTTAAGCTTCTCTAACGTGTTTAGAGGTCATTAGGTGTTTTCGTGACCCAAATTTGATTGCCGCAGGATCCTCGGGGACCACCAATGTTGATATTTATGATTGGATTTAAATTATTTTCGAAAAAAATATGGTGACTGAAAATTTGAGAATACCAGAAGAACGGAAATAACGATATATACCAGTTGGAAATAGTTTCATTCCTTTAATTATACATACGAACTTGATACATTTGCCAACTTACAAAAATATTAAAAATATATATATATTTCAATTTTAAGTCTACAGATGTCTACAGTAGATGTCCTTAGAAAAGTGAAAAGGATAAGTGTATGATTTTCCTCCCATCTTGAAGGAATTATTGATCCTTGAAATAGGAAAACTTTCCCATAAGCACTTCGATAACTGGAGCTTTGGAACTGACAATTTTCAATTATTCTGCTTAATTCAATTTAAATTTCATTTAATTAACATCCTACAGATTGCGAGTACAGACTACTGCCTTCTTTTTAGATGTTTCGTGGGAAGAATGCAGGTTGAATGAAAACAAAACATCGGTGAGACGATTGATAATTATTTTTGGGTGCGGTTTCGATCATTTTTGAATATCTAGCTGTGATTGTTGGCTTTTGCAACGAAATTATTACTCCTTGGGAATTCTAATCTTATCGCAGGCACACGCATGGCCTAAATAGGCAGCTTAACCGTTGCTACAATGAATACATACCTAAATATAATTTTTTTCGTTTCACTGAAGAGCTGACCGGGTTTACCTTCCCGTTCTTCCCAAAACTGAGTGAAAAGATAGGTGTGAATCGCAAGTGACAGGTTGAAAGTGAACGCTCACCATTATCTTATCGCACAGAATTGATGACGACCAATAAAACAATGGTAAGTGCAAATGTGAGTTTTGGTTATTTTGGATCCAATTGCGCCAGTATAATATCCATGAGAAGAGCCGATATACGGCACAAGAAAAGTCAGCGGAAGGTTATTACGTCACAAAAATTCTGTCGGATTAAAAGGAGCTTTCTCCCATGAAGTCCCCTTCGCGTCTGCTGTGACTGTGGCTGCCACTGCCTACGACGCCTAACACTACCATAAAAGATCCATTTTCCTCCAGTCGCCAGTCGCAAGTCTGTCCACTAAAAAAATGTAAAAAAAGTTGGCGAGAATGGAGAAGAGCAGATGTCAATTGGAGATTTGGAATTTTCAGACAACAATTCATGAGGCAACCATTTTCTAAGTGTAGGAAAATTTCTGGGTTTATTAAGGTGAAAATGAGTATCTGCACGGTTTGAACTGAGCTTCAGTGTCAATTGAAACTCAACCGGTGAAGTAGAATATGCTTCTTTAAAGTTCAAAGTTATAATTATCAACTAACTCAAATAGGCTACGATTCGATCTACATCTTTGTGGAGGTTGAAATCTCAACTTCCATTGAATGACGCAAAACATGTTCTGAGTGAATGTTTCTAACCCCTTCGGCTGATGCTGAGTTTCCTTTCCTGAACTCATAAAGCATTTTTCTTCTTGTGATTCTTGATCAGTTTAAATGTGGGACTTAAAACAATGCTCAATTCTATTACAGAAGGTAAACACTCCTTAAATTTCGTTCAATTCAAATATGCAAATTCAAGTCATAGAGTAAAATCATTGCATTACGAATTTTAAAAAAATGTAAGAGAGGTCAGAGACTTAGGTAAAGAAACCAAAAACTGTTAAGCGAACTTGCACGTTTTAAATAAATCGATTCCAAATTGGAATAAGCATTTAACTATTTGTAAAATTGACTTTTAGTGTTCTGAAATTGATAAAACAATGAAAATTCGCTCATTTAAACTCAAGCAATAAAATAGTTTTTTAGCAAGAAAGGAAAATTCAACTTTCCAAATTATAAAACGATAATTTTTATCGTGCATTTCGCAACTATTTTTGTGAAAACCTATCTCAGATATATTTTCTTTTCATTTAGATAAGAAAACTTTGGACAGAAGAGGCATTTATTTGTATCCTGTCTGGATTTAGAGATCTGACAATGCCTCATACAATTTGACAAACTGACCAGTAGCTAAAGAATTCGAGTCAGTAATGAACGTAACAGTTGTTTTGATTGATTTGAATGTAATGCGGTTTAACGGCCTGTAGGAAAACATTTATTTTTTCCAGTATAAAACAATTTTCGCTGATTTCAAATCATCACTCCCTACTGCACGCAATTCATGCTATTCCATACAGTCCGATTAGCTATCGTTTGATCTCCAGTTTTCACAATCGGAACATTTGTAATGGTAGGTTCATTTTTTAGTCATTAATTGGATTTCACATTATGTTACATATTTGTTATCCATAAACTAACACCCAACTCAACTGAATATATGTCTAAAAAAAATCGCATCCGGATGTTTCAAAATTGATTTCTAGAAGGAATTTTACAAAAAAAGAGGAACACTTGTCAGAACCCTAGAATCCGTTGTTAGGAGTATTAAAAAATCTCTATTTGAGTTGCTTAACCAATGGCTCAAATGTGCTCATTTGAGCGATTCCTGCTTAGTAGAAATCAGATGTAGCCTATTTAGACCCTCATACTCATCGTAAATATACACACACATACTTGCTCCAACACGCATCCCTGCTCCTTACTATCTTCTCGGTGCGGATACCGAACTGATAGGGTTACTTACCTTAGTGAGATAGTTCGTTGTTTGTAGCAATCCGCTACACTTTCCCTTATCAGATTGTGCTGGTGCCTCACGTAGAAACTGTTCAGTATGCCATTCCGAGTTGGAAATTTCTTAGGGCACTGCGAACAAACAAAGCATGTGCACCTTTCTGCTTATAAATCGGGCACCTTGATGCCTGCCTACTATCAATCTTGAATCTGCCCACGCACTATTCCGACGCCGTGGCTATACCGTCCACCTTTGCCAACTCGGAACCTGAGAGGCATTGTTCGATTTGGTGAACAAGCTGGATCATTTACTAATCGACCACCAACCTCTTCTGCCAGTGACTGAGTTGGGTGAGCGGCAACCCACTACTTACTATTTAATTTGTGACCTGAATTCGAAGTCTCCGTGTATGGAGTTGGAGATAAAATGCGAAAGAGGTCTGGAGAGAATTTAGGGAGCATTTGAGGATTCTTAGAGTGTCGGAAAAAGGGAGAAGTGACTTGATAGTGCCAATTTTGGACTGTAAGGTGGATGGGCTTCGAGTTGAATTTCGCGAAGGACTTCTTGCGTAGACCTCCAGGAAGAATCCGATGATGGATTTTGCTTATGATGAAACAGGTCTCCCCTAAGCAGATGCAACCTTTTTCGTTTTCCAATCATTCTTTGATTTCCAAACCTCTACATCCTCCATACATCAGTACCCATGAAGTTATGAGCCATTTTTTAAAGATTTAAAAGTAATGAGTTTGCGGTGGAGCCATTCAACTGACTATTTTTTTGGCTCAGGAAATACTGGTGATGATTTTAGCCAGAAATTGCTCTTATTCCGCTTCATAATTTTTCATCCTTCCTATCACTAGATGAGCCTTTGCTTTCGTGTGCATTCTTCACTAATAAAAGGGTGCCGCCCTCTGTGAAAAGTCAGTGACGTTTTGAGTTGATAAACAGGCCTCTCCCTCGCACCTACAGGTCCAAGGTTCATCTGGGTATTTACAGGCTACACAAATTAGCACTTGAAAACCTGACAGTAAGCCTGTTAGGCCAATAGTGCTATGATAATTACCGATGACTTGTCTTCCTTTCTGGCTTTGAAGACTTTTTAGGGAAGAAAACACCAATGAGGAGTTCCATTTTCCTAATTATAATTAAAGCTACGGCTATAAAATAAAAAGGCACTCATTTGTAGGCCCCGACCTGAGAAACTTTTCAAATTTTTGAGGATGATATCGTTGAATAGTTGTGGTTTGAGTTAAGTTTCAATAAGGAGTCATCAACTGACAAAGCAGGATAAACTTCTTCAGGGACTGCTACTTCAAGAAGCAGCTTATCATCAAGCGCAACTGGATGATCTCCTTCATCTTCGTGGAGGGTGAAACCTCCACTTCCACTGAATTTCATAAACCATCTTCTGTAGCCATTAAGTTTCATTCACACATTCCAATCCACAAACGGAGTGAATGTTTACAACCGCTAGCCACTTCGCGGGCTACTGAGTTTCCTTCATTTCTCGAACTCAGAAAAAATTGTGCCTTAAATTATTCTTGAATTCCTCCAAGTTGGCAAAGATTTGATCAAGCGAAATTTGATCACTTAAGATATATTTAGACATAAAATAATGTTTATCTGCATTAGGAGAGGATGGTTATAGTAGGAGGAGTCTTTGATTGATGGTTTATATAAACCTCCAAACTCGTTTGGTAGTTATGTGGTCTAAGCAAGAATCTATGCGTCTAGAAAATTCAAGGCAGAACTAAACTGAATGGACGAGTACTTTTCATTTGCTAGATAACTCTCATCCTTGAGATAATTTGCGGCTATCACAATGAAATTAATATGGGAGTCAATATCAAACCTCACTCAAGAGCCAAAGCCTAGAGTATGCTCCGAATTCCATAGACAAACACCGCCAATAATGGCTCTTGTAAGAATGATAATAAGTAATGTAACAACCACCTGTATAACTACAAATATATTCTAAATTCCCCATTAAAATGTTATGATAGAGTTCAGTGAACTTTGAGATACTTTCAATTCACCATCGAAAGACGGCCGATATAAGACAGTTCAGGCATTTATCCGGGTTAATTTTCAAATCTGGGCACTTTGTAACCTATGCAAAATCTTCAATCAAGTTCGAGGCCATTGATTTTCTTTTCGCGTGTCAATTTTTTTTTTAAATTTAATTCTGAAGTACCTCACAGTGGACTGAGATCGAAAATGAGTTGTCTCAAAAGTCTCCATCGAGTGCATCCTGAATAATTCACCGACTATAATCATTTAAATGTTGGTGACATGGCCCAAGTCTAGACAGTAGCGATTAATATTAATGCCCAGTGTCTTGTAGTTTCGTCGCGCAACCTTCGCATTTATTGGATGAAACAGTCTTCTCCATTACACCGGAAATGTAGTATTCGGACTTGAGGTCTTCAAACAGTACATAGAAATGAACTGCTCACGGAGAGAGTTGACTTAGAACTAAAGCTACCTGAATATGGCCCAAAAGGTGTGCAAATGCCGTTGATGGCTGGGGAATAGCCAGCCCGGAAGGACATTCAGCGAACCTCTGCTGTCAAGGTGCATAAGCACTCGGTAGGGGGAGTTGCGGACAAGAATAATAGCACCTCTGGGAGGACATAAAATTATGTTTTCAGGAAACGAGGCGCTCCGGTAGCGGGAACAGGTGAATGCCTTGAGTGTGCCAGCTTTTGGTATGCCACATTAGGGGAGGGTCACACTGGGATAAAAAACACGCTAAATAGTCCGAAAATGAAGTAATACGCCTCTGATAATAACCGAATGGCAGTTAATAAATTTTGAGTGATTATACTGGTTGATCCGTGACAAATAATTTAGGAAAAAATAATGACTGGAAATATCTGAAGCAAGATTCGAAGTGGGGAGACTACATTAGGTCGAATTTTTCAGATGGTTAATATATCTTCACTACAAGTTTGAACCATAGTTTTTTCCTTAATACGGTCAGTAATAAAATGGAGGATGGACAATGAATGGAACGTCCATCTGAGCAACTTGTAGCATGACGATTCTCTCCGGCTATCAAGCTAAGGCGATTGGAGGATAGCGACGCAGCATGCTATGAAAACAGTGAGACATGGACTTGAATTGAATGTTTCATGTAAATGGAGACGCTAAATAAAAAATTCGCGAAAATTTTAAAAGAGTCGTAAAGGTCAAGTCAAAAATGTTGTGAACAAGTTTTCACGGCTTCACGAATTCCGAAATCCCATAATCTTGCAGCGCTGGGAAAGCTGTCAAGATAGACACTGATCCCTACCGTAATACTAAACAAGCCCAGTTAATTGACGCAGAATTAAGGCAGTTTGTGAGGAGACCCTTTTCTGAGGGAAAGGGTTAAATGAACTTGCCTCTAGTTCCAAGATGGGCCGGATCAAGACTGCACTAGATGGTGTTAATAGTTACATTGGGTAAGGAACCTTGAAGTCAATGAAGACAATTCCATGTCTGTTGAAACACATTGAAAATCAACAAAATTGTGATTTGTTTCCAGAGAAATTTCAACCCAGTCTTCAGTTAACACCCTCGTCCAGTTCTTTAAGTGACGATGGAGGTGATGAAAGTCGACTTCTTGCTTGAATTTCTATAATACACCATAAATGCTAATCAATAATGAAGATGAGGTCTGGGAATTACGTTGGTGGCCAGAGGAGATGCTCAACTTCGTGCCATTCGTCTTTAACAATTCCAGTTGCTGCATGTATTGGTCCATTATCATCATCTTCAACAAGCATAGAATGAACTTGGTCACCTGAAAAATTCCTAAATATTCTCGGTTGTTAATTCTTCTGCATTGGCAAGATGGAGAATTTCCAGGAAATAGCACCTGACTTCCGGTAAGACCTCTTTCAAAGGCGGCAGTCATTACTTCTGGGAGAGTACCTCTAGAAACGCCACCTTTGTTTTGTGGCAATAACCAATTTATTTATAACCAACCAGTGAAATATTTATTTAAACAAACATGTCTACTAGCAAAAATGCTAAACATTTTCAATTTTTCTCGACGAGACTGAAATTCACCCTAAACACCCGGGTAATGAAAGAATATTGGGAGTTGAACATACCTAGGTGTCACAATTCACCCTCATACATTTAATTATTTTATAGCCAAAAAATTGTCTCCCTGAATTGTTCATTACTTTATCGTTAAACGAGACCAGCACCTCTCTTTTTTGTTCATCGGATGGGCGGTTCACATTTGTATAATTCCGATAACCGCGCTGATGTTAGAAGTCACACCTCATTTGCGTGCCTAAGGCTAAACACTGCCCGGTTTGTGTATCATCAATCAAACCTCACTTCCGGTGATTGTCGTATGAGTATTTGAGGAACAAACCCTGGCTTAATTTGGAATAGCGACGAGTTAGGATAACGATTAATTCTACTGAAGATGGAAAAAATTTCGATGAAGTGAGGAAAAATACGATGAAATAAATAATTATTTAGCGATGTCTTCGTTCTTGGAGGTAGATATTTGGCACATTTCAATCCAATTAGAACATTCAGACTAATTTTTGAAACAAGCTTGTCCCAATCGTCGGTTCCAACAGAATCACCGTAGAATAGATCGTCTGAATCTACCTCTTGCTCGGATTAGCAGATACTGGGAAATCCATTGCATAACTTTAACTTATGGCTCCGTATATTCATCATAACCAAATCCATTATATCCATTTTACTGCCAGGTACTCCTTTCCGGTCATCATATTGCACCTTCAAGGGTCTCTTCAAGAACCTTATCAGCAAACTCATCGCACTGGACGCCCGGTTCGATCTCCACCTTCGTGGAGGGTGAAGCCTACGCTTTCGAATGTTTCTGGCCAGCTCGTCGGCTGCTGAGTTTCCTTTCTTCAAATCAGAAAACATTATCTGCCTGAAATGAATTTTGGGTGCTTGCATTTTAACAAACAAACTAAATTTGGTCCGTTCGTATACATTCAAACATAAAAATCATGTCCAGTTTCATTAGCTTTTGTAACATATTTTTAAAGTTCCGTTATATTTTGTAAGGTAAAATTGGGACAAAGCTGCTGCGTTAACTTGACATCTATCCTTAAATCTTATTTTGAAAAAAAAACTTAGATTTGATGTTTTATAGATCTTTGGGAGGAGATCTACCTGCCTATTAAGCAAATTTGAAAGAAAAATTTGGCTAGGTAATTAAATGATTCTTTCGATGACCTATGGAAACGCCTTGTCTTTTTATCTGGTAATATGAATGTTGAATTTGTAAAGTCTATGAAATCTACAGGTGGATGGGCAGGTAGGGATGAAGAAAAACCTGGCCAGTAGTCACTATGACAACTTCGATGGTGATTGATGGGCATGGCCTAATTAGGGGGACAGCATGCGATCATTTAACGACCTTGACAGCTAACAATAGACGCAGTGAGGCGACCAAATGGCCATCTCTTACTGCAGGAGACCCACATTGTCAAGCTTTTGGTAGTTGGGTAAAAAAGGGCGCTCTTTTAGGGTATTGTATGAACCCTCTCATTGACAGGACCACCTAGCCCATTCAACTCTGGCCCGCAGGAACCTGAGCTGTGAATTTCTTTCCCCTCAAAGGAGTTAGTCATGTCTCTATTTCGTTATTATTCACAATGTTCCAATTTCAAAATCATAAGGATAAAAACAGGAGGAATGTTCGAATGTTCATACGTTTCATTAATAAGAAAAAAAGGTAGATTTTGTCTTCATTCTTCTCCGGAGGAGAGCACTTTTTCTATCGTTACGGCACAATTGGATTGCGAAATGGACAGAAATACTTTAGTAGTAATCGTAGTTTACTCAAGATGGAAATAAGTGATTTTACACAAGAAAAAAAAGATTGGAAAGAGCTATAGTTAGGTGGAAAACGTAGCTGGATGCTCATATTATTCCCAAGCTGCCTCCCATTAATCTTGTGAAAAGTGCCAGGGACTGTACGGGCTTGTCCTCCCCCTTTTAATGACATTGAATGAGCCCTTTCATTGACTGGACCAGCTAACTCACAACTCTCAGCACCCAGAACCTTAATGAAGTGGATCTTGTCCCTTGTTTCATTCTTTAAAGGCGATTCTGTTGCATACTGGTTATTAGACACAACATTCCAAGTGCAAATAACAGTTCATTTCATTCCTTAGTTATAAAGACTAAAAGTTGGCAGATTTCGCTGTCTTTCTTCTGCTTATGAATGCGTGTCCCACTTGCAGGTACGAAAAATATTGAATGTAAAATGAATTGACATTTTCAGTAGTAGAGGTAGCTTAATAAAGAGGAAAAATGAATTTCCCACCGCAAAAAAAGATCAGAAAGAGCTCTGACAGGCCAACTTTTGATAAATAGAACAAAGAGTGCCTCATTTAGTATAGGGTATGGGATCTGGATTTGAATTCTAATGCTTCTGTTTAGGGTCTTTAATAGTTTTTTTTGCATTCTGCATCTTCGATTCAGGTCTTGAGATTTTTTCTACTTTTTTTCGCCTAATTAAATAGGCCTTTATCAAGGCCACGTTCCGTGGAGGTGGTTTAATGGATTTGACCACTGAGACCACTAGTACTCAAATTCTCCAGTAAATTATCAACTTTTCTTGATATTGTTATGATTTTGCATGAGTTAGTCCCCTTATTTTCAAATAAATTCACGTTATGCTGCGAATAAAGTGCGAAAAAGTCAGAGTTAACGACAGGTAGGTGGTGCCGAAGAAAGTGGTGTGAATTAGTCATTCGCCGAACGGGTTGAAACATGAGATGACATTTATCTAGCGCGTTCTTACTCCATAAATACGTCCAGCTTCTTCGTTCGTAGCTTGTAACTCCTTAGTATTTGAGTCACTAAAGAAGCAGAACATTTAAAAGAAGTTTATTTTAGCTGTAGCTTCACCAAGCTTCGTTTGAAATAAGATTTGATAGAGATGGATGGAATTTACTCAGAAGCCACACTTTAGAACTCGATTTGAACCTCTTCCTGATGAGCGAAAAGGTATTAGTAAAACAAAACCCAAACTACCACATTGGGAAGGCGTTAGATGCGGTTGAAAACTTCAATTAGTTATGACCCATTTAATCTAGCGATACCGCAAGGATAGATAAAAAGTTTTAAGTTTAAACAAGTTAAAACATGGATGAACTATTCAGTGGTTTTTAGCTTGAATTTGTTAATTTATTTTCAATTTCGCACAAGCTTATATATTGCTTAGATATTCGAGACGAAGAGATACTTTTTAGGGCTTGGAAAACGGCTTATCTTCAATGCGGTTGAATGCGATCATTTTTTGTGAAACTCGAAGGAAAATGAATATCGATCATTTCGGCTTTAGAAGACGTTCCATGGGAGTTAGAACAGAAAAAGTAGAATCTGAAGACGTTATCGATTAGAAAGACCGGAGGCTTCAAAAATGAGGAAAGCATTGACGGGAGTGCTCAAAATTTAATTGAAAAGATCGTCGGTCATCAAATAGCTTCATCCAGTGGGTAGGCAAATTCAATCCTTCATGTAATTTAAAACTGTGTAAGCTTTTAACACGATGGTTCTCAAAAGCGCTGCGACGGCCTGATCAAAATAGTCATCAAAGTGGTCTCTCCTTATCATTTTTAAACAAAAATTAAACAGCTATTTCTGGCTAAATCTACCGCTTGGGATGGAAATTTGATTTACAAGTTAAATTAATAGTTAAAACAAAGGCTCCCCTGTAGGACCATCTTCGAAATCACAAAGTTCCAATCGTCTCATAGTGATGGTTTAGTTTTCTGTCCCAGGTAGATGTTGTGATGCCTATGCATATAGTTTGCTTTTTGTAAGGTTAATTAGTACTTTTTGTATCCCTCGAAATTTTCAAACTACTCTCCAATACTTCAAAACCTCTAAATTCACAGTTTCTGAAGAGAATCTTATGTAGGTAGAATGACCTCTATTCTAAAAACAAACAAAAGTGGTTGTAGATTTCTGTTTAAGTCTTGATAACGGAAAATATTCCCTTTAAATTGACCACTCCCTGGCATAACAGGTAGGAGGGTAAAAATGGTAGTTGTTTTAGCAAATACAAAGAACCACTGATTAGCGGTCTTTGCACCCGTGAAATAAGAGTTGGTATTCAGCTCCTGCTGACTTTTTCAGAACCAGTCATCTACCTCAATCCAAAGTCATAGAATGAATAAAGATAATTTTAAGGAAATCCCTTACTTGCTGCAAAATGTCTCCTATCTAGGCTCGTTTCTACACGGCTAAAAACGGTCTAAAGCATTGAATATTTTTCATTTTGCTGTTTATTTATGAGCATGTTGAGATCCAGCCTAATATAATCAGACTCTACCGGTCCTAGAACCTATGATGTGTCTACCAGAGCCGTTCGGAGATTTCAAATTCTTTATTCTGCCTGAAAAAAAGGGCACGTCGCCAAATGGAACGGTGAATTACAATATTCAAAGACGGACTGAAGAAGCATAGACCGTTGTGAAAACCAGACAGATTTTTCTACCAATGTCTGGATACTCAGGCAAGTCTCACTTTTTTTCATTTTCAAGTAGGCGCTGTCTGAATTTAACTCATTTGTATTAATCGAAATTTCAATTATATTTGAAAGTACATATTAGAGATGAATAAAGATTTTACAGTTGAATGTATTTGAAGTGATCAAATTTTATCGAACAAAATACTTAAATTCAACTTGATTAAGTAAAACCCTGCTAGCATGGAATTACCCAAGAATCATTTGAAGCAGAAAAGGTTATAACAGGTTACGAAAGGAAACTCAGTAGCAGCCGAAGCGGATAGGATCATTCACTCGGTTTGTGGAATGAAAAAAGAACTTGCGGAAGATGATTTGGGAAATTAACAAAGGAGATTTCACCCTCCGTGAAGGTGAAGATCCAACCGGAAGAAGTGCAGTTGAGTTTGTTGATGGGCTGCCTCTTGAAGCAGCCCTTGAAGAAGCTTTTTCCTGCTTTAGCTACTGAGGAATTGACCATTGAGGTTAAGTCGAACAATTCGACTTTGAAGAGTTCCTAAACTTGGAAAATGGGTGCTTAATCATGAGAACAATCAACTGAAATCCCACTTTGACTTATGCTTTTCCCTTTTCTATTCAAGCGAACCTCTTCACCTTTTGGCAATGAAAAATGGACCTTTTATCGTAATCTTAAACCTTGTAGAAAAAGGTTCTTTCAACCTAGTGGGATTGTTAAGGTATAATCACTACTACTACTGTCAGCAATTAGGGAATTTAAACAAACTTTGAGTGAAAAGACTTCGCTCTAATGAGCGTGATGAACAATTGTTGATCTGGGTTCTTCAGGACAATGTAGCACAACCCCACACAGCAAGAATGATGTCTAATATGATCGTAGGAGAAAATTCCTCATTCACCCTATTCAAACTACAGTGCTAGCATGTATTACTTCGTTTACAATTTTTTTGCAAAATAGAAAGAGGTTTAAAATGACATTTTTGAGTTCTTCGAATCGAAACCAAAATATATGTCACAATAGTGTTACTAATAACTTTGTTACCAATTGGAAGGAAGTCATGAGTAAACGGGGAAAGCAAACCGAAGGTTACATCGTTTATTAAATGCAACATTTGTTCACTTATTAAATCCAAAAATCGTGTAGAACTTAGAGGATGATCTGTAACTACTTGAATATGTGGTAACCTACATAATCTGCATTCTTCTGTTGTTTCCATCAGTGACAAGTGTTACCTAGATGAGGCATAATTTTCTTCTCTGATTTGGTTTGTTGTTACTTACACAAACAGTAATACCTATCACTACCATATTTTAGTACAATCTTATGACTTTTTTGTTTAAAATCTCAATCTGTTTATAAAAGCAGACGACGCTAATGGGGGAGGCTCCTTATTTTAAAACATATCTTAGGGATAATTTCATTGAATTATACTCTATATAGATTAATATCTGATAAATAATCGTGATAATTTGCGCCAGTCCTCAAAATAGGGAGGAGTTTGTGGTCGCTGCTTAATAAACAATTTCATGGGACACTGTGAAAACAACCCGTACGGCTAGGAAAAGTTAGAGAACTGACACGCTGTCTACTGAATGCATTCGCACAGCGAATTTCCTCACCTATACGGGAGCTGGACAAAGTAGGTGAAACACCTTGAAAAATCAGCAAAACACTTGAATATATCGTTGGTTCGCCTTTTGTGCCTCAAGTGTTGACTCATACAAAGTGTGAATTGCTTCCAAAAAAATATTAGCCCATTCTTAATTTAAAACACCCTCGCTCAGTTCCTTTGGTGATGATGGCGACGGCGACGGCGACGGCGGAAATCGACCATAAATGTTTAATAATGTTGTTGTCTGGGGAGTGTTGAAGCGGTCAGACAAGATGCTCAACTTCATTGGAATGTTGCTCCTCGTGCCGCCATTCTTTAACAATTCTAGCTGCTCTGTGGATTGGTGCCGTATTATCATCTTGAAAGGTGGTGGCGGTCCACACCGGAAACCACAGTTCTCAAACAACCATGGGCTGAGGAACTTGGATGCCCCACATTTCTCAATAGTCTCGGCTGTTAGTTTTTCCTCCATGAAGGCAATCATTGGCCGTGCGGAAAATATTCCAAGAAATAGCACCCCAAATCATCTTAATGGAAACTCCTGCAGTCATGTTTTACGACTGTCATGTCTCACATGCAGCAGCATGGATCGCATGCTTATTTCGGCAGTCCCCAAACGTATGTACTCTTGGCTGCCGGAGGTGGGAAATAAGGTGGCAAACGATGAGTCTTTAGAGAAAATCACATTCTTTCACAGTTCGATGGAACCAATTTTGGAGGTTTCAACTCCACCACTCTTGACGCTTTGAAACATTTGTCGGCTTTGAGAGCAGAGGTTTTCTAACTGCAACCACCTCTGCAGTAGTGGAAGCCAGTTCCACGTGTGCAGCTTCCGATTTTCTGTAGGCGTTCTTTGAAGAGCTCTGTAGTGATTTTAGGAGCCGTGGCTTTGTGATTCCCTCCAGTGACTCAATGATTTAGAGCCCGACGATCTCTTTCAGCCAACCACTTCGACCTTCAGCCAGACCAGTGCTTTGCTGACGACGAAGTTTTCCTTCTCATTTAAAGGAGGCAGTCATTACATTTAATATAGTACCTCTTGAACGGCCAAGCCATTGGGGGTCAATTTCTGATTCAACATTCGAGCACCATCAATTTGGCCTCTATGAAAGTCCGAGAGGTCTGCCATTTTTAGTAGTCTATAACCATTGTTTTAAATAAACAAATCAAATGACTAAAAGGACAAACAGAAAACATGTTACAAAACTGCGATTCAAAGTGCTAGGTATTTCCACCACTTTGTTCAACTCCTGTAGACCATTGCTAACACTCATACAAGCTTCGCAAAAGTTGATTTCTTTCAAATGGTTGTCAACTACTGCCTCCGCCAAAGCCCATAGATCATTTTAGCCAGCCTAAGGACCAATGTGTGGTTGAGTGAGAATGATGCTGACGTCTGTCGTGCTACCAGTACCAAAAAACTCTGTATATTGATGTCAAAATGGAGGGAGAACATCATGCTGAAAACAACCTGCAAAGGTTATTTTGAATGAAACTCCTTAATGACAGTAGTCTATTTCCTTGTCCATAAAATTGCTTTTAAATCGTACAATTTCAGCCGTATACCCCGTAAAAGTTCTTTCGATGACATGCATCGATTTCTTGTCAACTGGCTTCTTGTAGATGCAAACTTTAAAACTCATTTCCGCATTTCAGAGATTTACCGTTTAACTTTTCAGTTTTTATCCTACTGAAAGCATCCATGACTTCCCAACGGTTTTTTTCCAAAAGAAGAGCCCTTGAAACATGGATTTGTTCCCATAAGCGTGCCAAAGAAAAACATGCCCCATTCCATTCTGTTAAATCGCTGCTTCTTAACTGTGGTTACAATAAGGAGGAGGTTAGGGGGTGGGGGTGGGAAAGCACCGTTCCCCTGGGCAACGCCCAAGACGCTGACTCCGGGTGAGTAGTTACGTTTGTGAGTCATCCGCAGCGCTCAGTGCTTTTTGGGTTTGCAACCGGGAGTTTGGTTGAACTAGCCAGCAATTAGACGGTACAAGGCGGCGCACACAATCGCTGGTCAACTAATTGACGGCGCATGTTCGCTGGCGGGATGCTAAATGATGGGGAAAAACAAGTTGACGTCTGGAAAGTTGGCCGGAGAGGTGACTCAATCAAATGCGGGGAGGATTCTTTGGTGAGGCCTTTCGGATGAATAGGGTTGCTGATACTTTAAAAGTGGTGCCACTCTGAGACATGGAAGGGAGTTTAGCAGATGCAGTGGTCTTAGGTAAATTTATCACAAAATAGAAAAAAAAATGGAGAGAAAAACAGAGATCTGAGATCGCTTTCAGACACTCCATGAGGAGACACCCATTTTCCAATCTTAGGAACCTTTTCCTAGTTTTTGAGGAGGATTACTGGGAATCATATGGTTTGATGATAAAACTTATGCGCTGATGATAAAACATGATGTGTCTCTTCAAGGGTTGCTTCAAGAAGTTTTATAAAACACTCTTTAGAGAGGTCAATTTTCGACAGAACTTACGGGGTGACGTGATACATTAGGTAATGAATCAAACACCTCAAGATACCTGAATTCTTAAATTCTACACTTAATTCTGTTGAAACACATTTCTCGCTCCTGTTGAATTCATTAGTTCACCATCTTTTAAATAAAATTAACTAGGTCAAGGCTATCAAGAATGGGCAAATTTTCAATAATATTAATACAAATGTGGGATTTAATATAAGTTACTTTTATTCGTCGATATGGTTGATAAATACATCAACATTTGTGGAATACCTTTAAAAATCATAAGTGATTCATTAAGGTAGTTTTTAATAGCACACACATAAGCGGGAAAATGTTTAAACAAAGCAAAATGTCATTTTTAATCAAAACTAAAGTGAAGAATTTTGAAATTTCGGTAACTTACATTTGAGATTTTTCGGACATTCCCTATAGCCGTCTCCGTCTTCTAAAATAGTGCAAGTTAGACCGAAAATCAGTTAGTTTACTATTTTATATTTACTACTTATGCCTCTCCGTTCAAACAAAGTAAATAAGATTTAAAAAGTGTCATGTTCTTGTAATCTAGATAACACCCATCCATCTATATCTACCTAAATATTTTACATAATTTTTGGAACGCCATTTAGTGGGGTTGAATCTGATAGACAGTTACGAAAATGGCTGCCTGTCACTTTAAATTCCCTGCTAAGACTGCTCTATCACCTTTCAATTTTCTATTTAGACCTTTGAAAAATACTACTTGATATCAAAATGCACATAGAATTAAATTTATGCGTTCAGACTACTCTTACTTACCTTTTTCAAACAATAGGAACTCACAATCTGGAATGACCTTGAGAAGGCCTAGTGGGGATTAACACAATTGCAGCTCTAGTCCTTATAAAAATGATTCAAATAATAATGGAGGAAGGAGAAAATTAAAAGTTCTTGAGCACATGGAGGAAATCTAATGATGCCTCCAAGTCAGTGAGGTTTTCTACAACAGACCATAAACGATACTTACCCATCGACAAGTGTATTTTACTCTCCCGTGCTTAATAAATTATTCATGAACCCAGAAAGCTATTAGAATTATCTTTTATTAATTATTTTACCCGTGTACTTTGGAAATTCAATGGCAAAGAACATGAAACATTCCAAGCGTAAGACTTGCGTTTTAATTTCGTTACAAAGAGGAGATGGATGGAGAGAATAGAGGCAGCGATGCAAAAAGTCCTCTCGAGGCAAGACTAATGTCTTTTGTTTGAAGGACCGCTTAAGGCCTTGGAATACCGCCACTAATGGGTATCCGCTAATTCCGCGAAATCGTCAAAATTCCATTTCATAAATTGACGAAAACGGTAGAAACATTTGTTTCATAATAGTTATGAATTAAATTTTGTTCCGGTGAAAGAGATTCGTGAAGAATGCCACCTTCTAGAGACTTGTGGATTATAGGTAGGCATCACTACTTATTAATTGATTTTTGCATTCTAAATATTGATTTCGGGGGATTTTACTCAGAGAAGCTCTCTTTAAGCTGGAATAAAGATATTCTTTTAAGAACTGTGTCAAGTAACTCGAAATGAAGTCGCAGTTTGCATATTCCTCTTCACAAAACGTCCGAATATCCCAGCAATTCATCACACAGTCTGCCCAAATTTGTGCAAATCTTGCCAGACTTGCCAGGAATTCCAGACGATGGCGATGATGCTTTTTTCCACCTGGAGCGCAACCCGATTCCCACGGATTAGAATCACAGTCTCTTCCAGTCTCATTGTCATCAGTTCAAAGGTATGATGTAAAGGACATGAGGGCGGTTCCTTTCCTTTAAGAATGGCTATATATTATGGTCTTAAAGTGGGCATAACAACACCCCTATACTTTTGCACTAGCTATGCAAGTACAATTTGTAACTGTAAGAGTTGGACAAAATAGTGGAAACACTTAATATTTCGGCATCATAATGTTTTAACACATCATGAACAGCCAAATTCGGCAAAATTTGTTGCTTACGTTATTTGACATGTTTTTAAAAACTGATCTGGAAGAGAATGAAAACCGTCATCCTCAGCAAAGCATAAAAAGCACAGGTGTGGCCGAAGGTCGAAGCACTTGAGATCTAAATGAACACATGCTGAGCCCAGTTTGCACGAAAACTGGTAGTCGTGGAGCTGGCCTCCACTACTGAAGAGGTGGCTGAAGTTAGAAAACCTCTGCTCTCAAAGCCGACAAATGTTTCAAAGCGTCAAGAGTGGTGGAGTTGAAACCTCAAAAATAGGTCCCATCGAACTGTGAAAGAATGTGATTTTCTCTAAAGACTCATCGTTTGCCACCTTATATCCTACCTCCAGCAGCCAAGAGTACATACGTTTGGGGACTGCCGAAATAAGCATGCGATCCATGCTGCTGCATGTAAGACATGACAGTCGTAAAACATGACTGCAGGAGTTTCCATTAAGATGATTTGGGGTGCTATTTCTTGGAATATTTTCCGCACGGCCAATGATTGCCTTCATGGAGGAAAAACTAACAGCCGAGACTATTGAGAAATGTGGGGCATCCAAGTTCCTCAGCCCATGGTTGTTTGAGAACTGTGGTTTCCGGTGTGGACCGCCACCACCTTTCAAGATGATAATACGGCACCAATCCACAGAGCAGCTAGAATTGTTAAAGAATGGCGGCACGAGGAGAAACATTCTAATGAAGTTGAGTATCTAATCTGGCCACCACAATTTTCAACCTCAGCCACATTTTTGAGGAGAATTTATGGTCGATTTTACAGATTCAAGATGGGAGTTGATTTCCTCCTCTCGGAAAATGGGGTAAAATTTCTTTGGAACCAACAATTTAGGCTGTGATTGCCGCAAAAGGTGGACCCAAAATCTACTAAAATACCGTTTTATTTATTTTTAAATGTGTTTCCACTACTTAGTGCAACTCCTGTCTATGTAATATTCAGGTGTTTGAACGAAATCAACATGAAATAATGCTGGATGTGGCAAGCGGTGGTTAATTTTGGTTTACAGGATTAAATTCACAGGGTATCACCCATCTGTAGCCATGTATTTTGTAAGAGCTGTTAAATTATACTAAATCTCCTTTGCAACTTTGAACCGATCTAAATAGTCCTGCAAAAGAGTAGCTTTTACCATTGATGAATCGCAAAAACCGGCATTCAAAATGAGAAAGAGACTATGGTCACTGCTCAGTGCCTCTCCGTGACAACTGAAAACAATCCAGTGTCATAAACTGGAGAATCACTATGGTGATAATGAGGCTATATATAAAAGACGATCTGCTTGCATTTGGAGAGTGGATGTCCTCGAAAATCTGGCGTTTGTACTTGGATTTAATGATTTAGACTCTACTCTGAAACTTTTGCTTAATCAAGTCCTTCACTTCTACTCTTAAAATTGTCGCTCTAGTCAAGCTCTCACAGAAAAGACCCTTGACAACGACGGGAAAACTTTTGTTCAATGTGAAACATTCCGCTGAAGCACGAGTCTTTTGACAATATCTAAGACAAAGCACGGAAGGTAACAGATGGTTTGAATACTCACCAAAGGACACGCCTTAAGTTGTGCTCACCAAATTTCCCCAAACTCTCATGGTTTGCGGAGGCGTTCCTGCCTAGGCTGATGTGACTCCTCCTAGTTTTTCAAAGAGAGACTTAGGTTGAAGTCAAATGCCTACCTGAAATCGCTGACTACTGTAGAAATTAGGCCACGGTTAATATCCTGTGGCACGATTCGGTTCCCTCTTCCACACTTCGGGAAAATGTAAAAAAATGTTTAGCAGACGCTAATGTTTGGCCTCCAGATCTTAACCGTCTGATGGACTAATATGCATGTTTAGGCGCTGCAGAATTAAATCAGCTTCTTAGGAGACCTTTCCACAGTGATAGTGTGTGATCCGTGTGCTCCGAATTCAGGATTAAGAAGGATTGAGTGAACAATAGGTACTTATGGAGGTGAATTTACAGAAAATTCTTTGAAGAGTAAAATTTCGATGGCGATTTATTTTTGTGACTTTATTAGGTCATCCTGTAATTTCTGTCCAAATTTGGCCAACTCTTTTTCACATTTGAACAACTTTAAAGAGCATTCTTCATGTCTAATGGAGCTGAACAATATTTCATAGTTAAGATGCTTGCAAAGCTTTAAAACTTTGATTTAAAGAACAATTAAATTAACAGTAGCTTGATTACAACTCTGCTAACATGGAAGTACTCGACAATCATTTGAAACACAAAATTTTTTATGAGTAAGTTAAGCAGCTATAGACACTCAGTTTGTGGAGAGGAATGTGTGGATGAGAGCACCTGCAAAGGATTCCTTAAGAAATTCAGTTGGAGTGGAGATTTTGCCCTCCACGAAGTTGAATACGTCATCCAGCTTAGCTCAAAGTAGACAACTCTTCATAGTCATCTCTGCCTAAAGAGATTTCCTTTAAATCTAATAAACTTCATTGATGCCAGAAACCTGTTTGTCATCCTGATGGAAACTGCAAATTCTTTCGAGTATCCTCTAGGTTATAAGGCTTCATTTTCTCCAAAATGAATGGCCGCAAATTGGTACCAGTCAACATTATATGTACTATTCATTAAGCCCTTTTTTATCTTACCAGCCAACAGAGGATTAAGCCCTCACTAGACTTTATAAATTTAAGACTAACGGAACTTCACGTGAAAAAAGCGCTAACGCCTGCCGCCAGGGCCATATATCAATCAGGGAAAGTGCTTGACGAACAACACTCAGAGCGTGTTGCGAAGTGATGCATGGCACTGCTACAATTTCCGCCTAAAAAGGCTCAAAAGGGGATGTAGCAAATGGTTTTTTGAAGGACAAATTCTAACCCGTTGCAGTAGCGTAGAATTTATTTCATTAAGCAGGATCATAAGTACGGTAGGAGCTACAATCCTGATTCACTTTGAAGATTTGCAGAGAAAAATGGCCTCTCAAAAGCCTTTCGCAGTACTATGATGGTGATTTACGTTAAATGGAATTGTTTTTCTCCGACGTTTGTCTATTACGATAAGGCAGTTGATTAGATTAAACCTGGACTTACAAATGAAGGGAAATGTTACATACGTAAAGCCAGATCTGGATAAGCCTGACACAAATTTTACTCAAGTGATTAGGAAGCTTGAAGTTGGTAAGGAGAGTATAATGTTAGTCATTCATGGGTACGCACACATATTACAAGTAGAGGAAATTTTCCATTCTTCGGGACTTTCCCCAGATATCAACCATGGTTAAGACTGAGCTTAAGTGCCAATTGAAACTGGAATGACAAAGCAAGATAAGCTTCTTCAAGGGCTCCTTTAGGAAGCTGCTCTTCATCAAACTCAACTGGAAGTCTACAATTTCGGTCTCCACTTTCACTGAATTTCACATGCGTCTTCTGCAAGCTCTTTCATTCATACTTTCTTCTCCATACGCGAAGTGAATATTTCCAGCCACTTCTTCGGCTGCCGAGTGACCTTTCTTTGGCTCCTCATAAAATTGTATGTGACTTTATGATTTTCGAGTATTCCTATGTTAGCAAGCAAAATTTAGTTGCATCTTTTCATAAAAACAGTCTTCTATTCAACTAGACCTCATAAAATACTCTTGAAATTAATTTTGTTTACAAAAGGAAAGTTAAAGCATAACCTACGGGATTATCTGATATAAAAAGGGTACTTAAAACGGAATGTTGTACCGATAGGATTATTCTATTTGTTCTAAATTAAACTGCCATAATAAGAAAATCCCAAAGTCATTCATTGCTGAATGGTGCAAAGCTAAAAATACCAAATGGACCTATGTATTTCTTCCTACAGATTTCGCAGTTTTGAAAAGGTTTCTATAACATGATTCAAAGTAGTGATTTGCATTGAAATTCGCTATTTTTTCCTTCCCACCTACGTCAGAGTTGATGGATGGCTTCAACTCAGGAGCATCAACCCTTCTGTGACACTGTAGTGGGCACCGAAGAATTACTGCGACATACTGTACCATGGAAATTTGGTAAAGCATGGGACAGTTAACTGGCCTCCATTTCGGTTTCAAAAACCGAGTGAATACTCTGCAAACGCTGTTTTTAAATCATGCCTTTAATTAGTAATTAGTATATTTATATACTCACTGCAATAAAACAAGCCGTTAATTTACCGTTGAATTTAAGTTTTTATATGTCAAATAGCTTACCTCTACTGATCCCCAAATTAACATCGTAGAAGTGGAAAAAGTGAAAGAACACGAACCGCAACAAGTAGCAGAAGGGGAAAGATTACATTTTCAATCTTATTATAACTGTCGTTGATTTGGGATTTTCAGATAGACAAAGGCCCTTGACAAGATAAACTAATAGAAAGAGACCGGCTTTATTACTTCGATTTTTTTTTTTCTCGTAGGAAACAAATTGTGCTTGTGGGTATTTAACACTTCTGGTTGACAGTGCTGTTCGTAGTAATTCAGTACTTTTCCTAATATTAAACTGAACATGTGTAGCAGACGCGAATCCGGAGAAGTCCTCACTGACTTCACCCTGACGACTAATTAGAAAATTTGACCTTTTCAGGTCACTGCTCCCTCGCAACTGTGTAGCACATGCGCTGGCTTCAACTTTTCACTGGAGGAAATATTTGACCTCGTTCGGTGGTGGTTATAAGTTTGGCCAGAAACTCATTTCCAGCTTCCCTTTCCTGTTGCCTCTATTTTAAATTACAATAATTAATTTTATCCAGGATGGAAATGCATGCGACAGAAGGTGCATCGAATGAATTACAGCGTCCCATGCACTCCCAAATATAGAATACCTGTTTTCCGCTTGTGAAAAGATATTAAAGGATTAAAAGGCATTTGTGCAACATTTTAAGTGAAAATTTGGAGTTTAATTCTTACTCTTAATTTCCCTTCTGAAAACTGTGTACTTAACTATGAAAATAACGCTTATAATGATGACTATCGTATTTTAAGTTAAAATTAGCTTTTAAAATAGAAACCACTTTTAATATTAACCTTGTATAAAAGAGAGTCTGTTAATATAAATAAATTTGAAACCTATTATTCACTTTATAAACCCATGTCAAAGAAATTTCCAGATGAAAAATTTGTTTAGCAGAAGAATGCACTAGGGTGGAGATGGTGGGTGGGGGCAGCGTTGTTACTGGCCACACAAATAAGCATCCATCTTCCTTTCAGGACATCTATAAACAGAACCAGGTAGAATTAACAGTTCTAAGTATTTGCTGAAGCCTTCATTGGCGCCACGAGAACATAAATTTTAGCCAAACCAAGAAGCGATTCATTAGATTTAAACAGACTTTATAGACGTGACGCATAAACAAATGGAGATTAATAACCCACCTCAATGAAATTCCCATCTGAATCTGAGACAGTGACTTGTTATTTGAACAACAGCCTTGTCAGTATCAGGTTTAGAATATTTGAAACTAAAACAATCATTAACTGAACATGGTTGGATGGATTCCTTGTATTTGCTGTAACTGAATGGGGTATGAAATTTTTAATTATCTAAAAAGTGAGTGTTTTGCTTATAAAATGCTAGTAAGATATCTTGATTAAATGGTTCGCTGATTTTAGAGCTGCAAAGCAATATGAAATCAGGTCATCGAATAAGATCAATTGAATGAAATTTTAAGGTATTCTTTACTTTCTTTAGAAGCTTAACACTATTTCCAGTTTCATTGCATTTGATCTAATCAAATTTTATTTGTACACAACACTGAAATTAAAATGCACTTAACTACATACCTTCTAACTTGGAATTTTCTGAGAGTATTTCAAGGAAAATACTGTTTCATGAGTTCAAGAAATGAAGGAAACTGTGCCACAAATTGGCTAGGAGCAGTCACTCAGTGTATGGAGAGGAATAAGTGAGTGAAAGAACTTGCGGAAAATTGCTTTCGAAATTCACAAGTAGAGATTTCGTCCTTGGCGAAAATGACCAACCCGGATGACGTCCATTTGAGTTTACTTATAAGCTGTTCTTTGAAAAAGCAATGCTTACCCTGTTTTATCGGAATCAGAGGGATGAGGAACCGGAAATTAAGCTTCATTCAAACCATATACCCACTCATCATCATCATTTTCGAAAACATGGAAAATATGCTAAGCTTGGAAAATGGATGCATCATGAATTCTGTGAACACAATCTCAGACCTCCGGTTAACATTCGCTCTCATCTTCGGTTTCGCCAAACTCTTACATCATTTTTTGATAAAGACTTGTAACTGGCGAAAGATGAAATCGGAGTGTACATTGAAAGTTTGAGCTAATAGATAATCAGAAAAGGTGTATTGATGATTGAATGTTAAATTAAATTTAAAATTTGGTAATGTTTTATTTTTTTCCGAATTGCGTAATAACTTATCTGATGACCTTATCTGATGATGCATTTTTTAATCTTCGTAGTATCATTGTTAGTTAAATTTTTTTGGAATCCACAGAATGAGTGCGTTTCAGCTAGCATCGTCAGTCAGAACCTATAAACTCCTTAAAGCATTTAATTTCATTCTCGAGGTCTAGAATCTTGCCTGTTTTATCCCAAGGAGATTCTGTGGAACATCATAGGGGTATCTTACCTAATAATAGTAATTTAGTTAGTCTGAATGTCCTAGCCTACACAAAATTCATTAAAATTAATTTTAATTGCAAATACTTGAGCTAGCATTAGGGCTTGAAAAGTGTGCAAGCGAAAAATGGGAACCGAGTTGCTTAGATACCGTGGAAATCTTGATCTTCCATGTGTCCTCTGTCAAGGCTGATCGAAATCTAGGGTTATTTTCGGAGTTGTTGCCACACTACCTTCGAACTTTTCAAACTTATTTTGAGGTTTCCCATGTACCTTGATGTTTTCGAGATCTTTTTGGAAGTGTGCACCAGGAAGAATTAAACATAACCGCCGTTAAGACAAGTACAAAACTAACAAAGCAAAATTTCCTTAAGTTATTAGTATTTGTGTGCAAAGATAACCGTATTCCTCAATATCCTGTAGAGAATGTCCAATCGATTTTAGTTTACGTTCTTACACCAGCTGTACTGACCCACCAACTTCAACTGAAAAAGTTGATTTCTAATTCCTATTACATAAACGGAATAAATTTATTTCTTAACAATATTTCCATTCAAGTAAGTGTTTCGAGGTTGAAAAACAGTCCTGGAAGACTTCTATAACCGTTATTTGATTTGTTTTGAGTCCACGAGAAAACCATGTCCATCAAAATTTTTGAGTCAACGTTTAAAATTTGAATTGAACGGGTTCGGAAGATGGCTGAGGATCATCCCACTGATTGATACAAGCTTTAACTCCGGTGAAATTTTAGCCAAAAATCACTCTCCTTTGTCTCCTTTGTCAAAACTGGATCTGGTGCGTGCTTATCATCAGATTCCTATGGCCCCTGAAGACATTGCAAAAACTGCCGAAATCGCACCCTTTGGTCTTTTCGAATTCCTGCTCATGCCCTTTGGCTTATCGAACAAGTTTTCAGAGTTTTAGATTTTGTCTTGCCGTTTAGATGTAGCGAGACTGCCGAAATTTGAAGCTGTCTGAAAAGGCCCGTCGAACTCGAAATGGAATTCTTTGAGAAGATCGCAAGGCCACTGCTCGCAAAATCACTGCTGAGCTAAATGAACACCTACAGAACGCAGTTTCCACATAAACTGTTCCTTGTTGGGGGCTGCACACGGGAGCTGAATTCCACCACGGAAGAGCTGCAATTCGAAAACCTTTGGTCTCAAAAACGACAGGTGCTTCAAAGCGTTTAGAGTGATGGAGTAGAAACCTCCAGAATTGGTCTGTCTCTTGAGCAGTGGAAAACTTTGATTCTCTCTGAAGAAGAATTTGATCTAGAATCCTGAATTCTCTCAACCGCAAGACATGGTGGGGTTTCTGTGTTGATGATCTGCAGTGTCATTTCTTCTTCTTCTTTCATGGAAGAAGAATTAATAGCCAAGTCCATTTAGGAATCTTGGGCGACCCAGCTCTTCATCCTATGTTTCAAGATGCTAATGAAACAGTCTATGCAACTGGAATGGTTAAAGAATGGCGGCACAGGGAGGAACATTCTCTTGAGAAGTTGAGCATCTCATCTGGCCACCACAATCCAAAGATCTCACCACCATTATTGAGAAGCATTTATGGTGAGACTACTACTAAATCTAAATCTGCTGTATCCGAATTCCAATTATTTGTATTTTTCCGTTTGAATTTCACTAGAAATTTGGTTGCATTCTCCATGGTAGAAAAGAAGCTTCTCTATACTAGGGTCTGAGAAATACCAAGGTCTGCTTGAATGTTAGGGCATGTTTCAAATATTTTAAAGTTTTTAATCTTACAGCTGTTAAAACAGACTTCCTGAATTGTCTTAACTGATATCGTAAACCCATTTAACTACTCGAATAATCTTTACACTTATTGGTTTTCGGTTTGGATGAAACTGGTATTAAACATTAAGTGGCCAATTTCCAAACCTTTAGTTCCGTAAGGATGGACCTACTTCAGTTTATGTTTCCCGCTTCTACAGCTGAAATATAGGTGAAATTAATATTCAGTATCTTGTATTTTCAAATGTATTTACTGGAATTCAATTTTAAAACCTAACCTGTGGTTGTAAAAATTGACATTAAGGTTAAACATTGTGTAGGCTTGCCATAATTTTTATCTGCTCTTCAGGCATTTGAATTTACTAGGGCGAAAAGCCTGAAAATGCTTGCCTAAATAACACCGCCTTCTTTCTTGAACTCCACGCAAGCAGTTCCTTTAAATAGATGGATGGAAAATGCAAATGTTGGGGCAAAGTTTGTGATGGGTCTCCATGATAAGTTAGCACTGCGTGTACTTGGTTGATCTTAAAAGATATTTCTTGATTCGACGAAGAGCCGAATTTTCAACACCTGTCTGTTCAAAGGGAGTTGCAGTCAATCAGTAAGGAGCTGTCAAGGCTGTCAGATTCAGGTCACAAGATCCACAGGATTCATTTCAAATACTGGGTGAAGAGATAAGCTCTAACCTCAAGGTTAATCAGTGTTTCAAGGCTTCGTAGCTAATTCTACAAAGATATCCACCTAACCATAATCACTTTGTAAAAACAAAAATTTGATAAAAATTAATCAAGACCCTCTTTTGGTATCCATAAGCAATGTTTGTAAGAATTACGTAATATATATAAACCGAAATATTAACTTCCTTAATTTCCTTTCTAATAACATCCTGTGATCTATGAATTATTTCTAATTGTCATGTCAGACCCCAATGATTAAATATGTTAAATAAGTATTTAAAAAATCATGAGGTATAAATATTTGTTGTGATTGAGGAAATGATATAAACTTTGCAGTTTATCTAGTGTCATTTAGGGATTAAAAATGTTAAATATTTTTTTCGGACATTTGTTGCTGATTTCGAAATAAAGTCTGGTTTGAAATGTGGATAATTTCGATTCCTTTATTTCCAATGGATATTTATCTCTAGATTTTTTTCCTCGGATAAATCTTCTAACTTTCTTATAAATTAAAATTAATTTCCATTCTCTCCCTCTTGCTTTGGGGAAAGGAAAGATGATAGGGGAAAATTATGCTGATATGTTATAGCAGTATCAAATTACGCAAATTGATGATCACAGGGTTGATGGAATCGTGCAAATGTTTATTTTTTCAAGTTTCGGTCCTCACTAGGCACGGACTTCTAAGAGGTGCTATCGCCTCTGTTCATCAGAGCGGAAGCCTGCCCCTTCAGGATCAAATGAAACGTAAACCACTGAAAGTTTATTAATGCATAAGGTGAGTTTAATTCCTTTACTCTTTGAACATTGGTCAGCAAAATTATGAATGTAGAAATTAAGGTTCTAGAACATTAAAGGCTAAGTGATACTCTTGAGGGTTAGAGATGGTAGCAAATAGGAAGAAACTGACCACCTTTATACTGTAACAACCTCCACAAGTTGCCCATTCCATCTAATCAAACACTAGTCACTATTCCAACCTGGGCGCCTCAAATGAAGATCGAAAATACAGGTATTTAGCAAAGATTAATCAGAGCAAGTACCACCAACTGATTAGAAAGACAGTATAGGGCGACAACGTTACTGAGTGGAAATCAAATGAAGATTTATTCATTTGTAAGTAGATTTAAATCAGTTACACCCTTCAGAGGCAGACTGTGCGCTGATCTGTCGCACCTACGAGGTGTATTTTTGCAACCAAGTGTGAGTAAAAACTATAGCTCAGTGGCAAAATTTATGGATAAAAAGTCAGTGGAACCGCAACTGATCGACGAAGGTTTGCCCTTTTGAGGATGGTCGAGTCACTAAAAGGGTTCATTCAGAGTGGAGATGGGAAGCTAACAGAGGAACCAAGACCTTGGTGTGGTACCGTGATTAAGGCTTGTTTTTTGTCATTTACGCACTTCTGTGCCCAAATGTCTGGTGAAAAGGATTTTCCCAATTAAAAATTGTCGTTTTAATAGCACCTTTAACTGTGGAATCTTTTGGTCACTACCGAAATGAATTTTTTATTGACTTCTAACAATGCCTATTACAACACTGTTTCATTAATGAGTAATCATCTAAATGGATTCCGTTAACCTGTCTTAGAACTGAAAATTGTTCTAACTTCTAAAATATAAGAGATGGTCATTTTTACTACGAAATCATCAGGTTTCCTGAATCTGATGCTGATTAAAACTGCATTATATCAACTAATTTGCGAATATGATTCATACCAGGGTAAAAAAGCAACAGATAGAGAGAGTATTAGGATTAAATCTTAATTTTTTCATGTGTACACAGAATTTTTACACCTACTAAGCTTCCAGTCAAAGCTTAAACTATTCTTCTTCATTCACTTTGGTGATAGCAATGGGAACGGGTACCTGGAAACCCCACCCCCAACCCTCCTTGATTAATTATGGAAGAAAATGCCGTATTTCGTGATAACGTATCACGCCGACCACCAAAATAAGATGGGGACTAGCGTTGTTGATCAATTCGTCACCCTGAAAACTGAAATTAGTTCAGCGTCATGAGCTGGGGAATCGCGGTATACCGTGAGATGGCCAAATAGATGATTGGAATTGAGCTACCCCAGTAGATATCCTACTCGAAAATCTACATAAAAGAGGATAAGGTATTTAGAGACTTACTTGGAACTGCTGACCATCGCAGCTAAGCCCTGATCAACGAGAATGACCTCCTAAATAGGCAAATGTCTCTGACTGAGTTAAACGAGACCTTGGCCACTTCTATCGTGGTGTCGCAGCTGCTATCTAGAAGTGCGCATTTTTGGGTGTCCTTGGGCAAGAGATCTAGGGTTAACGAGAGAGTATATCAATCAGAATTTGATTTTGAGACTCAAAAATTTCCTCCAGTACGTTGCAGACTGAAGACTACAGCTCCGTCCAAAATGGTTGGCCAGTTTGGCATATCTAACTTTTGCCAACTCAGGCTCCGAGTTGGCAAAAGTAGACAGTATGACCGCGGTTTCCGAAGCGTACACGGTTAGAGATAAGTTCGATAGTCAGCAGGCACAGAGGTGCCTGATTTGTAAATCTAAAAAAGGTTCACATGCTTTTGATGTCCAATGTGCCCTAGGAAACTGCCAACTTGAAAGGGCATAGTGGAACTTTGCTACATGAAGCATCAGCACAGTTTGATAAGGGGGAGGTGTGTGAATGGAATCAGTGCTGTAGTATCTAGTGCGCCTACCTCTGGACTAGGCAAGTGCTCATTCATGAATCTGTCCTTACCAGGCCTTACCAGGTCTCATCCCCTTGGATCTTTAAATGAGGGGGAAGGGTTCCATCTATATGGCCCAAACATTTGGCTCCCCCTCGGCGAAAGCCCAGGAGAAGCCAGGACCGGTTTTCTGTTAGATTTTAGCCAGGAGATGGGTTATTACGAGCAGTTTGCGCTAGCTTTGAGACAGACAGTAATCACCACCATACTCTCTGTACTAAAAAACCGTTTATAAACAATAGAATTAAAGAGGCTTTTTGGGGATCTGGATCCCTCAGAGAAAAGGATTAATTTCCTGTTCTATGAAATTTTTAAAATCTTTAATTTCTTTGCCACCAGTCAATATATATCTTTTAACTGGTGTGACTCTTAACTTGAAAGCGAGCATCCTGACGACCATTTTTAAAAAACTGTGATGGATACGCATATATACCTGTTTTCTTTGATTTCATTACTCAATTTAAATGTATTTTGTTTCCTGTTAGGACAAAATAGCACCTTTTTACATGCGTTGTCACCCACAATTACTGAAAAGCACGACTCAGTCAATCACTATTAAAGGTCACTACAGAACTTGAAGATTTTTTTTACATAAATCACCTGACAAGCAAACCAAACAGATGTGCAAAATCAACATGCATTCAAAGAACGATGTTTGAAGTATAATCTAGAATAAAATTTGGTTACTTTTTGAAGTTTACGCTATTCTTCTGTATTTGAATAGGTTATGACAATGAACTCCCACACGATAGATGTTTGGGCGCTGTTATCAAGAAAGATACGCATCACCGCCCTGCGACCAGTACGACAAAATCCAACCACTTAATGGGAGAGAGAATTACAGCAGTTTCCTAGCCTAAAGACTAAAATCAACTTGCTTACGTGTCGACTGCTGGATTAAGGCTATTGGTGTCTATTTTAGGTAAAACACTTGTGCGAGTGTGCAGTGTACTTGTCTATTGCATTTTTACGTTACCGATCGCTTTTATTTGTCCTCATAAAACTGTCGAAATAACCTCAAACGCATTGCAAATTGCATTAGAAGTACAAAGATTTAAAAAAAGTTGTAATCTCTCTAAAAATTTCTCACAAGAGATTCAGGACAAATGGCAAAACTAAGCCTAAAAATGGTTTATGCATGGCTAGCAGAAAATGGCTGTTCAGTTAACATATAGTTTGCAATAGATTTATTTCTTTTTGTTTATGTGAAAAGAGACGGGAATTTATAAAAGGCCTGCTTTTGTGGAGCTTATTTTATCGGTCAAGACATTGATTATTAATAAGTTATGAATGGTCTCTCTGTTGTGTTGATTTTAAACAGTAAATAAGTTTTAATCAAGTCTTTAGTCTTTTAAATGAAATAGAAATGTACTCAGAAGTGACTGGTGGATATGAGGAGTTATAATATCAGAATAGCTATAGGAAGGAATTAAGGGCTTTAACAAATAGGCAATTAGGAGTTATGGAAGATTTTCTGGTAGAGTAAAGATTTTTCTGAATCAAACTATTTGCCAGGTCTATGAGTATATGCTTTTATAAGTCTTAAACAAGCTCTGTACTTTATAATGAATATGAGCCTTTAGGAATTTGGAAGTAATTCTCAATATCAAATGGACACTTGATCGCCAGTTTTCGATCGATATATGGTGTCTATATATATGTCTATAGGTTCCGTCCGATTTTGAATAAATGAAAGATGCAGTCATCATTGTACTTTTCTTCATTATTTAGTGGTTCAGTCTCCGTCCTAATAGTTTTATTGTATTAGGTGGTAGCAAATCAAGGTGGATTGACGGACCGACAGAACAACCATCTTCTTATAAAGTTCCCTTCTTGGCTACTGCGGTTGGGGTCTTTCCCCTTTGTGACCCTGTAAACAACAACGCTTAACATTTCGATAAAAATCCATTTTCGCTATTCGTCAGTCACAACTGAACTATCCAAAAAGGTGAAAAAATTTTAAGAATGGAGAAGAGAATAGCAGATTGTTTTGGACAACTCATGCGTAGGCACGGTTTTTGCAGGTTTAGCGAATTTTCCAAGTATTTTAAAGATAACGACGAACAGTTATGTACTCTTAAAAGCGTTTTCATTATCTTAGCACAATGAACCCATTTCAGGCTCTCATTCCATAAATTCCATTTTAAATTCCTTCAAAAGTATTAAGCACCCTCCGTAGTGGTCCCAAAAGCCCCGGGGAAAAATCCCGCCCTGTCGTTAGGAGGAAGTCATTTGTCACACTGAAGTAGCCCTCAACACTAATGGGCCATTGTTATCCCCAGTGAGTCACCCCCTCGGGAACCGGAACTCGGGAGTTCTTGAAATCCCGATGGTGGAATCAGGCAAAAAGCCTGTCCACCTACTCTGATCTACCTGGGTTGTAGAAATTCAGCTGCACAGGTTTTTATACTGCGTTAGGGACAACCTTACCTAAGCCAGTGTGTAATTAGCAAGCCTTTTCAGTGACATTTCAAAGTAGAAATCCAAGGGTGAAAATATGGAGATTTTTACATTTTCTTTGAGGAAGCAAACATCAATCGATCAGTCTGACAGCTTCAATGTCCGTTGCTGACTGATGAATTCCTTCAAGGATTCATCAAGAAATCATTGAAAATCGATAATAGTATATTTTAAACCACCAATAATTTTAATTAAACGTGTCTTAGTCCGTCATGAATTGCTACTTTTCAGTGTCCAAAATTCGAAATTTCTATTTCATTTTGAACTCGGATACCCTAAGGAAATAGTTCTTTTGTAAAAACATTATCTACTACGGGCCTTAACCGATGTTAATTATTCTCTAAATTAGCCAAGTACATGTAGGAATTCGGTTATTATAGTTGCTAAAAATGGTGAGTAACAACTTACGAAACAGTTGAAGTTCTGACTTTTTAGACCTTAATCCTGTGTCTATTTGGCCAATTTATTTACCCGAGGGCGAAGCTCTTAAAGCCTTTGACTTAAGACACAATAAAGCTAGAATTTATAGCGTAGGCTAATCAGGGTTAATGAAAGCATTAGCTTGGTAAATTTCAGAATATTGAGATAGAAATTGCTGCCAATGCAGTTTGCTTTCTCAGAAAGAGATACTCGGAGACCGATATCGATTCATCAAACTCATCTTGTCTACCAGCAGACTAATAAAAAAACATCAGTTTAAACAAAAAGAGCAATATTTTGAGGCAAATAAATGAGACAACTTAAGAGCGGATTGCTAAGGGTTTGCTCAGTCGATCAACAGAACGCGGTTCCAAAGTTAAGTGTTCTCAATATATCAATCAATGTTACGATCGACTGATGCTTCCGGTTAAGAAGTGTTTGCCTACGTGAAACTAGCCAACTAGAGCCAGGTGCATCAATGGCGAGGTACAGGATTAAAATTGTAATCCCCCTTGGTTGTCTGACCTTAGATCAGTTAATCCAGGTCCAATCTACTGCCCTGAAGTTTCCCTTTACGTTTTTAGTCGAAACGTCCATTAGCTCCTTCCTTTACAAAACCCCAGTATAGTAAAATCCGGTTAATTTCTTTGATTTAATGGTTATCTGTCTGTACTGTTCATTAAGACTCTTTCAAAGTCTCAATGATCAGCGATCCTTCCAATTCTAGTTTTACCAATCATTATATATCCCAACTTACCTAAATCCTATCGATTTTCCAGGATCTAAAAAGGTCCTAAGACTGAATTAAACACAGTATTATATGTTTGTTTTATTTTATTAAAACTGACATTAATCTACTATTAATAGTCCTTTCCGCCATTATAAACAAATCCGTTTAAGAAGTTTTTATTCAAATGTATATTACACCTCATCTCCATCAAACTCGAAATATAGGAGTGAACAGTCTTTGAATGAGCGAATTTTTACCTCTAGGGTATTCCAGCTAGAGTAATGGGTTTATCTTTGTCGCATGTGAACTAATGAAAACACTTCCATATCACTCATTTATGAAGTTCCGCATTTCTGTGAAAATCTAACTATTTCTGAAACCCGTTTCATTGAGTGACTAGTGATTTTTCGGTCGTCCATCCCAATCACTGATAAATGAAGTCCATATTTGCTGTTTATTTACGTTTCTGTTGGTGTTGTTGTTTTGTTGTTCGGCCAAACAGTGCAACAGCTGGTGACTCGGTTGATTCAAAGTGGGTTAACTTGTCCCATTAACAGCGGTTTCAAGCGTAAACACAGCAGAGAACTGTGTGTTGATGAAAGGCCCGTCATTATCGCCCAAAGATTGTTTCATGCTTCCGGTTGTGCTGTATCAATAACAGAATTTTCCGCCTTTCTGCTGGATAACCCAAATCGTTTTAGTATAGAGCTTATTCATAAAGCACGGAGCTTTTATAAGGCGTATAGAGAAAGCCAGAGGTGTAGATGGATCCGATAGACGTCAGAAGGCTTATCCAGTTATCAGAGGTAATAAACTGGTCAGCTTGATCCTCTACAAAAACAGAAATGATTTTTAAAAATTTGGGTTAAGACCTCATATGAAATCCCTCAATGCAGACCTAATAATCGATAGATATCTGGTTGCTCAGTCATCTCTCTCTCGGATGTCAATGAGGCATTTCATCTTCTCCCATTAATTTAGTAATTTGTTTGAACAAGAACACGCTCCCTTTTAGGCTCTGTGAAGTCGGGAGGAACGTTATCTTCTCATAAGTACGAAAGAACTCAGTTATCAGTCACAAAACCATTCACATCATCGGTTAAAAATGCGAGGGCGGTTTAGTAAGCCTGCTGAATATCGAAGAACTCAAGAGTTTTGCTAAATTATATTTCTCCACGTGTGTCATCTAGGCTGATGAACGTCCATAGTCGATATTTCCATTTTGCAATAAAATAATCGAAGGAAGTTTTTGGTGCCAAGGAGTTTGAATAACCGAAATAATGTGATCCTTTGAGGATTTCTTTGAGTTTTGGAAGGAAATGAAGAAGTCTTATAGAACAAAGCCATATTGGTTGGCTGAGTGAAGAAGTACTTCCTGAAGGACATCTGAAATATCCTTTCAAGAACAATGCGCTGGCACTCTGTCTCGATGAAAGAGGGCTATACCATGATGCTGCTTCATTTTCCAATTTTTAATTAAAGATTTCTTTAGCATCCTTCGTGTAAAGTATAAACTCGTTTCAGTACCATGATTTTCGAGGTAATGTATCAGTACCATATCCTCTGGGTCCACCCAGAAAACCGCTACCATCGATTTCTACTTATTTTTTTTAAATCTCTTCTAGGTCCAGAGTTCTGGAGATTCAAGCCTGGAGAGTCGCTGCTTTAACTGTCGGTATTTGGACTCAGGACCACACTTAGAAATCGGGGTATCATCTAAGGTGGTAACTTTTTCCTAGAAATTGCTCTCCGTCAGTTTGAATTTTCTTTTAATATTATTAAGCTGAGACGTCTTCAACGTTCCGCTGGTCAGCTAGTATCAACGCCTTTTCGTGCTGAAAGCCTGTTTAGTCAAAAAATAAAATGATGAGGGCGAAGGAAAGGTCGATCCCTTTGAATTACATATCGAGGAGCCTTGATGATTTCGGCATTTTCAAAGTTCCTGATTTTCCTCAACGAGGTTCAGTCATCTTCAAAGTTGAATTTTCCTGTATGAACCATATTTTAGCCCCTAATTCCACCATTCCCCATTTACTGCCGTCGCACTTTGTGGCCATTTATGAGCAGGGGAAATTTGGGTAAAGGCAAGACTGTAATGAGGTAGATCGAATTAGTGGGGAAGACGACAACACCCCAGGACTATAATAGTTGGTTGGGACGTGCGTGCCTCTCTTGATGGCCTATTATCAGTAACGCATTCATCTTGAGCCAAAAGTTGAGCACTGTGAGTCGATGAGCTTGTCTGACATTTGCGGAGGGATTGTACAAGTGCATGCGATCCACGGTGTTTTGTTAAATTTATAATGCTATCAAGAACAGAGGATACGGAGAGCATGCAATATATCATTACTAAACCTTCGAGGGGAAAAGGTGATATCACAGGTGTGGGAGTTATGAATGGGAAAATGAAATCGGTAATCGATGAAACCTCTGGGAAAGTGCAGTAGCACCTCGTGAATCGCTGTAGATAGGTTTCAAGACTGCGAAGTTGAAACACTACTCATATTGTGTCTGACAATTGTCAGGAAATAGCATACACGAATTCGTGAATCCGCGTTATTCGAACCCCGAATTCTCTAAACTTTCGAAACCGTCTAAAGATGAAAATGAGAATTTTCCGTGTTTGCCTTGTCACAATAGATAATATTGCTAATATTCTTGAAAGTCTGCTTATGATGTCATTAGAGAACAATGCTCAATTGTCGAACAAATAAAACGAGCGAAAAGATGTTACATTTAAAGAAAAATTTAGTCATCAATATTTTTTTTAATTTCCCTGTCTTACTTCAGTATATTAATAAGCTAACTAGTGCCCTAATTATTTGAAAATTCGTTTGATTTTGAATAGAAGAAATGACAAGTATCAGTTTCAATCTCATCCTGCTGAGTTGCAGAAGCTTTTTCTTCCAAATGAATTTTCAAGCTAAGAAACAAATGGTAGCCAAAAGAAGCAACGTCGATTAAAATGGAGGAGATGAGGAATTCTCCCAACAACTTTTTTCACTAAAGCAGGTCTGTTTCATTCCTCGAAGCTTGGTTCATAAGACTACAGTTGCTGACTGTAGATTTGAGCATTAAATGGTGGAAAACATTCCAAATTCACTTTTTTCCCATGAAGTTTCACTATCATCTGTGGCTGGGTTCCTTCCTCTTTACTAACCTGCCACTCTCTACCACGCTAGAGGATCGGCGACGATAAAGGACTCATTTTTCGTCACAAGTCACTGCAAAAGGGAGAATGGAGAGATGTTGTCAATTTGAAAATTGTTATTGTTTTCAGAAAAAGTCGTGAATAAGGACCCATTTTCGAGTTCCAGAAAATTTTTTTTATATGGCAATGAGCATTTGTATAGTTTGGAAAATGCTTAATGGATAATTTCTACTCAACAGATAAATCATGGTAAGCATCTTGAAGATGCTGCTTCTTCAAGAAGCTTATCATGAAAATCAAATGGACTTCGTTTAGTTCGACCTTCAGGATGAATTCACCACTTTTGAATGTTTCTAAACTCTGTGTCAGTTGCTGAGTTTCCTCTCTTGAACTTCTAAAAAAGCATTAAGGTTTCAATCAAGAAAATTTTGTTTTATTGTTCTGTACAATACGATTTGATCTGTTTGAATGCATGTGGTCATTAAGATGGATGTTCAGCTCCATTAGACATTATAATTAATTAAAACTCATTTTCAATAGGTAAAATTCAGAAAGAACGTATGTGATGACCTGATAGTAATTTTGTTAGTACATGTGAACTAGAAACTGACCACTCCCTTTTGAAGTTTACGGAGATTTAAGCTTGAACTAGATTTTTATGGCCATAAAACCAAAGGGAGAACTGACTCATTGGTAGACACGTCAAAACAAACAGCTAGAGCACAAACAGCCAGACGATGCTCTGTGTGTCTGTCTGGTCAGAGGCGTGAAAAATTCATCAATTTCGCATGAACAGACAATATTTTTTACTGCCCCAGCCTCGATTTAATTCAAAGGGGTCGCGTCCCACACTGAACACTCCGTGCCTGGGTGCACCTAGTGGAACTGACGCAGTAAACAAGGTACAGGGACGTAATAAACAAAACTTGACTCGAAAGTTTAGTCTATTTCATCAATCACTAACTCAAACACATTCTTGGTAATTTTTCAAATGTCACGCTTGTGGGGATATAACACAGTCCTCTTAATTCAATCGATAAAAAGGGTATGGGCGGTCTAGTCGACCAGGCAATTTTTCCTTTCTTGAAGTGGATGCAAAATTATCGATCCATAAAATGCACTGAGGATACATTTCTCCTTTCCCAAACCAGAAAAAAGTATCGATCGGTATTGATTTTTTTCTCCCTGAATCACCCTATTTTGATTTAAATAGTGTTGTGAAGGTTATTCCGTTATTATGAGGAATTTAATAACTAAAATGAAGTGCTTTCTTCTTTAGAGTATTGAAGAAATATTTCCATTATGAGTGCTTCTCGCTTTATGTGAAAAAATTTGTATAACATACTTCAAAAAGGAGCATATGCACGCATAAATGGGTGCTGTGTGTGTGTGCGCGCATCCAAGCTTGGAAGGTGTCTGAGTCACACAGCTGAGGAGTGATTCATTGGCACAACTTAGCACTAAAGTTAACTGCTGTACACTAGAGGGCGTGGGTACTAAATATAAACTCGAAAAGCCATTTATCATCCCATATGCATGCACCGCTTAGCACTGTTAATCGATTGAGAATGCATTGTGATGGACTTGATGTGACCTTTCGGCCAGCATAAACATCAAAGTGACTGGGGATTGAGGAAGGTTTGTTGTCTTGTGAAAAAGGTAAAAGGAAAAGATAGACATTTTACTATATTTTGAAGGAACTGAATGAACTGGGAAAGTAAAATACTCTGATAAAAGAGTTTTAATTAAAATAAATGCCAGTAAAATGTCTATTAAAGCCTCAATCCGTATAAACCCGGAATGAGCAGGAGCAGTCTGATCCTGTCACCCCAAAATTATGTCTAACAGTTACGGTTCTTAGATTGGATGAAATTTAAAGATTATTTTATGCTGTCTAATGAAACTGAACATTAATTCAATGTTCAAGTGCATTTAAATTAGTCCAATTTTATTTAAGAGAATAATAAAATGAAAATTCGCTTGACTAAATCCCTGCTAACACGGAAGTACCCAAAATCATCTGAGATGCATAATGTTTTATGAGTTCATGAAAGGAAACTCAGCGGCAGTTAAAGATGCTCGAAAAAAGTGTATTCTGTTTATGGAAGGGAAGCCTTGAATGACAGTTCGTGTAGGTGATGTTTTGCGAATTTCGGAAGTGGAGATTTCATCCTCCACTAGGATGAGGATCAAACCGGACGACTTCCAGTTGAGTCTGATGATGGTAAACTTCTTGAAACAGCACTGAAAGGAGCCTATCCTGCTTTATCATTTGAGGGATCACCAATTAGGTATACTGTTCATCGTCTTCTAATTCAATAACTTGGAAAAGTCCCACAACTTGGAAAGTGGGTCCTATTGAGTGAATTGTCTGGAAATAATCTAAAATCTCCAGTTGACATCTGCTCTCCTCTTTATTTTCACCGACTTCTTTTGGCTCCTTTTGATGGAATTGTGACTAGAGACGTTAAATGATCCCTGAGCATCGTAAACAGGTTTCGGCTTCGTTAGCGTGAAGGAAGACCACAGCCATAGCGGCGAAGGAAACTTCCTTGGAAAAGGGCTCTTCAGTCAATCTATTTGGATTAAAAGAAATAGTCAACTATGAGGTATTGCTACCTAATTGAGCATCAACTTATACTCAAATCTACTCTCAGCAATTTGGGCGTCGGAGTGAATCGATAAGGGATGGTGTTTGACAAGGACAATGCAACGCGACTCCACACAACAGGAACTGCACGACTCCCCCACACACATCGGGAACCAAGTCCCAAAAGCTGGAAAAAATTGGATGAGATAAAATTGCTAATCATCCACCTCACTCTCCCGACTACCTTGATCCTTCCTCATACTACCATTTGTGTCGCAGCTTACAAGATCTTTAGAAGAAAGAGCGTTTGCAACTCGGCAGGAGGAAGTTGAAACTGCCATTTTTGAGTTCTTCGAATAATCTGAAGGAGCTGAAAAGTTTGTTAATAGATTATAGGAAATCATAGATAGTCAGGAAAGTACATCGATGACGGAATTCTTAGTTAAATCCAGCATTTATCACTTGTTTTATAGATTCGAAAATCGGACAGAACCCATGAGATGACCTGACAGTTCCAAAATAAGGAAATGCGATTGTCTGTCACCTCGAGCATGCCATTCTATTTTTGGACTTAATCACTCTCTGCGCGCTGAGTTCGCTAGATTTCACTGACAGCACACTTGACAGCTCAGGGGAAAACCAAATTATTCACTGGACAATAGCACACAAGTTTGTTTTTCTGCAAAATCTTGCTTCCTCGATTTTAAACCTCTCCCTTGACCAAAAACAGGAAAAATTGACAATTTTGATGGTGTTGATATGCTTATTAATAGATGGAAACCATAAATTATCATCGGAATTAAATTGTTGATTGAATCCTTAATTAGATGTACCTTTACTCACTTGTTTCACTATTTCAAAAATTTTAACAGAACTGATGTGTTGACCTGATACACTGTCAGCCCGATCTCCACGTAGCCATCTAAACTCAGCGCGAGCCCTCCTTCAATGCCAATTTCAGCCCAATTTTCAAGGAAGAAATCCGCTGTGCGAGTACAACCGGATCGTGGGGTGTTGTGTAGTGTTGTTCTATCCACAGCCTCCTCGTAGTCTCCACTGTGATTCTCCAGGTGATTAACGTAGCGTTTAGGCAGAGACCACAGACCACTATTCTCTACCATAATGATTCAGGCGAGGTTCCGGTCACCTTCCATGCTGCTCGATGTCGTCGCCTGTATGAATGATCATGTAGGGTTTAGACGCTTAAAGTTAGGGTGGCGTTAATGCATCTGGAAAAAACAACCAACTATTATTGCTTCCTCAAAAGCTGTTATAATTCTGCCTTGAGTCGGCTTGTGGGAGATGTTCTGTAATGCTGGAGCACGGTGGTGACATCGCTCAACCATATATTATAACAGTTTAGTGGGTTTAGGTCAGAAGATTTCAGTGGAGGCCAAATATTTGAACTTGTAGGGTATTTTTAACTTTCCCTTGAACGTATTCTGTTGACACCCATATATCCTACTATTGGCGCCTACACTTATTCAAGGTTCAAATACAGCGGTCAACAATTACACGTAGGTATTTAAGGTCATCTCAAGTCCTGCCAAAACTTCATATCTGTAGGTTTTTTAAGAACTCTGAAACCCTACAAGGGCTCCAAAATCTGCTGTTATGTTGCGTTCTTCTAGCTGCAACGATGAACCTGTTCGTTCTACCTAAATGTTTTCATGTCAGTGTTCATGGAGACGCATAGAACAGCTACCGTATCCTCCTCTTCATTTTCAAGGCAGGCGATACTCATCCTTGTAGTAGAAGCTATTATCTTCCATGATTCCTGTCATTGTCCATTCTCCTAGGTGTCATTACATATGTGAATTACGATGAAAGCCTGGTTCTTCAAAGGAAGAGTTGTGTCTGGAAATAAACCCTAAATACTGTCCTCTTCAATTTTTTCCTAAAACCCTGCTTAAGTTCCCTATTTTGATTTGTACTCATTTTTAAATTAATTCGGTCGTCTAGATTTTGGTTTGTATTACTCACGAAATGATCCCTCAATTTGAACGAAAGTACCTGTTATTGGAGAAATTAAAATATTAAAACTTGTTTTTAAATATGCTTGTAACAGCCTCATGCAGTCAGATGATTAGCTCACCAACTCGCTTTGTCGGGCTTTGATTGTTGAGCACAAAAACACAACTGGATACCCCTCGTGTTCTCGAACTACGAACAGCTATCCTCAATAAGGGTGCTATGCAATCTTCTCGCAAGTTCCCTATTTAAGTCAACTTTATTGCCTTTTTTAAATAAACCCTTTATAGACAAAATCATCTATTATTAAGGTACGTCTCTGTACTGAGACTCAAGAGACACACTTTTCCAGAAGTTGTCCTATTACGTCCATGCTCAAGCTTCTGGCTAGAGAAGTCTATCCCATTTCTACCATGTCTATGCTCAAACTAGGATTGGTTGAGTTACTGAGCTCTTTGAAAACGTTTTCTTGATTGTCTTAAATTACATTTCCATCAGCTTTTGTTCTTCCCTTGCAGGGTAGATTATAAAAGTAACATATGATTTAAAACTGTAACCGGATGAAAGGAAAATTGATACAAATGACACAGGGAGCTGGAAGAATTCGATGACCACGCACGTTTGAGGGCCAACAGGTGAGCCTTTCAACATTTGTGGGATGTATTGTTATTTATCTTCCCCAACCACGACAGAGTTATCTAAAACTTTATGGAAGTTTTGGCAAATTGCAAGGCTGAAAACCAAGGAAACTGGCCCAATTTTCAGGCTATCCCAAGTTGCATTGCTCCAGTTAACAACTCCTCTGCCTTTAAAGTTTAGAATTTTTACAATGGTGGAATTTGTCTAGCAATCCAAAACTTGGATGTATCAGGTCATCCAATAGGTTCCGTCCAAATTTTAACTTTTCTACATTGAAAGAAATTTAAAGAATATTTATAGCTGGCAATGGAAATGAGCATTATACATTTATACTGATCACATTTTATTTTGAAGAACAATTAAATTGAAACCTGCTTGATCAAAACCCTGTAAACATTGAGGTATCGAAGAATCACTTAAGGTTCATATTCTTCGTCCAATAAAGGAAACTCAGCAGCCAAAGTAGCGAGAAAAATTCACTCAGTTTATGGAAAATACGGCTTTTTCAGTTGTGGAATTTGCAGTGAAGCTTATTTCGAACCATGGAACTTTTCATCATCTTTTCTAAAACTCAGATAAGTCCGTAATCTTGGAAAATGGATGCCTCATGAATGGTTATCTGAAGACATTCCCAGGTCTCCGCCCATCTTTCCACTCTCTCCAACTACATCCACCTTTTTTAGTGGTGTCGAAAAATTAACTGACTTCGCAAGCAGGGGAAAAGACCCCAGTCACAGGAGAGAAGGGAACTCCATAGAACGACCCTCCCCCCAAGATACATTAAGAATCGTATCACAAAGATGGAAGAACTAGGCTGGGAGAAAACTCCTTGCTCCTCCTCCTCCTGGAAGAAAGAGCTTAGATATGTAGCAGGAAGATGCTGAAACTTATAACACTGATTCTAGTTGAACTCCGGTATTATAGTTCTACTGTAAGTGCAGGAGGGAATTCCTCAAATGATCGTTTGGCTTAACAGTCACTCCCTGATTAATGGCTTTTAAATGGAGGTTTTCTAGTAAAATAATCCACAAATGGCCTATATAAATGCCGAAGCTGCAAATCCGTTCATTTTTCATAGCTCTCAATTATTAAAAAACTGGCTTTTTTACGAAATATGCCATGTGTTGCGTGTCTCAATTTTACAAATCCCATTTGGTATTCTGTGCCAAATTACAAGAAATCGTGGAAGATTGATAACCCAATTCGTGGCTTTGCGTTTGGCAAATTAGACTGCACCAAGGAAGCCAATCCCAGGTTTTTTGTGTGCAAAACAGCCATACATCCCATGTGGGAATTGGAATCCATTCGAGAATAGGGTAGAACTTTAGGGACCTGCAGGCGAGAAGAAGTTAGCCTCCTGAAGAAGTCGGTGCCGATGACTCAACCAGAACACCCAAGGCGAAAGGAGAAAACTTAAATATCGTTGACATTTAAAATGTACGTCCAACTGAAATGTTTGGAATTAGCCAAACGGCAGCAAAACGTTATCACCCTTTGTTGACTATGGTAGTTTTAGTGGCAATATGCACCTATCAGGTCATCCGTGCTTTCTGTACGATTTCCAAATGCTTCATTCAGTTAAAGATTAAGTCATCACTGCATCTTCCCTCATTATTTATGACTTTCTTCCATCTATTTGAAATTGCACATTTTAGTTGTTAATGCCATTAATTTAAAATTCTTTTTGTTTTGAGTATTCGAAGAACGCACATATGAAGTTTTCAACCTCGTATTGTGGCGTTGTAAATGATTTTATAACCTCACGAAACAGTCACACAAGTCTCTTGTGACTTGATTCTTGTTGTGTGGGGGTTGTGCATTGCCTGGTGAAAAAAGGTCAACTTCTTTCCATTCAAAGCTTGGTTTAAAAGCTCTAATTGCTGGCGGTAGATTTCTGCTTTAATTTACTGCTGCAGCCCACCAGAGTGAAAGAAGAAAACTATTTATCAAATGAATTACTCTTTTCGGCAGTTGTGGCTGAGGTCTTTCTCCCGCTTACTATGCCCCTGTCAAAGACAACGCTTAGCATTTCTATAAAAACTCGTCTTTCGTCGCCAATCTCAAGTCTTCTATCCAAAATAGGTGAAACAATCTGGCGAGAATGAAGATGTCAAGCTGGCGAATGGCAACTCGTGATTTGGAATTTCGTTCAGGTCTCCACTCGTGAGGAACACATTTTCCATGTTTGGAAACATTTCCTAGTTTGTGATGAAGCAGAATTTTCTTCGAGGCTGCTCCAACAAGTCTATCATCAAAGTAAACTGAATGTCCTGCTCCATCTTAGTCTTCTTCTAGCGTGAAATCCCCACTTCCACTGTATTTCACAAACCAATTTCTGCAAGTTTTTCCATTCCCACCATAAACTGAGTGAATGTTTCAAGCAGTTTCGGCTTCTGAGCTTCCTCTCATGAACTCATAAAACATGATGCACCTCAAATGCTTCTTGGGAACTCCCATGTCAGCAAGGACTTAATCAAGCAGATTTTAATTGTCATGGTTTGTAGAGGACAATTTGATCATTTTAAGTGCATCTTATCACAAATAAATACTCTGTGCCTTTAAGTCTTACAAAATACTCTTTGAATTTCGTTCAATTTAAAACGAAGGTAAAATTCGAACTGGGCTTATCGGATGACCGGATGTTCTGTAGTCGTTGCTGCGGTAGGTCTTCGCTAAAAGGACGAGGCAAATGGGCAAAAATCTGTCTGGATTCTCGACCACTATCTGAAAGGATAGGTTAGATTAGTGACTATTAGTACTTCGATTTTTGAAGCCGTCTGTGAAAGTTGTTTGTCGAAAGAAGACTAGGCAACCTGTGGAGGTCTTTATAATCGACTGGTGATTAAAAACTTCCTTTTTATTACAGTCTACTTACAACTTTATACACTTCTAATCTGCTTTCTAGTCCTTATTAATGGCGGATTCGTATATTTTACTCTTCAGTGTTGAGCAAGTGAACGGATTAAACCCACTTTATTAATTAATAAATTAACGTTTCATTTAATCCCAAGGTGGTGAGCTTGCGCTCTGATGAATGCTGTTGATAACACTTCTTAGAATCCCGCACTAAGTGTCGACCGGACATTTGGAAAAAAAATAAACAGTTTTACGATTCTGTCAACCCTGTGACCATCGAACTGCGTAATTTGAGACCGCTAAAGTGCATCCGCATAACATCCCTTATCCTCTTTCCTGTCCCCAAAGTCCGAGTGGGTCAGAAATACAGGAAGAGGAAGCGAACGGAAATGAATTTTAATTAGTGCAAAATTTGCACGATTTTCGGAAGAGCGGGATAGATTGATTAATAATCATGCAAAACGAAAACTAAATTATTCGCACTTGATTTCAAATTAAATGCATAACAGATCAAAATGAATTTTGTAAATTTTCTCCCAGAAATATCACTTAAAATCTATTAACTAATATTAACTTAAAAATTAATTAAAAGAATTGGTAAAGAAGCTATTATTTACAGTCTCTTCGCAATCATGTCTCCGTCTTAGATCTTGAAGTGTGTCACCTGTGAAATGTCAAGTCATTTGTCCTAATTTTGACTAAATGAACCAAGTGACCAAATTTCTGCCTAATTATGACCTCCAACCATGCATTAACAAGTTCTTCGACCTTCTGCGACGTGATTCCTGTTGGTGCAACATCACATCATTCCATTCATCTATACTTCTCCTCAAAGCTTTGTTCAAACGTCCTGATTGATGACACACTTGAGCATTAATTGTTGCTTCATTAGGTGAAGCAATTAAAAGTGCACTATTCCTTGGCGATAACACCAGATTTGCTGAAGAAAAAAGTTTTTCTTATAAAGTTTCCTCTCTGTCTCTTTTTACGAAGCCACCGTCTACGACGCCTAACATTTCGATAGAAGATAATCCACTTTTCCTCGTCAATTATAAGTCTATCGAAAAAGGCGAAACAAGTTCCTGAGAACGGAGTGAAGAGCAGTTGTCAACTCGAGATTTGAGATTGTTTTCACAATTCGTGAGGCACCCATCTTCCAAGTCCAGGAACTTTTCCAAGTTTTTTGGGAAATGAATGACGATGGAAAATTGCATAGTTTGAACGTACTTGACGACCTGGTAATTTTATCTAAAACCAGAATATATTTGTTAATTTTCAACTTCGAATGCCATGTACGCAATGATTAAAAGGGGTTGTAAAGGAGCCGTCCGTGCTCAAATCAAGGGTAGTTAAGACCTCGACATGGGTCACTTTTAAGGTATAAAACTTCCACATTGCTCAGGCTGGAACGCCGCCAGTTTGTAACACGAATATGAACAGGACTTTTAAGCTAGACAGAGTGATATATCAAAATCAACTGATGTCTCTACCCTCGTGCAAACCAGTGTCTGTTTCTCATGACCACTAGGGATTTTGGTTAGAACCTGTTCAGATTCGGTTTGTACAGAGTGTTTGGAATTTAGCGTTTTTTCCAGAAGGGTTAAAGTTGTCCCTCTCCTACAAGAATTGAACTATTTTTTATTCATTTAATCATGATAACAATTGGAATGGATATTTACTGGAATCCCCTCCCAGCGATTGATGGAAGAGGTAAATAATTTGTATCATGATGATTTGCCACTCCAAATAATTACACTATGAATACTTGACAATGCCCTTCCTAAAAAATACGATCTCGAAAGTCTGGTTGGATCTGAAGAGCCGACTATGCCGAGAGGTTGGCAAAATAGCACACCATTTGATTGCAACAGCAGATTTCTTCGAAAATCCGCAACAGGGTTTAATTCCTTCCCCGTGGTTTGCCTTAAAGGAAAGTTAAAACTAGTTGTTGGCCGCCACTTTCTGTTACTACACCTGCCACTCCAGAGGAGAACAATAACCACCGCGTGCTGTCAGAACTGCAAAAGCCCGGTTTAGCTACCACAGAATTTAAGGCAGTTTTCGGGGAGAACCTTTTAAATCTATCAGAATTTTGCAGTTTTGACTAGCTATTTCTAATCCGAATAAAATTTCTAACTTATTGCGAACAGCCAGTGTTCAAACAGCACAAGATATGGACTGCAGGTAGGTCATTTGTTTTGTCGATCTTAACTCGATAGTTTTTCCCATTTCGACGCATTTTCTTGTTCATATAAAGCCCAAAGTGCCATAAACCTTCAATCAACTTTGCATAATGCGGTCTGGTTTTCGAAATATGTCACATTGCTCTTCGATGCTTTCATTCACGTACAAACAGAAAGTAAGGTAAGAAGAACACCACTATCGACTTCTACACTGTTTCCTACTGAATGAATGAGTAGCAGTTACTTGGCAGTCTTGAAATGACCTTGCGAAGTATTTTTGGAATTCCGATGCTTAGGAAATTGAATCTCACAAAGAAATTTGAGGAGATCCCCTTGATCGATAGCCAATACCCACTTCTAGGAACTAATGTCGATATCGATTCACCAAAATTTTTACAGTACAGACGAAGCCAACTTTGATGCTGGTAGCTAACTGCCAACTAGCACAATGAAGTGGCAGCTGTATGGTAGCAGTGCCGGTTGCTTTTATGCTTGGTTAATGATGGGCACACGCGGGGCTGACTAAGCTGTCCAGAATTGAAGTTTCAAACACGCGATGACGAATTAATTGCGAACAATACCCGCTAACCCGGGGAGTGGATAGAGCACTTAATTGTCGATAACAGTTGCCTTCCTGCACTGGTCCACACTATCACACAATTTCTACTACACTGATATTAGTAGTAACAATTCTTCAGGCTGATCCGGCAATTAATTCAAAGCTCTGGGACAGGTGTTTTTGTGGAATAATCTGTAGTCTAAGGGTAAATCTGTAGTTTAACAGAGGAGGCCACTGACCCATCATTTTAGACAATGTTTGAGCCACTACACAACTGCTATCGAAAGAATGAACTCCAAGGTGAGAAGACATTTAACCCACCTTAATTCATAAGTTGGTCGATGCCTGACCCTCAGTTGCTTAGCCATGGCTTCGCTGACTTATATAAGTCCCCTTCGACTACTTGCTGCCAAATAAACAACAATTTCAAAGTGTCCGCCTTCACTGGTGAAAATAAAATCAATTAAGGTTTCCAACTACAAATTAAAGACTAATAATATACAAGTTATATAAATAATGCAAATAAATGGTATTTGGTTATTTATTTTCAAGAAGAGGTAAAGCTATTCACGCACACTAATTTTCCTTACAAGCATGAACGTATTAATTATTTTCTAAGGTGCTGACATCGAGAATGGATGACAAGACGTCCCCAATTGATTCATTATTGAGGGGAATAGCTCCTGTTGGAATAATTCTGAAAAGGAAGATGAAATGGCATCCACCAAAGCCTGGAGAATTGCAACAGATACAACGAGGCTGTGGAAGCTAAAGTAAGCAGCTCAGCAGACGACGATTCGAAGGCACTAGTACAGCACATTTCATCCTCGAAAATCTGTAGGAGTGTTAGAGGACACTGATGTCGGAATTCGGGCTTTGTCGCCCAGTAAAATGAATTTTTCAGCCTCGTGGAGGTCACCTTCCAAATGAAATGGCGACCGCATCAGCCTCCACCCTCCGTCTTTGGTCTCAGCCAGACTCCTCAGTTCCTAAACCGCAGCACATTGTGCGGTTAGGCCTTGTCGGCAAGAAAGCCACTAGACGTCCCACGCCACGACTACTACAAGAACTCCATGTAATGTAGTGTAATCAGTAAAATTGAAACATTAGCTTGCTCCAGTCCCATTCCTGGGGCTGTATTTGACGCTGCCAACGGAGGCAAATGAATCCCAGAACACCCTGCACGCTACTAACATCTACTCAGTAGAACCCATTTTGACTTCTCAAAAACAGCACGGTTGACATAACCAGTTCAATGCCAACAACATAAAATAGTAACAGTAGGTGTGGGATAGAGAGACGGTATAAACATGTGCCCACAGGGGGGAGGAGTCCTATACACACACAGGCAGACAGGTTTTGGAGGGGGGCAGATGGGTGAGTGGGTGCACGAGCGAGCACTACATTACTAATACTGCTAAGATAAAACTAGGGAAATGTCCTTCTCATCGTCTTCGCTGTTGGCGTGTCTAGGTGAGGTAAATGCGGTGGTAGTCGTTGGCCCCGAAGGTGGCGTTGCACTTTGGGCACTTGCGGTTGCGTGTCTCGTAGCGTGTCTTCAAACAGTTGAGGCAGAAGACGTGGAAACACTTCGTCAGGATGGCGTCCTTCTTGTGCGTCTTGCATGTCGGGCACGCCAGCTGGTCCTACAACAACCAAAAAGTGCTTCCGATAAGCCGAAGGGGGTTCCAAATCAACCCCACTTGGAACGATGCAGGTGGCAATGAGAATGAGTCGCTTTGTAGTGCTTGAAAGTGCTCACTCTTGCGTTAAAGCCCATGGTGATATAAACGCACGATTCTGCCTTAACGAAGCCACGCGAGAAACAACCTGAAGAAGCCTCAGCCAGTTGTCCAAGTAGCGAATAAATAAGGCATGAACTAACGTCATATTTAATTAAAGATTCAATCATTAATACACTTTCCCTAATCATCTATGTCTTTTGCAAGGTTTACCAAGGGTGAAACCTCCACATCTACATTTCGCAAACCACCAAATTCTTCAAGGCCCTACATTCACAAAGTCCCCTCCATAAACTGAGTCGGCTGCTAAGTTTCCTTTCTTAAACTCCAATTATTCTTGGGTAATCCCATGTTAGCAGGGTTTCAATCGAGCAAATTTTAATTTCATTGTCCAGTAAAACAAGATTTGATCAGTTTAAATGCAGCTAAACATTAACGTTCGTCTAGATTAGACAATACAAAATACGCCCTCAATTTCGTTCGACATGAAAATGTGAATTCCAGACCCGATAAGTCTGTAGGCTCTAGAATGACGTACGAATTGGGGAAAGATTCGCCCAACGTTGAAGCGTTACCAAAATGTAGTCTTTGGGGGACCATTGAAGGACAATTGGAATGTCGACAAGGGTAGGGCTTTTTGTGCACTACAAATATGCATGTTGTACTTTTCCAGTCGCTAGCGCACGCATTTACACACATGCGATTGGAAGAAACAGCGGAACATTTAAAGGCGCCGAGGGATCTCTTCAATTGACCAGTAGGCGCGAATAAAACCAATGTAGTGTGGACAATCAGTTGTGGTCGAAACGGATTTTCTAAGATTCTGTACTCTAATTCCTAGGAAGAAGGAACATTTCTCCTTTGGAGAAATAACATTGGTACTGCCCCAATACGGCAATGGAACGAAAGTAATCGAATCTACCCAGAACCCACGAACGAAACAGGCTAATAGAGGTTTGCATTATCGAATTGGTTCAACTTTCTACTGCGAAAGTAACGAACCCGTTTCATAAAAAGCCTGAAGGAATGAGAAAGCGCTGATCAATCTAGACGCACCAAGTCGATAGACGGTGCACTGACGACCAACAGAGCAACTTGAATCGTTTCCTAATGCCTCTTCACCTTATTTGTGAGCCCGTGAAACCCACAGGAATGGTTTGAAGACCACTACTGTTCCACCCTGAGCTCTACAGAGTAGCTATTCAATACCAATACTGGGAAAATTGCTTATACATTCAAGCAATAGTACTGTTTACGTCTACTATGTGAATATACTTTAAGGGGGGGAGGCCGCAGTCTAGTACTACGCAAAAGGGGCAAAAGTGCGGAACGCGGAGACCATTTAACGAACCTTGTAGTCCTGGATTTCGGCCAGGAGGACTTCGTCAGCGTTGTGCGACTGTTCAATCTTGCGCAGACGCTCGTACTTTCGCTTCAGTGTCGTGTACTCCTCCTGCAGAAGCGAAAACAGAAGTGCAAAATTAATTTTCACTAGAGGCCACGTTACCAAAAGTCAGAATCAAAAAGAGTTCCAAATGGCTCTAATTCAAACCGCACTCTGAGGATACTAGCATTATTGCGAAGGTGACTTTTAGGCCCTCTGGATAAAAAGAAAATCCTTTTATGCGCGAATATTTGGCGTCCCACACGCATGACTCATTTCAGGATCACAACCCCCACCCCTGCTCTTTCCCATAATTTTGAAATGGCTGGATTTCTCAATGAAAAAATTGTGAATTATTGCTAACACTTTTCACAGAGAATAAGAACAACCCCGTTTTCTGAGGTTGATTTCCTTTAATAAATACAGTAGTGCGCCTCGTATATTGCGGTAGCCAATGGGTTTCGAGACAGGGTTTCGCAGGATGTCTCTTTAACAAGAGCTTTTAATAAGTCCCGCATCACAGTACTGCCAGCTATTCATAAATTAACAAGGACAACTATTCATAAACAACGTCTAAGATAGGCGAACGGCGAAGTAGCGAGGAGTAACTATATGAAGAACCTGAATATTTTTACGCAAACAGTGTCCACGTGAGCCAAATTTAGGCACAGTTGTGACGTTTGAACTTAGTCTAATTGCTTCTTTCTCTAAAAAGCCTATCACCAAGCCCAAATGGACCATGTCCGATTCCACCTTCATTTTTGTGGAGGGTGAAATCTCTACTTCCACTGAATTTCGCAAACCATCTTCTACAACCATCTCCTTTCACTTACACATTCTCCTCTATAAACCGAGTGAATTTCTCTAGTCGCTTCAGCTGCTGCTACCTTTCCTCTGCTGGGCTAATCAAACATTATTTGCCTCAAACTGGTCTTGGGTACTACTATGATAGCAGGGTTTTGGACAAGCAAATGTTAATTTATTTTAATATTATTTTTCTAGACTTAAAAACAATATTAAACTCTATCAGATACTTTAAAATACTCATTGAATTGCGTTTCATTTAAATTGCGTAAAATTCAGACCGAACTTATGGGATAGTCTGGTAAATCACTCCACAGAGATTTAGCATGAACATAACTGACCGAAAAAGGTCACTCGAATCGTGAGAGGCAAATTTAAGGGACTGACCTGAAGGCGCTGGTGGCGGAAGAGGACCTGCTCGTAGGCGGAGGCCTTCTCCTGCACCGAGGTCTGGGCGTCGTTGAGCTGGGTGAGGTACTTCTGAACCGTCACCCGGAGGTCCTCCTCGCGCTGCTGGCACTCCACCGACTTGCGCTTGTAGGCCTCCTGCGCCTGCTGTCGCAGCGAAGCCTCCTTCTCCAGAGTGTTCAGGTTGCTCATCAACAGCTCCTCCTACATGGGGGGAAAATAAACAGGTTCGGTTAGTTCGAACAGCCCCATTACCCCCTTCAACAGACTAAACCCAAGAATCATTAACTCGGATTGCGTTCAAGGATCTCTAATCTGATTGGCCCAGCAGTCTAAAAAGTCTTCTTTTCTGTGCTAGTGGAACTACCCATACTATGTGGGGTCGCAGATTTGCGTGGGACATAGGAGCACGCTTGGTTAGCTTTGTGGCGACCTGACAGCCTCAACCCACCCTTCAGCGAGATACTAACCGAGATCATCAACCCAAGAATGCTTAATCATATCGGATTAGGTTTTTTTGTGCCTTTGTTGGAACTGTTAAGGAATGGCACGAGGAGAAACATTCCACAATGCCCAAACCTCCAACTCATGATCAAGGAGCATTTTAGGAATTCAAGTAAGAAATCGACTTCCCTCGAGGCCACCGTCTCTAAAAGAAGTGGGTAAGGGTGTTTCAACTGAAGAATGGGCTACAATTCCTTCGGAACCAAAAACTCAAAATTTGTATGAATCAATAACTCAGAGAACTGAGGCTGTAATTGAGGCCGCGAAAGGTGGACCTACAACATTAAAATATATTCTGTTGATTTTTCAATGTTTTCATTATTTTGTGCAACCTCCGTATAACAACGTTTGGTTAGTTCGGTGGTGAACTCTGACTGCGCTCGAGGGTAGTCAGTCTTATTGGTCCAGCCGTCTAGTAAACACGTCTTCTTTTCCCCCTTGATAGTGGTACATACCAATAGGCTCGGTTAGTTCTTCTGACTGCTTTCAATGATCCTTGACCTTATCAGTCCAGTTATCCAATAAACAAGTCTCCTTTCCTCCCTATGGTGGTGGCACTCCCCGTCCTGTTTGGGTCACAACTTGACCGCACCCTTTAATTCAAGGATGCTTAATCTGGTCGGCCCTGGTGCCCTTTACGAGGGTAGCTGATTTGTGCACGGGACTTGTAAGCACGCTCGCCACCCACCCTTCAGGGGGCTACGTTTACCTAGAATCAACTCCGGTCGAGTTAAATGATCCTTGACCTGATTGGCCCAGCTGGGTAGTGAACACGCGACTCCCCCTTTCGTATCTGGGGCAGCGGATTTGTTTTGGAGAGAAGCTTAGTGCAGCTAAAGAACCAATCGTAGGTAGGTCATGCCGACCCCTTTGAACCACAAGTTCGCGAGTTGTACCGTGTAGTGGAAGTAGTTAGCGTCTACAGGTTGTTTGAAGTATAATTTAAAGAATAATTGTCTTTTTTCAAGAAGGGTTAATCCATTAGGTACCAGTGTCTTACAAATGGGACAGTGGGACAATTCTAACTGCACAATTACTCTTGGAAAGAATAATATATTACCACATTCATCAACTGTTTCTTGCGAATTTTCAAAACAAGGAGTATAGGAAAGATACCGGCTTTTTGGCCAAGCCCAAATTAAGCGTGGGTAGGACCATGTAGAGGTTCTTAAAATAACAGACGATCTAATTTCCTTAAAGTATCGAAAATGGAATTCCGGTGCCTTACTAGGTGATTAGGCATGGATGACGAGGGTAGCTAAGAATAGACCCCACATATGACAGCAGGATTCGGCCTCCTACTGCTGCCACACCTCAGGGAAAGTGCACGACTACACCACTCTCCACACAATGTTTCACCTTCGCCGAACTTGCCAGTTGTAAAACCCGGTGATGAACTGTTATGCGTGGCTGGGCGCTGTCTTCGAAAACGACACTAATCGCTGCCGTGCTGCCAGTTTATCGAGGACAGAATAAAGCATTTTTTGAGGAAAATTAACAAATCATCTTGGTCTAGGTTCCTGGAGGTTATAAGAGGCGCCACTCGAGGTAAATTTGAGTACAAGAATTCATCACAGACACCCTTTATACACCACAAGAGAGTGATTCTGAGTCAGCAATTTCTCTAAAGTACACTGAGAGTAATTCGGGGCACTTCAGAGTGCGCGACCTCAATCCACAATCACCGCACCACAGAGAGATGCGTTGAGCGAGTTCAACCCCGTGAGCCTGTGGTGCATGATGAAATGCCTTCAAAGGGGGTAAACGGTTACTGGGGCAATACTCCAGGGGTGTGGCACCCGTGAGTATTTCTTCACCTTTCCGACATGCCACCTTTCGTATTTGTTAAACATAATCAGACAAAACTTTATCAAATGAGTGCTTAGTTCTCCATTTCGAAAGATCCCGATCCACTCCCTTCGAGTCAGAGAGACGCATTGATCGATAGCTAGGGTTCCAAAAAGTGCCTACTTCATTCTACAGACGTTTTACTAATCTATTAAGCCCTAGGGAACATGCATTTTTGAGTAGTGGCGGATTAATTTGTTTTCAATAACTATAAGGCTAGAAATATTATTATTGCATACAATTTAAAGAGAACTATTTCAGTGACCTATTGAGTTGAGCTGCGGCTGCACTATAACAAGATTATCCGTCCATGTACTCTAAAGGGAGACTGGATGGACACGATAGGTTCTGGATTACGATAACCCGTTACGATCTTCGATTCCCGGAACCATAGCAAACAGGATATCACTTGACCCTATGCTCCGGAGACCGATTCTTTGAGGAATAGCTACTAATTATACTAAAATTAGGTTATGAACAACTCAGAAACAGAGAGAGAAAGAGAACTTGACACCTTAAATTATGGTCACGCCAACCGTCACATGCTCTGAGTTGGGTGCCGATTAAAGGAGACAGTTGGGTAATTTGCTCCCTACCGAAATACGGAGAGGACCAGAGGTAACCAGCTAAGCCCCGATAGGCTTCCCGAGAGTAGAATTTAGGGATGCACTTTAACACCTCCTCCTTTCTCGCTGCCCGCCATATAAAGCCAGCCCGAATCTTCGCAGTCAGCCGGGGCCGGGGACGGCGTCTGGGGAAGTGAACACGTGTTCCGCTTCTCAGTGAAGGTACCCTACTTCACAGGAAAGTTAACAAATACGCACTTTGGGAAGTGAGGAAAGCGAGCAAAAACAGGGAGAAGGAGAGCCCTCTGCCAAGACGAGACCTTACAAGGGAAGCAGAAGGAGCGAGAGACGGTTGAATCGAAAGTGCGCAGTATGGGAACGAACAAAGAGTGCGAGGGGTAATATTGACAACAAGGCTATCGGACTCGATCAGGTTATTTCATGGGTTCTGTTCGAATTTGGAATATATACAAGTCATAATGTTACTTTCCTTCTCAACTTCCTCCTGCGGCATTGCGAAAGCCGTTTCTTCTAAATTATTTTATAAGCTACTATGAAGGAGCAAGGTCGGGACAATAAGGATGAATTTTCTCCTAATCAAGTTCTTCTACGACCTCTTGTGACGTGATTTTTGCTAAGTGGTGTCATGAATTGTCCTGATTAAACATCACCCCTTTCGAGTCGCTACAGTAGGTCTTTTTTATTCCACAAATCTTGGTTCAAACTGGACGGCGTCCGGTCCGATCTTATCCTTCGTGGAGGCTGAAATATTCCCTTCCATTGAAAGTTCCTTCAATCACGCATTCCCCTCCATAAACTGAGTGAATGTTTCTAGCCGCATCGGCCGCTGCTAAGTTCCCTTCCTCTCATGAACTCATAAAACATGATGCGCCTCAAATGAGTATTGGTTGCTTCCAAGTTAACATGGTTTCAGTCAAGCAAATTCTAATCTCATTGTTCTGCAAACCAAATTTAATCGGTTTAAATGCATCCAAATATAAAATTAATGTCAACTTTCATTAGACATTACAAAGCACTTTTTGTATTTCGTTTAATGGGGTGACATTCGGACAGAACTTATGGTGTGACCACTGATTCAGAGACTGAGTAAAATGAACTTTTGACCGATCTACCTGCATCGTTTGTGTTTTTTCTATAAACTACGGAAGTTCGTCCTGGGCTGCTGCTCCATGCCAGCTACTTTAGACCATAATGTGTAAATTGTTTGTATAAGTAGCTATACACCCACGCCGTCTTGAGTTCTTGTGTGGGTGTTAATTGTATTTGGCCGAACAAAGCCACGCTAGCGCTCAGAAGAGCAGTGGTGGGTAAACGAGTGGGCAAAAAGGATGGGGGACTTTTCTGAACCAATTTCTTAGGACAGAGGACATCCAAAGCAGGCGCACTTTTCTGATTTACGAATCAGGCACCTCGATGTCAGCCGACTATTGACCTTATCTCTGACTACGCACGCTTCAGACGCCTTAGACAACTCGGTATGACATGCGACGTAACTAGAGAGAGGTAGTACAAGAAATATAGCGAATAATGTGTGGAAGATGAAATAAAAAGAAGGACTCGTTCTTCTGCGATTGTCACGAAACGGATCAAACAGGGAAATCTAAAACAGAAGTGTTGACTCATAGGAAGAAAGAACCATACTTGCAACCACATCAACTGATCTCTACACAGGTCCTCAACGTCAAAGGGTGCGGTCAGACTATGGCCTTATTCACTGTTTACAAGAGACGGTTCAACGTCTTCGAAGACTCAAATCCAGCAGCTCAACCAGCTTCAACTATTGAAATATGGACGACCAAATACGTTGCTAAAATATAGGAGAAAATGTGCGAAGAGGGAATAGAACCGTTATTCCCACAGGAAGATATTTCAATAGACAGCTAATGGCCACGTCCCATTGGGCTGCATCTGCCCAGATTTTTGTTAGGCTTAATAACCAGCCACAACAAATATGCGATGCCCCTGTAGGCTAATCACGACACCACAAACGAACAAGCGGCTCTAGGACTCTACCTTGTACTTCTAATAGGGTAAAGATAAACACTACATGATTTATAAGGTGCACAAAAGCATTAAAGGATTTCCAGAAGAGTTTCTACTCACCCTCTCTTGATGCTTGTGGATGGAGCGATTGAGAGCCTCGATTTTGGCTTGCATGAGTCGGATCTGCTCCTCGAGGACACCCTTCTCCTCCTTGATGGCGCGGACGCTGTGCGAGGTCTTGGTCCACTCGGAGAGCTGGTTCAGATTCGCCTCCTCTTTCTCCGTCAGCGTCTTCAGCAGACGCTTGTTCTGATCCTGCACGTCCTCAAACGCCTGGCCCGTCAACTGCAGCGCAAAAATACGCATTCAATCCAATCTGAAGTCGATCACAAATCAATGAGTCCGATAAGCCCAAACCCCGAGTCTTCGGAAGTGAAACATTCAAACCAACCAGCATGTAGGAATGGATCCACTAAGTCAAGTAGGCTTATTTAGGACTCAGAGAATGGGGAAGACACATTTTACCCTTTTACTAGTTCAACATGGATCTATTTGGGGCCCCATAGCAGGTCAGAGCGTCAACACTTCTCACCTTCCCTCGAAGAGAAAGCAGACCTATCATGCTGATTCAGCATAACTCAACGAACCAGTTCCCAGAGTCGAGGTAATGGATATAAACTGAGCACACGCCAATGGCTTAAAGATTAAGAAATAGGAGTTTGACGGCCAATTGATGGTGCAGTCCTCCATAGTCTTCGAAAACCAACATTTCACTCGGTATCTAAGCGGGACAGATTCATGAAAAGCAAATTTTCAAATTGAAAGTCTCCAAACTACAAGGAAATCAATATCCACATTCTTCAGAAAGGAAGTATTGAAACCAATCAATCGAGTCAAGAAAGCATAGTTAAAGCTCAGTTGGAAAACAAACAATTTTTCCATTTTATAATTGCATCATGTCTCTTCTCGAGATTCATCACCTCACTCGAAGCCAAAGCGGGAGTAGAACCACCCAGACGTTAATTTCCAAGAGCTGCCACTACCTCCCACCTACCTACCCACCCACCCACACACACACAAGCGAGAGTGGGTGTCTCGAGTCACAAGACACCCTGTCAACAGGCAGGTGTTTCCTACCTCCATCTCCTTGACCAGCACGTCCTCCTGCTGCTTGGCGTTCTCCAAACTCCTCTGCAACACTACGATGCGCTGTTCCAGGGTGTGGCACCGCCTCTGGAAGTGCATGAGCTCCTGCTGCAGCTCGGCGACCTGCCAGGCCTTCTTGGCCTCCTCCAAGTTCGAGTTGCGTCGAGGTGCCGGTGGCATCAGAGGGTGTTGGAGCATCGCCGGCGGTGGTGGTGGCGGTGGAGGCGGGGGTGGGAGAGACGAGGTCGATGCCACACCAGCAGAGGCGGGTGTCGACGGCTTATCCGTCGTCTCGGGTGGTGAGACAGCCGTGGTGGCAGGGGAGACTTGTTCCTTTGAGGAGGAGGTGGTGGCGGTGGCAGCAGCAGGTGGAGGCGAAGGGTGGGTAGTCTCGCGTTTGAACTGCTCGAAACTGCGCTGCAGGTCGGTGTGGGCAGACTGGAGAGTAGTAAGTTGGGACTTGAGGTGTTTCACCTCTTCGGTGAGCTTGGCTTCGCTCTGCATCAGCTTTGCCTTGTCGCGCTGGTCCTTCGGGATCAGTTTGTACATGTTGAGGAGAACTGACATCTCCTTTTCGGCGTCTTTGGAGGCTCTGAAAAGGAGAATGGGCAAAACGCATCTTTAAAGCCGACCTGACTTATAGAAGACTCTCTGCTTCCTGTATGCAACATCAGACTTTAATCCTACGTCCGAAAGTTTCGTCAAAATTAGCATTTCTCCTATTAAAATTGTCTCTATTGCCTACAGAGTGGCTTAAAAGGTAAATGTGTTTCAAAGGATAGACAAGTCTGGGAACTTACTGCAATTGAGCCCGCAGGTCACGAATAATCTCCTCGGGATTTGGTGTAGGGCCGGATTTGCGCTCTCTTGTGCCACTGGTTTCCTAAAAAATGAAGAAATCGTTTGGAGTTGATCAGATCATATCTACAGATGAGGAAATTAAAGATTTTATTCTTACCATCAACCCAAAACCACCGTACGACTATTTGAATGTGTCTAGTTAACAAGCTGGTTTCCTTTTTGACCTTATTTTTACAACATCCTATGGAGAACTCATTTCCCCAACGGTTAATCGTTTACTTTTGGTACAAAAACCTTTCCACAACTGCTTTTAAGTCTCTATGGCTGTCTGACTAAGCCTCTTATCAAATAAAACTAGCCAGCATGCTTCCTAAAATGCGTGCAAAATACAACCAAGTCTACAACAAACACCAGTACTACTTGAACGGGGAAGTCGTGAATCAACAGTGTGTCCATATACTGACCCAGGCAAGCGCATAAAACGTGCATGCCCAACAACTAGGTCACGCACAGAGTCCAGTAGACACGTTCGTACATGCAGAGATGGAACTAAGTATACGCCGGTGACCCAATTTCCTTAACACAGGGCACACAATAGAAGTCGCAAGCTCAGATGGCGCGGTAATAAACCAAGTCGATGAGATGTTGATAAAATGACTTCCAAATGAATCCTGAGGTGGGAGCGTATGCCTTTCTTTTAGATTCACTAGAGCAGGTCTTTTTTCCAACTGAAAGCTTGTTTCAAAGGCCCTAACTGCTGACTGCGGATCTGAGCACTTATTGCCGATGCATCAAGTGGTAACGGCTCAAGGTGGATTAGTCCTTGGCGATCCCACCAGATTGAAGAGTCTTTATCCCATGAATTCCCCTTCTCGGAGGCTGTGGCTGGGGTTTTGCCCCCACTTACGACCCCGCCATCGTCTACGACGCTTAACACCTCGATAAAAGACTCATGTTTCGTTGCCAGTCACAGATTTTCTACCTAAAATAGTGGAGATGCAGCGTCGAGATACAAGGCTGCTTTCAGGCACTTCATTAAGCACCCAATTTTTGAAGAGGACAACAATGAACAGCTATATGGTGTGAACAAGGCTAAATTGCCAATCTCTAAACTGCTATAGCAGGATAAGCCTCTTCTAGGGCTACCTCAAGAAGCTTATCATCAAACTCAACTGGACATCGCCCGGTGAAATTCCCACTTTCGAATTTCGCAAATCACCTTCTGCAACTATTCCCTTTCATTCACACGTTCCTCTCAATAAACTGAGCGAATGTTTCTAGCCGCTTCGTCGGCTGTTGCTGAGGTTCCTTTCTTGGACTCATAAAACGACATTATTGTTCTGCATATTTCATTCAATTTAAAAAGACAAAAATAGGACAGAATGCATAGAGTGACCTGAAAGGGACTGAGGCTTCAGAAAAGCCACATTATATAAATCCGAACCAAAGATGGTTATTCACTCTCAGAGACATGACAACATGGAGAATAGTGTAGAGTGGATTGGACTCACTGTAAAGTGACTGGAGACCGGATCGGTGGATGCTGCAGTGGACGACGGTTCGCCAGAGGCACTTTTCTCAGCCGCGGAGGAGTCGGCGCTGAGGACAGAGGTCTGCAAGTGCTCCGAGGCGACGGAGGACTCCACGGGAGGATGAGCCACGGTGGCGGTGGAGGAGGAAGAAGTGGAGGGTTCCGGGGCTGCGGCAGAGGACGATGACGCCGCTGCTGCTGCAGCCTCAGCTTCCGCCTTAACGGCTTGGAGCTCCTCCGTGACCTTGATCACCGCCGAGGTGGCTTCCCCGAGGGAGGAGCGAACTCGGTCCAATTCATCCTCGGTGGTCTTTAGATCGTTGGCCATCTGAAGGTTGTTTAAAGTACCTTTGTACCAGGCTAAGTACAAACATGATAAGCCTCCACGCCGTTGACTGCACTTGTGTAAATTTACATCAGAAGCATAGGATGCTATAAAAGTCTATTTAAAAGACCATAGAGGGAGAAATATGATAGGGTAACAAGTGACACTGTAGTAAGGCTATTTCTTGCTTGGAAGTCAACACGGTTTGCAATCTAGGTTGAAAATCACAATCATTAACTCAAGAGTTACTCCCTATCTTTTATCCGCATATATTAAAGAGCTAATAACTCAGAAAAAGATGAGACACCGGTGTAGATTAGGAGCAGAATCCGAGAGTTGAGATGTTCGTTCAAAAAGCTGCACGGAAAAGCATGTGGTGGAATACTTTATATACTCTAACGTAAAGAAAGTATTCCTTCTACAGGAGTTGATAGCTGAAAAGACCCAATTAATCGTGATAAGTGCCAATTTTTACGCGGGATTACGGGAATGACCGCTTTAGTGATTTTTCTAAATACAGTTGCATTGACACCGAATGAAACCTAAGTCAACATCCGATTATTATTTACGCGGGATTAAAGAAAGTGATCGCTCTTCTCAACATAAAAGATCGGGCGCCTTTAGTGACGTCTTTTTGCCTTTCGACTGGAGATTAGCCGAGGTTCGAAGAAGCGGAACGATCCGATATTTAGAAAATTACAAGCCCCTCCTTCCTAGGCAATGATGGAAATAATACTCCAAGTAAGCTCGCCGATTTTTTTAGTCAACTTCAAAGAAGGAGCTTCCTAGCTATTAGTGGAGTATCTTATAAGATGCAAATGCGTGGAATAAGAGCAAGAAAAACCATAAATTGCAAGCAGACCGTTCCGCTAGGTAGTAGCTTCTAAACATGTATTAAGGGACCTAAACTAAAACAATGTAACGAAAAGGTTGACACTAATAGGGGAGGAATACGATCACAACCCAGTTAGCGTACAGTGGTCTTTTCTTTAAAATGACATTATTGACGATGGGTATTAGCTGTTTTTAGGCACCTGGCAAACAGCAATAGACAATCCGATTCGATTAGCTGGTCACTACGGAGTAAGGCTGATAAGCAACTACCACCAGTCACTCCCTTGAGCTCATGTCACTACTTAATCGATTACTGGCCACTCTTCCATTTTTCATTTTCTCCTACTCTCTGGTTGCGCTCATCCAGAACAGCAAGTCCACCATTGCTCTAACATACAGCGAAAGAGAGGAGTCAACGACTGCATACAAAAGGGCTTTTACATCAACAGACGCGAAAATATAGACCAGACAATGAGATAAAACGTTCTTTAAGCGCAAAAGTAGTGTTCGAGATAAATGTCGTCGTATTTCTCGATATGTTAAAGGGTTATCAAGCACTACGCTCCCCTGGTATAGACATTCGGGCTTTGTCACCGCGTGAATTGAATGTTTCCGCCTCTAACACGAAGATTACAGCACTCAATGAAGACCCTCGCTGCCACACCTCAGGGCAAAAAGTCCAAAATGCCCGTCAGGCCACTTTTGCGACCACATCAGTTCCCCCTTTCCGCAATGTTTGACCTCTGCACAGATGGGCTATTATTTATGGTTGGGCGCTGCCAGTACTACTGCAAAAACCCCCAGTTAATCGACGCTAGATCTAAAGAAGTTTTTTGACGAGACCCTTCGCCCCTGGAAAAGTGCAAAATCAGGTGGTTTCACATTGACGAAAACAGCAGGTCATTCCCTAAGGTTCGACCTACTTTTGAATAAAACAAGTGACCCAATGTTACAGCTAATTAGATCCAGTTACCGATGTACTTTCACTGACTACCTATGACTTTCTTCCATCTATTAAGCCTACCAATACCTCCGTTATTGTAAAATTCTATTGCTTTTGACTATTCGAATGCCACTTTCAACATATTTCTGCTGGGTTACAAAAGCTATTTTTTCAAATTGATTTTGAACGATAAGAAACACATGGTAGTCTGAAAGATGAGCAAGGTTGGGAAAATTACATCATACATTTGAGCAGGTCTTTTTCCTGCTCAAAGTTTGGTTCAAACCCACTATTCGCCCACGGCAGTAGTGTTGCGAGTATTGCTACACTAGGTGGTAACAATTCAAAGGGGATTATTCATTGGCGTCCCACCACATTGATAGAAAAAGAGCCCTATTCCAACGAAGTTCCCTTCACGGCGGCTGTGGCAGGGGTCTTTTCCCCTTCTTACGAAGCCACAATCTACGACGCCTAACATTTATATGCAAGATAATCAATTTTTCGTCGCTAGTCACAACTCTACACCGAAAAAAGATGAAATACGTTGGCGAGAAGGGAGGAGGCAACAGCAAATGCCGTCAATTCAACATTCCCCAAGTTCTTAAAGATGACAACTATGAACAGTAGTATGGTTTAAACTAAGTTTATTTGCCAGTTCCAACTCAAATGATCAAACAATGATGAACTTTTTCAAGGCTGCTCTAAGAAGCAGCTTATCGTGGAATGCAACCGGACGTCGTCCGGTTCGATCTCCATCTTCGTGGAGGTTAAAATCGCCACTTCCACTGAATTTATCAAACCATCTGCAATTTCTTTTTCAAAACTCCTGAAACCAGTAAATGATTCTAATCGCTTCGTCGGCCGCTGCTGAATTTTGTTCCTTAAACAAAACATTCTGCCTCAAATGAATCTTGGATACTTCCATGTTGGCAGGTTTTCAATCAAGTAAATGTCAGTTTTATTGTTTTCAGAAACAAAATTTGATCATTTTAAATGCATTTTAAAATAAAAAGAGATATTAGCTCCAATAGACATGGCAAAATGCTCCTAAAAAATTTGTCAATTTAAAATGGGCCAAATTCGGACAGAACTTATGGGATGGCACGCAGAATACGTTCTTTTATAAATCTACTACACTTTGTCGTTTTCAAGCACTTCTCTTTTTCCTATACGTCGAATTATCCCATAACGTGTGCCCATCAAACCACGCGAAAGAGAGACCTCCAATCACATCTCTCGAGACAACGACGTCCACTCACCGACTGACACTCCTGAGCAGCCTCCTTGGCCTTGCGCCGGTGGCGGGCCAACTCATTTTTGAGCTGCTTGTTTTGCAACTGCAGCGTGGAGATGAGGTTGCGCATCTCCGTGGTGATGGGGCCGGCCTGCTCGTTGAGCATCAGCGTCTGCTTGTAGTCCGCCTCCATCGCCTCGTGGTCTCGACGCAGCTTCGAGTAGAGGTCCTCCTGCGCCTGCATCTGACTCCGCATCTGCGTCAGGATCGCAATCTCGTTCGCCTACACGAGGAGGTACAAAAAGACAAAGCGTCTTATTCCAGTGATAGAACGAGGACAAACATGTGGCGACCATGGAAAAAAGCCCAAATAACTCACTTCTGGAAAAAAGAACAGAAAACACTTTGCAATTTCAGCTCAGCATGACTACAGCAGGCAACTAAGCCTGCTATCGCCTAGTTACCGGACTTTCCTTGTTGCCAATCGACCTCTACCTTCTGGCACAAACGCTCCTAGTAAATGCTCTAGTCCGGCAGTGGATCCGCCTAGCAAAAGCATCTAAGGGTGGCCAATCCCGTAACAAACGCTTAGTGTGGTCAGGCGTTTAGATCACCCGCTTACTCTTGTGAGAGATCGAAGACCTTCTTTGATGAACAGTCCTCCCATTAATCCAAAGACGATGACTCATACCGGATAGACTTTAAATGAGGCTATTATAAGGACTCTAGAGAGATCAGAATTAAATGGGCTGCACTTTTGCTGTTTGTGTACTCTATGCCTCCTCCTTGAAAAAGTTCAAAGCAATCAGGAGAATTAATGATGAATAGAACAGGCCTGATTCTTAAAAACGAGGAGAATAACTTCTAATGATTCAAGACAAACTAAGGAAGAAACTACCGTCGCTGTTCAACACTCCTTCCCGCCTAACACCTTAGAAAACAACCTGGTGGAATGATCTGGAGAATTGCAATGGAAGGTACAAGGAAACATAGCAATCGATATTGTCGCAAGCTTTCTCGGCAATCCGCAAAACGAAAGTGGGTAACGGAAGGACCTTGGGTAACATCGGAATTAGGACTTTGTTGCCTCAACGAAGGGAGCTTTAACTGATAACGATTCCTCAAGCGTCATAGAAGTCAACTTTTCCCCAATGCATGGCCTCTGCCTCCACCCACCAGATCTTACTCCATCGATAGGCTATTATGGACTACTAGGAGCAATTGTGGAGAAGAAAGACGATAATCGCCGTGCAAAAGCAGAGTTAAAGGGCCTTTTGAAGAGACCCCTCCACTCTAGGCGCAGCGAATTGCGCCTGTAATAGAAGCTGATATTTTGAGTAAAACTCTCTCCATTAAATCTCTTTTGAAACTCTCACTCATTTCAATTTCCAGCCTTTTTGACCTTTTAATCATCGGTGAGTGGGCTATATTTGTATAAAAAAATTTGCGATGATAGCCTCCTACATTTTGACCCAGACACTACAATAAAAGGCCTACGAAGGTTCGTATAGAGACACCCCTAAAAAACAGCCAACAAACTAAACTAAGGAACACAGTTCAAAATGGTGGGGGATAAATCTTTTATTAATGGCAAAATAAAGACTGGAGATACGAGACCCCTGCATGGGAATTACAACACAACACGACCCTACACGCCAGGGTGTGCATTATTTTACATCAACCATCTCGGATTCCGTGATAGCATTGCCAAAGCCCGTTTGACAACACTTAGGAAACAAATTAATCCCAGATAGAAAGGAAGTTTCCCTTAGTCATTACTCCAATTAGCTTGGGTACAAACACCCTTCTAATACATATTTCTTACCTTCTCTCTCGTTTTACTTCTGGGACTTCATCTCTCCATCTAAGAAAACTACAAATTGTTGACTCAAACGCGATCTTTTCAGACACATAATGGATACTTCTGCTGATAAAGGGGACTCCATCTCCTCCAAAAGGGTCTTTTCAATCTTTATCAACCAGATTTCCTACCGGGGAATGTTGACACTTGGCTAGCTCGCATTGAGAAATGACTTGAAATCTGCAACATAACAGACGAAAAATAAAAGTGTACCCAGGTTCTCCTGAGCCTCCCCAGAATTAGCCCAGTGATACAGAAATCAATAGCCCATATCAAAAATTTAAAAAGTAGATCCCACAGGCAACGACTCCAACAACTTTTGAGCAGTATGCAGAGTTTAAGAAACGCTCTTAACACAGACCCCAGCCTCTTTTGGAGTAATTACCTCGTCAAAGACCTTGATATCCTAGAGCTACCTGTTGTGGCTAATTTGGCTGGTCAAATAGTGAAGATACGAGCTCCATCGACCCCTATTTAGAGATCAGCGTGGGGCTACTACAACCACCATCATCAAGACAGAATTCCAAAACGGTACTGTCAAAGATTGTTTGGAAAGCAAAATAATCCCTGAGAAGAAAGAAGCTTGCCCTAGTCATTAGTCCAACCAACTTGCGTTACGCTGGGAATGTGCATTAGTCATTTAACTAAAGTCCTTTGATCACCAACTGCTGGCACCGCAACAAGGAACAATGGCCAACCACCCAGATTGTTGTATGACGAGCCTTCTCACCTCTGATTGTCCATAAATTAAACCAAACTCGGAGGTTCAAATGCCAAGTCAATGGCGCCTAGTGAAGGGAATTTAGAAACAACGAAACATGGCCCGATTAGCCAGCCCTGCACTTTCGCCGACCCGCACAAATGCGCATATACTAATGAGGCACCCAGTGACTCACGCCTCATGTATGTATGGAATGCGATGATTACGAACTTGCTGCGAAATGCCTACCGCCCAGCTCAATCACATACCTCCATCTCCTCGATCTGCTTGTGGTGGGAGGTGCGGATGGTCTGCACCATGCTGCGGTACTCCTCCAGCTGGGTTCGCATGGTCTTGGCCTCGGCGTAGAGGATGTTGAATTGAACCTTCAGCGAGCGGAACAGCAGCGACTCCTGAATCAACTGCTCCGAGGGGTCGTTGACCTGAAAAGGAGGAAGTAGAAAAAAAGACGAGTTAAACCGAGCATCCATGGATTGGCATCAACGCTGCAAAACTAGGACTGCTCTACCGTCTAGGACTCACCTCGAAGCGTCGACTCATATAATCACCTTTTGATTGCAAATTAAATCAGCGATTGAGCTCAAAATGCACAATTCCTATCCCAACACATGCAGGGGATTGACAAAATAGTGGAAACGCGTTGAAAATTCAACTAAATATATTTTGATATAGTGTAGGCCCGCTCAATACACCGAGGTATTGATTCACAAGCATTGTGAATTACTTCTAGAGGAATTCTAGCCCATTCTTTAGTTAGAACACCCTCCCGTTCTCTTAGAAACGGTGTCGGTAGCGGCGGAAATGGACTTCTAACTTGAATCTCTAAAAAACGTCCAAAAATTCTCAATAATGTTGACGAATGGGTGGTGATGTCTGTGATGGCCTGAGAAGATGCCCAACTTCATTAGAATATTCCTCCTGCGATTCCTCAACAATTCTGTCTGTATGAATTGGTGCACAATCTTGAAAGATAGCGTCCACCTCTGGAAACAGTCCCTTTACAACCATAGAATGAATTTCGTCGCACAAAATACCCAAATACTCGCGGCTGTTAATTCTTCTTCCATGAGCGGTGGTCTTGCGATCCTCTCTGACAATTCCAATCAGAGCCCTACGGTCTGAGCCAACAACTTCTACTTTCGGCCAGAACTGTGCTTTGTTGAGGACGTAAGAAACAAAACCAATAAACACATAACATTTTAAACATGTCAGGTTTAGATTAGTTATAGCATGTTCAAAGATCCCGATGCCAAAATATTAGGTGTTTCCACTAATTTGTCCAGCCACTGCACATTCAAACACGTACAACACGCTTCCTCTAAAGTTTAAAACCCGTTTTCCATCACTCATAAAGGCGATGACAACGGGATCATGGAAGTCGTTTGAGTCAAGATGATTCGCCAACCCAGATATCCACTGAAAACTGAAAATAATCCTGTGGAACGAAATGAAGAATGAGGGCTTTGTCCTATAAAGCTTCCTGCTAGAGCACAAAAAGTTCCAACCCGGAGGGACAATTATGCGTGAAGTGCTGCTAAGAACGACACTAATCGCCGTGCTGCCAGTAACACTTGTAGTTCCTCTTAATCGACAGAAATAGTGAACTTTTGTGACCCTTCACTCAATCAACTTGCTTTCACTTAATTCCTGATTGCGCCAGATTGGGGCTGTAATTGACACTAATGGGGCGTATTTTTGGAAAGAACTCTCTGAAGACAGTAATGGAACTTTGTTAACTACTGAACTTCTTTTAGGTCCATTTTGCTTGCAGATTCCTCCAGAACACCTTGCACTTCCGGTTTACCCACACGGGACTGCGGACTCTGCCCAAGGAATCTGTTGTCGGGGGGACTTCTCAAAGAAACCCACCTGCATGCTGAGTTTGGCACACTCGGCGACCTTTTCCTCCAAGTGGCGTTGGACGCGTTCCAGCTCCGTCAACCGATTAGCAGCCAATTCGCGCTGTTCCTCCAACTCGCAGAGGATATCGTTGTACTTGCTCTTCGTTACACCCGGTGCCCCTCCCGTCTCATCACCGTCTTCTGTTGGAAAAAAAGTTTTATAAAAGCGACACCAAGAAAGAGTACAACAAAATCTGAAAGCTCAAGAACTTCCAGTAGAGCTGTCCGTTTCGAAAAATTGATCCGATGACCCGAAGACCCTACAGTATCGATGCTACATCACCCCCATTTCCACTCATATCTCCCAGACATTGAGGAACATGATCTACCTCCTAGCGATCAAATACCCCTGACATGAAGATGTCTTGCAAAAACCTTTTGCCCTAGGAAGCACTTAAGAAGCAGTGACATTATCAGTACTTCCGTTAGAGCCGTCTGTTGTGGAGTGGGGATGTCTGCAGCTAGTTGCCATAGGAATACTGAAAATAAAGCAAACTCATTACGAGCTCCTGGGTATACCTTAGTATCGGAGCCTCATCACCACAACTCTACCCTAACGATCTCCTTTACACATATACTTGGCTACTTCTTCGCCTTGTCAAATCGCGAGGTGCAAAGGCATTTACCAAGCCAACTGCGATATAATAAGCACCGAAAGTACACCCCCCAATCCTAGCCAACACAGGCTGTTGCTGCTTAACTACGAAGGATTTGTGAGGGTACAAAAGCCATAAATCCACCCAATCCCCTCCTCCTCCCAGCAAGCCCCCGGGTCTGTTGCGTAAGCGTCGGTAGCACAAAATTTGGCAGGCATTAGAACTGAAATTTCGCGACCGGAAATAGTGACATTTACATCAGGCTGCACTGCTGTCACATAAACAGGACCCGTTGAGCCTCGCCATTACCCAAACCCGAACCCCCCCCCTCCCAGTGACATTCACGAAATCCAAACCCCGTGGTTGGGCTTTTAACCAAACAGTCAATACGGACCGGTTTCTAAAGACACTCTATCCACCCCTTTGGGTAGGAGATTCATCGAAGCTGGAGGCAACCCTATACCCCCTGTGGCCATCTTGATCCCCCGTTAACACAGATCCAATGGGAACCTCTCGAGTCAGTAAAAAAACAGACCGGGACCCCTCCTTTAGCCCATAAAATCCCACTCCCGCGTGTGCTAAAGCTGTTGCCATTTTTTTTTAAATTAATGTGTCCCTGACTTCGAAGAACCTTGGCTTGGCACAGAGGTGCATTTCAATCAAACTTGTGTCGCTATCGCCGCAACAACAAATACCACCAGTGCGTAGAAATTCACACACACCCGTTTCCCCACAAAAGACAACCATATAGCGCACAGGGGGCATTTGACTGCCCTGTGTGTACCAATTGTGTGGGGGTGATGATGAGTGTCAAAAGCCGACGAAATGGAACAAAGCGAACGTAGCAGCAGTGCACAACGCGACAGAGCAGACAACTTAACCACGCTTTCGACGAACTGTTGGCAACAAATTCAGCGGTGAGAAGAGAAATTTAACGGGACCAGCTCGCCTGTAGTGCTAGAAGGGTGCACTTTCTCAAGAGGTATAGGTGGTGGCTCCTTGTTTACCCGCATTTTGGCATAAAAAACCCCTCTCAGAGCCAAAACTTTCGCAAACACACGCACAAACACTCAAGTCTACTTGCCTACTGCTTGGATCAAAGGTAGGATTCTTTGATATAAAAAACATCCGGTAGAAAAAATTGCAATAATCTTTTATTGAAGAGCGCCAAAATTAAAGCCTCTGGTTTCGCGGCGGACACTATTATCTTGTCCTGGTATGAATTACAGATTGTCATTGAGCTAGACGTATGGCGAGGGGTAGTACCATCTGTCTCAACAAACTCCCTTCTGATTGGTCTTAAAATAAAAAGAAACTCTGGTACTCATTAGGGCGTTATATGGCTATCCTTTAAGCTTCGGAATTCACTCGGTCACTTCTAAACGTACTTGAGGAATGTTTAAATTAACCGGTGCCAGTACAGAGGTGCAGTCTCTGTCATGATTAATGCCTCAAACGATTCGCGTGACGATTCACCTGCCAAACAGACACATGGATCAACGTCTGCCACCTCGGTACAATGACTACCTCCGCCCCAGCCTTGATTGCACTTATAACCAGCCAGTCGTTTCCGTAAAACGGTAGAGCAAAAACGATGAACAGACCTTTGGGAGAGCCAGAGGAGGTTCCTTTGAACACGGCGAGCTCCTCGGAGAGGTTCTTGTTCTCAACCTGGGCGGTACGCAGCCGATGATCGAGGATGGCAACCTGTGAGGTGGCCTGCTGCAGCTTGTACTCCAGGTCGTCATACTTGGCCTTCCATTCGTCTGCCGCGTCGGAGTTCGCCTGCAACTGGTCCTGCAGCTCACGAACCTGAGGAGAGACATCGGTTAATTTGACCAATCTTGAACTACATAGAGAAGGCTAACAGCCACTTCCTTGGGGATTCTCTCTAGTGTCACCTCTACCAGGCCATTCCATGGGTTCCGTCCGAGTTTTTAATAAATGAAGGGACCAAATGTTACATTTAATAAACAATGTGCGTTCCTTGAATACCTATACTTCCAGCCATCTAATAACGAGCTTATTAAAACCTTAACTGCTTTAAGTTCTTTTGATTTTGATTAGAAGAGCATACAAATACCAGTTTCAACCGCTTCCTGCGATGTAAAAGCTATTTATTCTCCCAGAAGATATTGTAAGCTACGAAATAAATGGTAGTTTGAAGAGCAAGGTCGGGAGAATAAGGTGGATGGGGAATTGTCTCCTAATGAAATTGCCCTTCGACTGATTGTGACGGGATTCCTGCTGTGTGGGGATCGTGCATTGTCCTATGAAACGTCACTCTTTTTCCATTCAAACGTCTTAATTGCTAACAGGACATTTGAACATTCATTGTTGCAGCATTAGGTGGTAACAACTCAAAGTGGATTATTCCTTGGCGATCCCATCAGAAAGACAGAAGAAGAACCCCTTTCCCATGACGTTCCCTTCTCGTAGGCTGTGGTGGCTGGGGTCTTTCCCCGCTTATGAAGCTGCCACTGTCTATGATGTAAGATCTATTTTCCTCGCCAGGCATTAGTCTATCAAAAAAGGTGAAACAAGTTGGCGAGAATGAAGGAGAGATAAGCCTTTTCGAGGGCTGTTTCAAGAAAACAGCGATCAAACTCAACAGGACATCATCCTGTTCGATCCCCTTCATCTCCCTTTTCGTCGAATTTCGCAAACCATCTCCATCAACCATTCACTTTCATCCCCACATTCCTCACCATAAACTCAGTGAACTTTTCTATCCGCTTCGTCGACTGCTAAGCTTCCTTTCACCAACTCATAAAACATCCTGTGCCTCAAATGATTCTGGGGTACTTCCATGTTGGCAGGGTTTTGATCAAGAATTTTAACCGGCTTAAATGTGTATAAACATAGAAATAATGTTCAATTTCATTAGACATCAAAAATTCCTTTTAAATTTCGTTCGACTAAAGATAACATTTGAACACAACTTATGGGGTGACCTGATATACGAGTACGAAATTTCCGACTCCGACCCCGAGAATGTTTACCTGAAGACTCCTCTGTCTGTGATCAGCCTGGAGGCTGGTGCAGAAGCTCTGGATGCGCGCGTTCTCGGCAGAGACGCGTGCGATCTCCTGTCGTAGGGCTGTGACGACCTCCTCGCTGACCGCGGTGGAAGCCGACGGCTCCGAGTCGGCTGCTGTCGCCGTGGTGGTGTCGGCCTCAGTGGCAGTGTCCTCTTTGACGCCCTCGTCGGTCTCTGCGGTGGGACCCGTCCTCTTTCTCGAAGCGGCGGCCTGCAGACCCTCGACTATCAGGGACTGCAGGTAACTCTGGTGGGCGACGAGCCTGAGTGAGAAAAAAATGTGGAAGGTGATTAATTTTTTTCGCTAGATGGAGTAGGTCGGAGCAGGCATTAATCGGTATAGGGCTACAAAAAAGTACCCTTACTGTCCTAAAATCATATGAGTGAAATCAGTGCCGTGGCGCTAACAACTTCGACTTGTGGTATGGCGGGGTGCTTCGGTTTGATGCAGTTTCTTCAAGCATCGCGTATGTATCATCCCCTCAGTAGGCCTCACCCCCCGGATGTTTACCTGAGGAAAAGCCCCACCCTGGCTGTCCTATGATAATGGAGTTATATAAAAGTTATTGTTAGAGAACTCACAAATCAGAAAGGACATACATACCAACTGCTACGTGGGGTATAAGTACTCATTAAAGATAGGTGGGTACACGAATGCACATGGAGTGAAATGTTATGATTGTGGATTTAAGTGGGTGCCTTTGGTGAAAGAGACACAAAACGCTACAACATACCATCTACCTTCTAACAGTAAATCGATCTGGATCTTTTCACCTAGAACAGAAGAGTGAGGAATAGGTCTCTCAGCTTCTTTTTTTTTGCTGGAGAGTAAAATTAACATCACATAATCACCTACAACCGATTTTCACAAGTGCCCATGTTGACCGTATATCAAGCTACACAACGCCCTTTATACCGACTGCAAAACACGTAGTAAACTCTAGAAAGTGTTCTTTACCTAATGTTCTGACTACCACGGTTTAGATATCGCAAAGACAGACTCCAAAGACGGTACAATACTGACCGACACTCGTTTGGGAAAATTTACTGGAAAGTTTCACTTCGTATTCAAACTAAACTTAACCTATCCCAACATTTCGAGTACCCTTTCCACAGCAATCAGACCAGGGCTCTCCGTGGAAAATCGGTTATGAACCACATTAGCTTTCCGCCCCAAATCTATTTTGCATTTTAACCAATCGTGTAGACAAACCGGACACGATTGCTCGGCGAAACATCAAACGACAACCCTGTTAAGACAAATGTGGTTCCAAAATGGACAAAGTACAATAGATATTCACCTGCACTGATTGTTGAAACGGAACGGGACTAAGGACGCCCTCAAAGCCTGACCTTCGAGCTGCTACAATTTCCTGAACTGAACCCCATCGAACAAATCCCCATATTGCTTGGAGTCACTCCGAAGTGGGACGCATCCTCTTTGAACTCAAGTGTATGACACCCATTTATTAGAAATTAATAAACAAGACTTATATCAGGAGTAATTCTTTAGACGATTTGCTGCTAATGGATTTAGCTTCCTCAGCTAATTCTCGCTGCTAAGTAAAAGACGAAAATAGGTCAGGTCGACGTCTGACTTAGACATTTGACACCACGACAGCAACTCACCTTTCAAAAGAAGTGAGCAGTCTGGCAAAGATTCGCTTTGAGAAGTGCACTCGTTGCTGGAGCTTCTCCGGAACCTCCTCCTTATCCCAGGAGGCCAATTGTTTGAGGAAGGAGTCCGCTGCTTCTGAGACTGGAAAAGGGAAAGAAATTGAGAAGTTTAGGCATTTTTATAAGGATTTCGTGATAGGAAATACAACAGATAGCACACCTTTCTCCTCCACATCGACCTCACACCGCTGCAGGAGGTTCAAACAGTCCTCATCGAGCTGAAAAGCGATAAAAATGGAGATGATGAATCGGCTCCACCCCGCATTACTCACCAAACTAGGCGGAGGCTAATTAGCTGATGTAATGTGATTTAAATACAGCGAAACGCTAATTGAGGCGTTCATTTCAGCTCTACTAGTTGAATGACACAAGTCACCTGATTCCAGTAGCGATTGACGACATAGAGGAGGGCATCGTCTTTGGTCTGCCGGTTCTCCAGCTGTTCGATGCGCTGTCGCAACTCGGCAATGACTGAGTTCTTCTCAGACAGAGCCTCGTTGAGTTTGGTGTTCTGCAGCTGGAGAGCGCGCTTATTCAACTCATCCAGTGAGCCCACGTTTGAGAAGACAATGAGTTCTGAGGAGGACAAGAAGGCCCGTTTGGCCGCACTACTGCATCCCCCCGAACTAGCACTGGTTCCCGCACGGTCCTCTGAGTGAGTTCGTTTCGACATTCTGCGACCTGAAATCGGTGCACACAAAATCGGCTAACATCGGTAGGGGGGCGGGGAAAAGGAAGACGGAAACAAGTTGCTACAGCATATATTTTTCTCATCAATATTCAAGTTCTACAGGAGAGAGAGGCTGGAGGGACACAATCGCGGTGGCTGTAAATGAACGTCGTTGAAGTTGTGGTTCGTCGTCATCATCGTCATCGCTGTCTCGGTTATCACCGTCGCCAACATCCTCTGGAGAGAGAACACAGACTCGCAAATCTACGCACGCACGCACACACACAAGTAAAGATTGGAGGAGGAGGAGGAGGAGGAGGAGGAAGGCTGGGATCGATAAGAGGGGGAGTATAAAAAAGATCAATTGCTGGAAGAAGGCAAGGCTGACTTTTGACATCACCGTCGTCATCTGACAGGGATGCAATCACTCGCAGTGACCATCACCACCACCACTACCAGCAGCAACAGGAGTTAGTGGCAGCAAAATGCACTTCGCACTCACACCAACGAACGGGAGTAGAGGAGAATTTGTAGTGGAAGAAAATCAACATCACCATCATCGGCAGATGTGTGTGTGCGTGCAGATACTACCCGAGAAAGAAGTGGAAGGTGGGGATTAGGGAAGAGGGGGGTGAGGGTATTCCGTCTCTTCTTCCTTGATAAATATGAGAAGAGACAATTGGCAAAATAGGTCAGCGGTGGGGAGGTAGTAGGTTATCAAGAACAAGAGAAGGGGGTAGTCAGTCTTTACACAGAAGAAGGTCGTGGTTGCCCGCCGTGTTGTTAGTGGTGATGGTGGTAGGAGGAATCGGGGATAATCCGTCGGGGGGACGAGGAGTTGGCGATGGTGGGATCGGGAGGCCTGTTGGCGGGACCGAAGAGGTTGCCCTGCCTCGTAGGGGCCGCAGCATTCGTTGCCGTGGGGATGGGCTGGGAGGCTCCGCTCTCCTCCTGTTCCATGTCCTCAAAGTCCTCGGGGAACACGAACGGCTGTCCACCGCCCACTGCCGCTGGGTGTCCGATCCCGCCGGAGAAGTTGGGCGCGGGAATTCCGTGTATAGTCGGCACTGGGAACTGCGGATTCCCCGTCGAGGGAGAACTGGGAAAGCGAAATTTAGCTTGAGCTCAAGCAAGAGATGCTGTGTCTTCTCGAGTTTCTGATTACATATATGACATTCTACACTTCTCACTTGCTACCTGGAACTGTCTACCTTTAACTAAGTCCCTGTTTGGGCCTTAAACGATGCTACTTAACCTTGTAAAGGTGGTGTGTTGGCTACTTGCCTACCGCTGGCCTACTTTCATTGGGTTGTGCAGGCGAGGAGTTAACTAACAAGAGGTTTGGCATTGCCAAGAGAACCTCCTACGAGTTCTGCTCCAATTCACCAAAATCATGGTCATCCCAATTTGCAGATAGTGGGAACATCCGTGAAAACGATACAAACAAGAGAGATTCGCTCTACTTATGCCACCAGATTGCACTTTCCAAGTGCAAACTCAGAAAAAAGTTCAACAAACTGCGAGTAGAGGAGTTGTTCCTTACTAAAAGGGGAAATTACGGTCTCATGTGAAGCCACTTACTTCGCAAAATGGAGCGAGAGTAAGGAAAAACATCCTTATTTCATCAAAAAGTGAAGAATTAATAAAGTTAACGGTTACTCAACAGAAGCATGAAAGGTGACTGCAGCCATACATCATGAAAACAAATGGACTTCTACCGCGGTGCATGATGCTTAACAGATTTTTTAAACCCCACGCAGTGATTGTCCAAATTTGGATGTTTAAAAGATAAACAATATTTACGTATTCAGACAACAGACAGTTTAATGAGCCACAACAATGGACGCGCTTTGCAGTCAAAACACGGAGTTCACTCAACCACCAAAATAGCTACAATGGAGTTTACTCTAAATTAGTTAAGAGCGGAACATCACATGATGACAGGCTGCTAAGCATGACAGAAATTGAAGGAGGAGGAGAAGGAGCATAAAAGAAATCGAATTTTATTTCCTTGGAGTTTCGAAATCCCAACACTCAAGAGCACATGATGCCTCACCCATCTAACCTGCTGATCCAAAGCCCCCGCGTGATTGACAACTGCGACGCTAAACGAGCACCATTTTCCGGTTCAACAAGTAGACCAACACTATGTAGACGCAAAATAAAGCTGTGTTACAGGAATGGAAAGAAGTATATAGTTAAAAATAAAGCCAACATGAAACCATGAACTTGCAATAAATAAACGGGTCTGATGCTGTGAAAATTTCGTGTTTCACGGACAACCGAGACCCAGTAGTACAAAACATGGATTTTCCTCAGTTTTGACCATATGAATGCACTGAAATTTGCTTCCATTTATAGAAAATTGCCCAGTCGAAATAGTAGCCACGACACAAACTAAATTGGACCAGGTTTAATTTTAGAAACTACAGGCTTCAATCTCTGAAAGAGATCAAAGATCCGTACATAAGTCAATCAAGCAGCTTGAAAAAAACGTGCTCGTGAAAACGCGGAAGTGATTAGTACGTGACTCCCTGGCAGAGTTGGAGCACAGGCATGCTTGTGACGAATCGGTAGTAAATAAACCTCGTAAATCACACGTATCGAGGACGAGCCTAACACACGAGTGTACTATTTTCCTTTGGTGACAAAGGAGAAGCATTTGCACCGAACCCCTCACAATTCCAATTTAAAGAACACCTCTTGAACCTTCAATCTACGCATTAAGGCATCGAGAAAGGGGAAAGGTGACTCACCTTCCAGTGGAGACACCAGAGCGTCTACGTCGACGCATGTTGGAGGAGGCGTCAAAGACCCAGGGTTCCCTGGCCATGGAATTCATGACCTGAGGATCGACATAGGTGAAGCCGGCAAAGACGTCCAGATGAGATGCAGAGATGGGGACACCATCGTCTGGGGACTCGACAGGGTTCTCGGAAGTGAAGACAGGGTCGAAGCGCGAGACGTCTGTCTCCGAGTTGAGCTCCGGACGGAAGGGCGGCTCGAGCTGGCGAGCGTACACCCGGTCCCAGTTCATGTTGTGGAAGAAGGGGTGCTGCTTGATCTCTTCGGCGTCCCCTGGACCCGAACCCAGACGCTCGGCAACGTTTTTCTTCAGCAGCTGTGAAGGGAGACAGAGCAAAACAAAATGGCGTAACGGTTCCACAGCCTCTGCAGCTTACTGTCTCTCTCAGAACCACCACGTCCGTGTGTGTGTTTCCCACCAACCCCCCTCATGAAAGCTAGGAAAATACATCACAGAGAGTTTCATTGTATAACCGGCGACTTTGGAGTTGCAAGCGTTGCTAATAATAGGGTCGCCTTTGAGTTCAGAGGCTGGACCCCACCCTAACAATCCTCTAAACAATCCTACCCCACTAACAGTATTTTTGGGTAGCAGGATGAAACTAATTTGCTTCAAGATACCGTATACAGCTGGGCATACGGGAGAATCTAAAGATCAATATTTTCTTAAAAATATGTACTTCCCAGAGTTCGAATGTTCTTAATCACACGAACCTTTCACCAGAGCCGTTACACGGCATTTACGCCCAACATTCGGAAAGGCATACACGACCCAAAAAGTAGTTTTTGTTGACTATGGTGCTAAAAAGGCCAAAGTACGCTGGTGCTAGAGTACTTAACTTGGATTTTAATTGCCTTATGAACAATCCGACAAACAAAAGTAATAGCCGACGAACCTTTTTCAACAGATCTTTTGCCTCGGCGGTAAGGTAAGGAGCAAGCGTGTACTTTCCGCGTAGAACCTGGAGACGGAAGGGGAGGTTAAGGACCAGGAGGACAGACGGGCACCAGTGTTTCCAAATCGACTCACCATCTCCATGGTCTTTTTCCGATCCTCTCCAGTGAATGGGGGCTGAAAAAAAGGAAGAAGTGGAGGAAACGGGGTGGTGATCTTAATTATTGACACCCAGTTAATTACGCTACCACAAAGGATCTACGTCAAAGGACAACCTTCAAAGAGTGTCAAAAACGGTCTAAGAATGCCAAGTTCACTATTTAGGGGGGTGTGGATGGCGAGCTTACTGGCTGGCTAGATAGTGAATGAAAAAAGTATTTGCAGCACAGCTACAACAACCATACAGGAGTGCGAACAAACTATAAACAGAGTGTGCCAACGGAGGGAATCACACTTGCACACATAAGACAACCAAGACCCATATCGGGACACATTCAAGCAGCAAAAAGTTGGCAGGGTTAAGGTATTCCACCGCAGACATACCAGGAACAGGTTGAACTTACACCTCCCGATACCATATCGTACATCAAGGTACCCAGACTCCACCAGTCTACCGACTTGCCGTGACCCTGGCGAAGAAGAATTTCGGGGGCCCTAGGGGACCAGGATGAGATTGCAGTTAAGATTGCCCGAAACCGAAATGACGCCAGAGCGAAGGACCTACATGTATTCAATGGTACCGCAAAAGGTGTGCGTTAGGTCCTGATCGATTCGCTCCTTTGAGAGACCGAAGTCAGTCAATTTGACGTGTCCCTCGGTGTCCAGAAGAATATTTTCGGGTTTCAGATCTCTGTAGACGATCCCCATCTTGTGTAAGTGGCCGATCGCCAAAATGATTTCGGCAAGGTAGAAACTACGAAATAGATGAACTTCAGGTAACAGCAAGCCAAAAGAAATTGAAGGTGGCCTTTATAAGGAAACTGACCTGGCTTGATCCTCAAGAAATACACCCTCTTTCTCGAGTTGGGTGAAGAGCTCACCACCAGCCAAGAATTCCAGAACAAGATAGAGTTTTCCGGGGGTTTGGAAAGCGTAGTGGAGCTGCACCAAAAAGGGATGCTTAATCATTTCGAGAATGTTGCGTTCTGTCTTGGTATGAGCAGTATCTTTAGCGTTGGTGACAATGGAAGCCTTCTTGAGCACCTTCATTGCAAATATGCGGCCACTATCAACGCCTCTTATTTTTCGGGCAAGGAAGACCTATAAAATTATGACTTAATGATGGGACTGTACTTTTCCATAACCACCTTTTCCGAGGACTTTTAGAATATTGAAATCCGATGGATGAACTTTGGGCTGACCATTGTTAACGGTGTCCTCACAGATCTCAACGCGCTCGACGTGGTCAGACATCCTAAAGATTTGATTTTAAGCAAAAGTAAATTAGATGGGAAGAAGATCAAGAACATATAACTAATCTAATATAATGGCGTGATCAAAAACAATGTGGGATACCACAAAATGCGGTATAAGAAGTGATAGGAAAAAGTTATTGATTGTCTTTTTTAAATATTTAACTCACTCTTCAACGGGAAGTGGACCACGTGCGAGAAACTCCTATAAATCAACAATTGTTTGACATATATAAATGCTAACCTCAGGAGCGTTTAGATTCCCATTGAAATCCTCGGAATCACTTTTTTCCTCTTCCATATTAGGCACATCGGGTAAATCAATATGAAAAACGTCCGCGCTATTATTCATTTTGACATAAACACAATGTGAGCACTATTAAATTAAGTCTACCGACAGATGGACTATGTATATAAACAACACGCCCAAAGGCTAAAATATCAAACTCCAAAGAAGCTCTCAAAAATTCACTCTTTTTTTACTTGATCTAACCATATATTATCACTTAAAAATTATTTATAAGAAGTTATTTATTAAAATTTCATACTTTTCAACCATGAAACGAGTTGAACTTCGAAAATCACTTGACCCATGATCTTCGTCCATAATTAATCTTTGCAAACATTTTATAATAGAACATCTTCACACAAAAAGATCTATGATAATTTTGACTTCATCTAGTTGGTTTTAAATGTTATAATCGCTAACATATACAGTAGCATATCCGTATTTGATCAAAGTAGGATTTGAAATAAGCGAAAGGGAATTGCTTTTCTAGACATAGGTACTGTATTCATCGTAATTATACAGGCTAATACCTAAAAGCTAAATAGATAAGTAATACTCTGTGTTCAGAAATTGGAGAAGCAAATGCAAAGTGATTATCACTTTAAAGAACTTCCAAATGCTTTTCAGGTAAGAGAAGACCGAGAATGAAGGCATAAACTTGTATTGGAAGAAAGATCTAGCACGTTACGGAGGAGGTTTTGCTTGCACGCCGTAGTACGAAGTTGTGTACACTAATTATCGTGACAGGGCACAAATTATGACTAAGCGATCTGTGATTGGTTCGTCCGTGTCCTTATCTTTGAAATCAGTATCCACATCAGCGCAACGCGTAAACACTACAAATACTTTGAACCTGGACTCTGAGTTCAGTAGCTGCTGACGAGTGGGACATAGCACTATTCATACGGATTTAAGACTTCAAGTTATCTCTATGATAACGGAAAGAAGGAACTGCCTAGTAGACTATTTGAAAAACCGTAAATTATCCTAGTAATCAATAAATTGTCACGCCCTTGTTCACAATTACATTTTTTGTCTCGACACTGCAGCTACTCATGTGCTGAAATTCCTGTTATCAATTGTCGTCACTCTTGTCCAATGGTCCATTTAGCAATAATCGCTTTGAATTTGACCTTGTCTCATGTCTGTGCATCAATCTGTGTATAGATAGCTATATTGCAATTATATATAACAACCAGGAAAAATTCATAAACACCAGGTTCTGCTTTAAATCACTTAAGAGAAGTTAATCCTATTGTTTCACCATTATCATAAATTATATTATTAGCGTGCTGCTCCGAATAAGTGAATCTATTTTATTGTAGTTGCACTGGGATCTTCTCTTTGTGCAACTTCGTAGTTAATGGAAAATAGGACAAAGATGTTTATTATTAAGGTGGACTGATAAACACTAGTACTTATTTATTCAGTGGGATCTAGTAAAAAGATCGGGGTTGTTGGTATATTTGATGCTCTTACATTATAATTTTTTATAATGTTAACTTCATCAATCCCATAGGCTTGAGTTTTATGAGAACTATTCGATAGGAACGACGAACCTATTATATTACAATATTACCTCTACTACGACCACGTAGTATCGAACCGACGTGGTCTAGCAATTGGAATTAAATAACCCGAAATTTGCCACAGCCAATAAGGCGTTTGCGAGACATTCTCGAAATGTACTAATCTCCTATCCCTTCCCCATGAGTATCAACCACGTGATTAAACCCTTAATAACTCCGCTTTATGCCTAAGGACCAGTAGTGTACTCTTACTTCAGTCGATCGCAATTGCATTTTGCAAACAGTTTTAAAAAAGCTGAGATGAGGAAAACGTTTTTGACTCTCAGCAGGGAATTTGGGCTCATTTTCCTACATTTTGAATTGGTTTCAAGCAATTTAATCAATATGTTGAGAGCTAGCGAATATCTCAACCTTAATCAGTGGCGCTACGCTCTCTAGGTTGAGTGGAAAACCTCGTCCATCAATAGGAACAAAGGTCGGCCTTCCAAATCGATCGTCCTAAATATCAGGTCACCCCATAAATTCTGTCCGACGTTATTCTTTTCAAATTTAAAATAGATATAAAGAGCACTTCATATTTTATAATGGAACTGGACGTTATTTTTATGCTTAGATGCACTTTAACTGATTGTTTGTAGAAGGGAGAACGTTTTATCAGGACCCCATACTGCAGGAATCACGTCACAAAAGGTCGAAGAACTTGGGAGAAAACTCCTCATCCACCTTATTCTCCCACCTTTCTCCACATTTTTAATTTCTTGAATTCGAAAGCAACAGAATTTTACAATAGGGAAGGTATTCAAAATCTTATTTATAGATAGAAGCGATTTCATCGCTAATTAAATGGAACGTTCAGTCAAATGCTGCATTTATTGGAAATTCAGAGAAAACTCTTCGGATGACGGCTTGGAGAAAAATTTAATAAGTTGGAGGTTATGAAAATCACAAAGTGCGTGTCCTATGAGATTCTCTTGAGTAGTTGAGGGTAGTTCTTTCCGCCGCTTGCAGCTGTGTTCCCTGTGCAATCTCAGTGCTAATTTATACAAATTTCAGACACCCAGTCCAATATGTCAGGTCTTTCGGTAGGTTCTGTTGGAATTTTGAAATAGGTAGAGTAAGTAACCATACACTACATTTTAAGTAATGATTTACTGTCAACCTACTTTTTCTTCCATTTATTAACAAGCCTAGTAAGAACTTCAATAATGCAGCATTCTTTTGGTTTTCAATATTCGAAGAATTCATAGATGTCTGTTCCCACCCCTTCTTGTGGCTTTGTGAAAGTTATTTCTACTTTTAAATGATTTTGAAAGCTACGAATAATTGGTAGTCTGAAGAAGGACCTAGGTCGAGAGAATAAGGTGGATGAGAAGTCGTCTCCCATCTAAGTTCCGCCTATATCTTGAAGTGAATCTTAGTGTGTGGGGATCTTGCTGAATTGGACTGGTGAAAAACCACCACTTCATTTCCGTTACAAACATTTGAATTTTGCAAGTTCATTCATTCACGCATACCCCTCCATAAACTGAGGGGATGTTTCTGGCCGCTTAGCTTCGGTTGCTAAGTTTCCTTCCTTTAACTCTTACAACATTACGTGTCTCTTCAAATGAGTCTTGGGAACTTCCATGATAGTAAGGTTTTAAAGAAGTTAATTGTATTTTTTTCTGTTCTCTAAAGTGAAATTCAAAGATTGAATGCAGCTAAAGATAAAATTATGTTCAGCTCCATTAGACGCTATACAACCTTTGAATTTAATCCAATTAAAGACAAGGTAAAATTCGGACACAACTTATGCAATAACCTGATACTTATGAAAATTATGATGAGGGAATGAGATCGGATACCCAAGACACCCAATCCTATTTTGGTAAATGGCACGCACCAATTTTGCAATATTTCCACACATTTTATTTGTCCAAATAAGTAACAAACCAGTGCTAGAAAAGCTTGCAAATTACGTAACTAGCGCTACCCTGTCCTGAATTCAGCACGAATACCGAGCGGACTAATCGAACGTTACAGTTACTGGCACTGCAACCAGACAATCCTTTGACACTGTTACCAATGTACTGGAAATCCAGTCAGCCTTCCAGTAGGATCCTTTCTCCTTCTACCCTATTGGATGCGGAGGTAGATCATAAAGTCAGATCAATTTTTAGGAAATAATATGCTATAGAGAAACATCATTAATATGTGAATATCTCTCCACAACGTTGGAGTTGGAAGTCTTCGAGAAAGTCTTCGAAGAATTCCAGGGTACTTTCTCACACAATGTTTTAATCCTTATATGTCTTTAGTAGATTTATTTAAATTTTAGAAAAATGAATATACTCGAGATTCGCGTCATAAGAAAACAGTACCTCTCTATGAAGTTCTTTACCTCTCCATTTCTTCACTTTCTTCTGAGTTGGACACAAAAATAATTATTTATGCTTAAAATAATCTGTAATGACACTTCTAACCTCATAAGTACATTAAGAAAGGAATAAATAACATCGAATTCTAATCTATTTTTAATCATTATAAGACGATACTTAAGAAGTGAGTTACTTTAAGACTTAGTGGGGTAATCAAAGCCTCCTCCTCTTTTATCTTTAGCAAAGCACGCCCCTCTCCGTTACTGCCCTTTGAACTTCAAGGTAATCAGAGTCACTGTATTACACCTTCTGAATTACTCCCAGACATCTGTATCTACTTTGGAGATTCGAACTTGATGGGTGCTTTAAGCATCGTTTTTGGCGCCAAGATTTTAGCTTTTATTTCAGGTCACATCTCCGGTGATAATTGTCGACTGTAATGGCTCCTTGTCTGCTTCCATTTCGTCCAATATTCCTAATGAGAGATCAGAATGTAACGGTTCTAGAACGCAATGCATTAAAAGCTTGTTCAGTTCCAAATTCTTATGAATTTGAATTGAATTTGCCAAAACGTAACTATCCGCTTAACAATTAATTACCAACGATCTTTTTTCATTTACAATTTAAGCAGCCTGATCAAACCAAGAAACGAAGGTGGACTTTGGATCGTTGAATACATTTGTAGACTTTGGTATTTTTAAAACAAGTTCCATGATTTTAATCCAAAGCCTTAATGACATGTATTCAGTTCCATTGGAGCTTAAAGGAAAATCGTACTTGTTTTCCAAGGTCGAATGAGTTACCTCTCCCTAAGGGGCATATCTGAAAATGATTACAGGCATCTAAAACCACGACAAATACCCGGTGAAGTGTTCTAATCTGCTTTAACTTGATAACTTAAGTGCTATTAAAAATCCCACAAACTTGAAGCATTTGACAACGTGCAGAGGATGTGTGTAAACCCAATTCTACTGAAATTGTATCATGCCACCCCATAGGTTCCGTCCGAATTGGACTTCATAATCGGGTTCAATCAAACAGATATTGTGCTACATAAATCCTCACGATAGATTTAATATGACAAAATCCCTCCACAGTACTGTGACACCTTTACCGAACTCCAGAGAGCTATCCAAAATCTGCCAATCAACTAGGTATAGAGAAGCAGTCCACTGGAAAAGCATTACCGTGTGTACGTTTATTTAGTTGAATAAATGCAAAGCCTCAGTACAGTCCGATCGGTCAAACACACCACGCACAGATGGGGACACACATACAGGCAGTCGAAGGGTGAGAAAAGAAAGATGGAGATAGAGGGGGAGAAATGGACATGGAGTGGGTGAGTTGTACGATAGACGATTGTATAAAACGCGGACGCGCAGGGGGAGGATGGGGGGACACATGGGCTTATAAATCTCGATGGTGATCCACACACACACAGGCACAAACAGACGCCACCCCTCAATGTTATTCTGTCAATTCTCCTTAATTTACAGTCAATTTATGGATAGGGAGGGGCGGAAGGATACTCGCGATCTCCTGGCTTCGACATTTTTTGCTCTCTTCAATCTTCGTGCAGAAACACGCAATAAATAAAATGACCGATGGCTCAGTTCAGCTTCTTCCGATTGTAGTCCACGGCTAAAAGAATGAAGAAAACAGATGTGGATTAGAAGGGTTGATTTCAACAAAGGAAATTATTTATTCAAAGGGGATTCGGGAACTCACGCGGCGAGAACTTCTTGAAGAGGGACTGCACATAGTTCTCGAGCTGGGATCCGGCCTTCCAGACATCCGAGTCGGCGCTGTTGTAGAGTTCGGCGTTGTAGAAAAGCTTGGAGAAGTCCTCGGCCAGGCGCTTTGGCCCCGACTCACCCTCGTACCGACCGCTCTTCATCCAGCCGTCGATCATGCTCAGATCCACCGGATCTACCACAATCTCGTAGTAGTCGGGCACCTGCAAGCATCAGACAAGGACAAACATCTAGTAGGTCCGGTCGATAGCCCGAGAAAATGAGCACATTCCAGAGACTAAGATTGGGGATGCTTTAATTAATTTCGTTGTAAGGCGTAAAATTAAAGATGGATACTCTTCTGATATAGAAACTACAAGGGTATTCAGTAAGTTTCAAACGATATACTCAATTAAAGATTCAACCACCAAGATCATCTATGACTCCCCTTAATCTATTAACAAGCTCATTAACAGCAATGTAAAATTCTTGGGTTTTGGTTTTAAGAACTCGGAGACGTCATATTCAACCTCTTCTGGCGTTGTAAAAGCCACTGCTTTTCTTCCAAATGATTTTGTAAAAAACGAAACAAATGGAGGTCCAAAGTAGCAAGTTCGGGAGGCGGCCATTCTCCGAGTTGTTGAAGATTTCGATGAACATTTGTAGGGTTTCAAAGCTTAATTGCCAATTCTAGCTCAAATGATAAAGCAGCAGGAAAAGTTTCTTCAAGAGCTGATTCAAGAAGCCGCCAATCACCAGATTAAACTTAACGTCTTCAGCTTCGTGGAAAGCGAAACCTCCGCTTCCACCGAATTTCGCAGACCATCTTTCATTCACACATTCCTCTCATAAAGTCAGTGTTGAATGTTTCCTACTTTAACGCACAAAACATTGTGTACCACAAATGACTCTTGGGTGCTTGTCTGATAGCAAGGTCATAATCAAGTAAATTTTAATTGGTACGTAAAATAAAAACTGATCATTTTAACTACATCTAAATACAATGATCGGCTCAATATTAGACATTATAAAATACACTTTATATTTCATTAATAAAAGTTGGAGAATACGAAACTTATAGCTCAGCAAATGAAGCACGGGACTCCGGAAGTGCCAACTAAGAAGCAACTGGCGTACAAGCTCCGATAAACCCACCCCCTAATCAGACATAAGCGCCAAGTTTAGTAATAGTGAGAACAAACGTTCCAGCTCATTATGACTTCGGAGCGTGATGCAGGCATCTGAGCCTTAAGGTTTCCACAATCAGCAGTAGCCCATGCCCCTACTTTTTTGAGTAAATTGAGCACCCCAAAAGGCTTCATGAGCGCTTAACAAGAGCAAAGTCCAAGTCATTCCACGCGTAGGAAAGACGCAAGAGTTAATACCTGATGCTTCCCATTCACTATCGGCCAAGAATCAAAGAGATCAACCTAGAATAATTCTATCCAATCCGTGTCTATATTAGAATTCACTGTTATTTAAACTAATAACCGTTAGCCATCCCTCATACACCTCAGCAGTGCCGATAACGATTCGATTAAGGGTTAGAGGCCTCACTGTGTGATTTCTGGCGTTGCTGCTCACCTCCTTGGCATCCACGGGTTCCTGGAAGGGCCAGGAGTTGCGGTTCCGCCACACAGCAGAAATGAGCTCTGAGCAAGTGTACTGCCGCTGCATCGTGCCCGTGCGAGGCCGCTTGGCGGGTGGAGGGGCCACCTTCGAGCGCCGGTGCTTCCCTGCCGCCTCCTCTTCCATCTGCTCCTCTGTCGCGTCTGAGTCACCGTCATTCTCCTCACTGCTGCCGCTGCTGCTGTCATCGCCTGAACGACTCGATGAAGATGGGGTGTACTGTAGTAGAAAAAAACAACAAGCAGGTTAGGAACCGTAAGGAAATCGGGGATTCGACATGTGCAGTATATATGAAAGTCGTAAAGGCGAGAGGTCAACTGGTACGTATCAGACTTCGAATGAGATCACCGGTGCTCAATGACAAGTCCATGTCGAATGCGGATACCGACTAATATACAAAGACCAAGACCCAACTTCTTCGGTTCCCATGTGCACTCCATTGCCAGCCTAGACCAGGAGTGTTGGCGTGTGTACTCCACGGTCAAGGTTGGTGCGCCTGACGAAGACTGTAACCCAAAGTCTGAGCTAAAGCCCTTTGATTGCCCTTCGAAGTCATGTCACATGTCTTACGGACAGAGGTTGTCCAATTCGACATATTGAACATGCCTCTCAGGCTGCGAGTTGGCAAAGGTAGGCGCTCGTAGTCCGAGTTTAGGTTGATAGTGGGCAGAGATGGAAGTGTACTTACTTTAATTGCCCTAATGAATTGCCAGCTGTGAAGGGCATAGTGAACCATTGTTACGTGAAACACAGGTGTGGATTATCAAAGGGAAGGAGTCAACGAAATCAGTACTGTGGTTTAGTAATGAGCCCCAGTGCGTGCCTCGGCTTGAAACAGTTTCCTTCAGCTTCCTTAATGTATCAGCCCTCACATCATGGATATTTATCTTGGGTACGAAGGGTCCCACACAAAAATCGTGACGCGAGGGAGAAAAGTTGGTGTGGTCTTACCTCCTCCTCATCGTCTATCCGTTTCCTCCGATCCCGATGGGCATTCTGCCGCAGCTCCTCGCTGGAGTCATTGTCACCCTCGTCAGCGTCTTCCTCCTCCTCCTCCACTTCCTCGACCTCAACGGAGGTCTCGGGTTCGTCTTCGTCGTCCTCATCCACGTCATCTGAAATGGGTCGTGGACGCTTCTTCGGGGTGGTGGAGAGCTTGTGCAACCGCTGGTACCTGCGCGTACAGCAAAGTTAGGGAGCTTACTAGTTTTGATTAATGCTGACTACCTTATGACGCTTGGAGCATACATCACACCGCAGAATGTCTTCATAACACCAGTCATGAATCCATGTAATTAATGAATAGCGAGAGTTGACATTACTAAATATGATCTTGGTAACGCGCACGTGCATCAAATACAGCGTTAGGTAAACTTAGTGGCGTCATATGCACCTTAAGAGTGCTCTTGGCTCTGTGCCAATTGAGCTTATGGAGTAATAGCAAGGCGGCGACCTTAGGGATAGTCAAGGTCGAGATACAGTAATTATGATGGTATACGAAGGAGATGCTACCAGTTCCAAAAGAGGCAAGAACCATCGGAGTCTACAACTGGGACCATTTGAAGATGTTGGTAGGGACTTCACAGCTTAGTGATTTTTAATACTTGCTCCACATTGAATGACATCGAAAAATTGAGCCTAATCTTTCGCAGAAACCGGTTAGGAGCGACAATTGCCTCATGTATGTGGATATTTGAAATTTTCAGCCAAAATGTTATAAAACAATGTTGACATCGAGTTAACACCTCTACCGTTTAGGAATCTACCATAATTATTTCATCGACTGGATTGGAGGTAGGAACACCCTAGCAGGCACGAACAGAACATATTCCACAAAAGTTACCACGACGAAACAACCTTGAAATCATGATACTTTGGTGCTACTCGCATGAAAATTAAGTAGTTGGGAGGGATGAGAGCCATGGGAACCGAGCAGGTGTATTTAGTTTTCCAAATAAAAAGATGAATTGTGGCACCTTTAAGAGAAGGCAATTAGCCAAATCCAGGCAATAGTGAACCTAGCAAGTGCAGACCTTGCAAACTGCTAGCTTCGGTTAAGCCATTTAGAACAACTTAAGCCTTCTTGTGAGTGTTCCGTAAGAGGGTAGGATAGCAGCTGTTACCACTCAAGACAAGACGATTGAATCAGAAAACAACTCCAATTATTGCAGACTTTACAATTAGGATCCACCACAGAAATCGAATTAAACCAATAATTTTAGAGTTAGGCAAAACACTTAAATACTGAATCGCATTAATAACATGTTACGCTTGATTTTAAAGTTATCTGCTGTGAAATCGAATGGGAAACCGAGGAATCAGTAGAACTGGTAGCAAAATCGACATATCAGAGGCTTGAGAGGCGAGATATGAACTGAGGCCCACGACATTTGAACGCCATTTGATGCACAATGACCCACCCAGAACCAAGAAGCACGTCAAACCAAGCATAAATCCATAACGCAGTGGGGACTTACGCGGCTTTGCGGCTGGACCTGGGGGCAGAGGCGGTTCGGGAAGGTCGCAAAGTGGGCTGTCCGGGTCGGATGTTGTTGTGACGGCAGACGGAGCAGACCCAGGCCACGGGGTTCCGCAATCGCCGGCCGCCGGCCCCTCCAGCCGACCGTATAGGCGGCTCGTGGCAGCTCGCGTGGAAGGCATTGGGGCAGGTGGAGCAGTTCACCAAGGTATTAGTAACACCCTCTTCACCATCTTCTTCCCCTTCCGCGTCTCCCTCCTCTTCGCAGACCAGGCACAGCACGTCGTTGGTCACTGCGGAAGTTGCTGTGGGGATACATGGAAAGAATCGGAACTGCGTTTTCTTTTGAAGTCAGTGCTAGTGGAGGTTAAAGCTGGTTGGAAATGTCAATTTAAGACATCCCTCGACTTCAGCAGTCAACCCTTTGGTTAGTAGGAAAATGACAGCCGATCGCTAACCATCGAGTGCCCTCAAGGGATACACCTACGCCGTAGCTGTCCAGAAAGACCCCTACCTGGGCTTCTAGGGAACGACTGGCTTCCCTCTTGTGGGACCCTTCCTCCTCAGGACAAAGATCCCATCAAGGGCAGATACATAAAATCCAAGAAAATTGTATCAAGTCTAGGCACTCAGAGAGGCTCGGTACCAGAGCCCCCCAACATACTACAGGTTGGCGATGTTAATTGTCCCAGTGCTGCCCTCATCCACATGCCTTCCCCTTAATAAGCTGTACTGGTGTTTCACGTAGTAACGGTTAACCATGCCCTTCCGAGCTGAGGAACACAGCGGACGACTAAAGCAGGTGCACCTCTCTGCTTTACGAATCCTACCTTTGACCACGCACGCTTCATATGCCGTGATCATGTCGTCTACCTCTGCCAGCTCAGAAATAGCCAACCCCTATGTCCGTATTACATAATGGCATGCCGAAATCCAAATGGATCACTAACAACGCTTAATACTCAACTGCAATTCTACGACGGGCTTATATCTACCATTTCTCTGCAAATACTACTCAAGACGACATCTAGTAGCAGTTAAAGTTAGTTGACTGATGCCTGCCTTCATCATGAACGAGGTTACAGTAGTGAACATTCGGTGTAGTGACAATTGAGGGAAATTTCTTGACTTCAGAACGGTCATCTAGTCGAATCACGGCGTCTAGAACTTTGTTTGCTGGATGCTCATCCTACAAACCAATCACCAAACACCCTCACAAGGCCACTCAAGGAATGTACGCACCCAGCAGTTGTCCAGTGACGTCCCAAGGACGCCTAGGCAGTAGTGGCCGTCTCGATTTGTGATAAATTCCGTCCCTTTACCCTCAAGGCATGCCTTTTTCCCATCACGTGTGGCGATCGTTTTAACAGTAATTTTGAAGTGTTTGCCTCAAAACACTTTTACGCTAATCTCTAGAGTTTTTATGCCTGTGATTTGACTTAGATTACATGCAATTGTATCAACAACAAACTACCTAACTGCTTAGCTTACGGGCCCATAACAGCCTGACTACAGGTATATTTTCATGATATTCTTGCAATCCTATTTCCGCAAACAGCGCAATCAGTGCACTTCCCTTGCTGCTAAACAACACACTGCAACAGAGTAAAGGGTTTACGGAAGCCAGTTGCCCTAGTAAATTCAAAATACTATACTTCCCTGGGTGTAGAAGATACGGGCAACAGTGTTTTCACCGGCCGCCGCCCATAAGCAAATGACTCATTGCCCTCTGTGAGTAATAGAAAAACCTAACGAAGGAGACTGTCCCCACATTAACTAGTCCCCACCCCAACCCTTGAGCACGTTGAAGAGGTTTATCTCTTACCTGGTTTCTTGGTCTGCGGAGAAGTTGACCTCGCAGGCTTGGCCTTCTTCTTAGCTGCGTTCTTGCCACTCCGGCTGCTTCTAAGTGACCTCAGACGTCGTCTACACTCACCGCCCTGCTGCTCATCCTCCTCCTCACTGGACGAGGACCGGGAGGACTCCTGGTCCGAGACCTCGCTCTCCTCCTCCACCTCCTCTCCATCACTCTCGACGTTGCGTCGTTGGTGTCGGTTGTTGGCCGAAGTGCTGGATGAAGAGGCTGCGGCGGCAGCAGAGCGTGTGGGGGGCTTGCAGGAGACGCAGAACCAGTCGCCGCACGGGATGGCGTGCAGCGGCGGCCGCAGGCAGTAGAGGTGGAAGCCCGAGTTGCAGCCGTCGCACAGCAGCAGGCGGTCGTCGTCCTTGTTGCGTCGGCAGATGCGGCAGCGCACGTTGGCCACTGATTTGTCCCATGTGATGCAAGTGTCCAGGCAGGCCTGAAGGAGGAGGAATGCACATCAGTCACAACCACCTCCGAATTACCAGCTAGAGCCTTCGCCTATGTGGCTAAGGCAATTTAATGCAGTTAATTATCAGGACATCGCATAGGTTTTGTCCGAAGATCGGAAGAATAAGGCGGACGACAAGTATTCTCCAAACCAAGTTCTTACCCATTGTGGCATGATTGTTGCTGCCTGAGTCGTGCATTGCCCTTTCGATTCACTGGAGGGCTTTTCCTCCTCAAAGCTTAGTTCAAACGTCGTTATTGCTGACTGTCGATGAGCATTAATTGTTGTAGCAACAGGTGTTAACAATTCAAAGTGATTTTACCTTTACCACCAAAATGAACAAAAGAACCATTTTCCCATTAAGTCCCCTACTCAGACTGGCTGGTCTTTCTCCTTTTACAAAGCCGCCTCTGTCTACGACGATCAGCGCTTCCATAAAATATGGACCATTTTTCATTGCTAGTCACATCGTCTATCCAAAATAGGCGAAACAACTTGGCGAGAATGGAGAAAGAGCAGTTTTCAATTCGAGGTTTAAATTGATTGGTTTTAGACAATTATTGATGCATGAACCCACTTTTACAGGTGTTTTTGGATGATTTACTATAATATGGTTTGAACTATGTTTAACTAACGACTCCAAACCAACTGATAAAGCAGGATAAGGCCCTTCAAGAGGCAGGTTATCATCAAACCCAGCTATACCGTGTCCGGTTCGATCTTCATCTGCGTGGAGAGTGAAATCTACACTTCCACTGAATTTCGGAAACAATATTTTGCAAGTTCTTTTATCATTCACACATTCTTCACCATTAACTGGCTGCTGCTGAGTATCCTTTCCTGAACACAAAACACTATGTGGATAAAATGATTAGCTGGTACTTCTATGTTAGCCGGGTTTTAATCCAGCAATTCCTACTGTTTCGCAAAACAAAGCATAATGTTCCGCTCCATTATACAGTGCAACATACCCTTTAGATTTCGTTCAATTGTAAAAAAGCCGAAATCGGACAGAACTTATAGGATGACGAAATGACTAAAGCCATTTCAGGGAGGTAACTAGTAGATTAGAGACCAGAACTCACATGAAGGACATTGAGTCGTGAGAGCGTGTTGGCCGATCGACAGGCCTTACTCCAAGCCTCGAGCCAAATCGCGACGTCGGTTTCATGCGCGACCGTTTTTTCGCTCTCACTCGAGTCCTGCTGACGCGGCTTGGTCCCCGACTCACTGCCACTGTCATCCACCTCAATGGGGGTTTCCCCAGACCCCTGTCCGTCTAGCGGGTGCTTGTTCAACTTAGGCACATTGAGAAAACGAGGCAGGACATGGGTTCCCATGGTGATGAGTGCCTCGGCCACACACTGGAGAGGCGTATTTGTCACTTGGGAGGTTGTTCCCTCGCTGGAGGAGGAGGGAAGTGAAAACTCAGGGGCTGCCGGTTCGACAGGGGTCGGGGGAACGCTACCAATGAGGTTGGGGCAGAGACCGTACTTCTCCTGAAGCGCCATGATGCTTGCCAACCATGTGGGGAAATTGGGCACGCCTCCCAGACCACCATCGCGCAAGTGGATTTCCGTCTCGTATACATTCTACAAAACTCCACACGTAGCAACGATAGCCAATCAGACTCGAGTTAAAATACGCACCACCACCACCACCGGCACCGTCATCACCAGTGCAGGTGGTGGTTGTGGATAGTGACCTTAAGGCAACACTGTCAGGCAAATCGATTGCGCACGCGGCGAGGAAGGGAGTGGCTTACCATCACCAACCCGCATGCCATTGCACATAAAAAATCCACTAGGTATGCATACGTAACTTTATGATGAAAACAAGCGAGAGGGACTGTCTCGTCATGTGACTCCACACACTCACCCTGAGGAGAACGTTTGCCAGAATAGCCTCGGCGTTTCCGTGGACCTTGGCCGTGATCTTTTCGAGTGTTTCACTACGACAAAAAAGAGCATCATTTATAAAATCCTCGGTAGCCATTCCAGTAGGGGTGAATTGGGACTCACTGATCTGGTGGTTTTTCGGCATCACCATTATCTGCGGGCTTTTCCTTCGATTCCTCGGGGTTGGTCTCGCTCTTTAGGGGAGTGATCAACTCCTTGATGCTCTCCAGCAACCCCGATTGGACGAGGTTTTTCCTGAGGACGCTCTCCCGCACACCGCGGTCAACAAGGGACTTGGCCAGGGCATCCAACTCCTCGGGCGTGTCCAGCACGAACCAGCGTGACCTCGCTGCATAGCCGAATCGATGCGCCGGCTCGCAGCTCGCCAGTGCTGGGGGGAAATCGTGGGCAGGGGGATGCGAGGCAACAACAGATGGCGCGACAGCCGTGCTCCCCACCTCCAACTCCTCCTCGCCAATCACCTGGTACTCCTCAGGACCCCAGTTCGACTCGATGAGGATGCGGTTAGGGGCACAGAAGAAGCGCCAGTAGCGACGATCTCGCCGGTCGGTGCCCAGCAGGGTAGCGCGGAAGGCCATCTTGGCCTCGGTGCTGGCAATGGCGCTCTCCAGCTCGGCTTTCGCGAGTGCCTTCTCCTCCGCCTCGATCTTGGCTTCCAATTCCCGACGCTCGCGTTCTCGCGCCTCGCGTTGTTCACGCTCCTCGGCTGCCTTGGCGGCCAACACGCGACGATTCTTCACTATCGAGGCCAGGTCATCCAATTCCGGCTCTGCAAGTGCACAGAGAAGACACTCCTATTGAGTCTTTTATCTTGATAGCATGAGTTCTTTCCTAGGACCAAGTGTTTTGCTACAGTAGGCAATTAAAACCGACATCTGAAATGCTTGGTGTTATTGGCACGATGTCAGACCAATCATCCCTAGGGGCTATCAGATATCCTCTTGCAAATGAAAACAAACACTACGGCGTTAGCGGAGCAAAAACAAAGAAAGCAAAACAAGCTATAGCACTCAATACCAGTACCCTTTTTCTTCTTTTCCCGCCTGCCTAAATGGAAATGGAAGACATGGGTAAGGCGGCTTTTAACAAGAGATCCTGCTTTCCTTTCCTTGTTACACTCACCCTTGGCAACAGGCGCCTTCTCTTCGGCCAGTTCAGGCGGGATGACGGTGCGTTTCTGCTTGGCGAGGGCGTTGCGCTCCCCCATGGTCTTGGAGGCCTTCTGACTGCACGTGCGCATGTACTCATCCATGGTGTCGAAGTCCAGGAGGAGTTCGATGAGTGTCTCGACTGCCAGAATGCGGTGCTCCGTGTCCAGCCCGAAGAGGTCGGCGGAAGTGAGACAGCGCACCAAGCTGGCCGCTCCCTGCGCGTCCTTCAGGGGTTGCAGGCCGCCCAAACCGCCCTTGGCACTGAGAATCTCGCAGATGCGCTGCACTGCCTTATCATTAGTCGAAATCACCCCGCTGGTGACTTCGTAGGACAGGAGGAGACGCAGCAACTCAGGTGCGGTGTAGGGAGTCACGGGGATCCTTGAGAGCTCTATCCCTAGTTCTGTCTGTTTCTACAGTCAGAAATAAATCGATAGGTAGTGGTATCAAGATTGAGGACCACACACATGCAGGGTACTTACGGCGAAATGCTCATTCAAAAAGACTATCCGGAGAAGGGCACTCATGGGACGGGTTAGACACCGGTAGGCGGAGGCAGACATGGGGGTGTGACAGACGGCTTGGAGGGTTCGATCGAGGCTGAGACAGCGGAGACCCCTGACGGAGGCCTTGGGGAGTCCAGCGTCGGTGGAGATGAGCGCCGACTCCTCCTCGTCGTCCGAGGAGAACTCCCTCTCCTCATCCGAGTACTCAGAGACGGAGCGACACATGTCGTTGGCCAGTTGCTTCAACTTGCTGGCACAGAGCGTGTCTCCAGGCGAGAGGGCTGACTCGGTCAGGAGGGGCTGATAGCAGGCGATGAACTCGGTTAGACTCAGCAGACGACTGAACTGCAGTGAGGTCATATTAGGAGGCAGGGAGAGAGGACGGGGCTCGGGGAGAGGGGAAACCCGGACGCCGGTCTCCATGTAGGGCGCGTTCTCGTCAACCAGGAGACGCTTCTGCAGCCGCAGGTCACGCAGGTAGGCCTTTTGCTCCTCTGGCGTCATGTTTTGCCTAGTAGCACAAAGAAATAGGTGTGAATAAAAAATGAGCAGCCATATGGGCTAAGGGATGAGCAACCAGCAACAAGAACCTACATTTTCTTGCGCTGCAAAATGGCAATCTTCTTGTCAATGACCAATTTCTGGGCATTCTCAGGAAGCAGCTTAATCTGCGCCTCGGTGAGAATGTCAACACAGCGTGCCACCATGTTTTTGATGGCGTTAGCGTCAGCGTTCCCTTTGAGTCCACGAACGAGACGTTTGGCGATGAAGGGGAGATCAGATTTGACAGGAGTATCCGTCTTGCCCTTCTTGCCGGGGGTGGGGGCATCAGGCGACTTTTCAAACGCTAAGACAGCCTGCAAGAAAGAAACGAAGTGATTTAATTGGCTGGTAGACTGCGAAAAAAGCGTATTGACCCATAAGCTCGCGTACACACACGTACCTGCTTCAGTTTCTTGGATTTAACATCCGATATCGCCTCGGCCTTGGGTGAGGATGTGGCCAACGACTGGCGCCTTGGCGAGTCATCGCGAAGAGCAGAAAGGCTTTTAAAGGCCTTCAGGCTCTTTGGCGAGAGCTTAACTCCATTCTCAGCGTTGATATCGATGCCTTTGCTTTGTTCACACACAATTTTTTCATAAAACTTGACTTCCGATGTCTCGGAGACTATGCGCAACTTGTCCTTATCGACCAGATTGTTGGCCATCTTCATGTTTGGGCAGTATTTACGCAACGCGGACGTATCCACAACCCAAGGACCGCTGGAGGAAGGGCCATAACGCATGGCGTGCCCACGAATAAACATCCGGATGTGGTCCTTGGAGGGGGCTCGATTCACGCGCCTTGGAAGTAATTAAGAGCGTTAAAAATAGATAAAAGACCTACTGTAGATAATTTGCAGGAACCTTGTTGACTCGAACTGGCTCCTCGGAGGATATTTGAACACTATATGAAAAATTATCCTGTAAAGGATAGATTAGTGGTAATATTGCTCTTACTTTATTTAGCAGTGGCCGTTTAGGATTCACGGTATTTTCTTTGTCACTATTATTGGGCGAACTGGTTTCGTCTTTAGATAGGTCAATAACGACGGGCTTTTCTGCAACTTCGTCTACGCTCAAGACTACGGCTGAGAATCTAGAAAAAATAACACTAAGATAACGGATAAATACGGTTTGTTTGAGTCAACTTTCAGCATGACTGGTTCGCCAATTACGAACTGATTGTGAATTTGTGCCCAGCAGGCATGAGTTAATGGTTCAAGAGGGAGTGAATCTAAAAACGTTACTGGAAGATAAAGAACTTACTTTTATGGACAATCTTTAAAATCACGCTGCGATAGAGCTCCTGCACCGATTTTTTCAAACGATTTAGGTTCTCATGTTCTGATTTAAGGGCTTCTTTATAGGTTAAATTTGCTCGACCAGTCACCCGACACGTCCAGATTTTCGATTCGTAGAGCGTTTTCTTACGCTTCAACTCCTCTTCAGACTTGCAGATCTCCTTTGTTTCTGGAACGACAAACTGCGGGGCGGGAACTTCTTCGCTGTTTTTCTTGGGCCGTTTAACCACGGGATTGAGAACATGTGGGCGATTTCCCAATAGAGGCATTATTTATTATAAATATACCTTGAAAATAAGAAAACGGCACATAGAATCAAAAAACATCCAGAGGGGTAAACTATTAAATATAAATGGAGTTAATGGAAACTTGAAGAGACTGGCACAATTGTGCATAAAAAAACGGTTATGAGCATTGACAAAACGATATTCTAACCGTTTTCATAAATAATGGAATAAGAATGTTCCTAAAACATTGAGCAGAAAAATCGGACTTCTGATTTTCAAATTTCTAAGTGTATAAACGAGGTCATTAGATGCACACTCAAAGAGATCGATAAGCACAAGCAACCCACAACCCAAACCGACAAGCACAAGTCTGCCTCCAAATATTCGTGTGAGCCGCTTCGCGTTCTAATCTTGCAGCTGATATAAACTCTCCTAAATATGCTAATAAATAGATTTTGTATCTTATTTTAATGTTCTTTAAGACATGGCTGACATTATTTATATTTAATTTTCATTTAAGCGCTATTGAAATAAAATTATATCATTTTGACATTTACGCCTTCGAGGCACACACACATTTCATCAACTTACTTTATTCTTGTGGTGAACCATTAATGAAAAGTTCAAAACACTGCATGTTTCAAATCAAGTATGCTATTAACTTCCTAGCTCATTTTAGAAGCCCGACCATAGGAATCTATTGAATAGGTGCAATTATGTACTTTTGGTTTGACTGATTAAATTATTTTATTTGCGAAATAAATCATAACTTTTACCTGTTAAATACAATATTGCACTTTTAATGAGGAAGGGCGGTCATTTTTTTAATTAAATAAATCGCAGTATGATCTCCAGCACCACACGCCCATGGAAAATGAGCCAGTTAATCCATCTTGCATTAATTGAAACGGAATTCGTATTATGGAATATCAGTTAAACAAAGAGCTAAATCAATGGTACAATGCGACAGATAAACAGAACTCTTGGTAATTTTTGTTAATTTCTAAGTATATTCTTTTTAAGCATGGCTCATTTTGAAATTAGACTTGTACTAAATCTGACTAATGTTATCAAGATTTTCGGATTGCATATGGTTCTATCACCCACTAGTTAATCAATCAAAGCCTAATATCAAGTAATTGCTTGAAATGCCAGTTATGTTATTGAGCAAATGGAAAGGCCCAAATATAAACGAACTTGCTTTATCATTTATTTGTCAACTGCGAATTCTGATTATTTTTAACCAAGTGGGGAAAACCCGATCATGCTGCTTGACGCCATTTCTAGAATGCCTATGACTTTTAAGTTTAATCGAATTTCACAATGTATTTTTAAGCATTTAATGACCCAGTCTTTACTTCATTTGCCATGGAGCAGTATCAGCATTGAATTTTCCCACTTATTGCAGCCAAAACGTAAAAGTTTTGTTCGCTCTGTTTTGCTAAAGTGTTGAATTGCCCTCAGTCATCCTGAAGATGACGAGATTTTTGAGGAAGCTGAAGCTCTATCCTTGAGACCTAACATATCATATTGCATGACGTGGAGAAGCTAAATTTGGGTCCTCCAGTCTCGGTCTTCCAAGATTAATCCAGCTATATGTCGATATAATCATGACATTCGGGTCCGTATAGAAATGAAGGTGGAACTTGTGGCCATTAATGACTGCAGGGACAGATCTCCGTCCGTAGGCTGGCACGTTGGTCATTTGACTGCACTTCGTTGTGTCCCTTACGATGGCTCGAAGTTCTGTTCTTTCGTTTGCTTCTATCACAAACCCATTTTTGTTTCCTTATTATACTTGCTTTGTAATATGCATTTTTCGGACGATTTCTGACTCTAATTTATTTCACCTATGCTATGGACTGTAAAATATGTTGGTTTATGTTGTTACTCGGACGTGTTGTACTTCTACGAATATATGTTTTGAGTCGTTACGCACTCGTTTCTGGTGACCTGGTATCCTAGCGATCGAACGCAATATTAGTAATAGTGACACTTTAGATATCCTATATTTCTCTAAACTTATATATACTTGCTGGACACGTGATCGATGAAGAGACAATATTTACAGAACGGTGACTTACCAGATCTGTGCGAGACGTTGGGATCGGATGGTTGGTTTCCACTTTTTATATGACGTTTCTCATCCCCTATAGGGCACAGTGTGCTTCCTATATTGAACACCAATTTAGCATCTGCCACTGTATTCTGGTGGCGGAAAAAGGCATCCACTAATCTTTGGACAGTCTTGTTAAGGTCCCTGTCTAAGGGAGTCATCAGAAGGGCTTGAAAATGAGAAAACTGGGGGACTCTTAAGGCTTTACAGAAAACCAAGAGGCTGTACCTGCAGCAAAAAGCTGACCTACACCATGTTAAAAAGTATTTTGTTGGTTTTTTCAGGTGTTTTCGCTGTTTTGTCCAACCCCTGTATTTGCTGACAAAAATAGCCATCCCGAAACAAATGCTGAGTTAATAAGTAGATTAACTTTCTAGTAAGAAATGTTAAAATATGTGAAGGTCAGTGTGTTTAATGATGATGGAAATTAGACTTAACATATAAGGGTACCACGTGCATAGCAAACAAATTTAGACAGCGGCCTAACTAACTCCCAAGTCTCATTGCTGCTTAGCGTGGCGTCAGCCATGCAGTCTCAACAGCCTGTTACTGTCATCTTCTCAGCTCACACCAAGCTTGCCCAAACCTAGTTACCGGACTCTATCGTCATCAATCGAAGTTCCTATAAAATAAATCCTCTTGAGTACACTAACCATACATGCGCTCTATTAAACCATCGGGTGCACGCGTCTAGTCTTCTACCTCTGGTGATGGGACCATCTTGTGCGAGGTGGTAAATCTGTCGTGGAGAACTACGCGCAGCCTATCCACTACAAATTGATGAGTTGCAAATAGACAGTAAACTTATATGTCTTCTAAATTGGTTCGAGCCGAAAGTTTTATCCACTAGTTAGTTCTTGGTACCACTTTGATTAGTGATGAATCATATATGCTTCGTCTGTAGATTTATTAAAAGTTGGAATTGCCATCAAGAGTTGGTGGTTTAGAAGTTAGGTATTGCACAGTCAAAAAGTATAAATTCGTTAAGATTTTTAAACTTTCACTGTGAAACCAGTAAAAGCTTGCTAAGATATGTTCGGAAATCGACTTAGACAAGCATTTAATTGAACTACAACATTCTGTTCGCATAATGATGACAATGTAAAATCAGTTTTCAATCGGCCAAAATACTATAATTTTTCATAAGATGAAGTCAAAGTAACGCACCCTTACAAAATCAGAAAAAAATGATATAATTTTTGTTTAACAGGTTATTTCGCTAAGCTCACCGTTTGTTGTCGATTTCTCAACGAGCTCATCTAGTTTGCACACAGATATGGAGTTTTTTAATGTCCGAATTACTGAATCCTTCAACCATGTTCTGGAAAACAAGGTTGGCTTATTAATAAATTTGCCTTATTTAATAGAACGTGAGGCTATCTCTGGAAGCCGAAGGGGATAAATACGTATGTACACTTGATTTTTCGTTTTCTCAAAATCATAATTTCTGGTACTGTTTGAGTCGCATTCTTTATTTTCCTAGAAATTTGTTGTGAAAAATGGAACCACAGAAGTAGGCTTTGGTGCCGAGCCCGACGCATCTCTTGCGGACAATCCATACGTCGCCTTCTGCGACACAACCGGGTAAGTAGATTCTCTCTTTAAAATACCTTATTGCAAATCTTGTAACTTAACAAAATCCTCTCTAGAGCAGTAAGTACCTTTTCACGGATTTCTAAATACTGAATGTTTAAACATTTTAGTTCGTGGCGTAACATAAATTGATTTCCTCGTGCATGCGTGTGGTGGCGAATCTGGACTCCTTCGATCAACTGCGATCCAACGTGATAAAGGCCAAAGATGTCACTCGCAAAGCTAAGTAAGCTATTGACCGTCTTTTGCACTTTATTATTGTGAAGTACCCGAGTTAACCGGATTCTTTTTTTCTGTCTTACTCCACACAAGCCTCTAATTTCTGTTCTGGGTTGTATTTCTCATTGTATAAGGTCCATTTTTTTCTCTTTTTTGTAAGTTACTCGTTTGGTGCAGTAATTTCAAACTAGTTTTCACAATTGTTGTATTTATGTCTAAGGTGGTTTTTGTCAGTAGGTTTCTGATTTGGCAGTCAACCATTTTGGTGTGTTCAGTGTCAATCAGCCCAGTCTGAAACTAGTTTTACGATCTTTTTTTGCTTATTTCGGTCGGAAGAGGTCAACACCACTGTTCAATCCTGCTACTTTTTACCCGTTTTGCCTATTGTCACATAGGTGTCCATCTGGTTTTATCATTCCACTTATAGTAATTTGAGTAATTTGACTAGCAGTGTAATGCCTTTCGTTTCAGTTTGGTTTTTCATTTATTTTGTCTGGTTGAAATCCCTGCTTTCCCTAAGTTTTCCAACCTTAAACATTTTTACTCGGGAACAAATGCACTCTGGTGGAAGCCTTGTAGTATCTGGTTATCTTTTGTTCGGTTTCTGTAAACCTCCATCAAAAGTATTTGTTGTCCATTTTATTTTGATTTCACTCTTCCTTTTGGCTTGTTGCTCCTAGTGTTGACCTTATTATGGACAAACATAATATTGCATTCTAATCCTTTTGACTAAAGTATATTCAATTTAGTAATGAAACGGTCTAGCCCGATTGAGTAATGGAATGATATCCTTGGGTTACCGTAGTGTTAAGCTGGGCCACTATGCTTACTTCTTCGTGATCCTTTACACTAGTTTGCTCACAATAGATCTTGACTCGTGCTTAGTTTTATTAAATAGCCTAAAACGATTGTTTGGATTCCTACATGTTGTGCCTAGTGTGCAGATCCGATGTTCTTGTAGTTCAGTCTCAAGATTGTCTGTAGAAAAGTTGATGATAGTTTTTATCCCTGGTTCGAGCACAGGATGAGTGTCTGAACGTATTTCTGCCTTGTCCTGCTTCTTCGGATTTCACTGAAAGTTATAGGCTATCGCTCCTCTTGAATTCAGCCTTCATTTTCGCTCACAGGCTCTCTCCCCTAGTTATGGTTTCTGTTCCACACAACATGAATAGTTGTCTAACTGACTACTCTATAAGGGTAGTAACAAACAACATGACTAGCTGTCAATCTAATTTCTAAGGTCAATAGCATCATCATCGCTGGTTGTGGTTGAGCTGATAGATGGCATTAATCACTTGCATTTCCATTCATTCATTCATTCATTCAAATCAACTCTTTTTTTTCGACACTTTCCATCCTCTTCTGAATCGGACAAGATAAAGGCTATCGTTTTGACCATTCCTCACGAGAATCCCGCGATTTATTACATTTACGACGGTTCTACAGCCACTTCTTGAAAAATGCCTGGGTCTCGCCTTAGGCAATCTCCCAAATTGCCTTCCACGAATTATGCCTCCACTTTGCCTGATTAGGCATCTAGTCAAGCGATTCCAGCCGTCGCCGCTTTGAAGCCTTCCCCTGTGGGCTAGTCGCAAAGTGTACGTGGCATTTTGGCACTGATACGTCTGAATACCGTGATCTTGTAATGTCAGATCACTCTTGAGGAATCATATTGTGAGTGATGTACTACGGCTAGAAAATCATTCTGACACAACGCAGTAGGGCGAATTTCCCTGCGATATAGGGTCTGATTTTGTGCTAAAACGAATATTTATCGAATACTGGGCACCTTTAGATGTTTGGGGGTAGATTTATCGTTATTAATGTTGTATTAGCATTAGAATTAGAGATGAACTTATCAAAGTGACCACTCTCCAGAGCCTAGATTGGGGAGTATTTAAGGGTCTTGCAGTATAGACAGCGATTTTTTTTGCATAGAGAAATCAAGAGTATTGCTTTGGCATTGATAACCCAGCCGAGTTATAGATTTGTTCATGTTCAATTGTTTCTTACCTCGCCTAGTTTCCCTGCCTGGGACAAGGGTGCTGCCAACGGTAGAACCGCTCCAACAGTCACTAAGGTGCTGAAACGGCCTGTAAGTTGAAAATAAAACCCGAAATTCAACCCTCTGGCTTAAAATTTATCTAGCCGATTACTTTCACTGTATTTTTTGCTTCAGGCCCTACCTCCGAAGAAACGTGCTGTGACGACGTGTCGAGGCCAAGGTGAGTGGGAACATTTACACAACTCCAAATATCCTTATACTCTGAGAAGTTTCAGCGCAGGTTTAATTTTAGTTGAGTTCTGAGGACTAAAGTTAGTTGGACTAGGGGTTTGGCTGTTGAAGTGTTTCCCATGGTCAAGGATCTGGAATAATAGATGTGCTCACCTGATTGCTGGGAAATCTCTCACCTTTGGTCCAAGGATCAGTTAGATGCATAAATTATATTCGCTAAGGAAAATACCAAGATTTACGGGACTTCTCAGTTAGATCAATATTTGTGCATGGTATGAGATCAGGGCATCGCATAAGTTCTGTTTAAATTTTACCTTTTTTAAATTGTTTAGTTGCAGATGAACTAGCATAGCAATAAAAATAAAATTAACTGTATTAAAACCTTGCTAACATGGGAGTACCCAAGAATCACTCGAGACAAACTATATTTTATGAGTTCGAGGAAACTCAGCAGCCGACGAAACGGCTAGAAACATTCACTCAGTTTATGGAGAGAAAATTGTGAATGAGGGAACTTGCAGAATATGGTTTCCGGAATTCAGTGGATGTCGAGGTTTCACCCACCACGAAAGTGAAGATCGAACCGAGCGTCCAGTTGAGTTTGGTGATAAGCTGCTTCTTGACGAGGCGACCCTTGAAGCAGCTCATCATTCTTTATCGGTTGAATTCGATTTGGCAATTTAGGTTAATTCACACCGTACTACTGTCCAATTGTTTCTTAGCTAACAAAGTAATTTGAAAGAAGAAGCAACTTTTATGAGTCCTAATAATCAAAACCAGAGGAGCTTTACATCAATGGATGTAAGGAAGTCATAGATAATCATTAATTGAATAATTAATTCTATGTGGCTTTTAATAATTTGTTTTATTTACTCAAATATTCGGACAGAACTTATGGGATGATTGGCACTACCCCTTACTGTGACATTCTATTTAGTTCTCCTGGTCGTTATTTAAAGTTAGCTCGAATTCATGAGCTGTGCAATTATGCTTCTACTACTACTACAGGAAAGTGAGGAAGAAAGGACGTCTTACAGCGGTGCCTTACGGCTATCCCAAAGCTTTGGGAACCTTTTTTCGCTCATCGTAGAATTTTGAGTCCCTCTATTTACTATCTCAGAGAGCTGCTTTTGCTGAATGCCTACATGAAATGTGGGCATTGGGGTGTCTTAGGTTTGATGTATTCAGGCCCTATTCTAGCTACTTCTGGATCATGAAACAGGTGGCTTTGAGCCGTCACAAAGTTTCGCATCGTTTGTTGCCGATAACGTAAAAATACTTGCTCGTCACAGAAATAAATAGGAAATTAATAGCTTGAATTTGAAAAGATTCACTATAGGAAATATCGCTGAGACTGTGAGACCAAACAAAGATCGTTGACGAGAATTCTAGTTTGGCCTTGTCTGAACTTGTAGGTTGTTAGAATCGTTAACCTATAATAAATATGTTAAAAGACGATTCATAGGCTGAGTTAGAGCTTCACCTGAAAGAACACCGCTCTCACTATGCTTTATCACATTTTTATTTCTTCGTTTAGTATTCCCAAAGCTTCGAAAGAACTGAACGCCCAGAAGGCTCGAGAAAAGTACCAGAGGATTATCGAAGTCATCGAGGGAGCAAAGAAGCGACGAGTAGAACTCGAAAACCGATTGTCTGCAGTCCATGCTGACGCCTCCCTGTCAGAAACCGATAAGCGAACCGCCATTTCGGTAAGTAACAAGACTGCAAAGCGGTCCTGCTTTGTGCTGAGATCTTTTAAAGGTCTTTTTTTCTTTATCACTAAAACCCGACTGATTGACCGTTATCTACGTTGGTTTATTTGTCAACCCTGCTGGTGTTGAACTTACAGGAGTTGGACAAAATAGTGGAAACACCTTGGGAGCAGAGGTTTTTCTAATTACAGCTCCTCCTTGGAGGACTCTAGATTTGTGCAGCTCCTGACGAGGAACAGTTTTTTTGGAAATTGGCTTCTGTTCTGGATGTTCTTTGAGGAGCTCTGCGGTGATCTTAGGAGCCGTAGTCTTGCAATCGTCTCTATCAGTTTCATTTAGAGTCCCACGGTGGTCTCTCAGTCAACAACTTCGACAACTTTCGGCCAGACCTGTGCTTGCTGAGGACGACGTTTATCCTCCTCTGCTTCAAAGGCGGCACTCATTACTTTTGAGACCCCAGTACCTCTTGCAACGTCGCCAAGCACTCTGGGGAGGGGGGGGGCAGTTGCTGTTATACATACGAGGAGCACCAACAATTGGAGGGGTCTGCCATTTCATAATGTTATAACCAATTCTTTCAATATCTGTAAAGACAGTTATTTTAAATAAGCAGAACAAATAACAAAATAACATTGAGATATGCAGTAGGAAAGATGACAATTAGGGAACCAAGCTTATCGATAAGAAAGTGGTCACCCTTAGTACCTCTAGGAATGACAGTGACTCGAACGAGCGCTAGGAATTTTCGCAGCCATGAAGCTTTCTACGAGAGTGAATACACAGACGACCATTGGAAAAGGCCGCACTCGGGTTCGTCTGTATTCACGTGTTTCGGGAAGAGAGAGGAGTCAGCTTTCTAGATTAGGGAGGAAACACGTTTTTCTTGCTCCAAGACATTCGAAACCCCACGAAATGTATGTAATGTTCGTCAGTAGTAAAGTATGAATGCATACGGGACGACTGCGTAAGAGCTCGAGATGGTCGAAGAATGATTAAAAATATCTTTACTTTTAGCTTATTTATTAATGTAAGTCATTTGGACGGTCAGGGATGATTTTGGCTTTTTGATGGAGGTGGGAACGCAGACATTAATCGAGTAGTTTGTCTCAATTAAGAACCGTTTCGCGAAAGCTTTAACCTTCAGGCTGGAAGAAGACCTGGCTTCTCCATGAGTGAGGTTTCTCCCCTGCTTTTTCTATGTGAAACCGTCTCATTATTTCAAGGGCTGTTTCTTCGTCTTTATGCAACTGGCTAATTTGTTGGTCTCGGAAACTGGATATGCCCACCTTTTTTGCAGGGGTGCGTCTTTAAACTTTCTCAAAAACGGACTAGACGAGTACTCGACGTCCTTGCACACATCTACACCTCAAGTCTAATCCTTCTGGCTTTAGCGAATGAGTAATTTAGCTTGTCTGCTACCATCCCCCACCCTATATATCTTCTGCTTTTGGTTTGAAAAGATGCATTTTTTATTCTTAAGGGATTCCGATTTCACCCACCCAAATTTCCCCTTACTTCATACTTCGAGCTGAAAATAAGTCAGGTCAACTGTGAAGAGGTATGTACGTCTTCGCTCCTTATGGCCAGAAGACGTTGAAGTATCGTCGTATTTCTTGAGTTTTTTGTGCCAAAGAGAAATTTAAATCATAAAAGCAAAAGTCAATGATGTATTTCTTTAACTCCATGTGATTCGAATTTCGAACCAGACAGGCTTATCGATGTATCAGCTTCTTCTTTTTAACGATCTTTGGGTTTTCAAGTCGTTAAATGTTTCTCCTCTCCCCCGTGAGCACTTGAAACCCATAAAGACATTTGTTTTCGTTATAATCTTAAATTTCAGTCGTTCTCATTTTTTTGTGGTTATTGAAGTGAAAATCGAAACGTCGATCTAGTAGTCTGTCTCAATTGAGAGCCGTTCTGCCCATCTAAACCTTGCCCTACTAGACCTTATATAGCATATGCCCACCTGCTTCTGTAGTTTATTCTCAGTGTTTCAAACTAACAGACTTCCAGAGACCTAGGCGTCTCTCAGAGGCTCCATCTTCAGGGCTATATCTTAAGAAAATCCCTCTAACCCTTGAAGATGTTTCGGTGTTTATAATATTCCTTATCGCTCAACCGTCTGCAGTCTCAACCCACTTTTTTACTGAATTTGAAATTTGAGGTGAAAAAAACCTGGAATGATAAAGGATATTCTCAATTGTCGTTCAAAAATCGCTTGCCATAGTTCACCTTCAATCACGACAGATCTGTCGATCCATTAGGGTCTGCTTTTGGAAGATATCCTCCCGTTTGTATCAGTCTTTTCTATACCACAAGATAAACCACACAGAAGGCGAATAGGGATATGCTCACAAAAAAAATCCCTTAACAAACGCAGGCCGCCGTGAATCGTTAGTAAAGTGCTGAAAGGCTGTAGCCTTTACTGATGCTTGCTGGTGGTGATACTGGTGCTGTCAAAATGTACGACCTGAGAGCAGGAGAACTAGAAAGATTTAAGTAACTTTACTAGTTTACAGATGTAACTGTCATTTAGGGTATTTTTTGGTGGGTTTAGGAAAATCTATTGGTGCTGCGAAAACGTCGTCAGGTTCTTGTCAACAGATTTGCAGTCTTTTGGGTCCTCCACCAACTTTTGTGACAAAAGGTTCCACTGTAAAAGGAGATATAAATTTAGAATGGAAACGGTCGCTTGGGAACGTGTGGGACAAATGCAGTTCAGGGTTGGTTTGGTAGTTGGGTTTAGTCAAAGTTTCTATGGGGGAATGACCCCGTGGCATCATCTAAGTCACGTTGGTAGATGATTAACAGGAGCAGGATGGGCATCCAACTGTTTTTTTTTTGACTTAGAAACCGACAGTTAGGCACTTATAAGATGCTGAAGATTTTGTATTCCAGTTACATTCAACTAATATGAACGATCAGCTTGTTAGGTTGACGACTGAGTAGAAGTAACCGTTAGTAGACGCCCGGTTAAACTTTTTGGAACGCCTCTGTTTTTGCGCTACCTATCTTTTTTGTGTCCAAGTAATTGTTGTCTATTTCCAATAAAATGGGTGGAAATCACCCATTGTGTTCATTGCTCAGGCAATTGGGGAGGACATCGATGCCTTCGTGAAGGAGCTGCTGGCCAACAAGGACCTGGAGCCGACCATTCCAGGCACTGGCGTCACCTCCGACTCCCGCATCTCTCTCGGGGACTACCTCCGACACCTGCGGGACCTGGGCGCATCGTCAACGGCATCGCCTGTGCAGTAGATAAGGCCAGCTGGGCTGTAACCTCCACCTTGTACATATGAGAGTATTTTTGAGCAATAAATGTATACATAGCAGAATGAGCCGACTTTTCAATGTGTCGATGTGAGTGCTTGTGAAATTGGCGGATTCTAATGCGTTGAAAATGCAAACCTAAGGTTAACTCAAATTACTAGAATTCAGTGTTTATTCAGCTCAGAAAATTTCGGTAGATCACCTGAACACTAGAGAGTCTCCTAATATGGTCGACTGACCTGTTCGTACGGTTCTGATAGGGCTGTTTTCTGAGAAAAAAGTTTTCTAGTTTACATCTACTTACGATTATGACTTCCTACCATTTATTAACAAGCTTATTAATTCATTCATTGCTGTAAAATAATCTTGGTTTGATTATTCGAAGAGCGCACAAATGTCATTTTTAATCTCCTCCTGCGGCTTTGCAAGGGCACTCTCTCCCAAGTGGTTTTGTAATCTACGAAACAAGGGCAGTCTGAGGAAAGACTTTCCTCTACCTTTTTGACGTGATTTCTGCTCTGTGGGGGCCGTGTACTGTCCTGATTTGTAAAATTTCCAATATTCGCTTCACTCATTTGCCGAAAAGTTTATCAAACATCGGTAGTATCTAACTACTTCAGAACCCGTGTTGGTTGTGAAATGTTTATGAAAATAACTCTGTTTACGGATATGAGATCTGCCCGAGCGTTTTATTTCTTTTGCAATTAAAAAACAATGTTTACACTTTTCAAAATTTACTAAAATTTTCGTTCGCGGTTTCGGATCGAGCTTGTCATTGCTCCGGCATCAACTTCTCCTTTTCTTACCCTTTTTCACCCATTTCTCATTTTTTAATTGTTAAAGAAAATCTTTCTAAGTTTGTATTTCAAGATCTAATTGTTCCTTAAGTGCTATTCTAAGTGAATAGATGAGTGCAAATCCATTCGAAAATCAAAATTGGTATGTGTGATTCTTATTCACATAGGAATCACACATATCAATTGGAATTTGGTTGGTTGATTATTGAGGCAACAATAATGTGTGGTTGATTAAGATAAACTACATTCCCAATTTATTATCCACTTCATCATGAAGCGCAGAGTTATTTGCTACTGCTTGTAACCTCAGTGAAAAACAGTTCTTTTCATTTTCTGTATTCAATTCTTTAAACCGAAAACCGCACTTGGAAAATTATTAGTGTTTTAAATTTATTTTTATGCCCCTGATTCCCAGTAATTAAGTTAACATTTGGTAGAGTTCACCTCTCCCATGCCTCTTCATTGTCTGAGGTCCTTTTGGTCATCATCTTGCCTTATCCTCTACTGGATTTCTCGTTTAATTAGTCTGGTCTCACAGCATATCCCTCTGTCCACATTTATAGCATCTTAAATCCATGCATCTCTGATTTTTTTATGACCACGGTCAGTCATAAAAAGCAACCAGCGAGCCCCTCCACAACGTTTTTTTAGGTGCTCCACCCTGCTTTCATTCTGCGTGTCGTGACCAAGGGCTCAGAAAACGTATCCTCCCTCATTTAACAGATTTTCTGGGCTAGAACATGGCCAACAAAATTAATTTTGCACAGAATAAGTATGTGCAAATTGCTAGTATGGTTGGCTACTTATTTCATTTACTCAGTATTACGTTTTGAATTCAAGTGCGCTTTTTCAACTCCAAATCAATCATTTTTATCGATTTTCCTGATTGCACGTAGGTCTGCTTTAACTGTCACGAAAATCAGTTGAACATGTCTTGAGAACCAATAAGCGAAACCTTTACCGGAGTTGCAGAACTTACTGTGGGTGATCAGTCAAGAGAAATCGATCGGAAAGGGGTGGAACTTGAGTTAGTTTTTAGTTTACTTCGATATTTGGTCTAATACTCTAATTAGCAGAACGCTATTTTCTGCTTTCATTCATTAGAACTCTGGGTAATTTTGAGACCTTTACCTCTATGATATGCTTCAATGTGCTATTTCACTTTAACTTTCCTTTTTTTCAGCGCTAATCGATATGGGCTGGAAAATGGAGTCGTTGAAGCTGGGTCTCTACCTTGCAGTTCCCCTTGTCGCCATGACATTGTCAAACTGGCCAAGTATCGTCGACTTCTATCACAACAGCTACAGACTGGACATATATGAAAGAACTGGCGTAGGTTTAACTTGAAGACACATGCTTTTAACTTTTGCTTGTTAAAAAATCATACAACTTTGGCTTTGGTCCGACATCTAAAGCTAAGATAGCTTCTCTTGGATTCGCTTTCTAGATGGTTTAACTACTCTGTATAAGGTAAGGATCCCCAAATTTCGAATAAATGAAATAAGTGGCGAAATGCTACACTTAATGAAGGATTCAATCACCAAGATACTTTCTTTCATTGTCTATGGCTTCCTTGCAACCATTAACGAGCTTATTAACACCTCCGTTAGTGAAAAATTCCTTTGGATTTGATTCCAAGAACTCACAAATGCAGGTTTCAACCTCTTCATGATGCCGAGCAAAAGCTCACTATCCAAGTGATTTTGTAAGCAAGGTGGTCGAGAATTTGCTCCCTTCCAAGTTCTTCTTTGGTTCCTCTCCGCGAACTTTCCGGAAGGAAAAGGCTATTCACTTGGTTTTCACAAGGACCTTTCTTTCTTTGTGGAAACTTTATCACTAAATGTTTGTCCTTAATAGAGTAAGATGAGTCGCTTGATTGTAAGATGGAAGTTTCTGTTTGCCTTTGAGATTGCATTCCGATTAAATTCTACTACAAGTACGTTTAAAAAAACACACATATATACAGGACCACCTCTTGTGGTAGTTAAAACCGCAATTCTCCGAGGTGGTATTGATTCACACAAACATTGTGAATTGTTGGTTCCAAAAGAATTTTAGCCCCATTTTTCAGCAGTTAAAACACCTTCAAGTTATTTAGAGACGATGCCAGCGGCAGAAAGGTACTTTCCACTTGAATCTCTAAAATGCACCACAAATGCATCTCAATAATGATGTTGAAGTCTGGGGGATGAGAGTGTTTCTCGTGAGATTCTTTAACAATTCTAGCGGCTGTATGGATTTGTGCATCGCCATCATCTTGAAAGGTGGCAGCATTCCCCTCCAGAAACCACAGTACTTGAACAACCATTTCTCAATAGTTTCGGCTGTTGGTAATTCTTCCTCAAAGTGAGATCATTGGTCCGGCGGCGGATTTCCAAGAAATAGCACCCCACCTCATCACGGAACCCCCCACCGCCATGTTTTACGATTGGGAGAGGGCAGCGGTCAGGATTAAATTCTTCTTTCGGCTCTCTCCCCGATAGTACACTTGGTCGGTCGAAAATAAGGTGGTAAACAATGATGAATCGTCAGAAAGATCACATTTCCCACTGTTCGAGGGACCAGCTCCGCTGGAGATGTCTACTGCACCACTCTAAACGCTTTGAAACAGTGTCGTGTGTGTGCAGTTCCCGACGAGAAACAGTTTCTGTTGAAACTGAGTTCTCCAGTTGTACATTAAGAAGCTCTATAATGGTTTTACATTCAGAGTCCCACGGTCTCAGAAAATTTCGATCTTTGGACAGAGCTGTGCTTTGCTGAGGACTGTTTTCCTTCTATTTCAAAGGTGGCAGTCATTACTAATGAGACAGTATCTCTCGAAACACTAGGCATTCGGGGGACAGTTTCTGTTACACGAGCACCAACAATTTGGCCTCATTGAAATTCCGAGAGGTCTGCCACTTTTGAACGGTTGTAATCAATTTTTTAAATACCCGTAAAACACAGTTGTTTAAATTAGACATATCAAAAACAATCAAGTTTTGATTGTTTCTAACACTCAAAGAAAGTGATGCAAAAATGTTAGGTGTTTCCAACATTTTTTTTTCAACCTCTGTTTATTTCGATAGCGCATTATCAGTTGAATGTTTTCCGTGGGTTAAGGTGGACGTATTCCCCAATGACGTGGAATCCCTGGAGGAGATAAGGCAAGCAGCAGACAGGCGACCATTTTTCATGAACCTCCATCGCGTTCGTCGCGCAGACGGACCCCCACGCTGTGCCTCTAAGAAGAACTCCTCAGAGTGAACCCGTTCCTCCCCCACCCCCAACGCCTCGCTCGCTCAGTTCCTGTACTCGTTTTTATGGAATTTATCCCGCTCCTCGTCTCTCGATGCAACTTACCTCCTCCTTCTCGCCGTCTGTTGCTAAATTTACTGTGCCTTTGCTTGAAATGCATTGGTAGTTGGGGCAAAGTAAATTATGTATTTGGCTGAAAGCAATCTAGTCGACGCTATTTGCACTTTTTTTCCAAAGGGAGAGGTGTCCTTAAGTACTTGTTGGTGGCTAAAGTGGTGATAAATTCAATTTTAAAGTGTTTAATTTAAGATATTACATTTTGGGCATCTCCTAGGTTCTCCCCAAATTTGCCATAAATAAGAGTGGTGACTGCGTGTTACATTGAATTAAAGATTTGCACATGAGTGTATTTCCCTGAGTATCTAGTGCTTCCGTCTAGTAAAAGGCCTATCAATGCCTCTAATAGTGCTGGTGTTGATTGGAAGAACTCAAAAACATTAATTTCTACTTCTAAATGTTTTTGTAAGTTACGAAACAAGTGGTTTTGTTGTGACTGAGCAAGGTCGGCAGAATAAGGTGGTTGGTGAGTTTGCTCTCAGCCGAGTTCTTTGATCTTTTATGACGTGATTCCTTTCCCATAGGGAGAGGGGGTTGTGCATTGTCGAGCTGATGGGACATCAAACCTTTTCGATTCACTACATCACGCTTTTTTTCCTGCTCAAAGCAGTGTTTAAACCAGCCGATTTGAGCATTAATTGTTGGCGCTGTAGATGGTGACGTTTCAAAGTGCATTATACCTTGGCTATTCCACTAGACTGACAGAATTCTGTTTCACACTATTTATTAAGTAATTGGGTATGAACATGCGGTTTGGTTGACCTGATTTATCAATAAACATACCTGGCCAATTAGGTCAAGGTCAAGTAATAATCAGACTTATTGCATGAAGAGGTGACCCGCTAGGGGTGCGATGATTCTGTCAGGTCACACGCTCCTTGAGTGACAACTGCCGATAAGCAAAGGTATTGATTAGTTATTATCTCTGGTGGGCCAACAAGTGAAAAGTCACCAGATAAAGAGACTTAGACAAAATAATAGAAGCACCTTGCAAAATCAACCAAATATATTTAATGTTGCTTTAGGTTCACATTTTGCGGCAATCACGGCCTCAATTCTCGGTGGTATTGATTCCTACAAATTGTGCATTTCTGGTTCCAAAGGAATTGAAGCCCATTCTTCCGCAGTCAAAACACTCTCTCGTTCTTACTTGAGTCTCTAAAATCGACCCTAAATGCTTCTCAATAATTTTGAGGTCTGGGGATTGTGGTGGCCAGATGGGATGCTTAAGTTCATTAGAATGTTCCTCCTCGTGCAGCCGTTCTTTGGCTATACTAATTGTATTGATTGGTGTGGCATCATCTTGGAAGATGGCGGTGTTCTCCTCCGGAATCAGTTCTTAAACCATCATCAAAATTCCTCAGTGGTGTTGGCTGTTAATTTTTCTATTGGAGAAAGGAAGTCACTGGCCCGGTGGTGGATTTCCAAGAAGAAACAGCACCCCGGATCATCGTCAAAGTTGGAGGAAGACAGCATTCTGGACTAAATGCCACCTTCGGCGATGATTCGTCAGAGGAAGTCGCATTTTTCCACTACTCGAGAGACAGACCACCTCTGGTGGTTTCCACTGCACCACTCTGAACGCCTTGAAACATTTGTCGTCTTTGAGAGGAGGGGTTTTCTTATTGCAGCTCTTCCGTGAAATCGAACTCTACTTGTGCATCTCCCGGCGAAGAGTTTTTGCTGAAACTGGGTTCTGTAAGTGTTCGGTGAGGGGCTCTGCAGCGACGATGCCACTCAGTCCCACGGTCTCTTTCAGCCGACAACTTCGATTTTCGATCAGACCTATGCTTTGCCGAGGACGGCATTTTTCCTTCTCTTTCAAATGTCGCAGGCATTACTTTGAAGACGGAATCTCTTGAAAAGCCAAGCATTCAGAGGGCAGTTTCTGCTACGCTAGTGCCCGCCATACGAGCACCAACAATTTGGCCGCACTGAAACTCCGGGAGGTCTGCCCCTTTTTAAAGGTTATAACATTTTTTAAAGTAAAGTAAACATATCAAATAACATAAACTGAAAACAAACACTAAATATGTTAGGTTTTTATTGTTTATAAGATGTTAAAAGATTTTCATTCCAAAATCTTAAGTATTTCAATCAACTGTTTTGCCCACACCAGGGTTGCATGTAGGTCAGGTGAAATAGTTCACTCATTTACTAAGCCAGCAATTTGTTTAAAAAACAGAAAAAATACATGCGTTAATTTCCATCCTAGTCAATGCACACTTCTCAAGAGGTCCTTTACACGTTCTAAGGCAGCCTTAGAAGATTTCTAGATGATGTTTCGATGCCAATACTGGCACAGTAAATTGCTTATTTTCCATCTATCTCAATAAAATTGAGGATTTATTTGAGGTTTTGAAAAAAAGAAATAAGTACGATGGATCTTAATCGGCGGGACTGTACTCGAAAGACATTTTGCATAAACCCTAAGATGGTAAAGCAAGATTCAACCACGATGTTTTCTTCCCTCTATTTTTCAGTCACAGCCTCCTTCAGCAGTCTTCGCAAAACCTCGGCGTAAATAACTCCTGTTACTGCTCTTTGCAACTCAATCAGTAACCACTCACACTACCCTCCGAACTTAGAAAACCGTCGCCATGCCATTTTGAGAGGCTTTTTGTGACTTCAACTTGACCCTGGTCTTAGCGTTTTCGTCTATTTCAATGAACCGCTTCCTCATTTCCTTCTTTGAATCTCTGACTCCATTGTAGAATGTGGTGATTCTAAAAGTTCAATCTGTTCTGCATGGTCGAAAAGGTAGGTAGGTGGGGAGGCGTGTATTATGCTGATTAAGAGCAACTAGAAGCAAGGTAAATACCCAGTGATTCTTACTTCCTTAAACCAGTTAATTTTGCTGCCTTTAACAAAATTTAGAACTTTTAATCCCCTCATGCTTGTTAATTTGATTAACCTATCCCTTTTCGAGGATGGGGCCAGATGCAATCAAGAGGCAACCGCCACTACCTGAATTCCCGACAATCTTTCACCAGATTATTGGACTAAAACCTGTTACTGACCAAATTTTCTCGTTGGATAACTTATGTAGCCCTTTTTTATTGAGTTACTCCATTAACTTAATCTCTCTGTGCTTTCTGTTGCTAGAAATATACAGCTTATTTGCGTGACTACTATCTGAATAAAGAAAATATTTGGTGGAAACTAATCTGATTCTCTTTCTTTTGCCTCTGCTCTCTAGCAGAGAGATAGAGAGAGCTTCTAGTACGGGTTGAGTTAAAGGGACGTTTGATTTTAGCTTTCAACTTAAGTTCGCATAGATACAATCTAAAAATCCCTGTTATTTAATGAAGCCTTTACTGGGATGGTTAGTTTTATTTAGCTACGAATGGTCTTTTCCATATCTAGAAATGACTCTTGTCTCTTAAAGCTCCAATTAAAATGAACAAGGTTAAAAAATCGATAGAAGGCTATGTCCGATTTCCGATGACAAGTGTTTGATGTGGCCGTCCAATCCGTTTTGTCTGAACATAGAATAAATGAACCAAGTGACCAAATAGTTCATTTCTCTCATCATCTTGTCAGTTTCAACCCCTTCCTGCTGCTTTGCACAAGCTGCTGTTTCTTCAAAACGATTTTGTACGCTGCGGAACAAGTGATAGTGCCAAGAAGGAGCAAAGTTGAGAGAATAAGTTGGTGAATGGATAATTTTCTCCCATCCAAGTTATTCTTCGAACTTTTGTGGCGTGATTCTTGCTGTTTAGGGTCGTGCTACATTGTTCACCCATTTTCGATTCACTATAAATTTTTTCTTCCTCGAAGCTTTATTCAACTCCATGATCACTGAGAGTAGATCTGAGCAATACTCATTGATGCATTAAAGTTAAACGCTGAAACTGATGGATTATTCCTTGGTCACCCGACCAGATTGAAAGAACTTTTCTAGTAAAGATTCCTTCTTAGCTGCTGACGCTCACAAACTTGCCACTGTTTAATAAGCTTAAGAACTCGGTAAAATATCCAATTGTTGTCACCAGTCACAAATCTAGCTACCAAAAGAAGGTGAAAAAAGTTGGCGAAAATGGGAAGATGTACAGATGTCAAATCGAGACTTGAGTTGATTGTTTACAGAAAACAATTCTTACGTATGCACCCACTTTCGAAGTTTAGGAGCTGTCTCAAGCTTTGAGGATGATAAGGCAGGTTAGGCTTCTTCAAGGCTGCTGCTTCAAAAAGCTTATGATCATCAAACTCACCTGGACGTCCGGTTCGATCTTCATCTTCTTCGAGAGTGAAGTCACTGCTTCTGGATTTTACATACCATTTTTCCGGCGGCTTGAACTCATAAAATATTACGTTTCTCAAGTCATTCTGGGGTACTTCCATATTAGCAGAGTTTAAATTGAGCAAATTTTATTTCAAATGTTCCATAAAACAAGACGGGATTTATTTAAATGCACCTTGGCATAAAAAATGCTTAACTCCATTAGACATTATAAAACTCTTTCATTTTTAAAAGGTAAAACTCGGACAGAACTTGTTGGATGACCTGACATATAAGGCTTTTCTTAAACACGTCAGCACCCATGTAGCGCCAGGAGGTTAGAAAAGACTATGTAGGTGCTTGCCGGCCAGTACTGGCGTGAATCCATTATTCATGCTTTATGGTGGTAATGAATTATACTCAAGAAGATGATTGGATGAAAACATTCTGGAAACCAGCAGCATGCTGAGTTGTGCTCAACCAGAATCATCGACTTGCTTGTTGGTGGGGTGACAGTCGAAATCACCCAATGCGGGCACTTTAAATTGATGATTAGCGATGAACCCAGTTATTGATTACGTGCTCTTCCTTCTAGGGAAGATTCTGCGTGCTTGTTTCTACACCTGCCTCCACCCCGAAACGGCTTTAGAAATAGATGAAAATTGATTAATTAATTCTTGTAATTAAAATTTTGATGTAACGTGTTACATACAGGCAATATGAGCTAATTTGGAAAAGTGGATGTTTCAGTGAGGTGCGATCGTATGGACATTGTTTGACTCAAAATATGAGAGCCCCATGGCTAGATCGAAGAGGAAGAAAGGTGATTTTAATCTCTTACTAAATTAAGGCCGGCGTATCCCCAAGGTTGAGTAGATTAATGTCGACGTCTCCAAGTTGACTTACCTCGAGTCAGGTAAATTCTCATTTTCAACTAAACTTCTTGTTTACAGATAAATTATTTAGACATTTACCTGCAGCTAGAATTTCTTGGAGAATTTCAGTCAGAAGGATCAACGTGAACTGACTTTGGGTTAAATAGAAATGCTGCTTAAATGAAGCAATGAACAATTAATTTATTTACCAAAAATTTCAATAAAACAGCAACATTTGTCATAAAGCCGAGACTGAACTGTAATTAAAAAACACATGTGGGAAATATTTAATTTTATTAATTAAAAGGGATCATTAAGTGAACAAAGGTACATCATTAAAAATATCACCGCCTTTTGAAACGAAAATGAATTCTGAATTTATGGAAGTCCGAGGAACTACGCAAATTGACTAGACTTTTCTCGTGACATTTCGTGTAGCTTAATAGTGACTTCATTACCAGAAAGGTCCCAATATTTGTAGTTCAAAGCGTGGAGGTCACGAGCCAGTTCACCTTTTATTAGATCCCAAACAGAGAGAAATGCAGACGAGATTTTTGGGTAGTCGATTAAAGAAATGTAAATATGCCTGAAGGTATAATCATGAAGAAATTCTTCTAGCTGACAGGGTTATTACCAATCTGATAAAAGGCACGATTGCTCGTCACTGAAGCAGGGCCTTCTGTATTAGAAAACCAACATTTTGAATGACAGGATAATTTCCTGGAAGGCCAAGCCACATTCAGTAACATTTTGAATGCCAAGGCGAAATTTAAATTGTTTGAGGACATAACAGAGTTCATAGAATTAAAACATCGGTTTTGTATGCTCATGCCCTTTTAAGGATGGTAGATAAGATAAATGACATAAATGATCCTTTCTTCAATTAACACATTAAAATACCACGAACGAACACTTTAGCTAACGTTAAATGGTATTTAAATCCTGTAAATTAATCTGAATCGACTAAAATATTTCAAACCAAGCTACGATGTAATTGCAGAAGTAATGTTATTTGAGACAAAATCTTCGGTTAATGCTTCAATTGCTGAATTGAGCAATCATTCCTAAAATAGTCTCAGATTATTTTAGATTTAAATACTTGTATGGAAATTGAAGAAATAAAATAGTGACCCAAGTTCCAGTAGAGTATTTAGAGTTTTTCCTGCTACGAGGGTTAAACAGTGAACATAGGGGCTGTTTCGCTTCACTTATTACAGTATAACATACTCTCCCTCAAACATATCAACCGCAGCTGCGGTAAACTAGTCGCTTTTATTCATGAAATAATTAATTCCTTTTTATCTGCTAAATTAAAATGCATTTCGCATATTTTGGTGGTTGGATTAGCCTTATCCTACCGGAAGGCCAAAGAAACAATTAAAAGGAGTGGGAAAAATTCAAAACATTGCAAATTATTCCCACAAAAATTTCGGGGACCTGTCTCTTTTAACGCGCTTGCTCAAGACTAAAACTATTCACTGTACGATCCCGTCACCGAGAGGGCTGGAAGGGTCCAGTCGCATTGGAAAGTGTTAAATCATCGTCATCGTTTTTACCATATAAATGAAACGCAATAATTCGACATCAGAAGTGTCGTAAAGCAGTCCAAAAGTTGACTCAAAGATTAAATTCGTCTCTTTTAGTATTTTATTACGGACAAAGTTGCTTTTGTAGCGAATATTTCCTATTTCCTACTGTTTGAAAGAACAAATACACTAACCTCGAATTATAAAACGCCATCCTTTGCACGATTGTAATAACGTATTTCAAAATCTACGCTTAAAATAGAACATTTAAACGACAAACTTGTTCCCAGATAAGGTTGTGTCGTAAGTCACCTCATTCCTATAGAGTTGCAATTTGTATAGTTTCTATTTGGAATCATATAAATGCTAAGGAACTTTGAATGAAGCTAGTTGAAAATTTTATATGAAACATATCTTAATAAAATAACTAAAGTATATTTAATAAATGTAGATCGGCCCAGCTAAAAGGCGAAAAAATTGCCCTTTTCAATTTTATTATTTAATATGCCGTTTATCGAAGAATATAGAATAGAATATAACACATAATTAAAGGTTAAAGAACGTTGATGAATTTGTACAAAAGTAATTGAAAAAAACGAGTGCACGAAAGGCAAAAAATCTAGAATATATGCTAAAAAACACTCTAATTATCTAATTCATTGTGCAGTAGCCACTTTTTAGATATTTCGCTTGTTCCCATCGCTGTCACGGCATTGTCAAAGTAGCATCAACAGCACAATACTACAAGTAGAAAATTCCCCTTTCCAAATGCAATTATTCCGCTTCTTTCTCCCCAGGGAATTTCGCAGGCAAAATGCCAACTGTTGAAACAGGTACATGTAACACTGCTTCAGGGTATGGCTACCAGGGCTGCTTGCCAAAAAACGAATCCTCGTGAAGTGCAAGTTACATTTATGTGGTCTTATCTGCCATTAAAAACCCTTTTCTACCATGGAAGTATCCAAGAATCATTTGAGGCACATAATTTTGGACTAGTTTAAACAAACTAGTTTAAAGCGGCAGCCGATGCGGCTAAAAACATTCACTCAGTTTAGGGAAGGAAGGTTTGAATGAAAGAAAATGGTTGAAGAAGTTTGCTTGCGAAATGCAGAAGTGGAGATTTCACTCTCCACTAAGATGAAGATCAAACCTGCTTTCCAGTTGTGTTTGATGACAAGTATCTTGAAGGAGCAGCCTTTATCCTGCTTTATCAGTTGAGATGGAAGAAGCGGTCAAGCTAAGTTCAAACCTTACGATTCTCTATCTTCATCTTCAAGAAATTGGAAGAGTTGCAAGACTTGAACAATGGGTGCCTCCTCATAAACCTAATGAAAACAATCAACTCAAATCTCGAGTTGACATCGGCTACTCTCTCTTCCACTTTCGCCAAGTTGTTTCGCCGTTCTTGGATGGAGGACCTGAGAGTGGCGAAGAAAAATGGATCCTTTATGGAAATATTTATCGTCGTCGACAGTGGCAGGGTCATAAAAGGGAAAGACCCCAGACAAAACCACAACAGAGAAGGGGACATCATCGGAAAAAAAGGTTCTGCTGGCTCATTCAGGTGGGATCGCTAAGAAATAATCCACTTTGAATCGTAACCATCTATAGCACAAATTTCGGTCCTCAAATCTAGTGTCAGCAGTTAGGATGCATGAACGGAGCTTTCAGGGAAAGACTTGTTCTAGTGATTCCAGTGGATAATGAGTGCTGTTTAATCAGAACAATGCGCGACTCAGCACAGCAAAAAATCACCTTATATCAGATAGAAGTAGAACTTGGTTGGAAAAAATTCCAGACCTCCAGACCTCCTTCGGCTCATCATTTACGATCTCATTTAGAAAGGAAATCAGTTTTTCAGCGCACGAAGAAGTTATTGAAACTGACATCTGTGAGTTCCTTGAAACTAAACCTAAGGAAAATTTACGACAATGAATACATTAAGAAAATGTTTGTTAATAGATGGAAAGAGGTAGTAAAAAATAGGGGAAAGTGCATTGATGATTAAAACTATGATTTAACATAACATTTAGTAACTTGTATTTTTCTCATTAAGACAGAATTCATTAGATGACCTGGTAGCATCGTCAAAGTTATCATGTAGAATAGTGTTTATTTTCAGATTCAAAACAAGTGACACAATATTGTCTACAAAAAGCATGCATGTAGAGGTGAAACATTTGCTTTAAATGACTTTCTGAAACAGTCTTGGTCTGATTTGTGAAGAGGCCATTAGTGAAGAGAGTCAATTCCTTTAAGCACCGAGACGGTTTTATGGTTTTGCCGGGTTTATTTTTATGTTTTCTCAAGTCCCCCTATTAGTGTAAACCCTTAAGATGATAATGTCTGTCCGTTCGACTCGGCTCTTGTAAAAATGTGTCTGGCAAGGTTTAAGACTCGAAAAAATCGAGATAATAAATGGTAGTTGAAGTCCTAATCGAGATAACTAACCTATTAGGAAAATTCAGACAATCAATCGTTATTAGTCGTGACCCTTTCAAGGCTTTAAATTACAATCGGAAACCAGTTTGACATTCATGAATTTTCACTATATAAATCCCTAAATTTTTCTGCTCCTTACTCAAAAAGACAGCAGCGAGCTCGAAAAAATTTGAGCTACACTACAAATATTGCAGAAAAAAAGTTATATGAAAGATATGTTTAAAAGGGATTTCCTCAACATCTCCTTTTGTTACTGCTTATTTTCTTAACTACCTATTACTTATTCAAGCATTGTCATATGCATGAATGGAAGTGCTAGTGCTTAGGACTGAGGCTGCGCTTGACTTAAATGGAAGCACGAAACTGCACTTTGAGATAGCAATTCTTCAAAGTAATTTAGCCCACCTAAGGGGATGCACAAAATAATTGAAAAGCCTGACATTTTGGCATCATAATCATTAAACGACTTTTAAACAATCAAAACTCAGCAAGTTTTACTGTATATTATTTAGCATGTTTATTTCTAATCACCTTATAAAATGGTAGATTTTCAGACCTTCAAAGGGGCCGAATTGTTAGTGCTCGGAGGGCAGACGCTAGAATAACACAAACTGCCCCAATGCTTGGCCTTTCAAGAGACACTGCCTCGAAACTAATGACTGCTGCCTTTGGAAGAGAAAACTTCGCCCTCACCAATGCACAAGTCTAGCCGAAAGTAGAAATCGTTGGCTGAGATAGACCACCTTCGGACCCTAGATGTAATTGCTAGAGAGACTCGTAAGACCACGGATATACAGTGTTCACTGCAGAGACCAATAAACACCTGCAGAACCTAGTTTCCACAAAAGCCGTTCGTCCTCAAAGACAAAAGCACCAAAGCGTTTAGAGTGGTGGGGTAGAAACCTCCAGAACTGGTCCCTTGAGCAGTGGAAAAGTGTGATTTTCTCTGAAGTGTCGTCGTTTATCACCGAGTTTACGTTTGGAGACAGTCGAAGGAATAATTTAATCTGGACTACTGATGTTAAAATGATCTGGAGTGTTTTCCTTGGAAAACCGCTGGACCAACAATTTTCCTTCGTGGAAGAATAAACAGTCGAGGACATTTAGGAATTTTGTTCTACCAAGTTCATCATCCCATGGCTGTTCAAAAACTGCGGTTTCCGGAGTGGAAAGCCTCCATCTTTCGAGATGATGGTAATGCACAAATCTATACGGCAACTAAAATTGGTAAGCATGGCGTCAAGAGGAGTTTTCTAATGAAGTTTAGCATCTCATCTACCCACCATAATCAACGACACCACCTCAAATTCATTACAAAGAAGCCTTTATGGCGGATTTTAGAGATTCAAGGAAGAAGTCGATATCCGCCGCCGCTATTGTCTCTTGAAGAACTGGATGATGTCTTAACTGAAGAATAGGCCAACATTCCATAGGAAACAAATCAAAATTTGTGTGAATCAAAACCTCGGAGGATCGAGGCTGTAAATGCCGCAAAAGGTGGTGGACCCACACCACATGAAAATGCATTTCGTTGTTATTTCAAGGTGTTCCCACTGATTTGTGCTACCTCTGTATACACTGACACAGTGCTGATTTAAACGTTAAACACTCTTACTAATTTACCTCTATATATAAGCAAAACAATTGAAATGACATTAGTTACATAACATTGGAATCTTAAAATACCGCTTAAGCGGATGGTCATTTCGAAATTAGAAATGACAATTTCACACTTAGAACTGCGTATTAATTTGCATAACAATTTCGAAAAAATAGGGTGTAATCATGCTTCAGTTTGAGAATGTGAGGTTTTAAATTAGTAAAGTCTGTAAAAAATTTGAAATATATTTCTAGGAGCAAGATCGCCTGGTGTTGAAATTCACTGAGCGAAAGTGACAGCACTATTCAGTATGTTATAAAAAAGAAAACCCAACGAATAGGGAAAGTGCAGGGAAGAGGGATATTTTCGTTGGTCAAGTAATCTGCTTTATTTATATCACGACAACACGAAGCACTTTGTTTATTTGATTTAGATAGAAACAAACATGACATATTTGGTCGAGAGATGCCAAATATAAAAAAAACGCACTTAGTTTTTAATATAACATTAAATATTATTTTTACTGATAGATGAGTTAATTGTCTTTCTTATAACTATTTATATTTTCTCTAAAGATCAATTTGAGATTATTTTTAGGTAAATTTCAGGATAAAACAGTGATTGTCATTTAAATTATTTTGCTAGCTGTATGGCTTTTCCATTAATTAAATGACGCTTCTAAATTGCATTTATTCAGAATTTTTTCCCGTATTTGGCTGCAATGGTTTTATAAATAATTCCCATAAATTCAATATTTATCTGTCCAGTCGGCATTTGGAAAGGTGGTGAAATTATAGTCGAATGGTTGCCGTTCTTAAGGCTCTATGCAATAGGTTTTGATGGCAAGGGACGAACCCCTTACTACTCACTTTCAAGCTAGTTATATGTAGCCTTAAAAAAGTACAAATTTTGTGTTAACAAAATAATTTTTAAGTGGTATGGTAAAAAACTGAATCGACAGGGGCTCTGGGTATGCGTTTGCAAACTCTCCTCGTGATCAGATTAGAAGGTTGTTTATTTGATTCCCACTGCCTTTTGAGATTTAAAACCGAGCGGACTTTCCAGTTGTTTGATAGGTGGGATTTCCAGCCATGAGAGCGCTGAAGCCGATTTCTCTTTGGTGATTTTAACTCTCCCGATTAAAAGAAGGAATAGGAGGATGAGAATGAGGATGAACTTTGATTGCCCCGATAAAACAGTCTCATGGCTCAGAAATTTGAGTAAAGAGTGTCGGTATTGCATTGCAAGCTTTGCAAAGTTGACTTACCACGTAAAAAATTTGAAGTACACAGTCTTCAAATAATTATAATTATAATTACTGAATGATATTTTTTCTTCTGAAGCCAAAAAATTCATAGTTTAAGCGAGAATTCAAGACATAATTGTCATCAATTTAGACAGTATGAGTTAATTATCAATGCACAAAATCATGCAATGTTCGGAAAGGGACCAGAGTACAGTTTTTAATAACACTAATTTATAAATACAATTTTTCTTGGATTAATCAAGCAAATATTAAAAGGCGCTGTTAACTCTTAACGCCAACGAATTGTGTTATTAAAGACTCGATTATCTATAATTGACACAAGAGTAGGTACGGCAGCTAGTATTATTATTTGTATTAATTTTCTTACTAATAAACGCACACCTAGCCAACCCCACAGGGTTGTTAGTTTACGCCCAAGGGCTAATTTATCAAATGCTGTGCCTCTTTCGAGGGTTCGATAAGCGTTGGTTAGTGGAGGAGACAAAATGGAGGTAGAGTCTGGCAGGGAGTGGAAGAATGACATCTCAGGTTACAGGAATTTTTGATCCTGAATGAAATAAAGATAATTTGTGGAATTATCTGGTGCTATTTCAACAGAGAACGCTGCAACCTGCAATCGATAGCCCACAAATAACTCATAACTCATCTAAGCAGATCTTCACCAACATAAATGTGCTTAGAATTCACTATGGCGATAAAATGAACAATTGAATCTTTTAAATTATTCCCAAGGGCTTCCCGCTTTTAGCTGTCTGAGAAGCGAGACCTTTCCTTGCGAAGTTTCCGTGCAAGACGTCGTTTTAGACCTCCCAGGAAGATACATTAAAGCATCGCAAATGTCATCGATGTTGCTTTCGATTATAACATTCTGTTTTAAACAACGAAATTCATTTCTGCAATTGTACGGCTAAAATTTTGTTCCCCTATAGTTGTTATAAGTATGTTGTCTATAAAATGCATTCTGAGCAATAATAATGAGTTTTTCAGTACCGATAACATGGAATCAAGCCGATATAAATCATTCTGAAAATGCTAAGTTTGCAAAAGGCTACCAGAGTGAGAAAAATATTCCCATGTTTATGCAGCATTTAATAAATAAATTAAAAGCCAGATCAATTTTGCATCATATTAGAGAATACGAAATTGGCTTAAAAAGTTGAGTTAAAGAGAACTGTGTGTATCAGAACCTACTTTATACAATTTATTTATTACGACAATGTAAAAGACAAAGCGATTCAAGGAAAACGGACATAGTAACAAGGACTTAGGCAAGGGGGATACCAGATATGAAAGAACTCCTACATTCTTTTTTGTGTTTGCTCCCTGTTTGCTATTTTGGGCCACCTTTGCCTGTCTTGGCTAAGCATATAGTGCAACAAACAAATCTTGATGCATTAGCACTTGCCAGGAACTAAAATCATGGAAATATATTTCCTCTTGAATAACAGTTGACACGCTTCACCAGTTATTTAGGTGGAACATTTCCAAGCAATGCTTTATATTTATTTGTGGCGTACGGCTACCAACTAATCGCATCCGACTACAACTCTCGATCAACCAATTACGGAGCGATTCCTGATTAGTAGAAATCAGATGTAGCCTATTTATACCCTCATACTCACATCCCAAATACATATACACACACAGACGCATACTTGGTCTAACGTGCATTCCGGTCTTACTATCTCTTGGTGCGGATCCCGATCTGATAGGGTTACATACCTTAGTGATATAGTTCGTTGTTTGTAGCAATCCGCTACATATTTTAGGGTTTTTGTTTTGGAACGTTGAGAGCAGAAATCCGATGGCATTTTCACTAGTGTAGTCATATAATTAAAGCAAATTAATTAAAATTTGTTGCAAAATTATGACACAACTGCTTTTGTTTTCGCATAGTTCATGTAGAAGCCGCTACACCATTTTGCCTTTTTGAATTTTAATTTATCCACTTTCATTTTTTACAAGGTTATGGAGATATTTGGTTTTATTCTTTTGGTTTGTGGGTAGGAATTCACGACAGTATATAAATCATATCACACGTAATTAAACCAGTATTCAGTACCATAAGTGAGCAGTATTGTACGCACTTTGGTCTACTAAAACAAAGTTTATTCTTTGTTTAATTTCTTTTAAAAGGCGTTTTTCCTTGAACATCCCTTAATATTGACTAACACCATTTTGGAAAAATTTATAACCTATATAAAAATAAGTTATTTTTGCGATCACCGTGTATCATTCTTAGTTCCGAAATAACACTCGTGAGGGAAAATAGCGGATTCTTTCCTGGAACTTCTATTTTCGTGTACAGTTTTCGAAACTGCACAATCAGGTTTGCATTTCAATAAAAGTATAGCCGATTTGTTCTATTTTAACTTCCCCAGGGTTGCATTAGCTGAGGTTCTCTTTGCCTACATAGTTTTCCGGAGTTATTAGCTAACTATACCCGCAATAAATGACAGTTCCTTTACCTTATCTTACTCAGTAACCCTTACTCAAATTCACCACACCTTCCATATCCAATTCTTCTCCAGAGACTCCAGTAGGAGCGCTACACTCAGTAATTAAAAGAAGAGCCTCACGCAGGGCGGAAAAACCCCTTTTAATTAGAGTTTTTATGCACTACTAGGCCTTCGTTACATTAAAACCGGGGATTTGTGCGGCTATTCACTTTTTGTTGGCGAGAAGGAGTTATTCCCTAACAAAAAACGTTTGCAAATTTAGATTTTTCGAGAGATTCACAAGAGGGCAATAAAAGCGCAGTCTTAATACGACCTGATTCGTCAAGTTGTATGAATGAAATGTTCATCATATACCAGTAGAAGAAACAAACATGTATTGGAGCTAAACTGATAGGCTCGGAAAATTTTTCTAAAAATCTACACACAATCTTATTTCTCAGCATGATTTCCATTCAGCTCAATGTAATGCAGGATGAATAAATTTGGAATAATCGGTTTTACACGTTCTTCTATTCATGGCTTCTTCAATGAAGGAAAAATATTAAGCATTCTATTAAATAAAATTTTCACATAACCCAGCCTTCCAAAAACTGAATAAATTTTATTTCTTGCCAGTAAAATCGAACAGTCGGGGCATGGGTTTTGAAAATAAAGAGTAATGAATAGCATTCTTCCGGTAGTACGTGAAACTGAGAATTTCTTTAATGGGGTCTTGGGAATTTATTCATTAACTTTCGTTTGTGCACGATAATGGGTCTTAAAGAAAGATATCGACAGACTTAGTTTAGAATTGTATCAACTTTCAAAACGTGAAAGCCTAATAACCGTAAAAACACTAGACCGATTGAAATGCTAGTTGGAATTATCAAAACGGTACTTAATTTTTGAAATAATTTTTGCCATAGCTTGCCTTCAAATACATCTACATCGGCATTTCTTTGACGTGCTCAGAAATTCTTAACTTTTCAGGAGCAATCGCTGCAACTGTACAGATTTTGCTAGAATTATTTCTGAATGACATACAGTCAGTAAACAGTTTAAAATATGTCAGTTTTATTTTAAGTGGAGAGCTGTCATTAAATTCAAAGCGGAAAATAAAATTCACTGAAAGAAAGCCTGCCATCCATGATCAGATACTGAGTTGTGGTGATGTTAGTAGTTAATTGTTAGTAGAAAATGCAGTTTTATTATATGTGTAGTCTCAAAATTTGTTTCGACCAATTTTTTACAGCTAGAAAGAGGTATATTAAAAGGAAAAATTAAGAGGTTTGAAAAAGGTTACTCGCCTTTAATTATTTTACTAAAACTTTTACTAAGCTTCTCAGCTCAGTTCACTCCACTCAAGCATTGTCTTATGCATGAAAGAATGTGCCAGCTCCGAGGTAGCGTGCTTAATCAGCTGGAAAGCTTGGAGGTATTTGCTTTTCAAACAATAAGTAGAAATGCAAAAGAAAGGAAGGCACAGTGAAATAATGCTTTTTTACTGAAATCTTAAGATATAAGAAAGAGATATTGAGGATTATGTAGATAAAAAATGTATGCTGCTGAACGGGCAAGAGAGCGAAAAAATAAGGGAAAACCCACATTCAAGGTTGAAATATTAACAACGTTGCGGATAAAGGGAGTTTCTTCGTGAAGTCAGGAATTAGATTTGGGGCTCGAGGCTTTTGGAATTCAGTTTTGGGAGAATACAGACAAATTAAAGGAATGCAGATATACATTTTCCTAATCAAGTCCTTATGGTTTGATAGTTTGATAAAACTGCGTGTCATGCACCCAAAATATCCCTCAAAAATGTATTTAATTTAATGTGTTTTAATTTGCCTTTTATTTACACCTCTTTAGGGAGACATATTAAACAAATAATGCATTACTATCTTTTGCATTACTATTGATACATACATAAATAACATTAGATGCAGATAAGGCGTAATCAGATTTCGTCTTGATGATTTTGAGGGTCGCTTGTGAAAATTCTTCCATCTCAAAAAACGGCAGTAAAATTGAATATAAATAAATATAATAATTGGAATTTGCTGGCTTCTAGTAAATCACACTTTAAAAAAGTGTTAAAATTATTTATCTTTACCCAAACACCAAATGCTTACATAAACAAGTTGTTAGCTCCAAACGGTTCAAAAGGAGAACCGATTGCTTTAAAGAAGTGACTGAGACGCTCTCACGTTTGTAATCGATTTTCGTCTCCTAAATCGCCGACATCACCAGCCTATGTTAGTGGTTGTGGCTGAATTTTATCTTCCCTTTTCGCTTTTAATTCCCTGCCTTCTATCCACTGAAAGACGATCTGCAAAAGTAATATGTCATCCTAAAACTGCCTAAATCGTAGTGGTTCTGACGGTGAATGTAGGGCCACTGAACCTCTCATTAGAGATTTTAAGTTGAATTATGGAAGTCAATAGGCAACAGTTCTCACATTTACTTGATCGTCATCGAAAGTCATTTATAACCCCATTGATACAAAGTTTGAGCAACGAAATTTTGTAGAATCTAAAGATGACTCATTAAGAACACCCGAGGGGCTGAGATAGATTTCTTTTGAGCTCATTAATACAGTTGAAACTTCTCATAACGAAACGAAGTTTTGCTTTTATGAAATTAATATTTTACATTAAAATATGCTATTTATTGTAATTATATATTCAGGTGTCTTTAATGTATATTATATATTAGGATATTATTTAAATAATGCTACTATACATTATTGTGCAACATTAATAAAATGCGTGACACTATAATTTATAATAAGAGTTTGCAACCCATTAAGAACTTTTGAAAGGGGTTTAATCACATACTCGATCGATTGGTTCGAGTTTCTGAAAGTGAACTGTGCAATGAAACATGATCAAATGTTTCAAATTTAAATTAAAGCACTACCTGTTTAGTGGATTGTAAATTAGTGCGATTTCTTCGGTGGCTGATGATTCAAATGGGGAATGAACTCCGAGGCCGATTTTGTTTATATGAACCTATCAGACTAAAATAAGATTACTCGAGTTTCTGCAATTAATGCTGAAGAAACAGTCACATTATTTTAGACAAAAGATATCGCCATTTTAATGGGCTGTTTGTAATTTTACTGTGTTAAGAACACCTTCATTTGACCAAGGATAAAAGAGTAGTAATTAAAATTCCCATTCTTTAAAAAGAAGATTCGACTAGGGATGAGACAAGAAAAATAATGATGAAAAGTATATTGAAGTCAATTATTTCAATTTAAAGTTTCCCAAGATTATTCGAACTCATTTAATTACAGAAATGTTAAAATATATGCAAAAGTGTAACGTAGAAACAGTTACAGAATTAAACATAATCTTATTTCAGATTTTGCATGGAATTTAGTTAAAGTAGGAAAAGCAGCAAGATTTTCAATAAATGAACTTTATAATTCATTTTTAATTGAAAATAGATGATTTGTGGCCCGGGGTGTCATAATTAATTAATGGATAAATTGTGTTGAATTTAGGAATGCCACGACATTGGGATTTCCAAGACAGTTAGTCACTAGTGCCAAAATTCAGTGCGATTGTACTCGTTTCTCTCGGGATTTTTTATTTGAATCTTTTATAAAGGAAAATTTGGAGAAAGCGCTATAGAGAGCTAGTAAAACAAGGCGTCTATTCTTTTGGTACTCTTTAGCAAATCCTAAGCAAAATTGTCTTTCAAAAATGCTTGAATGAGAATTTATTAGAGATGACAGAAAATACATGAAACCCATTTGATCGTGTATCAACCACTACCGAATTTTTACTGGACCCCATATCCATGTTTTGACCCTTGGAATTGTGCTGAAACGATGAAAAGAGAATGTCAAGGAGACAGTTTTCGGTTGTACTACTGCCTTCACCATGACCAGTATAGTGCAAACAGCCCGTGTATTTCCCGAATCTTGCTGTTATTTTCTTTTAACAGAAAACATGGCCAGTGAAGATTTGTTTTCATCAAAAAGAAATGCATTAGCTCTTCCCCTAGGTTCGCCTGAATTTCAACAAAATACAAGTGACCAAAAGCTACATTTGGTCAAAGATCTAACAATTATCTTTTGAGCTTTACTTTCCGATATAAATCAATTTTTCATGATTCACAAGTCTATCCACTAATGTCAATGAAACAAATTGGCTGGAATGGATTAGAATAGGGCAGATTTCAATTCGAGATTTAAAATTTTTTAGCCAAAGACCTCATAAGGCGAGCATTTTTAGCGATTTCCGGGAAACTTTTTGAAGTTTCGAAGATAAATTTCATAACTGCACGACTTAAACTAATCTTCATTGCAGGACAAGCTTCTTGAAGGGCTAGATCTTAATCATACTCGTGGAGACTGAAATCTTCAATTCTGATTTTTAAAGATATCTTTGGAAAGTTACTTCATCTTTGACATTCTCTTCAATATAATCCGAGTGAATTCTTCAAGCGACTTTGATGTTTAGCTTTCTTTCTTGAACTCACAAAACCTTATTTGCCACAAATGATTTTTGGTTACTGCCATATTAACAGATATTTGATCAAGTAAATTTTAATTTGATTGTTCTGTAAATAATTAACAAGTTTAAGTCCATTTTTACTTCATTTTATTTCGTTAAGTTTGACAAAAGGAAAATTTCGACTGAACTTATGCGACGACCCAATAAATTCTTGTTTTCAGAAATGAAGCTGATTGCCAGTTAGGAATTCATGATATGAGTGAATAATGTCAAAATCGCTATCTGCGACTACTTGTTTGTTTAAATAAATCAAGTTGCCTTCCAAATTTCAGAAGTATGAACGACGGCCCGCATCAGTTACATTAGATGCAGTCGACTGGAAGCGACTCTGTGTTATATCAGATTTAAAATAGACCAAAAGAATTTCAAGTAAATGCGACCGAATTCAGTGTAATTTCCCTTTAGCAATTCCAGTGGGGCCGCCCAATACCAGCCGTCTGAAATGCGAGACATTTCCGCAAGCAGAGTTTTTCCGACGAGGAATGTTTTCTCCTCATGACTTCCAGGGACGAGTTTGAAAAGGTCATTCTAATGCGGTCTAGACGTGAAATTGTTGTTTTTATTTGGGATATTTCCTCACTTGTTCAAATACTACTTGAATGTTGCTTGTTGCCTGTCCGCTTTCTGTAAAATTCATTCTAATTAGTGCTTAAATTTGAAACAAGCTACTTCAGATGGTTAGCTAAGCATGATATTATAAGATGCCAACTTTCTATTTGTGAAATTGTGCGGAATCTTCATCAAACCATTAAATATTCTATTTCTTGTTTCGACACGTTTAATTTAAAAAAAAATGTTAATAATGAGACAAAGGCTTGAATTGTGTACTATTCAAATAGTGAATTTTGGCAAAAGAAGTCCTTAGATTTCATTTATTCATAATGTCATCGAGGAGGAAGTAGAGACATTTTTCCTCTTAGAATGTGTATAATGGCAACTATAGTTAGTTTTAATTACATCCTTTCACGTTTTATGGTGGTTTGAAATATCAAGATGAGTTTTCAGCACGAAATTGAAGAAACCTTTTTTCATGCTACAGTTCACCAATAAGTTCTCCTTCAATTCTGCCTTTTCTTAATAGAACGAAATTTAAGGAATATTTATAATGTCTAACTGAGCTGAACATCGTTTTTATGTTTCGATGCCCTTTGAATGAATACATTTTAAAGAGTATTTAAATTAACATTTACTTGCTTAATACCCTTCTAGCATGGAAGTTCCCACGACTCGTTTGAGACCCATCCGAAGAGGCTAGAAGTTAATAAACGAACTCGCAGATGAATAAGTGGGAAATTCAGAAGTAAAGAATTTGCCCTCGACAAAGATGAAGATCGAACTATCCCGCTCTATAAATTTATAAATTTGTAACTAAGCAAGCATTGTTTAAAACAACTGTTCATCGCTATCTTCAAAAGTCGGAAAAGTTCTATATATAGTTATTAAAAGGGTGCCTCATTAATTGCCTGAAACCACTCCCTAATCTCGACTTGACGAGATCGGCTCTTCACTAAATTCTGGCCAATTTGTTTCACCTTTTTTGGATAAACGAATTGTGACTGACAGTAAGTGGTTGTTTCATCGAAATTTTAACTTCGTGGAGAGTGCCAGGGTAGAATGACCCCAAACACAGCCACCAGGAGGGTAATTTCATGCGAAAAAGATCGTTCTTTTTCAGTTTGATGGGATTAGTCCACATTGAATTGTTACCACCTAACGCTTAAAATAACAACTGCAATTGCTGCTGAAATCCACTGTTATGAATTTGGGCTTTTGGACCAAGCTTTGAGGAAAGTAGAAAGGACATCCTCTGGTAAAAATATGGCATTTCTTCGGGGCAACGCACGAACCCACACAACAGGATTCACGTCACAGCTGATCGAAAAAGAACTTGGTTCGGAGAAAATGTCTCCAGCACCTTCTTCTACAGTTTGCTTACAAATTCATTTGGAAGAAGCAGCTTATTCAATACTACAGGAGAGGGGTTAAAGCTGACATTTATGAGTTATTCGAATAATCACAACAGCAGGATTTTGGCATTAATGCAATTAATATGCCTGTTACTAGTTGATTGACTCTTAAGTGAGAACTAGTGAAATCCCCTTTCCCTGCAAGGGATTTGCCGGAATTGAATAGACTTCTTAGTTATAGATGTGATAAAGTATACTTAGCTCATGTAAGACCCGGGATTATTTATTTATGAAACAGTGAAAATAGCATAAGGAAACCAAGAGAAACTTGAGAAGGTTGTTTTTTTCGTTAAAAAATAGAAAACGTGGCTAATGATCTAGACGATACAATGACTATCAACCTCTTAGTCTACCATAAATTTTATTTGAAACAAGATAAGTGCGATGGCTATGTATTCCAACAAACCTGCTTTCCATTTACTGAATAAATGTATTTTCTTTATTTCAAATTATGAATAATAAGCTCTACGTTGTTGTGTACCACAATAATATTCCGTTTTCCCTCGATTTAAAGCATTACACGAATGTTTAAAACACTTTTTAAAGATAGGGACATTGCTAGTGAATTCCTTTAATCATGGGACAAACTAGAATATAGTCTTATACGGCGAGGTCACAAACTAATTTGTCATCTTTGCAAAAGCAAATTTTTCTTAAACTTTTTATACCGTCTTGACGTTTTGGGGAGAAAGAAGAAAATGAACTCTAATGGTTGTCATTAGTAAGGCTCTTTGAAGCTAAGGCGCAAGATGTGATAAAGTGCTCTGCGAATTTGAATTTCGTAAGTGAGGCACAAGGGGAGGAATATCTATAAAATTTCATGATATTTTTTCGCTTGCATTTGCAAAACTTTATCGTCTACATTCTTACTCAGTTTTCCCTGATAATAGCAAAAATAATTTTCAACCAAATATGTAGAGACATCTATGAATATTTTATGAAAGACAAACATTACAGCTCTTATATCGATGCGGTCTTCATAAATTAACTATCTGAAAAGTGTAATGAGTCTTTCGAGAAATGCATTCACCTCTGGTTCAAAGGTTGTCAACAAAAGAACTCTGCGAGTCGAATCTCATGAAAGGGGTAGCTGTCACCATATAAGTCAGGTATGCCGCTAAGTGGTCACATCTGTAGGGCTTCAGGGCCTTTTTATTCAGCAAATTAGGTGGAGACGACTAAGTCCCGAATATGTGCTCTAGAGTTCTTTAGTAGGACTTTGTTTTTACGTTCAACTTAAATGCTTGTAAACCAGTTGCGGCAGCCTAGACTACGCAAAGGCTGATTTAATTGAAAAAATTCGTATGATTAATTTTAGCACTACAAATTTCACTGTTTAATTTGGAAATGTGATAAAAGGACGATAAAGGTGTTTTAGACAATCCTTATTAATAAACTAATTTCAATTTAAACGCTAGCAGTCAAAACCGCTCGGATGAGTTTATTTATATTTTGATCAAAATCCATATTTCAAACTAGCTTTTCGTCTAGTTTGCATAACTAGAAGAATATGTTCAAAATAAATATTTAGGTTTTTTAATCCCTAAAGTCTCTCGCAAATCCATTTGAATTCCAATTTAAGTGAGTTTTCATGACGATGGCATTAATAAGTATTTCGTTTAATCCGAATGATCCCACCTATTGAGAGTCCACAATCGGTATACCATATTTCTATTGTGACCAATGTAGAAGTGGGTCAAGTTAGTTGCAAAAATTTGTGCTAATTGCCTGTCGAAAAGCTCCTCCACGCCTACTTTTATGCTCCACTGGGCTTTTATTGAAAACAGCCTGCCGATCAACGTTCGGTGTTCCCATTTTTGCACTGATGTAATAAAAAGAGCATCATTGGCTCTGAAAAGTCTCTATTCAAATATTTTTCGGGCAAATAAGAGTCAATTATTGCCTCGGCAGTATCAGATCTCACGTTTTAAGGCTTAGTAGATTGAGTGGGTTTTGTCGAATAACTACGGTTGCAATGTAGTTTTAGTATCACGACTAAAATTTATCATTTTATTCGGCGCCATTTGATACTTTTTGGATAGTTAAAGCCAACTTTAACTTTGGAGATGGAATACCGTTTTAAAGTTTTATATAAACCTTGTCGAAATGTTTCTTGAACGTCTTAATTGGTCATAAAGTATCTTTAATTGATGGGAGATTGATCATAATGGCTGTTGTTAATATAATGGTTACTTCAATTGTTTTTTAACTTTAAAATCCTTGATTTTTCGAGTAGGACATGATCTATCTGAGGTAGCTGTTAGTTATTAGTTTTTGTTTCATGAAACCGTCAATGCAAATTAATATTTATCAAAAATTTCAATCTGCATTATAATCAAAATTTAATCCTTAAGAGAAATCACCATGAGGGTCCTTTCCCGGTTCTGGAAGTAGATAATTTTTTAGCCGGTTTATCAGTTATGTAACATAGTCGCTCTTACCCCCTAGGAAAAGGTATTTCGTTGGATGGGGACTCCTCAAGAAGTCAAGGCGGATCAATAATAGGCGTTGAAAATTCCTAAATCCTCAAACGGATTGGGCATTTTTTAAACACAGTGATTTTATTTCCCTCTTTTACCAAGGACTCTCACTGTCGTTTGGCAATTTAAACTGGCGTGGGAAGCGGTGCAGTCTAAATCAAGAAATGGGTTTAGGAGAAAGCGAAGATTTTTTCAACTTCTTCACTTTCGAAGTTAGCATTTAGCATGCCACTTGTGCAAAGTGACAGTCGGTAAAAATTCTTCAATTTGTTTAGTCAAAATTAAGGCATCGCCTAGGGTGATAAGTTATGATTCGTTACAGGTTTTCTCCCCGAAAGTTTGCAAAGAAGTGAGCCGGTGGCCGCACTTAATTTATGTCTAAAGAGAAGAGTCCCTGGAAATACAAGATTTTGTATCACCTACGATGAAAAAAATTGTAAAGCAAACCGAACCAATAAATACGACATCAAATACTACTGTCAACATCGACTATATAATTGGAGCCGTTTCGGCCGTTAGCCATGACATTGACTAGTAATTCCATTTGAAACACTGAATAATAGAATGCAGTCTTTTCAATAGAATACAAAAAATATTTAGGCCCATCCTATTAAAGGAATGCTTTGGATCTCTGATCGAAATGAATAAAATTCCTCCGACATGCGCGGCTCCAAAAAACGTATTTCTTCTTGCGAGGAAACTAGAAAAGTTCCAAGGAGCAGGTAATGGTTTATCTAAGAACATGGTAGGAATTATTAAAAGGAGTTAAAATATCAAACTGCCACTGAAAGAGTTTAACATATTATCAATACTTATTCATTAACCGGTCTCATGCCATAGGTAGTGCCATAATTTCGTGATAAATATTAAGTAGCAAAATCATTAAATTAACTCTATAATAGGAGCAAAAGTACATTATATGTATTAACTAAGGTTCGTCTACGAAACACAAGCACTAATGAAAACATATATATCTAATAAAATGGGAATAAAATTACTGTAGGCCATCTACTTAATCTAGTTTTAGTTGAAAATGGAAATCAATTTGAAATTGGCATATCCTTCACTATTAATCTGATAGGGTTTTCAAAATGGAGCGTGTGATGTTTTACAAAATCTTAATTGGAGAAAATAAAAAAAACATGTATTTTGAATCGGTTATAAATTCTTTCGTGGTACTTGGTAATGCATTTTCTCTGGGTTCTATTTATTTTGTGTTCATATCTACTCAGTATTTGTTAACACTAATCACTGTTATTTCAAAGGTAGAAGCCAATGAGGATTCGAAGACACCCTTGATTGAAGCTTTACATGACGAATGAAAGGGTAGATATCTACTAAGGTTTGCAGCAGATACCATGAGCCCTAGATTGTTTATCGGGCATTCATTTTACGTAAAGAGGAAAATGAAATGTTGTTCAAGAACAAACGCAAAACGAGGAGGGGAAATCAGTGAAGGATTCCAAGCTGCATCACTGAGAAATTGAAAGTTTACAACTGCCAAAGAGATGAACGAAAATGAGAGTTGCACACGTTGCGCCTCGCAAAGACAGTAACCCAAAGTCTGAGTTAAAACCCTTTGTCTGCCCTGTGGGGTCATGACACATGCCACAAAAGCCCCAATTAAACAAAGGTAGACGTTGTGGCTCCGTCGGCAAAGATAAGGTGTCTACATTCATCGAAGTGCCTAATTTGTAAAGCAGAAAGGTGCACGTGCTTTGGGTGTCCACTGTGCCAACTCGGAAGGGCATAATGAACCAATGTTATTTGAAGCATCAGTGCAATTCGATGAGGGGAAGGCGCACGGAAGAAATGACTGCCGTGGATTCATCGACGCCAGGCACTGAGGCTCTGTAAAGTGCCTTGGCATGGTACAGGTTCTTTAAGCTTCGTTCATATATTCACCTTTAATAGGCATTACCAGGCCTCACCTCTTGGGTCTTTATCACTGTGGTATTCGTTTTTACTGCGTTTCAAGGCTACGATAATTTGATATTTTTAATTCAAAACAGCCTTGTCTGGTTAAAGAAGGAACAAATTGCAATGGCTGGAACGCTTATAATAGAAGCATTTAGAACGGCCTCACTTTGCAGTATTAGTAACAGAGAGTCAAATGAGGCCTTATCATAAAGCAATCTTCAGTCGCTTTAAATAGCTACTTTTATGGTTCCAGATGGTACATCGATAATAAGCACTAGATTAGAACAAAGAAAAAAGGGAATTTCATTAAAAGAAAGAGATTTTATGTTATTTAGAGTCTAAGTTGCTTTGAAATAGCCAAAATGGATGCAAACGTTTATAATGACTACTTTCAAAGAATTAGACAGTCTCTTCAATCTCGATTGAACATGATTTAAACGTTAAAAGGAATAAATGGATTTTTTTGAGGTTTTTATTTTAATATCCTCCATTAGCCAATTAAAAAGTTCCATTTACAGAAGGGAATTTCAAATCTACCTCATTTACTGCACTCAGGGTTTATCTCTGTTAAAATACTTGTAATAGTCGTTTTCGTTTCATCATTCATCCCCTTACATCACCAGGGATTGCCGAAACTTGATTTTTTCCAAGACAAATAGTTATTCCTCGCCTTAAGTACTTTACGTTTTGATGACTTCCTTGGCTATTAGCATAAAACATAGTACTTAATTACTAATTCTCATTCAGTACCCTTCTTCTACAATTATCCGAAACTTCTGAGACTACTGCTTCAAAAAAGGCTAATAAAAGGCAGTGAGCAGTCTCCTTCTCAATAATTTTTATGCAGGCTTCCAATGAAGTTGGCGATCTTCATGCATTATTGCCGGCTTCGACCATAGGATTCTCAGTAAAAAGGACCCATCCTTTTCACGAAGTTTGTCGAAGAGTGCAAAGATGGAGCTCTAGAATGAATGAGTAAACGTGCATGGTCTCTGAGATCATATTACCTGCTTAATCCAGAATAGATTTACTTATATGAATAATCCGTTATGACAGCAAGATTATTTTATAATGCGATTTCCAACGTACAAGTGGTGTTTAAAACATTTCGATCAAGACGAATGAGTGCGCAATTCACTTGTTGATCTATAACTTGGTCAAAGGGTACACTTACGCATTTTTTTCCCTCATAATGCCATCTTGGGGAAAAGGTTAAAGTACATACCTAGATAGTTTAGATAAATAATAGAAATTGGCAGAAGGGCATCCATGATGAAATAACAAGGCTAAATTTAAACGAGGAAAGGCAAGCAGGCAGGTGTCTTATTTTCAGGTTGCAAGCCTTAACCATCACTTAAATTTGTTCCAAATTTGGGCAGCTTAACAAACGATGGTGACAGCTAAAACGAATTGCTGATACCTCCTTTAATCGTCGTTTTTTAAATGCTTGTTTAAAAAGATGTTTTCTATATTTTTTGAGTTGGTATTAAGTATCTGGAAAAATTGTCCACTAGAAATAATAATGAAACCATAACTTGGATGAAGTTTTCAATTCAAAATACAAAACACTTCCAATCAACGAATTACCAAACAGGTCAACTACGTTGTAAAATCATTTAAGATCAACAAGAACATGGGATTTTAATTTTTCTTGTGATTTCGCACAAGTTTAATGAATGTATACTACTTTGCTCTATTTTCCTCACTAAAGATGTTAATTCAGTACTTCGGATCCATTTAATTGGTCACTTGAGTACCCATAGCAACCACATCTTTTCCTGATAAATGGTTTCGCTTAGAAGCTATTAAAGAAAGAAAACTCTAATGATTCAAAATCAAATGTGTACGAGTGCATTTATAGTTTCAAAAAGAATGAAATAACGGCTCGAAGACGATTTCAATCCGTCACAATAATAAAAGAATTCTTTTAGATAAGCTAACTTAAATCCCGATTTTGTTGGCCGAAAAGAAACAAAGCTAGACTGCACTCCGTGTAGTCACGTCCGATATTAAGCTCATAGTTATTAATCGTATTTGCTCTAAAAAAATTAATGGCGCTCGATGGAAGAAAGTTTGTGTAAATAATATTGCCCCTTATTTTTTGGGCAAAATTGAGTCTAACCCTGTATTTATTTCGACAGTGTATTGTTTTAATCAAGTATACACCCCTTCCTGTTAGAAAAAAAAATAATATTATCAGTACGAGTTTCATCTCCAAACGGAGCGACCTTGAATTTGCATGGGCAGAGGAACAGATGAGAAGTTGTCATTAAGTCCTTTCAATTTATTTAAATGTGCTTTTTTCAAAAATGGCCATTTGGTGATAACCAGTCCCATTTAACACTGCTCGGTCAGTACTGCGTCATTTTTATCTTTATTCATGCAAACTGTTGAAATGTACTTCAGATTTTGCTTTTAAATTGAATGAAATGGTAGGTGACAGAACACAGTTGCAAACCATTCCGATTTAATCGTAATGCCTTAAACTCATATTTATCGATAATATCAACAATATTAGTGCAAAGATGCCTCCGCAATCCTCAAAAGCAGGTTAAAACAATACCTAAATTTCAATTTATTTTTATCAGCTGTCAATATCTTTAATGAAAAAATTCATTTGAGTCCAGCAGGCAGTTCTCCAAATAAAAGCGAAATGCCTAGTTTTAAGTAACCCAATATAGGACCAAATTATTTTAAAACACAATTCTCCGTATAAAGTTTAACTTTTGGTGAGAGATAAATGTTTTACTTGTACGATAACAGTTCTGGATCGAAAAAATCATTATCATCTCTTTGAGAATATCTGTTAAACTACCTTAAATAATCAAATTTCGCAGAATTTCTAAGTAGAGCTAAAGTAAACGGCCAATTACTAAAACTCCGCAGTTTCATCCATCCCTAAGTTCCTTAAAAGTGGAACACCTTTTCCATGTGTAAAGGTCCAAGGGGTGAAGCCTACTTAAGGTTTGATACATAAACAAAATAAAGAACTGTACCGGCCCGAAGCGCATACTGAGGTTCAATACCAGCGCCCCCTTCCAGACCACGGTTGAACTTAGTTAAGGCTCCAGTAACCTCTTGAAGTAGCTTGAGATCACCTTTTTATGACTGAATTTAACGGGAATTTAAGCAAATCTTATGGTTTTAATTCCACAATTCATCTACCTTAATGACTCTGCTTGGCATTTCGAACTTTTGACCTTCGCTTACTGGATTATGGTTGGCTGTTTTTTTCTTATCTTTTTTGGTTTTATCTTCAGTTAAAGAACTTTGAGGACCATCTTTATATTCCTCTTCAATTTTGTGGAATTGAATTCATTTATCGGTTCTCTAGCAAAAATTTGGACCGAAAAAAGGGCAAGAATCTTCTTGAGTCGGAAAGCAAAATTTTTGAACTATTTAAAGTGGTTACTAAAAGAGAACAGACAAAATTACACTCTATATTAATTGGTTGCTTGACTGGTTGTTGGTTTCCAAAAGTTCCGTTGTTTAAACCTGAATGGTCACAACTTCAACTCTAGTTTTTCAAGGCATGAATGAATCGAACAAAAAAAACGAGAATAAAGTGGCATTAGGTCAAGCCAGTAGTGGTAAACAGTGGTTAAATGTAATAAAATGAACCTTGAAAAAGTTGGAGATAAAATGTTTTTTGTTAAAACTCACCGCTTCATATCCTCTGACGCACATGTGCTGTGAATATTTAAGAAGTTCTATCTATTTAGTTTCTTTTTAATAAAAAGTCTATTATACTTTGTTTCTAGCGCTGCTGTCGCAACGGAGATACGATAATTAAACCAAACAAATAAACAAAACCCTTTAAAAGTAGTAAAACTATCAATTTTTGATAAATTTGATCAATTATCAGTGTTTACTTTAGTTCAAATACCCTAAAGTCAACCTCTGCATTGTTCAAACGCTCTGGATGAGACAAAAAATATAAAAATGGGAAACGGTTTTTAGATATGGTCGAATATCACATTTTGTGGAAACCTGGATGAAAAAGAACGCAGAGCTGCGAGGGTATGACGAAAAGTTTTTGGGAAAATGTGCTTTTTAACTACTCTAGCGCCATCAAAACTAAAGTATATTCCAAAAGAAACCACACAATTTAATGAAAACGTGAAATAAGACCAAAAAGTCTTCTAGAATAAGTCGTAGATGGTCTTCGAGTTTGGGACCATTAACCTGGGAAGTTGATAGATTGAAAAGATAACTAAGATGAGAAATAGGCACACCTCTCTCGGTTTGTTCTGAAAAAAGTCTGGAAAATCCTCTAACTATCCGATAAATTCGCTTTTAAGGAATATTACAATCTGAACGAAGGCATAATACTAGATTTAATGTTAAAGTTTACTACAGACTACAGGAGGTCAAACACTAAGGCCGAGCATTTCCATTAAATAGTTGTCACACCTGATGACGCTTATATTCCATTACCGTAAATTCCCTGAAAGTGCAATCTCTTTCATGTTCCGGTCATCATTAGCACGAAATCTAACACTTTATTAGAGTAAGAAGTATCCTCTCTTTCTTTCTTTCTTTCTTGAATATCGTTTGCACTACCAGTTACAGATAAGGACAGCTTCATTATGCATTAAGTAAGTGAGAGTGCTTTAGCAGTTGCAACACGACTGTTGCAAAAATATTCGAAAAACTCCCTGGATTTAGTTAATCTCACGACGATTCATGTTGCGCTTCTTAAGCAATCTCTATTAAACCTCACACATGGTGAAGATAAACAAACCTACTTCCCCATGAAATGGCCGAAAACCCGCACATTGCAAGTTGTTACTAAATAGTGGTTTTAGGAATATTTAAAATCACAACTCTTGAACATCCAAGTATGTTTAATTCGCTCTACAAGGACACGAAATACCATGCTAAGAAATAACCTCCAAAGTTCACTAGTTTTTGGTAATAAATAAGTGAAGGTAATACTTTGGAACTAAAATTGTTAATTTGTTTCAATTTATATTTGTGGAAAAGGACGAATTATTGACTTTGTTCAAAATTCGACAGCAGGAGATAATATCTAAGGGGCAAAACTTACTCTTAAGAAAAATCCTATAACAATAACTTAACTCGAAAACTAGAAAACGAGACGTTTAAACAAAAAAGGAATGATCTCTGGAGCTAGAAATACTAAGACTTCTTTGTTCCATAAACTGATATTCACTTTCCAAAATATTAACATTTCGAAATTATCTCAGATGCTGTGGCCATACCGCCTATCTCTGCCAACTGATATCAGAACTAGCCAAGTTTTATGACTGAAAGACATGCGACATGACTTCGCAGGACAGACAAAAAGCTTTATTGAAGACTTTGGGTTACTATCTTTGGCAGAAGCAACATTAAATTAAAGTTTTTTTTTCTTGTCCCAAGATTAGGGCTCTCGGTCTGATTCTGGAATACTTCGCAGCCAATATAAACTCCAAATTTCGATTTGCATAAATACAACATTTTTCTGAGATGGATTCTAGTGTTCAGAAGCAATTTCGGACTGATCGTCTTTGTGATTGCAAATATGTTACTTATATAATTATCAATTTAGCAAGCAGAAAAATGAAAATAAACTAGATATTCTTGAAGTGTGTCGTGCATTAAATTGCGAGGGTTAACATATTCCAGTCACAGCTGTTTCAGAATAGGCTTATGGTCACACGAAGTTAAGCATTCACTCATCAAAGAAGGATAGTTTCAAAGCTATGAAGGCTATGCAACTTGTGAAATTGGTTAAAATTATGACAATGTAATTATTTTTCATATTTCAGCTCTAATTGACAGCGTTCATCAGATCCAACAAGGAAAATTAAGTTAAAACAACTTAACTAGTCCAATGTTGTGCATTTTGATGGAATGTAGCAAATGAATTCGAAAGTTCGCAAAAAGGGATATTTAGACGAAAAATATAAGAATCCTTCTAGGGAAAGATGGCAAATCTGGGCTTAAATATATGACATATTGTTTAAACTAAGTGTTAAAAAACAAAAATAGGTTATTAGTAACTGCGAGCAGGGCAATTAAATCAAAAGATTAATTACAAATATGAAAATACGAAAGCTGCGCCAAGAAATCAAAAGATTTTAGGTTGTGTGGTATAAGAACTGATGCCAACGAATGATCGAAAACGCAGATTTAGTTTAGAAAATGCGATTTAGAATCTACAGCTTGTAAAAATGCATAATCGAGACTAATGCAAAGGAATTCATGGTTTTTGTTTTCTAAGTTTCTAGCAGGATCAATTTGCTAAATAAATGTCCTCATGGATGCATTTCCAACGAGAGGCCGAAACCATGATCGTTATTGCTAATAAATTAAAAAACTTTGATCCATTTTTGTCAAAATTTAGCCTTACGAGCACATTAAAAAATCAGATTGTACCAAAAAAATCCCTCCAAAAAAGGGAACGTCTTACAATTGCAACACTTCACTAGTGTTTCATTTAAAAATTTCCTTTTCATGGATGGCCTATTGTTTATGCTTCATAATTACACTCTAACAGTATGTTCGTGTTTCTCTTCTCAACACAAAGGCCTCTCGTAAAATAACCAAAATCATTCTAGATCACAGTATTTCGAGTCACAGCAATGCTATTTTATATAAATTTTAATAAAACAAGTAGCCCACTCACATTTGCTTACTGAGGAATGTACAAAACCCTGTAGCGCACTTTGGAAATGTCTTAACTTTCACCTGAAATATTTTCTGAAAGTAGGTCAGATGTGCGGCCGTTGAATTGGGCAATACTTTCGGTAAAATTGAACAACATTTGTGGCAATTGCCCTTGAAACAAAGACAAGTTTAGTTACATTTTAACGTACTAGAACCCAGAACGGTCTATAATAGAATAAATCATAGCTAAATAAATCGTTCTGGCCACCGAAATGAGGGATAGATTCTGATCACTGCTCAATTCTACTACCTAAGAAATCAATCGGCTTGAACGGAAAAATCGTTTTCGAAACATAACAGACGATCGGATGACTGCCCACGCTCAGCTTACTTCCTAGAAAATCAGCTGCTAAACTTGATAGTCCCGACGACCGTTCGGAAGCTCTGGATTAGGGAGCTTGTAGTTAACATTTTCTTTTCATTTTCCCGCTGAAATAGTCCAATTAACCACAAACAAACATTTTTTGTTAAAATTTGATGATGTCTCGTGGAAAATACTGTAGAGCAGTCCTCGAATTGTATATAGTAATTGATTAAGGCTAATTTGATTCGATCATGAACCTGAATACAAGCTTACCCTTTGTTATTCGAAAACATTCTCGATGTCGTGATTTTAATGTCCAAATTCGAATTATAAAAAAATCACTTTAATTCTTAGAATTTCAACGATTACTGAAATACCACAGACCCATGGTCTGCCACCACCTAACCGTAATAATAATCATTCATTAGTGTTAATATTAGGTTTTAAAACTGTTTTGGATTGTAGGGAGTTGCTATGTGTTCCACACCGAAACACTCAGTGCTCTATCAGCTAGATTTCCGGAATATTTATCCATTTAGTAGCAAATATTTAAAAAAAACAGAAAACACCCATTAAAAATTAGAAAAAAGCTATTTTTCTCACTTATAATTATTTTCACTGGTCTCAACCATCTCTACCGGTATTGCTAGATATGTACAAGAAAATATTCAATGAATAAATAACACAAATGTGAATCTTATGCCTTCATAATCAACAAATTGACTTTTATTAGAACAAATGGATTTTATTCCTCTTTACTTTGCATTAGATTGAGCTAATTAATTTTGTTTTATAGCTTGGAAATTTCCTCTTTCAGTTCTAACCCCTTGATAGCTCCCCTATATCAACAAACGTAACAATTTAAGCTGACAGTTTCATGACCACGATATCGACACCTTGTAAGCATTAAATGCCCATTTAAAGATTATTTATGTGCCATCTGGAGACTCTTCAAGTATCAACTCATAAAAGATGAATTTTATGGTTATTTTTCATCTGCAGCTAAAAAATTGATTGTGGAATGCTAATTTTATTCAAGATTTTTAAATTATATACGGTCCAATTATTTTAAACCAGACAAAGCAACGGTGTTTTGAAATATAAATAACAAAGACACTAAAGACGAATATCAGACAAGTTTACTTGAAATGTTGAATAAATTAGAATCACAATATGTTATGTTCATTAAGTAAATCATGGTTTTTATTAGAATTGCATGTTGCATATCACAAGAACGGATTCCCATTGAAAAGTTTCTACCAGAAGAATGTTGACTAGTTCGCGGTTTTGGGTCATTTGCCTGCAATCCACTCATTGATAGAGGCGCCACAAATATGAACACAAGAATGCATGCATCAATTTTCAGTAGCATAATACGAATTAGAGCAAATACTTAGTGAAGAAATATAACCTAACTCCGGAACCTGGAGTGAAAGTTGGTTCTATTATGTCACATATGAGTAAAATCGGGCTAACGATTCGCAAGGAGAAAGGACTAGTAGGAACATGAAAAGCCTTTGAAGATGAACCTTTCAGTAGGTGGCGATGTCGCTCAATTCTTTGACAAACAAATTTGAAGAGAATTTCTTTTTAATTTGCCTTGAGACAGCCCTCACAAAGATGTCGATATTTAGTAAGGTGTTTAGGAAATGAGTCGAACATTTTTCAATCATTTTGAAACAGACATGGTTGTTGCACCCGTTTTTTAGCACTATATGATGGGGGTTGCAATCCAAAATACATTACTTTGAAAATGGAAACTTCCAAGAGCCTAAAACAACACTTCAAACTGACTGAACTTACATACATCCTCACCCACTTAGAATTTTACCATGAAAGTGAATAAAATATAGGATAGGGTTATTTAGTCATTACCATGAGTAAAAATCACTGCAAGTACTTAGTGGTTGAAATGCAACAATTGCCATTGGAAAAAGCGGTGCAATCCTAATTATTCATGAAATAAATCCAAATCCTAGAAAAATTCAGCTACAATTATTCGAGAATTATCTAGCACGTACGTGAGTGGTCTCAGCTGAGGATGAGACATTTACTCTGGTTCTAATCGGATTTTTTTCCACGAAATAATTCCCTCTAAATACATGTTGCATTACACAATTTAAATAAAAGGTCTATCCTTACTTACTGATTTGCAAACCGTGCATTAAATTGTTAATAGTAATTGCAAAAAAGAGAGTCGCTTTTTGCCAGTGATGCTAACTTTATACTCCCACTCAACAAAATGGTGTCAGTGCGCGCAGATTGTCAAGTTTATTTGAAACAAAAATAAAGATTGTTATAAAGCAGATCAAATAGGCACTAATTTCGACCAGGCTAATTTGAAGACACTTAATATGGCATGGTTTGCCTGAAGTCAGAGACAAAAAACTGGGAGGAAAGGTATTGGAGAATATTCGGCTATTAAAAACACACAAATAAAGGCACAAAGTAACCTAGAGTTAAAACCACAAATGCCGTTTTGTCGACACTATTTAAAATGTATATATCAAGAGAAAATGATTTTGTACTGAAGGAGAGATGTTAGCAGATATTGCTGGACATCATGGTTACAAATAAACAATCCTATTTGAAGAACTAAGACAAGTTTTAAATTACAGCATTCAAACAAGGCTGTTTCCAAACAGTGGTTTAGACTCACCACTTTCACTGGCGTTGATTACAAAATTAACGAAATCGGGAACTTCATCGAGCAGTAAGAATACCCTTAATTCCAGTGTACATTTAGAAGAACATATAATAAAATATAAGGTTGTTAACAGTTAGTTGAATCAAAATCAGAACGCGTGTACTTTAAACCGCATATACTGTTTCATGACATAGATCGCGTAAACGGGCCCAATAAAAGAATATGAACAGCTGCTAATGGGTGCGTTCTATCAGATTCCCTCATGAGTATTGATCAAAATTTTAAAATAAAACGAGATTTGATCATAAATATATTTTTCACGATTATTCCTAAATGTCAGTTTCACTCCTGCACTTTCTTTTAATACCAATATAAACGCAGGAGGAATTATAACTATTTGCGCTCTCAAAGTTTGCAGGACTGAAAACATGCATCAAATAAATAAAAAGTTTAATTTTTTCAAACCATCTTATTGACTTCTGTAAGGGAGAATATAGTGAGTTTCAGGCAATAGGGAAAGCAAACACCTTGTCCGTACGCCAGTATTCTGACACATTTATTCATTTGGGTCCCGAGTAGATACATTGAAATCTTAGGGCACTCTAACGGTCTTTCGTGAAATTATTCCTTAATTTGGCCAAAGTAAAACCAACATTCTTCTGTCTTCAATCTCTTTAGTTAAATTCAAACCAGTATTTCTGTGCCTTATGCCTCCTAAAAACATATAAATACTAGTCTGATTTTCTAAAAAAATCTTTCAAGGACCAGCTACAATCAAACAAAACATTGGCTCTCTCTTTCTTTTGTGCCTTCTTCAAAGTCGGCATAAGCCTTGAAGGCAAGGGCACTTTCAAATTAACAGACTGTTTGCTCGTTCAAAAGAGGATTTATGCAACAATAAGTAAATGTTAAAGAGAATACTTCAAATGCTTAAATTAAAAAAAATGAATAAATTCTGATAGAACCAGAAAAATACTCATTGATTTTCTTTTCAACCATTTCAGTTAGAGTTCTAGATTGCTAAACAATTAAATCATTCGTTTAAATAATTTATCTTCACCGCATTAACCCATGCACTTCTCGTAAGTGGGAAGCTCAAAAGAGATTTCAAAAGCAAACAAATCATTGATAAAAAGAGAAGGAAAAGTTAAGATTTAATTTAACCTAAATAGTACTATCCATTTAATAGTGCAATCCAGAGTTGGCATTTATAATACAATTTCATAGCCATATTTTAAAGAAGCACTTTCGAACTATTAGAAACTTTTGTTATTCTTATAGGAAAGAGTGATCTCGAAAGCACAACCACCCGCTTTTTATTTCCATATCATGGGTTATGTAACCTGGACGAATGCGTAGATTTAACGTAACGTGATATAACGATGGATAAATCGACGACATGACCATTAAACGCGTCAGAAGTACGAACGTTTATTAATCGAAGTAAACACGTATATAAATTTCTAAAAACAAACAAACACTACATTCATGAACAAGAAAATATTTAATACATTTTTATTAGTCAGAAAATCCTAATTATCATTTTATATAGATATAACGATTATTCAAGGCTTACTTTGCAAACGTAAATGTACTTAAGTAACATTCATCGTTTCGTGAAAAGATCCAAATTTGGACTGAATGCCACCTGAGATTCCTGCTTTTCCAAATTTTGTTAATAAGCTTTTTTACTTATTGTCATTTCAGATTTCTGTAGAATATTAATTCTAATTTTCAAATCACATTAATTTATTTTAAGTATAAAATACGTAAGTCATGCAAAAAAATCATTGGATTCGCATTTGAAATTCAATGTTAGCAACAAGTCAAGTTTTCACAGTCGTCGATATTTGTTAATTGACGTAAAAAACGTGTTAAGAATTCCTAAGAAAGCCTCATGCGAGCCAAACCTAAAGTACAACGAAGAGCATTTAAGTTAAGGCGGATGTCTTTAAAATTTAAAATAAAAAAATAAAAGCACTTTTAGGTTACTGCTACCTTGTGAATGACATCCGTTATGTGAAATAAGTTTTTATTGCTCGTAAGTGCCAAATCAAAGTACAAGATTCAAGTGACTTGTTGGCATCTAATTGTTGTTTCATTATGCTGTATTCTACTTAGCACTTTACTGTTATTGAAAGTTAGGCATAGAGGCTTCGGCCTTAGACGAAATAGCCAGTTTAGCATTCGAATTTCGAGATTCTCCATGTGAAAAGGTGAGATAGCTGCGACCGTAGACCTTGAAGTATTGATTTTATACAAACTCGATAGAACCGTCCAATCTGATCTTTTTATCAGCGATTTTATAACGGAAAAAAGGCATAGTACTCGGGACATTCATTGATACAACTTTAGTTTTTAACAAGAAAATATTTTTTCTAGTTTAAAAACTTCATTCAGCAAAAACCGTGCTCTGCCAGTGATTTAGGCCCTAGCCCAAAGATGATGAAGATTAAATATAGTGATCTACAACTATCAAAGAAGCTTGAAGCGAATTTGCGTAATAAATCTTGAAATCCATGTTCGCCGTTGCTAAATTGCTAAATTTATTACCAAATACCTAATTAAAATCCATTCACTCAGAGAAGCAAATAGAAATTTTTGCATACTAAAAACAACATCGTCTGGAAGGAAATATCAAACAGGGCAAGTTTAAATGTTGAACATTTTGTTGTCTCAAATTGAAAACAAAATACTATTTAGCTGTAATATTGAATAGGGTTGCTCGTTTATGTGATAAGCCTTAAAGGATTAAATCTAGATGGATTGGACAAAGATCATTCCCTGCAGTATGCATAAGTATGCAGGCATTTACCCTTCAGTCTGGTGAAAAATTTCCTACTTTCGAGATCTTGGTCACGTCTACCTTGGGGTCACAGTTCCTCTCTATACTCCTAAATCTGTGGGTGTCGGTGAGAGGGGTCTTTGGGGTTACCAAGGGAGTGTGTTAATCAGCACTTGACACTGAGACTTGAACAAGTCGCCCAGTACGTTGGCAGCTTGGACCAGACAGTTTTTGGCAGACTTATTTGGCTCAGAAAGTAGAGTAGCAAAGTGGATCTCAGGTCCATGTCGTACGCGGATACCCTAAGACCCCAACTGTTGGGTTCAAGTGTGAGCTTCTTTTCTTGCCTAGAACAGGAGTGTCAGCGTATGTTTACCACGGCCAAAGAGATGAGAGACATAGGATAGTAATGATAGTAACTCCAATTCTGAGCTAAAGCCCGTTATCCGCTCTGTGGAGTCATGTCATATGTATTACGGACACAGCGGTTCGCTAATGTGACATGGAGAACAATGCCACTCAGGGTCCGAGTTGGCAAAGGTAGACGTTATGGACATACCGTCTGAAGCATGCGTGATCAGAGATAGAGATAATAATCGGCAGGCATCAAGGTGCCTAATTTGTAAAGCGGAAAAATGCAGGTGCTTCGGGTGTCCAGTACAGTTTGATAGGAGGAAGGCGTGTGACTGAAATCAGTACCGTGGCATCATCGACAACGTCCTGTGGTTCAGTGGGGTCACCGTCACGGAGCCTGGGTAGAGTGCCTCGGAAGAAGTTTTGCGCTTCACTGACTGATTCTCTCAGAGAGTTACAAACGAAATCTAGCTTTAGGCTATGATTAACTTTCCAAAACAGATACTAGAGGAGTGCAGGACATTTACGGAATTTAAATAGGAATTACGAGACTTACTTCCAGTTTATGCAAGGAACAACTTTTCTTTCGGTTCGGGTACCAAGTAAAAAATAATTCGTATTCTAAAAGGCATTTTCTCTGCCCTCAAAGTGACTTTTCAAGCTTTTATTTCATATTCATTGACGTTGCTGACCTTATCACTTCATGACTGAAATGCAAGTAAAAAAATAGAAGTAACGTTTTTATAATAATTAATAAAGGCCATAAGATTTGCTTTGAATAGCGCGAAGGCAGAGGTTTTATAGTCTTTGTTGGAGACGGCATCTGATTAGATTCTTCAAGATTAAATTCGTGCAACACAGTTCATCGTTCTGTTAAACAGGCTAGTTAAATGGACAATGCATAAAGTAAAATGTAGCTTGTTTTCAAAAATTCAGGTGCTGGTATGGCAGACGCTAGTGGAATGCCGCCTTTGAAAGAGGTGGAAAAACGTCCCCAACAAAGCACAGGGCTAGCCAAAACTCAGAGTTGACTGAAGGAGACCAGTGGACTCCAAATAGAATTTTTGGCAAAGATCACGAGACCACGGCTCCTAAAATCACTGCAGAGCCCCCGATGAACACCCACAGGACCCAGCATTTACAAAAACTCCTCGTCGGAAGCTGCACACGTGGAACTGGACTCCACCGAAGTGCTGCCAAAAGAAAAGATCTTCTGTCAAAGGCAAATGTTTCAAAGAGTTTAGAGTCTTGATCTATCCCTTAGGAAGTGTATAAATATCTTTTTCTCTAAAGAAAAAATGTTTGTTTCCATATTTCTGACCTCCGGTCGAGGGTGCGTCTCAAAAGAACTGGAAGGCGTATTAACTCAAGAATGAAATTGAATTCCTTTGGAATCAACCATTCAAATTAAATGAATCAGAAACTCGTGGAACTGAGGCAGTAATTGCCGCCAGAGTTGAACCCACCCCATAAACAGATATATTTTGTTGATTTTCCAAGGCCTCTTTTACTTTTGTCCAACCTTTGTAGATTTTAAATGAGCTTTAAGTAACTAACGACGTTAATAACTGAGTCTCTGGATTTGTGAAAACAAATGTTTAAAATCAACTACTTAACTGAGGGGTTAGGCAACCAAATCCTCCTCCTTTACTCTATTAAGATTTTAAAATCCGTAGTAAAACGGAATAAGACGCGGAAATAGGCGTTCTTAAGAACGTAAATATGTTTACGTGGCCGAGAGGTGTTCAAAACTTATTAGTCCTTTTATTGTGCTCCATTTTTAAAGTGAACTGCATTTTGCATTTGTTCCATAATTTCTGCAAAATAGCTACAGACAAATCTAGACGGTCATATTATCTACATGCCAGTAATCATTTCAACAATAAGAAACCTAAAAATGCCTCTTATTTGCGTGCAAAATGAACAGCGATTAAGAAAGAACCACTAATCTCCAACTTTGACCCTCTACTTCTTTTGAGGAACAAATGGTTTACGATGGGCCAAAGGAAAGCAATAAACAATATTACTCGGAATTCCATCGGAGGCAGAACAAAATTTTACGACCAAACAAAATAGGTGAAACCTATTTTCTATTCTGATATTCATTTAGATGGACATCAATTTGTACCCTGGCATCTTTGCTTCACAGACCATCAGGTTTTTGAGACGAAAAACAGTCTTATTGACGTTGATGCAAAAAAGTTCCTTCGAATTGACATGGACTAATTCAGTTTGCGATTATTTAATCACTAACTTAAATGTGGTGCTTTGCATTTAAGCGAATTCTGATACAAAGCACAATTTTGATATATTTCGTAGAATTTTTTGATAAATGAAGTGCCTCTGAAGCTAAAAACCAATCTGATTCAAGAACTTTTCTCATAAAAACGCCAAATAAATATTTATTTCCTGTGATTCCCATATATTTATGAAATACTATGGGATTTAAAGTATTTCCCATATCTTGTATATGAAGAAGGTCAATTAATTGATGATTCTTTGAAAGGGTGACAAAAACTGGAATCATGGATGATTTTACATGACTTTTAAACGTTTTTTTCCCAAGTTTAGGCAGCAGGAATGCTTACGAGACCAGTTCAGTTTCCTAGCCACCAAAGAATGAAACTTGAAGTAAAGCTCGTTACCCCTTCATCCAACCGGTTCTCAGGTTTCTTCAATTAGTAGTCAAGCTTGATCATATAAATTGAATTACGTCTTGGAGATTGTTTTATTTATTTACCCTCGCTACTAATGCAATTCGCGGTTGTTGTAGATTAAAAAGTAGCAGAGATGAAAAGACGAAGTAAAGTACAATGCAGTGGAGCAATTTGGAAGATGGCAGCTTGATTATTTAGAGACACAAAATATGATAAATGGGGCGCAGGACAACTGCAGTTTGAAATACGATGAATTTAGCAATTTATTGACCTAGCGAGTTCAAGGACCTACCTGTAAATGATTCAATGCAATTACTTGTTAATTATTTCTTATAGCATAATTTCTGTAGTGTTTATGCGCTTGCTTGGAGGACAGGACGCTAACGTCACTAACCAATCACTAATCGCTTAGTCACAATTTATGTCCTGCTATGTGAATTAGTGTACACAACTCCGTACAGCGGCGTGCAAGCAAGACCTTTCTCCCAATACAAGCTTACACTCCCACATAATGTTTTTAATTACCTAGAAGATATTTTTGTCATTATCTAAAGTGACAATAACTTTAATTGAAAACCAGTATCCACATCAGGACAACGCATAAGAGCTACAAATTCACAAATTAGCTTCATCAGCGCGGTTTTTAAACAAACATTTGATAAAGCCTTATAAATAAAAGAAAACTTTCCAGCGAAATGTTTTAAAGATATCATGAATGAATTTACCCTATTTCAACCGAACTCCCTTTTATGCTAGCGGACTCCTCCGGTTCGACTACTGTTTTGTTAATTAAACATTTGTGTTATCAAACAAAAAGCCTAGCTATTCATTTGGAATGGGCTTTTCTAGTCCTGAAACAACAGTAAAGACATTCAAACGATCTTGCTGCAAAAAATGTCAAAAAATACAGTTTATACTCTTGCTCACCATATAGTGCTAGAAACTCCAGATTACCTCAGCTGCCAACTTTAGGACAACGTTAATCAAGTGGACTTAAATTTGTGATGTCATACACACCCAGGTTGGTAGAAATTGTAGAAAAAACCCTGACAACTTAGCAAAAACACCTTTTAATATTGATGTAGGTCCATCTTTTGCGGCAATTAAAGCCCCGATTGTACGAAATTCCTAAATAAGCTCGACTGTCAGTTCTTCCTGCTTGAAGGGAAGTCACTGACCCAGCAGTGGATTTCCAGGAAAACGCACCCCGCCGCCTTGTAGAACGGCTAGGCTGGAGAAGGCAGCTGTCTGAATTACGTGCTTCTTTCGACTGCCGGAGATTGGAAATAAAGTGGTAAACGACGATGAATCGTCAGAGAAAATCACATTTTTCCACTGATCGAGGGGCCAATATATGAGGAGGTTTCTACTCCACCCTTCCAAATGCCTTGAGACGTTTGTTGTCTTTGGTGGAATCCAAATTTGTGCAACTCCCGCCGAAGAACAATTTTCTGTGGAAACCGCATTCTGCGGGCGTTCACTGCGGAGCTCAACAGTGATTTTAGATGCCGTGGTCTTGCGATCCCCTCTAATAATTACTCTCAGAGCCCGACAGCGGACTCTCTCAGGCAACTTCAACTTTCGGCAAGACCTGCGCATTGCGGAGGACACCTATTTCCTTTTCTCTCTCCCCTTCACAGGCAGTCATTATTTTTGAGACAGCATCTCTTGAAACTCCTGCCATACAATCACCAATTATTTAGCCTCTTTCATAGTCTCAGAGGTCTGCCATTATTATAAGGCTATAAACATTTTTAAAAACCTGTAAAAGCAGCTTTTTTTAAAAAAATATCACAGCAAAAATCAAGAGCAAAAACAGTAAACATGTCAAGTTGTGATTGTCTATTATCTGTTCAAAGAATGCGATGCCAAAATCTTAGGTGTTTGTACTGTTTTGCCTAACGCCTGCATTTGGATAAGAAATGCTCTTTGAGTTGAATCGAATCTAGAGTAATAGTTGTAGCGGGTAGGGTTAGGCATTGTTGATCCAACAAATTCAAATGGGGAAGGTTTGGAAATTCAGCAACATCTAACTGCACCACACTTAATCAAACGGCAACTTAGAAAGAACGTTTTGAGGAAGTTTACAATTAAGCCAAGGTAGAAGTTTTATCTTATTCTATTCATAATGAGCACTGAGAGATAGGACTGCACTACCGTAAGTGCAGAAGAAAGCCAGGTGTATATATTGTGACTTTTTCAATGAAAAAACACTCACGTTGTGAAAGAAATAAAACTCTTCTTAAACTTGATTGTTTCAGGTGATAGCAGTCACAACGTTTTGTTTCTTGGATCATCTATCCGAAAAATCACCAAAAATTCGGTTTACATTATCAAAAGAAGAGGTTTAACTTGACTCACCTACGTTGCTCATCAGAACAATTGAGGTACTCTCAACTCACCTAAGAAAACATTTCTGATATCAGGAGTGAATTCAGTGATAATAATAATAATGAAATAAGAGGCCAGCAAACCATAGGTTGAGAAGGTATGATGGTGCCAGAATAACGAAAAATGACATTGTCTTCATTTAATATACTGCAAGGGGAAAACATTTAAACAGTCAAAGATAATAAATGACTCAGAAAACTTTTATAACGTTATCTAATTAACCCCTTGTATTAAACTCATTAGAATATTGTCTTAATACGGCAGAAACAAACAGATAAAATCTAATGCCTATAATTTATTGACAATATATAATTAGTTAGTGTGACGTTGCACACAACGAGACTTTTATTTTCTGGAAATTTCTTCCGAACTGAACAAATACGCTGTGGGTCCACCTTGTGCATCAGTTATAGTCTCGGTTCTCCAAGGGCATTTTAGTCCATTCTTCAAGCGAAGAACACTCTCCGGTTCTTTCAGAGACGAAGACGGCCATAAGTGCTCAGTATTGTTGAGGTCTAGAGATTGTAGTGGCCAGATGAGATGCTCAACTTCTCACTAGAATGTTTCTCATGCCATTCTTTGAAAAATGCTGACTGTTTGGATTGGCACAGCAAATGTGGCGTTCCCATCAGAAACAGCATTTGAACAACCATGGGATAAACTTGGTCGCCTACAAAAATTCCCAGATAGGCTCGGTTGTTAATTCGCCTTCCATGAAGGTAAATTATTAGTCTGGCGGAGAATTTTCAAGAAATAGCACCGGAACCACATCCTCACAGAACCCCGCCTCCAAGTTTTGCGGTTGGGAGAAGACAGAAGTCTGGAAGAGATGCTCTTTTTGGATGTCCCCAAAAGTACTCATGCCTACTTGAGGTAAAAACATTTGCATTATTAAGATATATCGTTTTAGGGTTAAATGAAGAATCAGTCATTACATATGAAACCGAAAACATTTTTTAGCATAATACTTTTGATAAAAAATATGATGCTAAGTAGCAAACCGACAGGACAACTACAAGAAATGGTAATTCAAAAGAACAAAGCTCTAGATTTGTATCTCAATATATCGCTTACACACCAGTCTAATTATTCTATCAGTGTCTTATATTTATTCAAATTTGCTTACCCGATTCGACAGTCTTAGCGATCAGTGCAATGCAATTTATCGTCGAAAAGTCAGGATTGAAAATAAGGAATTCGTGAAAAAAATGTTACCACTAAACTAGTTAATCCGCCGAATGAGGAAATGGGCAAAGATCTGTTATGGGGAGATATTTGTCACGATTACGAAACTGCGGAACTACCTCCACTAGTCCGCAGGCACTTATATACACGCCTCTTTCCTTGAGACTTTGTAAGAACTTCCAATGAAGCCCTCAAAATGCGCGTTGAATGTGTGAATGAATCGGAGCAAATACAACTGTGCGTTTTAAGACATGAAGACATCAGTTCATCCCATAAGTTCTGTTGCAATTTTACCTTTTTAAAGGGACAAAACTTAAAGAATACTTGAGATGGAAGGCATTTTAACTGAGACGGATTTAAACTTATTAAATTTTGTTTTACAGAACAAGAAGATTAAAAATTCCTTAATTAGGCCCCGCTATCATGGAAGTGTCCAAGAATTATTTGAGATACGTACTATTTTATGAGTTCAAGAAAGGCAACTCAGCATTAACCAAAGAGGTTAGATAAATTCACTCAGTTTATGTGGAAAATGTGCGAATGAGAGAACACGAATGAAAGAAAACGGTCAGCCAAACTCAATTTCCCGCTCCGCGCAGACGAAACTCGAAATGAATAAATTCCAGTTGAGTTTGACCGTAAGCATCTTCTTAAAGCAGCCCTTGAAAAAGTTCATCTTGTCGTATCATTTAAGTCGGAATTGGCCATAAATCTTAGTTTAAACCGTAAAAATGTTCATCGTCATCACCAGGACTTAAAAAGTTGTTAATTTTCTGGAAATACATGTCTAATGCACTTTCTTGATGTCATATGTTGACTTTACATCTGTTCCCCTCATCATTCTCAAGCAATCGCTTCGTTTTTTTATGGTTATACTTGTGACCAGCGATGAAAAATGAACCTTTCATTACAATTTGTTTGAGCTTCGTAGGCAATGGCTAAGTCATTTAAACACTGCAAAAAGCATTTTTTCCCACTTATTCTGATACAAAGGCAGTAGATTACAAAACCCAGCGCACTGGAAGCGGTTTTCTAAGGAATTATACATTATTTTTGACTTTCGTGCACTGCATTCTCCCTCCTCCCTAGTTCAAATCTTCCAGCCATGGAACAAGCAAAATCGCTGTTAGAATTGCAAATGACCATTTGGCTTTGGGACGAAAAGGTGCTTATTATTTTGATATTCAATTTTCAGACACCAGTAGAATAAAGCGAATTATAGTAAACTGATCTTTTCAAAGCAAAAACAGCGAGCACTACAGGTAAAATGAGTGCCCCAAAGTTATGTATACAAAGTATTAAAATTCGCCAAGATCTTGTGCCTATTGTGATGCCATACCTTATGACACCTTTGGCACATAAGAAAGTGAATACAACTTCCTTTCTTTATTTAAAAGTCAGGCCCTATTAGAAAAATGGTGAGATTGCTTCTTCGATGGTGCCAATGATAATTTTAATGCTAGAACAAGAGAGGTGAGGTGATCAAAAATGGTACTTCCTGTGGTTTTAGTTCTCCAGCTCAGCCTTGTCAGGATATTTCGTCCAACTGTGGATGTTGGTTGTTGAATCTATTAATGTGTTTCTTCTCTCTCCGAGGACTTGCCATCAAGTGTTCATTTGCAAATACTTTTTAAAAAATGCTATCGAGCTGCCCTAAAATAGTCATTTTGCTTATATAAAGTTAATCGACATGATATACACAGGTGAATCAAAATTATTGTATTAAAAAAAACATAAATTATTTCATTTTTAAGTGGTTTCGTCTCTCAGAACAATGAACCCCATGACAGTTCTGCGTCACGAATGTGCTTGAGTCCGACTGGCCTAATTCAACATGACATTTTTTGAGCCTCGAGAACTCAACGACTACCACCTACAAATAAAAGAATAGATTATTCTAAAAATGCGATTGTGATTTAATTTTTACTTTTTGAAAAAGTCAACCTTTGAATTTGACTTTTGGAGAAATTACAGGTAATACAATGGGTTTCCTATGAATTAACTATGATTTGAACAATTTATCAATGTTCTAAACTGCTGTAAGAGAAGCTGTTATTATCTCCAGAAGGCTATATTGATAATTTTCTTATTATCTTGAACTATAATTTATTTACCTTTCGTTACTATCTGTATAAATGTACAGTTGTTTAAGTCGTTACTATGGCACCTTGCATTTTGTTGAATAAACTTGGAGTTACGATGCTTCCCGTCTCTTGTGGCTGTTATCGAACGTAACGTATACTAATCGTACTATTTTAGTTAGCATAGCACCTCTGTAGCTTACACTAAAAGCTGAAGAGCCTTTGGTCATTACTGAAGTCTAGAGATTGGTTAAAATTTTCTAGTAGATGCCAAGGAGCGTTTCAGAACATTTCCAATTTAGAAGGACCATTTAAACCACTCTCGCTTTGCAGCAAGCCATGGTGAATTCTTTAGGTATTGTTTACTGTAGGTTTCCTACATTCTGAAAACTATAAAGAAAAGCATAAAGGTATTGAATTTAACTTTTCTAGACTATCTTCTCACGTAGTCTTTGCTTAATCAAGTTATCGCATACCATCATGCTTGAATTTTTGACAAATAACAAGAATAACACTAACTGGGAAAGAAGATGATCATGTCAGGCAAGCTTGAATCATTCATTCTTGAAATGCTCGGCTAGACATGTTATGTCTTCTCTGTGAGTTAATTGACACAATTAATTGGTTGGCTGCTTTTATAAAGTCAAGTCAAATCTTGTGGATGAGAGATGAATTTATAATAGGTTTAACACCTCTGCTCTTCAGTATCTGAGGTTATGGAACGAAAATATGTAGAAATGTGTTCCAGTCCATGAGAGGTGAACATTTATACTAAGTGCAGTATATTAAGCATAAGGAGAGTTGATTACAACGTCACGGTACATTACAAGTCATCTGACATACTCGTGTGATGAGCGCAGAAAACCCATGTTAATCTTGGGTTGTACGTAAGGTTGGAAATCAATGTTGTTGATTTGCATAATTCAATAAAGATTGTCATCTTGATAGCTTTTAGACCGTAAATTGATAAAAGTTTCTTGGAAGGTATCAGGCTTTTTGTCTGTTGAATGAATGGATTAAATTGTCATTTTATAATTATACCAATCTTAAGTAAACTTAGGTTTTCTGTGACTTTCTCTTGTCAAACAAAGCAACTAGAATTTGAGGGATACATACAATACTCAAGTCCTTTCTTTTAAGAGAGTCTTACTCTATTACAACAACCAACCTTTTGTCAAATGATGGCTGGAAAATTTAAAGGTTGAACTCAGCAGAGTAGATGGTGTCATTCACTTATTTGAAATTGAAAATACCGCTCCTCCTTTGTATAGCCCAACAACATTACTGGAAAATAGTTTGCTTTCGATGGCAATCGAGCAGTAAGCTTGACATGGTCCCTTGGAGTGTCTCATTATCACCCAGTAGGAGAACATAAATAGCCACTGATATGAGGCTCAAGTGTAAATATTAGTTAAATTTTAATCATACTGTTTAAGTCAATACTAGGGACCTAACTACCTCAAACATAAATAGGATCGTACGTCCAATCATCAGGCCTTGTTGTGTTTGCCCAATATAGTGAGTATCATTGACTTTACACAATTGAGTGAAAACATCTCAACTCTCACGGCACAAAGTTACCTTTATGATGGGAAAGGTCGTTCTTTCCAAAATTGGCTGTTAACTCATTTCTTTTGGTTGCGCATGCAGTTATCAGAAGCTACATAACAACGATTAAATACAAATCTGCCTACAGAGGTCAAATATTGTGCTCAATTCTCAAGCGTGATTAAAGGCACGGTGCAAGAGCCCATGCAAGCACAAATTATGTGCTCTGATGTAGATCAAAACTGTGGTAAATGAATTAAAGGACTACCACTCTGAGATGGGTTTTATTTGGCCCCAGTTGTTAGGGTTTAAACTGATAAGCTAGCTCTGATTGATGACATTCTATTTTCTCCTCACAAACCGTCCGAATAATACATTTAAAAAATAGAAATGTACAAACAGGAAGTTTGAGAAGCATTTATTCAGAAGAAAGCCAAATAGACATTGCTGGTAAAACTGTTGTTTCTCTTTGGTAGCTTACAGGTTTGCTGTATGACGAGGGACCTGATAAATTCCAGCCTGCAATGCTCTGCTCCATCCCAGATATTTTGCAGCTCGTTCACTGGAATTCACTGGGAATCCTCCACTTGAATAAATCCTTATCGCTTTCCTTTTGTGTACTCAGTCACAAGTCTTATTCAGCTTTAATTACTAATAAACTGATCATTGTGTGAGGTCTAATGTTGATGTCTCGTAAACACCATCCTTTGCTCAGGTTCTCGTCACCTCCGACAGGCTCCCGCCTCACAGCGGGGCTGTTGCACCGGATTCTGTCCTATTATTCATACTCTGGCATTTTTAATCGACTAGAGGCTTACTGGAAATTGCATCACTTTAATTTGTTTCATTTTAAATGACAAATTGCACCCACAAATGATTTGGAAAGAGGTGAATGTGCTTTAGTGTTGATTCCTTCATCTTCTTGCTAAATTATATTCTACGTTTCATAAGTGTTCCATCCCTTTCATTCACCTTCAGATTTCCGAATAAGGAAATAAAACAGCATGTTCTATCTAGTATACCTTGTCTTGTTTACAAATTACAATTATTATTTCCCATAAATTTTAGTTATCTCTCCAAAAGGTGAGGTCCAATTAAAGTTGAAGTTATTCACAAGGGCAATTAATATGGCAACGATGCACTAATCATTTTAAATAAAATTTCTCTTGCTATTGCTTATCTCCGATGGAATTTAATGCGGCTTCTTTTAAATGATACAGAAATGCTTTGATATAAATCTAAAACATTTACAAATATTTTGATATTTTCTGGTTAATGATACAGATATTCTCGTTTTACTAATAGATCCAAGACCATCAAATGTAATCCATTTGTCCCAACAAAAGATTATCATCTATACAATCGCCGTAATTCTATAACTTCGGCCATATTTTCCTTTAGTGAATTATTAAGGATATACCTACCTCAAGTCTCCGCCACTGTGTTCATCTTAATATGTTAGAGTTTCTGAGTAGTGAGGATAGTTTCATGGGTGTTATCAATCCAGAAGTGTATTTCTTATGAAGCTTTTTAGAATTAATAAGTGTTTAGAAACTTGATATAACTGCAGTCTCAAATATGTAGGTGCATTTTTATACATGCATTCAATTCAAACTGGCCTATGTTATTAATATTTTGGCCTTTATAGCATAATATACTTTATTATTATGTCTGTATATGTTATTTGATGATTATATTTTTTACTGGATTTTAGTTTAATTTAAGGAAATCATATATTATGCGTACCAGTTGATGAACCAAGAATGGCTTCTACTACCTTTGGTGTGTTTATTCATGCATAAGACAATGTTTAAACGAGATTGCACTTTGGTCAAGAAAAACTTGCTGCACGAACTTAAATGCAACACTTTCAAGCCAACTCGAATCGGAAGAACCTTTAAGGATGTTAACTTAATTAATGAGTTTAGAGGGTGCACCTAGAATGAGTAGATTCTTAAATTCCATATATCAGCATAATATTTTAGTCGCACATTTTCCAGTGTACGAAAACTAGGAGGCATTGAATATGATCAGGACTTGATATTTTCGGGAAGAGCTGCAATTTTCTAAAGATCTCTTTGCAAAACTCTTTCGTTTATTGATCCATTAATAAAGATGCGTTCCTGACATGTTTTAACAGTCATTTAAATTATGTTGCAGTCCTATCAACCCAAAGAATTTACCGATTTCTCTTCCATTTAATCCATAAATGACTAACGGTGTCGTGGCTTATGGCATGGATTGACTGTAGGTCTAATTTAATTAAGACAATTTACTGGACCTCTTTTTATCAGATAGCTTCAATTATTTACATAAACAGTTGTCAAAATAATAGTCTAACGAATACAATTTTTATACGAATACACTTTTTCCTTGTTAAACCGATTGTTTTCCCCTTTTAAGTGATGAGACTCTGAATTACTTGGTGGCAGCCGGATTCTTTATTTCAAAATGTTGTCTATTACGCCATCTTTACTAGTTTTTTTGCATAAGATAAAAGGTTCGTCCACAAATGCATCAGTTTATTTCGTCATCTAGGATTTATTACAGAGCGTCAATGAATAGAACTGTTTCTGTCTCGGGCTCAAAGATTCTAGTAGTATACCTTGAACATGAAATCGAAGTTCAAAACAAACTTCAAAAGTAAAAGGATTCGGAAGCAGTTTATTCAGGGACTGGGCTGAGGCATGAAACCAATATGAAAACCAAAGCCTCTTTTTGCATTTCATCTGAAGACCGTTTTGGAAAACAGGCGTGGTCGTGTTTCTTTAAAGAGCAATTATCAGTACCTGTTTCACCAAATGGCAGTTGTTTTGGGAAATTATTTCAAATAGAATCTCAACAAAGTAGGCCAAAAAACTTTTGAAATTGCGGTAAAATGCAGATGACGCTGGATTATCAGGCTCGTTGAAATGAGGCCAAATGCGTAAAGGCATGCAATCAAACAATAATTACTTTAAAATTTTCAAGCATATCCCCTTTGAATATCAAATTGAAAAGCAGCTATTAAATTTAGTTCCGCTTCAACCTAACTTTGATTTCTTTCCAAAATCTGTTCGGAGGAATCTTTAATGGAGATAAGTTTAGCATTTAAATTGAGCATGCTTTGTCCAGATCACAATCAAAACAGAATCGTTCTGAATAACCCAGTAATTTTCAAATGTTAACATTTTCAATTAAAGGAAATTTCTGTTATGATTATTCTTTCAATGCAATGACTCATTTATGCCAGATTAATCATGAAAGTCATGAGTTAATATAAACAAAGTTAATACGAATGCTGATAACTTGCAATTGTTATACTTTCGTTCTTATCTTTAAATGTTTGTAATAATTTCGGTCGTTTTAACTGAAAACGATGAAGCCGTAAAATTTTAAAAGAATGAGATTATGATAATATAGCATATCTGTCCGTTCGCCGAGAGTCAAGGTCTATTTGATTAAGTTTTAATAATTAAAAGTGGTCCTCTCTATCTGGTGATAATTTACCAACTCTTCAAGCAGAAAAGAAGATTGTGAATTCATGTAATCAAATTTTCCGCTTCTAAATGTTGCGCCTTTACAAGCTTAAGGGGCAGAGCGATAACATTGGTTTTCAGAAAAAATTTAAGTAACTCCTGATTGTTATTGGTTTAAAGCATTTGTGAATGTTAGTGCAAAATATGATACAAATAGTAATTCCAGAACTCCTTGAAGGAATATGGTAAATTTTTATATGCTTTTAGGTGAAAATGATATCGTGTCTTTGACAGGATGCCTGTCAAATTAATGGGTCGTTGCATTTAGTTTTATTAATTTGTAAGAATTATAACATAGGACAGTTGTACGCTCAAATGAAGCTTGTTGAAAATACATTTATACATGGTAAATTATTTCTAAAAAAATATTCAGAACAAAGCACATTAAGTTTTCATGAAGACCCAATAAAAAATAAAGCACATCAATCGCCTGTTGGTGAGCCAATGTTTATTTACTATAATGCAATTTCATCCAGTATATGAAATAAATCATTTTTTCAAGGATAATAATGCCTGATCCCACTGTATACGATTTCGACATTCTATTGATGATTGCAAAGTTCGTGTGTCAACAAAGCGTCTTTTTATGCGTTTCTGAATAAAATTCCATTTACGGCGTTGGAAAAGTGCACAAACATAACAGAGAAGGGAATATGTGTCTGTAAAATGGATAAAAAAACACATTTAAAGTCTCGCTCCGATTCAAAAGTTCACGTTGGCCCTGTAGCTTGTGGTTCATAGTTGACAGAAACCCACGATTCTGACAACATCTATTAATCGACATCCCAACTACACTCTAGCAACGCTGTCTTTGACGAAAGAGCTGTGGTGCCGAAAATGTACACATGCTTTTAGTGTGATTACCACAGAGTTCCCCATTTAATTATGAAGTTGATTAAATTATTTCAAAATCGATTAAATTTATAGAATTTGGGTATTTGGTAAGATTAAAACAAGATTTTTGCAAAATTTGATATTTTGTGAGCAGGCAGAGACACTACATGACTCTAATAGTCAAGACTATGTAGGTGAGTACTTATAAGATATATGTTTATTTGTCGCAGTTAAAAACAGTAAATTGTGCATTAATGCACCATCGTGCTATCTAAAATGCTCTAATGAATGAAAAGGAAAGAGGAAAAAAAATCGATCATTAAAAGTTTGCTTCTAAAACAGTTAAGTTCCTGTCGCCTCATAAAATGGTTCATTATAACAGATGATACTGAATTTCTGTTGGATGATCTTTAAGACATTTTCTTTTACTAATTCGCATTAAAACAGACGTAAATCTAAATGAACTAGAAATGTAATACCCTACCTTTTGTCTATCATATGAATATAGTTTTAATTTCAAAACGAAAATTTGTATCAGAGCAAAACGGTACAAAATAATTTCGCCTTTGGTCTATTGGAATCTTTAAATGTTAAATAAGAAATCGCCGAATCTTTTTAAGCAGTTGGCCGACTCGGGACCAGAATATATATACATTAAATTTCGTTAAACATCAAAAAACTTTTCCCAAGTATTTCAAGTTGCAGCAATGCCCAGGGACGTCATTACCTCTACTCGTTTCGACAGTTGGCAGTTGCACTAGAAAATTCTTCCCATCTAAAAATTTCCGAACGTTTACAATAATTTACCTGGAAAAGCTTACAAATCTAAAGTTGACTACGCATTGCACCGCATTTGTTGCTCTGTTTCTACAAGAAAAAGTGGTTTTTTGCTTGTCATTCGAGTTAATATCGGCTTTTAAAAATTTTTCACAGCAATGGTTATAACATTTCAGTGCCTTCTACAATACGTAACTTGGCAGAAAATGTCTCTAAGAGTTTCTACAGATAAGAATTACACATTGAAATAAAATATCAATCACGATATTCTTTGGTCACTTACTCCTGTGTATTAATTCACCCATACAGGGCCATGGTAACTAACCGCCGGAAGCCTCGTGCTTTTGAATGATTTGGCAGTAACTCGTTTGCTTTTTAGATACTAGATGTACATTAATACTTCTTTGGAAAAAAATTCAAGATCAGTGGCTAAAAAACTGCTGCTTCAACTTCTCATTTGTTACGAACCAAAATGAACTAAAATTTTAACCTAGGTTCCTCGAAAATCTATTACTTCTTGGAATTCGTTATTTTGTAGGAACATTTCTTATCCACCGATAAACATATGCTATCGAAAGCAATATAATAAGTTATATTGTAAAAGAAAAGAAAGAACTTTTCATAATTTTGAAAGGAAATACAAATTAATATTTAAAAATCCTCAAAATTATTATAGGTGGTATTTACTTGAGTGATTTGAAGAAATATGATTCCTTAATCACAATTATTGCATTTCTTTAATAAACTTGCAAAATTTATTTTTAAAACAATGGACTTCTCATTCTTTTGGCCTTTTAAGGTCAAGCACGATTTATCAAACAATTGTGTTAATTAATAAAGGTTGTATCTAAAAATGTGCACACGAAGCCATGCAAAAACTCGCTGATCTTTATCAAGAAATGCATTTTATAATACACTGTGGTCAAAATTAGCAGATTAAATATAAATTATAGAGCATTTGTTTTATCGAAATACAACTTTCGAATTTAAAAAAAAGTGCATAAAATTCCCATTTTCTAATGATAGTGGTTTTGAATAAAACGAGAAAATATTAAGACATTTTAACAATAATGTTTTTGTTAATCGCTTATCGTCAACCGTTATAATAATAGTGGTAGCAGTAAGATTTCAAATTACTAGTATCTAATTAAAAAATTTCTAGCGCAATCATATATTTTCATATTTTATGCAGTATGAGGGCATTTCAGTGATAATTCAAAAAGTTTACTTGTAATTTGTTAATTTAGAAAACAAATTCGATAAATTTTATTAATTTAATTTCTAAATAGTTATCTAAATGAACACACTGATTAATGATTGCTAACATGTACCCTTTCCTCCCTAGAGGACATTATGCGGTAATTTGTATGCATAAAATAGAAGTTGCCTATAATTAGAAACAGGCATTGTAGCAGCTGTTGTCAGAGTCAGCCTTATTTACTAATCTCCATTTAAACAAGTTTCATATGCATGGCAAAAATAATGGGTTTCTTTCATCGATAATCGCTGAAATAGTTTACAGAAGGAGGTTGTTTGTTTTAAGCTTTTTAAAATTATAGGGTATTGGAATACACATGTTTAGAAATATCCAAACTCAAGTTTACACACACACCCACTTCTGCTCACCGTAACAGATAATGAAAGAACAAAATGGATTTTAAGTACATAAATTAAATCTCCTGAAAGTGGATACCTAATTCTTTCAAAAGTAAGCTGCGTATTTCAGCAATAAGAAAAAAGCAAAATGATTTCTTATTTCAAAAGAGTGAGTTCAGACCCAACATACTGGAATGGGTGGAATCGATTTAAATCGGAGCATTGCCCTCGGTTCAAGGATTCGTTCTTAAGGACACATCGAGGAAGATCTTCTTCCACTTCAATATGGTAGAGGTGTATTGGAAAAGAGACCAATCTTCTGCAAAAATAGCCGTTAGATGCCATTATTTCTGTTTCAGTTTTGCCAAGTTTTAAATAAAACCCCTGTCTTGGATGACTTATAATTTAAACTTATTTATCGATTTTCAGTGAACCTCCACAAATAAGTTTACAAATCTTGTTAAAAGGAAGGGTTAGTGTATATGTAATTTAAACCAAAGGTTATTTATTAACCTCAATGGAAATAGTATAAATCCTTGTATCAGTGAGGTATAAGGAATAGAATGCCTGAATCAGGACTTGATTAAATCTAGTACTTATTCCAACAACAAACAAGTGCTTTGTAATTGCTGGTTAAAAATTAATATGTGGGTGTCTTCGTGCTTTTAATTAGAGAAAAGATAATTTAAACTTTTGACAAGGTTCAGCTGTTATTAGTTATCCTATTACTAAAACATATTTGTTGGGTTCATCGTGTGCAAAGTAGCGTTTGTAATTCGGACTAATTTAAGCTGCCAGTTGCCACTGATTTCTTCAAGATCAAAATTCCAGCAAACGCAACAAATGTGAGGTTGGTGAAATGTGAGGTATTTCAGCTAAAGTCCTTCGTAATATAATCAGCAATTAGTACAAAATATATTAATTACCGGTGTAGTTACAATGCTGCAAATTAGCTACACCTTTAAACAGCGAGGTGGAGAATGCATTAGTCTCTACCTGTTTTATGATGCGCTGTTAATCGGAACACAATCTGCAGACAACGAATGTAGGACGCAATTACCTCCACTAAGTGTTGGCACTCTAACCGTAGCAGTAGTAAAAATGCACTGATAAGACAGCGCATGCAAGACCAAGTAGTGGGACTAGTAAAGACATCAATGCCCCTGGACTCGACCGGATGTAGACAACCTTTAGACATGATTAATGCGTATTCGGAGGTCTGAAGATGAAGGTATAGCATTTAGGAAGTGATTTGCGCAGTTCTTTGAGACGGAAACATTCCAACACCGATGCGGACTGAGATAGACAAGTCATTTGAATTATTAATGAGACTACGGCACGTTTCTGTACCAAGGTACTTAGGCAGTATGTCCGATTTCATCCAGAAATCACAAAATTTGTCTTCTTTCGCATCGCAGTAGAGTGTTGAACACGTTACACCCTATAAGTTCTGTTCAAATTTTGTCTTTATAAACTCGGAATAATTTAAAGAGTATTTATGCATCCTCATGGAATATTCGGGGCTCTAGCGGAGGGACAAAGTTTGCATCCATAGTCGCGGATGCAGTGAGGTTGAGGCTTAACGTAGTGGTCCTCACTGAGACCCGCCTTAGTGAGGTCGGCCTTGAGGTAGGGGAAGGCGCGACCCTATACAACTCAGGCGCCACTACCACCCAACGGACTAAAGACGGGGTGGTGAGAAACTCCGTCGTAAAATTCGTTAAGCAGTCTGAGCGGGTGGCAGCGTTGGTTGTGGAGCATCCGGGAGCGACTGTGGATATCGTCACCTCCTATACACCAACGGAATGATCTATCTGCGAGCGCACAAAGGAGCTCTTTTATAAGGAGCTCACGACAGCGTATTTCGCTCCGGAAGTGGTCGGGACCAGGTGTGATTATGGACAGGTAACCACAAATAATGGGCTGAGAGTTCTGGACTTCCGTAAGATGCATGGACCTAAGGGTCCGGAACACGTGGTTCAAACGTAGGAGAGTGCGAAGGCAAACCTGGTACTATCCGGCCATCAGAAAGGGTGCGATACTAGACCTTGTGCATGGACCTAATGATGGGGCGACATGTAGGTTCCGATATGTCAGGGTCTGCAGATCTGCCGAGGGGGCGTGCACGGACCACTACCTCGTGACCACTCTTTTGGAGTTGCGGAACCGTGGGAGAGTGAAGCCTAAGCGTGGTGCCCAGAGGAGACCGTTATGGGCTGCAGAGACGGTAGCTGAGTATATTCACCGCCACCCGGCTGCATACCAAGCGGAAATCTCGGCTAAGTTGTGTGATGGCATGTCGTATGAAGCCATAGTTGAGGCCATTGGTAGTGCGGCTGAATGTGTACGAAAAAAGATGCCGAAGTCGTCGTCTAAGCCACGGTTTGAGGTGTCCCGGAGATCCTGGAGCCTTTGATTGCGGAAAGGTGACGGCTATGACGTCGCGTATCTCAGGAACCCCAGTCAGGGGAACCCGGAACGCTATAAAACGTCTAAACAAAGGGCCAGAAACCAAGTGAGGGCTGATAAAACCAAGTTCCTTGACTCCAAAAGTGGCCAACTTCAGGGACTATACTCTGAAACATGACTATACCGCTGCATCGAAAGGCACGCCTGAGGCCTCATCGATATCGCAGGCTCGTTGGAATAATGTGCTGGGAGAGAATAGACTGGTCTCCGACACGGATCTCCATAAGTTCGACTCGACACAGTTTGATGCTGTCGATAGGGCAGAATACGATATGGAGATGCCAACGGGTTAAAAAGAACCTGAGTTTACCTGGAGGAGTTGAAGGAGCACCTGGCGAAGCTTAGCTTTCATAAGGCGCCGGGGCTGAATGGAATCCGGCCAGAATTAATCGTACACGCCGTTGTCGACCCACTTTAATGCTTGATGGGTTGGAAAGATTGGCATTCTACGATCGTGGGCCGATGCTACAGTCGTCCCTATATACAAGGGAAAGGGATTAAGCAGTACGCCTAGCAGTTGCAGGCCGATCTTCTTCCTCAACGCCATTGGCAAATTGTATGCGAGTGTGGTGGTGAGTAGGCTCAACAGAGCTGTCTCGGATAAACTGTCTGAGACGCAGTATGGCTTCAGGACGGGCTACTCGACAGAACAGACAGTCATGGCCGTGCGCACCCTTGTCAGAAAGTGTTTAAATAAGGGGTGCTCTGCTGATCTTGTCTTTGTGGACATCACCAAAGCATTTGTCTCTGTTCCGCACTTGGCGCTGTTTGATGTGTTGCGACTAGTAGGAGCATCATGGAATGTCCAATACGCCATGCGGCAGCTCCATGATCGACCAAAAGGTACCATACATGGAACAACCCAGGGCTTCAAGTGCAAACGCGGAGTCCGCCAGAGTTCTAAGGAGGGGCCAATTCTCTTTAATTTGTTCCTGCAGGCTGTCCGTGATGAGGCCTTCGGTATACACCTCATCACTTCTGAAAAGGAGACATGGACCCTCAGTCATCTGGAGTATGCTTATGACGTCTGCCTAGTGAGCAGGTCACCTGCGGAGGCGCAAGCGATGCTAAACAAGCTCGCAACCACTCTTAGTAAGTACAATATGCAAATGGTTTCGGCCAAGACTGAGTGGATGCATGTAGGGAGGGAAGACGTGCCTGAGGCGCTTACTCTTGAGGGGCACCACCATCGCGCGTCAACGTGCTGTGAGCTACGTCGGCTCAACCATAGCTGAAAACGGAGACTGCACCGGTGCTGTGCTTGACAATGCCACGAGGGCAAGGGGCCAAATTATGCGGATCAGGCCCCTCCTGCGCCCACCGGTACGCAACTGTAAGCGTAAGGCGGCTTGCATTGAGACATTCGTTAAGCCCACCTTGCTGTATGGCCTATCGACGATGGTTTTGCGAGTGACTGATGACAGGAAGCTAACGGCTGTGGTAAACACGGCTAAACGTATAGCACTGGGCTTACTGTCCCGGAGGGAAATGATTGTGAGTTCGATGAAACCTGGTCACATCTAGCGTAATGTCGCAGTTACGCTCGCAGCGCCTAAACCTTTGGGTGGCCTTGGACGAACTCTCCGGAGTCACCAAGAGGGTGTGTGGATCGGCCCTTACGGTTGAAACTCGTAGCAGCCGTCCAGGCCGTTCCCGTGACTGGGTGCAACAACTCCGCATGGATGTTGTGGAAGTCCACGGTTCAAATGGTGCTGCGGATGCATGGTTCTCGAGCCCGTGTCGCCTGCGGATATCAAAAGCGGCGGGACTCAAACCCCACTTGGTAGGATCGCTTGAGTGTGACATTGTCTGCGCAACTCCCGACTGTTCACGGCGGTTCGCGAGTTGCACATACTGCCAGTGTTAGGGCAAGTTCAACCATGACTGTGTCAAGGCTCTTTGCACGTCCTGTGGGGACTTGCCATATGTCTTACCGCCACAGGGGCTGGCTTCAACGTCATGTAACTCAATGTCACCCCGGGTGGAACCTGGCCCAGCTAAGTAGGGCTACCCCTGCGCCTCAAAAGCAGGCGGTGTCAGAAAATGTGGATACTAGTCAGGCATCGAGGTGCCCGATATGTAATGAGGAGAGTTGAACGTGCTTCGGTTGTCCGTTATGCCCCAAAAGTCTGAGGACCGAGAAGGGGATCGTGAACCACTGCTATGTGTAGCACGGGTTGATGCAACCCTAGTACCTAGTACCTATTACCCTAAATAGGCCTCGCCAGTCCTCACCCCACTGAGTCTTTACTTTGCAGGGAAGGGTTACTTCACACCCCATAAGTTCTGTTCAAATTTTGTCTTTATAAATTCGAAGTAATTTAAAGAGTCTTTATACTTTCTCAGCATTTTAAAGTCACGATACAGTTAAACTGAGTAAATGTTGTTTTACAGGAAACCAAAAATTGAATTTGTTTCAATGAAAAACAGTAAATCGTTAAAGGAATGTAATGTTTATGAGTTCTGGAATTGGAACGCAACAGTCAAAGCTTCCAGAAACTGCCACGGAGTAGATGACTAGGAAAGTGTGAATGCCAGAACTTGAAAAATTCACAAATGGAGAATTGATTCTCCCTGAAGATAAAAATCGGACCGGCCACGGTCCATTTGAGCTTGAGAATAAACTTATTCTGTTTTATCAGTTACTTTGGGTTTTGCAGTTAAGCTTAGGAAGAAAAATTACTGGATTTGAAAAAGAGTTCCTAAACATGAATGGATTGTCAATGGTTCTTTTCCCAATCTTGATAACTTGTTTCACCATTTTTTGATAGACCTTTTACTGGCCAAAATGAGTCTTTTCTTGAATTGTCAAATGTAGCAAATGAAGTTTCGTAGCTAACATAATAATTTGGACTTATTCGAAAAATTAAAACTAAAAGAATATGACATTCGTGGTGTTTATAAGCTCTTTAAAGAATGTAAGTAAATGTGCCATTTGATAACTTGCTTTATTTATTACAATTTCAGTAAAAAAGATAAGCTGATTACTAGGGTTACCGTATGTTCTCATCTACTAACAATAAACAGTTGCGGTTACGCCAGCTGCCTCATCAAGTGCTACTGACTGGTTACGCTCAGCCTACAACGTAAATCTTAGGAAGCACAGATAGTTATAGGCGATGTTCCACAAAGCATGCGCACCTGCTTCTAGAACGCATAAGTTAGGTATGCCTCTGACGGCTATTTGAATTGATAATATAGATATAACAAGATAAAGTGTTCTTAAATGCGTTTGTGGAATATTCCATATCCGACTCTTCATAATCTTTCCTAACCACCAGTAGTAAGTTTCAAAACAAGAAATATACATGTATGAATACTAAAAGCTCTTGTGATTTGCTTGTGATGGATTTTTTTAAATAAAAACTGATATTCACGAAGGTTCTAAATAATTTTTGGGGAATTCTCTAACCGATTGATATCACGTTTCATATTACCACGGGTGGAACTGTTCAAAACACGAAATAAACAGAGCCTAGGAGTGGGTAGGTGGGTAGGTGCATCCTTTGGTTCAACCTAATCTTATGAACTGCACACACATTTGATAAATCTTAGCAAAAAACACTTTCTCAAGAATCTAAGGGCACCTGCCAGCTAAATGCATCACAACAAAGAGGGTATGAAATAAATCTGCGGCTTGATAATAAATTAAGAGCAAGTGAAGGGCAGAATGATAAACATTTTATTAAAACAATGGCCAAAGCTTCAGTTTTAAGTCAACTTTCACTGAGTAGCTCGGGAGATAAACAGAAGTCAGCTCTTTGGTAGACATTTTCAATTTAGTTCAGAGTCTCTCTAGCAGGACATAACAAAAACATCTTCCTCGGGATGGTCATCTACACAACCGGCGTATTTTGCACTTTTAAAATTCAATTCTTGTTTTATTTTTGCCTGATAAAATGATCAGGGTAAGCTCAACATTGAACCAACAAATTAAAAACCATACAAACATCACATTTATCGATTTACAAATAACTAATGGATTCTCCCCTAGGTCTGACCCACCTTCGCTCCCCATCTAACTTTCAAATTCAACAGAACGGAATCAGCGGAAATGCAGAATTTTACTCAGTAACGGTTTAAAACTTTCTCACAGATTGTTATAATATGTGGAGTGATCTTGTACGTACATTGCCCAGTATTGTATCAAGAACCTTGCGCATGGTAGAGATACGCGTCGCTTCTACACGGTGGTGGGGAGCACCAATTATGTCAAGGTTGAGGCTACTTTTCCACATTCCGTTCAAATTTTAGATCGAATTACCTTTGGCAAGGAATTTTTGCTACGGTGCTTTATCCAGATGTTGTAAAATCTAAAATCTTATGAACTATTTCCAGGGAAAATTAAAGATTTGGAGGCCAGATTCTGTGAGAAGGAATAATTTCAAAATAGGGTAGCATAGTATATTGTTTTTTCCAGTTCAAAATATCCTGGTTTTAAAAGTTATTATCAAAAAGTTTTGATTCATCATCAGCTTTATAGCAATCGAATTCATTGCAAAAACTAAAAAACAAAAACAGTACAGAAATCCGTAATTCAAAATTTAATTTCAATGTTAAATATCTAGAAATATAATGATAAACTTCTCTTCTTCCTTCTTCTCCACTTCGCTCTCAGGCTAGCTTCTTTTTAGCAGTAGAAGTCTTCAAATCAAAGATAGATCGACTTCACTATTCTCTTAGCCAAAAAACCTTTCCTCTTCTACGATCGCAAAGTCCGGTCGATTTTGTACTCCGAATTATATGGTGATTAAATTAGCCCCACTTTAATTTGTTTATCATCATAGAAAATAGTACTTTGAATAATTTATATTCCGCAAAAAAATTGTAAAAAACACTTTTTTTCTCCCCCGCGAAACGATTTCTTTTTCGGTAATACCTCAGCTTTTGCCACTGGTGACCGAATGTCGTAGATAAATCCAAGCTACAATTTTGCACAAATTACAAATATCAGATACAGCGAACGAACGCAATTAATCATGAATTCAATGAGAGCCTGTGTGGACGTTTTACAGCATCGAATTAAATGGTCACGACGAATTCTGCTAAGCTGTTAACTCCTGCAATGTTGACTGCTCAAATTAGGCAACGGCAAATCCGTTTGACTAATGGATTCCATAAAATGAAGTCTAACTTTATTAACCAGGGATTTAATGCGTCTTTTTCCCCCATAACATCCCCTGTAATAAATGTAGTTTATAACCAAGACAAAATCAAGTAGCCGACTATTAATTTAAATTTAATGTAAGCTTATATAGGCGCATTTAAATAAAACTTGCCCTTGAGACCCTTTCTCCTCAGTTAAGGATTGAAGCGTTGGAATCTGGTAGGTACATGAATGAAGATTGAAAAAACTATCATTTCGAGGCACATTACCGAGGCTTAGTGACTGGATCCTCCACCAAATCACAGGATGGGGTGGATAAAGCCACCGCACTGAGGTCAGGCTGTACTGGTGCTTCAAGAGGCAATGATTCACTATGCCTTTCCGCTTTGGCAATTTCTTGGGGCATAGTGGACACCCACCCACATAACAAAAGGGCGTTTTATGTATTTGTGATTTAAAATATCCGATCCACAGGAATCGTTCTTTTTTCATATTCACTTCTCCCTTCCTGATACAAGTGATGCTGACAACATTTATGAGCAGCCATACCATGTACAACCCAACAAAGTTCTCTTTAACTCATCAAATCATTACTCTTTGTGATTGATTTGTTATCAAAATTATAAATTTCCAATAAACCAATAAATGTGTTTATTTGCCTTGATTACATCTTTTATTTCAATGAGTTTTGCGAATATTCTGTATCTCCAAACACTGCAGCTTCACTTTTACGCATTTGCTGATCCTGACATTAATCAGCAATCTGCACTGCTTTTCACTTCAGATTATGAAAGAGAAACATCGAATTACAATAAATACAAATCATCCTCTTCCTGAAAACTAGTTAATTAATTAAATAAGAGATATCGTTGAATCCCTGGTAATCCCGCCTGAACAAACCAACCATTTACATAAATACAGCTTTTTGCATATTAATGATTTAGTTATTCTTTGGGAGGTAACACACCTGTTGCCTGGGAATTCTGGAATTCCATGGAAAGTCAGTGTTTTTGGAAACGCCAGGAATAGCGGAATTCATTTTCACTTCTCACAAATTGGCATGCATCGTTAGGTGGGCATTCAGTTCTATGGATTCACTCACGGTTTATGCTTTTGAAACGTTTCGTATCAAACTTTATAAGAATATCAAACTCCTTCATTTAATTTTCGATTTCTGAACTTGTCGTAGATATTTACACGCATCACTCAATCCCATACAGTACGTTAAATTTCATCTTAAATAAAGTAGGTTCAAAGAAGTATAAATTAAACAAATCAACGAAATAATTGCTAGCATGTGCTCCTATGATCACACATTCCTCAGGGCTTCAAAATAAAAGGAGCAGTGAGAGGAAAAGGGGTGCAAGGCACGCGATAAAGGGAAAACTCGAAATACTGAGTACTGCCAAGAGACAAGGGAAAAGTCAGTATGGACTAAGCTTGCAAAAGTTACTGAATTTTCCATTCCACATTAAATTAAAAAATATAAATCCCAGAAACTATGATAGGAGAGTGAACTGAAACTAAGTGTACATGCTTAATCTCGAAAAAGGTTTGCACACTTGGTCCTTCCTTTTCATCTGTTATGGAATTGAAAATTCAGCTTTGTATCATTTTCCAATTTTTCAAAAAAATAGGCGTAGTGAGTTTAACCTCATAACGAATCTAAAGCTCAGATTAATCTGTGAGCCCTATGGTTGAACAGTTGATAAACCGAGTTGCGAATTATTAAAAGCTGTCACATTGAGATTTCCCCTGATTCCTACTTTACTCAACGTTGGATGTTCAAATTTCTCGAGAAGGCTCATTGAATCTATCAGCAACCCTTTCAAGAGCATGACTGATGACAGGGGCAAAGTTGACCTTGTGTCTGTGTTACCACTGATATTTTGTGTAATGGGTTTATCGTCTGAGATATTGCTTACTACAATCAACATCTATTTCCTGGTTTTTCCAGCCGCAAAATTCGGGAGGAAAAGTTAGCAACTGTTTGTTTTGAAATAAAATTGGTAAACACCCGTTTAAGCTCATAAATGGTTGCAGGTTTATAGAAAATATTGTCCTAAACTGAGTATTATTATAAGATAAATTTCTCGATAACATAAACATAGAAATATCGATCTAGATCTCAAATGCCAAATAGCGGAAATGATAAATTGCACTTAGGAATTATCATTTTGTTCATTCTCGGGGACAAAATGTCACCGATTCCCCGAGATGACATTCGGAGGATATAAAACGTGAATGCTGTCTTTGACCGAAATTTATCAATGAGAAAATAAATTATGCTATTCTATTTTGCATGGCATCACTTTAATGTCATCAGCCGTCCAAAAAAGGAGAAAAATTACTGCTATAATTTTTTTTTAAATTATTGGCGTCAGCATATATCAAGCCCGTCGGCTCTGGAGTTCAAAGGCTATCATGTGATTTTGAGGAATATGTTCCGACTCTGAGCTTGTATTTTGCCTTTAACCTTCAAGAAAAATCCTCGTAGGTTTTTTTTCTGACAACCTGTCCTTTAGTCAACAAAATATGGCATCGGTAGGCGATCATCTAGTTTTGATGACTGATTAGGAAAACAGGGTAATTGATGTTATAAGCCAATTCGGGAGCCGTATTTAATAAGGGCTATTGCAGCCTTTAATCAGATACGGCACGTAATAAAGAGCTAGGTGTTTAGAAAATCTATAAAGTAGTATAGAGACGAAATTTGTGTTGTCATTAGTATCACTTCAAAGAGATTCTAGAAAAGCAGAAGCTATGAAGAAATATATTGGCGGCATGACGCCATATTGGTGGGCTTTACACCGTGATCATGAATCAGTTTTTCCAGTTGTGCAAAAGGCCGTTCCCAAGATAGTTCCCGATTTGCCTCCTTACTCTGCCAATAAACGCTCCAGTTCGCAAACCGTGTTATTTCGGGTACAAATATTTTAATTGTAGATTTATAATTTTAGTATAACGTGAAGGATCATAGTTACTTTTTTAACAATATGGAAATCCGTTGCATTAATAATGCCGACAAATATACACTTCTGCCGAGTTCAGAGTAAAAACCGATTCTTTGAAACACTTCATTTCTAGGGTTTCGAATTAGCTTGGTATCGAATTTAACACACTCCTGGAGCCGGAGCATTAACAAGTACGATGCAAAAAGGCAAAAAACTGAAAAGTAGGTTAGCTTTCATTGTCAAAATTTGAACCAAAAGGCAAGACAATGAGAGAGTTCCTGAAACTCAAAGTCGAAATAAGTTAAAGAAACATTTAGCTTGTTTAGAATTTGCTTCATATCTTATGAATCAATTTACCACAATAAATGGTCAACTATTTTGAGTAATTTAACGAGCAAGCAAGGATTCATACTAAAGTTAATCGCCGGAGAAGTGGAATACTTTTGCATCCGAGAATGTTTTACCTAAATAATAAATTTATTAGACTTTTACGTCATATTCCAATAAATATTTCGACCCCAGAACCGAACGTATACTCTACGACTTAAGCAGCTATACATAATACACAGTCAATAACAGAAGGCGACTATTGTAGTACTATTCCGGGAACTGTATTTGACATCTCAACTGAACAAAAGATGGAGAAACGTTCATTCCACAATACTGTGTTATACTGTGCAAGCGGCGTCGGTGTTCAGTTGTTTATTTTGAAAATTGAAAAGAAAATCATGAGAGAAATTCAAGAACATTTGCAATTTGTGCAACATTTTTGTATCAAGACCGAATTCGATAAACAATATTCCAAGTAATCAGAAAAAGTAACACCATATTCGTTACCAAAAACCACCTGTTTTACAGTGCAGAAGTGGTCAGAATGCAGTCTGCAGACAACAGGCGTGAGACACAAATGCCACTTTTATGTGATAGCCACTGAGCGAATGTGCTACAAAATGCATCCCATTATACAGTGCATTAAAAGATGAATGATTTTTTTAATAAAACAAAGAATTTAATAGACGGAAATGTCCCAGTCCCGATCGGTTATAAAAACATTGTAAACGTGATTAATGATTATTCAGAGCGAGTTCAAATAGTTGTTAAACAACCATTTACAGCGGAAATATCACGCTTTTATGATATAGGTAGTCGATTATAGTAAAAATAGATAACATATCGCTTAAAAAGTGCGGTAAAGTAAGACCAACCGCTTTTTGGTTTAATTAAACCAGTCACGATATTGCGGTTTATGAACGGAAAGTAACTGAGTAAGGTAATAAAATAGGAAAAGAATTGCACAGGCTCTTGTTTCAGTATGAATAGCAGTTTTAAGGGATCAGTGAATAGGACAAAAGAGATTTCTATCAGTCTTTATTGTGCAGAGGCGCAAAGGAGACTTCAAAATTAAAAAAGATGCCATCTGACTTCACCTTTGTGCTTATGGGGCTTTGAGTCCTTGGCATTTCTTTTGCGCGTGATAAAAATTCTATTCATTTTTGAGGTCTATGTTGGGACATTCAGATCTTCCTCTCACTGTAGCTCCTTGAAAAATAAAGTACATTTGCACTTCCGCACTGACTACTTAAGAATTTTTTAATTTAGCCCCAAAATAGCCATTTTTGGCTCACTGACAACAACATATTTAAAGGATACACATTTACATTGCGATACCACTGGTAAATCCTCTATGTCATTATAATTCTAGCTCCAAGGGTTAGACCACGTTTTCATTTAACCCAATTTATCCTATTTCAAGATCAAAATGTTATCTAATAATTTCACATACAACCACATAAAATCCCAGGTACCTTGTCCATGTAGGCATATGATACAAGAATAAACCCAGTGCACTCCAAAAGAATTTATCAAAGCAGCATCCACAGTTTTTGGGAACATTTGCAAGCGATTTGTGTTTTCTGCCTAAACCTCCTGGCATTGCCCCAGTATTGTTCCGTGAATTATTTTCATTTCAAAACTGTTCTTCGTGAATACACAGAGAGTAGAAAGTAGGTGGTAGTTGATACTTGATGGGAATTGGTTACCACTCATTTTCTCCTATAAATATGAAGCATGTAGCAGTTAGCAAAAGGGATTTTAAATTAAATTTTTACTGGATTTTATGCACAACTTTTTAATCCATTTTGTGATATCGAGGTCAAATTGATTGATAATAAACAAATAATCACAAAATCATGCAGTAAAACCCCAAATTATATTTCACCGCTCTGATTTGCCCTTAACATTCGTCTATCTTACTTCATCAAGACGTTCTTTAATGTCGTTCAAGGCTCACTCTAATGGTTAGTGGTCTCATACGGGGGGGGGTCAAAAGTGTCCCAAAGGACCGCCGACTACAAGGAATATTCAGAAGCCCTCCTTTGTTCTCTAGCATGAATAGTAAGTAACAAATGAAACTACATCAGATCGGCTATTGAGTTTGGTTAATGACCTCAAAATCAAGGACGCAATTGTTAAACACCTCAGTTACCGTTTTCTACAATCTTACAATTAGGTGGTAATTGCATATGATATACGAAAACAATGATCAGTGCAGTTCTGACATCCACGTTTTGCTACTTTGAAGTGACACTTCTGGGGGTCTATTAATGACTTATCGCGGATTAGCCAGAATCAGTCTATAAAAAGGTTAAATTCAGCCAAAAAACTAATATTAAATATTAGGTAAACAATCATAAATCACAGCTCGGATGCATAAAATCTTAGAAGAGTTTAAGTGAGCAGAATAGTTGATTGCTTAGACAAGGTTACCGCAAAAATAACTTCTGAGTAGTTCATAATTCACATTAAAATATATTATATAAATCCCTTCTCTTTTCCATCAAAAAATTGGGAGAATTTTAATGGTCAATGATAAATCGGTTTGCATTTTTAGTTAGTTCCACTAGACCGATTTCGGCATTTTTATTTTTCAATGCCTACAACACACCATAGCTGCTCATTAAGGATTTCATAATATTAGTGGGGATAAAATCATCTTTCTCTTATTTGTAAAAAAAGATATTTCTCACTACGAAGACAGAGATTACTACGACAAACCCAAGCAAAATTGAACAAATCCTGGTGAAATCCTTGGAACTTCTTTGATCGAAAGTAACTTTAACGAACAGCCTGTAGTGTTGATTCTTGGATTACCTGATGAGAGGCCACTGAAAGACAGTTGGACCCTAGATAGAGGTGTTTTCCTCGGTGTGAGACCTTTAGAGTTCGATTCGACTTCAGCCCCAAATGGGGAGATTGCATACTCCCATTCCTCAAAAACAACTGATCGTTTCCTACTATGGTAAATCACGAGCAGACGCTGATAAATCATGTATATCAAGCTTGTATACAATTAGCATTATTAATTACATTCCGCTCAATTTACAGTCCAACTCATCCATTGAAATGATCTCGAAGAATTCGTTAAAATTACTACGGACGCATTGTTGGAGCTCTTTTATTAACCTTCCCTAATTTCGATGTGGAATTAAAAGGAAAGAGATAGTTTAATTTGGAATGCTCAGAAGGGTCTCAATTATAAAGTAGTCAAAAAGTAGAGGATGACTAAGCCAAGAAAGGTGAAGACGTGGAATGCCGATAGAAAATATCATTTCTCCTCATCCCCTCCAAGTTATTACTTAACTGACTTTCTGCCTCAGAATCATACCAGTAAATCTAAGCTGCATCTACGTGGGTGTTTCGCAATCAGAAATAGATCTTTTTATGTTTGTATTCCATCAAATAATTTTTAAAAAGAAACTCGTCAGAAGATTATGCTGGGACGCATCGTGCTTCTGAAAGATTGCTCAGTCACCATCTTATGATCATGAACAATTGGAAATGTCTTAGAAATAGCTTTTTCTTAACGGTTATCAGCCGGTTTCTATTACTAAATTTTGTACAGCCTCGACTCTTCGTCATAGAAGGTGTATTTTCCTACGTCTTTGCAACCACTCGCATACTACAGTGAAGAGTGATGACCGGTTTTATGATTTTAAACTTTGTTACTTTAATCTTTTTTAGAAAATTTTTCCAGCTTTTAAATCCATTTTCATACTTTCATGAGAAATAAACTGTTATCACAGCAGGAATGACTGCTTGGCAAAAATCGTTTTTGCTCCTCTGAATTCTGTGAATATGCTCCAGGGAATATCTTGTTCGTTCTATGTCTAAGCACGGAGTAAATGTTTTTCCATTTAGACGGAATGTTATAATAAAAATACCAAAATACCATGTTTTCATTCGGTGCACCAAGCTGGCATTTTCATAGTGGTTTTTCAGGAATTCAGACGGAGCAGCCCCGATCGCATTAATATGCCACGTGAAGGTTGAGATCAGATATTAATGGCTCCCAGTCACATGTAATATTATAATACCCAGAAAAATCCGAAAAAAAATAACAGATTATAAGAACCAGTGTAGGAACCGGGCGCATGCCAGTTTGCGAGAAGTGACTTGAAAACCGTAATACGACTAATTTTTTGTAGAATTCCGAAGTCTACAAGGGTTCACACCCTTCATTGTCGTAACTCTGATTCTTTTCAAGAAAACGGGGATTTTTCTTAGAAGAAAAATCACTTGTCTTTTTTAACCATTGTCACACTCGAATGCAACACTGAAAGTCATTTTGTGGAATAAAGTGAATGGTCGTCACACTTCGCTGCCCACGTGCATTCTGCATTGAAACAGACGCCAAAAACATTGCTGAAGGTGTGATCTCTAAGGTCACGTTAGCAAGATCAGTTGCATCTCGGCTTCTGTTTTTCACAGCCTTTTCGTACATAGTGTTTTAAGCTTCGTTTCACTAATGGAACTCTATGAATTTCGCAATTTGATTCACTCTTGTTTAAGTGTTTGCATTCCTGAGGAATCGGCTTGTCTGCAAATAAAGAATGCCAGTTCAGATACAGTTCTATCTCATTAATAGCGAAAATGTTAAAAGTTTACCGAATATCATTTCTCGCTCTTGCTGTGTTGGTTTCAAAGCAGGATATAAGTTTGGTTTATGTGTAAATTAAAAAAGTTAAATTATTTCTTTGTATTTGTTTCCAACCACTTATGATGTCAGCACCGTAATTAATCCACAAAATTCATTTGTTTTCAGTTTTTCAGTGTTAGCTAGCAAACAAACGACTAATATTGTCAAGAAGTCATTTTTGTCCAGCTCTCTACAGATTCAAATTGAAATAAAAAAGGAATAATGCTTTCAAAACATGGGCGATTCACGAAAGCTTCGTCATCCAAAATTAATGTGACTTTTCAGCCTCTATAGCCATCATTGAGCAAGAGCAATGTTGTACCTAAAAGACAAATATAAGGTGATTCGGACCTTATTGCAATGCGTTTATTAGGAAGAGAATTACATTCAGGCAAAGAATTTCTTAACTGAGAAGTTAGAAGTCCCTGAAATGGGGTTTAATGAAACAGTTCGGAATTCTACTTCACTTTTGGCATTCTCAGTTAAAACGACCTCCAGTTCTTCTGAAAACAATGGCAGCGGAAGACGATGGACTCTCTCAGACAACTTCGACCTTGGGAAAATTCATCTAAAACTGTGGAATGTCAATGAACGCCATCACAAATCTCCCGATTCAAAAGCATTTTTATCTTTCGATATTTGCAAAATTTAGAGCTAAAATTTTTCAAAAGGTATTGATGGATGCCACTAAAATGTTAGCATCGGAGGGGCGAAATTCAGCTGGTCTCAGTTGCTGGCGTCGAAAACCTGAATGCGCAAACGGTAGAATAGCATTGAGAGGTCTTCAAATCAGCGAAATTTCTAGGTATATAAAACGAAAATTCAGCATCTGAAGTGAGAGAAGACATTAGCCTAGCAAAAAGAGGTCATAATTTAACTCGAGGTTAGCAATTCCACCGTCATTTCCAGACTGTAGTCCAGATGCCAATATATACAGCATTCATCTATATAATGATCTTCATCTAAATAGGTATGCTAAACACCAAGCAACCGATTTGGGCATGTTAATAATTAAGAGGGTATTATACATTCACCTAAAGAAGTATGCACAATGGAGTTGTGCATTTGAGTTAAGAAATATTCGAAAGGCAAAATTTCCTGATTGAATTCCACTAAGTGAAGCAAAGTGCTGGTTTCGAGGCGAGTCTCGTGCATGACAAATATGCCGACGCTAACCATTACGATGGACTTACTGATTGCACATAGTACACTTAGTTCATATTAGAAAGACATTCACTTTGGGTTCGTGTAAAGCAAAACCTCTTTTCATCGGTTCTGCCAAGAGGAAATAAATGATCAATAGACAATGTCGCTAACGAGAATACTTATGGCCGTTGGGACAAACGCAGATCGACGGAGACCGTCTTAAAATAAAACCAATTCATTTCATTGAAGCTGATATTGTTCTGTAGAGAACTCCATTTCCTTTCTATGAAGTAAGACGAATGCTAGATACCCACTCTAGCACCCCAACGTCAGTTATTTCAGTCGTCAGGTAGGAGCACAGAATGAAGACACGATGGCAATCAACGACGTGACCTCGTTCAGGAAAAGTGAGCTGCTCGCTAGAAATCCAATGCGGCTTCAGGTTGAGTATGTAGATAAAACCGAGGAGTGAGATGAAACCGTTTGACACCCATGTTCCTTGCCTCCCGATGTAAATCCAGAATAAGTGTGCAAGTGTGAATTAACCTGTCTAGATTACCTTTCCATATTACAGCAATTATTATCTCTAAACATAACCTCAAAGCCATTAGATTGATGTTTTTGCAAACATTCATCAAAGTCTTTTCAAATCTCCTCTAAAACACAGGAATCTATGCTGCTCAACGGACCAGCAATCAGTAGATATGTTTGATGAAAATTAGTTAAAAAATTCAAATAAATCAGTCATTTGCATTGCATGGGAGCACAGGTGGATTTACATCGTTTTCGAGGATGCCTTTCGACACAGGCCGTACTGTATCGTATTGCTCATAGTTTCATTACTCTCGTGTTAGGGCCCCAAAAAGAAATCCGAATCCGAAGGGAGTTGGGTTAATGCATCGAAACAGCAATCCACACACTCCTCATCTGATGAATCACCAACCCCCTCCCGTCCATGTCCATCCTCCTTATGCTGCTGCACATAACCCCATCGTCACATCAATCGACCCCATGAAGAGCATAAAAGAGCATTTGCAATGGAAGGGAGGTGTATTCATGAGCCATCAACCAGAGATTTAATAGATGCCGCAATTCCACAGTGAAGGAGTCGAGGAGGGAGAATAAGAAGAAGAGGAAAGAGAAGCGAGGTTATGAGTCGGAAGGGAATGAGATGGTGCCTGTGACACATGAAAAGGCATTACTGACCCCACTTGATGAGGTAGGAGAGGAAGGAGTCGCCAGTGGAGCAGAAGACGTAGGACTGTGTCTCGTTCGAGGGCTTCCAGAAGGTGGTCTTCAGCACGCGGATACCGCCGTTCATGGTCTCCTCTGGCAATTGGTTTATAGAAACCAGTTTCACTAGAGGGCTCAGCTTCAGGCAGGCAGGCAGGATAGGCGAGGGGTGTGAGGAGGAGGAGGAGGAGTGGGAGGAGTCGGAGGAAGGGGAGGTGAGAGGGCGAGGGAGAGGGAGGGGGAGGGGAGATACGAAGTAGGGGTGAACTCACCGCACTTTGGCTCGCTGTAGTCGCGGCAGAGATCGTGGCTGCCCGTCATGATGGTGGACTGTGGTGCAGAAGCAGCAAGAAATGGCCATGATGGGAGTTGAGAGAGAGACGATTATGCTTGTGGAAATTTGCTCCTGACTTACGAATGGTCCCGTGGGGCATCGGTCCTTGCGAGCGCACTCGATATGCACGTGAGACTGACCCTCAGCCTCGATGACGGCTGGGCTGGAGAGTTGCGGCTGAATGCAGTCTGTGCGCGGCAAGCGGAAACAGCGGGAGTTATGTGGGATGTGGAATGGAGGGGTGAATGGGAAGTGAAACGAAGCGAAACGAAAAGAGGTGAAGACGCATGCAACAAGGACGTGAGTGTGGAACTCACTCTTTTCGATGTTGGTGAACTCGCCTGCCTGCGAGAAATAGACGGTGACGAAGGCGTAGCGAGATTCCCCCATGTATTCGTCCATTCGGAAGCCGACCCAGATGTGGTCCTCTACGTTGCAGATGCGCGTGTAGGCCTTGTACTTACCACACTCTGTGAGATTCATCCAAAATATCAAATAAGTGGAGGAAGAGGCCTAAGATGATGACGATGATGAGGATGAGGGTGGTGGTGACGTTGTGGGGACCTACTCTTGGTGAGCTTGCAAGGTACGGAGTCGGTGGGATCCCAGGCCTCGTTGCAGGAGTCTTCGCCGTCGAACACGTAGTCCTTGGAGTCGATGCGCAGTATCTGCGTTCAATGCGAAGCAGTTAGATCCACCTTGGGTTATCCCATAGGTGTCGAGCTGTTGGTGGCATTGCAAGAAGTTTGGGAATGAAATGGCCTCACCTCGAAAGGACCCGGGAGAGTGACGTTGATGTCGACACAGCCCTCGGCGGCATCGATGACGTACTGGGCGCTAGACAACTCTGAAATCGCAAAACCTCACTCTAGAGCCTCATTCCAATGCCCTGATGCTAGTCATCTGAGTGCTTCAACGTGCTAGTCGTAGTGGGTGTGGTTGTGCTACTCAAAGGGAAGTCATCTTACCGACGAGAGCGATGCTGAAGAGGAGGAGGACCAGGCGATTCATCATGCTTGCTTGCTTGCCTGCTTTGCGTCTCCACTCAGCCGGTGACTGCTATGCTCCAATTCTCCTGAAGCGCCTTTTATACTTCTCCTGAACTGGTCACTTCCTGAAGAATCACGTTTCACAGTCGCTGTGAACGTGAATCTCGCGTCTCCTCGTCCCAGTGGAGTGGTGGCCTATACGCTTCCAGTGGGGCAATAGGGCATTAGGAGGCCAGAGGCTCACCCACACCCGTTCAAGCATGCTCAGTCCTGTTTAACACGTCCAAATCGGTTGCTCCATGTTTAGCCTACCTATTTAGATAAAGATCTTTCTATAGATGAATTCTGTAATATTCTCCAATTATTGACATCTGGACTACAGTCTGGAAATGACGGTGGATTTGCTAAACTCGAGTTAAATTATGCCCTCTTTTTGCTAGGATAATGACTTCTCTTATTTCAGATGTTGAATTTTCGTTTTTTTAAAACCGGAAATTGCGCTGGATTAATTTCCTCTCAAATCAGTTCATTCGGGTTGTCCATGGTTGCAACTAGGGTCAACTGAATTTCGCTCCACCGACACTAGCAGTTTAATGGCAAGCATCGACATCTTTTGAGAAATTTTAGCTCTAAATGTCGATTCCTCCATTTATTCTTTTCGTGCTGTAAAGATATAAATATTGAAGAGTAGAATGCTTTTCAACCGGGAGGTTTCGGGCTTCGGGCAGTTGATAAGCATTCGATTCTCAGACGATCTCAACCCCCAAAAGGATAAACTGAGACATCACCCATCTAACATGCACTGCCATTTGGTCTAACCAATAAACCCACACTCTTACCAATTGCATTTGTCTTACATTACTCATCGTGTGGGTTCGGAGATTTTTTGATTATAAGTGGAGGAGATAAACCGGCTCTCAGAACACTGTTGAATCATGTTTATTACTTTCTCAGAATCTCCTCAACACTTCAAAGGTAGTAACGCTATTTCGCCTCGACGAGTAGCAATCAAGCGAACATATGACTTAAGGTAGGCGACTGTTAACATGTGAGAAATACGTCGTGATTTATTGATGAAGCTAGCCGTTTTGAGAAGTGACAGTCGGGTGACAGCAATGACTGGTCTGTGAAGCACTATAAAAGATGGCAAGCATTCACAGAAGCCATCAAGCTCAGTGAGGCAGCACAAATCCAGAAATGCTCTGTGGTCAACTGCAGTCCTGCGACAACGTCCCTGCCATAGCCATTGGCAGCATCCTCGCCAACGCCTTCCAGTGCTACGACTACGGATGTGGCAAGACCTACTTCGCCGCCCCCTCTATCAACAACGGTTACCAGGTGTGCAGGAAGACCACCACGAACAGAGACACCACCACCCTGAGCGTCACCGACCTCCACACCAAGAAGACCTCCACCGGCCACACCTGCGTGCCCCTACCAATCTACTCCGCTCCCTATGCGGTTGAGCAGCCCGAAGTGAACGTCCACCTCGACGTTGTGCCCTCCGTCAATGTCGCCTCTCCCACTGTCCAACGCGTTGTCGCGCAGCCCGAGCCCCAGATCACCTTCAACGTGGAGATGGAGCCGGAGGTTGTGACCCGCTCCGAGGTCCTCGCGGCAGCACCCGTTGCCGCCTACCCCGCTCGTGTCTGCACACCCCAGTGCGCTGAGCCTGTTGTCCTCCTCTAGGCAGGCACCCCCGAACCACCTAGTGTGTGTTTCTTCGGTTTCCCACCAATGCGAAGTTGCGTAGATTCTTAAATAAAAAACATTGCTCGTTCAATCCTCTTTTATTTCAATGTGTCTGATTCTGATCAAATTCTCTTCCCTTCGAGTCTTAGTTGCTGTATTTCCGTTTCGATGCTCGGATTAGAGGCGATGAGGGTAAAGTAAGATTCAAAGGAGAACTATTATATAGCAATTTTCCATTAGAATTGATTGCTTTTTTGCATACATTGAGTGAAATGTGGTGTCTAATTACTGGCGCCTAACATTGTAGTATTTATCAAAGCGAAAACACGCATTTGAAGTAATTACCCTTCTCGATTATAGTACGCCTCATTATTTACATCTGACCAAGTCTAGGATAATGGGAGCAAGCTTAAGAACACAATCTCCCAAAACCGCAACTCGATGTATTCAAACAGGATCATTTTTTCTTCTCTTCGAAGCATGGTTCCTATATTTTCTCTTCAAGGTTCCAATATCATATTTTCCATACGATTATGGATGATTTGCCAACCCCGTATCCAGTAATCCAGCAACATATAACGACTGTTAATCAACTTGAAAAAATGTTTGTACGTTTAAGACACTGATAACTCAATTTACATTTAGCTAACTAAGCATTGAATAAATGGAAACGCTATGAGAACAATCCCTGGTCCTTATGGTCTCCAAAATTGCCTACAGAAAAGAAGCACAGATTTTACAGGAAAGCAGAAACTTCGATATTTTAGAAGCTTGGTGAGGTTGTGATTTTGTTTTAGTCAAAATTGTATTCAAATGCATCGAAGCACTTTTTATCCACAATTCGTGGATCACCACGTGCTCACGCGTCTTCTCCGTCATATAGTAAAGCAGATTTATTAACTAAAATATGCTCTGAACAGTTGGATTCTGTTACGAGGTCAGTCCAAAAGGCCTTCCATTTGATTCTTCATAAATGATTTGATCTCTCTTACTGCGTAGGCTACTAGAAGGGCAACAATCCCAAGATAGCTATCCGCATTTAAGCTCTCTACGAGATGAGTCCCCTGTCACAGGTAGGATGAGTAGTCCCAATGCCAGAGGAAGAAGAAAAGATGTCTATATTCAAATTGCTTAATAAGACTGTGGCTGTATATATGTGGGTGTCGAGATTGGGCTGATGGGATTTATCGCTTAACACCTGGGACAGTGGATTTTTGGAGTCAGTGGACGCAGTCCTATGGGTGCGCCTTGCATGACGGTACGGTGACTCATCCAGGTCATCATAGGAGTGTACCCTGGTAAAAGGTGGGCTTAGAAATGCTCCTTATTCAGGACACCACATGATCCGCACCAAGCCAAGGCGGCTGAAAGGCGATGAAGGACCTAGTGCTGTATACTATTGTAGGTTTCGACGTACCTGATTCAGTAAAACCAGTTTAAACCTTTCGTTTCCTGATAAGTCTACTTCAAGATGCCTGCTTGCCTGCCTGAAGCCAAGCCCTCTAGTGAAACTGGTTTCTATAAACCAATTGCCAGAGGAGACCATGAACGGCGGTATCCGCGTGCTGAAGACCACCTTCTGGAAGCCCTCGAACGAGACACAGTCCTACGTCTTCTGCTCCACTGGCGAGTCCTTCCTCTCCTACCTCATCAAGTGGGGTCGGTAATGCCTTTTCATGTGTCACAGGCACCATCTCATCCGCTTCCGACTCATAACCTCGCTTCTCTTTCTTCTTCTTCTTCTTTCAGCCTAAGTTGACCCAACTCCCTTTTCGACTCCTTCACTGTGGAATTGCGGCATCTATTAAATCTCTGGTTGATGGCTCATGAATACACCTCCCTTCCATTGCAAATGCTCTTTTATGCTCTTCATGGGGTCGATTGATGTGACGATGGGGTTATGTGCAGCAGCATAGGGGGGATGGACATGGACGGGAGGGGGTTGGTGATTCATCAGATGAGGAGTGTGTGGATTGCTGTTTCGATGCATTAACCCAACTCCCTTCGGATTCGGATTTCTTTTTGGGGCCCTAACACGAGAGTAATGAAACTAAGAAACTATTATACGGTACGGCCTGTGTCGAAAGGCATCCTCGAAAACGATGTAAATCCACCTGTGCTCCCATGCAATGCAAATGACTGATTTATTTGATTTTTTTAATCTGATTTTCATCAAACATGTCTACTGATTGCTGGTCCGTTGAGCAGCATAGATTCCTGCGTGTCAGAGGAGATTTGAAAAGACTTTGATGAATGTTTGCAAAAACATCAATCTAATGGCTTTGAGGTTATCTTTACAGATAGTTGTTGCAATCTAATGGAGAGGTGATCTAGACAGATTAATTCACACTTGCACACTTATTCTGGATTTACATCGGTAGGCAAGGAACATGGGTGTCAAACGGTTTCATCTCACTCCTCGGTTTTATCTACATACTCAACCTGAAGCCGCATTGGATTTCTAGCGAGCAGCTCACTTTTCCTGAACGAGATCACGTCGTTGATTGCCATCGTGTCTTCATTCTGTGCTCCTACCTGACGACTGAAATAACTGACGATGGGGTGCTAGAGTGGGTATCTAGCATTCGTCTTACTTCATAGAAAGGAAATGGAGTTCTCTACAGAACAATATCAGCTTCAATGAAATGAATTGGTTTTATTTTAAGACGGTCTCCGTCGATCTGTGTTTGTTCCAACTTCTACAGGTATTCTCATTAGCGACATTGCCTATTGATAATTGTTCCCTCTTAGCAGAAACGATGAAAAGAGGTTTTACTTTACACGAACCCAAAGTGAATGTCTTCCTAATATGAACTAAGTGTACTATGTGCGATCAGTAAGTCCATCGTAATGGTTAGCGTCGGCATATTTGTCATGCACGAGACTCGCCTCGAAACCAGCACTTTGCTTCACTTAGTGGAATTCAATCAGGGAATTTTACCTTTCGAATATTTCTTAACTCGAATGCACAACTCCATTGTGCATACCTCTTTAGGTGAATGTATAATGTCTAATATCCTCTAATTATTAATATGTCCAAATCGGTCGCTCCATGTTTAGCATACCTATTAAGATGAAAATCTTTCTGTAGATGAATGCTGTAATATCCTCCAGTTAATGGCATCTGGACTACAGTCTGGAAATAACGGTGGAATTGCTAACCTCGCGTTAAATTATGACCTCTTTTTGCTAGGTCAATGTATTCTCTCTCTTCAGATGTTGAATTTTCGTTTTATATACCTAGAAATTTCGCTGATTTGAAGACCTCTCAATGCTATTCTACCGTTTGCGCATTCAGGATTTCGACGCCAGCAACTGAGACCAGCTGAATTTCGCCCCTCCGATGCTAACATTTTAGTTGCATCCATCAATACCTTTTGTGAAATTTTAGCTTTAATTTTTGCAAATATCGAAAGATAAAAATGCTTTTGAATCGGGAGATTCGCGAAGGCGTTCATTAACATTCCACAGTTTTTGATGAATTTTCCCATATTTAAGACTAATGTTTTTTTAATGATATTTGAATTAAATTGGTTATAACCTTATAAAAATGGGAGACCTCTCGGACTTTGAAAGAGGCCAAACTGTTGGTGTCCCTCCAATTTAAAGCCCTCAGCTCTCAATGAAAAATGTTTCAAAGCTTTCAATGGCAGTGTATAAACCTCCAGAATTGGCCCTCGAACGGTAAAAAATGTGATTTTCTCTGACAAATCACCACCACCTTATTTCCGACCTCCAGCAGTCTAGTGTTAGTTTAGAGGGAGCCGAAGAAGGAAACCTTTAATCCAGACTGCTTCCTTCTCACAAACGTAAAATATGTCGATGATTTTGTTTTGATGATCTGAAGTGTTATTTCTTGAAAATCCACGGCCGAGCCAATGATTTTTCTTCGTAGAAAAGGAATTAACAGCCGGGACTATCTGACCCAACAATGTCGACCAAGTTCATTATGTAGATGCTCAAGAACTGGGGTTTCAGGAGTGGAAGGCCATTTTTTAAGATGATGCAGCTCCAATCTATATAGCAGGCAGAACTGTTAGAGAATGGTGGCATGAGGAACATCCCGATGAAGTTGAACATATCATCTGGCCATCACCAGCCCCAGACCTAAAAAATTTTTACTAGGGAGCACTAATGGTCGTCCATCTCAGACATTCAAATAAGAAGTCCATTTCAACCGCTACGGCCGCCATTATCTCCATAACAGCTGGATGAGTACTAAATTTAAGGACCGAAAAACTGATAAAACTTAATTATATAAAATTTGAACCCCGTGGATAGTCATATGTAGTAACTGTGCATTTTTTTCACAAGGGAAAGTGCTCGAAAAAGCATAAAATCTGCTGAGATTTCGCAAAACTTGATGAGACTTTTGCCAGATTGAGCCACTTTTCGGTTATGGATTTACAAAGGGCTTTTGCTAAAAAATACCATTGTAGAATTCCGTTTTCATGGAGATTAAATGAACATTTCGGAGTTAAAAGAGCGCATCCAGATTACCTCCACTTTCACTTTTATTAACTTCTGCACTTTTGTAGGCCAGACCTTAAGAGGACTTTTCTTTGAAAGTAATTTAATCGTATTAATGTCCTTTACCCCTCCACCATAAAGAAGGCTGATTTTTTAATGAGAACCGATCATCTCTTGTGACCTCCAACAGGTTGCACTTTGAGGCTTCACATGGAATTGAAAAGATAATTTTCCCTAATGAAAACAATTTCAAATCTTCAGTTTAAGAAGTAGAAACACTCATAAATGCTAATTATTTGAAAACCGTTTGAGTAAGACATTTTTCCTTAATTAGCACGATTTAAGCTAATTCATTTTTCCATTTCTGAAAAGACGGTGGAATTTTTTCCAAGCATCCTGGAAGCACAGTGGAAATATATCATGGAAATCTATTACTCTAATATAAAAAATCACTTACTGTAGCTTATTATCTTCCTGATCACTAAACTGACTTCCTTTACTAAGACAGATATGCCAGACACTCCCAATCAGCAATTTTTTCTGCCAGGGTTTTGCACGACTCAATATTGCGTCATAACGGATAACTAACAGCTAAATTTGCCAGAAATCGCCCTCGAGTTTTTGAATGAAAAGTCTTCCAAAAAATTTCAACTCAAAATTCATTCTCATCACTCAAAGTCAAATAAGGTAACAATCATTGACTATATCAACTGAGGCTTAAAGAATCTTTGTTATGAAATTGATTTGACATGAAAGGCATAATTTGTTGATTTTCAAAAAATGTCAACTTTTAGAAAATCAAGCAGGAATTAGCTATGGTATATATTTCTTGTAAAAATATTTGAAGACAGCAGTGTTCTTCTAAAATTTATCCTACTTATTGGATACATTTTGTCAGTTTTCAAACAGTGTCATCTTGAAACCACCCAAGTAGCAATTTTAACAAGTCACAAACTTGTTGCGTCAACTTTTCATCTGTTCATGTTTCCTAATATCCAAGGTCGCTCCTCTTAAATTTCACCCTTTTTTACCAGGATTATGGAGAATAAAGTGAAATTCTTGAAGTATGCTGGAATTGGGTACCCAAATACGATTTATTATATTTTTAATTAATTCGTTAATTATTAAGCCTAAAGCATTGTGTTATAGAGTTTTCTTACCGAGACTGATAGTTACGGCAGTGTATGACTTATTAAACCCTAACTATTAAAATATTTGAGAGGTCGAATTTTGCCATTATGCAGCCAGAACACGCAATAAGAGCTTGAAGAATTAAGTGGCCTTTTGCCGTATGCATAGTGAGAACGTCAAATCTTTATATGTTGCATCTTCGATGATAAGCTCTTAGGAAAAAATCATTTAATTTGCATTTCAGTGCATATATAGGGGAGTCTACTGGTTTTAAATTTTCTTTGAATTCGTTAAATAGGAGTTTTCATATCTGAAATACCAAGTGGCGCACAGGGTGGTCTGGGCATATTTTTTTCTTAAAACCTGAAAAAGAATCTGTTGACGCAGATTCGGTGCCGGGTACGTATTCAGGACTATCTCTTCCCCATGAAATTGTTTAAACTGAGATCTATTAATCGCAAAGGAAATTATTAATTAGCATAAATTAAAAAGTAAACAAATTCACGGACGTTTAAAATGCCATCTATGAACGTATTGCCTCTCAAAAGTTTCTTGATAAATTAGTTGTATTCACATTTATAGTGCAAATAATGACAATGAACAAACGTATTTCTTAGTGAAGATTTTTCAATCTCAAAACATTATATGGATGCTTCAGATTTATTTGACAAAATTGAACCGAATTTTTTGAAAACATTTTATATGAAGATGACATATTCAGGAAATGAAACTAAATAAATTACGAACATAGCCATCAAAATAAAAGGCATAATTTTAAATATCTGCTGGTCATTGTTGACACTACAGTAGGACTTCGTCATAATTGGCATTCTTCAAGCTATAAAATGATACTGAAATGACATTTAACTTTTAGATAATTTTTATTTACTTTGTTTGGACTTACATATGAGTTTCGGAAAAAAAAGTAACGACACAACCAATATTTTAATGCATTTGGAATGCTAGGAAACACGAAAAGCACTTCATTGACTAAAAGTTTTCTTAAATTCATTATGACATAATTTTCCCTGCCTTTCTTGCATATAAAATAAAAGTAGACAGGCTGTAACTGCTCAATTAGGTCACTTTTATTACTGCTCCGTTCTTGGAAATTGTTGTATTCTAATTCAGAGGCTATTTCTCATCTTTTTAGTACTTGTTACTGTCTGTTTATCAATCACTTCACTCTCTCAAATGTCATCCACAATTCTTGAAAAACCGCTGCGTCAGAATTGGGGCTTTGTAGCATCATTTGAGCGATTCAGTCTATGCCACAGCGCATAAACTCAATGAAGAGTTTTCCTACTGCTCATGCGAGTGTCAGAAAATTTTAGGACTTTAAAGGTTTTTTTTCCAGTGTTTGGCTTGCAAGATCGAACTTTATGTATGAAACGGCACTTTAAAAACCCCACGGCCACGTAGTTACCACAAAGTCCTAACTGCTGTAATTAAATTAGAACCATTTTTGAGAAGATTAAGAAGAGTTTGCTCAGGATTCCGGATTTCGTCGGATTGAAGCAATAACAGACACTAATAGCAGTTAATCCAGTAAAATTACTTTAAAGTAATACGATTTTTTTCTTTTACTGTATTTATTTTAAATATAGTAGTCTGGAACGTCGAATATTTTTTTGATGAGACGATATAATTTGACGGAAATATTACACAACTCCGGAAATATTTTTTCACAAATTAGGCAATATACAGGGATTTGATTATTTTCACATAATCGCATTTTCTCTTCTCGAACAAATGCATTTTGTTGTTCCTTCGGTGGCAATTTACCATTCCCGAGAAACTTAGGAATTAAGATGAAGGCGGTCATTTTTCGAGCCGCGAAGAAGGAAAATTCTCCTTTTACTTTAGCTACAAACATGTGACACGGTCCACCGATGGTCAAATTATATGGGTGCAGTAAATTTTCATGCGTCTCATGCATTCCGTATGGACTTTAACATAATTAATCCCTAACCTTCTTACAATTTATATTCCTTATTCTAATTAATTAAATTTGCGATAATTGATTATTTTTTTTATTTTTAAAATCGGAATTATTAAATAACAGGGCTGCGAACAAGGCCTTTTTATTTAAACAAAATTATGAGTGTCCTGTCTGTGTATAAATTTTGGTTTTTGGCTATATTTAACTAAATGCTTCTTAACCCTGGCAGTTTTTAAAATCGATCTATGAACCAAACATTGGAAAACAAAAATAAGGCCTGTCGGAATTAGAAGTAAGCAAATAAGTTATGAAATGTTCCATTTGATTTTAGATTCAGTCATCAATTTACTTTCCTTGGTTATCAATGACTTTCTTCCATCTATTGACGAGCTGATTAACACCACTACCTTGAAATGCTTTTACTTTTATTCTAAGAATTCACAAATGATGGTTTTAATCACTTATTTGAAATCGTTAGGTTGGGAGAAAATGGTGGGCGAAGAATTTTCGCAAGCAAATTCTTGCATCTTTTGTCGGTTCCTGCTTTGTCTTGATGAAGCAAAAGACTTTATCTGTTCACTTAAACACTTTTTCATGCCCAAAGCTTTGATCCTCTCCCCCGATTTCTTACAATAAACTCAAGCCTGAGTTACAGTTCAGATTGAAAGTAGAAGAACCATTCTCCCATAAAGTATCATCCTCTCCCAGTCATGGCCAATTTTTCATGGCCGATCACAAGTCTACTCATCAAAAAGTGGGATGATTTGGTGAGATGGAGAGAGGAGCAGATTTCAACTAGGAATTTAAGATTGTTTACCTACAAAAATTCATGAATCAGCTGTAATCGCCGAACTAAACAATTAACCAGGAGCATGATTCTTCTCCGAATTCAATCAATAGGTCATTTTCAGTCTCCTCAGATTCTCAGACGCGTTGCGGATAGACAATCTTTGATTCTCTTCCTAGATGGGTCAATTGCCAAAGAGGAGATGAAGTTTCTGGGAGAGGAGCTGAATTCAATTCTACCTGATTTATCGGTAAGAAACTCGGCCAACTAGGTTAAGGTCCATGCACTTAGTCATGGGGGTGATTCAAGAAAAGTACAGGCACACAAAGTCCGATTACGACAAATGCCTCAACTTCGTGTTCAGTTTTCGTGTAATGTCCTACTTACATATGATTCCTAGCATTAAAATTCATGCAGATATTGATTAACCCAATTTTACTGAGGATAGCTGCTGGCTCATGTCATCCTCATACAAAACCTGCTTTAACCTCCTGAGTTTTGTTTCTTCCCAACAACTCAACTTAAAGTTTAGTTGGCCACCACTTCACAGTGGAGGGTACTTGTATTTCGACGGATAAAAGTGGCGAAAAATACTGAAATTAGATCACCTCTACCCGAGTACTCATTCAGTTGCAGCAAATCTTGCAAAAAGGAGAAAAATTGTATGTTCTATCCTTGTATGATTTGTTTATATGTAAAACCAAGGAGATCGATCAAATATCGTTATTAGCCAGAAGAAATGGGCTAAAAATCGATCCGACGGTAGGAAAGGCACTTCGTGAATGCTAATTTACAACGAAAAGGTCCTGCATCTTCGGCGGTTTCACAGTGAACTCGTAAAAATAGGTTCCTTTGCCCCGTTTATTAAAACGTGATATATTTGTGTATTCTCTGGATAATAATTCATTTTCCGGGCTCACTATGTGAATGTGACGTATTAGCCCCAAGAGTTCAAAATTGCTTAAAACTCCATGATTACAACTCTAGGTAGACATTTTTACCACATTATAGAGCTAAAGTCGATTACCAACACTTGAGTACATGATATTACTACATGACTTCGATTTCGCTATTTTAATGTAACCCTTTTATGAAAACAATGTGCTATCGCCTCATTTATTTAAGGTGGTGCTAAAGATAAATATAAATATACGAACCAGCTGTTTATTTCAGAATCGGCACCGAAAGTATCTGCGACGTTGCAAGTTAAGTTGGAATTTACTCTTATTAGGAAATTCTCCCTCGAAAAGTCGCAGCCCTAGTTACTTAACGATGATAAGTTAATTAAAAGAAGTTTATTTTTGTGGTTCTATCTAGTTTTTTACCGCTCTCTTAAATTCCCAAGAGAAGCTTTATTGAAGTGATGGAATCCTCCTTGATCTCTTGGTCAGAAAAAGGCGACATACACTGCAGTCATCGTTCATTCCAACGGAAGTCCAGTTACCCATTTAGCTGGCTTTAGGAGCTGCCGAGTGGCCACAAAATTTCGTTTGGGAGTTTCGGGTTAAATAAGACTAATTAAAAGATCCCGGTGGTTAGACCAAATGATGCAAAAACTGCAAGTAGTAGTGTGGAAATGGGATTTAAAAACATTGATGCAAGCTGTTTATGAGCGTCTTTTAAAACTGAAAATTAATTATATTAAAAGCAGAAAATAAATCTAGTATGATCATGATAAACAATTAATTTGTTTTTTTTAAATCAGCCCTAACATTGATGGTAAATTTATAATTTCACTTTTGATTCCACACTTAAAGAATTGTGGATCATTTAAAACGCCTGCTGCTTTCATAAAATTTCTTATTTGTAGCCTAATCCTAGTCAAACTTTGGAACGGTGAGCTAGACTAGTGTTAAAGTTTTTAATGATAAAAAATCCTTAAGGTTTAAAATGACTTTGAAACTTTGGAAAGGGGTGAAATAGCTTGAAAGTGCTAATTTAGAGCAAGGAAATAAATTCTTAAAGGCGAAGTTCTGCTGGATCAACGTCAAGCATGATGCGAAAGCAGCAGTATTCGAAAATAGAGGCAAACAATGCCAGCTATCCACTGGGAGTCACCTGTTTTACTAGACATTAATTAATGGAATGTACTTGGCAGACAACAGACATAAGATGCAAACGCCAACTTTTAGAGCCTAAGTTCTAGTACAAGTGGTTAAAATGTAGTTACTGAGATGGCTTATACAAGGACCAAGGAATGCTTTTGGGGAAAAGCAAAAATTTTGCAAGAAGAGTTTTCCCCTGTCTCTGTCGGCTAAAGAAAACCTTTTTGGCATGATTAATGAAAATGCAGAGGAGGTCCAAAGGCGACACATTTCCACTTAAGAAGGACTCGTGATAAGCTATTTCGAAGGAAAATTTTCTCCAGTAAACAATCACTGGAAAGAATTGTATGAGGACGGGAGCAAATTCCTCTCAATTTTAGCTTTTGCTGGTAGATAAATACTCCATCAGAGACTTTCCTTAATGTCTCTAACCGACGTCGTTGAAGTATTTATTATTACCTTTTAGGTTCTTGGAGCAGCAGCTACTACGAAATGACCTTTAAGACGTCTCTTTTCTCTGTTATCTACCAATGTGCATTTCAGATATGCCACTGAAAGAGTGAGCAAAATATAATCGATCGGCAGTGTTTGGAATACGTTTTATCGTGCAATTTTTTGTTTTTAATTTCAAGCTCGCTTCATTTGCTTTGAAATATTAAGTTCTTATTCATCATTTAGAACATGTAAAAGAGTGATTTGCATCGTGATGGTCCGCTCAGACATCAGAAAAACGGAGACTATGATCACTACTTCAGTCCTCTGGTATGAACTGGAAACCATGATGCATACACTATATGAGATTCTTTACTACTACTTATACTAGAGCCACAGAGGTTGCATTTACCAGAAAAGGCTGCAAACCTACTTCAGGTTGCGTTGTGTTTGGCCTCCACTGAGCGACTCCGCAGATCTTGATTAGCCTGCAGACTGTTATGTTCGAGAAAGCCACTAACGGCTACCCTCCTAATAAATCGATGTCTGAATTGAAGCAGTTTTTTTCGGAAAAATCAGCTTATTCTAGGTTTCATAGTCGAATCGAGTTTGAAATAGACCACGCTAATGGTGGTTGTTTAGTTAAAACTCCGTGGAAATAGTGTACATAGGAGTTCATTCAAATTATTTAACTTTTCCTGACCAATCACGTTTCCATCGAGATTAGGCTGCGCAATTCTCCCCTATCAGCTTATATTTAATTTATTACATATTAATAGGTTACTATTACTACATCCACTTCACACACAATCACGAAGTACCATCGCCTTAGCTTTTTATCTTCGAGTATTGTATAAATTTTCCAGAGATTTACAAACTCAGCTTCATTTTCTGTGCACGTTAACCAAACTAAATGGTTTGGGGTCACGAATAAGTAAAGAACCAATTAGGATCACATTTCTTTATGGCGTATTCATTCTTTGTCACTTGTTAAAAGTAATGCCACTCATTTGACACATTTATCTCTCAGCCTGAATTTCACAAAAGTGCCGGATAACACGATCACCTGTCACCTACATCGAAAACCAACGAATTAATTCACTCAGCAAAAGGAATTAAGAGCCAAATAAAAATATAGATTTATCTATTAATATATCAAAATCACAAGTTTGGCTCTATCTAGACCAGGGCTGCAGATATGGTCCATATTCAAGTGATCGTTTCGTCTTGCACAAATGCGCGAAAATAGTGACTATCGAAGTAAACACGAATCAATTAGGCAAGTTCATGCCCTCAGCATATATACCGCGATGATTTCTGGTCCTCAGTCGCGGTGCGCCCCTTAGGAAATACTAGAAAGTAACCAGCCATCGCCTATCAATCTAAGAAGCAAGCTTGCATTAAACAAAGTGAGAGGTGAGAATATTTAACGTTTAATTTCATAAAAAGGCCACCGATGCCAAATGAGAATTGAAACACGGGCTTACTCTGCATTTTCTCATCTCATTTAGGACTTGAAAACCCGACTTTGCTATGCTTAAATAAAATCACATATGTTTATGGTGACTTCTCTTCGTAGATGGGCTAAACGGATATTCTCTTTATGATATATTAGATATTCATGGTAGCTTAGGAAGTCCATTTAAAAGGATGGGAGAATATAAGGAACGTGCGTGCTTGAGAAACGTCTTGAAACAGTTTCGTTAGCGCAGAAACAAAGGAATCGATTGTGACTCCAATTGATGACTTCTTTGTGTGAGCATGGTAAAAGGACTGAAACTAGTCTGCCGTGGATGAGAATCGGCGCTGAGTCAGGCCACCATCTGATGGTCTCATGATAGGATTCTCACTCACAGTTCTCCACTAACCGAGCCTTGAATTCCGTATGTTTGGTCTTACTGGGATCTAATTTTAAAAAGATTCTGTGTTTCTAATTACTGTATGTACGGGACAACTTTGCATCACGTCGCTACTTGGGTTCTTAAATAGATTCCTTTCCTTTAAAAGTTCGACTTTTACATATCATGGTAAGCAAATAAATCTGTAATATCTCTATCTTTGGTGGGAAGAAAAGGCAACTATCAACCTATCACTAGTTTTAGGGACAAATATTAACCTAAGCAAAGCGCAAACCCACCGCCTTACGATGTAAATAGAGAATCCATCGAAAGCACTTTGAATAGCTTTCCATTCATTCGTTTTTACCTCAGCGTTTGTTTCTAACTAACAAAGTACAAAACAAGTGCCTGCAAACACTTCCCAAAAAAGGAAATTGTGACTATGGGATGTCAAACGAGAAAATAATAATACTCCGAAAATTCTGATTAATATCAACTAATTGCATCTCAATGATACTTGGAAGATATAAATACGAGGAAGGCTGCGAAACGAGGTGATTTCTTAATTACTCAAGCAAAAGTGTTCCAAAATATGGTGAGTAAATTTCATTGACTGCATCAGGTCAGCTTAACGATGCTAATTAACTGCTAAGGCAATTCACAACTGTGCAACCTGCGTTGAAGACAGTTATAATGACAAAGATTAGGGTAAATACATGAGTGCCAGTTTATAAATATGCATTGTGATTTCATAAGAAAAAAGTGTTTGCTAAGATGCTAACAACCAGGTGAATGGTGAAAATAAACCTTGTTTTCCGGTAGTCCACAAAGTCGATAATTAAACGTTTGTAAAAGCTCAGGGTGAGTTAAAATCTTAGCCCTAGCTACAAATAAATATCACAAAAGTAAGATAGCAAAAGTTTTCCTCTACCACGAAAGTAGTGAACCAAGATATGGAGGTGTTTCTAAGGGCTTATCATGGAGTCAGGGCGTGAAATAAGTGGGGGCATCTGTTTGTTACTCCATCTCGTCTTTCCCGGCATCTTTTCAGCATCGCTTCAATGAAAAAATAGATGCCAGAATTATTCGTCAAGGAGGAGGAGGAGGAGGAAGCAGGTGGTGGTTGGAGCTGTAAGTGACGTGCTAATCAAGCAGCGCAATACAAAAAAGGTCTGCATAGGTTTTGAGATGTCGTATCCGATGAAGAAATGTTACCCAGCTGGTAGGAACTTGATACAAATGTATTTTATAACATAGAAACTGAGCGACAAGTGTTAGTGATGGGCAAAACCAATGTACACAGCTCCAACGTCTAGTGTTCAGCTTCTGTATTTAAAGGCTTCTGACTGGCAAAAGCTGAGATTAAAAAGCATATGACCCAAAGAAAGGCATACGAAATTTCTATTCAAGTTACATATTTATCGAAGGGCTACTAAGAACAAATGGATAAGTGGCCAAATGGTACATTTAATTAATGATTTTGCAATAACTCTAGTGTCCTTGATTATCCACGACACACTTTTCATACCAATATTGTAAAATTCTACTTGTTTTAATTATTCCAAGAAGAAGAAGTAGAATAAGGTGGATGAGGAATTTTCTCTCAACCAAGTAATTATTCGATCTTTTGTAAAGTGATTCTTACTGTTTGGGGTCGTGCGTTGCCATGCTGAATAAATATTACCCTTTTCAATTCATTACAATGGGTACATTTTTCATCGAAGCTTATTTCAAGCGCAAAATTTGCTGACTGTATATCTGAGCATCAATATCTGCATTATCAGGTGGCAATTGAGAGTGGTTTATTCCTTGGCCATCTCACTAGATCAAAAGCAGAAAATCTTGCTTCCACGAATTTCCATTCTCGGCCGGGGTGGGAGAACGTATTTCCTCTTTAGAAGGGACTGTCAGCAAAAGACCCTAGACAAGAGACCCATTTTCGTCGCTATCCAAATAAACGCAGAAACAAGTTGACTGGAATGGAGAGATGATCGGATGTAAACTCGAGACTTGAGTTGATTGTCTACAGACAGTTCTTGGGCAGGCACACATTTTCCAAGTGGAGGAGCTCTTCCAAGTTTTTAAATATGGAGGCGAAGAAAAGTTGTGTGATTTGAATTTAGCTTCATTTTCGATCCCAACTCAACTGATAAAGCAGGGTAAGCTGGAGGTCGTCCGATTCCATTTTCATCTACGAAATCTCCACCTCTAAATTTCACAGAATATCTTCCTATGGTTCTTTCATCCGCATATTCCTAGTGGATTAGATCTAAGCAGCATCGTGGTTGGCTTTTTAAGATTCGTCGATTTAAATTTGAAAAATACCAATCTACTTGGATTAGCAAAATCGATTTGTCTCTCTTTAAACCTTAACCTTGAAAACGATAACATTCAGATAAAATTAATGTTAAATTTACAATATCGCGTTGAAACTCCAGTAATTTATTTCATGCCATTTAAAGACGGAATCAAACTCGTAAGATAAGAATCGGTTGACCCATGCTCATAATTCAAACCATCGATTTCAAGGGGCTTCTATATTTAAAAATACGTTCCTTTAAAGACAAACTATGAAAAACAAAGAGCATCTCACTATTATATTTATTATTTTAAGCCCAGAATCTGCAGAGCCTTTTCGTGATTAACCACTTCTACGAGCACATAAGCCACCATGCAGAAAGATAGATGTCCTGCTGGAATTTTATAAAGTATAGTCTGGAATCGTGAGACTGCTTTTGGAACAATTAAAAGTCACTCCTCTCCCTTTTCATCAAAGAGAAAGCGACTTCTAGTATTCTCTCGGCCAAAAAATTCCTCACAGTTGGCATTTGCAATCTAGCACCATTTTCATCACCACAGAAGTTTAGTTAAAACTTTGGTTAGCGATGAATCGGATTTCATTTCAGCAGCAGATTCGGTAAATCTATCATGTGTACCAAAGCAAACTAATCAACCAGAGATGGATTTTTTACCCTGCCTATTTCCTGCCTTCTACGTAGAGGAAAACTTGAGTTATCAAAGGACAAATCTTGTTAACATGTGGCTTTCTTGAGGAAAAGAGAAGAGAGATAAATAGGAGGTTGACCTGGTCCTCCCTTCGCTGTCTAACCCTCTAATCCTTGCACTTGTCAAGAAAAAAGCCAAATTAAGTTACCTAATAAAACCGTGTCTCCGATTTTAGAAATGCTGTAAAAGAAGGAAAATTTGTTCTCTAAAACAGGGCATTTAGAATACTAATCCTCTCATTGCAGTAGTTGCATCTTTTTTTAAGTTTCTCATTGTAAGGCCACTTCCTTGGATAAATAATACTAATCGACTGGCTTTCGTCAGTACTGCTCCCGTTCTTTATGGAATGACTGGGCTCAACGTCAAAAAAGGGTCTGAGATGCATTAGCAACACTTTGATTTTCCCCAATATGGATTTACCGTTTATTAAAAACTTGTGATAACGACAGCTGGATGGATACTTTGTGTCAGTCTTGGTAGATAACTTCGGAGTGGTTCCGTCCGTTTATTGCGAGCACTTAAGAGGTTTCATGTTGTATAGGGCCCTAATATCAGATTGGTAGACTAGGCTGTATCTGGAAAGCTGTCCACCATCTAGTTTATCGCGTCTGGATAGCTGACATCAGGCTTAGCCGGCGATGAGATCGGGAATTGGCCAAGCCCCCACAAGTTGGAAGAATTCAGAACTAAATCGTTTGGTTTCAAATCGTCATATTTCTGCAACTCCACCTGCTTCATAATATGCTAACAATTGCGAAAATTCATCTAATTTACTAATCTTTCATTTCTCCAAAACACAACCAAATGTTGCTCTTATCCATATTGTTGTGTCGTTTCTAATCAGAGCTGAGCTGAAAAAAATAGTGTACAGCCATCACGAAAACCCGTGTAAAGTTAATTATAAATAAATGGCCTTTCTTTATATCCAAGACTCCACTATTAACTTGATTAATAGACAAGGTTGTTATCGGAATTGTCATGTGTCATCTACCCTTAATTTTTTTTAAAAAATCACATTCAAACTTATAATACCTGTTTATTTTCGACGCCTGGTCATGTAAAAACAAACCTCAAACTCTAAAACCCTTGTCATTTCTATATAAGCTTTCAGTGCCAGATGTCCATGATGAAACTGTAATGGGAACAGTTAAATAGTCATCAAATGCACAGAGTAAAATGAGTTTCAGGAGCTCTAGTGTAGTTCCAAATTAGCCCGTTCTTTCTCTCCCAGAAATTGAAACATGTAATGATGATTTTGATAATAGGAACAAATATGTCTTAGAAACCTTGAAAGAGATGTAACTTAATTAATCCTTTTAGCATGTCATAGACCTATTATTCCAAACAGTGGCAAATCAATATGGAATTTTCATATTTCAAGAGGAATAAGTACTATCGTAAACTATTCTGTAAATCTGGGAATTCTTCAGTCTGTGAAAATATTCATGTATCCAAAGATGGTGGAAAATTTTCAGTGTTTTCCTACAGGTTAGTAAAATAATCTAGATATGAATTTTTTGGTCATCAATTATCCCTGGTCTGTGAGAAATGTGCCAACATTGAAGATTTCTATGGATATTCCATGTAACCTAAATACTTGCCCAAGTATGCATTCAGCAAATCTTGACTTTGGTTTAGCCGTTACAACTCGATTGAAATATTATTAATTTTACTATTAGCGGCTGTGCCCCAGAAACTGATAACTCCAAGTTGTCGAGAGACAGTGTTCTCCTTACTACAGTTCATACAAGGCAAAGTTTTGAAGGTTTTGAAGAAATTCACATTTGACCTAGGTGGTATTGAAGGCGCAGTCAGAGTTGATTGCTTAAAAATTGGACAAACGATTAACAGCCCCAGAGATTGGCAACAATTTCCAAACTATACAAAAGCCACTAGATGTGCAAGCGCAAACGGCCACCAAACACCCGAAGTCGATATTATGAAGACCTGATAACAACGTCTGACAACACCACGCAGTGACCAATTCCAGTCGTAGTCTGTTTCCTTGACTCGTTGCACCACTGAAACACTGCATGTCCCAGCTCATATACAGTATCGACACTCGCCATCGCTATGTATTTCATCCCATCTCGAAACATTCGATAACTTTCCAATGGCTCTTCTTAGTATTTCGCGGTGCCATAAAAAATGTCACTCCTCATGTCAAACTAGTGTGAGCATGCTACCGTTCCAATGAATCACAGTTTTTTCACCAACAGTCATCTTTATTTTATCAGCATGCACTCGAAAGTGGCTTTGCATCAATGGCAGTGGTCGCTGCACATTCCTCAACCACATGGCTTCCTCACTGATTCAAGATTAAGACATGAGTACAATCACACGGTCTTCTAACCTACAAGTGCCATACTCAGCAGCATCTTTACCAGATGAATGGCCAGAGGCCTCTTCAGCCGGCTCACACAAAGATTCTCGACCTCCCCTCTACAACATCTTAACCAGTTCAAATGCCACCAACGCCTTTAACTAGCCCATGAACCGATCGAAGATGAGCATACTATTATACCAGCCAGACATCTTCCTGCACCACCTCTGACCACCTTTATTCAAAAACGACTCACTTATATTGGCTATGCTGAATCAGGTACTTCCTGTAAACGCGGACACTACATGGGCCTCCAACCTCCTCTTTTAGCAGCCTTCGGTCTTGGTGGGTAGTATTGTAGTGACCCTACAGTCACCACTAAACAGGACCATCGGAATCATTCCTTTGACCGATTATTTGACCCTAGTCCTATTGGAAATCAGATTACCCGAATTTTAGCACTTGTACACACACTTACATCCCACAAACATCTTCCAATACAAGCTAGGGTGGACGTCTTCTTCCTCTCTCTCGTATTGGAACCATTCACCATATTTTTGGTAACTGATCCATCTAGGAGTAGAACTTAGGAGTAACTAACTACTATGCCCTCATGGAACAAAATTCTACCATCCCAATCCTAATATTCATTAATGAGCGAGTGCTGGGAGCACACTAATCTAGGCTTTTTATTGATTCTCATGAGTAGCTCCACTGTAGGGACTTAAGCTAAGTCCTCTCCCATGATCACGTTTGGCGTTAATATTGAATTTTATCTGCAATTTTCTGTCAGGCTATTCGACTTTGGTTTAAACTCATTTGCCTAAAATGAAGAATACGAATGTGCGACGCAACCAAAAGCAGGATTAACGTCATAATGCGAGGGAGCTCGTTCACTAAGACCATTATGTTCCGTTGTGGATTAGAGAGGAGTAGAGAGGAAGGAGGGGCGAAAAGATTGAGACCGTGGTAGGGCAATTAGGAACACTATCAACCGCGTTCCTCACAAAGCGGTAGAAGGAGTTGTTATTAAGATTCTGTCCACTTCAGATCTATTCATTGCAGGATTTTTTTTAAATGCTGCGTCTGGGATTCCCTAATTTAACTCCGTATCAGAAGGTGAAAAACAGTGCTGGTAGTAAGGACGCCACAAGCCCTTATCTACGAGTTAAGTATTTCAAGAAGTCTTGCATGGTCTTCTCCCTGTTCAGTGTGTTGAAAATGAGTCTAATATTTCGTTAATTTTCCAAGAAGCGCAGATTTCTTTTCTTAAGCATAAGCTACTCCATGTTGTCTTTTTATCTTGAAACGATTAAAATGGTTACCTGTATATTTGCGTAAGCTAAAGTAACTTGGTAGGACTTGAAGTGCAATTTATCTTTCCTTCAATTTTGACTTCTGGAGAACATTATCCTATTCTCTAAAGATACCTCCCTTTTGGATGAAGATTACGCAGTTACCTGTTTTGTAGCTTCAGTTTGAGTCAGTTCATAGACCACGGACTATTGCTTTGAATATGAAGTATGGAACTTCACTGACACCTTTGGAATTAATTGAGAGGAATCTAGTCATATCAGTGCCTGCCGTAGTAATGTTCTGCATACACTTTGCCCGATGAACTTTGTGAATAACACAGCAACAACCCTGTGCTAATCTCTAACTAGATAACCCAACTTTGGGAAGTACTGATCTGAACGCAGAAAGTTGCTAAGGATGCTACCCGAGAGTAAAAACCCTTTCCATCTAGTCATCCCATAAGTTGTCTCCAGTTTTAAATAAATAATGACAAGTGACCAGACGTTAAAATTAATTGAGCTATTAATAGACCCATAAATACTATTCGAGGAACACAAAAATGTCAGTTTCAATCTCTTCATTCATGCATTTCTTTCCATACAGTGACTGAATGTTTTTTTAAAGTTTTGGTCGTAGCTGAGTTTCATTTCTTGAACACCTAATGTGTTACTATGTGCCTCAAATTTTTCTTGGGTGCCTCCATATTTACATTGTTACAATAATGAAAGTAATTTTACTGTTCTGTAAAGTATATTTTGATCAGTTTAAAGGAATATTAGCATAAAATAATTTAATCTCTATTGCATAATTTAAACTACTTCGTTAATTGTGTTCAAAAAAGATATAATTTGGACAAAACTTATGGGGTGACCTCATAGCTCAGCCTTTTGGCAAGCTCTAGTAACTCTTTTCGTAATGAAGTCGTTACTTGACTGCATTTGAGAGACGATAAATCATTCCTTCTCTTCTACTTACGCAAACATTATCCTATTCTCAAGAGAGAGTAGTTAATCTGCCCTGATAGATGTCTCTCGTTTGGATGAAGGTCACTAGTGACTTTTTTACATAGAAAACAGCTAGAAATAATTTACTGACAAATTTGTATTGTTTTTTATTAGAAATATCATCTGACTCTGCCGAGCCAAGCATAGTGCTCTGCAGACAACTATGAAATTATAAGGGAGTGTACAGAAATTCAGACGTATCAGGGCCTATCATTAGTAGCCCGGTGCATACACTTCGCTTTGATGCAACTTTGCGAATAACACAGCATTGCCAACTACAGCAAATCCCATATTAATCACTAATCAAGAAGTGAAATTTTGGGATGGACTGAATGCAAAAGCCTGCTAAGAATGCTAACTTTGGCAATACGCTTGGACTTTGAAGCTTTCATGAACAACAAAAGCACCTGAAAACATCACAGGCAGATGGAGCAGTTTTGTGGATTTCACTGTGATTCATAGCTCGTAGGTTGTTTTCGCCGAAGTTTTTTTATTCCAAGGAAAACATGTCGGTGAATATCGGTGATTCTTCCATTCTTTAAGAGAGCTCAGATTTTTACCATCCTAGGTGTTGGCAACCGTAAGGATTTGTTGTTTATCGCCGGGCATGAATACAGGAAAATATATAATTTTATTTTATGAAAGTGGCTCAATCATTTAATTGGGAACCATCTATTTAACGTTGTTTCTACTGCCTGCTTCTCTGACATGGACTCCATTTCATGGAAAAATTTAGATTCGAACGAATGTATTTTATTATGGCACTTACAACTATTCTGTATTTTAAAAATCTCCAGGTACAATACGTCAAATAGTTTAAAATTATAGTTCCCAAATATGAAAGGTGGTTGTATTGTTTTACACCTTTGAGAAAATGAAAGGCCTCAGAAACCCAATACAATTTCAAGATTAAATAGGTCCAATATGAAGAAAAACATCTTCAATTTTTTTACTGAATTTACTTCAATTAAACGCCGACAACACTTTTCATTGCAGGATCTATCTGGCTTAAACCAGATCTTTAATCGAAATGTTTTTGACCTAACTTTAGGATCATAAGTTCCCCGAAAATTGATCAGATGTTGAGTTTCTTAGCTATTGCTGCAACAGGAGCGATCTACTAAGTTCGGATAATGAAGTCATTGAAATTCCCGCAAGATCTGGTAGAGGAATAAATTCAGAACTTAAGTGGAATGCATCGAGGAAATCTGCTTCGGAGCAATAGATTGTCTCTAACTACCTGGTGTCTCCATCGCAATTCCAGAGTTCATGCCATCAGTGTTAAAGAATCATTGATAGATACTCTGCGTGAATCACCTTGATAGTTGAGGTAGATGGTATTCAGTAGTTATCCGTATTCCTGTTTGTCGTTACCTACATGAATGGAGGAGGAAGCGTAGCGTATTTGAACACTTTTGATACACCTGTAAAACCATCAAAAATTTCTCTGCACAGTTTTTTTCCAAACGCCACGTATAAAATACAGTGACTGCGAAAAATTGGGCTTGTTGCGGGGCGATTTGTGGGTGCTTTTTTCGAAAACTTTATTTTTTGGAATAACCGTCCAGTTCGTAGAATACAACACCACTAATTGTATGATTCAAGAAAATCACTTAAATATAAAACTCTGGTACGTAGATATAGATACTAAATTAAGATTTAAGTATTTTAGACTTTTGGGCTCAAATTGTCTTAGGTTTCGATCACCCTTTTAGGCGAATGTCAAAGCTCCAAAGAATATGGGAAGAGGTGTAAGTTTTACTGGCGAATGAACTGTTCTCTCGTCGATTACTTAAAAGAATAAGATAAAAAATGCCGAATTAGGCAGCCCTTAAGGGTTATTTGTGTTATTTCTACACAGCTTTATCATCACAGGTTGGCTATTTCATTATATGGAATATTTATCGTCTTTATAACTAAGGGTGGTAGGTAAAAATAAAGAATTGCTTCAGTTAATCCACGAGTCTGGATTAAATTTCAAATTTGCAATATTAATAATATATATAGCACACATGTTAATTACCCAAATTTTAAATTCGATCTTAGCTAAAAACGTAAATTTGTCACCCCTTAGTGTAAAATAAATCATATCTTGTGGTTTATGAGCTCATCAAAATGAGCTCATCAACATTCAAATTACTCAGATGCAACAAAATGTCTTATTTTTTACTTCTGATCCACCTTAGCCAAATTCGAAAATTATAATTTTAGCTTGAATAATTGCCATCCCGTTGTTTATTAAACATGATTTATTAACGAAGAAATAAAAGCACAACATGGCGAAAAATTAGCAAAAAAGGGTCATATACAGTTTTTTATTCGCCTTTATTCGTCGCAATAATATTCCGCTGTTAATTGTCAGATGCCTGAACGGAAAAAAGGCGTAGTGGGAATCGTTTCTAAGGTTAAAATTTTATTTATTCATATAGACAATCACTGGAACTCCTCATCTGAAATCACGAATGAAAACGACTTTTATCATCAAGGCGCACAACTCTCCCTACGGAAAGTAAATTTCATTTGATTGGAGACTACAAAGCTTTAGCTAGGAGGAAAAAACCTCAGTGGCGGCGATACGATTACTCTCTTTCTCCCATAGCAGATTTAGTGGACTAATTCGTTGCATAACACTTTGTGGGAATTTGGGCTTTGACACTCGAACTAAATTAATAGACTAGCCCCAGAAATGTGTACTTGTGTACAATTTTTGAGAAAGGCATTAATTGCAGTGTTTTTTATTTGAAATTCTAGTTTCTACACTTCGAATGTGCTTTATATTCATGGTTTAATTCGTAAATTTCTTAAAACAACCCTAAGAAGTCCAGTCAACCTTTTGAACCCAACTTTGTATCACCATAAAAATTAATCATTTTGATTTTTCTTTAATACCAGTTAACTCTAAGTTTTTGTTAATGCAAATTGTTTGCTAATTATGATTTAAAAATTCGAAACTTCGAAGGAGACAGTGATATAGGCTTGTGTAATAGGGAAATTTAAAATAATTGCAGATAAAATTTGACATGATGTGATTACATCTGGAAAATACCTGTAAATCTACCTTTTTAATATAAATCATTTCTATTCTGATATCAGTCCTTGACAAAGATCTAAATATATTCAATATTATAACCTACAAAGTTGAATGCATGGATGTGAATCCCATAACCACTTTGTTATAATATCTTGGAATTTCACAGCTTTAGAAGTGATAAATGTAGACAAGTGAAATATGAAATTTTGTTTGTTGCTTGGATTTTTCATCTTATTACCAAGACATTTCATCATTTCATTTTCATATTTTTGTCAAGGAGGAACAGGTTTAATAAGTTGGTATCACACAAAGCTTTCGCTACTCACATCTTCACCACATTGAATCTACTAGGCATGATGTTATATCTCCAGAAAATTGCATTAATAATTATATTATTATCTTGAACTATAATTTATTTAACTTCCGTTACTATCTGTATAAATGTACAGTTGTTTAAGTCGTTACTATTACGCCTGGCAATTCGTTGAATAAACTTGGCATTACTACGCGTCCAGTCTCTTGTGGCCGCCATCGAACGTAACGTACATTAACCAAACTATTTTAGGCAGCATAGCACCTCCGTACTTTACATCAAAGAACTACATTTAATTTCCTAATTTTTAATGCATCATGTAAATTTTTAACATTATTATGAATGTTCTTAAAACAATCATTTTGAGGTGCCAACTATTTTTGCTTTTACGGAATGGCCTTGAAATTATTTTGAATGTTTAAATAAACAACCAAAATATGAATTTAAATAATTAACCCAAATCTAGAAATGAGGACATTTAATACCTTGGGAAACTTAATTAGTATCAAAAATTGTTCTTGGTAGCAATAATAATAAAAATGCTCATAGCAAAGGACCAATTTATCTACAACCACAAGATGTAAAAACAGTAAACCTTTTTTTATTTTAAGACACACTGGGCAATTGTTAAAAAAATGAACGCCTCGTGAATAAAATGATAAGTTATTTTTTGGAAACCCTCTTACCACTTGGTAATAAAGCGAAAAAAATGCTCTTAATGTCATGGTTTATGATGGCAGGAGTTCTGATTAATTGGTCGTGGAGATATTTTTGATACTTGAAAACAAAATAGAACTAAAACACGCTACTCTTTGGAATGCACTGTCTATGCGAAAAGTCTGTTGAGTCTTCGTTGAGTGATGAGTTTAAATTTGTAAAGTCTGCTTATTAAAAAAATTATTTTAAATGGGAAAAAATTTTTTGGATCTGTAGCACATAATTATAATATTCTATCTTCCACAAGAACTATATAAAATAAATAAGATTTTTAAACTTAAATTTGATGAATGTAGTTTTTTATAGTTGCACTTCATACATTTAATTAGGGAATTTTGCATTCCTTAGACTAGAAATTAATCAGGTTTTCCAATTTATAATTCATTCTATTCAGACATTAAGGTTTGCTGAATAATCTAGAAAAAAAGGATTGCAAAATTTGAATGGCGTCGAAATTGCAAAAAAATAATTTGGTTCGGCATAGATTTAATGGGGACGTGAATTGGAAATAATTAGAACGCTACTTTAATTGAAATGCTTCTCAAATAACTGGAATTTCTAATTACAGATTTAGTAATACGGAAGGGATGAAATCTGCTAATATCAAATTTGAATACCTCATAAACCACCAATTAATAAGCTGAAAATGCTTGAATGACATTTTTGTCCGTTACTATATATTTTTACGTATTTATTTATCAAAAAGCTTTGCAATATCTACCACAAATTTTCAGTTTATATCTACACGAGTTTATTTTGTTTATTTTTTCTAGGGACGACTGAAATTTTGAATGTTTTCCTGTTTGACGTAGTTAAACAAAATTGAATCGTCTCGTGCATAGCGATATTAATCCGAGGGTGGTCTCTCTTTTGTTGGCAAAAGTTCTTTCATCTAAAAAGCATCGAAACCCATTTTTTATGTCGCTAAAATAGCAATGGGAATAGTTTTACAAGTCACCTTATTTCAAGGGACTTTTTCACCATACTTTACTAAGTTGTTAATGTGAAATTCTACAATTGTTTTGAGAAAATGAGGATAAATGGCTCTCATATGATTTAAAATCAAATGGAATTTCATCTTGGATGACCCAGATGGTAGGATTGCATTGATTTTTTATCGTTTTAATTGTTATGTTTACAAAACTGGAGCTTGGCTTCTATAAGTCATTTTTTTATTCTAATTTAAAATTGTCATCATACCGCGTACTGAAATTCAAAAAATAGGGTAAGGCATCGTAAATTATTATTTTTTTAGATCAATACCCTAAGTAGCGTCAAATTAATATTCGTAAACTCTTGAGAACATGGAATAACTTAAAACGATATTATTTTAGATTTTTTTATAAGTAAAGCTAAACTAAAATTCTTGGATTTTATGAAGCGGTTGAGCAATGATGGTGCTCCTGCAGCTTAGTGCTGTGAGCTGCAGCATTAAATGACAAATAACTATTCCGTCAACTTAATTATCCATTTATAGCGAAGTCGGTGCTTAAACTTCATAAAAAGTTGCTTTATGACCCAACAGAGGGAACTATCGCTTTGGTTTTATTTATGTTTCTGTTTTAAGAGTTTATGAGTCAGTTTCGCTGTTAAATTCAACGTTTTATGATTTTTTTTGCATAGAATAGAGGAATTAATGTCAAACGCCTCAAATGGTCTGCTAAAATACCTTCAAAATAGGCATGAAGTTTATTTAAGACATTTCAGTTAATTTAAAACAGCATGCCATGGCTACAAATTCCTACGCAAAGGCTGCAAATCACCTTGCACTGGTCTTTGATTAGACAATAAAGTTGCAGTGTGTTGATTTTTTTATAATTTTATATTATTTTACGTACCAGCCACTTTTTTCCTGAGTGACTAAAATTTCTCTTATAAACAGCGAATAATGCTACACTTACTCCTGAATCGTTTGGGAATTACGAGGATGGGATGGCTTGGAGTTGAAAAGTTATTTCTTTATCGCGCTAACTAGAATGGGAACCTATCAATTTAAATATCCAGGATTTTAAATAACTACTCTCATAATGATTGATTTTCAGGTTTCGCCATTTTGCACTGCTGGCTAGAAGGCTCGTCAAAGTTCCGACCAAGACATTTTCCACTCTGTGGCTAGTTGAAACAAATCTCGGGTATTTTTACCTTTGATGTTGAGTAGGAGTATGTCCAACTTAATTGGTCTTGGGGCCTAAAGGAAAAAGACGGATTATTTTTCGGTTCTCGGACAGGTTAACTGCTTTGGTGCATGCCAGGACACGCCTTCAAATGCTTTTTAATTTAAGGGCTAATAGGTTGCAATGGCAGGACATGGAATTAATACAATACATAAATCTTTGTCCAAGAATAAAAGGTCTGACGAATAAAGTTTTTATTTGGAAAAAAAGTGTAATAAAAGTATATGCTGGAATCGGTATTGGATGATGATACTGCGATTTTCAATCTTTTCTGAATTTGAATGTAAGTACCTCCAATAAACATAGCTCAATCATTCTTCGAAAAATATATTTTAAAAGTTGTTTTAACGGATAGTGAAATTATGCAATAAAGAGCGCTAATAATAAGGCTAATTTCCTATTTTGACAATAATAAAATGATTTTCATGTTCGAATTTATTCTTTTAAATATGGATTATGGCAATTTTTCGTTTCCTTCCCTAGAATTTTAATTATATTTAGCATATCCTACATCCTTGCTAATTGCCGCACCTGAAAATAACTGCTTTGACAAATATAATAATTTAGAAAACTTATAATTTTATGATCGATCTTAGTTCATGTAAAACTTCAGTCTGCATTAACATCCACAACAGTTTTTAGTTTCATTTTTCATCAACAAAGCATAAGTACCTGGCAGAGAAAGAGAAACATTACTCACCTCCGACAGTAACGTCAGGTCTGAGCTAAAGCATTTTTCTGCCCTGCGGAGTCATGTTACATGTCTCACCGTCATACAGGTAGGATTGCTGGACATAATCAGATTTCGAGATGGCAAAGTCAGACGGTATGTCCGTACCGTCTGAAGCGTGCGTAGTCAGAGATTGAATGCATAATAGCCAGGCATCGAGGTGCTTGGGATGTTATGAAGTGATGCGTACGTGCTTTGAATGTCCTCTGTGCCCTTAGAATCTGCTAACTCGGGTGAATAAATCAGCGCTATGTTGTCAACCGCACCGTCCTATGGTTTGAGGGGGCTCCAGCGCTGAGCCTCAGTGAAGTGCCTCGGTATCGTGCAGATTCTCCGAACTTCGTTCATTTATCTGCCCTTAAAAGACCTTACCAGGCCTAACCCTCTGGTTCTCTATCTGAGAAGGAGGGGTTTCACTCACCTCCGCTATCTCTTCCTCTTCAATTGAATCTTTAAAATAGTCACGGAAGACACATTTTTGAGTAAATCGGTTTTTTATTAACCCTTTTTGCAAACAGTGTACCCAAAATAGTATTAATCATATGGACCAGCTAGAAAACTGATTAAGAATCAGTATATCCTGATGAAACTGGTTTCTTGAGGCCGTTATAGTTCGTACAGGAATTTAAGTGTTTCAGGACTTAATATCAGAGATAAACCTCATACAAACCTATTTTCTCTTGAAATCTTGCTTATCGTTCAACGAAAGTTTGAATGCAATTTTAAATCCAGAAAGCACAAAATGGAAAAGATATCATTTTTTGCTTTTCGGCAACAAAAACAACTTTCCACATAGTCTAGGAAATTGTATGTTCTACTCACTAGGGTAACTGAAGCCTAAAGACGCTTTGATTCGTAAGCACAGTCTCGCTCAATAGCACTCATATTTTTAAATCCTTGGAGAATCTATAAACTATAATCTGTTTGTTTGTGAGGATGTATGTTCCTCTTATTGGCCAAAGGAAAACTCTCTCGATCACTTTCTTAATTCCGTATTTAGATAAAAATAATTTTCTAGCTAAGAAATCTTAATGATACGAAAGTAAAAAAAACTATTGCAATTTGGAAGGAAGATTTTTTTAATATAAAGGATATCTCTGGAAGGACTTGATAAATGTGTTTACGATTTTACAATGGTACTTGCATAATATATTGCCTCTCGATGCACTTTTAATAACCTAAAAACGATTTTACCCATTATATTACTAAAGTAACTTCAACAAAGCGCGAATGTGTCGTAAGTTTTCAAGCACTGGGTAAAAAATTCAAGAACCCAGAGAAATTAATTTATCTTTGATCAATCCATAAAAATATGTATATACCAAAATATTGATTGTAATAACATCAACTATTTCTTAACTGGAAAACATTTTACAAAAAACCTGCCCTTGGATAGTTGATTTAAGTGTATAAGATATTTTTGGAGCTCATTCAAAAAATCATTTTTGTGATGGAAATGTTAAAAAAAATACCTAAGAGACTCAAAAATTCCAGGTTTTTTAATGAAAAACTATCTTGAGAACTGAAAGAGATTTTGCAATAATACGGAATTTTGAATGCACAATAAACCTGAAACAGCCCATTGCTGTTATTTAACATTATACCTTACCAGTAATTTGATATATTTTGGAAACGTATTCATTACGTACAGCTAGATTTTACTTGGAATAAAATGATTCATGCTACTACTGACGTATTATATCATGACTTTTATTTTTGACAATTTCGCCAACGAAGTAAAAGTTGCTATCGACCATGAGAGCTAAAAAGCAGTATGAAAAATCTGTGCTTCTTCTCAGTTCCGTCAATTTGGATTTTGAATTCATGACCATGCCACTGTTACTCAATTTTCGACATCCCTGCCGCGTATACAAAGATTTAGACGATAAAAGCTATCCCACTAGTAATAAAATATTTTGTACATATTTTGTACATAACTACTCATTATGCAATAACCTAAGATTAAGCAGGTTAATTCTGTCGTTTTTGTATAAACGAAGACAATTTTAACAGATGTACAAATTTTACTATAGCCTTTCATTTAGAAATTTAACTAACTTATGTTTATGTTCTGATAAACCATTTCCAATCACATACAAGGCGAATTTATTATGGGCATCATGTGACAAATTGAAATGAAATCACATTTTTATGAAAAAATACTCCGCCGTTATTTTAATATGATTAGAAGCGTGAAGAAAAGTTTTGGGTCGTCTCCTGTAAATAAAATAGTCGGGAAAATTCGCAAACGCACCTAGCAAAACCGAAATCCACAGAAAATCTGTTCGCCATACTGATTATAGCAGAACAAGTAAGTGCATATACTTGCTACAAACTATTTTTTGTAAATTTATGAAGTTGACTACAGCAATCGAGGAATAAAGTATGATGTTAGGACTAAACAGTGCATGGACAAGTCGACTTAATCACAACCTATTAATAGTAATAATAATATTTAAGGATGGAGATAAGAAACATTATCTTTAAAATAAGTTCAATGTTTCATTTTAAAAAGTTTGCGACCTTAAGTTTGCTGTAAAATACTCATCAAAAAGTACAAAGTCCAACATTTTTACCCTTAAATTGTTAAAAAAATACCTCATTTATTATAATGCCGTGTCTGATTTTACAAATATACTGATTCAGTTGTCATCCTAGATCAATATTTGAACGTGGGGCTTTGCGCTATTTTAAACAACATTGCTAAATTAATATTCCTAAAATTTCCTTTTAAGAGTAAAATGCGGCAGTTTACTCGTTTTCTATTAGCAAGATAATTACCTCCAATCAAAGACAAAGTCCTGTAAGGTAATTTTGGTTTTCGTTCTAAAAATAGAAATGACTTTTTCTAAAGCCTGTAAAGTCCAAAGCAGGTGGGAAATTGCATAAGTTCTTAGGTTAATTACGTACTTTGTAGCGGTTATAGTATTATTTGTTGGTGTTTTCAGAAAAAAATTAAATATGACTGTTTCGAATTCATCTTCTTGGAGAATTAAAAAACTGTTGACATTTTACATTTACATTCTACATTTACACAAAATTATATAAAAAGTTTTATGCAAGGATTTCAATTTGCAACTCGAGTAAAATTATACATATTAGTCTAAATTGCATAGGTTTCTCCATTAGTGAAACATTTGTATTATCCAGCATATTCCAGTTTAAGTTTATTTGTTGAATAGAAGATTTACTGTTCGTACCATTTGGTAACAAATTAATCTGATTAATCAATTTCTATCGTTTTCCATAATGTACAACATCATTCAAACAAATGCTGCATACATTAATTCGGTGTTCAGTAGCAAATAAAGTTGTAATTTATATGAAAATAAAAGAATTTACCAAGAAAAGTTATCATTAGGAAGGGGTCAGGGGTTTGTACAATTCCTCTACTTTCAGAGCTCAACTCACGATGGGTTTATACACGGTGATAAACTGTAGCGGTTTTGCAGTTGTTTGTGTCGAGGACTCCGATAGGGTATCAAAAAATTGAGTTCGAGTGAAGGTTGGAATCTCCAGGAGCTCTCGCGGTGATATTTCATCTCCAACCGCTGCACCCCTCTCTAGCGGACACAGCGTTTCCCCTGGAATGTAGCTATTTCGATCCGTTATCGCCGTAGCAAGAGTGAGTCGACTTGAGTAACCCACGAGGGCAAAGGCATAAAACAAGCAAATCGAAAGATACATCAAAAGTCCGTGTATGGGTGAGAGATTCTTAGTCTCGGGCAAGACAAGGGACACAATCCACATTACAGAGGCGGTCACCCCAAAAAGGGAGCAGACCAAATGCAGTCCAGTGACTATGTTTGACGAGAAGAGTGCAACAGCCATTTGACCTGGTTTGTTTAAATGCATTGCACATGCGGGCGGAGACGAGTGGCTGTTGCATCCTGCCATTTCGAAATGATGGTCACAATTGTAGCTGAATTGTGTCCGTGAAACTGATGGCAGATGAAGTCTGTGACCCTGGAACTTCCAGATCCTTGTTAGAATCGTCAGAGCTGCAAATAGAACAGGTATCATCGATGCTAGAGCCCTTATCAACAGCCCACGGTCCTGAATCCCACTCCAGTTGCTAGAAATCTCATTCAGAAATATCAGTTGAATGGCGTTTAATGCGATAGCACAAATCCAGGGAACGCAGTGAATGAGGAGACATAGAAAGACAGAATTTCGATAGGTCTTAAGAATTCGTGTCCATGACTCAGTTCTACATCTTTCAGGCTTTAAAAAGTGCAGAAATATAATCAGTAGAGTATTTGACAGTCCAACGAGAAACCAAAACACAGATGCACATACATCCAGCACTGGCACTGCAAAATTGCAAAACCCGTTCAAGTTTTTCGGTGACATGTTGCTGAACGTTATTACTCCCTTGGAAAGAGCTTGGAGCATCAGAAAGACGAGAATACAGGCAGTAGCGTGAAGGTTTGTTCCGAGAATCAGGCCACATTTTATTACCAATATTCCCGGTTGAGATTGTGACAGCTGAAATCCTTTTCTTAGGCAGATTAAAAACACCCAGATGCACGACAAGCCTCCAAAAATTAGGAATCCGCAGAAATTAGCAATGAAATCATACAGAGGGCTTATCGGGAGCTCCCGAAGTGGTTTGCAAGCCTTCAGTTTTTCCGGCGACTTCGTGTTAAGGTTGTGCCAGTTTTTTGTTGAAAGTTGACTGTTTTGTGTCTCAACGACGGGCTGTTCTGGCAGTGGAGCGTCGGCTGGTAGGTTCCAGTACAAACTGGCGTTCTCAGTGAAAGAAAAGTTGGAATAGGCGGTTCCATTGAAGTCGTCTGTTTGACTTTCGTCCAGCTGATAGATGGCACTGTTGTCGTCATTGGACAGAAGTCGATCGATATCACGTTTGATTGCCCAGCTGTCTTTGGCCGATTGTCCAAGAGTCACGTTTTGTATATGCAGAAGGATGAGAGCAGAGAGGAGAAATGAATTACTTATTGAATGGAAGACCCTCCCTGGCATTATGCTTTTTCTACATGTCTCTGTCGACAGTGCATGTCACTTGACATAAGGTGTGGTTTTCTAGCACTCGTTAGGAGGACCGGACAGTACAGGCCAAGTGTCTTCACCAAACTAACCAATCACAGCTCATCGGGCAGTGCCACCAATCAGAGAGTGGCAACATTGAAAATAACAGAAGTTGGCATTAAATTTTTTTTTGCTTTTGGTGGGACTGGGGAGAGGTAATTAATTACTTGTCATTTGTAGAGCTATTCGAAACTCTTTTTTTAAAGAAATTTCCCTAACTGAGATGATGTTCTTCATTTTTGTGAACAGCTTGGCAACCTAAATCAAGTAGCTCTGAGAACAGATACTATGTTGAACTTTGATTTCAAAGAAGAATAGTTCCGACTGAAGAAATGTGGATGCTTCCATAACCGATTACTTCAGTACTGCAATAAATGGTGTTGAGAGAATGGTTTCGTATAGTCACTGGTAAAATTTATGATGGTCTGACTAAGCCCTCACTAGCCTCATGGAAGGATATCATTTGGCCGTTAACACCCACCACAAGCCAATCTCAACGCCTTCCATGCATCCTCGGACAAGGTTTCACCTGTAAAAACAGATGTACTTTGATATTCTTGCTGTCAAGTGGAGAGACTTTTGTTCTACAATTTCGCCGCTGAGAGGTCTTTGACAATTTCGACGGATTGTCACATCATAGTCCACGGGCACACCCAGGCACTCCTTGCATTCCCTACCCTTAACTTATACCGTTTCACAGACTAACCTTTCGTCAACTCCAGTTGCGGAGGCACCGTAACCCTTGATCGAGTGTTTGTTTTTGCACTAACAAGCTTTCTAGGGTGCCGGGGGGTTGTAGCGGTCTGACCAAGCCTCCAGGTCATCACCGGCTCATCGTCACGTGAACTATGCAGACTCAGAGCCCAGCCTATCAAGTTTAACAACTCTCTTGATCGGAGTCTGAGTCGTGTCCTTTGTTTCTTTGTTTAGGTGCGCACATCTCCCTCTGACAGTGGGACCTCATCGTACAGGTGGTTGATTCGTCTTGAAGGGAATCTAAGTTTAGTCAAACCGCTACAAGTTGATGTCGCTCTATAATTTTCTGTCAAGAAAATACAGTGCTTCACACAAGCCGTGAATTCTAATTTAAAAACAGTATATTCCTATCCTTTTCCTAATTATTTTCTTAATCTGTTGTTATGGAAACCTCCATTTTCAAGAAATCAAGGTATCAAAAAAATAAGCGTTCTATGCTGCATAATTTTGCATTTTTAAATGTTAAAGTAGGCTCATCCTTCTTAGAAACGTCAGTTATTTTTAAAATATTTTGCTATATGATGGCAAATCAGAGGTATTATGGATCTATCTACAATTAAAAATAATTTTATTTTTGGCAGGAAGGTATGAGAGTGCTCAATTTCGTTGCTAGATTGCACAGATTGAAAAATTCATACGCACAATAAATTTAACTATGAATTTCAGTTAGTAGTCAATTTGTTTTAAATATTTGAATTTGGATCTCCGAATTTCACATTTACAAAAATTATGACAAGTAACATATTGTAAGTTGTTTAATTAAACACCGTTCTGTCCCCAAATAATCTTTACTTTAGTTTTAATGGACTCTTCATTATACATTAGCCACTTTCAGGGATTTCAATTTATTAAAACAACTTAGCAGATGTTTGACTATTTAAAATAAATGACTCACTACGTCTGGAAGCGAAGCTCACTGCATGCCATCTCATGCCACATTTCATGATTTGCTGATGCAAAGTCTGACATCAAATTATTTATTCACTATTTGGAGTCTAGGAACAAGTGGCATGACCCAGATCTCGGTAGACGACGGGGGAGTTGAATGCCCTGGTGGACCGTGTTGCTTGTCTAGAAAGCTGTCTAATATCTAGTTTGTCGCGTCTGGACAGCTGACCGGCGATGAGATTTGGGAGCTAAGAGAAGTAGCCACAGATAAACAAGCAGAATCTTGTCAGGACTGGTACTTTGGGAGTCTTAGAATTTTAAAATTATACAGAAACGTCAAGAAAAGGTACAAAATGAAATCAAAAATATTGATTTACGATATCTGTTCAAAGCTGTTATTTTCTATTTTCAAGTTTTGACTTCAAATGAACTTAGGTATTGTCCTTATTAACATTTTTATATTTAAAACTAGCTAAATACTTCGATATTCTTTTCAGCAAATTGGAACTAACCTATACCCCACAACCTTATCGAGAATTATTCTTCTAAATTTGACCTGTTTTGGTTTATACTTTTGTTTATTCAGCCAACTAGTTACATTGAAGATGCATCTAATACATGTTAAATGCAACATGAAAATTTTATATCTATGGCAAACATGTTTTATATACTTTCAGGTAATAAATGTATTTGATATTCCCTTGCTTTTATAACTTGGTTTGATAAAACATGGATTTTTGGATGATCAGATAACACCTTTGATTGTTATACACGCTTTCAAAAAACTCCAATTTTAAGGTTCTTTTGGAGTCACATAAAACAAGCAAGTGAAATCGCTCATTCATGTGGGCATTTCAAATTATTCGAAAGGAATTATTCCCTATATTTTCACTCCTGTGCGTGTTTTAATTTGGAATTAATTGCGCTGTATGCTAGTTATAAAACTTGAAAAAATGTTTTCCATTTAGAAAGTCTTTATTACTTATTTAAATTTACTGTGATTAGTTTTGTTTTGAAGGTCCAATGTGGCCATGTACCTTTCAAAATGTTTCAGTCCCCTCTAGGTTATTGGATCCTATCTGGTCTTAAAAGCTAAGTAGCCTAAATCAAGGAATACCAATTTTCTCCATAATGTTAACTTAATTTAATAAATGAAAATGGACACAGGAAGTAATTTTAGTGTACTGCTTTGGCAAAAATGCACTTTTTACCTGCAAAAATCTCACGAAACACCTAAAACCTCCTTCAGGCATCGTCAGCTGTCAGTCAAATGGACAAGCTTGTCAAATAAGACTCTGTGATGTTTCTCCTGACACCTTTTCCATCCTAATTGGTGAAACGGCTTGTTCTTGTGCAAGCTATTAGCAAATAAACCCAGTTCAAAATGCAGTTGCTACTGTTTTATTATGACTCATCTTGGAAAATATGGTTATTATAACTGCTTTACTTATTGCTGAAGCCAAATTATTATCCACCTTCTACCTTAATGCTTAACGTGATATAGAGAATATAAAGGAAGTTTTAATTTAAAGAAAAATGGGTCTTGCAACTTCGAGGTTGTCTTGTAAAAGTTCTAACAATTGCATCTATTGTACAAAATCCATTCGGTTTCAGTCTCCGACAAGTTTGTTTTAACAGGGGATTCCCCACCGTTGGTTTTAAACAAATTCAGTGACTTTCACTTCTTGCTGATGTCACAACTTCCTATTCGAAATACACAGCTGACAACCCCTCATCCTGTCGCCCTTATGCACCGTCTTGTAAAATCTCCGAGTTCCCACTGAAGCAATCCCTAACTTTTTCTGCTAACACTTTTTTCAATATCGTGTTTTAGACGTTTAAGAATGCTATTATTTCATCTTTAACTTTAATGCAATCTTTGGTTAGGTATTTGTCCATAAATTATTGATTGAAAACGATTTAACTGAAATTAGTAAACTAAACAATAAGCCTTAAAAAAGTACAAATATTGTCACTAACGTTTGTGATATTTTAAACTAATTCATCAGTTCCCATCCGGCTTTGTGGCTTAAAGAGACCTGTTGTTCATGGGCCACAATAACAAGTTCAGTTACGTAATATTGGGAGTTCCAATGAACGAAAATCTGGTAAATCACTAGCTACAAATTCAGAAAGAAAATACGGTGGATAATTTGCAGAACATGGAGGGAATGTAGATTCTGTTAAAGGACTCCACACAACCAAATGAGAGGAGGCAATTTTGTCTCTCGCAGAGGGGGTGGTTCTCAAGTCCAATCAAGCCACAAACAGCTGTAGCATAGAAACGTTGAAATTCACACAGAGACAAGGTTCCCACAATTCTGTCCTCTTGGCGGCTCTAGGAGATAGCTTCAATCAGTCAAGGAGGACTCGAATGGACAGTGAAATCGAAGTGAGCAAGGACGCTTTCCTTACTTTTCACTGCTACTTGCATTTATTATCATTAATTCCTCATTTGAGTACCGAAAAAAGTGCTCGTTCGCTAATGGTGATTTGTTGATAAGGCGAGTGGAGGGGTGTGATGCACCCGAACACTAAAGACAACTGTTAATCTCCTGCTTTCTCCTACTCTAGTGCATTTGTTTTCCGAAAAGACAGCACATTCCGAAGCGATCAGGTAGTTGCGAATGTTTTCTAAAAAAATGGGCCTTCATGTAGTAATGGATGCGACAAAAATCCTTTTAATAATTATTTTTCGTGTTGGCATCTCTTCTATTTTAATTACTCAGGAAACAGCTCTAAAGATTTAAAACTAGTGTGCTAGATATTCCATCGGTAAGTTTCAATACTGAAAGTCCTCTTGGAGCTATTCCATCTTGCCTCATTTCATTCCCTTCTTCAGACTAGTTAATGCATGACAATAGCAAAGTATTTTACCATATTTTTGGTATTTGCTCACGATTCTTTAAGTGTTCATGAAACAATAATTTTCGCATTCAAAAACGTTAAGAGTTTCTAATTTGCCGATGACTAAAAAACTTATCAGAGCGTTGAATGTAATATTGATGTTTTATCTCAATATATTTAGTAATGAGGACTAAAACTGCAAAACCAAAAACAGATATTCGTATAATATCATGTTCCTAGATAAGCTTGCGGATTCCACAGTCTCTACTTGTAAGGAACATGGAACAATGTAACTTTTAATATTTAATAATGACCAAACAGACACTTAACTTATCGAAACTACGATAAATATGAATGAAGTTGAACCAGTGTAGTGTCTGCTTCATGATCTAAATTTGTCAGGGCATCCCATAAGGCATATCCGAATTGTGCCTTTTAAATTCAGAAATGCGTGGTTCGGAAACAATCTCTAACCCTAAAATTAACATCTGCCCTTCTCTGCTCCATTCTCACCAACTGCTTTCATCTCTATAGACAATAAGTTGATTTTATGGAAATGTGAAGCATCGTAGACGGTAGCGTCGCAAGCAAGGGAAGAACCTCAGCCGCAGTCGCCAAGAAAGGACCTTCATGGTAAAGATGTTCTTTTTTCAGCATTGTGGAATAGCCGAGGAATAATGCACTTTCAATTGCTACCACCTAAGGCTGTAACAATTAATAGAAGAGTTCAGTACAATCTCGCATTTTAAGCAGCACGATAGTTGCTGGGGCCTTACTAATACCCAATCCTCAGCGTTCCAAACTAGGTACTAAATATTCCCTCTAAAACACTCTTGATGAACCAGATAATGCATCTCCTGATGGGAGTCATCTGTCCTCTTGCCGGATAGGTAGTGGACACCTACTCAACAGTTGTTCTCGATGGAGACATCCACCTAATCCAAAACTCGATTTTACTGGGTTTGGCCTGAATATTCTTGCGTGTACCCTAGTGTGTTTTAGATAAGAGATTTAGAAACAAGAGATAATTTTGCAATAAACTCATTTAATCGTACAGTTCAGACAAACCCAGATATCATAAAGGCCCAGAAATAGGAAAATAACCCTACCATGAAATAAGGATGAATCCCATTTGATCCCGCACACTTCCTCGCATATTTTGACCGGAGATAAGTTTACCAGGGTCACGAATTATAAGCGGCGAAACATTCGTGATTAATAATCACCAGCACACTGAAGTTTCCGGTTTTGGCAGGTATTACTTTAAGTTGGCATTTTTATGCTTTCTATCTAAATAAAAATGTAGGGGGATAATATGCCCGCTTATCTGGCTGATTCCTCTCCAACCAAACTTGCTTTCCCCAATCGATGGAAAAAGTAGACATGGGAAAGTGAACGTGTTAACAGATAAGCCGTGTTTCCATGCCCTGATTTAACACCCGTGGTTCACCTTGCATTAAACCCCTTATTGCTGACTTTTTGCACATTTTTCCCGCGTTCCTTTCAGTGATATGATTGCTGCAACCTTTTTTCTAGGAGTGGGAAAAGCTTAGTTGAATTCCATCTCGACTGGCTTGATGACTAAACCAGTGAATTGTAACCTGAAGCACCCGGTCATACCATAAGCTCTTTCTGAATTCCAAATAGCTAAAACAAGGGACTAAATGTTGCATTTTCGAATGATTTAGTCACCAAAGTAATATCCATGATTGCCTAGACCTCATTCCATCAATTAAGAAGCCGAATAAAACCATTATTGCGACGTCTTTCTAGTTCCGATTGGGAGACTTAAATTCAGTTTTCAAAACTTTCCTACTGTTTTGGAAAAGCTGTTTTTTCCAAATGACTTTCTCAGGAGCGTAGTCGGGAGAATAAGGTGGTGAAAGAGAAATTTTCTCCCAACCAAGTTCTCCATACTTTTGTGACCCGATCTTAATGTGTGTACTGAATTGTCATGGTGAAATACCAGCCTGTTTCTATTCACTGGAGCTTGCTTCAAACGCCGTCATAATTGCTGACAGTAGATTTCAATTTCACTTTCTGTTGCATTATATAGTAACAATTCAAAGTGGCTTATTCTTTGGATATCCCAACATTTAGCCAGAGGAGAACAGATGTCAACTCGAGATTCGATATCTCTTCAGGCTATCCATGACGAGGCACCGATTTCGCAAGTTTTGGAACTTCTCTTACAAGTTTTTTTAGAATGACAATAAATAAGTGCATGGTTTGAACTGGGCTTAATTGCCAGTTCCAAGTCTACTAATAAAGAGCACATTCCCCTCCATAAACTGAGTGAATGTTTCCACCAGCTTCTTCAGCCGTTGCTGAGTTTCCGTTCTTGAACACATGAAACATGATGCGCCACAAATGATTATGAGTACTTGCATATTAGCAAGATTTTTTGGCCTCTACAACGGAATTTTGCCATTTAGGATTCACCTTAACACAAAATTCATTTTCAGCTCTGTTATAAACTAGAAACTGCTCCTTAAATTTCGCTTAAATTTAAAAAATATGATTCAGACAGAACTTACTGAACTGATGAGTGTAAGATATGACAATTAACTATTAAAAATTGCTGATCTATTACTTAGCAAAGCTACGGGCAGTAAATATGAATTCATTAATCATGAGCAGTGATTGATTTGACTTAAAATACAAAGGGCATCATGGAGTGTCAGTCTTAGCCCCTGGAGTGTACCATGGCAACACTACAAAACAGGACGCCCAGCCCATAAAAAGAGTCCACTTTTCAGGCTGGATCTGTCAGTCATTAATGGTTGCTTCATCGAACACTACAAAGGTAGATCAAAATTTTTTCAGAATTTTAAAAGCAGTAAAATTGCCAAGTCTGAATGAGTTTAAACATCGTCGAACACCTCAATGAGTGTTTACCTTGCCTTTGTATACTCGTAAAATATCTTACGATCACCTTTGTATTGTTAAGACTAACTAAAAGAGAAACTAATACGTCGGTTATGGCAGAGGTATTTCGAGATAAGATGTCAAAATTTTGGCATAACTCGAAAGGAATTAGAATCAGATCCTGAAGAAACGTCGGTAGATCTTGTGCTCCAAGGAAGAGGCAAGTTTGAAGACGATTCTCGCTAGGGAAATGTCGAAAATGGTGTTTAGACTTCGCAAAATTAATTTAAAAATGATCGGCAGTGAATCGCAACTGACAGTTAGACATATTCAACGGATAGCAATTTTCGACTAAACAAGCTTTCATCACGGCTGGTTTTGAACAAGTAAAGCTTCTTTTAAGTGCTTTCTTTTTGATATTATCAAAAACTTGATCCTGAGAAGTTAACAAACCCGGAATGTCGGTCGAAGGTGTGATGATAAAGATTACGAAACTGACAGCAAAAAAGTAAGGGAAGTTTCCTTTATAGAGCCTCTAGAAAGCCAGAGAACAAAGGTTTAACTAAAAACCGAAGGAAATAACTTTACTGCCGTAGGAAATTGAAGAAACAAAGTTCTATGCCACCACCTGGCTCCGAAATCGTCCTCAAGAAATTTTCAAACAAGGTGTTTGAAGTGAGTCTACCTGAATGGTAACTATGTTGCTACATTAGCTCAAGTATAGGATGTTTTGTAATTAAGAACTTATTCCTTTAAAAATCACACAAACTTTTTTTTAATTTGTACTACTATTTAAAATGTTTATCCATTGTCCAAGTTCTTGCGTATTCCTTGATTTTTCCCTTCCCACAACGACTATTGCTTACCATTTTCAATAAGGAAGGAAACAGGAATCCCAAATTTGCCCACTTTTATCCTTATCCAGCCTTCTAGATCGTAGCAGCCTTCCCCTTAAAGGAACTTGACAGTAAAGCCCCTTTAATGAAATTTGACAGTGACTGGGTAAGACTAGACGTGTTTAGGATGATTTTAATGCAATGTCAATATATCAAGGGCATTTTTGCCATTTCTAGGAAATTAGGTTTAAATGGCTTATCAGTCCTCGGCCTTAGAAGCAGAACGCAAGTTTTAAATGCAACACATGCTACAAACGTGAAATGAACTTCAGTTTATTAGAAATACTTGTTGATGTTCCCAAGATAGAGAGCAGAATAAAAACACTAGCTGTTTTACAAATCCAAATTCCACTTAGAAGGCCTAACAGGACGTAGTCCTTATAGGTACTTCCACCTTCCCAGGTAATAAAGAACACCAAGTCAAAAAGAGGGAAATAATTTATTTAGGGAGCTAAAGACAAATCCCTAGGAGACCGGGTCAGGAATACGATAAGCCAGCTGTGCAGTTCGTGCAGCATTTTGAAGTACAAAATTTCGCCTGAAAGGTAAATATCATACGAGAAGCACATGGCATTGAAATCACTTTTAATAATGATTGCTTGGGTACACGACCAGTTATATGGTAATTACTCTCTTGTCATAGCATAAGTTCTGTCTGAATTCTAGCTTTTTTTAAATTAAATGAAATTTAAAGTGCATTTTATAATGAGCATAACGAACCTGGAGATTATTTTTCTGGTAAAATATATGCAAATTGATTAAATTTTGTTTAATAGGACAATAAATTAACTTTTGTTTGATTAATGCCCTACTAACGTTTTAATTAACAAATAATCACTCAAAGCAGAACGTTTTTTGAGCTCAGCTTATGATAAAGATTGTTGTACTGATGAAAGAACTTGCAGAAGGTAGTTTGCTAGATACTGAGGTGGAGATTTCACCCTTCACGAAGGTGAAGATCGAACCGGACGTTGTCTTCTTCAAAAACTTGAAAAAGTTCCCATACCCGGAAAATGGTTGCCTTAACGTGGATGTCTGATGACATTCAACTCATATCTCGAGTTGAAATCTGCTCTTCGCCAGCATGTTTAACTTTTTGGGTTGATAGACATGTGACTGGTGACTGGTCAACCATAGATAATCCTTCCTCGGAATGTTAAGGGACGTAGACGATGGAATGTTCGTGCAGGGAGAAGACCAAAACCACATTTGAAGAGAAAGGAACTTCATGGAAAGCGGTTCCTTCTTTCAATGCCAAGGGGTGATTTGTTTGAATTGCTACCGCCAACTGGAGCAACAATTAATGCCCCAAATCTACTCTCAGCGATCCGTTTTGTTTGAGTCAAACCTTGAGGAAAAATATCTGCTCTAGTTTGTGGAAAAGGGGTGATGTTGAATCAGGACAATGCAGCACAACCCCCACTCCCCAAGAATCACATCACAATAGGACGAATAAGAACAGCCTGGTCGGGAGAAAGTCTCTCATACAACATATTTCCCTGCCTTCGCTCCTTCAGACAGCCATTAGTTTCGTAGCTTGCAAAATCAGTCGGAAGAAACAGCTTTTGCAAAGCCACAGGAAGAGGTTGAAATTGACATTTCTGAACTTTACAATAATGCAGGTTTTAATAAGCTTGTTAATAAATAGAAAGAAACCATATATATATTAATGGAATGTACATCGATGATTGGACATTGAGTTAAATGAAGCATCTGGTAATTTGTTTTAATTATTCAAATCTCGACACAATTTATGGGATGACCTGATGGAATCTACAGCTGCTAGATTTCATCAAGTGATTAAAAAGCTACGAGGCTCTCAAACATGGTGAGGGAGCAGTTGCGGTAGAGCGTCCCTTACAATAAACCCCTTTGTGAGGCTAATGTGAGCTCAATTGTTCTTTCTTTCGGCCTTGACCGTCCGTGCCCGAGGGCATCATTGTTGACTTGGTCGATTCTAAGTTGGATAAATGCGTTTACTCAAATGTAAAAATGGAATGTGCTCAAAAAGGAATAGACTACTACGCCTACAGCAAGGAATTCACAAATTTTGGGCTGGTGAGAGCTAGCATTACGTTATTTCATTTCAACGCTAAAAGTGATTCGCCAATGGCGCCATCTCGTCATTTGCAAGACATCATTACGATGATTTTTATAGAGTCATTACTACTTACAAATAGTTAGTACCATGTTAGGTACGATCACCTCTCCCCACTTAGCGAAATGTAGTAAACTTTTATTCCTATCTTCTAGATATGTAATTTCAAATTACTAGGTGGAAATGAAGTAGGAACGATGAATTCGCATCCAATAAATCTTTATTATTATTCTCACTCACCGCATACTCCTGGGCCAAGTGGAAAAGGCGTAAAAAGATAGGATTTTTTAAAGTTCTTAATTTTTCAATATACCAAAAAATGGAGCTTCAATTCCATTGCCTAACAGCAAGGCCTAGCTGTATTTTAATCAGATGGGAGTTAGTACGAAAGCGGATAGATGACACACTGTGTTGTTAGAAAAAGATGGATCTTTTCACAAGATTAAAACATCAGCATTCAGGTCACTCCGATTCGCAGCTAGATGTGTGCGGGTTCGAAAATGTTGGATCCGAAGGCTATGCTATCTAGATAATACAGTTATAATACACTCAGTTCTATTTCCGATAAATATTTCGACTCCAAAGATTAACGCAGAGAAACTGCAAATGCATATTCGACGATGTACAAAGTGTCATAACGTCATGATTTAAACAACCATACACTGCATATAGTCAATAGCGAAGTGGTAAATAACCCCTGTTCAAAGTAATTAGAAAAATATAAATATAATTTTTTGTGGTTGTAACACTCCCCTACTTGGAAAGATTCCTTCCGGAGAAGTAGGGTTAGAGAGACGGAAGAATGGGAGCGTGGGGTTAGTCTCTGAAATTCTCTAAAAATATCTTGCCTAACCCTCAAAGAATGCACTGGTGTATTTTGGTCATGATATGGAGGAAAATATCTTTTTTCATTCTTCTTACGAAAGCTTTGACAGAAAATGTGCTAATGCACTTCTGTTTTATCGGTCTTGGATTTGTATCGAACCCATGGCCTCCACAAATTGAGCTAATTTTTGATATCTAAACTTAGAGGATCGTGAAGATTCACTTGGAGTTTCAACTCCGCTGACCATGTCTACGTCACCTCCTACCGCACTATTTCCCCCCTACCGAGATTCTCGAAGTGGAAGTATAAATTAATGAAAGTCTTTGCAAACGTCTAGGCTCACTTCCATCTTTATCATATTCCTTTTTTCGGTGTTAAATTCCAGAAACTCTAATTACCTAAGTGGCGGATACTGTTTATAAATAAAATGGACTTTTGGTGCTTTAGCTAAAGACATTTATCATTTCTAAGAGGAAAATTGTTCCATTTTTACTCATTTCTTTTAAGGTAATCCAGAAAAATTGAAAAAATGATATATTAAATTTTTACATTAAATTACTTTTAATCACACATTCAAGCCTATGACGTATACAATTTTTCCACTATTCTCATATATTTTATTATCAGTTAATAATTTTCACTTTCTTGTGCGAATTATCCCTCAAAGACCCAACTTTTCATTGTTCTCTTACAAGGTTCACGTTCTTTCTTTTTAATCATAATTATGGTGTATCCCGTTGTCCTGAAAAAATGTACAAACCGGTGTGTCGGTGTGCACAAATCTGAACCTAAAAGCCTTTCAATAATTTTATTCTAGAGCTACTAACATCTAAGAAGAAAGCACCACGAATTATGCAACAAACAAGTATATTTTGATCAAAAGCTCAAAATGAAATGCATATTTAATAAATGCGTGCTGCTGGAATAGCTACCGCGTCAGTAAAACAATGGGATGGAGTATTTCATTGTAACGATTCGGGTTCATGGTATATTAAGTGGTGTTCCCTTATTGGATGATTCTATTAGGCACACGTGGCATTCTCTCATTGACATTAACAGTACTGTGACTACCGGACATTGTATTTTGGTCACCGAGAAGATGCTAATAGTATGCTTAAAGCAGAATTACAGATTTTCAGATGCACACCATCATGTCTTGAGTTAGAAAATTGACTGAGCAGCAATTCGTTTAATTAGGGCTTAGGTAGAGGTACGTAAGGCTAGCAAGACAAATTAAAAGTTGATTTATGGGAAATGTCGATGAGCTCAGATTTCTTGTGGAGAATTTCTGAGACTTTAAACACTGAAAAAGCAGATAACCCTGGTTGTGCTTGTAGCTCTAAAGTGTCTTAAAAATCACTTGCATGGATATTTTTTGCAAAATTGCAAAGTTAGATAAAGCAGAAAGCTTAATTAATAAAACTTCGATCCAAAATGAGACAAGCAGCATTGATTTAAATTAATGCGTTAGCCCTTAAGAATTCCAAATCTATAGATATAACCTTTTTAGATTTATATATAACACTTTTCGGCAAAACCGAGATCTTGCAGGTTCGACGGTTCAAAACGGTGTTTGACACGGACTGACCCTAGGTATAGACTAGCTGATCTCTTTATCCTGTGATTACATGATCCAACCCTCTTTCCGTCTCCGTTTGCCTTTCCTCTTGGAGTGGTTTTGATAAAACAGACATTGGAGGTGGGAATCGCTAAGTGACACCAGGTAACGAATAGCGAAAGTCCAAGCATTCTAGCTGATATTTTTCGATATTTGACGCTTCAAAAAATTGCAAAATAAATAGATCATCCAATAGGTTCTCTCCAGATTTCGAATAACTGAAAATAGTGGCCAAATTTTTACACTTAAATAGAACTTCACTCATCAGTGTACTTTTCGTTATTATCCGTAACTTTAATCTACTGACCAAGCATTCCAGTGATCATTTTTGTGAAATCTTTTGGTTTGGATCACTCGAAGAACTCACAAATGTGACTTTCAACCTCATACTGCAGCACTGAAAATCACTTTCTTCCAAATGACTTCCTAAGCTACGAAACTCGTGAAGGAGGAACAAAGTGGTAGATAGAAAAAGGTGGAGGGAGAAATTTTTTCCCAGCTAAGCGCTTCCTTGATCTTTCGTGACTTGATTCCTGTTGTGCGTGGTCCTGACGAAATACCACCCCTTTTCGATTCAATGGAGCAGGTCTTCCTGCTCAAAGCTTGATTCAAGCGCTCCACTTTCAGGCAGTAGATATGAGTATTAGTGATTGCCGCAGTAGGTGGTGACGGTTCAAATTAGATTATTCCTTGGCACTTCCACCAGGTTAAACGAAGAAGAATCTTTCTTACATAAAATTACCTTCTCGGCTATTGCTGGGGCCTCTTCCCTTTACGAGCTTGCCACTGTATACGACGCTTGATATTTCGATAAAAGATGATCAGTCACTAGTCATTTATCCAAAAAGAGGAATCAAGTTGGTGAAAGAAGAGCAGATTTCAGCCCTAGATTTGAAACTGTTTTCAGGCAATTTGTGAGAAGGCACCCATTTTCCAGTTTTTTGAAGATAATGGTTTGAACTAAGCCTTTATCTGCTGCCGAGTTCCCTTCCTTTCTGGAAATCATGAAACACTACGTGCATTAAATAATTCTTATGTACTTCCTTATTAGCAAGGTTTTATTTAAGCTAATTTTATTTTTAGTAATTCTGTAAAATAAAAAAATTCTCTTAAATGTGCCTTCATATTATAATTATAATTATGGAATTATAGAATTTAATTTAATTATATATTAATTGAATTATTTATTACATTATATATTTATTATATATTATATGTAGATTATATATTATATAATCTATGTATAATATTATTATATGTTATTATCATATAATATTGAATTTATTATATAATTTAACAGCTGAATTCGATTCGAATGCTTGTGATCACCTAAGCTGCTATCGTATAAGTGGAATATAAGTCTTCCTGACTGAGGAATCTCCACAAACAACGGTGTAAGAAAAACCCGAGATCCTAATAGTCTTTGTTGAATTAAAGTTAAAGCCTCGATTCGTTATCTATCGTCCTTGTACCCTATGGCTTAGATACGGGGATTTGATAATTCCTATAATCTCCACATCATCTCCATTCAACCCTCGGTTTTCTAAATCTGGGTTTGTATTGGCATCCATCACCTAACCCACCCCATTGCATTCTCGATAGTTCTAAATATATGGAGCTTAAAACTTTCCATAAACTGCCTTTTAATCCACCGAAATTATCTTCCATATTGTGCCATTTTCCAGAGTCGCAAATAATTTTGACGCGGTTACTTGAACATATTTTAGATTTTTAAACACTTTTTTCAGCTATCTTAAATTATAATATAGTAATATGTATATAGTATAATACATCCTTTAATATACATGTATATGTGATATATATATATATATATATATATATAATTCGTAGTGTAAATTATCAATTTAATGTACTATATAACTATAGTATGTTATTTTCTTTTTTTAGCAATTTCAAGTGTCCTAAAGCTACCACTCCTGCTTGAAGGAATTGAAAATTTTCCTTAGTAGTGGTTCCATTACTGATAGATTGCGTAAAGCACGACAAAAAAACCAAATTATCAGAGCATTCTATGAATATTTTTATGAGAGATGTTCGCAGTTTTATGTAATATTTAATTAAATGAATCAGACTACAGTTGTGCGTTCGCAAATACCCGGTTGAAAATGTTAGAATCGAGACAGCAAATTATTGACTTTCGGTAACAACCACTCCTCATAAGCGCACTGCAAAGATGTGGCGGTGTTGAACATCACAAGTGACCTTAAATCGAAAAGATACCCTTTGTTTGACCTCAGAGGAGCGAAGGAAGTTGCATTAACTTGAAGTAAGTCTTTTAAAAGACTTTATAGTAATATGAAATGAACTCGAGTTAACTCAACTCATAGCGATTGATGATTTTCCCCCAGAAATTCCTTATCTGTGCTCCCCTCGTTTTTCTCATGTTTCGCTTGTTTTCACTGGTAACTAGATTTTCTAAAGAGCTATCATTTTTCCCTAATTACATTAGTCAAGTCGTCTTTAACTGTCGATTTATCAAAATGTAGTTGCCTATAAATTCGATGCTAGGATTGTTTACATTGGATTCTAGTAGAACTTGAAAATTACACAACGCTGTTGGGACTAGAAAATTTGATTAATCTTTTAGCGATGGAAACCTATCTCTTCCTTCCAGAGTAGATGCTGCAGTTCTCACACCTTTCTCGATAGATTTTTACTCGTTCAAACTTCCATAAAGTGTAGTCATTTTAGTTTCGTACAATTTTAATTTAACCATGTATCGTGGGGTCCTTCTACATATGTATTATGGTACGAATAGTGCTAATAGGAATAATTTTACGAGAGTCTTAAACGACCGTATCTCAATAAAGTGCCCTTTTATAATTATCCCTTTCTAGTGATTCCAGTTACTCCTAATGATGTGGTTTTACCATTGACAGAGTAATTAAGAAAGCCTCTTCATGACAAAACCACAAATTATTCTATTACTCTATTAAGGTTTTTATTTATCATGAGTTTTTTATACTAATGCATTTATAAAACTTACGTGCAGGGTATGGGCATCAGAATCTTTGAGCATGTTATAAACAAACATAACTTGGCATATTTTGATGTTTTTTCTTAATATTTTTGTAATTCAGTATTTTTACTGAAAATAACAATTTTTTACATACATTTAAACGAATTGGTTATAACCTGATAAAATGACAGACCATGTCAGAGGCCAAATCGTCGGTGCTCTTATGGCAGGCTAACGTTAGTGTAACAGAAACTGCCCCCGGTACTGAGAGACACTGTCGGAGTCTCTCTAATCGATTTGTTAGACAAGATCGCAAGACCACCGCTCTTACAACCATTGCGGAGCTCAGAAAAGGACCAACAAGAACTGTTTTTCGGGAGCTGCACACGGGGGCTTGATTCCATCACGGGAGAGCCGTAATCGGGGAAACTCTCTAGAATTTGTCTGTCCCTGTAGCATTAAACATATGTGATTTTCTTTTAATAATCATTATTTACCATTTTATTTCCGACCTTCAGCAGGCGAGTGTACGTTGGGAGACTGCCTAAAGAAGCATTTGATCCAGACTGCCAGATTCTCCCAACTGTAAAACATGGTGGCGGGTGTTCTATGATGATGAAGAAATCCGCCCGGGTCAATGATTTCCCTTCCCTAATGGAAGAATTAACAGCCAAAACCATTTTGGACCTTTGGACGACCAAGCTGATCCTCCTTTGGTTCAAGAACTGTTTCAGGAGGGGAACGCCGCCATATTTCAAGATGCTGGTAATGCACCATTCCATACAGCAGCTGTATTTGTTTATGAATAACGGCACGAGGAACATCCTAATGAAGGTGAGCATCTCATCTGGCCACCACCGCAATCTCCAGACCTCAACCTCATTATTGAGGTGCCTCTATGGTCGTCGACGCCTTCATTGTCTCTAAAAGAGCTGGGGGGGTTTTAACTAAAGACTGGGTAGAAATTCCTTTGAAAACAAATCGCAATGAGTATTAATCAATAACTAGGAGATGTGGGTCTGTTATTGCCGCATAAAATATATTTTGTTGATTTTTTTCCAACCACTGTAGTAGGCTGGCCGCGTCTCATCAATATAAGATGTCTATCACGCATGATCTCAAACCCCGATTGAAAATTTGAGATTCAAGGAAGCAACTCATCAAACTCCTGGGTAAAGAAAGAAATTTAAACAGCACAAATGACCTCAAATGAGGTGGATACTCTTAATCTGACCTCAAAGGAGCACAGGACACTGGTTTAACGTTTCAGTTCGGAAATGGCTCAAGCAACTCAGAAAAATCCTTATCAATGCTGCCTTCGTTCGTCTTAGATTTCACTTGTTTTGACTGATGATTGCTCTGTACCAGATGACATGAGTCATGGCGTTTCCATTTGGGAAATTGTCAAAGCATTCCACAGCAATTCCATTGATATGCATGAATTCGCTGTTAGATATATTGACGTCTATTTGCAATAAAATTGGAAAAGTCTAAAACTATGATGCGAGGAGACAAGTTGATTAATCTGACAATAGCAATCACTTTTTTCCCACCAGAGTAGAGGTTCCAGCTCTCACACCTTATCAGATAGCTTTTAACACCTTCGCGCTTCCATCCTAGGCTGGGGTGGAACAGATGCAGCTTCGTGAAATTTCAACTCAATCATGTAACATGGGATCATTCTATGGAAGTATTAAGGCACGATATTTGATAGTAAGGATATCTTCATGATAGACTTCAAACTAAATAAAACGATTGTACGCATGCACCCAGTTACCTAAAAGGATGCGTAGAGAGCGCTTGTTCGCTTCTTCTTTAACAGACTATATTTACTGAATAAAATGACGCATTTATGACAACGAAATCATCAGTGCCTTATAATAACTATTGCTTGTAGCCAATGACATGTACCCTTGAGCTGTTGTTTGCCAACATCCTTTCTAATTGATTATTTTGGCATAAATATTCTTTGCAATGACCACGAATTTCCTCCTAAATATCGGTTTCTAGAAAATATTCAACTGATGAGTATGTTTACCATCTCTGAAGCCATTATTCCTTGGTGACGAAATTCGGGAATTCCTAAACTGTGGCTTAGTTACTGCCAAATTAAAAAGAAACCGTTTACACAGCGAAAACTCCAAATCAGGAAAATACTCTGTTGAGATTTTAGTCTTTTATGAGTTTATTTTGTAATCTAATACATTTTTTAAAAATCTGGCAACATCGTGGCAGTGTCTCGTCCTCAGATTGAAGAAATGAGCTTCGAGACAAGAATATGATCTTTGGTGACATCCACTCCTCAAACCTCCGGTAAAGTGATGGAGTTGAGCAGCACAAGGGACCTCAAATGAAAGAGATACCCTTTGCTGACCTCAAAGGAGTGATGGAAGCTGCTTTCACTTTGCAGTTAGGAGATCGATTCGCGTCGAATCCAGTCAACTCATAGTGCTCACGTTGACCGATATTATCTCAGTTATTTTTTGTCCAGGTTACATGAGTCACGTCACTTTCAGTTGGAGAGTTATGAAAGGTATGTCATAAAACCAGTATTATTTCTGAATGGTCTATGTTCGACTAGTCTATGGCCAATGCCTACTCAGATTTCTTGCACTAACCAAAAAATTTTCGTAAAAATATCGTGTTTTTTAAAACTACTCATCAAGCTGCGTTTAAAGGTAAGAACTTCAATAATAATTCCTTCCTTTCCAGAAGTTCCAGGAATTCGGGATCAATTATTCCCGGTTGACGAATTTGAAAAAAATCCCAAAGCTGTAATTTTATTTGCAATAGAATTGTTTTTCAGTACAAAAGCTTCAAATTATAATAATGCTCTAACGAGATTTGCATGCATGTGAATCAAATTTAGCAGAGTATGGCTGTGGAATCGCTTTATTCTGAATTACAATTTTATCACGTGTGGTCCCGAAAGACGAAATTCGAGACGCGACTTTGATTTCTGGTAGCAACTACTCATCAAGTGAATGGAGTTGAACATTAGAAGATCTCAAATGACAGCAGAACCCTTTATCAGAACTCAAAGTGGTGAAGGTAGCTGCCTTAACTTTCCAGTTATAAAACTAGATTGTATCTGCATCTGTATCTGTATGGACTTGGTGTCCACACCAAATTAACGAAACAATGCGTCGAGAGAATTTGCTCATTTCTCCTCTGAGAAGCACTAGCCATTTAGCATTTCAAGTCATCCATGGTAACAAAACCAGCAGTGTTATCTAATAAACTCAGCTGGTAGTCACTAGCACCTACCCAGATATGACAATAATTTCCGGCGTAATTTTTCATGCACTGACTGCAAAAGTTCTTCTGTAGCGCCAACGATACGAACCAGTCACAATTTGTGTCCCTTCACCACATTTAGTGTACACAACTCCGTGTGGCAGCGTGCAAACAACACCTCATCCATCTCGTGCTAGTTGTTTCTCTTAATACAAGTTTATACATCCATCTCCGGTTTTATTTTAACTAAGACGTGTTTGGAAATCTTGTTTAAAGTGATGGTCACTTTAAGACAATCAGCTACACCACGTCACTTTTTCGCTTCCCACGGAGAAGCCATATACCAAGTTGAAAGAGGCAGTAATCAAGCTAAATACTCCCGACATCTGTAACGCGTATGAGGTAGCAGTCCATCAGCTCGAACTCGGTGATTCCAAGCCGTCAGACCTCTCCCGACAGATGGTGCAGTTGATTCCCGGCTTTTCCTTAGAGCATGAATTCTTCCGGGAGATGCACCTCCGCAAGCTGCCGGAGCTGGTCGAACTACTCGAAATGGCCGACAGGGTACACAAGAAACCAACTCAACAACCAACAGTCGCGGCAGCTGCTCTCCCGCGTACCCAGCAAACCAGCCTATAAGACCAGATCGCCGACCTGAGGAAAAAGCTAGACTCTCTCCTCCCTCACTCGAGGGGGCGCTCACCAAACCGAACATCTGACTGTTCGCCCCGGCGGAAGGGTTCTAGCGGACCCTAGTATGTACCCGCCACAGAAGATATTTGTTTCTACCATGTCAATTTTGGCACAGCAGCCAGGATATGCAACCCAAAGTGAAAATTTTGGAGGAAACGGCCAGACCAGGAGTTGATCGCAGTTACAAGTTCTGGTCTCCGTTAACCCAGTCGCATTCCCTTCATTGCTGACCATCGAAGAAAACTGATTCGTGATTGACTCTGGTGCTGAAATCAGTATCATAGCCCCCATCCAAAGCTGCAGGCTGCTAGTTGTTTCTCCTAATATAAGTTTAAACTTCCACCCTCTGTTTTCTTTTACCTGGGACGTGTTTGAAAGTCTTGTTTAAAATGACAATCACTTTTCTTCGGTAATGTTCAAGGAAAATGGCCGATATGCATAGATACTTTTAGGAAGTTCATTTTATCTATTTCCTTCTGAAGCAAATATTCCTCATGGCGGCCTCGAAAAAACTCCCGATCCGTAGTTTTGTTGTTAAGCGATTACTCAAGAAACCATTTTTGAAACATAAACTTTGAATTGCGATTGTTATCTTAGCTCAACCACTGATATGGAATCCATCTATAGATGACCTACGGTACGAGTAACACTTATATGGATATCATCATAAAAGCTTTTGAGCTGAACTAAACAAATCTACCTCTACACCATTCATGCAATAGCCATACTTTTTTTCAAAATAGTGTGTTTATTGAAAATTATGAGCCGAATATATATCTTAAAAAACAATTTAGTCTCTTTCCTGCTATTCCAGTTAATCCAAAGCAATTGTACATGGCAAACATACTTAAAAGTTCTAAATTTTCGATATTTTTCCTGACGGTTTGCATAAGGTACATTTTAATTTATTGTGTTTCAATCATAATTAATTCGTAACAGATTAGCGTCTCATCACAGGCACCAATTTATTGATTTTTGGCAACAACCACTTGTGATCTCGAATGGACAGAATTGCATCTATCCGACCTCAAAGGGGTGAATGAGGCTGTGTTAACCTTGCAGTTCAAATTCAGTAATAAATGCTATCACATTCACAAACTTTCCCTAATCGGTAAAACAACTTAACAATTTTTATTCCGTATGCGAAGTTTCAAAAAATTACTCAAAAACACAGGTTAGCTGGGAAATAATAGGTTATCAAAAGGATGCTTTGAGAGCTTTTATTCGTTTATCGTTCAAAAAAGTGTATTTGCCTAACAGTAGAAAGCAGTTATGATAACGAAAGCGGCAGTACCAATTACCAACCCCTGCTAGTAACCACGAACAGCTAGCTTTGGATGATTTTTAACGATAAAGGTACATATGATTCTTTTTAACATAATAGTTTTTCTAAAACCATAAATTTTCTTTCAAATTTAGTGGAAAATGTGTAGCGCGTTTATCAACTTGATTTACGCCGTCCAATAGGAACGACCCACGCATGTCTATCAACGCAATTACGGCTACCCAATTAGAACAAGCCAAGGATCCGCTCTACCAATCAACGACGAGTCAGCCTTAACCGAAATAAGTTAACTATAAATAAGGCAACGACCGGCGTGCTAAACATACCATACCATACCATACCATACACCAACAACACACGGCACACGACACGACACACACACTTCCTTGGCGCGGCGTGGCTGATACGAGATCGACGTGCAACTGTTCCATTCAACCAACTCCCGTTCTGTGTACACTTACACGTGCAAATACACACCTTCGTACACAACGTGCTAACGGGTTCTCTCTCTCTTGATTTGGAAGATTATTGTAGTAGGCACTAACCACTACAAATGTTTAACTTTTTCCAGCCATTTCAGTTACTACGACGCAATCGTTCCTCGAAAAATTTTAGTATCGGGTAAGAAAATAACAGAATGCATATTAAGCCCTTTTCCCTGACAAAAAACAAACTAGCATCATATCCTAATTCTTTTAAAGTGGTAATGTTTAAATACCCCCTTTCAATTATAGAGATGAATTCCTAAAGGGTGATCAGTTTCCTCTATTTGCCAGAATTAAGTCTTTTTCTTCATGTTGCACTGCAAGGATACCATCGCTATGATATCCTTATGTTTGACTATTTTGGGAATTGAGGAACATAAGGGATTTCTGGTGGAATAAGACCACTGAATAGTAATAAAAATTATTTTTCTACTGGCGATACCGAACTATCTCCTCTCAACTAGAGTCGGTGATGATAAAATCAAGCATGATCACACCCCTCTCACAGGGAATATTCATGACTAGGAAAAAAATCGACTCAAAGACCCACAACGATTGCAGCAAGAAAAGCGAAAACAAAATATTTCCACCAGAAATCTACTGAGTCTAACGACTACAGCTCTGAACCCTATCACTAAAATGATTGCCTGGAAATGTCTGATAAAGATTTTCAGAGGCCTTTTTAACTAGCATAGGAACGCAACAAAATCATCAATACCACCTAATAGCCACAGCTGGGTGAAACACTCAATAATTAATTAAACAGTAGAAGCCTTGTCCCCAATTTCGACGTCAAGTAATAACCGTAAACAGGTCTTAATTGCATCATTATTCTTTCATAAATCACACGATCACAGAAATGTAAGGTTTATAAAAATGACCAAGATATAGTAAAAACCCAGTATATGAGTCACAGAAAAAATTAAGATAGCCATATTTTACAAAATTACTTTACTAGATTCGTGCACATTCAGATCACTGGTGCGAAAATTTACATGCGAACAACAGTAAAACAAATGCACACCACAATTCAGCGGCGTTTTTACAACTCCTCCTTCACGTCCGAGTGTTCCACCTGCAATAGAAAAACCAGCTTAAGTTCCCCCCTTGTTACAAGCACAAAAATAACTCGGACCTCAACACTCACCTCGGGATTCTCGGCAGTCTTCTCATCATCCTTCGCCTCTTCAGCCTCCTGGGGAACAATGTCATCGGCATCGACCACTTCATCGGGGTCCACATCGAGGTTTTTGCGAAGCTCTCGCTCAATGCGCTCCGCGAACCCGTTGAGGTCAGTCATGATGAAGCCTGACCTCAGGACGGCGGTGTCATAAAGCAGCTGAGTGTTCTCCTTCGCTACCTCATCGTTGGGGTCACTCTGAACGAGTTCATTCAGGCGCTTGATGAGCGGGTGACGCGGGTTAATCTCCAAAGTGTGCTTCTGGTTCAGGTAGTAGGAGCTGGCCGACCTGTCCTGATTCGAATAGGCCTGAGCCATCACCACCTTCTGGAAGTTGCCCGACAACATGTACTCATCGGCCACGAGGGCACAGGGACTACTGTCCAGACGCTGGGAGACCTTGGCATCCTTGATTTTGCCAACGAGGCCCTTGTCCTTCAGCCAATCGGTGAGGGGCTTGAATGTCTTCTCCTGTTCCTCAAACTTCTGCTTAGATTCGTCGTCCAGTTTGAGATCGAGACCAGCCTTGGCAAGGTTCTGGGTCTTCTTGCCTTTAACCTCGTGAAGGCTCTGCATCACGTACTCATCCATGGGCTCCGTGAAGTAGATGATCTCATAGCCGAGCTTCTTGATGCGCTCAACGAAGAGGGAGTTCTTGACCTCATCGATGTTCTGACCGGTAGCGTAGAAGATCTTCTCTTGACCCTCCTTCATGCGAGAAATGTACTCACGGAATGAGGTTAGTTTGTCCTCCGACTTGGATGTGTGGAAGCGAAGCAGGTCAGTCAAACGGCTCTTGTTTGGGGGGTCATTGAGGATGCCAACCTTGATGGCAACGGCATATGCCTTCCAGAATTTCTCATAGTCCTCCTCCGGCATCTTTTGGATCATTTCGAGGACCTTCCGAACCAGCTTTTTCTTGATTAGTTTGAGCAATTTGTGCTGCTGCAACATCTCACGAGAAACGTTCAGTGGAAGGTTATCGCTGTCGACAATGCCGTAGACAAAAGCCAAGTAGCGAGGCAGCATTTCATCAACATTGTCGGTGATAAAAACTCTCCGAACATACAGCTACAAAGAAGTACTATATTGAAATTAGATTGACATACCTTAATATTGTCAGTAATTTTCATGTCAGTTTGGAACAAGTCAGGACGAGGAGTTGGGCTAATGAAGAGAACGGCATTGAAGGAGACCTCTCCTTCGGCAGAGAAGTGAATGCGAGCCAACGGAGTTTCATGAGAATGGGAAAGGATCTTGAAGAGTTCCTTATAGTCTTCATCAGAAACCTCAGATGGTTTTTTGGTCCAAATCGGCTTCTGATCGTTTATTTGCGTCCAACCCCAGACGGTCTTTTCCACCTTTTTTTCCTCTTTTGGTTTCTCTTCCTCGACAGAGACCTCATCCGAGGTTTCCGAGGTCTCGTCCCCCTGAACATCCTCTGCCACCATTTCAGTTCGGCTTTCCCAGAATTTAATGGGACACATGACGAACTGGCTGTACTTCTTGAGGATTTTCTTTAGTGTTTCTCCTTGTAGATACTCCTTTGCATCGTCCTTTACATGGAGAATGACCTCTGTACCACGACCAAGGGTATTTCCTCTAGGGTCTTTGGCAATCTTGAACGAAGTTGAATCAGACTCCCAGACGTATTGTTCATCGTCATTGTGCTTCGATATGACCGTAACACGATCGGCGACTAAATTTAGAGGATTTTATCCAAAGAATGGAAACGTTACCTAAGAATGCAGAATAGAAACCGACACCGAATTGGCCGATGAGATCAGTGGGAGCAGATGTGTTGCTCTCCGACAACTTTGCTAGCAGTTCGGAGGTTCCAGACTTAGCGATGGTGCCCAGGTTTTTAATGAGCTCATCCTTGGTCATACCAACACCGGTATCTCTAATTGAAATAGTCTTCTCATTGGGGTTTGTCGCAATCATGATTGAGAGATCAGGATTTGTCGCCAGAACGTCAGTGTTTGTGATGGATTGGAAGCGGATGTTTTCAACTGCATCAGCGGCGTTGGAAACTAATTCTCGCAAGAATATCTAGCAATGAAGAAGTAAATAGCCACCCTACCTCTTTGTTTGAGTACACCGAGTTGATAATAAGCTTCATCATTTTCGGCACTTCAGCAGCAAACAGGTGCTCATCTGAGTTCTCCGTTAGCTTCTGTAAGGCATCATTAGTCAAGCTTACAACATATCACAGTGTATATCAACTTACTCAGCGTCGGTGCCGGTTGATGGTTTAATCCCACTCAAAGTTTCATCAATTATGGAATCATCGCAGACCACATTCAACAGAGTAACAGAAAAATATGTCAGAACGAGAACCCAGAACAGCCTCCGACCACCCCACATGTCTACCAACGACCGAAGAACGGGAAGTGACTGGTTAACCCGATGTGTTGAAAGTGGATTGGTCAATCAAAGTTACCTAATTTAGCTAAACACTTAAAGGTTGCGTGTAACTACCATATTGTCTCCTCATTTGAGACAACACTGAGTAGTTTTATGAAACTTGAGTATTTCTAAAAATTAAATAAATGTTTATTGGGATTATGTAATTAACGCTAATAAATTTATAGAAAAGCTGAACATTATTGTGAATTAAATAAATTGTGCTTAACTCTGGAAGTGTAGGGTAACTGACTGCAGCAGAAATTAAAAATATCACAGGAAATTCGTGACTTAAATAGTTAATTTATTCTTCATATGATATTCTTAAGTCTTTGGCTTGCAAAATATAAGAATTAATTTCATGATGGAAAAGTTCATATCCAAGTTGAAGAGGGTTTTAAAATATTTTTTCGTTTTTACGACACCAAATACATAAACTAAGAGCTCAGATTATTAACTACATTGAGATAAAAGATCTCAGCTATTCAAGCAATTGGAGATAAAATATATGCATTTTTTGCTGTGAACAGCTTTTTTAACTAGTTTGAGCATCGTAATAGTAATCGCTTCAAATATGTATCATGCCAGCAATCATTCCAACATGTTGTAAACGAAATATAAAGGTATTTATTTTTATATTTTTAAGCCATATCCCTCCTCATAATAGATTAAGTCCCTTGATTTACATGCTCTTATGATCTGTAAGCCTACACATTATGTCTTGTTTAATCCCATCACGGAGTAGTTGTCACCTGTAGTTCGCGGTCTTCAATGTAGTATGTCCTTTACGCTAGATACAGAATATGGTAATTTGTGAAATTAAGTCACAATCTGTTAGTTGATCCATCAAAATTAAATTTAGAAAGATGCCAGTACTGCAATAGAAAGTTTTTTGCGCGGTCATTGGTAGGTATTGTGCAAATATTAAAACCTATGTAGTTATCTTTGTATATCTGTGTTTGTATTGATATTCTACAAAAGATAATCGCTTTGCTAATATAAGCATTATTTAATTTGCTGGGTAACCATTGTTTTGCATCATTTACTCAGCAAAAGCATATGGCTGCTTGTGAACGTGACTACATGCGAGGGAGTCTAGCAAGTAACAGAAAAGGAAATGTCAATTCAGGCCCAGTCATCAAAGAGCATATAACTGGTTATGATATAAAAGTAAAGACAATATCGGACATGTTGGCATTGGGTGCAGAACGCAGATTGAGATGGAGAACTAGACATGAGGAATTTATCAACACTATTAATAGAGCCAAGTTAGGTGTACAGGGTGACCTCAATGATTCTCAGCTGAATTCACCTGGAAAACTTGATTGTGCACAGGCAGGTGAGCGTTGTTTCATACCTATGGCAATAATTTTGCTCGAAGGTCTAACTCCTTGTGAATATTGTGGTCGAAGATTTAATGATGCTGCTTATATGAAGCACAAAGACCAGTGTAAAGCAAGACAGTCAAGTTTACAACAGGAGCAAACTGAAGAGCAAAAGGAGGCCAAATTGCGTTTCCAGAAGAGAATGAAAGTACTTAAATTTAGTTATGTTATTTATATCTGTGCCTCAATTGATAGGTTGATTCATTTCAATTAACTGTAGTATGGCCTAAGAATGGTTGGTAAACAGAAGACTGAGGAGAATTTAGACGATGAAAACTCCACTGAAAGCTCTTCAAAAACGGAGGGAGACGAAGAGATAGATGAATTCAGTGAACCACAACTACCACCACAGCAAGCTGAGCTTCTCAAAAAATTAGCCGCGGAATTGTGTCAGGGACTCGACTTCTCCAAATCACCCTCTTTCGAGCTCCTGAATTCCAACATCTTCAACAAATTTATCAAGGAGAACCTCTCGTCCCTTATCGCTAACCTGCCTCTTCAAATAAGCAACTGCAACCGAGCCAACAATGCTACGGATAGCTGTGAATGTGGGTTTGAACAGCTGCTACTGATTCCAATTCAGTAGTGCGATCTGGTATCTATTGTATTTTGCCTTACAGCTTCCTCTCTCCCCTTCTTTTCTGCCTCATCCCTGGAATCTACATCCGCTGCTCCGTCGGCTGTGATATGCACCGAAAAATCACCCCGAGTATCGAAATCCAGACACCACAAGACGGAGAAGATAGCCAGACCTGAGTCGGGAGAACCGACGGTTAAGCGGAAGTCCCCTTCAAATGCTGCTACTAACAAAGTCAAAAGTAGCGCGACTCACCGATCCATCAAGCCTCCAGCTACGGTGGTGAACAATTTTATCAGTGATATGAGCAGTGAGACTTCGTGTAGTAAAAGAGATCAGATCCCTGTCAATGAGATCGTTAGTGAACGGGGTATTTTAACACCTCGAGAGGAGAGAATTAAAAGGGAGGAAGTGAGTACGGGCAGTGATACCGATGAAATTCGGGAAAAACCCCGACGAAGGCACACTAAAATTGCCGTGGAGGAAAGCGGTCAGGCATATGATGCCCAGATGAAGGAACGGAAGAGCTTGGTGAAGAGAAGAGAATCGCATAAGTCCGTGGATGGTGAAAAAACACCCAGGGTGACTTTCTATCAGTTCAGTTCATCGAGTTTGGGTACATCGATGGAGGGTAAAACAACCCCTAAGGTTAGTTTGCTAATCACTTGGTCTGATTCCCTAGAAATACCCCCTACACCTCAAAATACCCAACCAATCAACGGGTGAGTCTTCCACCGCTACTCTCTGTCCACGGGATGGTGCGTTGTCTTCTCGGTGCTCGAATCCAGAGGGTTCAGAGACTCTTTCCGCGGCTTCCACGATCACTGGTGGTCTACCATCCGCGCGACGGGTGTTTAATGTAGTGAACACTGATGTCGTGCCTGATCCACAACCTGTAAAGTGGGTCTTGTTACTTGAACGAATTCAGTAGTATCTATTTATTGTTATGGCTTAAGGCCATCATGAAACGGAATCTGGTGATTTAGATCTATGTTTATTATCGAAATTTTTATTGGTATATGGCTTCAGTGCAAGTATATGCACCCCAAAATCTCTTACAATTACTGCTACTAAAAATCTCGAGTCTTATCACGTTAAACTATTGGCTGTTGCTATAGTACGAGTTGTTTTTGTAAGGACAGGCATTGTGAACTTATTCAGGTGATTGTAACTCGATTAGTACAAAACTTGCGAGAAGTAAAGTTCAATTGTTGTTTATTAAATCAGAAGCCAGAAATGATAGAAAAATATTCTTTGAAACGAAGCCGAATATTCTCCATGGATTCGCAAGTTTTGTTTGAGGTTATGAATTTCGTCATGGAAGTCACACCTAAATATTCTGGTTCCCTTCCAACGAAAGGGTGGGACTTTCCACCTATTTACGGTCGATCTCTGTCATTATGGAATTTATGTATTTTAGGGGTTAAAAAAAGATTACATAGATATATAATATTTAAGTTAACACCATGGTCGCAAGGTAAATTAAAATAATTATTGAGACAATTTGGCTTAACAAAACCTAGTACTTCGAAAATCGATTTCTTAAAATTTCGAAGCAAGATCTTCATTTAAGTCCATCAGAATACTATATCGAGGATTTCCATCCTCTTGAAGTTTCTGTGGCTTGCAACAAAATCGATATCGATTTTGGAAACTGGAGGCCAAACCCCACATTCACTTGTTTTTCTCCTTACCACATAGGCTACAAAGGAGAGTCTAACGTATTGTTTCCTATAAAAAATTTGGCCAGTATTCAATGAAAGTAAATGAGAGGTCGCCAGACGGCTTAAATTAGGCCTCATTTTGAATAGGACAGCCCAGGCAAAAACCGGGTAGCTTCTGTTGAATCCATGGGTTTCAGACTTCATTAAAGACCTAAATCGATCGTCTATAGCTAATTTGGTTCCCCTCCTCTTGACTTTTTAACTCAAGTTTTAGTGTAGATTGTTCTTTTAGGAATCACCACCATAAGAGCGGCCATCACCATCATCATCACCACCACCACCAGAGCAACAATCCAGAAAGTGATCAACGGCAACACCAGCCTCATAGCCATCACCGCTCCTCCCATCACCAGAGTCACCGACACAAAACCACAGATCCTCCTCCCTCAAAGAGTTCCCTCCAGGACCATCAACAAACACCACAGATCGAAAAGATGGCTTCAAATGCCCCTGACGAGAATGAAAAGGCGAAGAAAAAGTCCACCTCCCGGTACTGTCCGCATTGCGGCAAAAAGTTCCCCTCCACAGCCAGATTCTGTGCCTCTTGTGGGGCAATTCGAAAGTCCAAAGTGATACCTGGCAGTACGGATGCCACGAGCGTTTCGACCATCTCACAGTTCACCTTGGATGTACCACCACCGAGGGATGTTGTAGGTTAAAAAGGAGAGAAAAGAGAGTTGATTTGACTTGTCTTTGGTGATTCAGTTCGTGTCCTCGCTTATGCATTGTATCTGTCGTTATGTGTACGCGTGAGAGAAAGCCCCATCTTATGTTTTGAGTGCGCAATATCATCACTCTGAGTTGGGTTGAGCATCTCCTTTATCCTGATTGGCTGTGGCAAGGGCTCAGGGGACACTGGTGATATTCGTACTAATAATGAGTTCACTAGGCTACTAGTCCTATTGTAACCCTGACAAATCAATGTAATCAAACCGATAATACAATGAGGTAATCTATTACTCACGAGCCAACAACTTAGAAGTATGTGCATTGAATCGAGGGCTGAGACGGAATTCTTTCACAGGGAAGGGCGTTTAACCTCGAGGGGAAAAAGTTGTGAAGTCGTTATAACGACGCAGCCGAAATATTACAAGCCGAGCCGTAAAGACGATTTCCTAGCAAATAAATACGCAAAACGATTGTACTACAACAAACTGGGTGCTTAAGGCAAGCCGGGAAAAACCGGTATGCAAGGTACGCTACAATGCGAAATGAGAGCGCTTAATGCAAGCTTGGACCACCTGACTGCACAGCAATAAGATATCGGAGATCTTGTGACTAGTAAACACAAAAATATTCAGACTAATATGTGCACAGGATCGGGACGTCGGTTAAATATAAACTCCACAATCCGTGCATATGCTGGCGAATAAGAAATCCATTTTACTAGAACGGCAGCTAGACAATTTAGGATAATCGATTTCCAATAAATAAAAAATCAGTGGTAAATCAAGACCATATTTAGTACAATAGACACAGAATTAGGTGGAATATGCAACCGGGAAATGATGCGAACATGGAAATGATCCAGCGGATTGAAAGAATCCAGAACCACAAAAATGTGCAAGGAATCATTCTGGTGAACGCCGAGGGCAACCCAGTTCGTTCCAACATGGACAACTCGACCTCGCTTCAGTACACACGACATGCCGAAGAATTACGGGCAATGACTCAGCACGTGGTTCGCGATTTAGACCCGGAAGACGAACTACTCGTTCTGAGACTGCGAACCACGTTAAACGAAGTGATGATCTTACCAGGCAAGCAACCAAGCTGATTATTGGATAATGCTTAATCAAAAACTTACAAACCGTGCTTTCGTTGCAGAAAAGGGTCGTATGGTTATATGCATCCAGGCCCGAGAAAACAATCCCGATGAAGGTTTTTAACAAAATACAGAAGCATAACTACGACATTGCTTTACTATGGGCAAGTGATGAACAGTTACGGACAGGGACTGTGGGGAAGGGGAGGTGCGAGGTGTCTTTGGAAAGCCTATCAACAATGACCGGTATAGGGAGACACTAGTCCCAGAGGACTGGCGACTAGATGGCCCAGATCTTTTTAACGGCCTTGATCACACCTATATCGTAATAGTTGAAGTAGGTGAATCCGGCGAATGCAAATGCGCAGATGATCTTCCAGAGGATTTGCAACGTCTTAGGGACGAGGGGTCCGTATTTACGCTCAATAGCGTAATCGCGGATAACGTTACCAAAACCCCTAACAAAAAGACATTTAAAATTAGCAATTTCAAAATCAACAAATGAACCAAGGTTACTTACTCATAGGCGTGGTAGGTGACAGCAGCAGAGACTAAGTAATCGAAACCGTAGGGCTCATAAATCAGAGCAATCGGATACATGGGAAGCATTGCAACCGCAACAACACGCTCCAAAGTCCAGTGGTGGGACGGAAGGAAACCAGATGTGACAGGTTGGGGAGCTAAGGTTAAAGTACGCAAATTAGGAAACAACCACCATCGACGACAAATCCTGGAGAATAGAAGTACCTGTTCCCAATTTAGCATTGTTATTAGAAGTGCAGACTAGAGTTCTGCAAGCGTTCACTGACGCAAACTTGGTAGCAGCAGCCTTGCGAATAAGTTGCCTGGAAGCCAACAGAGCCAGAGACATCCCGAAAGCAAAGACTACGACAATTGAAAGCGCTCAACCCGCGTCAAATGGTCAGCTAAAACAAAAAAATAAGCAATATTTAACATAAATGCAAAAACCTTATTAAGAAACGTTAAATTTAATTAAAACACTGTTTATTATTTTGCTCACAATAATATTTGAATATTTAATAGAGTTATTGTTAAATATTCATCCACACCTAGTCTTTATTTTATGAACTTAAAATTATATTCCTACATGTTTTATACTAATATTATTTGTTATAGACATATGTGGTGAACTGTGCTTGTTGTATAGTGGTCGTGCATCGCATTTGGTTCCTTTCGGCTTTTGTGTCCAGCAAATACTTATGTGGCCACATCGTTCAATAAGTCGTACCTGAGTGGGAAATATATTGGTTTCCGAGCTGCCGCAGCTTTTGATGGATAATTTAACCAAAAATTTGTACAAATTTATTCTTCGCTGGAGAATGAAGCAGCAGCAAACTTTTTGCATAAGCATTCAATTTGTCTTACTTATTCAGAATCTAACATTCTTTTTTACATATATGCATATTAGAAATAGTTTTTGCTTTAGTTTTCAGATCGGAGGTTTGAAGTTTACATTTCCTTAAATTAATCGACCTCAAACTTAGTATCAGACAACAACAAAATGAAAAACTGAGTGACGATAAGCATTTTAATGAATAGGAAGCATTAAGTGCTAGCATTGACAATTACTGTTGATTGTTTTTTTTCAATATTGAAAATCTATTTGATTCCTCAGCGAAGTAAATTTCATCTAAATAATCAAAACATTAGTGTTTCACTTGGCAAACTCTGATCACAATAATTCTGACTGATACCTGGGATGATTGAGATTACATGATTTAAAACGTTACTAAATTGTTAATTTCTTTCATAAAAATTCATTGCTTCCTAAATTTAATCCAAATGACTGGGATTCAATACATCTCTTTTTGCCAGCTTGTACTAGCGCAAGAGATTCCATTAATTCGTCGTAGTCTATGATTATGCTATTTCGTTTGGGGCGTTTACTCAAAATTGCACTTCACATGTTGTCTCAGGATGGTTCTCCACCTGAAGAAAACTTGCAACGATTATACAGTTGGTATGAAATTCCCATGTTCCATTGTGGTCGCAAATGCATGAGGATTCCTTGGGATGAAAAGCCCATTTTCATTTTCAAACAACCCGTCGTCACTTCGATCCTATTTAGATATTTTGGAAGGTGACTGGGTCTATTCATTATCTAACGAGGTCTGCATGCTACCCAGAACAAGTGATGGATCACAAGATATTCAAGAATTCAACATATAGAAGCTTCTTCCGGTTTCACTTAGTTTATAAACCCGTCATTAATAAATCATTTTCGTTTTCAAGCCATTTACAACATTTCCTGAAGCTTACTTTATCTAATGCGAACTGTTAAGAAGTATTTTCGGAATCAATTTTGGCTTTTTTCTAAAAGGTGAGTAATTTAATTCATTAAAAAATATGTTTGACTTGACTTAATTTTCAGAAAAATATAGAGTCAGAGTCTCCCCCTTTTGGCGCTACCGTTTCACTCTTCGCTTACACGAATGTCAGCTATTACAAAAGGCCAATTCTATTTTAAATTGCTCATTATGGAGAAAATGGTGCCAATAGTGATTAGGTGACGTATTCTGATATCGCAAAATAATTACATAAGTTCCATCAAGTGAATTTATCATGTGCTGAACCAGCAATTAGATGGCTAATTTTGTTGTCATTCGCCAATGGCGACCTTTGCACAAATCCAGGTTCAAATCCTGGATATTTTAACGCTGGAATTTTTCCCTACTTCACCGATTATCAGTTGCTGAGAAAAAAGATGAATTTTCGTTGAAGTTTCGAAGTGAAACAAAACTAATTAGAGGCAGAAAATATCGGCAAGAAATTCACACCACGATTTAGACTGTTTAATTTTATCTGAAAATAGCACTGTGGAGTACGGCTACACCAAGTAAGCTGCCCACTAGGAAGCGCCATGCACAACAAATCGCATTCGGAAACAACTCTCTATCAACCAAGCAAGGGTCGATTCCTGCTCGGTAGAAATAAGACGTAACCTATTTAAACATCTCACACCACACGCTAAAGATATACACTCGCACAATTGACCTTCCTGTACGCCCGCCTCTTCTCTTCTTCGTTCCGGAGTTGGACGAGCTTAGAGGGGGTAGTAAATCCATCTTGTAAAAAACTTAAGTGTAGCCTTTTTCGCTACAGCACCCTAGCCTGTGGGAATTTTAAGATAGCAACAGTTCTAAAAGGAATAGCAGTAAAATGTCTAAATCCGACTGTGTAAATCACTCGAAAAAGTGAAAATGCAGTACGATGACTATCTCAGGTCATTTTTGTCAACCTCTGAGCTGCCTTAGATGCGTTTCCTAAAATATGTTCTCAAAGGTATTATAAACTTGCAATATTTAGCATAATTACCTCTATTTAGTTGTTAGCACATTAATATCGGTATCTGGCATTGGGTGTGGCGCACAGCTGCCCAATAGGAAGCGCTAAGCACAACAAATTGCATTCGTGAACAGCTCTCCATCAACCAATTAAGGAGCGATTTCTGCTTAGTAGAAATCAGCTGTAGCCTATTTGAACACTCACACGCCACATACTAAATACGCACGAGCTCTAACACGCATCTCTCGTCCTTCTACCTTACTGGTACGGGTACCGAACGCGATCGGGTTACTTACATCCAGTGAGGTAGTTCGTTGTATGTAGTAATCCGCTACATGGGTACCACATTTGGGAGCGTAGCAATTAAGCAATCTTCACGTAATTTTAGTCAAATTAAGGAGTCCGGGTATTATTGGTTAGCGACTCGATAATTGTCAATACCCAAAAGTTAAAAAGAGGGCAAAACTAAGCTGATTTTGTCCAGAAATCTATCATTAAATTTACACTAGGGTCCCTTTACCGTTGAGAATGCCTTTTTAAATAGGCCAAAATTAGACCAAAATTGCCCGGTGATTAAGGTTAAAGTAATTAAATAAAATACTTAAGGAAGCCTACGGAGGGGAAAAGGGTCGAATTTGTTAAAGCCTTATAAATTTAATCATAGATAATTAAGCTTTGGAGTAGATTGCATATTCTTTAAGTAAGGGTCTCGTAAATGCTACCCTACTTCAAAACAGCTGAGAACCTCTCTTGATAACCCAGTTGTTCCCCTTTGTCAAATCTCTTGCCAGTGAGAAAATGCGCAGTATTGCCACTTTTAGTTCGAACAGTGTGCCCTGGGTCATCAAATACGTTCTCCCCGAAGTCGGACTACTTAAAACATGTGCCTAAATGTTGCATCCAAAACTGCAATCATCAACGGACTTTTTGGATTATCTATGACTTCCTTCCATCTCCTAATAAATTATTGTAAAACCCTTTCGATTTTGATATACAGGCCTCCTGCTGCCTTGCATAGGCTGCTTTTCCTAAGATTTTACAAGCTACTAAACAAATGGCAGTCTGAAGGAGTAAGGAAAACGGGAGAATAAGGAAGTGGAGGAGGAATTTTCCTCAAACAAAGTTCTTCTTCTTCGAACTTTTACGACGTGTCGCTAGTCACAGGTTGTCTATCTAAAAAGGGTGAAACAATTTGGCGAGAATGGGAAGAAGAGTAGATTTAAATCCGATATTTGGGATTTTTCAGACGAGTTCATGAGACGCTAATTCTCAAGGTTTTTGAAGATGGCCATGAACCGTTGTATGGTTTGAAATAAGCTTAATTGCCAATTCCAAATCAACTGAAAAGCAGGATGGGCTTCTCCAAGAGCTGCCTCAAGAAGCTGATTATCGTCAAACTCAACTGGACGGCCAGTGAAGGGTGACGTCCCCACTTCCACTGATTTTCTCAAACATTCCCCTCCACAAACTGAATTAGTGCTTCTAGTCTCGTTGTCACCTGCTGATTTTCATTTCTTGAAATCATAAAATGGTATGTGACCCAAGTTATTATTGAGTGATTCCATGTTAGAAGGGCTTTAATCCGACCACTTTCAATGTTCCGTTCTGTAGGAATTGATAAATTTTAATTCTTCTTATCATAAAAATAATGCTCCGCTCCCTTAGACATTATGAAATGCACTTTCAATTTAGTTCGATTTACAAAATAATTTAAAATAGGGTTAAAACTTATTGGATGACGTGGTATATAGCCCAACACCTTCCTTTTTGTCAAACCTCTTGTTAGTGAGAAAAGTCGATATATAGTCGCTTTTAGGAGGAGTTTGTTTCTTTGGCCTTATGAAAGACCCCGGGCTTTCACATCCGGTGAGTTCTACTCACTCTCACCCAGCTAGCCAAATGAATAGAGGTTAAATTAATAATTTACAGAATGTTCCTTCAAGGCAGTGTCCTGAACACGGTGGGAAATCACGCTAGTGCAAGCCGTAACGTACAATGAGACATCGCTCTCACTGAAGTTGTGTCTCGATCTGGTCGAATATATCTCTGCTCACTCGCGTCTTTCGCTAGTTCGACTGATACGTTCATGGCTTGAAGGAGCCATTTATAGATAGGATGACACCAACCCTCTAATTATCCATCCCCCATAATTTACGACTTTAATGCCTCTTTAAGAGAAAAAGCTTCTGATGATAGCTTTATGCCAAATGCAACTCCAATATTAGAAAGAACCAATGCGTTTGAGCAATCTCCAATGGAATCATCGTTAAAAAGGGCTTACTGATGACTCACCAGGTGGGATATCCCACGCGGGGATTGGGAACGTGGACTTAAGGTTTATGTCTAGACGTAAAGGCTGGATGATGGTTCATATTAAAGACGAAAATAACGGGAGTAGTTGCAGTCTTGCATTGTATCAAAGTTGTCTGTTGTGGGTAAAATTAGACTTTCTGATACAATGCTACATAAAACAGTAACTGTTGTATCTCCAGAAAATTCTATTTATAATTTTCTGATTATCTTAAACTATAAGTTATTTATCTTTCGTCATTATCTGTATAATATTACACTTGTTTAAGTCGTTACCATGACGCCTTGCACTTGATTGAATAAATATGGAGTTACGACGAGACCCTTCTCTTGTGGCCGTTATCGAACGTAACGCATGTTAATCAGACCACTTTAGGTAGCATAGCACCTCCGTACTTTACATTAGTAACTTAAAGGCTTCGAACAGTGGAATAGTCCTCTTTACTTTGAGAGCTCATACCTAAATCAAGTAATTCATAGACTTAATGATGGAAATCCGTTTCAAGCATCTTAAATTCAAACAGGGCAGGAAGGCTAAACTGTGTGATTGACTTAAATTTTGTTAGTTTTATTACGAACCAAAGGATGATATTGCTGAGGGAAAAGAACCGTTGCAGGAACATTGAAATTATTCCCAATGAGAGTGTGTATCGTGCTGACCCTCAATCCAAAATACTGAAGAGGAAGACGCTTACTACTTAGGAGGTCCTCTGAAGATGCAGCAGCCAGTCATCTTCAGATTAAAAAATGTAGATAAGGGGCCTTAAAGTCCCTAATACCCATGACCAGTATACTCACAGGTCGTCCTTTTTAAATTGAAGGAAATTTAGGGAGTATTTTATAATGTCTATAAAGCCAAACATTATTTTTATCGTTTGATGCATTCAAAATGATCAAATTATAATTAACATAACAATAAAAATAAAATATTCTTAATTTAAGCCACACTCACAGAGAAGAACCCAAGAAACATTTAGTGCACAAATTGTTTTGAGTTTAAGAAAGGAGGTGCAGCAGCCGAAGAGAATAGAAACATTCACTCAGTTTATGGAGAGAGGAATGTGCAAATGTAAGGACTTGCAAAGGATGGGCTGCGAAACTAAGAAGAGGAGATTTCACTTTCGAAGATGAAGAAGATCGAACCGGACGACGTCCATTTGAGTTTGGTGATAAGCTGCTTCTTGAAGAAGCAACCAAAGAAGAATATTATCCTACTTAATGAAATGAGTCTGATTTCCCAACAATGCTTGGTTCAAAGCTCACAACTGCTGCTTGTCTTCTCCAAGAAGTTCCTGAGCTTGGAAAATGAGTGCCTCCTCATGAATTCTCTGAAAATAATCAACTCAAATCCTGAGTTGACGACATTTCCTCTACTTTCCGTCCTCGCCAACTTGTTTCAGCTCTTTTGTATAGACAACCTGTGACTGGATACGAAAAATGGACCTTCAGTGGGAAAAGTGCCTTCTTTGTTCAGTCTGGTGGAATAATCCACTTCGCATCACTAATTAATACTTACGTCTCCTCTCAGCAATCGGGTCGTCTGAGACAAGTTTTTCGGGAGGTAAAAAGACCTGCCCTAGTGAATGGAAAAGGGGTGATGTTACATCGGGTCAAATCACCACCCATAGCAGGAACAAACACGGCACAAAAGGTCGAGGAAGAACTTGAGTGGGAGAAAGTTCCTCCTCATCCATCTTATTCATCCGACCTTTCTCCTTTAGACGACAATTTGTTTCTCAACTTACAAAATCATTAGGAAGAAGCAGCTTATGCATCCCCAGAGGAGGCGGTTAAAACTGGTTTCTGTGGGTTCTTCAAATTGAAACCAAAAGAATTACACAATGATGGAGATTTTTAATAAGCTTGTTAATTAGAAAATGTTCATTGGCGATTGAATCGGTAATTAAATATATAACACTCGTTAACTTGTTTTTTATTCAAAATTCTGCAGAACGTATTGGATCATCTGATACATAATTCCTCCTCTTGAAGACACCATTAATACACTGATTCTATCAACTTAGGCCTGGTGCTAACACGGGACAGAAGGTTATCAGGTGTGTGTGTGTACATAGTTTCCCAGAAAATCGATTTCAGGGTCAGGTAAGGCATGTACCCGACGGCCTGACCTTGCACTTCGAGTCTATACAATTTACGTCCAGGGGTCATAAATCAACACACTTCGGCCTAGGGGGCTAAGTGAAGTGGGAAGAGGGTACATGAAATACCACAAGTTTGACTAGGATTCAGCCAAGGCAGGCTGGGAATATCAAGAGGTAACTTTGGCAAGTACCTATAAACTAAGTAAATAATTCTCAAGCGCTACTGATTCTCTTTCACTTTGGAAAGTCTGTCAGTTATACTCAAAATTCTATCCGCAAAACCAATCCTCCATTATGCCAGTTTCGAAATTCATAAGTGGTGACGTATTCCTTTAAAATTTTTACATGAACTTAGCAATAAATTATTGTAACTTTATATCCATTTGGGGCCTAGAATTTCTTATTATTCTGGACTAAGATTGAACTACAAAGACCACACTTCGGTACTTCGGAATAATTCTTGTGATGAAACATTAGGGAGAAAAAAACTTCGTTATCAGAAAAACGGCGTCAGTAATCGATTAGTATTGCGGTGGCCTGACTGAGCCCCCAATTTCCATCACCGGCTCAGCCTCATGTGAACTATGAAGACGCTACTAGCCAGGTCTACTAAGTTAATCAACTCCTCAACCTAAGTCTTCTAATAAACGGTCGGTAGCGCACGTCTCTTATTGCTCTGGTAATGTGACTCATTCCCCACCAGGGGTAGTTATCCCATCTTGGAGAGAATCAAAAACGGGAATTTTATTCTTAGCGTGTTAGCAAGTGTACCAGGTCCCATGTTTCCGAGCGTATGAGCCACTTAACAACAGCCAGAAGCCGCGTCCAACAAATAGTAATTACCCGAAGCAGCCAGAGTCCATACTGTTTATCAGCACTTATGTGAATTGTGCAAAAAGGACTAATGAGACTGCTAATTTTGCAAAGTAGGAAATAAGTCACCTTTCTGTAGTCTGCACACGAGTAAGCATCTTTGTATGAGATCACGGGATGATTCTATAGTCTGGCGCAAGAAACGTTGAGTATGCGTAAGTCTGCGATAAGTACTGCAACTTTGTCAGGCCACTAAGAACTCAAAAACAAAGAGTGTCCAGCGGTCTTTTGTTGGAAAACTATCCTGCTCCAAAGCTACAAACACGAGCCATTGATAGCATGGCCCTTCCCGAGCACTGAGTTTAATATAAACTTTTATCGACATTACATTCGAGGTACGTCCGCACCCAACAGTTGTTCAGTCACGTCTCCACCCATATTCCGGTCTTCCTCCGTAGTAAAGTCTTACATTTCTTGCATCGTGGTTTTTTGGCTTATTCTTCGTCTTGCAAGGTAGCAGTTAAATCGTTGTAATCCTTCTACCGGGAATTCAAAGTATGGAGCTTGAAGAAACTGTATTATGCCAAGGCACAATGATTTCATTCACACGCTTTTCCGTTGAGTTGGCAATTTTTTGGGCCACAGTGGACACCAAAGCACGTGCAAATCAGACACCTCGATGCCTGAGTACTGTATACCTTTGACCACGCACGCTTCACACGTCGTCGTCATACCATCTACCTTTGCTAACTCGGAACGGCAAGACATATTGAGTCCGCAGACTTTGGGTTACTCTCTTTGCCAGGTGCAACATTAGTAACCGCCATATAGCCTTTCTTCTCCTTGACTGTGGCAGACACGCCGACACTCCTTGTCTAGGCAAGTAACGGAGCGCACAAGTAAACCGAGCAAGTAAGGTCTTAGCCCCTGCATAGTTGGTGGTAGACGCGTACGACATATGAATAAATCTTGATCCCGAGTCGCCTATTTTTTCCAGTAGACGAAGGTGTTTATGATTAAATAATTCACTCAGAGTGCATTATCATGCTCTACCAACAAACAGACCAAGAACTTAGTCAAGAATCCTAACTCATCGTTGTTCTCCAAGGCTGATAAGCAAAGTTCAACCTGTAAAGGTAAAGTCATTGCAGTTTTCGATTCATTTGATTCTACAAATGACCATACATACCAGTAATATTCGAGCCTCTCTGTGAGAGATTCGCAAACTGTCAATTAATTATTGTGTTAGGGGTTAGGGCTCGTTCTTTGAAGAGCCGAATTTGTATCACTAATCGCAAATGGAAGGGATAAGTTTGTCGTATGATTTGTGCTTTATCCATGTGCCTCATATGCGTGATTTAGCCCTCCGAAAATTGCTTTCGAGGTAGTTTAAAATGGGTTATTAGTGGTGTTTCTACAAAACCATATGCGAGAAAATGAGGGGACTCAAAGGGGAAGAAAACGCATGAAAGAGGAAGTCGGCCACTCCCCGGAGACCATGCAGGGGTGTGCCCACACCGTTGTGGTTACCTAGTGCAGCCTTTATATGCCTCATTTTGTTGAAAAAATACCAGAAAGACGCCAAAGTGGAGCAATCAGGAATCAGCATTTATGGCGAATTTAAAGAGGAGCGAATATGCAGGTGTGAGCTAGCGGAATGCTGGTTTTTGTCCGTAGTTGTACACGCGTTCTCAGGACTAGTCGAACTATCATGCATCAGGTCATGCCATAAGTTCTGTCCAAATTTTACCTTTTTTAATCGGGTATTTTATAATATCTAATAAAGTTAAACAGTACTTTCCTGACTAGATGCAATTAAACTAATATGATTTTATTTAATGAAGCAATAAAGTGCAAATTTGCTTGATTAAGACCCCGCTAATATGGAAGTACACAAGAATCATTTGAGGCACATAATGATTTGAGTAGCCACCTAGTTGTCTGGAATTATTGTCTCAGCTCATGAAGAAGAGTGTGCGAATAAAAAGAACTTATGGAAGATGGTTCGAGAAATTCAGAAGTGGTGATTTCACCTTCCACGGAGATGAAGATTGAACCGGACGACGTTCGGTTGAGTTTTATGATAAGTTCTTGAAGAATAGCCCTTTCAGTTGGCATTGGCAATTCAGCTTAGTTAGCTGGTCATCGTTGTCTTCGTCAACAACTTGGAAATTGGGTTCCTCCTGACTTGTTGGAAAAATATCAACTCAAATCTAGGATTAATTTCTGTTCCTCTCTTTTTTTCGTCTTCTTTTTGATGGAGGACTTGTGACTGGCGACGAAAATTTGATATTTTATCGCAGTGTTAGGCGTCATAGACTGTGGCGACTTCGTAAGCACGGTCCAGAAGGGTACTTCATGGGGAAATGCTCATATTCTATCGCAATGGCTAAAGAATAATCCACTTTAAGTTGTTTACATCTAATGCACAATAGGTAGTACACAAAGCTACCCTCAGCAAAGAGGGCTTTAGAACCAAACTTTGACGAAAAAAGTGTGCTCTAGTGAACGGAGAAGGGGTGATGTTTCATCAGGACAATTCAGCAAACATCACGTCACTAAAGATGAAGAAAATTGGTTGGGAGAAAATTCCCCGCCCAGCAGAAATGGTGGATTGGAAATGGCAATAGTTTTTACATTTTAATTGCGTACCTGCTCCTCTTCCAAAAAGGGTCATTCCGCGATTAGCTTCGCAATCGGTGTTCGAACAAAAATGGTTTCCAAGGTCCCAGCTTATTCATGTGGAATTTAAATTATAAGGTGAGGCTTTCATTGTAGAAACCAGTATTTTCAATTCTTGAAGACTGTGATTGAATACTTTCACCCAGTTTCCAGAATTAGTGCCGTGTGAACAGGTTTTGCCCTGAATATGCATTCGCCTTAATTTAAGATACCTGCATCTGTCGACAATCCAATATAAATGATCATTTTACCCTTTGGCATTCACCACTGCTAATTTTGTGCATATTTCGTACTCCTAAAAGCAGAGAAAACGTTTTATGTTCCTTCCCATCAACAGAGCGTCTTCTCCATATAAATCAGGCTGCAATGAATTCACAAAGAAGCGTAGGTATTTCATATTTTATATAAATAAATGTCATCTGGTTTAGGCTTGGATTCATAAGTAAGAAATCATTCCCATAACCACTTTTATCGTCAGATTTTTCTAGTATTCAAAATACAATCTCAAGTTATTGTTCAGTCCTTTTCGCAGTCAGGATAAAGTAGAAAAAGAGGAGGAGAAGGAGGAGGAGGAGGAGGAGGAGAAAGAGAAGAAAAACATGAGAAACATGAGACAGAGAAGCAGTGATTGATTGTGAAGGGTATCCGATTTTCCCTAAGGAATCTTCTTAAAGTACTTGTGACGCCGAGGCGGACACTCTGACTTTCTTCGGTTGCTGTCTGACGGTGGTTCTACCACCTCCGTATCATCTCCATCATCCACCGCTTCTCCCAGACTTCTTGACCCCTCTTCAGTGTCTGTGTGACCCTGCGAAATCTCCTGTTTTGTCGATCGGGTCGATGATGATGAAGCCGGTGGGGGAGCACAGCTGAAGGTGACAATGGGCTTCCTCTTTCGAGGTGTTGATGGAGGAATTAAGGATCGATGCCGGGTAGATGGTGGTAGTTGGGGGGAGAGGAGGGACTTGAAAGGCGAGGTCAAGTCCTCGTGAGACCTGGTCTGATTTCGACGGAAGCCCACGACTGTGTTCAGTAGGCTGGTAGAGTGAAATAGATCCCGGTTTCGACGCAATAATGGGGTTTTTTGAGCAAGCTGTGGTGGCGCATTCGGGGGTCGGCCTGAGGAGTGGTTTCCTTGGTCTGCGAGGCTTTGGCACATCTGCATCATAATGTCAATCTTCTTCTCCAAACGCTTCATCTGAAATAATGGAGACCAGTATTTAATCACGCAATCCCGCTTAATTGTATCTTCGCACTGCTAAGCAGGAACACTTGAACCACTCCGTGGACTGAGTTAATCGATCTTGATCTAAATGGCCAAGTTCTTTGTCAATAAGTCAGGTCACTTCTGCACATTCTTATTAACAAATATCTCCCCATTAAACATTCTGGGAGTGACCATCTTTCCTCCTGTCTCTGATTTCGGTTATGTTCTTATTATCTTTGGTATCTGATCCATCTAGGCAAAGAGTCTAAAAGTAGCCATCCAATACAAAACAAAATATTGAAGGCAATTAGCTGCCAACTTCAAGTTCTAGAACGTTTTTTAGCTTCTGTTGAGCGTGATAACTTTTAAGACAAAATTCTACATGTATTTCTTGAAAATACTGCAAGAGGCTTATGCTTGAAGCTTTTAGTTTGAAATAACATTTCCATCTTAACTGATTCAAGTTCACAAAAACTAGCAAATTGGATCTGTTGTTGTTAAAACAGTTTGTATGAACAATGTGTAGCTAATCTGTATCGCCTCTACGTTACAAGCGCTTTTTAACGGTCTGTTTCAGGAACTGACACTAGAAACGCCTTGTCCTAGTTGTGAACATGATGTTGAAAAAAGCTCTTTGTCTACCTTCATTGGACGTTTTCCTATCCCTATCAACTGACCATTATAACTCCAAGTGGCATTAGAAGGCAGGACTTGAATTCCCGAGCCACCAGTCATATTACAGCCTCAAAACATCTATTTTAAGCAAAATCAGATGAATTATCATATGATTAAATGACCGATCTCGGTAGATGTAAAAACTGTACCAATTAAAAAGTAGTTCCTTAATTTTAAAGCACTTTTAAAGCTTTTCGGAAACTGGTGTACGAAAGTGGATCAAAAATTTCAAGGAACTTGAAAAAAAAATTTATTATGTTTATGCTAGCCAAAAACACAAAAGCACTTCACCGGTTGTTTACTGTTCTGTTAGTTACCTTCAAATCGGTTTTAAATAAGCTTCTACATAATTTCAAAGCACCTTTTTGATCGAGGCAAGTATACGGTTAGAGATAAGGTCAAATGCGAATAATTTTTTTGATAAAACCCGAAAGGGAAAGAATTCAAGTTATTGAGGCTTGGAAAATAGTGCATGAAACTCGTACTTTAAAAGCACTACTGCATAAAAGTAAACCCAGATTTTCAGGGAAGGTAAGAACGACCCTCGCTAGCACGAAAGACCATAAATCTCAAAAAAGAGGTAAATATTGAGGCTACTCAAAATGGTATTGAGAACGTCCTTCCCTAGACATTTCTCATGGGTCAGCAGGTGGAATTTTTCATAATCAGCGTTAGGGAGGTCTGACTGATAGAACATTCTTCAAAGTGACCTCTACTTAAAACTGCTAAACAAAACCGAAGTAGATAAAGTGAAATTTCTGGTCCAAACTAACATCTGAGAAGAAATAGGATTTTCTTGTATGCTCCCAAAGCCAAAAGTTATAGTGGGATCCTATTCTATCATGCAAACAATGCAAGGGCACTAGACGTTATTTGAGAATTTCGACGGGGATTACTTCTTTCCAAACAAGTCGTCTCTATCTAGCTCCATGTGACTTATACTTCACGAAAGCCTTAAAGAAACCCATTCTAATGACACTGATGAAAATTTGACTCTTAAGACTTCCTCCAGAATTCCTAGGAAGATTTTGAACCCAGTAATCATGAATCTAAGCAAGGCCTCGACCGGAATGATGGGAATTCTGTGAATTTTTTTTAAATATTTAATGTGAATAAAAGCTAGTTTTGCAATATTAACCCTGAAATGAGCGAGTACGTATCAGAATCTAGATTCTATTTGCTTTCTTATAACCTACGATCATCTTGAGAAGATTATATTCTTTTGTCTTAAATGGCTCAAATATTACTGAATCGTTGAAACAACAATGAAAAATTAAGGCAATAGTAGTGATTTAAAAGGAATCGACGAATGTATAGAAGAACTTTTTAAAAAAAGGAGTTCTAGAACGATATAGACATCTCTACCTGCACTTTGTTTTTCTGAAACGTTGGTTATTAACCAGGATAAGTATATCCTTGTTTTTATACGAAAAGTGCATCACTCAAAGTATCAACAATTGAAAGGTACGTGGTAGTAAAAGCCACATATCTCTATTCATAACATGAAAATATGCTTGCAGAGTTACGTCCTTGGGATGGAAGGGGTGCGTTTCTGCATATCTGTCTGGCACTGGTTTTTAGGCTATTAGCTAGCGAAAATTTAATCTCATCTCCAAGCTAAAGAAGAAAGGTCTAAATGATTGCAACATGGAAAATTTAGTTACATTTTACTCGGAGTTGATTGGCCCAGTCCTAGATTAACTAAATGAAAAGTTCCGTCGGCCTAGAAATCGAGGATATGCAATTTTATATTGCCGAAGCTCTTCATTAACGAAAAATTATCCAGTTATTTTACGTGACAGATGAGAATGAATAAAAGTTGGAAAATTGATCTTTAGGACATGATAGAATGCAAAATTTACCTCCTAAATAATCAGGTATGGATCCACTAATCAATTTATGTTTTTTTTAGAACGCTTTCATCTCTTTCAAACTCCATTTTTGAACTAAAAATAAACAAACTGATCTGCCGACCATTCAATCAAACAATTCTTTAAAAATATTTTTGGAATTATGACTCTAAAAAATTGTAATTGATGCTCCGTAATCTGACATTGTGAACCATTCACCCTCTTAGTGGTTAACAGTAACAACGAGGCTTTTGTAGAACTACCGTTCTACGAATTATGCTTAAAAGGTCCTTCAGAGTCTCTCGCCTTATCAAGATATGTTGAATGTAAACGCCCTACTAAGTGTCCAATCGAAACCTTTCTTTCTTGCCCTCAATATTATGTCATTAAGATATATCGTCTAATAACTAATCGAATAAGAATGTCTAAGCCAACGGGGCATCGCTTGAAGGTCAGTCAAAACCAATTCCTTTTTCAGCAAAACCACGCTAGATCGATAGTCTGTTTGAGCTTTCTTCAGGATACACAACTCCACATAAACGTGACCAAATTTTTCTGTGGAAGTACTTTCATAAGCACCCAATGACGGCATGGTGGGGAGTACAGCATTAATCGAGGAAAATTGCCGCCTCTATTGTAATAAAGCCAAGAAAAATGTTGAGGCTCTTTGCGACTCCCAACGAGAGCTGCCAATACACATTAGGAATGGCTCTGCGCAATTGTATTTTAATTTACCTGTCTTTTTTTGCACTAGGAGAAGGGATTATTTCCCAATTTCAAAGCGAAGTAATCCCAATTACAGCGTACATCTCAATGGAATTCTAAGGAAATTGCGCTAAATATCTAGATGTTTTCCTCGACTTAAAAACTGTATGCCAAAGGCTCAACCTTGGATATTTTGAAAATACCAAAAGAAATGGCCATTGTCGATATCCAACCATGTCTAATTACTAATTGCTTCCATGGCATTCAGTTGGTTCTGCAAGATGATAAATTACTGAGAATAGCACAGTCATTGAAATAACCCAGTTTTGACTAAGTGAATGCCAAATGTAGGGAAACGAAACCGAATGTAGAAGCCCAAACACATCAGTCAACAAGACTACGTTCTATCATAAGCAATCATAAAACCCAAAAGCCAGGATAAATGAACGTTTAACGGTTCCCCACGTGGCGCTTAGAGGGCTCGCGAATGGGAAGTCATTTCTCGGGAGATCGAAAGCATTTATGTTCTTATTAGAATCCTCAATTGGGTTAGAGGAGGTGAGCTGAGGATAGGTAGCAAAATAACCAAAACCTCTTACACGGTTATCCAGCATGAATAATTAGTTGGAACATCCTTAAGATTAAAGCATTTGCGGCTTGCTCCTCTACTCTTAAGAAGCTTTATTTAAGTTCTAGCTTGAATAAGACTTTTCCAAGCTTAATTGTCGGATTTGTTTAAAACACCGAGGTAAATTTACCTTGAAGAAGAATTTAGAAAAATTCGGAATAATCTCCTTCCTCGACCATGACTCTAAGTAGTCACGAATCAGTGGAACATAAACTCTCCAAATGAGTTTAGAGACAAGGGCTAATTTTGTTTATGTTCTCAGACAGGGAGAGTAAGTCATTGCTAACGCGGATATGGGTAATAAGCGTGCGCAATTAGTATTCTAAGGTCGGTCCGGAAGGAAACCTCACCACTTTTCAGGTGATGGTAATTCATCGATTCAGAGAGCAGCTATAATAGGTAAAGAATGGCACGAGCAACAACAATCTAGTGAAATTGAGCATCACATCTAACCTCCACCACTTCTTGGACCTCAGTCTCATTATTGAGGAGCCACCGCCATCGTCTCTAAAAGAACTGGAGCAGGTGTTTTTAATGAAGAATGGGAGGGCAAAGATTCCTTTGGAAACAATTCACAATTTAATGAATCAACACCTCAGCGAATTGAGGCTGTAATTAGCGCAAAAATGGACCTAAACCATGTTAAAATATATATTTTTGATATTTCAAAGTGTTGCCACTGTTGTCCAACCCATATGTTTATAGCATATGCGCAAAAATTAATTCCTATAAGAAAACTCTAACACCCACACCTTGACTTTCATGTCTTGGGTTGAGCTTACAGACGGTAGGTAACATAGATCAGATTCAAAAGATCCTTACCCGAATAATCCTAAAAATAAGGCAAGAAAAATCTCAATCCTCAGAATAGAATGTGTAAACAAATTTAAAATAGGACTGACGGAAATAATGCGAGCATGAAAGCGACATCGGAGACAATAATATGCGCCTGGCAAACACTATATGCGACATGAGTTAGAGTTCTGTCTGAAAGCTCCCTAATTACAGCTTTGTCTGGCACTTATATTGCTCCTGTTTATGATAAATACAAGAGAAAGTGCTCATTAGCTTGTATCAAATGCAGTGCTGATAAGACACATATTTCACATTTATCATGCTAATGGTTGTCCAGACAGGAGTGTGTATGTAGCAACTGCCATTGAGCCGTTTTTCGCCTAAAACATATTGAAAATTTTAGACTTAATTAAATTCAAAGCCTTGCAATTATTTAAAACGATTTTTTAAAGGATTTCATGTCTTAAATATTCTAATAAAAAATAGACCATGCACTCTTGAAATCAAGGAAGTAAAATTCAAATTCAAAACCCAAAATATTGAGCAATGAATTTCCTTTTTCAAGCTCCATCTACTGCATCGTCATCGGAGAATCTGTGAATCAACCTTCAGGGTCTTCTAACACTCTTTTAAGTCGAAAATTTCCCATAAAGTAGGATTTTCCAAATAGGCATCTTCTTCAAGAAGCCGGACGTCTTCCGCCAACATTTTCATCGTTTTGGAGGGTGAACTCTCCAATTCTGAATCTCTAAAACCGTTTTATGCTTTTCGATTTATTTAAAAAATCCTATTCTTCGGCTACTCAATTTACTTTCTTGAACTCTTAAGGCATTAAGCGCTTCGGATGAATCTTGGTTGCCTCCATGTCATCAGGATTTGTATCAGTCAAATTTTAATTTTACTCTTTCCAAATCATTATTTGATCTTTTTAGGTGCAGCTCAGCACAAGCAATAGTATATAGCCCCATTAGAAGCTATAAATACTATATACTTTAAAAGACAAAATTCGGACAGGACTTATGGAATGACCATCAAGCCTTGATTAGTCCAGAGTGTTTCAGATGTTATGACCCAGAGCCCACCTTCCCGAAATATTCCAGCATTGCTCAAACTGTCGATCAAACTGACTGTTACTCCTGTACGGTATTGAAGTAACTAAAGAACTCATAAAAGCGCGGAAGGCCCACCTTTGAAATGCATGCGGACAGGGATTTGCAACTTAGTTTATATATTTTTAAGAAGGAAATGGTCAATTTAAATATTTCACTATTCGTATATTTCCCATAATTAACCCGCGTAATTTAAAGTGTTTACTGGATTTTGGTCAAAGAATGTGAAATTAAACGTTGAATAATTGCATTTTTATTGAAAATTTGATGACACACAATTAAGAGGGTAGCATTGAATGTGAATGTAGTTTTGTTTTGAGGATATTATTCATACTTATTCAAAGCACGTTTTTTATTTATTTCGTGGGCACAAGTGTTTAGACCTAGATTTTATGGAAGAGCATTAAATGGGTCATTATTCAAACGCACACAGAACCGTGAGGGATTTTATTATACGGTGAATTGAATTATGTGCTCATGGATTTGTATATTTAAAAAAAATATAAGTCGCTTAATCAAATTTAAAATTTAGCAAAACCGCTTGTTGGTTTCTCTAACTTAATAGACGCAGTTATAAATACTTATCATTTTAAGTACTTGAATAGATCATAGAAGTTGTGAATTACGGTTTATTTACCAATTATATTTCGTCATATTTGTACTTATGTCTTTATTACGAAATAAAAAAACCAAGCTTAAACCGATTTAAATTATTTACCGCGTTTAATTTAAGAGAAATAAATTACACTGTTTAACAGAGTTTCTCAGAAAGTCAGAAATTCGCTCAAACTGTGAAACAACTTCGAATTAATTTTTTTGTTTTGAAAAGGACAGTGGACGTAATTAAACTGATAACTTTGCCATTCCAGGAAAGAGTCCATTTTTCGATAGCTTTCTGATGATTGAAAATATTTTTCTGAAATATAGGCTTAAATTTTCAGTCCAATGTTTTTTGGCTATGATACGGTTATTTCGTTTTTGCCTCTTTTCCTTCAGCATCAACAGTTTTGTCTTGCCCTTCTAAGTATTTTTGCAATAATGCTTTCACTAAATAATCTCCTTATCTGTCTCAGAATTACCGAGGCGCCGATTGTTGAAGCAACAATTCCAAGTTTAAGATGAATGTCTGCATCCAAATCTATAGTTTTTGCATGACATTTTTTGAAGTGAGAAGTGAAAATGCAATAGTGATTAGTTAACCGAGCCGTATTTTCTCTGCTTAGCTATTCTGTAAATTGAAAGGGCATTCCTTATTAGCTATTTAAATTTGAATCAATCTCAAGCAAGATTTTTAGGAGATTCATTCCATTTAAAAACTGACTGAAATGAATCAAATTTAACCACAAGTTACAATAGTATCACTAAAAGTACGTTTTTATTTAATTCGACATTCGATTTTTGAGACGTTAGTAGGGAAGGAAGTGCTTTATGTGTTTCCATTAGAATCCCTCAAAATATAAGCATTATCTTCAAAAACTGCATTTACAGAAGGCTGTACAGAGCACTTTTTCCATTTGCGGCATCAATCAGATAGGGGAAAACCTGTTCACCATCTATTAATAATAGTTCCTTACTTATTATGACATGCCCTTAAGCAGCCTTGAAGCAAATGTAGTTATGAGTTACCTGAGTCGAGAGCGTTGTTTCTTCTGACAAGTTTTCCCTCACCAAAAACAGATGGCCATCCCCAACTTAGATAGAGCTGGGGAGTCCGGATTTTGCAAGGGTTTTCATACAGAATGCATAACTGTTGGCCTAGGGCAGTATGCATGTGGTAAAGAACATAAGGAGGTGATTATCCTTTGCGAACTTCCCTCGAAAAAACTGCTCTCCTTAGCAGAAAAACAGCGCAGAGGGGTATAGCCTCGGGTTTTCGTGCTAGAAGAGCTATTATGGTGATCACGCAAGCGCCAGTGGTTGAGAACTACCCTTAAAGCCTCAGACATTAGCCCACCTTTCTCTTAATTTTTAAAAGTTACGGAAATCACTTTGAGAGCAATAAATAATCAAAAATAACTTTAATAATACACCTTAGTAACTATTTTTAACACCGTCGCTCCCACAAAATGCACAAAAATATTTTGGTGACACAGAGTAGTAAAACGGATTTCGTGGAATCATAAATTTGCTTTGATAAATGACCCAGTCTGCGGAGTTTCGTTAATATTGGTTAATGAGGAGTTAGGGGCGAGATAGTAGATGTGAAACAATGGTGCTCACGTGACCTAGTCCGAATCAAATGAGTATCCATTCAATTCCCATGGCAATCGAAGATATAAGCAAATTGAATTTTCGTATAAAACCCAAGCGATACAACTTTAGGTTATGAGATCATAGGAATCTGAGAGAATGTGCCCACTTGTGCTTTAGCTAATATTAATGGGGTACATTGTTTACTATTTACTATTACATCCTTCTTAATTAGGGTCTAGACAATGTCTAATCGATATCACAAAACATCCTCCGGATATTTTAGTCATTTTGACGCCTAGGTCTTCTAAATAGGTGCCATTACTTCCAACGAGCAAATCTTAAATTAATTGCCAGAAGGCATTATTCCATCTACAGCGATTCAACAGGCTCATTCACAAGTCGCACAAATAAAAATAATATCTATAGACTACAGTTTTCAACAAACAATTACAATCTTTGTCCTCATCCATTTTATGGGATTTAATACTCAAAGGAACATTAATTTCTGCCAGTTTTGCCATATACGAAGTAATGATTCTTTGAGATTATTAGAAGCAAATTTATTTTGATAATACGAATGAAAAGACCTTTCCTGTATGATTGCATGCATTGTCACAACTTTAAAACCAATCGGCCTGTTGAGCACAGTCATATTTAATCTAAATTGATCCGAACAATGAAAAAAGCCACTTTTTGTGATCCCAACCGGTAGAAAAGCCTGCATTCTTGTGTGTTAGTTAACCAGAGAGCTTTCTCTAAAGAGGCATCGTATGGAAACCTTCCTCCAAGTCGCGAAAAATAAATTAGTGCTGCCAAAGATGAGGTGAAGAATAACGCGTTCTACCAATTGGCAGTACGAGGGAGCAGGGATTTGATTAACTAACAGGACTGTAAAAAGACAGTCGGGCAGAGAAAAGAGGAAGCTGCAAAGCTATGCCAGTTCACCGAGAGGCTTTGATGTGAGCTCGCACATATATAATGCAGAGAAGGTGGTAAAAAGTAGACCACAGCGCTCTTCCTACCCACCGGGGAACACGAAAGTTGGAGGAGTAATTTTTTCGCACTCCCTCCAACCAATGCACTTCAACAAACACGGTAATGCTGACTGGTGATTTGAGACGGAAAAGTGTAGTTTCTCACAGTAGTGATGTTCAACGAAACTTGACTACGTTCAGCTCAGACTAGGAGTTCAGGGTTGTTGATCGTTGTCGAACCTCTGTCTGATATCAGGCCATCCAATACGGTATGTGAGAGTTTTAAAAAATTAAAGATTCTAAAATCAGTATGACTTCCTTCAATCACCAATTCCAACTCGACTGATAAGGCAGTGTAAGCTTGCTCAAGGGTTGAGAAATCTTCACTTCTGAAATTTATACACCATCTTCTGCAAGTCCATTCAATCACAAATCGCTCTACACAAACAAAGTGAATGCTTCTAGCCGATTCGGCTTTCGTTGTTGCCTTTCTGGAACTCGTAAAACGGTATTAAATCTCATTCATTTAAAAAATGGAAATTAGGACTTAACTTATATGGCGACCTGACAAAGCAAATTTATTGCCAAAGAGCAATAGAGGAAGAGCAAATTTCTTTAAAAGCTCCGAATTTTCAAGTAAGGGAGAGACTTTGAGACAAATAGTTGGTGTTCACCTTTTAAAAATTAACTTTTTTATAAATGTGGATCCTAAAAAGATTGTCTATTACGTTTCGATTACCAGGGCACCAATTTTGACTATTAGAAGCTCTCAAATAAACATCACGTGATCGTATGGCCTGAAAGCCTATTTTCCCCAACAGTCATGCCAATAGTCGATTTAGGACTAAATTTTTAGAAATAATGTGAAGTCATTTTTTTCTAGCAGTGGTAAGGTCATTCACTCCCACTACCGTCCCCGTAAAAGTTTAAGCACTTTTCGACCTTCATAAAAGAATCCACTTGAATCATCTCGGAAAACTAACTTGCATAACACTGATTAATCATCTTTTCACTGGTAAATTCTGAACATTGTGACGAAATCTGTCAGCATGAACTAAAAAATTCATTAAGGATTACGAGGAGGCTACTAGAAGACAGCTATCTGATTGCACAGCACTGAAAAATTCCTCAAAAATGTGTGGACTAAGCTTGGCATCATAAATCGGGCTGTATTGGGAGAATGAAATGTTTCAGCTCCTGCCAAGAAGCCTGTAAGAGGTCAAATTCTTACATGAACAGTTGTCAATCAATTTGCTCGACTCCATGGCTGCACCAAACTCCCCATAACAGAACCAGTCGAGAAAAACACAGGTAATACGCAAACCCCCAGTTAATCAATTGAAGAATTTAAGAGACACTTCTACCCAGGCTGAAATGTAAAATCAAATCGTTTCTGGCTTTTGTGAATGGAGCGGGCAGATGCTATTGTAGCAGCTGATAATGATTATGTTAAGTAGAGATGTAGACAATAGTGTACTTTTCTTGTCTATGGAATGTAGAGAACCCACTTTTAGACAACTTTAGAACTTATTTAGCCCTTTGATCTGAGCCACAAACTTCATTTATAGAAAAAATGGTGTTACTAAATGACAAAAGCCTCAAAATTCCTAAGAGACTATCTAGTAATTTTGCACTGTGTATACGGCAAAATCGATAACTGGTGGGTCGTCTAAACGTGTACACTGCAAATTTTTTTATTTAATGAAACACACAATCCCTGTATCAACTCATGTTATTTCCAAGCCAACAGAATCTCCAAGAAATAGAACTGTTGTTGCTAGATCTGCTTTAAAATGATTGGTTAAGGCACTGTCAAAATGTTGTTATCTAAATCGAAGCCAAAATAATCATGTCAAATATATTTCTTGTCGCATCACCGATTCCAAGTTCTGAATGAAGCTAACCAAAACACCAGAAGCCTGAACCTTTTGGATCCAAAACAAAAACAATTAGCCATCAGGGAGATGACCTAATTCTAATCTGGGTTTCGGGGATAAACATCTCCCGAAGAAGAAGGTTAATGAGGAAGCTATTCGAATCGAAACGGTGGGAAAGGAGATGGAAAGGCCAGGATGCATGAATCAGAGCCACATTTTTTGCAGAATTTGATAAATTGCTTCTCGGATATTTCAAGAAATCGTTGGCTATGAGCCACTTTTAGGACAATTTCCCATGTGGTACAAAGTTCTCCCATTTCAAGTGTTGAATTTGCGTATAAAATTCATAATGATCGGGATAGTGACACACTCACGTAAGCCATCTACAACCCAGGCTTTAGACTGCTCCGTTAAGTCTAGCATGCTCTTGTAAATCTTAATAGCCGTCTTGAATCCCAATATTAGTTTCTAGGAAATCTGAACGAGCGCTTCTACCGTTTTGTGAATTTCCATTGCAGGTAGAGCAGTAAGGAAATTAATAAAAACGTTCTAGTCCCTTCAAAAACTGACATTTATTAAACCAGACTGAAAGAGGTAGTATCTATCGAAGGAGACTAAACTCGAATTTTGTTGGGAAAACCCTGGGGTCCTTATAAAGTGTCCGGCCCAAATTTCACTTTTAAATTTAACGTAGATGGATTGGTTTTATATCATTTCCAGTGGAGCTAAGCCTTATTTTAAACTGAGCAAACGTTGATTTATAGAACAAAATTGCATTTGCTTGTTTAAAAACCCACTAAAATGGAAGCACCCAATAATCATTTGAGGTACACAGTGCTCAAGAAATGAGTTCACGAAAGGAAACTCAGTTAGAAGTATTCACTTAGTTTATAAAGAAGAATGTGTGAATGAAAAAAATTGCAGCACAAGTAGGTTTGCAAAATTAAGAAGTGGAAATTTCATCCTCCACGAAGGTGAAGTTGAGTGTAGTGATAATCAGCTTCTTGAAACGGCAGCCCTTGCAGAAGCTCATGCTACTTTATCAGCAGACTAATTGACATTTAAGCTTAGTTAAAACTGCACCATTTTTCATCTCTGACTTAAAAAATTTATAAGTTACTAGGCTGTGAAGCTAGGTGCCTACTCAATACATACATTTGAGATCGAAAAAAAGGATCAAGCATTCTGGTCATACCTTTTAAATTATTGCGTTAAATTACACAATCCAATCAATTTATGCAAATGATATAGCTAACTAAGATCACATAGGCTATGGAATAGAGCCACACCCACTAATTCCATGGCTTTCCAATAGAAAAGAACAATGATTTTCTTCATATCAAATGTAAACAAAGAAATTTGTTAACCAATACCAATGTGGTAATCTCTTATCAAATTAAAGGGTGATTTCATCAGTTCACATGCAATGAGTCGTATAGGCACATCCAGTCGGACATATTTCTTATTGTTACAGTCGATCGATTAACAAAAGTGCGAATTCAGCTAAAGTATGAAATACGCTTTTTAGCGGAATGTCAGAAAATGATTTCTGTTAGCTGTAGTTAGGAAGGAGATGGTACTTTACTCTTTAAGGGAGGTTTAATTGGCAGTGAAGATGGGGGTTATTAATTAAGTAGAAAGTTGAATCTTCGATCCTTTAGAAGGAGGAGAAGCACGGGTGGGGAAAGGTCAAGTCAGAAATAGCGCTGGTGCGAAAAAGCGCCAGCGACAAGAGTACCAAGAGCCACTGATCAGGTGTGAGTTTGAGGAAGTTTTTAGTGGAAGCAGTGAATCATTAACGCTGCTGCATTGAGGGTCACTGAAGAGGTTGTGTACTATCCTTTATCATTAATAGCTTCAACGCCCCTTGTTCTGCATCCGATCACTTGGATCTAGGGATATTTTGAAGTTTTGACTCATAACCACTGTACATTCCTGAATTCGCTGTCCATTTGGAGCAAATAAACTTTAATTTGAGGTTTTATAAAACACAGAGTCATAATTATTCGAAAAAATCAATTCTAAATTGAAATTTTTGCCAAATTTTTCCAGAGGTAAATTCTTCTTACATTTTTGTTAGTCTGAGTGTAATAAAGGCCAATTACAAAGAAAATCCATAAAAATAGTCGAAAGCTGAATTTTTCAACGGAAGAATACTCCCAAATTTCACTAGAATGCCTGTTTTATCTTTAAGAAAAAAATATGATCTTATAAATATAAAACGCCTTCTAGTAACAAAACATAACATTCTTTTCGATAAAGCTTGACAAAAGCCTTTAGATAGTGACGTATTCCGGAATCGCTATGTTCTATTTATTAGGCCTCAGTCACGCACTAAATTTCCCTTGCATCGTTACCGTAATATTAGGGTCCTCTCTACAATTTTATCCGATGTTTATCACTAGTTGATACCGAGGTAATAAGTTGAGCAGCCGTTTCAAATCTTCATTCTATTCATGGCAACAGGCATTCAAAAATTGTTTTTATTTTAATTAGTTTTGGCATAGTTCTGAATTAGCCTCTGGTACGGAATTGCAAAAATAACGATTGCCATTCATATGGGAGATTCCTAAACTGCAAATTTTCGAGAATTGAATAATTGCTACTACCCCATTTATTACCGGCTAATGGGCTGGCTAATGGAATCTGGAAGAAGTACTGAACGGTTCTGAAAGCCTTGATTAAGTGCTTACCGAGGGGTTTTTCGCAAAGGAACTGAAAATACTAGCCCCACCAATAACAGACGAAACATTCATCAGCACATCATGATTAGACTAATTTAGGAGGAGGAGGAGGAGGAGGAAGTGACGGTGTTGTAATGCTGGGGAGAAAGTGCAAACGTACATTTGACTCAATTCCGACGATGCGACTGGCGAGGCTGATGTGCGAAGTGTACGCGTTGGGGCATTTGCCACCCTGGCGGCCGAGGATCGTGTCCAAACTAAAAGAAAATGTGGGAGAAAAAAACCCACCTCGTTAGCGAAGCTGCATTTCTCAGGTAAATTTAAATCTCTAGCTAAATTATGTCAGTCTCACTATCAAAAAAGAAGAGATCATTAAGAGGGCATTCTAACGAAGTAAAATGATAAAATAAAAAAATGTCTGTGACCACGAACAAACAAGATCGCTTAAGAAATAAATAAATCATTATTTTAATATTTCTAGGTCAGATTCCACAGTTAAAGTTAAAGTTAGTTGCGATTTAAAAAAGTATTTATTTGAATAAAAAACTCTTTTCTTCAGCAAATTTTGACGTACGCATAGAAAAAAAAAGAAATTTAACGATAATAAATAACATAATGCTATTTGGGTTTGCAAAACGGAGCCTATTTTTTCAAGAAGTTTCATGCATGCAGCTCCTTGATGAAAAAAGCTCTTCTACTGTGTCATAATTTTGATAGTAAATGAAAAAAAGAGAATTCAGCATTTAAAATTTAATGCATTTGGAATGCAATTTCATGTGACTAAAGATTTAGATGCACTTAGTATTATTTGAAGACTTTCTATAAAGTTAACAATAACAACATTTTTTGAAATAGGATACCTGGGATTCCAATTAGACTGATTTATAGTGGTATTTAGGTAAGGAGAAATACTTTATAAATGATAATCCAGTTAAATTTGCAGACTTTTAGTAAATTCTGAAAATACTTATCCACAAACTTTTCTTCGAATTTATACCTTTCTTGTCAAAAACGTCAAAAGTAGAAAAAAGGAATTTAAACGTATGGTGCTTGGAAAGAAGTCGTTGCTATGGAGCCATTGTCACCTCTCGACCCTGATGATAAATTATGCAACAACGCTGCAACTAAACAAAGGCTTCACCGGGCACAAAAATAGTGCAATCATCACTGTAAAGAAATAGCGCATATAAGATAACTACTTTTACTAATTTCGTATAAGTCTATGGGGTTCTAGTAAAATCACTTTATGGTATTTCCCACAGTCCGATGAACATATCTTTGCAACGACATAAATAGCTGTTGGGATTAGGTAAACGTGTACTTTGGAAAGAACTCACTGGAGTCCTAAAGAATAAAGACGCAAAAACCACCATTTCTTGGATAAATTTATGGCTTCAGGACAGTCTGCCTTAGCGACGGTGTCCGTGACTGTGGCATGGGAATAAAATCTGCCCTAATTCTACAGACTTCCGTGGTCTTTATTGAGGTTTGACATGAAAGTGGCATAATGGGATTCCCTGGCTGGACTAGTAATGGCGATATGCCATGGCCACCGATAATCGTGTGAACTAATTGTAAGCACTGGATAGGAACGCCCTCTGTTGGGCTAATTTGTTATCAAAACAGAAAGGGGAATTTTATGGTCAACAAGGCCACGATGTGCTTTCCAGGCCTCAGAAGAGGTTATTCGAATTCAAGGTTCTTAGGATATCCACTAATGTGACGGAACATGGCAATGTTAACTTCATTCGAAAAAAGGGAAACACTGATTTTTTGGAGTCAAACATTTCTGAGAGGAAACCAGCGCCTGTTTAAATTGTATAAATACATTTCGCATATCCAAAAAGATGAAATATAAAATTTGTTTGCCAGAAAGGAAATATTTTCCCTTTGTTATTCTAGTCATGAAGCAAAAGTCCGGTGATTTCATATAGGAAATTGAAGAGTTCATGGCCTAAAATGGCACTTCGACAATTTACTGTTAGGAATTTACATAAAGTTAAATTTTCTATGGGTTTATCAACACGATTTCAAGTTACACGACTAGCAAATTGCTTATTTCACATTATAAACAACTAAAACATCTTATTTTATTTTTTAAAAAAGGAGAAACAGTCTTTCTATTACTAATTTTGTAGCGGTTTGGTTGGTTTACATTTTAATTGCACAGTAAGTGTAATATTGACTTTAATGGATGGGAAATTAATAGGAAACCGACCGAGACTGCAGTGTCTTAACCCGTGAGACCATATCGAGATGACCAGCTGAGTACTGTTCGATGACATCTTTGACGTCGTAGGGCCGGAGAGCTTCGCGAAACTTGCGCCGCGCAACGTAAAGACGGATCTTTCGAATCACCCGAATGACCACCTTGTCATTCTCCGTCAGGGGCCGTCGAGTCTCAAAGGCAAAACTTGTCGGGGCACTGTCACGGACTTCCGAGGGAATGAGGGTTTCGGTGGGTTGGTCCGGTGAAGTGGTACTATCACCACCTGTAAAGTAATGATATTTAAATAATAAAAGTCATTAATTCCATGAACACCAATATATTTCTAAATCAAGTCTTTACTATGATAAATTAAAAAGGTCAATTTTGTTTACTAATTTCTTATAAGTTACGGGAAAGGTATCTTTCTAATGAATAATGTCTTAATGACTAGAAAGCGGTTATCTCAAATGCAATGAATCAGACAAAAATGGTGTTTTAGTTACTAAAATTATATTATGTTAAAATCACTAGTGTTTTATACTCCAAATGCAACTCTAACTAAGAACGGTTTCGAAAGTCTTCAAATATCTTCCATTTATTATTTTTTTCTAATTTATTTTAAATTTTTTAGTAAAATAAACAAAAGACTATACAGCCAAATATGTAATTTTGAATAGGCTTTAGTTGCACCCAGGAAAAGCTAAAAGTGGATAGAACACACGTGGCAAGGCATAAAATTATTTTCTTCGGTTTCTGAATTTTTAATATAAGTCAATTTGAGGCAGATAATTGGTGCTGGAATTTACGTTTTGACTTAAGTACGAAAGGATTTGAACAGACCTCGATGAGATAGTGCACTTATTTTAAATTTTCTTTGTTACGATCAGTACTATGGGATTAATTGAAAATAAGCCTCCCACTTCAGGAAACTAAAATAAATTTTATCGAAACTGCTTTCGTAACTCCATTTTCAACATCATTCATACAGACCATTCAGTTGAAGTTAATAAAGGTTACAATTTAGGCAATAATTTTATAATAATTTAGCGATTTATTTTTGTCATTTGCTAATATTAATATTAGTGCATGTTTTAAAGTCTCTTAAAAGGTTAAAATCAGCTTTTAAGCACATTTGTATTTAAAAAATCCTGTTACTGAAAGGACCAAGCCTAAAGTGCTATTTATAATCGGTGATGCAAAGCGAGTACTTTTGTCAGGCTACAAATATTCTATGCAGCTTTACATTTTTAATTTTCTAGAGTAGGAATTTTAAAGCCTTCACCTATGAACGGGTTCGGCTTAAATTTCCAAGTAAAATTCCAAAGATTTCTGCTCACTGCTGTTCAAACTGAACCCTAAGTTCGTTTACCGACGCCCGCAGCATGGAGCTGGTGCATTGCGCTTTCTCCCACCATATATTAGATAAGATCATATTTTATTCGCGGCTCCTAGTTGCCATTTGCTATAATGTAGTTCCTCATGCATAGCCTAAAGTGCAGCGCATTAGAAAATTAGCTCTGTTTTTAAGTGATTTTTCGCTCGTTTGGCATATTTGAAGCGCACTTTACACTCGCAAGGTAGGTAGCCATAGCAGAAAGTTAACAAAGCCCGACATTATTTTAAGCAATTTCTTGATCTGAAAGCGGAATTGCCAAAGTGACCCTAAAAAAGGCTGTAGGATAGGTGACATTCCTCATTTTGTGAGGAAGTTCTCTCTTGAACTGATCAATTGGCGTAGGGGTAATCGGTTAGTGATGGCGTCAGTGAAGCTAAAATAAATCATTTTGTAATCTTAACTAAGATTTTTTCTGCTTGAGAAGGTTTTATTGGGTTGGAAATTTGAATTCAAAGTTTGGACACCAATTAATTCAGCATTTGGAGAATAAAAGCTCGACGTTTGATAGGTATATCAATGCAACTTTTCAAAATTTGTACTGTACTTAATATATAATTTTAAATTCAATTAACTTTCTACATAATCATTCGTATGAGGGCAAGAAACTATGAATTAGTGTTGGCTACTTTGCTAGCAAATAAAACAAAATCACCACTTTGTCAAAAATTCCTAATTATCAAATGCTTGTCCCGACCTTCAAAAGGTCAATTATTACACAGCAGATTTGTCAGTTAGCGTGTATTTTTTGTTCTATTTGTAGACCACACATGAACAGTTATTACAGTATATGGTAAAGTATTTCCGTATCTCCGTTAAATGCTAACAGAGAAAATAATCAAATTAATAAACTTTTGGGATCGCTATAAATGATCTAAATACTTGACGGACCAACTACAACAAAATGAAACGAAGGGCTGAATTCTAAAACTCTATTGCATTTGCCATTAATCAATTGCGGTTGGATACTTTGATCTTGATTTGTCAAAATTCACACATTTTCTTTCCGAACGAAGCAATTTTGCAGCAGCAAAGTAATTCAAAAGTCGCCGAGTTGCACAAATTAAGGGGAGAACAAGTGTTCTTCTAGAAAGGTTCTTCCTAGGAAGAAAATGCAGCCGGAAAAATTGTTGCAAAATTTTGCTTACAAATTTAATAATTTTGAAATCTATATCACTGCACGTTACTTGCTTCATTACCAGCAAAATATTTTTTGCGAATGGCCTTGACAATCGCTGGATTAATGGGAAATATAGGATTAAAATTGTTTCTTCACGCTGACAAAGTTAGTTTTGCATGTTACCGATTTTGAGAGCAAAAGCGAGCTATTACGAAATAGACCGTTGAAGTAGTATTAGTGCTTTAAACTCGATAAACCTTAAGCCTAATGGTTCAAAACTGTCTTAAAATTTAAAATGTCACATAATATTCTATCAAAATATACATTTTATAAGTTTTACTTGTATCTTAAAGCAGTTGATCAGCTAAGCAAGCGGAAACGTGTGTATCCAGTGCTTTAAAGGGAGGAAATTAGAACATAATATTTAGAAAGACCCTTTTTAAATTAAACGATAAAAATGCATATTTCTAATAGAGTAAAAAATACTACAGCTGAATAGTGTTCCATTGGTTTTCGTGCAACTTAGTAGGAAGTAGCGAGCGAGTTTTGAAATAGCCCCATTATTAACAAACATTATGGTTGTTATGCCTTAAACTGACACATGCGATCAGCTGTCAAGGCCCAGCAATAGACGAGATACTAGATAAGAAACCATCCTAGACATCGTGGTTCACATTCCACACACAGCCTGTAAATATGCTGCGGAATCTATTTTAACTTTACGTAGGTTATTTATTCTCTATAAATCTATGGCTGGCCACAGTATATTTATTTTTACCAAACCTTCTTTTATCGTACTGAGTTATCCAGTTAATTTATAATGATGTGATTTAATTTTTTATCGACAATAACCGATGCAATCTTTGATTCAATACCGAAGAAGTCCAAACAGATTCTGACACCATGAAGGCTGGGGTAAAGCTCCTTGCAGAATGGAAGTCTCAGTGACTTAAACAAAAGTTCTAGGCTATACAAACTGACTCAGATGAAAAACTGAGCCCCAGTTAACAAAAATTTCGTTGAAGTTACCTGATAAACCTAGCTGAACGGACCCATGATGATTTGTGCAAGGGTAAATTAGGATAGTCTCATCCATGCTTTTCGAAAAATACCCATTTTCGAAAAAATAGATCCTTTATAGGCGTTAGCAAACACTTGAAAAGTGAAATGTTACAGTATAAACAAAATGCACTGAAATTGGGCAAATTATATTTTTTACGACAAATTCTGATTTTTACAATAACTACAAAATGAAAATTTATTGAAATAATTTATCAATTATTTATATGATAAGAATATAAAATATATAGATAGTTTGTTTAAAACATAAAATTAAAATTGATAATAGTATGAAGTCCGAATCATTTCATTGATTGACCAAAAATGAATTTCTAAGATCAGCCTACTATTTGCAAATTACACATTCTTTATGGGTAAATGCTATTTTGCAGAGTATATTAACTTCAGCTTACTAAAACAAATTGAGAAAACTAATGAAGAATAAGTAGCAGTAATTGGAATTGAATATCTTTTAAGAAATACATATGAACAATGCAAAAAAGACATTACTATTAAGGAACGTACTTTCCCCTGAATCAGCTGGAGAAATGCTGTTACTGTTTTCGGATTTTGTTCCAGAGTATTTGTGCCTGCAATTTAAATTTCAAAAAAGTTCGTTAACAAATTTCATTATCCGAAAATGATGGATATTTTGTTATTATTCAATATATAACGAAAACAGAATTGTAGATGATTTTCAATGAAGAGTAGTGAATAACTCCAATTAATATCCAGTAGCTAGTTTCTAGTAATATAAATTAGATAAAGCTTCTGGAAATCAAAAGAAACTGAAATAATTCTCCCTCCACTGCGGAATCTAAGAGTTATTCCGAAACTACGTTTTATGTAACGAACCAAATGTTGAATAACTCTTCTTACCATATGTCTCATAAATTGCATATATGATTTATAGACTCCCATCTGGATCAAATATAGTCCGCAATATCTCGTTGATTGATTTGAAACAATTTAAAAGAAAGTTAATCTAAAACTAAAATGTTTCCACAACTGTGCTGAATTCCACAGTACTGAATTTGCTAAACCTCATTACAGCCAATGAAAGCTAAATAATACAATGCCAATATATAAATTAACTGCGAATTTGTTGAAATAAATTGTAGAAAATAGAAATATTCAATGTCAAAAACAATCAGCTATATCAAAAAGAACACAAATTGTTTTTTGAATAAAAACTATATTCAATTACTTATCATTATCAATTCATCGAGAGACTTAGTGAACCAGAAAATTTCAGGGTAAACTGATGAAGCCATTGAGGAAATTTAAGATGAATATTATATTATCAGCCAAAGTTTGATTATAAAACTACTTACGGATAAACTTTTGAGCTTCCTCTTGACTAAATCAACCACAAGCTCTGAAAATCCTTGCAAAATCTTTTGGAAGACAATTTACGAAATGGGTTGAATGCAATTAAGGTAGTAGCCACCTATTGCTGACGTCTGAGGCTATTTTTTATTTCTGAGGATTGTGCTCAGGAATCTGCGCAGCTCATAAACCTGCCAAAGTGATCATAAAGTTGCAGTTCTCATGCCGCGGACTGAGTGAATCCCAACTCTATCACGAGGTTAGTTTTTTGTTCTGTCTTTGTTCACTGAGGCACTCATGCGATGAGTCGTGTTTGAGCATTCAGAGGAGTCTATCAAGATCGGATTGATTACAATTTTTTTCGCAAGGCATGAGCTTCATAAAAAACTCCAATATATTCCAGTTCACGGCCCCATTGCCTACAAATGTTAGCCCTTGTTTCAGAAATATTGTTTGACATTCAGTTCAAAGTTGTATCCCATATTATCTTTAAAAATTTATTTTTTTATAATTGTATTGGATTTTTAATGCGCAGTTCCTATTGCCTTTTTGATTTGTATTAAATGATGCATTTATTATCCAATAAACCTATTTGTGTTCGAGATATTCTACTTTAAATGAAAAGATCATTTTTTTAGTAAAAAAATAAATATAATTGTAAAATTATAACTCACCTCTGAGCTAGGAATTTCCGCCGATTATCATTGATCTTGTACTCGGAATTGGTTTTTCGCAGAAGCTGTGGAAGCGCCAGTGGAGTGTTCTGGTACTCCAGTGACTTGCAGTGGTTTCCGGGCAAAGGGGTGGGGAGGATGAAGGAGAGGTTGGTCTGGGCCAGAGCCGGCTTCAGTCCGCTGCCCGGAGCGGGGTTCACGATTTTCAGTCTCTCTGCTTTCCGTCGGATGGTTGAAAGACGTTGTCCGAAACGACCAAGGCCTCCTCGTTCCGAGATGGATCCCGTAGACTGTATCCTTTTAAATCACACGATATCTGGCCTTATTAGCATTTCTGAGCATGCTTGCATGGGTCATAGATTCAGAGTATTTCCAGGTATCTGTCAGATCACTCTATAAGTTCTGTCTGAATTCTTTCCAAGGACTGCTTCAGGAAGTGTGTCATCAAACAAAGCTCGACGCCTGAGTCGATCTTCATCTTCAGGGGTATAAGCTTCACTTCTATAGAATTTCGTAAACAGTCCTCTGCAAGTTTTTTCACACACATAGACTGAGTGAACATTTCTAGCCGCTTCGAGTGCTGCTGAGTGTTCTTTTCTGAACTACTTATGAAAAATTGTGCATGAATTGATTCTTGTGCAAATACTAATCACTTTCCTCTTCCAGACAAAACTTTATCATTTCAAATGCAAGGGAACATTAAATAATGTTCAGCTGTATTAGCTACTACGATATATCGTCTGAATTTCTTTCAGTTTTGAAATTTAAAATTTGAACAGAACCAATTATTTGACCTGATAGAGAACATTGGTGAATTTAAGTTTATCAGATGAACTATATTTGTAATTAGTTGCCTTCTAGATTAACAAACTCTGCTTGTAGGCTCTCGATAGTTAACTGAAGGCTAAAGTCATTTCAAGCCAACCTGGCCAATTATGTGCCGATGTATGTGCAGACATAAGTAGACTCAGGCAACTCTGCATTTGGCTGAATGATAGGTTGTACAATAAAATATTTCTCGTTATATTGCACAGGAATTAAGTTTTAACTGATGCAATTTCAATATGCACTTTTTAATCAAAAATTCCAGGCAACAGCAATAATTAAGTCACTTAATACAATTAAAAAGAAGTTCCCGTATTGCGTATTTTGAAAGCCACGTTCTGAAATTTAAGTCCGAACTAAGCTTTTCGAAACCCCTTTTTAGTGGCTTCCTTGAATAAAAAAAGATTCTACAGATGGGGGTTCTGAAATGCAAAATATTTTCTAAACTCCTCAAACTATTTCGTCTCTTTTAACTCTAGGCAGAGAAAGAGAGCTAGTGAAAGGAAAAAACTTTGATTTTCTTAGCAGTAAAGGACTTAAAAAGTCCTCTACATAAAGAATGACTTCAAATAAAATAAATATGGTTAAAGTATAAAAAACACTCAGTGATAAAATTAAATTTCTCACTTCCATTTGCGATTAAGAAGAGCATTTGTGATAAATTTTTGAGAGGATGACAATTAATGAAGGATCGGTATCCGAGTGCTTGACATCTTGCAACAGATATAGCACAAATTTGGTTTTTCGCATAGTTACGGATATAAGAGCAGGAAAACGTTTTAGATTATTGATCAAGCATGGCAGTAAATTTAAGAATAAGCGTGCATTTTATGAGCTTATTTTCAAGTCAGTGTTGCCAAATTTTTGTTATCAGCTGACCTAATAGAAATCAGTGCGGAATTTAGATTTATCAGATGAAATATATTACTGTATTTAATTACTACAAGAATATGTAGTATTTATGTACTACAAAATCCCAGTTTATTAGGGACAGAAAAAAGCATTTTCTTAAGAAAATGGATGTGTGGAATCGTCTTCCTACAGCCATTTTTCCTCTTTAATAGGCACTGATAATTCCAACAAGTTCTAGAGCAAGTTTTTATCGAAAGTGTAAATTCATTTTCAATTAATTGTCTTTAAAATGCACTACAATATATATGCACTAACGCCTGTTTTCTCTTTTTTTCAAACCTTAAAGACAAAGTCATTAAGAACACTTTGTGTGTGTGAATTATTTTTTATAAAGGAACTCGCATCCATTCAACAAAACACTTGGGCTCACACTGAATTCCTTACAAGAAGCGAAAGTCAATCACAATTTCTCTACCGTTTCTTAAAAAGAGCACACTGTTTGTCAAATGCCTTTGAGAGTCATTTAACTAAACTCGTTTGTTAAGAAGAATTCAGTCGTATTTGCTAGGAATAGTGAACATTTTTGTAATTAATGGCTATGGTAATTATCAAACATAGTATAACATTTGTGGACACTTTTTCGTAGAGATATGTTTGAAATATAAATCTGAATGCTCAGTGGACGAGAGTAATTTTTAGGCCTTTCAAATTTAACTCTTTGACATTTAATATGGCAAGCTAAATTTTGAACAACTTTTATCGCAAATCAAAGTTAAAATTAGTATAAAAGAGGCTGAAGAGTTGACAATTTGTTAGTGGGCAAAAAGTCAGCCACTGCTAAATTCAGCAAAACTTGTCTCTGATAACACTTTTAGGTGACATATGTCAAAAAACATCAATTTATATTTTGATTTTCCATCGCCGAAATCACTGATTTTACACTGCATCAAGGTAGTTAAGGCAACATTCAAAGTCCACGGCATTAATGAGAAGATATTATCAAATAGTGTTTAAACTGACATTAAATATATAATGGCTCTTGATACTTAAACACGGTAAAAAAATAAAGCATTTTTATTGTAATTTTATGACTTAAGTTAAATAAAAAGCAGCTGAAATTAAATGCAAAAGAAGTTTTGGAATACCTGATGGTTCAAAATGACATATTTTCCTTAAAATAAAGAAAAAATACATCTTCAGCGATTTTATCCACTTATACATACGCCTTTTATTAGGCTTCATAGTTCATATTTAATAAGTACATTTGTCTCTGGTCGCTTTTTATATTTATAAAAAAACAACTTGCAGTGGCATTGATGGGAATACAGGGGATAGACTAAATAGTGAAACACGAAAAAAAATTGCATGATGTTCTTTGAAAGTGTTAAATATAAACAAAAAACTTGTCATATATATTAATGTTTTTTATTCTCTTCGGTATTTTCTATGCATATTTAAAATAACTGCTTTTCAAGACATTTAAAATTGTTGGTGCTAGTGTTGCAGGTGCTGGTGCAACTGAAACTAACCACCGAACGCTTAGCGATTCAAGAGGTACTCTCAGAAAATTAATATCTGTTGTCTCTGAAATGGAAGGAGGAAACGTCCTCAGCTAAGCACAGGTCTGTCCGGAATTCGAAGTTGTTGGCTGAGAGAGTTCTTTAATAAACACCTACAAAACCAATTTCGACAAAACTCTTCTTCGGGAGCTGCACGTGGAAGCTGGATTCTACGAAAGAACCGCAACTAGAAGACCTCCGCTCTCAAAGGCGAAAAATATTTCATAAAGTTTCGAGTTATGAAGTAGGTGTCCCGACAGATTTGCTCCCAGTGGAGAAATACGGTTATCTCGGACTTATCACTGTTCACCACCTTATTTCCAACCTTCGGCTGTGTAGAAGAAAGAATTTACAGCCTAGACAATTTTAGGAGTCTTGGCCGTTCTATGGTGACTCAAGAAGTGTTTCCGGAGGGGAAGGGAGCCATCTTATGGTAGTGCAGCACAAATCCATACAGCTGGAATTTCTTAAAGAATGGCACTAGGAACATCCTCTTGACATCCTCAACATCATTATTGAGGAGCACATATGGTCGATTTTAGAGATTCAAGTGAGAATTCAATTTCCGCATCCGCTACTGTCAAAGTATCTAAACATACTGGAGTGTGTTTTGACTGAAAAATGGGAAAAAATCCGCTTTGTTTATGAATGAATACATCAGATGAATTAGGCGCAACAAGTGGACCAACACGGTATTAAAATATATTTAATGATTAAAAGGGTGTTTTCACTATTTTGTTCAATGCATGTATATTTCTTGTCAAATACATTTAACCGAATATCAGTGGTTTTCGGGTGGAGGTTCTTTAAAAATAGCCACTTTTAATTTCCCTAGCACCCAGTAATTAGCCTACATCAAAAATTAAAGTACTCTTATTTCCTTGGCATTTTCGAACATACGATGGCTCCTCAACGGCTTGAGGTGTGTAGATATTCCACGTGGCAACGGAAGACGACTTCTTATCCGCTGCATAGCAACGCCACATGCACTGAATTAGCGTGGCCGCTGGAACCCGGCGTCGAATCAGGTGTTTCTGACGCTGCTGTTGCTGGACTTTGAGGGCGAAGCCACTGCCAAGAATGCCCTGGTGAAAAATTTATAACGGTCTCAAAGTGCGTAGTGGCATAAATCTCGCAAATGGTTAATCCTAATGTACTGTATCGCAATCCAAAATTAAGCCTGGGAAAATCCTCCAAAACGCCTTCCCTATCTGACATGTAGAAATGGGATTGTGGTATTTCCGGTACGTGGGAAGAAACTGTTATTAAATTCCTGAAATAAGCATCAGATTGAACTAAGGTAAGTAATGTCAAACTGCAGTCCTTTTTCAAACGCAAGAAGTAGGTACCAAGAACATGAACTTGGTTGCAAAAGGGTTGAGGTAAATTGTTTAGTAGTAAATAGCAAGATGAAAGAAAGGGTTTGCACCGATGACTTACGGCGGGAAGAGCAAAGAATGATATACCCGCAACGGCGCAAAAAGCGGCGATTATTTTACCAATCCACGTCTTTGGCACCGTGTCACCGTAACCAACAGTGCACAGTGTAATCTAAAATGGATGATGAGGGGTTATCGTGCGGTCTACACTTTTTTTCTATATCATTTAATTAATTATCAGTCAGTCGACCTGTATAACACTAGTATGAATGATTTAATCATAACTGTTTACCCCACGATTAATCAAATGTATTCTTTGCAATTAGAACTAAATGAATATAATTACCTTAAATATTGTGATGGCTATAGTGAATAGACATTCATTGATCATGGCTCGGAACAAGTTATTAAGAATGTAAACGAGTTTGTCTAAGTTTGTGTTCTGTAAAATGGCCTTTCCCGGGTTCAACGCTTTAGGTAGCCTAAATTGAGACAGTTGATTTAAATCTCACCCACCTTAAGAGGGTTTTGCGATTCGGTTTAAGTCTATTTTAATCGGCATGAGAGCTTTTTTAATGCTTTAAAAATTTTTGCGCTTTTTTTGGGCCGAGGAAGCTTTTAATGGAAAGTTTTCAGTAAAAACCTGTCAACATTATAAAAAATACTTTTTAATCCTGAGAAATTCGCAGGAATTCTATCAACAAGTATTTTATCTGAATGTTGTAAGCTACGAATTTATCTAATGCACTGGTTAGTTAATCATTTTCCGTTGTTCAAATTAAACAAATGACCGTATGGTCAGCACTTTATGTTTCGTAAAATTCGGTATTTTTTAGAGGTTTCTAACGTTATCTTGCATCAGCGAAAAACGCATTTTTAAATTTATGACTAGCGAATCTGGTAATAAACTTGAAATTACAGGGTTTATCGCGATTGAGACGCGGTTACGGGTATATCGGACCATAAATATAGCAAAACAGACATTAATGAAGCGTTTTGCACCCGAATTTGCCGCTGGAAAATTTTCTGGTGCATATAAACATGGTATTAATTCAAATTCGGAAGGGAAAAAACGTAGTAAACTTACGATACCCCACCAGAGCGCATCAGCGAAACTTTGTATTTTGATATTGTCCTTTTTCTCCACCATATAGATAAGAAACGAACCGAAGATGAGGGCCAAGAAGCCTATGTACATGGTCGTAAAAAGTTCCTGGAATAATAACAAAATGCATTCAGTACATCCCCTGTTTTATGGCGTATTTATTATTCCGAGTTAACAGCATATTTTGATAGATGTTTCCAAGATAAAATCCCGCTAATTCTTCAAACTGCTGCAATTCATCAAACGGCTTGCACTTTTGGAAAGAATTATATCCAGAGTTTTTGGTCATCATTATTCACCGTCTTGAGTGGATGAACTTCATAGGCGTCTATAATTATCATCTTTTTTGCGTAGAGGCATAATTATTCACCTCATTTGCCTTAGTGAAGCACTTTCCCTCACTGGGTTCTTTAAGTCTGAATATGAAAATTTATTTCAGTTCACTGTAGCGGAACCCCAAAAAAAGTACTAAATATTTTAGTTAAATCAGTACATTTATGAATTTCTAAAGGCATTAACTGGTGTGATAAAGTTTATAATAGGGTATTTTTCTTTTCCACAAATGTATTTTCAAAACCGAAAATTTTTGGCTTAACAACCAAATAACATACATACAAGGGGTAGTTCATTACTAAAACACTATTTGAAGAAAATAAAATGAAAATATGCTCTCTATGCACTTGAATTTTTATGAGCCATTTCTGTAGATTCTTTGACGGAAATACTACCAAGTAGACAGATTCTGAAAGAGTACTATATCTCAGAAGATCAAAATTAGTCTCCCTTGTGCTGAATTTGATGTAAATTAAATTAATCTAAAAGTTCCATAGAATCGAATCATGAAAAAACAATAAAGTTGCTGAATAATATGCAGGATATCAAAAATTAATTTTTATGCACATTGAAAATTTACAGAACCTTAAAAAGAGAAAAGCAATAATGTAGCTGTTAAGATAAGCCATGCCTTCAAGATAAACCTCTACCGTCACAATAACCAGGTCTATCCGAAGCTTGGAGTAACAACATTTTAAATGCCAATTCCATAATAAAATTATTGGTTTCAAGGGCACCGCTAATGGAAAATCGTGACGTAATTTTGAGAGTAAAGAATAATTCAAATGGTGCTAGGTTGCAACATATTAGCAAAAACAACTAAGAGAATTCAAAATATTTTTAAGAGTATCATTCTCCCATCTTGAAATAATACATAGGAAGCAAAGGTAGAAGCCAAATCGAGGTCGAAGTTGAAATAGCTTAGTGTTCTTCTCCAATCGAAGTGCGCAATTTGCATTGTAACGAACATTCTGTTTACTTAGGAGAACACCATATTTTGAATTCAAAGATTAAAAAACAAATTAAATGCTTTATAGCCCAAACACATTGTTTCTTTTATGAAACAAAGCTGGTTGCTTAATTAGGGAGTTTTTACAAATTCCCCAAGCCTCTAGCGGAGGGGAATGGAGACTGAACAACGAAGTTATCGCTCTGAGTAGTCGCAATTCTTAAAACAACAGAAATGTTATAATACGTTATCAGGTTTGTTTTTAACTGTGGGGATGAAAAATTAAGAGGGGTTTTTAGCCCCGTTCCTCGTAAGGCAGGAACCAGACATATTCACTCAAGCCAGTCGAGCATAAAGATTAATTTACCTGATTTGGCAAGGATTATTCATTAAAAATTAGTGGTTATAATCTAATGTAAATGACAAAAAATGGTCTTCAAACTTATGTTGTATTGGTTAAATCATCGGTTTGCTGTTAGCTTCAATTAATTTAAAGGTACCTGTCGATGAGCCCAAACGACAGAAGCGAGGAGCTTGAAGGATCCAGCTCTTCGATCGACGCGAATCATTCGGAGAATCTGGAAGAACCGCAGTCCACGCAAGGCACTCGCAGCGTAGACGTTGCTTGTGTTGTCGCTTGCAAGCACAATTACGCTTGCCACGATTAGGACAACATCTATTAAGACAAGAATACTTCAACATTGCTGCCATTGAAACAATAACTAATACACACTTTGCATGACTGCATTTGAAATGAAAATGCTCGCTGATCCATTGATTGCATTTTGGCTGGTATCAGAAGGGTCTGTTTTAAAGATGCCCACATATCGAATAGGCTCTTGAAGATGGTCTGATTGGGAAACGAAAGCAATCTCTTCAAAATGATTTTTCTGGGCGTATTTCTTGCTGCTAAAGCTCGAATTCTTGTTTTTAATTTATTATTTTCACTGCACCCCATTGCTCAAAATTCGTACTGAAAATAGTCTCATGATTCGTTAAAATGCCGTTGACTTTTAACATACAAAACCGGCACCCATTTTCAGAGTCATCCGATATGTTCTGATTTTACCCCTAATTACAGATCACTGTACGTTTTCTGATTATATTTGACTTCCAATATGTTTAGGAGCTTTTTTAAAGTTTTTGATTATAATGAACAGTTGTACGGTTTAAATTAAACTTAATTGGCAATTCAGACTCAACTAATAAAGCACGATAATCTTCTCCAAGAAGACGTAGCGTCCGATTCCATCCTCATTTTCGTGGAGAGCGAAATCTTCGATTCAAAATGCCGAAAACCATCTTACGCGAGTACTTTCGTTCACATGTTCCTCTCCATAAACTGAATGAGCATGTTTCTAGCCACTTCGGCTGTTGAGTTTCCCTTACTGAACTCATAAAACACTATGTACCTTAAAGACTTCTTCGATACTTCCATGCTAATAGAGTTTCAATCAAGGAATTTTCATGTCCTTTTCCCCTAAAATATTTTAAGCAACTTTGAAGCATCTATAAGTGCAACGTTCATTGCCATTAATCACTATCAAATCCTCTTTAAATTGTTTAATTTGAAAAGCAAAAAATCAGTCGAAATTTATGAAATGACGTGGTACTTCATTTTTTTTCCAACATTATCACTCAAACATGAATCTCATTTATCTTCGAAATGACACCGGTTGGACGAGAAAACAACAGTCTTTCGAAATTCTCTCTTTGTTTACAACAGGAACAAATTTATTTGATGTATGTCAGCATTTTTGGATCAAATATTTCATTTTCTGATTTGTGTTGATCCGTCAATCTATGAGCTGTCAAACACAGCCTCTTCCTCGAAACTTCAACTGCAGTCCTTGCACTGACAAAATTTTTTGACTTACTCTTGAACTGAAAAGTATTTGATGCAAACTCCAAGCACTCCAAAAAATCCACTTGTCCAATTCTTTTAGGATTCCTGAATCTACCATCCAGAAAATGAAGTTTCAAAAGGCTTGGATGAACACATGTCTCACTCTAGGGGTTCGCTAATTGGCAAATCCTGGGAAACTCTGCAATGAGGCATTTGGACGATCTGCCATTTGGCTCGAAGTAATCCGTGTTCCTGATCTAGGATATCTGTGGCTCTTTTTTGGTTAAGGATAGATGGGAAGAGAGCAACAGATGGTTTTCATTATAAGGCAGATAAAGATATGTTTTTTCTTGAAAAAATTTCACCATATTTAGCAGCTATAAAGCTTGGCCTTGAGTACAAAATGTATCACTCGTACTTGGAACAAGTGATCAATAAAAATGCATTTAATAAAATTTATAAGTACAAAAATACAACTAAAGTACACTTCCGGAGCATAATACCCCCATTTTACGACTCTCATGGAGTTGGCCACTCATGTTTAATATTTTTAGGATAAAAGTATGTGATAAAAGTGTACTTGACTGAAGCACTTCTGTGCATTTAAATTGTTTAATTTTTGACACTTAAATAATAATGACTTCCGACATCATTATTCTAAATCAGAATTAAAACATCATATGGGTGAATTAGATTATATGATTACCTTATATGGAAATAAATTTCATTTTAGCCCATAAGTCCTGTCAAAGTTTTGAATGACTAAAACAAGTGACCTAACATTAAATTTAATTAGTGACTAAGTCATTGATGTACCTTCTCTAAATACCTACTAAATTTCTTCCATGCATAATTTTTTGAAGTTATTTTGATTTCGATTAATCGAGCAAATCATATATATATATTAAGATTCCGCATCTTCCGGCGTTGCAATAGCTCTACTTTCCAAATGGTTTCGTTAGCTAAGAATCAAATGATGACCTGAAAGAGCAAATTCCGGATAACAAGGAGGTGGATGAGGAATTTCCTCCCCACCAACTTCTTCCAAGTTCTTTCGAGACGTGATTCTTGCTCTTTGGGATCGTGCTGAGTTATCAGGATAAAACATTGCCCTCTTTGGATTCACTAGGGCAGGCTCTTTTCCTCAAATCTTGGTTGAAATCCCCAATTTGCTGACAGTAGGTAGGAGCATCAATTGCAGCAACATTTGGTGGTAACAAATCAAACTGAATTATTCCTTGGCGATCCCAACTGACTGAAAGAAGGGCCTTTACCTCTTGAAGTTCTCTTCTCTGCTGCGACTGGGGTCTTTTCCCCCACTGTTACTGTCTACGACCCTTCAAAAAAGATACTTATTTTGCACGGCGCAATTTTATCCACCAAAAAGGAATGGAGAGGAGCGGATGTCTTTAACTCGTGATTTGAGATTGTTTTCAGGCAATTCGTGAGGCACCCGCTTTCTAATTCTCGCAGATTTTCAAAACCTTTGCCCACTGCAATAAATACTTGCGTTTTTTAACAAAGCTCAATTACCCTCTCCCCAAATGATAGAGCTGGATAAGCGATTTCATAAGTGGCTCCAAGAAGTTTGCGATCAACAAACTCAAATGGACATCATCCGGTTCAATCATCTTTGTGAGGGTGAAATCTCCCCTTAATTTCGCAAACCAGCTTCTAATACAACTTCCTTCACTTCTTTTTCGTTTGTAAACACAATGAAGAATATTTCAAATCGCTTCGTCGGCTGCTGAGTTTCCTTTCTTGTGCTTATAAATAACTGTGAACCTCATATGATCCCTGGTACTTCAATGATAAAAGGTTTATACCCAAGCGAATTCTAATTGCATTGTTTTAAAAAACAGAAATAGTTCAGACGAAAGGCCTTTTACCCAAAAAAGAATGTTCGGCTCCAATAAAATTTCAAAATTGTCTTTAAGTATCTTTAAACTTGATAAATGCCACTAATTACCCGAGTCCCGAGGTTTGTTTTCTAGATTTCAAATCCAATATCGGGTTTATTAGTTGTCACTTTTTAGGTCATATTTTAATCAAATCAAAACCACCTTCTGGCCATCAGTGTTTACGTGCCTTTTTGTGGAGGGGCTGGAGTGAAATGCCCTGTCCCGTTATTAAGGCAGTGGTGTGACTGCCGTACGTCTTGACCTTTAATCCCACATTAGCCTGTAGGTGGTTTGTTCGCCGAGTCGGGCTGGGCTGACCACTGTCCAATGATGAAAGGCCGCCCTAGGACACGACCTGCGGAGCGCAGGATGTTTAGGCAAGTGTCCCTTCATGTGATTGCCCACTTTATTGCCACATTCATCGAAACCAGTATTTTTGGGTGGTTTATGACCTCTCATCTGAACGTTCCTGGATCGAATTAGTGCTTGAAATATTGAGACCGATTGCAGTTTCAGTACTTAATAGCTAACAATCACAATCGCTTTCGCAGGTGCTTGGGTAAATGAAATTTATAAAGAGATGAAATCATGTTTGAGTCACCGATAGTGATCATTCAAGATAAAAACCTTAAAATTAACGTTATCCATGTGATTGAAGCTCAAATGAATTGATGGAAATTAATGCTTTTATCCTTGAGTTTGGCCATCATTTGGACAAGTTTTGGGGTAAAATACTCTCGATGGCGTCATATTCTGTCCATATTCAAGTTTGAGCCTCTGATAGTAATCATTTATGATAATGATTTTATTCCCAAATTGATAATTGTAATCCCTGAGTTCAGCTGTTATTTAGAGTAATTTCATGATTAGTTGGATAAATACTTAACAAATAGAATTTGAAAAATAAGGTTAAACTAAAATAGGTATGCATACACACCAAAGAATGGAGCTCATCATTTTCTACCCAAGAGGAAGTTTTATCTGCTTATTTTGTTTTTTAAGACCAAGTAACGTAATACTTAAAATAATAAAGCAGATGAACATTGAAAAGGGCTACTTCCGGCCTCTTCCAAATAGTAGATGACTTAGTCAATTATCCTAGGCGGTTGCAAATGAAATCACCTGATGTCTGGCTATTTCCATCGAATGGGCAGAATTACGACGGAGCGCAGACAAGACTCCATAAACGATCATTAAACAGGGCTCGATCTGCAAGCAGTCACTCGATGCGAGCACTTCTGCTTACGATCTTATCAGTATTTGCTCACTCGAGGACACTGTAAGAGTTAGCTCTAGGGAGTGAGTTCAAAGGCTGTTTTACTCTGTTTTGGTGAGGCATGTAACGACATCTCCGGCGACGGTCACGCGGGCCTGCCCCCACTCGAATTTCCACTAAGCCCATCAAGTATTGATCCCTTCACTCCTAGAGGTTTCATATGGGACCACGCCAATCTCCAATAATCTAGAGTTTCATAGTTCGAAAATGTTTTCAAAACTTTTCAAATCCCATTCAGAGTTTGTATTGAACCCAGAGCTGCTTGACTATTAAATTCCAAGGTCAACATCTTCATAGATATAAACGAATCGGATTTGCGACATACCAACAACACAGAAGGGGCGCCTAGCGAACCGCAGACGTCCACGCCAGGTCTGGTACCTCGGTCGACATCCGGCACTCCACATCCTGACGATGTATTCAATGAAGAACCAGAAGAGCAGCACCAGTTCCTGTAAGAAGGATTTCATAAAGTGAGATCATTAAATTAGCGCAGTGTTTCGCATCCCCGATTTTTTAAGTGCTGCTGAAAGAATATATTGTGGGGATGTATATCCCAAATAGGTTTAACTCTCTCCTAGACTATAAAGTGCAAACGAAATTAAAAATCCGGTTGGAGAAGCATATGAAACAGAGGAGGGGAGTACTACCCCCAATTAGCAACGCAGGTGACCCATAAATTGCTATCATTTCACAAGGCTTGAGTCCATTCAATTTCCTGCTTGGCGAATGTGTAAGTACGTATAGAAATTCAGCGGGACAATACAAAACGGAGATTATTATAATCCTAGTACTATTTATGTCTTTATGATAAAGAGAGATGCCCCAAAATTATTTCTTTTCGTACTCATTTCTAATTAGTTTGCGAAAGAACTAAAAACTTCAGAGCTGTCGGGGGCAATTTTTGGAGTAAAAAAGGATCCCGATGGATGGCGCTTTGTTGCACTGAGTGAATTTACGTCAGTGGCAGCTATTCGAGGACCTAAATTTTAATCCTACTCCTAAGTTTATGTTTAATTTATGTTTATAAGTTATGTTTAATTTATCTCTGTTATTTCTAGAGTACCTCAGGGTGATTCACTTAGCTGGAGGTAAGGGTGCGTCTGTTGATTAAGAGTAGCAGTAAAGATTGCGTCAACTTGGGGAGAGATGAAAATTATTTCTATGGCTTTCTGTCAGCATGGAATTCAAGAAATTCCTCTTTTTAGGGAAGATAAGCTCTCGCTTCCTCATGATGCATTATGCATTTGCTCTTGTACAAGCGGGTTTTTTTTCCTTTCCAAGACAATCCTAGGAGTTAAGGAAACATTCCAATTGTCAGAAGCAAGAAATTAGGCTGGATTTAAATGTGATACAGGTCAGCTTCAACGCTTACAAAGGAGACAACTGTTTCTTGATACAATTTACTAAACAGCAAATTCTACTTTGTAAACTTTGAAGTCTAATGACATTGATGATTTGGTCTCATTTAGTGATCAAAATAATGCTTCGAAAATTTTCTGGCAGCAAAATCTTCTTAAGCAAAAATAACCCCCTTAAAAATATATTTTTCGCACAATTTTTGCCAGCTATGACCTTTTTAGTAAAAGAAAATCAAATGTCCATTATCCCAATTAAATATTCTGAATTATCGGAATATGACCCCGGTTCTTTAAGGACACAATATAATTACAACTATCTGAAAAATCAAGTAATTTTAGGCTTGATTCGAACCCGTATATAGGAAATTTTGGTGAAAAGTATCATCACTTTTTATAGTTAGGTAAAAGTAACTAAAATCATAATGCATAGAAGCAATTATGAGTTCATTCAGACAAAAATACTTACCTGCCATAAAACCAAAATATTTTCATACACTCTCTCACTTTATTTCGAAAAGAGGCATAAATGTTGCATTATTAATCCAACTAAAACATTTATGTGTCCATTATTTGTTGGAAAAATATGTTTTTGTGATTTCGTTTAATGTATGAATGTCCCGTTGCTAGGAAAGGCGCAATTCCCTTATTATTTCTTCTGTTTCAACAATATAGTTTGGGAATTACTTTTAAATAATTTTAAATTTATTTGGTCTGCCCAATTCACTTAGAAAATAGAATAAGTTTACTTATTTCGCATGACAATATTTTAGCACCTCACGCCTGTAACAATCAGAGGAATTGTTTACGTATTGTATTGTCTGAAGAATAAATTACAAGGGAAAGTGACTTTGAGTCACCGAAAATGTAAGAAATCTTTTAAATTTTGTTCTTATTTTTAGTGCTACGCTTTGCAACCAACTCGAAAGGGAAATATGACTTAAATAACAGTTGATTCATTCAAGAGAAATTCAGTAGGTGAAGTTATATGTTTCCAAAATTAAAAAAATGTCTTACCATATAAATTAATGCTATAGACGCAGGCATCGTATATTCCTGGATTGTTGAAAGAACGCTGGTTATGAGACAGGCAAAGACGGAGGTAAATCTGCAAAATATTTCAATAAAATGGGTGAGAAAAATATTTTGAACCTCAAATTAAAAAGGGTTTTAAAGAGACAGAGTAATTTCAGTTTCCGACCGCCAAATAGAATGCAACAAATAAGGCCGCAGCTTGGATAAGATAATTCACAAATTTAAAAGAGAAAAGGTACTGCACCGCCTTGATTTCAAAAATCTTCTCAGTTAGCGACTGAAAAATATGTGCAGAAACTGTGTAGTTCCTGAAATGAACTTGATTTCGTGGATATTTTGTGGCCTATGAAATGATTCGTGCTTGAAATGATAAACTCACACCACAGAGTGGTAGATGAGGGCTCGCTTGGTTTTGGGTCTTTCGAGGAAGTTGTAGGTGATGGCCTGGTGCTTCCGGTAGAAGGACTCCTTGCGGCTGAGCATCACCTCAACGGCCTTGCCATGGAGCGAGGTGCGTCGCACCACACTGGGACACTCCTCCGACTCCGAAACTGGCGTGTCAAGCAGCATGACGACTAGTGTTCCATCGAAGTGCCACGCTCCCAAGTAACTGGTTTTGTTTTATATACGCCCGAAAGTAGGCCACAACATCGCCTGGTCCCGCAAAGGTGTACAATGAGCGGACGCGTCCGGCAACGCTGATTATCGTGCAAACAAGCCAATGGTGAATGGCATGACTAAGGTCATGTCAGGCAATGGGAGATTGGTGGATTACTGGCCAATCATGGGGCAAAATATTGACCAACCGAAATATTGGATTGCTGAGATCCTGCATCGGATTTAATAATTATTTTTCCAGCTTTAAAAATTAGTTGATGCTGTAGAAATTGCTAATCACTCATTCCTCTGGAAACGAGTAATAACACGTAGCCATTTAGGGTGCATATATTATTTTTCCTACTAGAATTCTTCAATCATTCACCTAATGAAATTTGACTTTTTGAAGACCAAGAACTTCATCTAAAGTTTATTCCCTAGCCTGCTAAAAATTGAAATGCAATTGTATTAAGACTAATTTTGGAGCACACTAGAGAAGGACGTGTTAAATTAGTATCAATAAACGAGCATTTTCCCAATGAAGTTCCAGCGTTTTCCCAAGGGGTGACACCATCAAATTTTTAACGATTCCGAAGCCTACAAGTGATATTCTTACCCACATGAGATTGTGGTGGGTTAATTTTTTGTCAATTAATTTTGCTATTTTTAACAAAATCGAAGATTATATTCCTTGAAAATTCTATCAGAAAATCGTCATTTGTGAGAGTAAATCGCCTTTCTTAATTCAAGCAGCTCATCTTGTGGCGATTCACAGAGTCAATATGGTGAGTTACTGTTGAGTTACTGTCAATAGCGTCAATTAATTAGGAGCTTGGCGAATTATCCCAACGTTTTCTATCAGCATCAAATGCCTAGACTTCCTGCATTTAAGGAAGATAAACTACCTCTCATGATGAGTGTCACATTAGATGGTACATCAAATTGACTTATTTCGGGCCCAATATCATACGTCGTATCAAAGGGTAGAAAAGGAGATAAGGTTCTACGGTTTATCCCTCAGTTCTTCAAGAGCTCCTCGATTTGGGCTAACGTTGATTTATGCTCTAGATGGTCCCCAAGGTTCATAGGGAATTTTGAAATGCTCTCACTTGCCACAACAAAACACCCTTCCTTCATAGCACTGCCTTTAACTATATCTTAAATAGTTTTACCATTACTTTTGCTTTGGTTGGCAACTCCCAGCGATTCATTAAATAATATTATCATTTCGGCAGTAATTAAGTAGACTGGACTAATTGTTAAGGAATGGAAGTTTTATTTTTGCGGCATATATGGAGCGGAGGATTGGCCAGTGAAAACGATACCACAGGTTGATTTGATACCACATTTAGGCTAATCGATGCACACTAAATTTGCGTGACGTGATCGAAATAAGGAGATCGCACTGTTATATTCAAGGAAATTGTATATTAAAAATGGGATGCAAACTTTAGTTTTAGTTTGGATCACTCTACTTCCTTTTTCAAGTAGCGAATTGCGCATGATTATTTTTTGCTAACCACTAGTGAATCTAGCATCAGAGAATGTTTTTAACAGCTAATTACAACTCCCAAAGTCAATAAAGCAATAAGGAAAAAAGTTTTCTGACTCCAGTGAGCATCTTTAATTGATAAAGTCTATTATTTGGCAAAAATCTTTTTCAATAAATGGCCGAGGGTATTCAGCAATATTCATACAAATCCTTGTTGAAATACTGTGCTAATCCAAACTATTTATTCCAGCTTACTAAATCCAGAGGGTCATAGTAACGTTTTATTAGCATAAATTGGAGATCAGGTAGCTGTGTCTACCTTACTTGAAATGCAGTCCTCAAAACTCTTAAGATTAAATTAGAATATCCCAACTCCCATCATAATCCTTTAGTTTTAACATCACGTTTATGGCTTTTAAGGAACCCAGCTTCGAGTTATATTTCCCACCTTTTGCGTTACTAATTAGTTAGACTGTTAACAGACTCGAAAATTTTTTGAAGCAGGGGTATTGAAGTCGCGAATAGAGGAACACCGTTTAGGGTGATAAGGTCAGTGAATGAGATTTTTCACTGGATGCGTTGAAGAAATCCCAAGTAATTCCGCTTCTGCTTTATGCACAGTTAACTAATGCGCTGCATCGTATGGACTTTAGGTGACTGACAGGCTGTTTGATATAAAGTCGTCAGGCTTATCAGCAAAAAATGAACGTTTTCAATAAGTATAAAGTCTTATAGATTTAAATGAGATTCAAATGACAAGGATGTTACAGAATTTTCGAACGTTTAACCCGCAATGTCCACCAGTTATAATAATCACAGCCCCTGGTGCCTCAAGTAAGGTGATTTGAGAGTTCACTTGGGGAAGAGTCTCCTCAAAAACTCCCTCAATTCTGTTGTCGATTCACTGGGCTTTGGTGATACTGAAGCGGCAGGCACTAGTGTCTATGAATACAGCCCATTTTGCACAATATTTTATCGGGTTTAGATCCGCTGGGCAAGCGTAGTCGCAAAAAAACCGGATGACAAGCCTTTTGATTCTGCTGCCGCCGTGTTTATGAGCCAATATTGGCGACCCTTGATCCACGGTGGTCTGGGATTCTGCTTCTTGAGAGCCGTCTGTCGGCTATGTTGCTGCCCCTTAGCCAATGGCAATTGCACCGAATAGATGCTCTTAGATTCTCTTCCTGGATGGACCAGTTACTCAAGATGAGATAAAGTCCCAAGGGAAGACGTCCGTGCAAGATTGTTTATTAGTAATGTGTATGAAAATGTGTGCACAAAATTGGCTGACTTGATTTATCGATAAGCCAACTTGACCAAATAGATTTGGGTCAAAACACTTACTCCATGATTCTGTTGTTCCTGGTTAGAGGTGCGCTGGTACACTCAGGTCTCTGTAAGGCCACTACACAATGCTGGCTCCATTTCGTGTCCAGGACTTGTTTTCATAGTGTTCATGTGACCACTCAGCAACGATCTGAATCACCTTATTTTGGAATTTTCGGGCTCTCTTGACAAATCAGAAGCCTCAGCTCCCACTTTCGACCACTCAGACTACTGATAAAAGCATTCGTCTACTCTAATTAGTGCCCCATTGAGTACATTACTCTAGTGGTTGATTATGAATCAGGTCAACCCGAATCTTTCTACGAGTACCTACGAAGCGCTCCGTACGCTGCATACTCGGTGAAAAATGATCTGTCTACCTACATTTCCGTGTCTATGGAATTATAAATACATCAGTCGTTTTCTCCTGTTTCCCTATTGTTGTGGACCTTAACCTTTGGAACGTTTTAAATGAAGATCTCGATCACCCGAATATGATAAATAGAGTAGTCCTATTGTTGCTGTAATCACGTTGATGAATGAAGGATCAGGTGGGTTCGAGTCATCCATTCTCTTTGCTTTACTCACGTAGATAAAAGAAGGTTGGATTAAACTTTGAATAGAGGCGCGATTTGCGTTACAATTTTAACTTGCATGAAAAGAGCCAACGAAATAAGAAAAAATTGAAGAAATCAGAGTCCATAACATGTATAATTGCAGCAAATAGGAGAATTGTGCTTTCATACTACGAAAAGGCTTCTTTTAAAGTAATCCAGAACATATAGCCTCTGAGGAAATCATTAAAAGGAAAGATTGGAATGAAGAAGATGATGATGATGGTGTTGTTGGTGGTGGTGGTGGTGTGTTGGTGAAGTGGCATCTCTCGAGTTTGCCCTGCTTGTTCAAGCCTACATTTAGCAATCCAGCTTGTTGGCTAAGCCTAAGATGGCTCACTTAAGTACTTGCTATGGCGTTATCCCACTACAATGTGGGTTTTAATCAAGTCAACTGGTATTTGGGGCTTTAATGTAAATGGTTTAATTGAAAGGCAATAAAACTTAGAATATTAAGTGACGGAAAATCCTCAGTAAAGGGCTTATGTAATGATTACTGATTGGGCAACTGCTGTTGCTTACTAGAGGGAGAGTTATTTGAGAGTTCTATGAAAGGTTGGGTTTAGATGTCAAGTAGGCCAAATAAATGCACTTAGTACATCTATGGGAATAAATGACATCCCTGTTTTGATGGTGGCATCTATAGGGACATGACCTGCTGATGCAAATACTACTCTTGATGGAGAAATGCTATTGTACCCTCATCTAACTGTTTCGTTAAATGCCCATCTAATAGCTTCATCGGTGAGTCTCTACAAAGGCTTTTGGACACCTATTGCAGTAACTTGGGAGTCTCAATTAGCTTGATTAGAATATGCAGCAGTTCCTATGGAACGGTGCTTAACAAAACGAAATAAGCATTGACCTAAAAAGGCCTTTCTAATTTTACTATCATGTCAAGGGCTTAAATCACACTGTCCATTCTGGTCTATCTCAGTGAAAGTGAGTGAACTAAGCATTTAGCAGAATTTATTATAAATTGATATATATATATTACAAACGGATCACTTGATTCTAACTCCAACCGAATGACTGAGAGAAAAATCACAAAAAGACAGGTGATGAAGCAATATGTGAGCAATTCGTGCATTGGCGCTTTCAGCACTTGCAAAAATAAGAAAATTTAATGCCAAAGTTTAAGAGGAGAGATGGATGTGAAACATACTCATCAAGTAAGAAGGTTGCTAAAAATTTTAAACTCAAAAGAATCAGGCTAAATCCGAGGCAATATTGAACAAAGGTGTTTAAATTGCTCAAAGGCCTCTGCTTAGTTAAGAGCATCTACGAGAAGCTAGTTTTTTTGACAATGGAAAGCAGGTATTGAAGTTTTGGAAAAAAGTTTATACAACTCATGTCCCAGTCTCCTACAATCTACAAGTTGATTTGGCTATTCAAAGATGCAGAAGAGTTTACTTTGACGGCTACCATTGTTCAGGAAGAATAGAAACTGCAAAAAAATTAATAAAACATGGATTTTTCCTTTTTAAATGAGTGCAATGGCCTGATCTAATTTGCCAAGTTGTTTACCTCTATCATTTAAACATATCATAACACAGCTGTCTTCACTGACGCTCACATCTCTAATAAACACTCTGGGACGGGCATGTTCGCTTGCCTCTCTGGTTTTGGGGACTCTCACCTGACCTGTGGCGGTGAATCCAACTAGGAAGAGAATCTAAGAGTAGCAACCCGCTTTAGCAGACTTGCAGCACAATGGGCGTTGAAACACCTTGAATTGCGTGGCAATGCCTCTCACTATATTTTCGTTGTCGAGGTATGTATCTGTGTTCTCCTAAGTCATTCTTTAGTCAAAGAAAAAAATATGTGCCTTTTTACAAGTGCTCTATCCATCACAAATAACGGAGGCAAAATATGGAGTATGGTTTTTGCTACCTCTACTTGTACGAATAAGTAGTTAAGTAAGCATTTCTCCGGGTAAGACAAACCTAATCTGTTGCCTAATTTTGAAGTACAGACACATTATACTGGTATTCATTTATTAACGCGGAATATTTAAATAAATTACAAACTCAGAGGTGGTATTTGTATTTTGTGCAATTGATCAAAGCATTCGAGACATATTTTGAGTCTTTCACAACTTCCGTTACTGAAAAGCTTAGTAGTTAGCTTTAACAGATGTAACCACAATTTGTATTCGAGCAGTTCTTAATGGACGGATTCAAGAAACAAATGTGAATGGGAAAGAATAAAACTGGGAAAATCTAATACAAATTTTATCTTTTTTCTCATCAAGTACTTTGCGATTTCGATCAGAATTCGGCATCGGTTTGATGAGTAAAACGATTTTTTCAGTGTAGTTTGCTGAAAACACCTGAATCACCAAATATTTCCAAAAAACAGCTTTCTATAAGACATGTGATCAGTTTAGTGCAAGTACTTTACTGCCTTCTGGTGCTATAAAAGGCTGGATAGTGTTTTCGCCAATCCAAGAGGTGTGTATGAATAAAATGTGTACATCGCGAGAGGAAGCTATGCGCCGACTGAGCCAACAACCGCCCCGCGGAACAAAGAAAAGCGATATCCTCATGCAGTTGCTTGAGAAGGCTCTGAAAGACGGATCAATCGAGTGTTCCGACTGCTCAGTTGGGCCAGAAAAGGGCGGTGGGACGACCAAGAGCATGTACTCCATTTTCACGAAGGTGCAACCTCCTGCCAAGCCTACGGAGTCAGCTGATCTTAGAACGTTACCAACGGCAACAGAGACCCCCGAAGTCCCCGATTCGAAGGCAGTTCCTAGCACACCAAGTGTTCCGAGACAAACCACAGAGCCTGTGACTCCACCAACAGGAGACAACGATGTGCTAAACTGCTTCTCAAGAATCGCTCAACTCATTGACCCAGAGTTGGCGGCTGCCTTCGACAAGTGCAGGTCGGAACATCGGAAACCCAAAAGATCAATCAATGATGCGAAAACAAAAGATGCTATTGTGGATATCTTCGTATTAATTGCTAGACTCTTGGATCCTGAAATGGAAGCAGAGTTGGAGAAGTTGAGACAAAATGTTAGAGTATGGAGTGTACAGCAACCATGAGGCGGAACAAACAATGGCAGTCCAGATGGTGCTTTCCCAGTGGATTAAATGCCACATATATGTTCAGTAATGTTTGTAATATCAATACAATTTTGTTTCAGGAACCACTAACAATTAAGCAGCTGAAGGCCTTTTTATCGAGAGGGAATGAAACGGGACTAATATTTGAGATGAAGGCATACTTTGGGACTTTAAACATTGCTAATTTTTTTTCAAAATCGATAGTGCAGTTGATTCTGGATCAGGCATAAAGTACTTACTGAAAATACAAATGACATAATTTTTTCCATTGTGTACACGAATGTGTCATGGGTTGCATCAATTTCTTAATGACTATTGTTGTACGAAGTGACTTGAACGTTCCATTACTGCAAGGAGCATACGAAGTAGTTCAAATTGGAATCAGGCGGTTTGAACAGGCGAATCCTGATCGATAGTTTCATTCAAAAATCTGGGAGGGGTTATGTTAATTTCTCGTTTATACATCGTTTCGACCTCATTCGATTTATGTGTTGTGGTAACTTCATCAAACCTACTTTTATGTTTCTTTGTAATGAACACAAAATTAATGCATCTTGACTGTGGGTTCTTCGTAGGCTTTTATTAAGTCTATTAAGTTTTATTGAGTCTCTCTGCTGGTTGCAGCTCCCAGAGACAGCACTAATATAGAGTTTTCATTCAGGATTTGTCAAAAAGGCCTTTAAAATAAATCCTCTGTGACATTCAATTGGTATATTCGTTTTAGGAAATGTAATGCTAAGGAAACACCATTGATTCTTGGATCAAAGTTCTGGTAAATCCTTTTATGGATTTCATCAGATTTCCAGCAACCAATTTCCTAAATTTCTCGAGCCTATCGAAGCTTTGTAACTAGGTTAGATAGACTTAATCATTCTCAGTGAAATGCTTCTGTAGAAGCATTTGTTTCCATAAAACAATTGCTGAAAGGCTTCTTCAGATATTTTAATCAAGCAGTAACATAGAGATGCACCTTCGATTTGCCCAAACTTTTACTACTGAGTGCTTGTCTTGGACAGTGGCGTTTTTGGGTGCGATTTTTACTGTTATAGAAGTTAGAAGTTACTGATCAAAGGCAAACGTTATTTTGCAATTTTATTTAAGCAAGACCCTTGATTCGATTATTAGGACTGCATAAATCTAAATTAAATGCCTATTTAATATTTGAACCCGATATTCCTTATTGCAATCCATCCAAAAACAGAAAAAAATAAATACTTATTTATTTTGATGTTCTTTCCATTGTATTCATCCAAGCAATCCTTTTGTTACGCTATAGTCCCCATAGTATGATCGAATTCTAAACCGATTTCCGTAACCAATGAGAAATCGAAAAGACGAATACGCATAAAAATACTAGAAATATTCCCGTCAGTTGAAAATACGTTGCTTTGGCACTTGGATTTCGACCGGGATGGAGCAAAAAATATTTGAAATGTTCGCATGTATCTCCACTCTCACAATTTAAAAAGGGAACAAGACTACCTCAGGTTCGAAAAGCATTTCATTCATTTAGCAAGGCTTCAGTGTCAAGAAGAACCTCTAGTAAGTTCTCATTGCCAATCTCCCGGGTTCAAGAAGCTCATCCAAGTGACCTTCAACCATGCCTTTATCCATGTGAGAAGAGAAGTTTTTAAAAACAGTTCTCCTTCATTAGATGATAAATGGAGTAGATAATTGCAAAATTTATCATTTTTAGTAAGGGTGATTCTTTGACTGTTTGTACTAAATACTATGATACCAAGACAGTGTGTCTTGTGGGTATGTATCATATGTCAATCATAAGAACGTGAGTACATCAAAAACCTACGTCAGCTTATATTGCATTGTTATTTTGTTTATTTCCCTAAATCATTAATAAAAGCATTATTTCAGGGGTGAGACAGTCCAACAGCAAAATCGAATTTATTGACGAAGATAGGGATTACCACCCAAAAACTGACAAGTAAGTGAGAGTGGCCTACCATGATTAGTATTTCAGTTGCTGTTTAATGTTAGATGGACTAATTCATGCAAACGGGCTCATTCAAAGGTGAGATAGTGAGGCAACTTGAGGGATACCCTCGTCATAGCATGTCTACTAATTACTAAGTGCATAAGCTAGGTTTTTCACAATAATCAAAGACACAACCTCTATCAAAGCATTCCACTTTTATTTCCACTTGTAGTATTAGCAGTAGCTAACCAGGTCACAAGTCTGTACACCTTGAGGAAAGCTAAAAGAAGAAAATCATAAAAGATTTACAGTAATGCCTATTTAAACCACTGGCTAAAATGGACAATTTCTTATACTGTGTCCATGATAGAATTCGTTGGTGGTAGCTTAGCTTGTTCTGCTTTATTTGATGTGAAAATTTAAACCACCTTTCCGTATGATGATCGATTTGGGTGCCCAAATCAAATTTAAACAAGTTTAATTCTTTGAATTCTTCAATACCCCTCTAACGACATATTTACCCTTACCCCCACCCTCTTAACTGTTACGGACGACAGAATTGAGTCATCGATATCTTTGTATCCCATAATGTGGATAAGGTTCAATTTTCTCCCAACCATGTTCTTCCTCGATGAAACTAGAGCGGGTCTCTTTCCTCGCCAAAGTTTGGTCGAAACACCCAAATTTCTAAGAGCAGATTTTAGCCCCAATTGTCACTGAATTAAATGGAAACAATTCAAAGTGTATTATTACTTGGCGGCCCCACCAGCTTGAAGGAACCATTTTCCCATGAGGTGACTAGGGTTTTCACTGTCCACGACGCTTAATATTTTGAAAAAAAGATCCATTCAAAGGTGAAACAGGTTAGCGAGAATGAAGGAGATAGGGGCAGATGTCAACTCCACTTCCTCTGGAGTACGCAAAATATCATCTGAATGCTATTTCATTCGCGCATAAGTCTCCCTAAACTTAGTGTGTTTCTAGCCTCTTCGCCAGCTGCTCAGTTTTCTCTAACAAATAAAGCATTTTACGCCTCATCAAATGATTTTTGAATAGTTTCATGTTAGCAGGGTTAAATCATGGAAATTTTAATATTACTGTCTTGTAATATTTGAAATATATCTAAACATAAGAAGTACTGTTCAGTTTCATTCGGTATTATAAATAAACTTTGAACAATGAGCTTATTATTTGATGCATAGTGATATGGAATATTACAGTCCACAAGAAAATAATTTTCATATTGATTTGCACCTGCGAATTTCCTATGCAATATGAAATTGATCGCTCGCTCTCTAGTCATCTCATAAGTTCTGGCTAAATTTTACTTTTTTTTAAAATTTTAAGAAATTTAAAGAGTATTTTGCATTCCCGAATGGAGCTGAAAATTTTATTACTTTACGAGGCATTTAAATTATGGATTTCTGTTTTAGGGAACAATTAAATATAGCTTGTTTGATCAAACCTCTGCCAATATGTAAGTATTCAAAAATCATTTGAAGAGGCAATGTTTTGAGTTCAAGGTTGGGAACTGAGCAGCTGACGAAGAAGCTAAAAAATGCACTTAGCTTATGGAGATAACTGAGTGAATAAATGAACTTGAAGAATACAGATTTTGAAATTCAGAAGAAGTGGAGGTTTCAACCTCCACAAAGATGAAGACCGAACCAGATGACGTCCAGCTGACTTTGATGATAAGTTGCTTCTTGAAGAAGAGTTTGAGGACTCTTATTCTGCTTTATCAGTCGCATTTTAGTTCAAACGAAACAACGGTTCAAAAAAGCATCGAAGACAGTGGTGGCCTCTTAGAGGCAACAACATTTACATCACAAAAGATGGAAAAAGAAATTCGTTGGGAGATAATTCCCCAGTTACATTATTCGTCTGACTGCTTCCATTTTCATGGAAACAGCTTTTGCAATGCTTCAGGAAAAGGCTGAATCTGAAATTTGTGGGTTCCTGTATTTTTCTGTAATGGTATTAATAAGATCAGTTAAATATTCAATAATCATAGAATATATAAATTTATAGCAAATTTGACGAAGATTTGATTTTCATTTATTGAGGAAAGCTTGGGGTAAAGATCAGTTAAACGAAGGCTTCATCTACGGAAGCTTGGTTTCTCCCACAGATGTTCCTCTATGTAGAAGCGACTTTAATGCAAAGACTGGCTTCTTTGACTTCCAGGTCGATGTTCGGGGACTTTCCCCAACACTATTCCTTATGGCCAAAAAATGCATGGCAGAGCCTGTAGCATCTTGCAGCTGGTCCTTTAATCGCCAACGGAAATGCATTCGGTGACATCATCTTCATATCTTTATAGAATATAGGCTTTCCTTCACTGGGTTTCATATTGCTGCCGCTTTCGTTGTTTGAGGGCATTGTGCTTTCTGATACCTGTAGTTGAAAGGTAATAGGCGAGTCATTTGAAAAATGCCGTAGTGTAATAAGTGGAAAAGATCTTAGATACGGTGCTTATAAAATTAAATAAAATTTTAAAATCGAAGGAAGGTCTTTTTAATGAAAAATAAAAACAAGATTAACCTTTATTTGCCGACGATCCTTGCAAAGACTTGTAAATCCATTACAAACTCAAACTGTAGTGTTTACGCGTTACGCTGATGTAAGGTCAAGGGCACAAACGAACCAATCACAGATCGCTTAGTCACAATTTGTGCCCAGGCACGTTAATTAGTGCACACAACTTCGTATTTGTAGTTGTTATTTTTTTTTGTGCCAATATCGCCAAGGTGGATTCCGCCAACCGGGCTCTTTCGGACTAGCGATAGAGGTTACCGCGCCATGTCCAAGTGGTTATCACTTTAAAGCCTTCCAAATACTTTCCAAGTAAGAGAAGACCGGGAAAGAACGTATTAACTTGTATTGGAAGAAATGACTAGCACGTTACGAAGGACGTCTTGCTTGCACGCCGTTGTACGAAGTTGTGTGCACTAATTAACGTGCCTGGGCACAAATTGTGACTAAGCGATCTGTGATTGGTTCGTTTGTGCCCTTGACCTTACATCAGCGTAACGCGTAAACACTACAAAACTTTTCCTGCCATGTAAAACACACGATAAAGGATTTTACCAGTACCATTCCCATGTTTCGATTCCAAACGAAACTAAATTTTTAACGTTTGCAATATTTTAACGATTATTTTACACATCAATAATTTCAAGGTATAGTTATAGTTAATGGGGTTTAAATATAGATGTACTTAGTAAAATAAAGGTGTAAAGGGGTGTCTTATTTCATTATATTGCGTTCTCCCATATATTTACTTCCAAAGATACTATCTTAGATGTAATAAGAGGAATTAATTATACTCAAAATCCGTCCGACGAAAATTCTAAAGCTGTTATCAGGTTAGTCTCCATTTGATCGTTATGGCTTTCGTTAATGATATTAGTTCATTCCAAAAGGTGGTCTGCTCAAAAATTTTCAAACACACAATACTCCAACAAATGATCCTCATAACTGTGCTTAGCTATTATTGCCTCAACTCTAAACTAGCTTGATAATATTTAGGGCCAGCTAGGTAAATGAACGTTATGTTTTGGTTCTCAAGCAAGCTACTCCTATGAGCCTTCAGGGAAGTAGAAAGAGAAAACGAATTTGTTAAGCTAAAGAAACGTAATTTCGTTAAATGATCTGTGTATTTTAAAAAATTAAATGCTAAAATATTTCTAGAGTAAAGTGCATAGCAGCATTGCTTATGCAAGTACAAACTAGAGGAAAAAGGACCTATTAAATGCCGAAAAATAGGTATATTTTATTTTTCAGACGTGCAATGGAGTAGCATCAATAGAAATGCTGATCATACAGGAATGAGGTAACTTATCTTGCAACACCAAGCTCATGGCAGAATATTCTTTTAATAATATAATAACCGAGTACTTCAGTGGATGCGACAGTGTAGTATTCATGAGTCTTCTGTTATATCCCATTAATTTCGAACCTTAAATTTCGACTACTCCAAAAATCTAAAACCGTGATCTTCTGCATGGATTGGATTGATGTTTAACTTATAAATTAGCTATATAATAAAAATACTAACAGAAATCTAATTTAATGAGTCCTGATTAAGGCCAAAAAATTTCTATTTAAAAGTGGAAAAAGAAACGGCTTCATTTTGGGTTCCTGTTTACTCATCGACACAACAGAAATGCCTTTCGACTTTCAGCTCTCCCCACTCACCCACCATGAAGTCCCTATTTTTTTCCAAAACTCAGAAAATCTTAAATGAACCCAGTTTGGTAGCATAGCACAACTAGCACACTGTGCCAGCACTAGGTGGTTCTGAACAAATCTTACGTATTATTCAGGTGGAGTTCTCCAAGTATATTGACATTAAATAAGCTTATGTATGAATTTTTTAATAGGGTAATTTAATCCAAATTCCTTGAGCGTTTTGAATCAATCCCGTCGAGGAAGTGTCCCTCGGCAAATTCAAAGGAGTGATATAACATAAACTGAGAGATTTCTTCCTTTAATTTCCCTTTCAAAGCACTTCATCTTTGTAGCGAGGTTCAGGGAAAATACACTTGGCAATACCCCTTACGAAGTTCGCAGTGCATAATACAATTTTCGGAAGCTCCTCCTTCCTAACATCATATAACCTTAGATCCCAAATACCCAGATCGAAAGTAGTGAAATACATTACATTGAAATTTATTTATTTATTTATTAACAAATTGTGTTTAACATTAATTCCATACAGACAATGCAGCCATCGGCACATCGCCGAAAAAGCTTTGCCAAATTTCTTCTTGTGAAATTTCCTCCCCTTATGTCGTTGTACATTTTTATTGGTGGTTCTTCAGTACGACTCACACTGCTCTAAGTTTCGTTGTCTGAAGGCCTTGTGCTTTGTGACATCTGTATTAGAAAAGAAAAAGGCTAGATTCACTTGATAAGTACTGCTAAAATCACCAATTTTAAATGCTGTAAACTGGATCGTTGAGTATCAAAAGGAATGGGATATAATAAGTAACCGAAAATTTAGATGAATATCCAACTACCGATTATCTCTAGTATGGTGAATTGCAATGACCTCAGAAAGCAATATGTTGGCAGACTGTGGATTGTGTGAGGTTGTCGGAAAACCGACCTGTGGTCAGCCAGTGATTGTTCTTAATACATTCTGTACACCTCTGTGTTCGGACTCAAATCAGGTGAACGAGGTTTTCGTAGAACCGATCTATTTTTAACCAATGACGATTTGTGACGAAATTGATCCGTCGTTGTTTGTTGAAAGATTGCCAATATGCGAATTTTTCGGAGATCGTGTCTGTGACTCCCAAGTGATGTGAGACAAGAGATGCACCGTCGTGTCTGGGAGGTGTGCCGTTGTGTGAGGTAGTCAGAGAACCTGCATGCTGCTCCCCATTAGGTTTTCCCGAGACAGTGGAATCACTGTTTTGTCTCGAGGCGGTACCGATTTGTGAGGTTTCGATCGATGTAGAGTCCTGCCCTTCTTCTCCTTCTCCAGGTTGGTTTTGCTATGGTCTTGTTTCTTAAAGCATTTTCGTTATTTTCAGCTATACTTTTGTCTTTCTTATCTGCTACCTCGCTCCTTATGGACTTCCACTGCCGTACTCTTTCCTAGTAATCATCATGGTTCCTTCCCCTTTTTTAGCACACCTACTTTTCAGCAAATCAGTAGAGCCACAAGATTAGCTCAGATGTCCCGTTTTCTTTGACGCATGTACTGCCACCTATTCTTCAACTTTTCTCAGCCCTAAATATCTGCTCAGCTTAACTCCTACTCATTTCTGTAATTTCTGTTTCACAGCAGACGAAGCTCGTGAACACCATGGGCAAGAAACCTTGAAGCCAAGCGGTGTGAAAGTGCAAATCATCAAATCGTCCGAATGTGATTCCAACGCTCTCCTCCATTGTCTGCAAGAATTGCACCTGGATAGCGCCTCTTCCACAGGTTCAAAGAACCGATTCCCAACTCCCAGTCCACAGCTTTACGACAAGTATTGCTGTGACGATGTTCTTCCCTTTTTCGCTGAAAATGTCAGCAGATTCATGGACCAAAGCTACCGCCTAGTAGCCTAACTGTCACTTGTAATCCCCTCTACACTATTTCCATATTAGTTAGATTGTTACCATTGCAATGGATATCGAAATGTCTGGCTATATCCTTTCAAATTGACTCCTACAGATTTTTGATATTTACGTCTTCCTTAATTTTAACAAAGAGATTAATTTTTTGACATCGTATTATCATTTACTTGCTAGATTACTGTTTATTCTGTCACTGGGGCGACTTACTAGGACTGTCACCAAAATATGACCACTATCTCCATAAAATCTCCTTGACTATATGCTATATAAGATGTTGGCAATGAATTTGAACAATAAACGTATAGTAAAAGCTGCTAGTAACAGAAAGACGGCAAATTAAATACAAACAACGAAATGTTAACGGTTTCGCTTAAGTCTTGGTCAAAACAGTCAGTGTCGTAAGCATCTGTTACAGCATGGATCCTGCACAAATCTGAAGGAAGCTTGAGGGCGTTTATTTTCCCTCGAAGAAGGGCCTTCTTAAATACCTCATTAATTCTCTCATAATTGTCAAACTGGCAAACCGCATACATAGTGTTCCATCTACTGGATGGGATCTGGAGTGTTCGACGGAGGCCAGACATTGGATCTAGTGTAGACCTGCAAATAGTCGGGCTACCATTTCACCTCTTACTTAAGGTTGCAGCTGATAGCTACCCTCAGGCAATCTCCTCCTAGACGGATCCA